>CM065898.1:35554156-37954156 GCA_033439115.1 Firmiana major
AAGGAACAAGCTACATAAAATTCGAGTTTGACAATCCTCCCCTACTCAGAAAATTTGGTCCTCCAAATTAGAACCAAGTCAGTCTTCAAATAGGTGAGGGTACTTCTCTCGCATCAGACTCTCTAGCTCCTAAGTAGCCTCCTCTGAAGTGTGATGCTGCCAGAGAATCTTCACTAACCCGATGGTCTTCGATCTCAATATCTTCTCCTTCCTATCCAATATCCGAATCGATCGCTCAACATATGACATATCCTCTCGGAGCTCCAAAGGCTCGTAACTAATCACATGTGTCGGATCCGAGTGATACTTCCGAAGCATCGATATGTGAAAGACGTTATGGACGCCTGATAAGTCCAGTGGCAATGACAACCTATAAGCCTTATCTCCCACTCGATCAAGTATCTCAAAGGGTCCAATATAGCGAGGATTTAGTTTCCCTCTCTTCCCAAATCTTGCTATGCCCTTGGAAGGAGAAACTTTCAAAAACACAGATTCACCAACTGCAAACTTTAGTGGCCTATGTCTCCTATCAGCGTAACTCTTCTGTCTACTCTGAGCTGTCCTCAGTCTCCCTACTATCAAGTGGACATCCTCAGATGCTTATGTAACCATGTCAGGAGCGAAAATCTTATGGTCACCCAATTCTTCCCATCCAATAGGGGAACGACATCTACGACCATACAAAGCCTCATACGGTGCCATCCCGATACTCGAATGATAACTGTTGTTATAGGCGAACTCGACTAGTGGCAAGTGGTCATCCCAGGAGCCTCTAAAATCTAGCAGACATGCTCTCAACATATCCTTCAGAGTCTGTATAGTCCTCTCTGACTGACCATCTGTTTGAGGATGGAAAGCGGTGCACAAACTCAACTGGGTTCCCATGGTTTCCTGAAAATGTCCCCAAAAGTGGGAAGTGAAGCGGGAATCCCTATCAGAGACTATGCTCACTGGTACACCGTGTAACCTCACTACCTCGCGTAAATACAATTTTTCTAATGAACTCAGAGTATCAGTCGCTCTCATAGCTAGGAAGTGGGCTGACTTTGTCAGTCTGTCGACGATCTCCCATATAGCATCGTGATTCCTACGGGTTCTCGGTAAACCCATCACGAAATCTATGGTAATATGCTCCCATTTCCATGTCAGTATAGGTAGAGGCTGCAATAACCCTACAGGTTTTTGATGCTCTACCTTCACCTGCTGACATACGAGACACTTTGCCATAAAATTTGCTACATCTCTCTTCATACCCGATCACCAGTATACCTTACGGAGGTTCTGATACATTTTGTTACTCCCCAAATGTAACGTATACCTTGACAAATGAGCTTCCGCTAATATCAATCTCCTGAGTCCTGGATCCTCAGGAACACATAATCTGCCTCTGAACCTTAATAGTCCATCAGAACTCAACTTAAAGTCAGTCACTGTTCCCTTCTGCATCTGACTACTCACATCCATACAAAATAGATCAGTCTGCTGAGCCACTCTGATCTTGTCTAACAGATCTGGCTCCAAGCGTAGACTAGCTATCACATAGCCTGTATCCATGTCAGAAGGCACGACTCCCAAACTGAGGCTAGCAAACTACTCTAGTAAATCATGTTCCTTAACCATCATATACGATACCATCCCTAAGCTCTTCTTGCTCAAGGCATCAGCTACAACATTAGCCTTACCCGGATGATAAAGTATCTCGCAATCGTAGTCCTTCAGAAGCTCTAGCCATCTTCTCTGTCTCATGTTCAGCTCTTTCTGTGAGAACAGATACTTGAGGCTCTTGTGGTCGGTAAATATCTGAAACTTCTCGCCATATAAGTAGTGGCGCCATACCTTCAACGTAAACACTACTGCTGCTAACTCTAAATCATGGGTCGGATAGTTATTCTCATGATCCTTCAGCTGTCTGATCCATAAGCAACTACCCTACCATCCTGCATCAACACACAACCCAGTCCCTCTCGCATCGGTATACACTGCAAATCCTCCTGAGCTGGTAGGGATAATGAGAATCGAAGCGGTGGTCAATCGACGCTTCAACTCCTGAAAACTCTTCTCACAATCCTCGTTCCATACGAATGGTACACTCTTTCGAGTAAGATGTGTCAATGAAGCAGCCAACTTTGAAAATCCCTCAACGAATCTCCGATAATATCCTGCTAAACCTAGAAAACTCCTGATCTCGGTGATTGTCCTTGGCTATTCCTACTGAACTACAGCCTCTACCTTAGATGGATCAACTGATACACCATCTCTCGATACAGCATGTCCCAAAAACGAGATCAGTGACAACTAAAAGTCACACTTACTGAGCTTAGCATATAACTCCTGCTCTCGTAGAGTCTGCAATACGATCCTGAGGTGCTCCTCATGCTCCTTCTTGGATCTCGAATACACCAATATGTCATCGATAAAGACGATAACAAACTGGTCTAAATATGGCTTGAATACATCATTCATCAAAGCCATGGAAGTAGCTGGAGCATTCGTCAATCCGAATGACATGACCAAGAACTCATAATGGCCATATCGGGTACGAAATGCTGTCTTGGGTACATCTCCACTCTGAACTTTCAGCTGATGATACCCAGACCTCAAGTCAATCTTGGAATAGACCTGTGCTCCCTGAAGCTGATCTAACAAATGGTCAATGTGTGGAAGGGGATACCTATTCTTGATGGTGTCCTTATTCAACAATCGGTAATCTATACACATTGGAGGCTCCCATCCTTCTTCCTCACAAACAAAATCGGTGCTTCCCAAGATGAAACACTTGGTCGAACAAAACCCTATCCAACAGCTCCTGCAACTGCCTTTTGAGCTCCTTTAGCTCAACTAAGGCCATGCGATATGGTGGTCTTGAAATAGGCTCTGTATCAGGCACCAAATCTATACAGAACTCCATCTCTCTGTCTGATGGTAAACTTGACAACTCATCCTAAAAAACATCGGGTACTCACTGACCACAGTAATATCTAACAACTCCGTATGTACCTTATCCATATCTACCACGTACGTAATGAAACCTTGATATGTTGAAGGTTTTCTAAGTCAGTAATCATATAATAATCATAACTACTCCTTTCATTTATTTTTATTAAACTTTACAACATATCTAGTAGGGTTAGGAAATATAACTGTCTTAGCATAACAATCTAAAATAACATGGTTTGCAGATAACCAATCCATTCCTAAGATTATATCAAAGTCACTCATACTTAGTAATATTAGATTGGCTGTCATCTCCTTGTTCCCTACTCTCAACTTGCAACCATTAAATACATATTCTACAACTTGACTACTATTCATAGGCATACTAATCAACATCATCATACATAATGGTGTACGCTCTACATGTCTTGCTAATTTGTATGCAAATGAAGGCGACACAAAAGAATGCGTGGCACCAGGATCTATTAAAACATATGCTTTAGTATCATAAATCAGGATGTTACCTTGTATCACATCCGATGAAGCATCAGCTGTCCCCTGGTCCAAAGCATGTACGCGCCCTCGACCTATCACTTGTTTCCCTTTTTCTTCTACCGTCGCTCTACCTCTCTGAGTAGACGTACCAGCTGGAGCTCTATCAGGCTCCCTGCCCTTCAGTGGCGTAGTACTATCCATCTCTGGGCAAACTCTAGCAATATGCCCTCGTTTCCCGCATTGAAAACACACTATAGGAGTCAGCGGACACGGTCTACCTCCATGTTGTTTACCGCATCTTCTGTACTGATCGGCAGCAGGTCTTTGTCCTCCTATGGCAATACTCTTTGTTGGAGCTACGATCGGATAAGCAGGAGGTCTAGCAAATCTCTCTCGTGCCTCCTCAACCCGTGATATCTTATCGAAGAGTTTCCACCCTCCTTGATAACTGAAATCCCTAGCCGGCCTCTTCTTCTGTATATCTCGGCTTCGGCTAAACTTCCTAAACTCGAAAGCGTTTCTTTCATAATCTTGCTCACACAGTTGTGCCCTGTGCACTGTTTCCTCATATATGGTTATATCTAATGGAACCAACCTAGACCACAGAGCCGGTCTCAATCCTTCGATAAACCTGTGGACCCTCCTGACCTCACTATACATGGTATCTGGTTCATATCTCCCCAGAGATATGAATCGAGTCTCATACTCGTCCACTGACAAGCTCCCCTAGTTCAGTCCCAAAAACTCTGCCTGTAGTTTTTGCTGTGCGGTGTCGGGAACAAACTGCCTCCAAAAGGCCTCCCGAAATATCTCCCAACTAATATCTGTGTGTCAGGCTCTCAATATGGGTCGGGTGGACTTCCACCAATGCTCTGCAGCTCCCTTCAGTAGGAACGCAGCAAATGCGACCATCTTCGATGTCGTACACTCGAAGAATCCATAAAGCTTCTCCATCTCCGCCACCTACTCTTCAGCAGCTACAGGGTCCTTGACCCCACTAAAAGATGGAGGTCTAAACTTCTGAAACTCTCGCAATCGATGCAGATCACATCTGTACCCTAATCCACTACCACCCGAAACTGGTGGGGGTGTAGGAGTATCTACAGTCCTCGGTGCATGAGCTGACTGCGTAGGTGTATCAGGGGTAACTGCCTCTCCTGTCGCAGCTCCTGCCTCCTGTCCCTGCCTACCTGGCATCATCTGTGCCAATATCTTTACAATCGTCTCTAGACTACACTCTAATCTCGTAAAGCGCATCTCAACACACTTTGGTGCCTCAGTAGCACTTGGAGTCTCATGCGTAGGTAATGGTTCGACAGCAGCTCGTCTCTTAGGCCTATCTCCAAGGCCTTGAGCCCTACCTCTTGTCCCTCTACCACTACGCGTATCTGCCATATAAGCAAAGTTCCTGCAATTCATAATCATGAATTAGTCCGTCTCCTATCTGGTATACACAGTTATATCTAAACACAACACAGTACTATGGGGATGTACACTTTCCTATATTCTAACACCGACTCACATCAGACCAACCTCAGCTCTGATACCATTCTGTCAAGACCTCATCTCAATTCATGACTTTAACCAAAATCACTAAAATTTTTTCGCATTTTAACTTACCTTTCCTCTCATCAATGGCTGGGCTGTGATTCGATGTTAGCTTCCTCGCATACCATATCATCCATTATCATACATACATGTCAATATACTGTTACTGACTGTAGCTTCTTTTATAATACATGTGAGATTATATAAAGTCTACTACAATTACATTCCCCATAATATATATCGTATACATCACTGTGCTGTTTCTATGTTTAGATTCATAATCGTACAAAATATGTATACCTGTCGATCGATAGGAAATAGCAGCGGACTCAGGAATACTATCCCTCAATAGCTCTCACTCTACTACTGATGCTCTGTAGAGAGATGTAAAGAAAGAGGGGTGAGCATACAACGCGCTGTAAGGAAATCAGGCAAGCAAGTAGATATCTATACTATCTACTCAAAATAATGCTATGCGTTGAAAACATCATTTCCTTTACTCACTTTAAAAGCAAGTCTTTAAATATATATGTATATACTTATACAAATTAAATCCTATGTACAGAAATGTTGCTTTCTTTCTCAAATGTAGGCAAGCAGTGCAAAATAATGCATCTTTATAATACCACAATGCCTTTAGATAAATCATGCCATGTATGTTTAAATCACAATAAATATGGCATTTAAATTATTCACAACAGAAAATTAGAGTCTGACCCATCCCTCAGGTCAGTCCGTAATTAAATTAGTCAATCAGGTGATATATCATGTGAGACTCTGTGGTGAAAATGTAAATAGTATCCTGGACTATGATCATATCCGACATGTGATCCCAATCTACACGGAATCCTAGTGTGCGGGGTATCACTACTGCAACGGGAGGGGGTTCAGTCCATCACAACCGCCAGCTATATCCTCCTCAACTCTACAACAACACATGGTACAGTGTACTCCATGCCACATGCACGGTACAACGTACACCCGTGGACCCTACATCACAGTCGGGGTGCCTGCCATAGGTCTTAGCCCTCAAAACCATGAAATATCATACAATGTCTCTAAATCCTCATGCGAATCCTCTCACAGTGTGACACTCAGTCTACACAAGGAAATCAATCATGGTTTTCAACATGTATTATATATCACATACAGTGCGCGCCTTTGAGCGCGACTCACAGTCGACACTCTGCTCAAACACTATTTCTGTCACGACCCAATTTCATTCTCTTTAACCGAAAATCAGTAAAATTTTTTCGCGTTTTACCGTTACCTTACCCGGTCGTGAACTAACTTACCACCACACTGTTGGGCTGTGAGTCAATAATAAACATCACATCTCATTCATTCTCAGTTAAATAAAGCGATGTCATACATTTATAAGTTAATCATTAACTTACACAAGTTATGTTCACTGACATCTACATCCCCTATAATTACAATTCAAAAGACTACTGTGCTTTTACATTGTTTAGATACAAAAAGAATCCTGTGTATATACCTTTCAGCGATGGAAGCAGCGGATGTCCAAAACCACAATGTCTCAGTCCTTACTGGGCTACTGTGCATGCTCTGTAGGAGGGGGAAAATAGAGAGGGATGAGCAACCACACGCTCAGTAAGGCAATAATGCAAGCATGGTAGATAACTACTCTATCTACATGCTGATAGTGTTATGCATA
The DNA here is from genome assembly GCA_033439115.1 of Firmiana major. Taxonomy (NCBI): domain Eukaryota; kingdom Viridiplantae; phylum Streptophyta; class Magnoliopsida; order Malvales; family Malvaceae; genus Firmiana; species Firmiana major. The sequence continues at coordinate 35,560,812 of CM065898.1, forward strand.
AATCGTTTGTAGTAGGAGCATGAGGAAGTAAAACTATGCCATATGAGTAAACATATATATCATGTATCAAAATCATGTACATTGGCATATAAAACATGGTAAAAACATCATGTATAAATCATCTCATGCTCGATCTCATTTGAATTCATGAAAAGGGCAATTCATTAAGAAACCTCCTTTTTAAACCCACGTCATAAAACTCTTTCTCAACACAGACAATCTCATCACATCAATTCACAATCACAACCTTATTTTCATTTCACAAATCAAATCCACGAGGCTCGACCCCTCCTTCGGGTCTACCTTAAACAATCATAAATCACACTTAGAGATTTAAAATCATGTGGTAGTAAGTAAATCAAGCAAGGAGACAGGTTACTATATCTCAAGTGACTACGTTGGCCAATCGTCACATATCATCCCAGACCACACGGATCCCGGTGTGCGGGGTATCATGCTGGTACGGAGGTGGGTTAGTTCTTCGCCAGACTTTCTCAAATCAAGTAACCACCACGCGGTACATCGTACTCCATGTGATATACACGGTACATCGTACTCCGCAGACCCATAACATGGTTGGGGGTGCTTGCCATAGGTCTTATCTACCCCATACCAAGTGTAACCTTTATAGTCTCAAGAGCGCGTGGGAGTAACCTCAATACCAGGTCCTAGCCTCTCATTGTCACGACCCAATTCCATTCTCTTTAACCGAAAATCACTGAAAATTTTTCGCGTTTTACTGTTACCTTACCCGGTCGTGAACTAAACTCACCACACACTGTTGGGCTGTGAGCCAATAATAATCACCACATCTCATTCATTCTCAATTAATTAAAACGATGTCATACATGTGCATTTAATCGTGTATTTATACGAATACATGTTTTACTGACATCTACATCCCCCATAAGTACAACTCAAAAGAATACTGTGCTTTTACATTGTTTAGATACAAAAAGAATCACTGTGTATATACCTCTTAGCGATGGAGATGCAGCGGAGTCCAAAATAATACGCCTCAGTCCTCACTGGGCTACTATGCACGCTCTGTAGGGGGAAATAGAGTGGGATGAGCAACCACACGCTCAGTAAGGCAATAATGCAAGCATGGTAGATAACTACTCTATCTACATGCTGATAGTGTTATGCATAAATCATTTATGGTAAGAGTATGAGGAATAAAACTATGCCATGTAAATATACATATATATCATGTATCAAAATCATGTGCATTGGCATATAAAACATGGTAGAAACATCATGTATAAATCATCTCATGCTCAATCTCATTTAAATTCATAAAAGGGCAATTCTTTAAGAAACTTTCTTTTTAAACCAACACCATAAACACCACCAATATTAACTCACCATCACAACCACATTTTCATTCCACAATTCACGCATGTGTATAAATCTAGGTCACTATATCAAAGTGCCTATGTGAACCATTACATCATAAATCATCCCAGACCACACGCATCCAGGTGTGCGGGGTATCATGCTGGCACGAGGATGGATTATCCCTCGCCAGACTTTCTCATCACATAACCATCATGCGGCACATCGTACTCCATGTGATATACACGGTACAGCGTACTCCGCAAACTCATATCGTGATTGGGGGTGCCATTCCTAGGTCTTATCTACCCCATACCAAGAGTTTTTCATATTCCGTGAAGGAGAGCCTCCCTGCCGAACAGAGCCTCCCCGCCTAACAGAGCCTCCCTGCCTCCTCGGGCTTAAGGATGTTAGCTTAAGGATGTAGGGCTTAAGGATCCTTTCCGTAAGAGAGCCTCCCCACCGAACAGAGCCTCCCCCCTTAACAGAGCCTCCCCGCCTAACAGAGCCTCCCCGCCTCTTTGGGCTTAAGGATGTTGGCTTAAGGATGTTAGCTTAAGGATGTAGGGCTTAAGGATCTTACCTTTACCGTACCTATGTAGGAGAGCCTCCCTGCCTAACAGAGCCTCCCCGCCTCTTTGGGCTTAAGGATGTTGGCTTAAGGATCCCACCATAAGAGAGCCTCCCCACCAAACAGAGCCTCCCCGCCTAACAGAGCCTCCCCGCCTCTTTGGGCTTAAGGATGTTGGCTTAAGGATGTAAGGCTTAAGGATCTTACCCACTTTCACAACCTTATACGTATCCCCTCGTGCAAACTTGTGCGAGCAAAGCTCTAGCACGACTTATGCATCATGCATCTTCTCATAAAGAGGCGCGTACGAGCATAGCTCTAGTACGGTTATACTCATAAGACAACTACTCAAAATCCACGTACGAGCAGAAGCTCCAGTACGGTTTATAAATATTAATTATAGTTTCCAAATCAAGGTGCGAGCTAGGCTCCAGCACGTTTCATACAAATGAAAACATAGAAATCCAGCGCGAGCGAGGCTCTAGCGCTATTTATGTCATACAAATGTGATAGGCGGCTTATATACAATTTATCAATCCCGGCAATTCGGGTTTAGCACTCACAAAAGCTTTTTCCACAACAACCATACAATACTAGCCGACCTATCTACAAGCTTGCTTAAAACCAAGCAATTCGTTTTGGAAAAACATCAAAACATTAGATTTATGCAATTATTAGCCTTACTATCCCCTTTCATAAAATCCATTTCAAATCCAAAACCACGCATATACTCATCATCATTCACGAATACCATCAATCATTTATTTGAGCAATTCATACATTTCATACAACACCCAATATTCACCCACAAGTTCAAAGTACGAGCAGCTACCTCTATATACTCACAAAATTCCCTTACCTGGAGTCGCGATGCGTGATTCCACTTCCTTAAGCTGCTTACTCGTACGGTTCGGTTCGCCTTCAACGAACTCTTCGGGACTGCACAAAATCGTATCCCGCATTATATTCGATCCATATATTGCAACCCTTGCGCTTGCTATAGTCAATTTAATCTATAGCCTCTATTAAAGCTTATTTGGCCTCGTTTCATTACTTTACCCATAACTCGAGTCTATGGATCTTCTTAGGCCTATTAACTTATTCAAAATCAATATTAAATCGACATTGAGCTCATAGTGTTCATATTTCATGAATTCCCTCACTATGGCATTTATCACTCATATACATACCCATTTTCACAATTCCTCCAACTCACCAAGTAATTCCATCTAACCATCTAAAATCATAAACATTACCCCAATAACAACTTTAGCATGCCATAAATCATAGGCTCATTCAATCCCACATATCCTCACATTATACCCATTTTAGATTTCTAGGTCACACCAATTCCACTACATTCCTAGGTAGTTTATCCATCAATACTCATATCAATCAACTCCAAAATCAATTAAATAGCTAATGCATTTGGATTGGAGTGTTAGAATCTTACCAATATGATTTCTCTTCTTGCTCCAATTGATAATGCCCTTAACTCCTTCAATTCCAAGAATGGGACAATGCCGTCTCACTATGTTGTTCTTCTCTTTGATAGGAACAACTTTGCCTCTAATGATCTCTCTTCAAATCTCACTGAAAATGGTTGATTTTAGAGAGGGAAAGTTAGGTTTTTGGGTTGAGATTGTAAGGTTAAATGTTTTTTCGAGATTTCCAGATTTTCAGCCCTCCTTATATAGAAATAGCTTGAGGAGATCGATTTGGTCCAAGAGGAGATCGATCTGGTCCCTTAAAATCCCTATTTTTCACGTCATTTTTAAGCCTGAGATCGATCTGTTGAAGCAATGAGATCGATCTGTCTAGGCATGAGATCGATCTGTCGAAGCATGAGATCGATCTGGTCCCAAACAGAGAGCTAAGGAGATCGATCTGGGTGCTTGGGGATCGATCTTTCCACTACAGAATGCTTGGGAGATCGATCTGGCTCTATTGGAGATCGATCTGTTCTATTCTTTCGCCCACATAAGAGCATTCTGGCTCTTCCAGATCGATCTCTCATCCCATGAGATCGATCTGGATCTCATGTTTTCCAGATTTCTTGCAGTTTCTTTGCTGCAACTCATACCAACACATCCTTAATCTATTGCCATGGCCATTTTCTCATCCATCCACCTTTATAACTTCAAAATGGCATCCATTCATACCTTATGCACATTGAAACTTGTGTGCATTCATTGTATGTTCAAAGGTATGCTACATAAAACCAAATGGAGGCATAACTCCATTCCATTTTACCACACTACTCATCTTGAGTCTCAATCACATCCATCACTTGCTAGAACTCATTTCTTCGTATTCATACTCAATGAAACTTGTATGTACGTTACAATTTATATTACACATACATACATTGAATCCATGGACTTACATCAATCATACTTTACATTACAAGTCCATTCATATTATTTGATCCAATTACACACATTACCTTTATACATATACGGGGTCTTACACTCATGGCCTTGCTCGCCCCTGTTGGGTTCCCTGATTCAGGTCCTAACCCCTCACCCTCACCCCACTCAAGAGGTCTGTTAGGCCTGTTGGGTTCCCTGAATGGATTATGTCAGGTCCTAGCCCCTCACGCTCACCCCACTCAAGAGGTCTGTCAGGCCTGTCGGGTTCCCTGAACACCAATCCGTATCTCTCACCACGGCCTCATACATACCACATTGTGAAAACTAGTGCGAGCTACGCTCTAGCGCGAATTCATGCATCAAAACCAATCACTTCGTACGAGCAACGCTCTAGTACGACATTTATGCATAAAAATATGAAGAAACCACGTACGAGCATAGCTCCAGTACAATTTTATGCATAAGAAAAACCACTCAAATCCACGTACGAGCGTAAGCTCTAGTACGGTTTATAAAACATCGTCACAAAGTGTGAGCTAAGCTCAAGCACGTTTCACACAAGTGAAAACATAGAAATCCAGCGCGAGCGAGGCTCTAGCGCGATTTATGTCATACAAATATGATAGGCGGCTCATACACAATCACACAATCCTGACAATCGGGTTTAGCACTTCACAAATGCTTTTCCACAACAACAATAAAACACTAGCCGGCCCATCTACAAGCTTGCTTAAAACCAAGCAAATTTCGTTTTGAAAAACATCAAAACATTAGATTTATGCAATTATTAGCCTTACTATGCCATTTCTTTACAATACCATTTCAACCACAAAATCTCATACAATTATTCATAGTCACATCCATACATCGTCAAAACACATTTCTATAAATCCATGCACATTTCTAAAGCCCTATATACCCACGAGTTCAAAATACGAGCAGCTACCTCTATATACTTACGAAATTCCCTTACCTAGAATCGCGATGCATGATCCCACTTCCTTAAAAAGCTGTTACTCGTACCACTCGATTCGTTTCCAACGGACTCTTCGGGACTGCACAAAATCGTATCCCGCATTATATTCGATCCATATAATATGACATCGTGCGTTCACTATAGTCAATTTGACCTATAGTTTTCTATTAACTTTTAGAAGGCCTTGTTTCATTCTATTACCCATAACTCAAGTCTATGGATCTTCTTAGGCCTATTAACTTATTCCAAATCGATATTAAATCGACATTAAGCTCATAGTGTTCATATTTCATGAATTCCCTCACTATGGCATTTATCAAGCATATACATACTCATTTTCACAATTCCTCCAAACTCACAATGTAATTTCATTTAACCATCTAAAATCATAAACATTACCTCAATAACAACTTTAGCATGCTCATAAATCATAAACTCATTCAACCCATATATTCTCACATTATACCCATTCTAGGTTTTCTAGGTCACACCAATTCCACCACATCCCTAGATAATTTATCCATCAATACTCATGCCAAACAACTCCAAAATCAATTAAATAGACAATGTATTTGGATTGGAGTGCTAGAATCTTACCAAATATGATTTTTCTTCTTGCTCCAAATGTTAATGCCCTTATCTCCTTCAATACCCACAATGGGATTTTGGGTTCTAACTATGTTGTTCTCTTCCTCAAGATGAACAACTCAATGTCTAATGGTCTCCCCTCAATTCTTGCTGAAAATGGCTGATTTTAGAGAGAGAAAGTTAGGTTTTTGGGTTAGAAATGGAAGATTGGTGTTTTTCTCAAAAATTTTAGATTTTCAGCCCTCCTTTTATAGAAATAGCTTGAGGAGATCGATCTGGTCCAAGAGAAGATCGATCTGGTCCCCTTAAATCTCTCATTTTCATGAAATTTTAAGCATTAGATCGATCTGTCGAAGCATGAGATCGATATGGTCCCAAATAGAGAGCTAAGGAGATCGATCTGGGTGCTTGAGGATCGATCTTTTCATTACAGAATGCTTAGGAGATCGATCTGGCCCCATTGGAGATCGATCTACTCTATTCCATTGCCCAAATAAGAGCATTCTGGCTCTTCCAGATCGATCTCTCATCCTATGAGATCGATCTGGCCTTCATGTTTTCCAGATTTCCTGCAGTTTCCTTGCTGCAACTCACACCAACACATCCTTAATCTGTTGCCATGGCCATTTTCTCATCTATCCACCTTTATAACTTGAAAATGGCATCCATTCATACCTTATGCACATTGAAACTTGTGTGCATTCATTGTATGTCCAAAGGTATACTATATATAACCAAATGGAAGCATTTATATTCATGCAGCTTTCATCCATTTACCACACTACCCATTTTGAGTTTCAATCACATCCATCACTTATAGGAACTCATTTCTTCATATTCATACTCAATGGAACTTGTATGTACGTTACAAATCATATTACACATACATACATTGAATCCATGGACTTACATCGATCATACTTTACATTACAAGTCCATTCACATTCATTACACATTACAACTTTACATATACGGGGTCTCACATTCTCCCCTCCTTCAAGGAATTTGGTCCTCCAAATTAGAACCAAGTCACTCTTCAAAAAGTTGGGGGGTACTTCTCCCGTATCAAGTTCTCCAATTCCCATGTGGCCTCTTCCGCCGTGTGATGTTGCCAAAGAACTTTCACCAATGGAATTGTCTTATTCCGTAACACTTTCTCTTTTCTGTCCAATATCTGAACCGGCTTCTCAACATACGTCATACTCTCATGGAGCTCCAACGACTCATATCTTATCACGTGTGCCGGGTCCGAGTGATACTTTCGAAGCATCGAGACGTGGAAGACGTTGTGGACATTTGCCAAGTCCGGTGGCAATGCCAACCTATACGCCTTATCTCCCGCTCTCACCAAAATCTCGAACGGTCCGATATATCTAGGGCTCAGCTTGCCCTTTTTACCAAATCTCATAATACCCTTCGATGGAGATACCCTCAGAAACACCGACTCACCCTCATCAAACTCCAGTGGTCTTCTTCTCTTGTCAGCATAACTCTTTTGCCGGCTCTGAGCTGTCCGTAATCTCTCACATATCAACTGGACGTCCTCAGATGCTTGCTGCACTAAGTCCGGAGCAAAAATCTGTTTGTCACCAACCTCTTCCCATCCAATGGGGGAACGGCATCTATGTCTATACAATGCCTCATAGGGTGCCATCCCGATACTCACATGATAGCTATTATTATAAGCGAACTCGGCTAACTGCAGGTGGTCATCCCAAGAGCCTCTAAAATCCAGTACACACGCTCTCAACATATCCTCGAGGGTCTGTATAGTCCTTTCTGACTGCCCATCTATCTGAGGATGAAAAGCGGTGCTAAAACTTAGTCGGGTCCCCAGCGCTTCGTGAAAATGTTCCCAGAAATGGGAAGTGAAGCGGGCATCCTTATCAGAAACAACGCTCACTGGTACACCATGTAGCCGTACTATCTCTCGAATATACAGGTTCGCCAACTGACTCAGTGTATCGGTAGCTCTCATAGCCAAGAAATGGGCGGACTTAGTCAATCGGTCCACAATAACCCATATGGCATCATTACCTCTACGGGTCCTCGACAACCCCATCACAAAATCCATGGTGACATGCTCCCACTTCCAAGTCGGTATTGGTAGAGGCTGCAATAATCCTGCAGGCTTCTGATGCTCTACCTTCACTTGCTGACAAACGAGACACTTAGTGACATATTCAACAATGTCTCTTTTCATTCCAGACCACCAATAAACCTTTCGAAGGTTTTGATACATCTTGGTACTTCCCGGATGTATCGTATACTTTGATGAGTAAGCCTCTGATAAAATCATTCTTCTGATCTCAGGATCCCTGGGAATGCATACTTTGCCTCTGAACCTCAATAAGCCATCAGCACTCTGCTCAAAATCAATACCCACACCTGTCTGTATCTGCCTCAGCCAATCGATGCACCGTCGATCGCTCTGCTGGGCTTGCCGAATACGGCCAATCAATTCTGGCTCTAGTCTTAAACTAGCCATGATCTCAAGTCTCTCAGATCCAGGTGGGGTTACATCCAAACTGAGGTTCGCAAAGTGTTCTAACAATTCATGTTCCCGTACCATCATATATGACACCAACCCAAGGTTCTTTATACTCAAAGCACCGGCAACTATATTTGCCTTACCCGGGTGGTATATGATTTCACAATCATAGTCCTTCAGGAGTTCGAGCCATCTCCCCTATCTCATATTCAGCTCTTTCTGCGAGAATAGGTACTTAAGGCTCTTATGATCTGTGAACACCTGAAATTTCTCACCATAGAGATAGTGGCGCCATATTTTCAAAGCAAATACTACAGTCGCCAACTCCATATCATGTGTCGGGTAGTTCCTCTCATGATCTTTCAACTGTCTCGATCCATCGGCAACTACCTTCCCATCCTGCATAAGCACACAGCCCAGTCCCTGGTGTGATGCATCCGTATACATCGAGAATCCTCCTGAGTTGGTAGGAATGGTGAGAACGGGAGCAGTGGTCAACCGACGCTTAAGCTCCTCAAAACTCCTCTCACATGCCTCATCCCATACAAACTTAACATCTTTCGTGTGAGGCGTGTTATTGGAGCAGCTAGTCTGGAGAAACCCTCTACAAATCTCCGATAATATCCTGCCAATCCCAAAAAACTCCTGATCTCAGTTACTGTCTTGGGCTGTTCCCACTGTACAACTGCCTCTATCTTGGATGGATCCACCGATACCCCATCCTTTGACACAACATGCCCCAGAAATGAGATCTGTTCCAACCAAAAGTTACACTTGCTGAGTTTGGCATACAATTCTCTCTCTCGGAGGGTCTGCAGAACTATCCTCAAGTGCTCCTCAAAATCTTCCCTGGACTTGGAATACACCAAAATGTCATCAATGAACACTATTACAAACTTGTCTAGGTATGGCTTGAATATATCATTCATCAATGCCATAAATGCTGCGGGAGCATTCGTCAATCCGAATGGCATCACCAAAAACTCGTAGTGGCCATAACGGGTACGAAATGCTGACTTGGGTATATCTCCACTCCTGATCCTCAACTGATGGTACCCTGACCGCAGATCTATCTTAGAAAATACTTCGGCTCCCTGGAGCTGATCCAACAAATCATCGATTCTTGGAAGGGGGTACTTGTTCTTATTGGTGGCCTTATTCAACAACCGGTAATCTATACACAGTCGGAGGCTTCCATCCTTCTTCCTTACAAATAGAACCGGTGCTCCCCAAGGAGAGACACTCGGTCTAATAAACCCCTTCTCTAGCAACTCTTGCAGCTGTTTCTTCAGCTCTTCTAATTCTATCGGAGCCATTCTATAGGGTGGTTTCGATATCGGCTCTGTACCAGGCACTAGCTCAATGCAAAATTTCATTTCCCTTTCAGGTGGTAGTCCTGGTAATTCATCCGGAAAGACATCAGGGTAATCCGTAATTACGGCTATGTCCATCAATTCTGGGTGTGCCTCATCTATATCAACCACGTATGCAATGAACCCTTCACATTATCCTCTCCATCGTTAGTAACATAAACCATCACTCCACATTCAACATTTATCATAAACAATAATTTATCTCTCAAGCAATATGCATTTAAAATCATACTCCTTTATTTACAACAAACATGCTATTTTCATATCATTTCTTTTCATCAAAATTTACAATAAGATTGTCTAATCCTGAAAACATCAATGTTTTGGCATGACAATCCATCACAACACGATTGGTAGCCAACCAATCCATTCCCAAAATTACATCAAAATCATTCATATTCAATAAAATCAGATTGGCTATCATTTCCTTCCCCTCTATCTTTAACTTACAATATCTACATACATGCTCAGTCAATTGACTATCATTCATGGGTGTGGAAATCATCAACATTTTATCCAACAATGTTGGTTTCACATATTCCAACAATTTATGTGCAAAGGAAGGTGATATGAAAGAATGCGTGGCACCAGGATCAAATAATACCAATGCTTCTAAATCAAAGATTCAGATGGTACCTTTAATCACATCCGTCGAAGCATCTGCGGTGTCGTGATCAAGTGCATGTACTCTTCCTCTGCTCACACCCGCAGCCTGTTTCCCTTTCTCCTCAGCCGTAGCCCTTCTTCTCGGGGCTGCTATCTCAACAGGAGCTCCTTCTGGCTCCTTGCCCTTCTGTGGGGCAGTCTCAATCATCTCATTACAGAACCTCGATATATGTCCTGGCCTCCCACACCTAAAACACAAAACATGGGGCATCTGACATGGCCTAGTCCCATGGTATCTCCCACATCTCCTACACTGATCCGTGGTAGGTCGTGGTCCTCCAATAGTTATACCCCTCGGTGCAGTCAAGGCTGGGTATACGGGAGGTCTAGCGGCTCTCTCCTGCACCTCCTCGATCTTAGGTCTCTTCTCAAAATACCTTGGGCCTCCTTTCCTGGCCACTCTATCCCTCCCGGATCTCTTTCGATCTTTGTCCTTTCTAACACTGGTTCTCCCAAGCTCGGAGGCATTTCGCTCAAAGTCTTGCTCACACAACTGAGCCTTATGTACAGCCTCCTCATAAGTCACAATGTCGAAGGGAGATAGCTTAGTCCGGATGGCCAATCTCAATCCATCCATGGACTTCTGTATCTTTCGGGTCTCACTACCCATCGTGTCTGGGTCATATCTCCCCAAGGACATAAACTTGGACTCATACTCGTCCACAGTATGGTTCCCCTGAACCAAATTCATAAATTCCATCTGCAGTTTCCTCTGTGCGGTAGCTGGAATATACTGTCTTCTGAAGGGCTCCAAGAATATCTCCCATGAAATCTCGGAGTGTCTAGCCCTCAAAATAGCTTCGGTGGATCTCCACCAGTGCTCTGCCTCGCCTTTCAACATGAATACGGCAAAGGCTACCTTCTCAGCTGAAGTGCATCGAAAAAACCTATATAGTTTCTCCATCTCATACACCCAATCCTCCGTAACCACTAGGTCCTTCACCCCTCTGAACACTGGGGGTTTCAGCGCTTGAAACTCTCGCAACCTACTCAAGTCGCAGTCATAACCCAAATCACTACCGCTCTGCTGTGGAGCGATAGGAGAATCTATATCCTGGGCCAGAGGTGGTGTAGCAGTAGCAGTCTCTGTAGTCTGAGGTCTCTCCGCCTCTGCAGCTGCCTGTTCAGTAGTAGGCTGTGCCGCGGGACCTCGTCTGTCACCGACGCCCAAGGCCTGCGTGACTATCTCCACCAAATTCTCAATACTCCGCTCTAACCTAGCGAAGCGAGCCTCAGTATCCTCTGCTCTCTCAGCAGGGTTCTGTGGAGCCTGCTCAGTTTGTGGCTCCGCACGGCTCTCAGGCCTACCTCTACGGCCTCTAGCACGTGCTCTCACCCCTCTACCTTTGCGTGTAACTGGCATAGTGCCTAACTTCCTGTATTATAATAATTCATTAAGCTCAATCCATCACAGTATACACAGTTATATCTAAACAAAAGCACAGTACTATGGGGATGTACTTTCCTACGTTTTATTAATGACTCACATCAGGCCAACACAGCTCTGATACCAATATCTGTCACGACCCAATTTCATTCTCTTTAACCGAATCACTGAAAATTTTTTACGTTTTACCGTACCTTACCCGGTTGTGAACTAACTTACCACCACACTGTTGGGCTCATTTAAATAAAGTGATGTCATACATTTATAAGTTAATCATTAACTTACACAAGTTATGTTCACTGACATCTACATCCCCTATAATTACAACTCAAAAGAGTACTGTGCTTTTACATTGTTCAGATACAAAAAGAATCCTGTGTATATACCTTTCGGCGATGGAAGCAGCGGATGTCCAAAACCACAATGCCTCAGTCCTCACTGGGCTACTATGCACGCTCTGTAGGAGGGGGAAAATAGAGAGGGATGAGCAACCACACGCTCAGTAAGGCAATAATGCAAGCATGGTAGATAACTACTCTATCTACATGCTGATAGTGTTATGCATAAATCGTTTGTAGTAGGAGCATGAGGAAGTAAAACTATGCCATATGAGTATACATATATATCATGTATCAAAATCATGTACATTGGCATATAAAACATGGTAAAAACATCATGTATAAATCATCTCATGCTCGATCTCATTTAAATTCATGAAAAGGGCAATTCATTAAGAAACCTCCTTTTTAAACCCACGCCATAAAACTCTTTCTCAACACAGACAATCTCATCACATCAATTCACAATCACAACCTCATTTTCATTTCACAAATCAAATCCACGAGGCTCGACCCCTCCTTCGGGTCTACCTTGAACAATCACAAATCACACTTAGAGATTTAAAATCATGTGGTAGTAAGTAAATCAAGCAAGGAGACAGGTTACTATATCTCAAGTGACTACGTTGGCCAATCGTCACATATCATCCCAGACCACACGGATCCCAGTGTGCGGGGTATCATGCTGGTACGGAGGTGGGTTAGTTCTCCGCCAGACTTTCTCAAATCAAGTAACCACCACGCGGTACATCGTACTCCATGTGATATACACGGTACATCGTACTCCGCAGACCCATAACATGGTTGGGAGTGACTGCCATAGGTCGTATCTACCGCATACCAAGTGTAACCTTTATAGTCTCAAGAGCGCGTGGGAGTAATCTCAATACCAGGTCCTAGCCTCTCATGGCCTTGCTCGCCCCTGTTGGGTTCCCTGATTCAGGTCCTAGCCCCTCACCCTCACCCCACTCAAGAGGTCTGTTAGGCCTGTTGGGTTCCCTGAATGGATTATGTCAGGTCCTAGCCCCTCACCCTCACCCCACTCAAGAGGTCTGTCAGGCCTGTTGGGTTCCCTGAACACCAATCCGTATCTCTCACCACGGCCTCATACATACCACAGTGTGAAAACCAGCACGAGCTACGCTCTAGCGCGAATTCATGCATCAAAACCAATCACTTCGTACGAGCAACGCTCTAGTACGGCATTTATGCATAAAAATATGAAGAAACCACATACGAGCATAGCTCCAGTACAGTTTTATTCATAAGAAAAACCACTCAAATCCACGTACGAGCGTAAGCTCTAGTACGGTTTATAAAACATCGTCACAATTCAAATCAAAGTGTGAGCTAAGCTCAAGCACGTTTCACACAAGTGAAAACATAGAAATCCAGCGCGAGCGAGGCTCTAGCGCGATTTATGTCATACAAATATGATAGGTGGCTCATACACAATCACACAATCCCGATAATCGGGTTTAGCACTTCACAAATGCTTTTCGACAGCAACAATAAAACACTAGCCGACCCATCTACAAGCTTGCTTAAAACCAAGCAAATTTCATTTTGAAAAACACCAAAACATTAGATTTATGCAATTATTAGCCTTACTATCCCATTTCTTTACAATACCATTTCAACCACCAAATCTCATACAATTATTCATAGCCACATCCATACATCGTCAAAACACATTTCTATAAATCCATGCACATTTCCAAAGCCCTATATACCCACGAGTTCAAAATACGAGCAGCTACCTCTATATACTTACAAAATTCCCTTACCTAGAATCGCGATGCGTGATCCCACTTCCTTAAAGCTGTTACTCGTACCACTCGATTTGTTTCCAACGGACTCTTCGAGACTGCACAAAATCGTATCCCGCATTATATTCGATCCATATAATATGACATCGTGCGTTCACTATAGTCAATTCGACCTATATTTTCTATTAACGCTTATAAGGCCTTGTTTCATTCTATTACCCATAACTCAAGTCTATTGATCTTCTTAGGCCTATTAACTTATTCCAAATCGATATTGAATCGACATTAAGCTCATAGTGTTCATATTTCATGAATTCCCTCACTATGGCATTTATCAAGCATATACATACTCATTTTCACAATTCCTCCAAACTCACAATGTAATTTCATTTAACCATCTAAAATCATAAACATTACCTCAATAACAACTTTAGCATGCTCATAAATCATAAACTCATTCAACCCATATATTCTCACATTATACCCATTCTAGGTTTTTTAGGTCACACCAATTCCACCACATCCCTAGATAATTTATCCATCAATACTCATGCCAAACAACTCCAAAATCAATTAAATAGACAATGTATTTGGATTGGAGTGTTAGAATCTTACCAAATATGATTTTTCTTCTTGCTCAAAATGTTAATGCCCTTATCTCCTTCAATACCCACAATGGGATTTTGGGTTCTAACTATGTTGTTCTCTTCCTCAAGATGAACAACTCAATGTCTAATGGTCTCCCCTCAATTCTTGCTGAAAATGGCTGATTTTAGAGAGAGAAAGTTAGGTTTTTGGGTTAGAAATGGAAGATTGGTGTTTTTCTCGAAATTTTTAGATTTTCAGCCCTTCTTTTATAGAAATAGCTTGAGGAGATCGATCTGGTCCAAGAGAAGATCGATCTGGTCCCCTTAAATCTCTCATTTTCACGAAATTTTAAGCATTAGATCGATCTGTCGAAGCATGAGATCGATCTGGTCCCAAACAGAGAGCTAAGGAGATCGATCTGGGTGCTTGAGGATCGATCTTTTCATTACAGAATGCTTAGGAGATCGATCTGGCCCCATTGGAGATCGATCTACTCTATTCCATTGCCCAAATAAGAGCATTCTGGCTCTTCCAGATCGATCTCTCATCCTATGAGATCGATCTGGCCTTCATGTTTTCCAGATTTCCTGCAGTTTCCTTGCTGTAACTCACACCAACACATCCTTAATCTGTTGCCATGGCCATTTTCTCATCTATCCACCTTTATAACTTGAAAATGGCATCCATTCATACCTTATGCACATTGAAACTTGTGTGCATTCATTGTATGTCCAAAGGTATACTATATATAACCAAATGGAAGCATTTATATTCATGCTTTCATCCATTTACCACACTACCCATTTTGAGTTTCAATCACATCCATCACTTATAGGAACTCATTTCTTCATATTCATACTCAATGGAACTTGTATGTACGTTACAAATCATATTACACATACATACATTGAATCCATGGACTTACATCGATCATACTTTACATTACAAGTCCATTCACATTCATTACACATTACAACTTTACATATACGGGGTCTCATAGTTTCACATCACAAACTCAACTCTAGTGCGAGTAAACCTCCAGCAACTAGGTCAATGCATAGTTCATGTACTAAATCAAGTACGAGCAATAGCTCCAGTACCATTCTATGCACAATATCATCAAATCAAGTACGAGCAATAGCTCCTGTACTATGTCATGTATAAATAATGAAGAATCGAGTACGAACAACGCTCCAGCACTCTATCATGCATCTCTTGAAAAACTCGAGTACGAGCTAATCACTCCAGGACTCTCTCATGCATATATCATATAAAACTGAGTACGAGTAATAACTCCAGCACTCTATCATGCATGTCATGGAAATCTAGTGCAAATCAAAATTCAGCACTAATATATGTGGAAAAATATATGAAATCCAGTGTGAGTTGTGCTCCAGCACGATTCATTCTCACATAATATGATAGATGGCTCTTTAAAAAGGGATGATTTACAAAATATCAAAATCAGCACTATAAAGGGTGCTTAATTCACATCAACCTTAAAAACATTAGCCCATCTATTTATTCTTCTGCTAAACAGTAGTAAAACACTCAAAATGGTGGTTTCCATGCTTTTTACAACTTTTCACAAAAGTTAACTTTTTGACTAACTAGGGGCAAAATCATAATTTACCACTATCGGGTTACAATAATTATTATTCACTTTCTCTGACCCTCAGAGTTTTTAAGTGAATGTAAAAGCAGATGAAAATACGTGCAGGTATCTCAAACTACTCACAAAAGTCCCTTACCTACAATCACTCGAGAAATTTCACTTTCTCTGCGCTGCTCAATTCAGCAGTCCGATTTGCTCCTTCAATAATCTCTGGAGCTGCATATAACCATTTATCAGGTTAATTACACATTTCCTATTGTATTTCACATTAAATACAGTCTATTTCCCTTAATGGGCTTTAATAAACCTTAATGGACCTAACTATGTCTTAAGCCCATTTTTCATTTTACTATTCATTTTTGTTGGGCCTATTGGGCTTGTGGGGCCCACCAACTCTTATTGGGCTTATCCTAGACCCATTACATCACATTGGGCCTTGATGGTGGTTGTGTCACTAGAATCCACGTGTGCAACTATCCGCCTGCCACGTGTCAAACCAAGAACGAGCCACGTGACAGATTTGGCGACAGAGCGGCGCGGCAGACCTCCATCGCCCATATTGCGACATAGGTCTCCCGCATTACCCTCGCGACAAAGGTCTCCCGCAGAGTTTGCGGTAGAGGTCTTCCGCTTTGCACCCCCTCATAGCTCTCCCGCACAGCCCGAGGTAGAATTCTCCCGCACAGCTGCGGCATAGTCTCCCGCACAGACTGCGATGGAGGTATCCCGTATAGCCTTCGGTAGAGGTCTCCCACACAGCCTGCGACATAGTCTCCCGCACAGACTGCGGTAGAGGTCTCCCTTACAGCCTGCGGTAGAGATCTCTCGCATTGCCCCCACTGTAGAGGTCTCCCGCACAGCCTGCGGTAGAGGTCTCCTGCACAGCCTGCGGTAGAGGTCTCCCGCACACCTACAGAAGAGGTCTTTCGCATAGTCTGCGACAGAAGTCTCTGAGCACTAAGCCGCCTGACGACTCCCCCGCAAGCTGATTTACCAGAAGCGCGACAGAGTGCTATATGACTCTGTCGCGGCCCAATGTGCGATGGTGCTCTCCCGCCGCTGATAGGTGGCAGAGTTCTCCTCTGCCTGGCAGGCGGCAGACTTCTCCTATAGCCGATAGGTGGCAGAGTTCCCCCACATATCGCAGCTCATCTCCCGTGGAGTTGGAACATGGTTTAAGAGAATGTAGGGCTGGGGAGCGACGGGGACAGAGAGGCCAAGACCCACGAGAAGGTCTCGAAATTACAAGTTCCGGAATGAAAGGTGCTGGAAGAGGTGCTTATCAGTCAGACTCTTCTAGACCAGAAGGGACAAGGCCATGCTCAGCTCGAGGGTCAGAGGATGTGGAGAAGGTCGTCCAAAGGATCCTCGAGAAGAAAAAATTGGTGTTTCCAGATGACGGCCAAAGGAGGAGGATCCCATTCAGCCTGGAGATCATGAACAAACCTTTGCCAAAGAAGTTCAAAATGCCTTCCATGGCCATTTACACCGGTAAAGCAGACCCCTATGACCACATACAGAGTTACGAGTCCCTCATGCTGCTGCATGGGTGGGAGGACTAAATTATGTGCAGAGCTTTTTCCCTCACATTGTCCAGGCACGCTCTAAAGTGGTTCAACGGGTTGAGCGAAGGTTTAATCTCCTCTTTTGACGAGTTGAGAAATGAATTCCTCAAAGTCTTCATGATCCACAGCCAGAGGAAGAAAGATGCTACCTACCTACTCACGCTTAAACAAGGGAATAAAGAACCCTTGAAAAGCTTCGTAGATCGCTTCCAAGATGCAACCTTGGAAGTGGAAGATCTATCGGTAGGCGTAGCCTTGGCTGCAATGCTGCAAGGGATGAACTCTGAAAAGCTACAAGAATCCCTCTCTCTCGATCAACCGATGACGATTTTTGACCTCTTTGCCCGGGCTAACAAGTATGTAGCTCAAGAAGAAGTGATGAAAATGATACAACCCAGGAAAGCAAAGGAAGGAAAGAAGAGAGAGAGAGATGCACCCGAGAGAAGCTCCCCAAGACCCGTGAGAGTAGACAAAGCCCCTAGGCTCAGGTATGAAGGTTATACCAGGTTGAACGAGCCTCGCACTCTGGCAGCTATCGAAGGGGCAAGATTATTGAAATTTTCCAAGAAGAAAATTGGAGATGTAGGACAAAACCCCGAAGCCTACTGTGAATTCCATTGTGCTTACGGTCACCCAACAGAGAGGTGCAGAGATTTAATGGACCAGTTGGAAAGACTGGCCAGAGAGAGGAAGATCAACCGCTTTCTATGGAGAAGCGAGAGACCCCGTTATCCTTCGCGTGACCAGAGGAATGATCGTCCACGGACTGGGGCAAATAATGACAACAGAAGGGATAGGCCTAGAAATGAAGCAATCAGGCCAATCCCCCGTGCTAATCCGCCAAACAACGAACCTACAGCCCCCGTAATAAATGTCATCGCAGGGGGGGACTCAAGTGCAGGAAGCTCCTCTACTTCCCGCAAAAGTTACGCTAGGCAAGCGTATCAGGTTAACGTTGTGATGGAAGAACAGGCGGATGAAGAACCCATCATGTTCACTCCGGCTGACAAAGGTGATATTGTCATGCCCCATGACGACCCCATGGTGATATCCACTGTAGTGGCCAAACACCCGGTGAGTAGGGTTCTGGTCGACAACAGGAGTTCAGTAAACCTAATCTATTGGAACTGCTTCTAAAAAATGAGCATATCCGAAGATAGGTTAAAGCCCATTATGACGCCACTATACGGATTCACGGGTGAACGAGTAAAAGTCACCGGATCCATAGAGTTGCCTGTGACTCTCGGAGAGCACCCGAAGAACGTGACCTGGCAAGTGTTGTTCAGGGTGGTCAGATCAACCTCCGCTGCCTACAATATGATTTTGGGAAACCTGTGCTGAATGACATGAGGGCGGTGATATCCTCTTGCTATCTATTGATGAAGTTTCCCACTCCCAACGGAGTCGGGCAAGTACGAGGAAACCAAAGGAGTGCCCGTACTTGTTATCTCGCTTCCACTGCCAACAAGGTAGCACAGAGGAAAGAAACTTTATGTATCGACGATCCGCCCAAACCTCAGCCGGTAGAGGAAACAGAAGCCATTGAGCTAACAGAAGGGGATGGAGGAAGAAAGGCATTCATAGGGACTCAATTGGGCGAACGACTCAAGAATGAGATAGTCGAGTGCCTGAGAAAAAATTCGGATGTCTTCGCCTGGAGTCCGACGGACATGCCCGGAATCAGTCCCGAAGTGATATGCCATGAGCTTAATGTCATACCCGGACACAGACCTGTCAAACAGAAGAAGAGGAGTTTCGCCCCGGAATGACAAAAAGCAATCACTGAAGAAGTAAATAAACTCCTGGGTGTCGGATTCATCCGAGAGGTCTACTACCCTGAGTGGTTGGCCAATGTAGTGATGGTAAAGAAATCTAGCGGGAAGTGGCAAATGTGTGTGGATTTCATCGACCTGAACAA
This sequence comes from Firmiana major, assembly GCA_033439115.1. Lineage (NCBI taxonomy): Eukaryota > Viridiplantae > Streptophyta > Magnoliopsida > Malvales > Malvaceae > Firmiana > Firmiana major. Next base: position 35,580,367 of record CM065898.1, read on the forward strand.
AGCCTGCCCTAAAGATTCTTACCCCCTACCTCGGATAGACAGACTAGTAGACGAAACATCCGGCTACGAATTCCTCAGTTTCTTGGATGCATTCTTCGGGTATCACCAAATCATGCTTCACCTAGAAGACGAAGAAAAGACTTCCTTTATAACCAATGATGAAACCTATTGCTATAGGGTAATGCCGTTCGGTCTAAAGAACGCAGGAGCCACCTATCAACGAATGGTGAGCAAAGTGTTCAAAGATCTTCTGGGAAATACCATGGAAGCCTACGTGGACGATATGATAATCAAGAGCCGTGTAGGAGAGTCTCATACTGATCAAATGTCCAGGGTATTCGAAGTATTGAGGAGATTCAACATGAAGTTAAACCCTGAGAAGTGCTCATTCAGGGTAAGATCAGGGAAGTTCTTAGGCTTCATGATCACTAATAGGGGAATTGAGGCAAATCCTGAGAAGGTACAGGCAGTCATTGACATGAAACCCCCAACCACCGTAAGAGAAGTCCAGAGATTGACAGGCAGAATAGCAGCTCTGAATCGCTTCTTGTCAAAATCAGCCGAAAGGAGCCTGCCGTTCTTCAAAACTTTACGGGGGGGAAAGAACTTCGAATGGACAGAAGATTGTCAAAAAGCCTTTGAAGACCTCAAGGAATACTTAAAACAGTTGCCTTTATTAACAAGGCCCCTGGAAGGAGAACAACTCTATATGTATTTGGGAGTCGGTGATTTCGCCGTCAGTGCGGTGCTACTGAAGAAAGATGAAATGGTGCACCGTCCTATCTACTACGTGAGTAAAGTGTTATTGGGTCCAGAGACCCGCTATCCGTTGGCCGAAAAGCTAGCATTAGCCCTTTTGATGGCCTCGCGAAAGTTGCGCCCGTATTTCCAAGCACACCCTATCACCGTCTTGACAGATCAACCGTTAAGACAGATCCTCCAGAAACCTGAACATTCAGGAAGGTTAGTGAAATAGGCAGTGGAACTTGGGGGATACGAAATCACATTCCAACCACGGCAGGCTATCAAAGGTCAAGCTTTGGCCGACTTCATCGTAGAATGCACTATCCCAAGCGACAGCAGTGAAAGGGAGGCTTACCCATGGTTGCTGCATGTCGACGGGGCATCAAGTGCAAACGGAAGCGGAGCGGGTATAGTCCTGGTATCACCCGAAGGAAAATCCCTTGAATACTCCCTACGGTTCGGATTCCCCAGTTCGAACAACATAGCGGAGTATGAAGCTCTTATAGCAGGGATGATGTTAGCGAAGAAGCTGCAGGTTCACCACTTGATAGCACACAGTGATTCTCAATTGGTGGTGAACCAATTCAGCGGAGAGTACGAGGTACGGGAACCGATGCTGGTCCCTTACTTGAAGAAAGTCCAACTTCTGGCACAGACTTTCAAAAGCTTTCAGCTGATACAAATCAACCGGTCTGAAAACACACATGCTGATGCATTGTCTAAGTTAGCCTCTTCCACCGAAACACGAGGAAGGACAGTGAAGGTGGAGAGGCTCGAACGACCTAGTATTGAAGAGGTCGAAGTGTGTGACATTCAAGTGGGAGACGATTGGAGATCCCCATACAAACAGTATCTCACCGAAGGAACACTCCCCCAAAATAAGGACGAGGCTCGTCACTTAAAAATACAAGGGGCGAAGTTCACACTCATCAATGGAGAACTGTACAAAAGGGGATATTCGTCACCCTTATTGAAATGTCTGGGACCGGAGCAAGCAAGCTACGCTTTAGCCGAAATGCATGAAGGAATTTACGGCGAACACTTAGGAGCGAGAGCTCTCGCTGCTAAAGTACTGCGATCGGGATTCTACTGGCCAACGTTGAAGAAAGATGCGATGGACCAAACCCACAGGTGTGACAAATGCCAGAGGTTTGCGCCTATCACAACAGCCCCAGTGACTCCCTCTCAAGGCACAGTACAGCCAATTCCTTTTGCACAATGAGGATTGGACATCCTTGGACCTTTCCCCTTAGCCACGGGTCAAAGAAAGTTCCTATTAGTGGCTACCGATTACTTTACAAAGTGGATTGAAGCAGAGCCTTTAGCCACAATCACGGAAAAGAAAGTGGAGGCAATGGTGTGGAAAGACATTATCTGTCGATTCGGAATTCCCCGCATCTTAAATGCCGACCATGGAAAGCAATTTGATTGCAATGCCTTCTGTGAATTTTGTAAGAGCCTCAACATTCAGCTAAGGATCTCCTCAGTGTCATATCCTCAAGCTAATGGACAGGCCGAAGTCAGTAATCGAACCATCCTTCATGGGCTGAAGACCAGGCTAGACAAAGCAAAAGGGACATGGGTGGACCAATTGCCTAGCGTTTTATGGGCATATCGTACCACCAGTCGTGTGTCGACTAAAGAAACGCCATTCAGCCTTGTATACGGCGCAGAAGCACTGATCCCCGTGGAAATTGGAGCGTTATCACCAAGAGTGATACCCTTAGTAGAGGAAGAAAACTCACAAGCTCTAAGGGAAGGCTTGGACCTACTCGACGAACATAGAGAAAATGCGGCTATTCGATTGGCATCCTACCATCAGAGGGTGGCCAACTACTACAATAGCCGGGTGAGAGATAGGCCAATATCTGAGGGAGATCTAGTGCTTAGAAAGTCGTAGATCACGAATGCCCTGAAGGAGGATGGGAAATTCAGAGCCAATTGGGAAGGTCCATACAGAATCAGATACAAGATCGGACCTAACACCTGGGTTCTGGAAACTCTACAAGGGAAGAAGATAGGGAAAACATGGAATTCAAATCACCTAAAGCTGTATTTGAATTAAGCACCATATTTTCTTTCCTAAACATTATTATCATTTGTTTATACCATCACAAGATATTGTCATCAAATCATCACGCAGAATGTCATTTTATTATACATCTGCAACTTTTATGCATCTAAATCTTGTGACAGGTAGTCAACCGAGCCGTAAGAGCCTGAGGCGCTATGCGTCACTGTGGCCAAGCGTAGTTCAGCCGAGCCGTAAGAGCCTGAGGCGCTATGAGTCACTGTGGCCAGGCGTAGTTCAGCCAAGCCGTAAGAGCCTGAGGCGCTATGCGTCACTGTGGCCAGGCGTAGTTCAGACGAGCCGTAAGAGCCTGAGGTGCTACGCGTCACTGTGGCCAGGCGTAGTTCAGCCGAGCCGTAAGAGCCTGAGGCGCTATGCGTTACTGTGGCCAGGCGTAGTTCAGCCGAGCCGTAAGAGCCTGAGGCGCTATACGTCACTGTGGCCAGGCGTAGTTCAGACGAGCCGTAAGAGCCTGAGGCGCTATGCGTCACTGTGGCCAGGCGTAGTTCAGACGAGCCGTAAGAGCCTGAGGCGCTATGCGTCACTGTGGCCGGGGGTAGTTCAACCGAGCCGTAAGAGCCTGAGGCGCTATGCGTCACTGTGGCCAGGCGTAGTTCAACCGAGCCGTAAGAACCTGAGGCGCTATGCGTCACTGTGGCCAGGCGTAGTTCAGACGAGCCGTAAGAGCCTGAGGCGCTATGCGTCACTGTGGCCAGGCGTAGTTCAGACGAGCCGTAAGAGCCTGAGGCGCTATGCGTCACTGCGGCCAGGCGTAGTTCAACCGAGCCGTAAGAGCCTGAGGCGCTATGCGTCACTGTGGCCAGGCGTAGTTCAGACGAGCCGTAAGAGCCTGAGGCGCTATGCATCACTGTGGCCAGGCGTAGTTCAGACGAGCTGTAAGAGCCTGAGGCGCTATGCGTCACTGTGGCCAGGCGTAGTCCAACCGAGCCGTAAGAGCCTGAGGCGCTATACGTCACTGTGGCCAAGCGTAGTTCAACTGAGCCGTAAGAGCCTGAGGCGCTATGTGTCACTGTGGCCAGGCGTAGTTCAACCGAGCCGTAAGAGCCTGAGGCGCTATGCGTCACTGTAGCCAGGCGTGTACAATTAACCAAGCTGTAAGAGCCTGAGGCGCTATGCGTCACTGTGGCCAGGCGATAAAAATATCAAGGCTATAAAAACTAAAGGCGCATACATGTCACAGTAATCAAGCCTTAAACAATTATACGTTCGCTCAAAAAATTCTTTCTGAAAGTTTACCTTTCTATCAAGAATTGGGGAGCATGCACGAATACATTCAAACGAATACATTCAAGCACAGACAAAGAATGATAAATGATAAATAGAGATGTAGTGCAATAAAAAGCATGAACAAAAATCTCAATTTCATTTCATTCAAAAGTCCTTACAAACAGATCTTTAACAGATCTTTACTATTACATTCAACAAAAGTACAAAGTTAAAATAAAAAAACAACAAAGTACTTAAAAAGAAATACAAAAAACAAAAATAGCTATCTACTCTTCGGGAGGAAGCTGGGGATCAGCTGCAGACGGACCATCACTTCCCAAGGACTGCTGACCCTCCTCGTCGTCTAAATCAATAAGAGCCTCGATAGGCTCGGGAGCACCATCCAAATCCATGGGCTCCCAAGGACCAGTGAGGTTGACGAGATCATCTTGGGCGGTCCTCTTAAATAACTCGTCTGCAGGTTCGGCTTCAGGCTCATATTTAGTCCAGTCGGGGGCCTCAAATAGCATCGCCTCGTTGGTGTACTAGAGCTCGGGGAATTCCTCTCCTTCCCTATGTGCTTCTAACCATGATCGGGCAAGATAGAACCCGTACTTTACATAGGGATTCGAGAAATCGTCCTTCCGTCTCAAGCAATCCTTGGAGAGACGGTACTCCTTCACAGCCTCGGCCCGTATGCTATTGATCTCCACTTGGGTCAGCGTAGGAGCAGCCTGACTTTCCAACTCGGCAACGCGCTGCTCGAGCTCCTGATTCCGAGCAAGTAAAGACCCGTAGTTGGATTGCATACAGTCTAGCTCAGAGTAGGCATCCCGAAGATCCTCTTGAAATCTGCTAGATCGAGCCTTCTCTACAGTAAGATCCCCCTGGGCGTGATTAAGGTCTTGATGAACCTTTGCGAGCTGCTCCTCCAAGCTTCGAACTAAATCCAGAAGTTTGGACAAGTTGTTGACGGTGTTCTGTAACTCCATAACTTGGTCCTTTAACTCCCGGATTTCCCTATCGGCACGCTCCCGATAAGCCCGGTGCTGGGCATTGTTGGCCACAGTTCGTTGAGCCAGCTGCAAAGAAATACAAAAAGTTAGATTCAAAGAATGCGGCAAAAAGGAGTCAAACGAAGAGGAGTATGAAACTTACCCTCAATGCCTCCATATCGGCTAAATCCTCCCCCTCCGGGTAGTTTCTGAATATCCTTGCCTCGTCCCGAGGAAGGATAGTGGACCAGCTTAACCGGGAGGCCACCCCGAGAGTGTCCAAAATGTCGTTGTCACGGACCCCGGGGTAGACTCGGAACTCGTGGCCCCTCATAATGTTTCCCCCATCCACGGGGTAGGACCTCTCGTCGGCAGGGCCTATCCTCGGCAATATTGGCCTGCTTCCCATCGAACCTTCGACGTACAAGCGCCTTCTATTCTTCCGCTGAGACGAAATGATATTGCATTCCGCGCTCCTCGGAGCGTGATCTCCCGGATGACCCGGAGGCCCCCCGTGAAGATGAGCCAACTCTCCCCCTATCCCGGGAGGGATCCCTTTGTTCTGTAGGAGGAGGAGGAACTGCTTGTGTGGAAACGGGCGGTGTCCGAGCACGAGGTGGATGAGAGGGGACCGGTGCCTCACTTGGGACATCGTCGCCCAAACGATGCCTCTTCCTGGCAGGAGGGCTGGAAGGACCAGCCTCAGAGACCTGGTGGCCCAACGATCGTCAGAAATGACTCATATCTGCAAAAAAGAAAGAAAATACATCAATGGTCAAAAATTGATCAGAAACGATAAGCAGCGGGAAACAATTAAAAGTTACCATCAGGAGAATCGAGATGCTCCTGAAGGGACTCTATATTTATGGTGTCGTCATCAGGGAGCACCATGAAAGTAGAGCCGAACCCTTCCCAGCCAGTCAGATCGGCTAAGGGTTCGCTGCCAGAATTTGATTCTACGTTGGTGCTCCCTATATCCTCTTGTGGCTTAGGTGCTTCAGGATTTAACTCGAGGGAAACCGAAGGCAGAGGATCTGACGAAGGAACAGAAGGTCCGGCAACAGGGACCGGACCCACACCCCAGCATGCTAATATCAAATTTTCATTTGATATAAGGGTGTCAAGGCTAAGGGGATGAGGGACTAGCAGTTTATTGACGTCAGAAGACAACTGCTCCCTAAGTGTGGCAACCCGGGGACCCTTGGGGATTTCACGCCTATTCTCCCAACAAGTGGGGAGATCCAGGCCCTCGAGCACTTCCACGACCAGCCATTCTGTTTCGAAACCATGAAGCTTGTTAGCCGGTTTCTCGAATAATCGGTTCTCAAAACTGGGCTGGTACACTCGCTGAAGCGAGTAAGGCACTAAGCCGGGGCTCCCTCGAAGCCTAAAGAATACTTCTAAAAGAGGAAGGGATGGAGGGACGCCCCTTAAATGGCAGTGCACGGTGAATGCTACCAATTGCATCCACGCATGAGGATGCAGTTATCCCGGGGATACCCTATGCGTCCTAAGGAAGGAAGCCCCGAAGTTGGACAATGGGAAGCGGAGTCCTAACTCCAAAGCTGCCCTAAAAATGACAGCCCCGTCAGACACATGACGTATGTCGCTCTCCTGAGGGGTTGGGAGCCTATAAGAGTACCCCTCGGTAAAGGAAATCGGGATTCTAGGTCTTGGACGTCGGCTTCCTTTAAAGTCAACTTAACACCTAGAACAATTTGCTTTCCTATACCATGGCCAGCCATTTTAGGAGTCCGTAAATCAAAAGAATGGGACTACGGACTATGAAATTACCTAAAATGAAGGAAAAGAGGAACTGGCGACAGAGTATGAAGAAGCTGCGATAGAGTTGCGACACAGTGATGTGTACGCAACAGAGTGGCGGCAGAGTACAGTGGAGTTGCGGCAGAGTTGCGAGAGAGTGTCCAGAGAAAATCGCGACTGAGTGTCTTTTTGCGGGAGAACTCAATAGCGATAAGGACGGTAGGGGCCCAGTATATATAGCGGCTCGCCTGCGTCGACACACGCGTGGAGATCCGACCCGACCCGAGAAAATCCAGACCCAAATACTCTTTCGCAGGAAAGATTCCTACCAAAGAGTGGGGAGCAATTGATGGTGGTCGTGTCACTAGAATCCACGTGTGCAACTATCCGCCTGCCACGTGTCAAACCAAGAACGAGCCACGTGACAGATTTGGCGACAGAGCGGCGCGGCAGACCTCCATCGCCCATATTGCGACATAGGTCTCCCGCATTACCCTCGCGACAAAGGTCTCCCACAGAGTTTGCGGTAGAGGTCTTCCGCTTTGCACCCCGTCATAGCTCTCCCGCACAGCCCGCGGTAGAAGTCTCCCGCACAGCTGCGGCATAGTCTCCCGCACAGACTGCGATGGAGGTATCCCGCACAGCCTGCGGTAGAGGTCTCCTGCACAGCCTGCGGCATAGTCTCCTGCACAGACTGCGGTAGAGGTCTCCCTTACAGCCTACGGTAGAGATCTCCCGCATTGCCCCCACTGTAGAGGTCTCCCGCACAGCCTGCGGTAGAGGTCTCCCGCACACCTACAGAAGAGGTCTTTCGCATAGTCTGCGGCAGAAGTCTCTGAGCACTATACCGCCTGACGACTCCCCCGGAAGCTGATTTACCTGAAGCGCGACAGAGTGCTATATGACTCTGTCACGACCCAGACACGCGCCTGGGCCTCAGCTCGAACCGACTTGCAGAGACCTATAAATACCAGGTGAGCTCTCTGAAAAGAGGGGGCCGGATCCGAAACCAAAAAACCAAAAAGAAGGGAAAAGCCTTAAACTCTCTAATTTAAGCAATATATTCTCTTCTTCATACATTCACAACTCCGATTACTTACTTAATCATCGGAGTGCGCGTGTAGGGACAAATCCCTGCCCCCTCTGATTCCTGTTGTTTTTTCAGGATATACGAAGAACACGTGGAGCAAATCGTACCGACGTCACTCCTCTGTCGTTAGTGCAATCAGACTACGTGGAAGGTAAATTCTTGTTGCTGTCAGTTAGGCAACATCAGGCCTAAAATATTTGGACTTGGCCCATTGGACGTCTCGGCCACATGCCATGGTCGAGAGCTATCCATGCCGTCGGTCACACCATGGCATGCCGGCCATGTCGCTTTCCTTGGCCAATTCACTTAGGCATTTTCACAAACACTTGGTTGGCAACATTCTTAAACTTCACATAGTTCATTTAGGCATTTTATCAAACATCTTGATTGCCAACTTAATACATGTATTAATTAATAAATTTGATTAATTCTAATTACACCATAATCATTAAAACATGTATATTAACCTATTTATGCCTTAAAATCATATGGGTACTCATCAATATTTCACTACTCACTCTCGGCCTAACCAAGATCATAGGGATTTCATAGGTTTCAATGCTTAAAACATGTACCAATATACTTAAAATTATTCATATATTAACATATATGAAATTGAAAACTTGAAAATTGTCAAACCTGAATTTTATATAGCTTGTTCCTTATGATTCCTATGTGTATGAACGCTCTATTATTATAGTTGAATCATAAGAAGAGTATTTACTAGATTTAAAGTGTTAGTAAAATGATTTAACAAGCAAAAGCTACATAAAAAGCCAAATGTGAACTATAAGAGTCACAGGCTAAACAGAGTGAATCTAAATCATTCTAACTGAAAATAAGAACTTAAAATGAGAAAGCATAGAGAGCTCATGAAGGAAAGTCAGCTTGATTTAGTCTTGAACACAGGAAACGAGAGTAAAAGCTAAATGGGGTAAATTGGACCTTTTTGGCGAGTTAAGGTAATTAAGGTGTTTCGGGTATAATTATCCACCGGGAACGATTGAAACTTAAAGACGAGAGTATAAGACATAAGATATGACACTTTCAAAATTTTGAAAAAAAGTCAACTTGGTCAATGGTTAAGGAAAAAGTCAACTATAGTTAAGAAAGTGGACTTTTACCATAGTTGACTAATCATGGTTAAAAATTAACCTAAGCACGGAGAAAAAAATTGAGAAAAAATATTCTTGGTCAGAATACAAGATAATCATCCCCGGAAGTAAGGAAAATTTATTCGGAAGGATTCCATATTAAATTTAATGGTTAAAAACGTAATGGGCCTAAGGTGAAAATTTTAAAGCCCATTATGGTATACTAAACGTAGATCGAAATTCTTAGGTCCTTTAGACCGAATTGTTGTACCAATTGATCGGCCAAATATTTAGACAATTAAAGGCCCAAGGTATAGTAAAAATTTCAGCCCGAAAGCCCATTAAGAAAGCCCAAACTGAGAAGCCCAAATGGAAAGCCCTTGAGATAAATATCTAACCATAGTTAAAGCTAAACATGACTCATAAGGTGACTTATGACTAAGGCTAAGGAAGTCAAGTTTAATGGCTGGGAAGTAAGGCTTAATGGCTAAGTAAGTGGCTTATAAAATCAGCCACACCATTGTCATCTTCACCACACCATTTTCGGCTAGAAGAAGAAACCATTGAAACAAATTATCCAAGCTTTCTCTCACTAGAAATCACTAAGAATTAGGCATATTTGGAACTTGCATTCTTCTTGAAAGTTGTTCCAAATTGAAAGGAGATTGACATATGTTGGAATTGGCTATCAAGGAGCCATAGAGTGCAAACCTTGAGCCTCCAAAGTATTCGGCCAAGTGTGAACACAACTATTGGTATATTTTTAAGTTTTCAATTTGATATATGTTAATGTATGAATGATTTTAAGTATATTGGTGTATGTTTTAAGCATTGAAACATGTGAAATCAATATAATCTTGGTTAGGCCGAGAGTGAGTAGTGAAATATTGATGAATGCCCATGCAATGTTAAGGCATAAATAGGTTAATATACATGTGTTAATGATTATGGTGTAATTAGAATTAATCAATTTGTTTAATTAATACATGTATTAAGTTGGCAATCAAGGTGTTTGATAAAATCCCTAAATGAACTATGTAATGTTTAAGAATGTTGCCAACCAAGTGTTTGTGAAAATGCCTAGGTGAATTGGCTAAGGAAAAGGACATGGCCCACATGCCATGATGTGACCGACGACATGGATAGCTCTCGGCCATGGCATGTGGCCTAGAGGTCCAATGGGCCAATCCCAAATATTTTAGGCCCAATGTGATGTAATGGGTCTAGGACAAGCCCAATAAGAGTTGGTGGGCCCCACAAGCCAAATAGGCCCAACGAAAATGAATAGTAAAATGAAAATGGGCTTAAGGCATAGTTAGGCCCATTAAGGATTATTAAAGCCCATTAAGGGAAATAGACTGTATTTAATGTGAAATACAGTAGGAAAAGTGTAATTAACCTGATAAATAATTATATACAGCTCCAAAGATTATTGGAGGAGCAAATCGGACTGCTGAATCGAGCAGCGCAGAGAAAGTAAAATTTCTCGAGTGATTGCAGGTAAGGGACTTTTGTGAGTAGTTAGAGACACCTGCACATATTTTTGTCTGCTTTTACATTCACTTACAAACTCTGAGGGTCAGAGAAAGTGAATAACAATTATTGTGACCCGATAGTGGCAAATTACGATTTTGCCCTTAGTTAGGAAAAAAATCAACTTTTGTGAAAAGTTGTAAAAAGCATGGAAACCACCATTTTGAGTGTTTTACTGCTATTTAGAAGAAGAATAAATAGATGGGCTAATGATTTTAAGGTCGATGTAAATTAAGCACACTTTATAGTGCTGATTTTGATATTTTGTAAATCATCCCTTTTTAAAGAGCCATCTATCATATTATGTGAGAATGAATTGTGCTGAAGCACAGCTCGCACTGGATTTCATATATTTTTCGCATACATTAGTGCTGGATTATGATTCGCACTAGATTTTCATGACATGCATGATAGAGTACTGGAGTTCTTATTCATACTCAGTTTTATATGATATATGCATGAGAGAGTGCTGGAGCGATTAGCTCGTACTCGAGTTTTTCATGAGATGCATGACAGAGTGTTGGAGCGTTGCTCGTACTCGATTCTTCATGATTTATACATGACATAGTACAGGAGCTATTGCTCGTACTTGATTTGATGATATTGTGCATAGCATGGTACTGGAGCTATTGCTCGTACTTGATTTAATACATGAACTATGCATTGACCTAGTTGCTGGAGGTTTACTCGCACTAGATTTGAGTTTGTGATGTGAAACAGTGTTTGAGCGGAGTGTCGACTGTGAGTCGCGCTCAAAGGCGCGCTCTGTATGTGATATATAATACATGTTGAAAACCATGCTTGATTTCCTTGTGTAGACTGAGTGTCACACTATGAGAGGATTCGCATGAGGATACTAGAGACGTGGTATGATATTCCATGGTTTTGAGGGCTAAGACCTATTGTAGGCACCCCGACTGTGATGTAGGGTCGACAGGTGTACGTTGTACCATGCATGTGGCATAGAGTACACTGTACCGTGTGTTGTTGTGGAGTTGAGGAGGATATAGTTGGCGGTTGTGATGGACTGACCCCCCTCCCGTTGCAGCAGTGATGCCCTGCACACCGAGTACTATGTTGCTTGGGATCACATGTCGGATATGATCATAGTCCAGGATACTATTTACATTTTTACTACAGAGTCTCACATGATATATCACCTGATTGACTGATTTAATTGCAGACAGACCTGAGGGATGGGTCGGACTTCGATTTTGTGATGTGAATGATTTAAATGCCATATTTACTGTGATTTAATCATACATGGCATGATTTATCTAAAGGCATTGTGATATTATAAAGATGCATTGTTTTACACTACATGCCTACATTTGAGAAAGAAAGCATGATTTCTGTACATGGGATTTAATCTGTACAAGTATATATATATATTTTAAGACATGCTTTTAAAGTGAGTAAAGGAAACGATGTTTTCAAAGCATAGCAGTATTTTGAGTAGATAGTGTAGATATCTACTTGCTTGCCTGATTTCCTTACTGAGCGCGTTGTATGCTCACCCCTCTTTCTTTACATCTCTCTATAGAGCATCAGCAGTAGAGTGAGAGCTATTGTGGGATAGTATTCCTAAGTCCACCACTATTTCCTATCGATCGACAGGTATACATATTTTGTACGGTTATGTATCTAAACATAGAAACAGCACAGTGATGTATATGATATATATATATTATGGGGAATGTAACTGTAGTAGACTTCATGTAATCTCACATCTATTATAAAAGAAGCTACAGTTAGTAACAGTATATTGACATGTATGTATAATGAATGATATGGTATGTGAGGAAGCTAACATCGAATCACAGCCCAACCATTGATGAGAGGAAAGGTAAGTTAAAATGCGAAAAATTTGTAGTGATTTTGGTTAAAGTCATGAATTGAGATGAGGTCCTGACAAAAATATACCAATAGTTGTGTTCACACTTGGTCGAAACTTTGGAGGCTCACGATTTGCACTCTATGGCTACTTGATAGCCAATTCCAACATATGTCACTGTCCTTTCAATTTGGAATAACTTTCATGAAGAATGCAAGTTCCAAATATGCCTAATTCCTAGTGATTTCTAGTGAGAGAAAGCTTGGATAATTTGTTTCAATGGTTTCTTCTTCTAGCCGAGAATGGTGTGGTGAAGATGACCATGGTGTGGGTGATTTTATAAACCACTTACTTAGCCATTAAGCCTTACTTTCCAGCCATTAAACTTGCTTCCTAAGCCTTAGTCATGAGTCACCTTATGAGTCATGTTTAGCTTTAACTATGGTTAGATATTTATCTCATGGGCTTTCCATTTGGGCTTCTTGGTTTGGGCTTTCTTAATGGGCTTTCGGGCTGAAATTTTTACTATACCTCGAGCCTTTAATTGTCTTAATATTTGGCCTATCAATTGGTCCAACAATTCTGTCTAAGTGACCTAAGAATTTCGATCTACATTTAGTATACCTTAATGGGCTTTAAAATTTTCACCTTAGGCCCATTACGTTTCTAACCATTAAATTTAATCCGGAATCCTTCCGAATAAATTTTCCTTACTTTCGGGGATGATTATCTTGTATTCTGACCAAGAACATTTTTTCCCAATTTTTTCTCCATAGGTTAATTTTTAACCATGATTAGTCAACTATGGTAAAAGTCCGCTTTCTTAACTATAGTTGACTTTTTCCTTAACCATTGACCAAGTTGACTTTTTCTCAAAATTCTAAAAGTATCATGTATTTTATCTTACACTCTCGTCTTTATGTTTCAACCGTTCCCGGTGGATAATTACACTCGAAACAGCTTAAATACCTTAACTCGCCAAAAAGGTCCAATTTACCCTTTTTAGCTTTTACTCTTGTTTTCTGTGTTCGAAACTAAATCAAGCTAACTTTTCTTCATGAGCCCTTTATACTTTCTCATTTTAAGTTCTTATTTTTAGTCAGAATGATTCAGATCTACTCGGTTTAGCCTGTGACTCTTATAGCTCACATTAGGCTTTTTGTGTAGCTTTTGCATGTTAAATCATTTTACTAACACTTTAAATCTAGTAAATAGTCTTCTTATGATTCAACTATAATAATAAAGTGTTCATACACATAGGAATCATAAGGAACAAGCTACATAAAATCTGGGTCTGACACTTTCAACATGTACGTGGCCATAGAGACCTTCTCTACATCAGAACACTCCAGATAATCGAAGATCTTCCTAAGGTCTACTAGCCACTCTTCAGCCTCTACTGGATTCTTAACTCCCTTGAATGCTGGAGGCTTCATTTTTAGGAATTCTCTCATCCTACCAATATACCTTTCTTCCGTCTGAGTCTGTATAGGCGGCTGAGGTGCCATAGGTACTGGGGGTAGTTGTGGAGGAGTAGGTGGAGGTGGTGCTTGTGGAGGAGTTGGCACCAGAGTTGGAATTGGTGCTGTGCTAGCTGAATCAGAGGCATTTTCCCCTAAGTGTTGGGCAACCATGACAGTTATTGATTCTAAGCCTTGCTCGAGGCATTGCTCCAAATTCTGCTCAAACCGGGCTATACGAGTATTGGGACTCTCTAGCAGCGCTGAAGGGGGTGGAAGTAGCTGAGCTTGGGCTAGTCCGAATGGGCTGGGCCCTTACAATAAAATGCACTTTTTATTATGACGACTGTGTGGCACTTAGTTCTCGCAGGATTTAAGAGGTGGCGCCCATAGTCTCACTCAACGTATTGTCCTCTTTGGCTGCGCAATACATGGATCTGGTGACGGTTATGCATGGGCTCGTCGAAAAGTGGCTGGTTCAGCCTCTTTCCCATTCGGCGTCGTTGCCTCTCTTCTCCTTCGCCAATTTGCTTCTTTCCTAATGCCGTTGATGACTCCTCAGCCTTCCTCTGGCTGACGACAACACGAGCTTCCCCCTCCAGCCACTGCTCTCTCTTTCTCTTCCTTTTTTTCTTCTCTCTCGGCCTCTCCTTCGCATTTTCCTTTCTTGTTTTTTAATTATTTATTTTATTATATATATCTGACCATCACAGCTTTTTGGGGTACATAATGTCTTCCATGTCTAGATGTTAAGGAAGAATAATCCGGATCCGTCACATATCATTGAGTACGAGCCGTTGAGCGTTCAAGAGGACATGAGCTACATTGAGCAACTTATTCAAATTTTGGACAGAAAGGAAAAGGTACTTCGATCGAAGACTATTCCTCTGGTAAAGGTTCTCTGGCAACACTATTCGGTTGAAGAAGCTACATGAGAGCTAGAGAGCCTTATGAAGGAGAAGTACCCTCATCTATTCTGATGGACTAAGATGAATTTGGAGGACCAAATTCCTTAAAGGTGAGGAGAATGTAAACACCGCAAAATTTTCTGTACTTAATTAGACAATAAAATTAAATGAAAATATGTTATAAGAATATATATATTTGTTAAATTGAAAATGTATTTTAAAATAATAAAAATAAATATAATAAATAAATATATATTTTTTATTATGTTGAAAATGTAATTTTAAAAAAAATTATTGTGACGACTGTGTGGCACTTTGTTCCCGTAGGATTCAAGAGATGGCCCCCCACAATCTCACTCAACGTATTGTCCTCTTTGGATGCGAAATGCATGGATCTGGTGACGGTTACACCTGGGCTCGTCGAAAAGTGGCCGGTTCGCCCTCTTTCCCATTCGACGTCGTGCTTGGGTAAAACGGTGCTGAACCGGTTCAGCTGAAAAGGTGGTCTTATCCGGTTCTAACTGGTTTAGCCAAAAAAAAAGAAAAAGAAAAAAAAGAAAGGAAAATGCGAAGCATAGGTCGAGAGAGAAGAAAAAAAAGGAAGAGAAAGAGAGAGCAGTGGCTGGAGAGGGGAAGCTCGCGTCGTCGCCGGCCAAAGGAAGGCTGAGGAGTCGTCGACGGCGTGAGGAAAGAAACGGATGGACGGAGGAGAAGAGAGGTAACGACGCCAAATAGGAAAGAGGCCGAACCAGCCACTTTTTGATGAGCCCAGGCGTAACCGTCACTAGATCCATGCATTGCGCAGCCAATGAGGATAATACGTTGAGTGAGACTATGGGAGCCACCTCTTGAATCCTAGAGGAACAAAGTGCCACACAGTTGTCACAATAAAATGAGTGTTTTATTGTCAAGGCCCAGCCCGTTTCCTTGGCCGTCGGCTGGCATCCCCTTGATCGGCCATGGCCACCCCTCTTAGGCCCACAACATCGATCCTAGGTTTTCCTTGACTCAACCGTACTGTCCGCTCTAGGGACACTATGTCCTTCATAGTTTTATCGAGATAAATACCCCAATTCGCATCCCCAGAGGCTTGAATCTAAGACCTTAAAGTCTTAGTTCTTGCACTCCTGGTACCACTGGCCGCTCTGGGGACACCAGGCCCTTCACGGTTTTATCGAGGTAAATACCCCAATTCGCGTCCCCAGAGGCTCGAACCTACGACCTTAAAGTCTTAGTTCTTGCACTCCTGGTACCACTGAGCCAGTGGTACTAAGAGTGCAAGAACTAAGACTATAAGGTCTTAGGTTCGAGCCTCTGGGGACGCGTATTGGGGTATTTACCTCGATAAAATCGTGAAGGGGCTGGTGTTCCCAGAGCAGACAGTACGGTTGAGTCAAGGCAAATCTGGGATCGATGTTATGGGCTCAAGAGGGGTGGCTATGGCCGATCAAGGGGATGCCAGCTGACGGCTAAGGAAATAGATAACTCATGTTTTTGACTTCAACTAGTCAGTATATCTTATCAAGCCTATTTCATCAAGTTTGGCCCATTATCACATTTGGCCATCATTATGCCATTTCTAGTCAATTTAGCTAGCAACTCACTTAGTTGCTTATCAAACACTTGGCATAGTTGTTTCTCCATAATTTCCCATTCATTCATGCATTTTCACAAAAATCTTATATGTACATTATATAACCTCATCCTATTCCATAAACTAATTTCACAAAACCATCTCAAAATCATGCATATAACATCATTAACACCTTGGTATAATCCATTTATCATCTAATCAACCATATTTTATTTTCTCACACTAAACTCATTCTAGGTCATGCTTGATTCATTACATTTTAGGTAGTTTCAACCATCAATACATACACCAATCTACTCACAACAACATCTAGATAAATATACTTAGAGTTGGTGTATTGGAAACTCACCTAGCTTGACTTTTCTCTTTTCCCAAACAAGAAGACTCCTTTGCTCATTCAATCTAACAAGTTGAATGTTGGCTCCAAACTATGTTGTACTCCTACTCACAATGAACAACTTTGCTCTAATAGCTTTTTCTCAAATCTTTTTGGAAGGGGATGTATTTTAGAGTGAGAAAGCTTGGTCTTTTGGGTAAAAAATGGAGGAATGTGTTAATTTGTTGAAGAAAGAGGTTTGGCCATCGGGTTTTTATAGAGCAGAGATGATGAGATCGATCTCCTAGGGTAGGAGATCGATCTTCCCTTGGTTGAGCTATTGAAATATTCATTTTGTAAGGGAGAGATCGATCTGCTCTTTAGGGAGAGATCGATCTCCATAAGGCAGAAGCAACTAGAGATCGATCTGTTTTCATGGGGATATCGATTTGTTTTATGGGGAGATCGATATGCTCTTTGGGACGGGATCGATCCCTACTAGACAACTGGAGATCGATCTGCTCTAGGGGAGAGATCAATATGCTTTAAGAAGAAGCTAATGCAAATAAATCTGCTCATGGGGAGATCGATTTGCCCTTGGCAGAATCAAATGGAGATCGATCTATTCCTTACAGAAGCATATGGGATTGATTTGGTTGAAAGCAGAGATCGATCAGCCTTGAATAAGGGATCGATTTGGCCTTCATCTGAGGCATTCCTGCTGCGTTTTTCCTAGATTTTTCAAAGGAAAACTTGTATTTGATTGCTTCATTAGTCATTTTGCAATCTGTTCACACTTAGAGCATGAAGAGGTTCATTTCTCATGGTTTTCATGTTATGGAATTTGTGTGCATTGCTTAGAATTAGAAAAGATACACAGAATTCACCGTCCATGCATTATCATTTCATTTTTAAATCCTTATCTTCAGTTTGAATGCTTTAAGTTCTATTCGTTTAGTTTTGTGGCCACTTCATCTCTTTTTTTTTAACTTTTACTTGTATTCATGATACTCATTTATCCCATTTGCAATCCATTCGCATTTATATGATCCAAAAATCATTTGTCTTATAATTTCATTAACATATAATAAAGTCATACATACATGGGGTCTCACAATCTCCCCTACTAAGAAAATTTGGTCCTCCAAATTGGAACCAAATCAGTTTGTGAACAACTCGGGATGCTTCCCTCGCATTAAACACTCTAACTCCCATGTAGCTTCTTCTACAATGTGGTGCTGCCAAAGGACTTTCACTAAGGGAATTGTCTTCGATCTTAACACCTTCTCCTTCCTATCAAATATCTAAATTGGCTTCTCAACATATGACATGCTCTTGTTGAGCTCTAATGGCTCATATCTAATTACACGTGCCGGGTCCGGGTGGTACTTCCATAACATAGAGATGTGGAAGACGTTGTGAACACCAACTAGCTCACGTGGTAACACTAGCCTATAGGCCATATCTCCCACTCTATCAAGTATCTAAAAGGGTCCAATGTAACGAGGACTTAGTTTTCCTTTCTTTTCGAACCTCGTTATACCCTTGGAAGGAGAAACTCGTAAAAATACCGATTCACCCATTGTAAACTCCAATGGTCTCCGTCTCCTATCAGCATAACTCTTTTGTCTGCTTTGAGCTATACGTAACCTCTCACAAATCAATTGGACATCCTCAGAGGCTTGTCTCACTAAATTCGGAGCAAATATCTGTCTGTCACCTATCTCTTCCCATCCAATAGGGGAACGACATATTCGGCTATACAAAGCCTCATACGGTGCCATCCCGATACTCGAATGATAACTATTATTATAAGCGAACTCTGCGAGTGGTAAATGGTCATCCCAAGAGCCTCTAGAATCTAATGCACACGCTCTCAACATGTCCTCCAGGGTCTGTATAGTCCTCTTTGACTGACTATCTGTCTGAGGATGGAACGCTGTGCTAAAACTCAACTGGGTTCCCATCGCTTCCTGAAAATGTTCCCAAAAGTGGGAAGTGAAGCGGGAATCCCTATTTGACACTATGCTCACTAGAATACAATGCAACCTCACTATCTCGCGTACATAAAATTTCTCTTGGGTACTCAGAGTATCAGAGGCTCTCATAGCTAGGAAGTGTGCCGACTTCATTAATCTGTCCACTATTACCCAAATCGCATCGTGATTCCTACGGGTCCTGGGTAAACCCATCACGAAATCCATAGTGACATGTTCCATTTCCAAGTCGGTATAGGTAGAGGTTGTAATAGCCCTGCAGGCTTCTGATACAAACCTTCACCTGCTGATAGACGAGACACTTTGCTACATAGTCTGTTATATCTCTCTTTATCCCTGACCACCAATACACTTTTCGGAGGTTCTGATACATCTTGTTACTTCTTAGATGCAGTGTATACTTCATCGAATGAGCTTCTGATAAAATCAACTTCCTGATCTCTGGATCATCGGGAACACATATCCTATCCCTGAACCTCAGCAAACCATCTGACCTCAACTCAAAATCAGTCTCTGTGCCCCTCTGTATCTGCTCGATAATATCATTACACTGCTGATCAATCTATTGAGCTTTCCGGATACGATCTACCACATCGGATTCCAATCGCAGGCTAGCTACTATAAAGCCACTATCAGTATCAATCGGGGTCACATCCAAACTGAGGCTCGCGAACTATTCCAATAGCTCGTGTTCCCTGATCATCATATACGATACCAACCAGAGATGCTTCCTACTCAGTGCATCAGCTACTACATTCGCCTTACCCAGGTGGTATAAGATCTCACAATCATAGTCCTTTAGAAGCCCAAGCCACCTCCTCTGTCTCATGTTTAACTCTTTCTGTGAGAACAGATACTTAAGGCTCTTGTGCTCAGTAAATACTTGGAATTTCTCACCATAGAGATAATGGCACCATATTTTTAAGGCAAATACCACGGCCGCCAACTCTAGATCATGGGTCGGGTAGTTCCTCTCATGATCCTTCAATTGTCTAGATCAATAGGTGACTACCTTCCCATCTTGCATAAGTACACAGCCCAGTCCTTGGTACAAAGCATCTGTGTATACAGAAAAATGTCCTGAGCTGGTAAGAATGGTGAGAATCAGAGCTGTGGTTAATCACTTCTTCAACTCCTGGAAAATCTTTCCACATCTATCGCCCCACATGAACTCAACATTCTTCCTCGTGAGACGTGTCAATAGAGAAGCTAACCTCGAGAATCCCTTCACAAATCGTTGATAATATCTAGCTAAACCTAGGAAACTTCTAATCTCCATAACTGTTTGGGGTCTCTACCACTAAACCACTACTTCAATCTTGGATGGATCCAGTGACACACCATCATTCGATAAATTATGACCTAGAAAAGAGATATGCTCTAGCAAAAAATACACTTACTGAGTTTAGCGTATAACTTTTTCTCCCAAAGGGTCTGTAGCACTATCCTTAGGTGTTGCTCATGTTCCTCTTTGGATCTCCAATACACCAGAATATCATCGATGAATACAAAATGAACCGATCCAAATACTGGTGAAACACCTCATTCATTAACGACATAAAAGCTGCAAGAGCATTCGTCAACCCAAATGGCATAACTATAAACTCAAAATGACCATACCGAGTGCGAAAAGCGGTCTTGGGTACATCTCCATCCCGAATTCTCAACTGATGGTACCCAGATCTTAGATCTATCTTAGAATAGACCTGTGCTCCCCGAAACTGATCCAACAAGTCATCTATGAGTGGAAAGGGGTATTTATTCTTAATGGTCACCTTATACAACAACCTGTAGTCAATACATAATCGGAGGCTCCCATCCTTCTTCTTTACAAACAAGACCGGTGCTCCCTAAGGCGATACACTTGGTCTGATGAACCCCTTATCCAACAACTCTTGTAACTGCTTCTTCAATTCCTCCAACTCAATCAGAGCCATTCTGTACGATGGCTTAGATATCGGCTCTGTACCAGGTGCCAAATCTATACAAAACTCCATCTCTCAATTTGGTGGTAACCCTAGTAAATCATTCGAAAAGACGTCTGGGAATTCCCTAACCATTAGGATGTCTCTCAATTCTGGACATGCCTTATCCGTCTCAACCACGTACGCAATATAACCTTTTAAAATATTAATCATTTAGTCAGCATAGTAGTACATCTATTTCACTTACAACAATTATTGCTTTTATTACTTTTTAAGGAGATTTTACATTACATTTTTTTGGGGAAACTTATGGTAATACTATCTATCCCTGAAAACGTTATCGTCTTAGAAAAACAATCAACTACAGCACGATTTGCAGCCAACCAATCCATTCATAGGATTACATCAAAGTCTTTCATATACATCAAAATCAGGTCGCTGACATTTCCTTTTCCCTTACTTTCAACTTACAATCCCTAAATACATGTTCAACTAGCTGACTATTGTTCATGGGAGTGCTTATCAGCATCCTCCTACTTAACGGGGTAAGCTTCACATACTTAAACAATTTATATGCAAATGCAGGCGATACAGATGAATGCGTGGCATCAGGATCTATCAAAACATAAGCTTCCAGATCAAAGATCAAGATGGTACCTTTCACCACATCTGACGACTGATCTGTAGTATCTTGGTCCAGTGTGTGTACTCGCCCTCTGCTAACTACCTAATTCCCCTTCTCTTCAGCTATCGCTCTCCATTTCGAAGTAGGAGTATCAGCTAGAGCTCTCTCCTATTCCTTACCCTTTTGTGATGCATTCTCAGTCATCTCTGGGAAATTTTAGATCACATACCCTAGCTTCCCACATCAGAAACATACTGCAGGAGATCCATAACACGGTCGAGTACCATGGTACCTACCACACTTACTACACTGTTTCGTCGTAAGCCGTGGCCCTCCAATCACTATACCCTTTGCTGGAGTTATGGCAAGATACACGAGAGGCTTAATTGTCTTCTCTCGAATCTCCTCAATCTTTGGCCTCTTCCCAAAAAATCTGCTGCTGCTTCTATAACTGAAGCCTATATCCACTGCCGATCTTTTCCTATCTCTATCCTTCACTCTACCAACTTTCCAAACTCTGAGGTAACTCGCTCGATATCTTATTCACACAACTGTGCTCTGTGCACTGCCTCTTCATAGGTAGGTATGTCAAAAGGGACCAATCGGGATTTGATGCTGGTCTCAGTCCGTCCAAAAACTTTCAGACCTTTTTGATCTCACTGTCCATTGTATCAGGATTGTATCTGCCCAAGGAGATAAATTATGTCTCATACTCATCAACCGATCTGCTACCTTGGGTCAATCCTAAAAATTCCATTTGCAGCTTCTGTTGAGCAGTATCCGAAACATATTGCCTCTGGAAAGCCTCCAAAAATATGTCCCATGTAATCTCTGTTTGTCGAGCTCTTAGAACGAGTTTGGTGGACTTCTACTAATGCTCTGTCGATCTCTTCAGCATGAATACAGTAAAAGCAACCATCTCCGTAGTAGTGCACATGAAGAACCCATATAATTTCTCAATTTCATTCACCCAATCCCCTGCAGCTATTGGGTCCTTAATCCCACTGAAAGATGGTGGCTTAAATTTTTGAAATTGTTGTAACCTATCCAAGTCACATCCATAACCCCAATCTCTACTACCCTGTGGTGGAGCAACAGTAGAAGGTGTATCCTGTACTGGTGGAGGTGTGGGAGTATCTGTAGTCTGAGGTCCTTGAGCTGGTTGTACTGGCATCTGAGGAGTAGCCGCCCGTTCAGCATCACTCTGTCCAGCTGGCCCCTACTCGCCCCCAGCTCCAGGCAACGACTGGGTAATCAACTCTAAAATTAACTCTAAGCTCCGCTCTATCCTTGTGAAGCGCACCTCAGAACTCTCGGTGTCACACCCCGACTCTGGGTGCCTTTCATCAATACATATACCACATACGATTGGGCTATGAGCCGATGCAATTACTAATTCCATACATTTATAGAGGGAATATTTAAAAACTTTAATTCACACACTCCCAGGCATGTGTGTAGATATACAAAATCGATTGTATAAATATGATATTATTACATAACATCCCCATACAATTTTCTAATTGTCAATGTATAGCTGTATGATACAAAATGATAGATACAAATGCTTATGTCTATACATTTCTTATACCTTAGCAACCAGTGGGAGCTAACCAACACAAAACCAATCTGAAGACCACTGCACTGCTCTACTTCTTAATATCTGGAAGGGAAAAATAATGGGATGAGCAAACCACAGCTCAGTAAGAAAAAGAATGCTAACAGGTAGATACTGTACTATCTACATAGCCCATGCATGATCAATAAAATCATCTTTCATTTATAAATGAAGATATCAATGGAAAATGTATTAAAACATTTTTATCTCATAGGCATTTCATAAAACCAAGGCTCAATATTTTTGTTTAAGCAGCATATCATAAAACAGTGTTATCACAACACAAGTACTCAAATCAGGGTATTTGTCAAATCATAATATCTCTTTTCATTTCACAAACCATTTCATTTCATCACATTTCTCTTATCTCTGAGACAAGTCGAAACTTTAGGCAAACAAATATCCATGGCATATGGCTATAGTCAGTGATCTCAGGCCTCACTGATCAGGTGTGCACTGGGCATTACTCGTCTGAAGGGGGATGAGTCAGTCCTACCCTTCGACTTATCTCAATGATCATCACCATCTTCTTCATCATATCACATATATTCACGATAAAATGTACTCCATGTGACATCTACGTGATACTCGTACTCGCGTGCACACAACGCGATACAAAGTATTCCCTTGACAACTACACGGCACAGCGTAAGCTCGTGGACCTAGTCCATCCACCATACACCGATGGACTTCTCGTTCTAACCATGTCTCATATACCAGGTGAGCAAAATCAATGTGACACACAGTCTCCGCAAGGCCCCAGCATGGTATCTCTCTCAGTGCGAGCAACTGCTTCTAGCACTGTATCATCTTAAAGATCGTTGTGCGAGCTAGGCTCCAACACATCATCATCATCATACAACCATAAAAACTTGTGCGAGCTAAACTCCAGCACAAAATAATCATCATAAAACCACGTGCGAGCTACGCTCCAGCATGGTTTATCAAATTCATGAAAACATATGCGAGTAAAACTCCAGCATAGTCAAAATTATCAAAACAGGTGTGAGTTAAGGCTCCAACACCAAATCACTTCTTAAATTTGATAGGTGACCATTTTTCTCTTTTAAAGACTCAAATTAGGTTTATTAACGTAGCATGCTGTGCCATGCTAAACATGTAAAACTAGCCAGCCTATCTATCATCATTTCTTAGTCACAAAACAACGTATAGTTGTAAAAACATTAAAAACATGCAAGTCGGGTTGTTTTCCTTCCCACATCCCATTTTCACAATTTATACCATAGTGCATTTCATATCACTTATGGCTCAATAGCTAAACATAATATTACTAGCGTCATAACCACTAAAAATCGTTGTAAAATACATAAAAATACCTCTATCGCTAACATACAATCCCTTACTTCGAATCGCCCTTGTATTTCCTTCATCTCATTGTTCCGTTCGCGATTTCGGGTTAATCTTGTTTTCGATGTTTTTCAATCTACACGTATAAATCATTAAGTTATTTTCCTTTCCTTCTCCCAAACATTCATATTATCATTTATTTATCTATTCATACTTCTCAAGCCTTTTATCTTATTTCACCTTTTCCACTAGTATCATTATATCTTCTCTTAAGTTTTCCATCACTTCTCCATAAGTATTTCTTCATGAATTCCCTCTTAATATTACTCACTCATCACTACAATCATCATTTCTATTTATATTTCACATACCATTCAACCCATAAAGTGTCTAGAACTCACATTTAAAGCTTGAGGTTGAAGAACTTACCTAGCTTAGCTTTTTCCTTAGCCAAACTTGTGGTAGTCTATTCTTATCCTCTTGATCAAACTAATGTGTGATTTTTAGGTATGTTGTTCTCCTTAGTTCAAGGAACAACTTTCCCTTCTTGAGCTTCTTCCAAATCTGGCTGGAATGTAGTGATATTTAGAGTGAGAAAGTTTGATTCTTTGGGGGAAATGGATAGGTGCGGGTTTGGTAGGAAAGAAAACTTGATTTTCAGTCCAATCCCATGCTCTTTATATAGATGCAGAGACATGAGATCGATCTTGTCCCTTGTGGAGATCGATCTCTGCATGGTTTTGTAGTCCTTTTTACCTAATATAACTACTACCTGATCGATCTGCTCTTCATAATGAGATCGATCTATCGCAGGTAAAAATCCTCTTGGAGATCGATCTGCCTCTTGTAGGAGATCGATCTTCTCCTCACAATTCTTAACGAGATCGATCTATTTGTAAAGGGGAGATCGATTTGTTTCCTTATGTGAGATCGATCTCATCCAGGTTGAAACTTAAGGAGATCGATCTGCCTTCCCATGAGATCGATCTGCCTTCCCATGAGATCGATCTACCTTTTTCAATTGAACTGATACTTGACATTTTGTGAGAGGGGATCGATCTCTCCTTCATGGGAGATCGATATGCTCTTCCCTTGCATCCTACTTTCTGTAGTTTTCTGCAGATTTTCGCTTTGCAATTCATCATTATTTGCCTAATACCTCATTTTACATTTCGTACACAACTAACGTATAATAGTATCCATTCCGTATTGTTCATAGGCAATGAAACTTGTTGACACACTTGAAATCATGGACTATACATTAGATTCATCATCCTTACATCTTTTGTCATTTATACACATCTAACAATGTACGTATACATCACAGCTTCATAAGGAAATACTCGTAAAACTACAGGCATTACATTTCTCCCCTCCTTAGAAAATTTGGTCCTCCAAATTGAATCAAGTTCATTCCTCAAAAAGTTGGGGGTACTTCTCCCTCATCAGGTCCTCTAATTCCCAGGTGGCTTCCTCTGATGTATGATGTTGGCATAAGACCTTAAATAATGATATGGACTTGTTCTGCAACATCTTGTTATCCAATATCCGGATCGGTTTCTCTATATATGACATATTCTCCTTGAGCTCCAATGGCTCATAGTTAATTAAACGTACTGGATCCGAATGGTACTTTTGAAGTATCGAAACATGAAAGACATTGTGGACTTTTGCTAGCTCATGTGGTAAGGCTAGCCTATATGCTCTATCTCCCATTCTATCCAAAATCTCAAAGGGACCTATGTAACGAGGACTTAGTGTTCCTTTCTTCTCGAACCTCGTTATTCGCTTAGAAGGAGATAGTTTTAAAAATACAGACTCACCTACGGCGAACTTAAGTGGACTCCGTCTCCTGTTAGCATAGCTCTTTTGTCAACTTTGAGCTGTTCACAAGCTTTCGCATATTATCCGAACATCCTTTGAGGCTTGTCTAACCAAATTAGGAGTGAGCAACTGTTTGTCACCAACCTCTTCCCAACCAATAGGCGATCGACATCTACAACCATATAGTACCTCATAAGGGGCCATACCGATACTTGAGTGATAACTATTGTTGTAGGTGAACTCAATCAGTGGTAAGTGATCGTCCCACGAGCCTCTAAAATCTAGCATGCACACTCTCAACATATCCTCTAGGGTCTGTATAGTCCTCTCTAACTGACCATCTGTCTGAGGATGGAAAGTGGTGCTAAAGCTCAATTGGGTCCCCATCACTTCATGAAAATGTCCCCAAAAGTGGGAAGTAAACCGAGCATCCCTATCAGAAATAACACTCACTAGGACTCTATGCAGTCTCATTATTTCCCGTACATACAAGTTTGCCAATGCACTTAAAGTATCTATAGATCTCATGGCTAAAAAGTGTGCCAATTTCATTAATCGATCTACTATAACCCAAATAGCATTGTGGCTCTTACGGGTTCTCAGTAATTCCATAACAAAATCCATGGTGACGTGCTCCCACTTCCATGTCGATATCGGTAGAGGTCGTAATAATCCTCTAAGTTTCTAAGGCTCTACCTTAACTTGCTGACAGATGAGACATCTAGCAACATACTCAGCTATGTCTCTTTTCATTCCAGACCACCAATATGCTTTTTAGAGATTTTGATACATTTTACTACTCCCTGGATGTACTGTGTATCTCGATGAGTGAGCCTCTAATAAAATCAACTTCCAAAGCTCTGGATCATTAGGGACACATATTATATTTTCGAACCTTAGTAGTCCATCTGAACTCAATACAACATCAGTGCCTTCACCTTTCTAGATTTGGCTAATTGCATCCATACACCATTGATCATTCTACTGAGCTTGTCGGATTCTCTCGATCAACTCCGGCTCTAACCTCAAGCTGGCTAAAATCCCTTGACTGCCAATCTCATGCGGGGTCACATCTAATCTAAGGTTCGTGAATTGTTCTAATAACTCGTGCTTCTTAACTATCATATATGATACCAACTTGAGACTCTTTCTACTCAGTGCATCGGCAACCACATTCTCCTTCCCCTGGTGGTACAAAATCTCACAATCATAATCTTTGAGAAGTTCTAACCACCCTTTCTGTCTCATATTTAACTCCTTCTATGAGAATAGATACTTAAGACTCTTGTGATCCGTAAAGATCTGAAATCTCTCGCCATATCTTCAATGCAAATACTATGACCGTCAGCTCTAAATCTTGAGTAGGGTAGTTCTTCTCATGATCTTTAAGCTGTCTGGATCCATAAGCAACAACCCTTCCATCATGCATTAAAACACAGCCCAGTCCCTGGTGTAAAGCATCTGTGTAAACAGAATAGTTCCCTAAGCTATTAGGAATGGTGAGAACTAGCGCGGTGGTTAATCTGTGATTAAGTTCCTAGAAACTCCTCTCACATACTCCATCCCACATAAACTCCACATTCTTTCTCGTAAGACGTGTCAACGGAGCAACCAATCTAGAGAAACCCTCTACAAATCTCCTGTAGTAACTAGTTAAACCCAAAAAACTTTTGATCTCTGTGACTGTCCTGGGCTGTTCCCATTGAACAATAGCCTCAATATTGGATGGATCTACTGACACCCCATCCTTAGATACAACATGGCCTAGAAAAGATATATGTTTTAACCAAAAGTCACATTTACTGAGCTTGGTATACAACTTTCTCTCTCGGAGGGTTTGCAAAACAATCCTTAAGTGCTGTTCGTGATCTTTCCTAGATCTGGAATAAACCAATATATAATCGACGAATACTATCACAAATTGATCTAGGTATGACTTGAATACCTCATTCATTAGGGCCATAAAAGCTGCTGGCGCGTTCGTTAACCCGAAATGCATCACTAGGAATTCATAATGACCGTAGCGGGTGCGGAAAGCTGTCTTAGGCACATCTTCCTTCCAAATCTTCAATTGATGGTACCCAGACCTCAGATCTATCTTGGAAAAGATCTGTACTCCCCGAAGCTAATCCAATAAATCATCAATGTATGGCAAGGGGTACTTATTCTTGATGGTAGCCTTGTTCAACATCCGATAATCAATACACAACCTGAGGCTCCCATCTCTTTTCTTCACAAACAATACCGGGCTCCCCATGGTGAGACGCTTAGTCTTATAATCCCTTTATCTAGCATATCTTGTAATTGCTTCCTTAATTCCTCTAGCTCAATTGGAGCCATCCTATATGGTGGTTTGGATATTGGTTCCATTCCAGGTGTCAAGTCTATACCAAATTCCATTTCTCTATCCGGTGGTAATCCTTAGGTCGTCTGGAAAGATATCAGGGAATTCTCTAACCACTGGAATGTCATCCATATCCAGATGTGTTTTGTTCAAGTCCACCACATAAGCAATAGAACCTTCAAAACAACATTTATGTCATTTATGTACCAATGCACTTTACTTGCTACAAAATCAGGATTTCATTTCTTCTCACAAAATTTTACAACAAATTTCTCGGGCAGTGAAAATGTAACAGACTTAGAGTGACAGTCTAAGACATCATAATTGGTAGCTAACCAATCCATTCCCAAGATTACATTAAGGTCATACATATTCAACAAAATCAAATTGGCTGTCGTGTACTTATCTCATACTCTCACTTTACAACCTTTGTATACTTATTCAGCTAATTGACTAATTCTCATTGGAGTACTTATTAATAAAGTCCCATTTAGGTATGTGGGTTTTACAAAACCTATTAACTTTGATGTACATGCAGGCGATATAAAGGAATGCGTAGCACCAGAATCAAATAAAGTTATAGCTTCCAAATTGAAAATCAGGGTTGTTCCTTTTATCACCTCAGAAGAGGTATATGCTGATGCCTGGTCTATCACATAAACTCTACCTTGACCAACAACTTGCTTCCCTTTTTCTTCAGTCGTGGCTCTCTTCCTTACAGGAGGTGTAACTATAAGAACTTTCTTTGGCTCCTTGCCCTTCTACGGGGCTACCTCAACTGCTTTTAGACAGTTCCTTGCATAGTGTCCAAACCTACCACATCTGAAGCATGGTGTACCCTGGAAATGACAGGGCCTATTACCATGATATCAGCTACATACTCTGTAATGATCAGTAGTCGGTCGGGGTCCACCAATCACTATACCCTTGGTTGGGGTTGGATTCAGATACATAAAAGGTCTAGCAGCCTTCTTCTGTGACTCATCTGCCTTTCTTCGACGCTTACCAACACCTCTCCAACCAAACCTGGCACTCTTGCCATCTCCCAATTTCCTTGAACCCTTGTCCTTACCCTAACTAAACTCTGAAATAGGTAGCTCATAGTCCTGCTCACACAACTGGGCCCATCATACGACTACTCTCTATAGTAACATCAAACAAAGCCAGTTTAGCTCTAATCGAAGGCCTGAGTCCATCAACAAATCTGCGGACCCTAATAGCTTCACTCCTGATAGAGTTTGGATCATATCGGCCCAATGAGGTGAATCATGACTCGTTCTCATCCACTGATCGGTTTCCTTGAGTCAAATTCAAATATTCCATTTGTAACCTACGTCGAGCAGAATCTGGGATATATTGTTTTCTAAAAACACCTAAAAATATACCTCATGTGATCGCTGTACCCTAAGCTCTCAACATAAACCCGGTGGACTTCCACCAGTGCTCTGCTTCGCCTCTCAATACAAATGCCGCAAGCGCTACTCTTTTTGTATCGAAACATCTACAAAAGTCAAACAACTTCTCCATCTAACTTATCCAATCCTCAGCCACTACTGGATCCTTTACCCCACTAAAAGAAAGAGGCTTAAAGTCCATAAAATGCGTCAACCTCTCCATATCACAATAATAGCCATGCTCCAAATCATCATCATCATACTGTCGTGGGGCCACTGGAGGAGGAACTGGCTGAGTATGGGGACCTTGTGGTCTATTGGGTTCAAGTTGTGCAGGTGCAACATTCTCATGTTTAGGTGCAGCTACTGGGGGATTCACTGCAGCCTGTCCTGCTGTACCGGGAATACCCTCCAATCTAGACATGATCTAACCCATCATGGTCATCATCGTATGCATATCTTCCCCTAATCAGGCTACCCGAGGATCGGGAGTCTCTATCTGATCTTGGGGTTCATGACTAGAGGACGATCTACTATGCCTCTCAGCCTTATCATTCCGCCCCTGAGCCTGTGAGCTCTCTCCCCTCTTGCGGTGTCTCTCAAGCATAGCTCACAAGCCTGTTGACTTTCCTCTATTCATAACAAACTCTTAGATCACTACCAGCTCTATACACACATTTATATCTAAATATCGTACAGTAACTTGGGGATGTACATTTTTTTAATCTTAAAAATCGACTCACATCCGACCAACCACGCTCTGATACAAATTTTTATCACACCTCGACTCCGGGTGGCTTTCATCCATACATATACCACATTCATCCATACATTTATAGAGGGAAGATTTAAAAGCTTTAATTCATACACTCCCAGGCATGTGTGTAGATATACAAAATCGATTGTATAAATATGATATTATTACATAACATCCCCATACAATTTTCTCATTGTCAATGTATGACTATACGATACAAAATGATAGATACAAATGCTTATGTGTATACATTTCTTATACCTTAGCAACTGGTGGGAGCTGACCAACACAAAACCAATTTGGAGACCACCGCACTGCTCTACTTCTCAGTATCTGGAGAGAGAAAATAGTGGGATGAGCAAACCACAGCTTAGTAAGGAAAATAATGCTAATATGTAGATATTGTACTGTCTACATAGCCCATGCATGATCAATAAAATCATCTTTCATTTATAAATGAAGATATCAATGGAAAATGTATTAAAACATTTTTCTCTCATAGGCATTTCATAAAACCAAGGCTCAATATTTCTATTTAAGCAACATATCATAAAACAGTGCTATCACATCACAAGCATTCAAATCAGGGTATTTATCAAATCATAATATCTCTTTTCATTTCACAAACCATTTCATTTCATCACATTTCTCTTATCTCTAAGACAGGTCGGGAACTTAGGCAAACAAATATCCACGACATATGCCCATAGTCAATGATCCCAGGCCTCACTGATCAGGTGTGCACAGGGCATCACTCACCTAAAGGGGGATGGGTCAGTCCTAACCTTTGACTAATCTCAATCATCATCATCATCTTCCTCATCATATCACATATACTCACGGTACAACGTACTCCATGTGTTATCTACGTGATACTCGTACTCGCGTGCACATAGCACGGTACATAGTATTCCCCGGACAACTACACAGTACAGCGTATGCCTGTGGACCCAATCCATCCACCTACACCGATGGACTTCTCATTCTAATCATGTCTCATATACCAGGTGACCAAAATCAGCGTGACACACAGTCTCCGTAAGGCTCCAACGTGGTATCTCTCTCAGTGCGAGCAACTGCTTCTAGCACTGTATCATCACAAAGATCGTTGTTCGAGCTAGGGTCCAGCACATCATCATCATCATCATCATAGAACCATAAAAACTTGTGCGAGCTAAACTTCAGCATAAAATCATCGTTGTAAAACCACGTGCGAGCTACGCTCCAGCACAATTTATCAAATTCATGAAAACATATGCGAGTAAAACTCTAGTATAGTCAAAATCATCAAAACAGGTGTGAGTTATGGCTCCAACACCAAATCACATCTCAAATTTGAAACTCTAGTATAGTCAAAATCATCAAAACAAGTGTGAGTTATGGCTCCAACAACAAATCACATCTCAAATTTGAAACTCTAGTATAGTCAAAATCATCAAAACAAGTGTGAGTTATGGCTCCGATACCAAATCACATCTCAAATTTGATAGGTGGCTATTTTTCTCTTTTAAAGACTCAAATCAGGTTTATTAACGTAGCATGCCGTTCCATGCTAAACATGTAAAACTAGCTAGCCTATCCATCATCATTTCTCAGTCACAAAACAATGTCGAGTTGTACAAATGTTAAAAACATGCATGTCAGGCTGTTTTCCTTCCCACATCCCATTTTCACAATTTAGACCATAGTACATTTCATATCACTTATGACTCATTAGCTAAACATAATATTACTAGTGTCATAACTACTAAAAATCGCTGTAAAATACATACAATCCCTTACCTCGAATCGCCCTTGTATTTCCTTCGTCTCGTTCGTTCCGTTCGCGATTTTGGGTTAATTCTGTTTCTGACGTTTTTCAATCTACACGTGTAAATCATTAAGTTATTTTCCTTTCCTTCTCTTAAACATTCACATTGTCATTTATTTATCTATTCATACTTCTCAAGCCTTTTATCTTATTTCATCTTTTCCACTAGTATCGCTATATCTTCTCTTAAGTTTTCCATCACTTCTCCATAAGTATTTCTTCATGAATTCCCGCTTAATATTACTCACTCATCACTACAATCATCATTTCTATCTATATTTCACATACCATTCAACCCATAAAGTGCCTAAAACTCACATTTAAAGCTTGAGGGTTGAAAAACTTACCTAGCTTAGCTTTTTCCTTAGCCAAACTTGTGGTAGTCTATTCTCCTCCTCTTGATCAAACTAATGTGTGATTTTTAGGTATGTTGTTCTCCTTACTTTAAGGAACAACTTTCCCTTCTTGAGCTTCTTCCAAATCTGGCTGGAATGTTGTGATATTTAGAATGAGAAAGTTTGATTCTTTGGGGGAAATGGATAGGTGCGGGTTTGGTAGGAAAGAAAACTTGATTTTCAGTCCAATCCCGTATTCTTTATATAGATGCAGAGACATGAGATCGATCTGGTCCCTTGTGGAGATCGATCTCTACATGGTTTGTTAGT
Source organism: Firmiana major (assembly GCA_033439115.1). NCBI lineage: Eukaryota > Viridiplantae > Streptophyta > Magnoliopsida > Malvales > Malvaceae > Firmiana > Firmiana major. Next base: position 35,613,264 of record CM065898.1, read on the forward strand.
CTTTTTTACCTAATATAACTACTACTAGATCGATCTGCTCTTCATAATGAGATCGATCTGTCACAGGCAAAAATCCTCTTGAAGATCGATCTGCCTTTTGTAGGAGATCGATATTCTCCTCACAATTCTTAACGAGATCGATTTGTTTGTAAAGGGGAGATCGATCTGTTTCCTTGTGTGAGATCAATCTCTTACAGGTCGAGACTTAAGGAGGTCGATTTGCCTTCCCATGAGATAAACACATGCGTTTTCATTTATTCTTTTCCATTCATTTACAAGTGTTTACATTATCTATACATCCCCGAAAGTTATTTACCAACATGTTACTGTGCTATACTTATTTAGATACAATATGTACAAATGTATTTACCTCAAAATGATAGGCAGCAGCGGATATCAGGAATGCAGTACTCAGTCGTCGCAAAGTCTATTGGACGAAATCTCTGTAGGAAAATGAAAGGGGTGAGAACATCAAGCTCAGTAAGGCGATCCTACAAACAAGTAGGCAACCATACTACCTCCATAAACATGGTGCCGTGCATAAACCACCCTTTCTCCACACATTTCAAAACTGATGCTACAATTCATGATGTCATGAGGTCATGTAAAACAAGTTCAAATATGGATTTCAAAAGCGTGGAAAACTCGACATGTAAATCCATTTAAAACATTTCATTCTCGTTAAAATTTCACAACAAAGCCAAGACTCAACCCATCCCTCGGGTGTTTCTGACTCACACAACACCATGAAATCAAATGCTTTTCAAAGCAATAGTAATATGCGATACACTGAATGTCATGTAAAACCAGTTGACATCATTCATGGGTTTAAATAGCATGGGAAATAACGTCATGCAAGTTTCTATTTAAAACCCAATTTCATTCTCATTAAAATCATGTCTCAGTCAGGATCCAACCCCTCCCTCGTGTGATCTAGACTCACATAAAAATTCACACAACGTGTTTCTTAAAATCATCAACATGTGAGACTAGACAATATATGTATATCTCAGGCAAACAACTAGGAATATGGCCATATGTCCTCGTGATCCCACTGCTACACGGATCCTAGTGTGTGGGGTCTCACCACTATCGGGAATTACCTCGGGAGGTGTGTCAGTCCATCCTGTCGGTCTTGCCCGATCACTCGCATCCGAAGATGCCACTCGCATCCGAAATGCCACATAATCAATCCCAGCACAGTACAGCATACTCCATGCTACTTGCACGCTACAACGTACTCTGTGGACTCATATCTCATATCCATACTCATGCCTTGTCTTAAAACATACGTGTGAGCCTATTTAATCGGCATGACACGCAGTCTACCCGACGCTCCAAGCATGGCTCATCGTATGTTCTCATAAAACCAGTGCGAGCGATGCTCCAACACTCTTATAAAATCAAGGAAAATCTTGTGCGAGCCAAGCTCCAGCATGCATTTCATAAAATCTCATAAGAATAGCGCGAGCTAAGTTCCAACACTCTGTCAAAATCATGTAAAACTAGTACGAGCTAGGCTATAACACTCTGTTATAATAATTCAAGTGAAAATCTGGTACGAGTTAGACTCTAGCACCCTGTCACGAAAATCATGTTAAAATATGGTGCGAGTTAGACTCTAGCACTGTGTCACGAAAATCATATACAAATCTGGTACGAGTTAGACTACAGCACCAAGGCATGTAAAACTCTAGTGCAAGCTCTCGCTCCAGCACTAATGCATGCATGACACAAATCAAGACTCGTACGAGCTGAGCTCTAGCACGTCACATTTTCATAAAATCATGTAGGTGCCATATTTCTCAAATCAATTTCAGAGAAAATCAACATTGTTGAAAATATGCAATGCTGTGCATTTTTATTTAAAAGTTAGCCAGCTTACTCATGCACGTGTCAAAACACCTCAAGAATAAGCAAAAACCTCTTGTTCTTGCTCCTTCCAACTTTTCCTAAATTTGGAAATTTTATCCTTCAGAAGGGTATTTTGGTAATTTGCCCACCCGTGGCACTAAAATTTTTATCTTAAATCTAGACCCTTCAGACAATTTTAGTGAATGTAAATGATGTTGAAATTGCGTAAAGTTACCTCTAGCAGCCCGTAAAATTCCCTTACTTGGAATCACGCGCGAGCTTATCCTGACTCGATTGTACCAGGTTTCTCAGTCCAATTCACTCCAAACCAAGTCTACGGAGCTGCATATAACCACATAGGGGTTCAGTTCAAATATACTGATTAGTATTTCACTCTTACTGATCGAATCTTAAGCGCTGGGCTCGTTTTACTTTATTAGGCTCGATTGCATCTTAATGGGCCTCGACCCATTTCCAGCCCGTTTCCACTTATTAAATCCCTTCTTCGGGTCTATTGGGCTCTCAATACCCATTGGGCTTCATTCCAAACCCTTTGGATAGCCCATATATCATTTACAATAATTAATTCAAAAATCCCAATATAATTCACTAAATGTGGAATTTAATCCGTAATTCGTAAAATAAATCTTTAATACGCAAATAATTACATAAATTGTCGTAAATGAGCTTTACTTACCCAAGATTATGCGATGGTGCGCAAATCGAAGTTCGACCAGGCTCACGTATACGATTTATCATCGAACTGTACAATTTATATTTAATTTCGGGTTAATTTTCGATCAAATATAATTTAAATAAAATTTTCAGAAATCAAATCGGTCACTTTTGACCTCGTATCAACTTACCCGAAGTCCGGTGTATCCCAAAAAAATTTCCCCTTTTTTTCACTTTTTCTTCCTTTTTCTCCATTTTTCCTCTCTTTCTTGGCTGAACCGATTCGGTCCGGTTCAGCTCGGATTAGCCCGGTTCAGACCGGTCCGATTCAGCTGGTTCAGTTCGGTCTGGCTGGTTCAGGGCTTCGTCGGTCGGTTCAGGGCTTCGCTGGTCGGTTCTTCATCGGTTTCCACCTCCAGCAGGTCCGTCTGGTTGTCCGATGCGCGGATCTGGTGGCATCCACGCTCGGATCGGTGGCAATGAGGCCGGTTCAGCCTTTCTCCTCTTCAGCGTCTGTGGTGCCTCTCCTTTTCGTCGTTTTCGACGTCATCCGTCGTTTTCTCAGGTTGTTTTCGGCACCCATCGACGCCCCATCGAATGAGGGAGCTTCGGTTGGCGGTGGCTAGGGCCAAATCGGCGCCGGTGGCCGCCGATTTCACTTCTCCTCTTCGCTGCTTGTCTCCCTCGATTCGTCGAATTTTGGTGTCGATGGGTCGCGTCGTCGGTACCAGGGAGGTCGCACTGACATCCTCTTCCTTTTTCGGCCCTTCGCCTGGTCGTTGGGCCGCCGTTGGTCGTCCGGTGCTCGTGTGTTCCTCGGTCGCCCTTCGGTTTCATTTTCTGTTTTCATTTCCCAGAATCGCGAATTCTGCGATTCTTTTTTTAATTTAATTTAATTTAATTTAATTTTTATAATTTATTATATTATTATTATTATATTCATTAAAATAATATAAAATTACAAAATATCCACCAAAAATTATATTTTATTTAACTTAATTAATTTATTGTATTTTAACCCTTTTCCAGTATATTTTCTCCGTATTTTCAGGATATTGTCCCGAGTGAATTTTTGATTAATTCTAATAAATTCATATCTTGATTAATTTAACTCAGAATTTAATTATTTTTTGTTATTGATCAAGATTTCTCAATTCCGTATTCTTAATTAAATTTTCTTATCGAATTTATATCGGCTTGCGGTCTTTTGACCGTTTTACCCTTACACGTGTTTGGGATCCATCCAATCCAACTTCCCTTCATGAACACTTACTCATTTCGTGTTTTAAATTCTTATCTCCAGTCTGAATCTCATTCATTCAATTTGTGACTATTTCAATCCTTCATACGAAATTACGATATAATTCGGGTCTTACATCAATCCTTGCTAGGCAACTGGAGATCGATCTGCTCTAGGGGAGAGATTGATCTGCTCTAAGCAGAAGCTAATGTAGATCAATCTGCTCATGGGGAGATTGATCAGTCCTTGGCAGAATCAAATGGAGATCGATCTGTCCTTGGCAGAATCAAATGGATCTCGATCTGTTCCTTACAGAAGCATATGGGATCTATTTGCTTGAAAGCAGAGATCGATCTGCCTTGAATAAGAGATAGATCTGGCCTTCTTCTGGGGCATTCCTACTACATGTTTCTCAGATTTACTAATACATCCTCAATGACCCCCTTCAGATATTTCATGGATCGATCAGCTAGTTGCAGGGTCACTGTGGTAGGCCTGACATCCCCTATTCCTAACTTTTGGTAGATTGACCAAGGCATCAGATTTATATTGGCTCCTAAATCACATAGGGCTCTACCAAAGAACAGATTTCCTATCATGCAGGGTATGGTCAAACTCCCGAGAGCTTTGAGCTTGAAGGGTAATTTCCTTTGAATAACTACACTACATTCCCCATTTAAGGCCATCGTCTCATAATCTTGCAATCTTCGTTTCCTCGAGAGGATATCCTTCAGGAACTTCCTATAACTTGACATTTTCTCTAAGGTATCTACGAAAGGAATGTTGATGTGAAGTTTTTTACAAACCTCAAGAAATTTAGCGAATTATTGATCAAGCTTTTGGTTTTGAAGCCTCTGAGGAAAAGGTACTGGTGGTCTAACTGGAAGGGATGTAGTGGTAACATGTGTAGCATTAGAGGACGAGGAAAGCTGTGAAGAAGAATAAGAATGTAAAGATGAAGAAGCACCTAGCTTTGATTCCTTTGCAGCCTGGTTTTCATTTTGTTCCTGCTCTTTCTGAGCTGCTTCATTAGAACCTATAGGTTTTTCAACTATGGGCTGTTCAGGTCCAAACTTAACTTGTGGCGCATCTAGCTCTCTGTTGCTCCTAAGGGTGATGTATTTCACATGTTCTTTACCCTCTCTTTGCATAACAGGATTAGCTTCAGTGTTACTTGGAAGGGTCCCTTAAGGACGTTGGCTACGAGCATTTACTATTTGTCCCACCTGAACCTCTATGTTCTTAATTAAAGCAGCTTGATTTTGCAGGATCATTGAGAACATTTCCTCAAGCGAGAGCTTCTTCTCAGCTGCTGGTGCTGATGTAAGTAGTGCTATGGCTACATTTGTGGTGGTGGTGGTTGATGAAAGTGAGGTGGATATGGATGATATGGTGGATGGTGTGGAAATTACTGATGTGGTGGTATATGAACCAATGGAGCTTGAAAACCAGAGGGTTCTACAGTTATGGAGTTAGAAGATTGCCCTTGATTTTAGCTCCAGCAAAAGTTAGGATGGTTCTTCCACCCTAGATTGTAGGTCTTTAAAAATTGGTTGTTTTGTTGCTTCTGAGAGGGGGCAACGTACTGAACCGATTCTAAGTTAAGCGAACACCTATCTATAGAGTGTGTACCACCACACAGATCACAGAAAAGAAAAGGACTTTGGACAAAATAAACAGGATTAGAACTGGTAGAAGGATTATGCTGGGTACTGAGTGACTCTACCTTCTTCGTAAGGTTAGCTATTTGAGAGGTCAAGGTAGACAGCGCGTCAAGCTCATAGATACCCGTCGACTTCTTAGGCAGTTGCCTCTCTGAAGACCATAGATAGTTGTTAGCAGCCATCTTGTCTAAGAGCTCGTAAGCTTCCTCCTCTATTTTATACATTAGAGCTCCACCCGCAGCAACGTCAACAATGGTCCTATTTTGGCTTGTAAGTCCGTTGTAGAAGGTCTGGACTTGCAGCCACAAAGGTAGGCCATGATGAGGTAACTTCCTAAGAAGCTCCTTATATCGTTCCCATGCTTCGTAAAGAGATTTAGAATCAAACTGGGCAAAGGAAGATATGTCACTACGGAGTCTGGCCATTTTAGAGGGAGGGAAAAACTTAGCGAGAAATTGATGGGCTAACTCGTCCCAAGTAGAAATGGATCCTGGAGGCAAGGAGGTTAACCAGTGTCGCGCCCTATCCCTAAGAGAGAAGAGAAATAATCTAAGCCTAAGTGTATCATCAGATAATCCATTGTGCTTGAAGGTGCCGCACAGGTCCAGGAATTGCCCAAGGTGAGCATGTGGGTCATCGTGTGAAAGCCCACTGAACTGTAAAGAGGTCTGGATCATCTGGAGGATGGAAAGCTTAATTTCGAAGTTGTTTGCAGGGACAGCTGGTGGCCTAATGCCAGTATAATATCCTCAAATAGTTGGCATTGCATAATCTCCAACGGTCCTAACTTCTCTATTTTCTGCCATGATGTTTTGCAGTGGAGCTATAAATTTTCTAGAATCCTTTCGAATTTTTCTAAGAGTTTGTTCAATTTCAGGATCTAAAGGAAAGTAATCATAACTCCTGGCTCTACGCATGCAAACATCACAAAGTCCTTAGAATTTTTTTAAAAGTTTTTTAATTTTTCAAAATTTTTTTTTATATGAGAGAGAAAATTAACTAGTCTATATTAAAGCTCTAAATATTTACAACCTAAGTATTTACAAGCTAGAATTACACCTAAGCATAATTTCACCGATATCAATTACTGGCTATTTATGACTTCCCTGGCAACGACGCCATTATTACTTGTACGACCCGTGCATTTGCGAATAGAACATCTAGGTCACTTGTAGTGGGCACTAGTTTCGTAACAAGTAATAATGAGATTTGAGTCCTGAATTATCGTCCCACAGAGAAGTTGATCAGCCTAATTAACTACCGGTTAATCTTACCCTAAGTATATCCTAGCAAATTATGAAGTTTAAGTGGGTGATCTACAGGGCTAACATTAAAACTACTGAAAATAATAAAAGCTATAAACTAAAGAAAGTAAAACCGAGCTAAAAATTACTTACAGAGCTCCACGCAAGCAACTAAAAGCAAATACCTACAAAAGATAATTAATGCAATTAAAATTAATTAACGTAATTAAATTAAAATGCAAAAATAAAGAAACAAAATTAATTAAACTAAAATTAAACAAACCTAAAATAAAATATGCATGTAATTAAACTAATTAATAAAAATACAAATTAAGCTATCCTAAAAAAAAAATAAAACTTAACTTAAAAAAATGCATAAAATGATTTTACTCTAATTTAATTCTAATTGTAACACCTATTACTAAAAAAATTAACTAATGACATAATTAAATCTAAATTCTGAACTAATTAAGCCATTAAACTATAACTAATCATGCAAATAAATTTAAAATTCTAACTTCTTAAGCTAACAAATTAAATTGAAATTAAGCTATTCTAAAATGCTTGAAAATGAATTTTGTAGCTAAAATACAATGGCCAAACAAGACCTTAAGCAATCTTGCTAGCCGAGTGGTCCCGATAATGGCATTGTTCATGCTCCATATTGGTTCTGTCTCCAGGTACTCCAGCTGCTCTCGGTCCTATCCAGGTGCTACCTTCATGCTTTGTCCAGGAGCTGCCGACAGGCGCTGTTTGCTGCTTCTGCTCCAGGCCATTGTCCTCGGCCTGATACTCTCGCCATGTATTTGTTCTCTGCTTCATGCGCTATCCAGGTCTGTCCGCTACTGCCTAAAGTGCTGTCCGGCTACTTCTGCATCAGGTACTATCCAGGTGCTGCTCAGTAGCTACGTTGTACTGAACCTGCAGCAAAACATGCACACAGCTCCTGTGTTAAGTCAGTATCCAACAGCAGCTGTCGGTGACGCTCCCGCTATGCTTGTTCAGTAACACTTCATCCTGCACTGCTCTTGACACCTCCTTCAGCTGATACCTGCCTTGCTTATTAGCTCCATGCTCTACAAAATCATGCATACAGCCGAACCTACACGCACAGCAGCAAGCTGTTATTTGCCCCGCTAGCAGTACATGCTTCAGCTTCTTCCTGCAACCGAGACCAACAGTAAAAACAACATTAGAATATTACAGATGAAAATGAAACTATGGTGAACAGTAACGAGATACAAAAACAGAGCTAAACAGAGGACGTAGTGCATGCTACTGTTGCTGCCAGGAATCAAACTGTGTCTTACTGCAATAGCTGACTGTTACTTGAAACGCTACGCCGAATGACCTAATACACTATTTTCATTACCAACTAGCAAGCAACGAATGAACAAACAACTAAAAAAATAGAAAATATTGAGATGAACATTTGCAGAACAAATTGAAACTCAACTATATGCTGATATGTAGAAACCGAACATAAATATATATGATAAAATGCAGAAAAGAAAGGTCCTAATATACCGCAGCAAATGGAAATGATTCATACAAAAGAAATGACCATGCAATAGTAGGTAATCAACTAAAAAAATAAAAAGCTATGTAAAATCGGTGACTGAAAAGAAAATACTAAGCATCCATGAACAGAGAAATGGTGAAACAACAGTGGCCTCGGGTTGCTTCAGTGTCAGCTACAACCTTGGTTCCATCGTGCTTTTGATGTAGAAAAAGGCTTCACATTAAATCCACATCAAAGCATCAGAACACCTATGGCAGTAATAGGAGAACCTTGTCACCCGAATGAAAAAATTGAAGAACAAAGACATGGAAACTTAATAATGGGCAAACCGAGAGAAACAATAAAAATAAAAAAATAAAAACTTTTCCTTAAATAATGAAGCTTGAACAAACCGAGAAGAAGAAGAAGATGGAAATGGTAACTATTCATTAATGTTGATGGTGGTCGTGTCACCAGAATCCACGTGTACAACTATCCGCCAACCAGAGAGTGCCACGTGTCAGAACAAGAATAAGCCACGTGGCTGATGTGGCGACAGTGTGGTCACGCGACACAGTTGTTTTGTTGAGTGACAGATGTTCGAGGCGACGGGGATTCCGTCGCTTGGTATGTGTGCTGCACAGTTGGCGCGACAGACCTCCATCGCCCTTATTGCGACATAGGTCTCCCGCATTGCCCCCGCGGTAGAGGTCTCCCACATTGCCCCCGCTGTAGAGGTCTCCCGCACAGCCTGCGGTAGAGGTCTCCCGCACAGCCTGAGGCAGAGGTCTTTCGCATAGTCTGCAGCAGAGGTCCATGGGTACTCTGCCGCCTACCGATTCCCCCGCAAGCTACTTAACCCAAAGCGCGACAGAGTGCTCCATGACTCTGTTGCGGCCCAGACACGCGCCTGGGCCTCAGCTCGAACTGACTTAGAAGAAACCTATAAATATGCCGAGGAGCTCTCAGAAAAGGGGACGAAACAAATGAACAAAAAAGCAGGGAGAAATACTTCAACTCTTTGAATTAAGAAACACATTCTCTTCTTCTTACATACACAACTCCCGATTACTTACTTAATCATCGGAGTGCGCGTGCAGGGACAGATCCCTGCGCCCTCTGATTCCTGTTGTTTTTACAGAATATACGAAGAACACGTGGAACAAATCGTACCGACGTCACTTCTTTGTCGTTAGTGCAATCAGACTACGTGGAAGGTAAATTCCTGTTGCTGTTCATTCAGGCAACATCAATTGGCGCCGTCTGTGGGAAATCTGACAAAAAGTCAGGTTCTCTATCAAAATGGTGAGAACACGCTCTACAGCAGAGTTGACAGGAGGGCAGAATTCTGTGAGTCCCCCTGTCAGACCAGAGCAGAGACGAAGACGTAGTGAAAGGGGTGACAGAGAAGCCTTGGTTTCTCTAGAAGAATTTGAGACCCTGAAACGCAAGAATGAAGAGACTACGACAGCATTAAAAGCTATGGTGAGCTTCTTCAGAGACGCTCTCCCCCAATTCAGCATGCCCCATGAAGTGCAGCAGTTAGTGGAGGAAAGCACGCCTAGGCAGACCTACGAGAGAGGTCAGCCCTCCACCCTGGTAAATGCTGGACAAGAGGCAGGAACACAAAATAATGCCATTGCAGATCCAGCGAGACAGAGTTCGCCCACAGCACCTGTGCGACAGAGCTCACCTGCAGACCTCTCGCGGCAGAGGTCTCACCCAGAAGATAGACCACGGAGCTCACCCGCGGCTCAACGGCGGCAGTGTTCCCCTTTGGCCGATAGGCGGCAGAGTTCACCAAATGTGCGGCAGAGCTCACCCGCGACACATCGACGGCAGAACTCACCCGCAGACTTCAGGCGACAGTGTTCTCTTGCGGAACCCGTGCGGCAAAGCCCTCCTAGGGACTACATGCGGCAGAGCTATCCCGCAACACATACGCGACGGTGCTCTCCCACCTCTGATAGGCGACAGAGTTCTCCTCTGCCCGGCAGGCGGCAGACTTCTCCTCTAGCGGATAGGCGGCAGAGTTCCCCCACATGCTGCAACTCATCTCCCGTGGAGTTGGAACATGATTTAAGAGAATATAGGGCTGGGGAGCGACGGAGACAGAGAGGTCCAGACCCACGAGAAGGTCTCGAAATCTCAAGTCCCGGAATGGGAGGTGCTGGAAGGGGTGCTTATCAGTCGGACTCTTCCAGACCCGAAGGGACATGGCCACACTCAATTCGAGGGTCGGAGAACGTGGAGAAGGTCGTCCAACGGATCCTTGAGAAGAAAAAACTGGTGTCTCCTGATGATGGCCAAAGGAGGAGGATTCCATTCAGTCTGGAGATCATGAACAAACCTTTGCCGAAGAAGTTTAAAATGCCTTCTATGGCTACTTACATCGGTAAAGCAGACCCCTATGATCACATACAGAGTTATGAATCCCTCATGCTGCTGCATGGATGGGAGGACGAAATTATGTGCAGAGCTTTTTCTCTCACATTGTCTGGGCACGCTCTGAAGTGGTTCAACGGGTTGAACGAAGGTTCGATCTCTTCTTTCGATCAATTGAGGAATGAATTCCTCAAAGTCTTCATGATCCACAGCCAGAGAAAGAAAGACGCTACTTACCTACTCACGCTTAAGCAAGGGAATAAAGAATCCTTGAAGAACTTTGTAGACCGCTTCCGAGATGCAACCTTGGAAGTGGAAGATCTGTCGGTAGGGGTAGCCATGGCTGCAATGCTACAAGGGACAAGCTCCGAAAAGCTGCAAGAATCCCTCTCTCTTGATCAACCGATGACAATCTCCAATCTCTTTGCTAGGGCCAATAAGTATGTGGCCCAAGAAGAGGTGATGAAGATGATACAGCCCAGGGAGGCAAAAGAAGGAAATAAGAGAGAGAGAGACGCACCCGAGAGAAGCTCTCCAAGACCCGTGAGAGTAGACAAAGCCCCTAGGCTCAGGTATGAGGGTTATACCAGGTTGAACGAGCCTCGTATTGCCATACTGGCAGCAATTAAAGGGCAGGACTGTTGGAATTCCCCAAGAAGAAAATTGGAGACGTAGGACGAAACTCTGAAGCCTACTGTGAATTCCATAGTGCTCACGGCCACCCAACGGAGAGATGCAGAGATTTAATGGATCAGTTGGAAAGACTGGCAGGAGAGGGGAAGATCAACCGCTTCCTGTGGAGGAGCGAGAGACCCCATTATCCTCCGCGTGACCAAAGGAATGACCGTCTGCGGACTGGGCCAAATGATGATAACAGAAGGAATAGGCCAAGAAACGAAGCATTCAGGCCTACGATCCCCCGTGCCAATCCACCAAACAACGAACCTATAGCCCCCGCAATAAATGTTATTGCAGGCGGGGAATCAATAGCAGGAAGCTCCTCTACTTCTCGCAAAAGCTACGCAAGGCAAGCGTATCAGGTTAACATTGTGATGGAAGAACAAGCAGATGAAGAACCCATCATGTTCACTCCGACTGACAAAGGTGATATTGTCACGCCTCATGACGACCCCATGGTGATATCCATGGTAGTGGCTAAACACTCGGTGAGCCGAGTCCTGGTCGATAACGGGAGCTCAGTGAACCTAATCTATTGGAACTGCTTCGAAAAGATGAGCATATCCGAAGATAGGTTGAAACCCGTTATGACGCCACTATATGGATTCACGGGCGAGCGAGTGAAGGTGGCAGGGTCCATAGAGTTGCCTGTGACTCTCGGAGAGCACCCGAAGGACGTGACCCGGCAAGTATTGTTTATGGTAGTCAGGTCAACCTTCGCTGCCTACAACATGATCTTGGGTAGACCTGTGCTGAATGATATGAGGGCGGTGATATCCTCTTGCTATCTATTAATGAAGTTCCCCACTCCCAAAGGAGTCGGGCAAGTACGAGGAAACCAAAGGAGTGCCCGTACTTGTTATCTCGCTTCCACCGCCAACAAGATAGCACAGAGGAAAGAAACCTTATGTATAGATGATCCGCCCAAGCCTCAGCCTGTAGAAGAAACAGAGGCCATTGAACTAACAGAAGGGGATGAGGGAAAAAAGGCATTCATAGGGACTCAACTGGGCGAACAACTAAAGAATGAGATAGTCGAGTGCCTGAGAAGAAACTCGAATGTCTTCGCCTGGAGTCCGGAGGACATACCCGGAATCAGTCCCGAAGTGATCTGCCATGAGCTTAATGTCATACCCGGGCACAGACCTGTCAAACAGAAGAAGAGGAGTTTCGCCCCGGAACGACAAAAAGTAATCACTGAAGAAGTGAGTAATCTCCTAGGCGCCGGATTCATCCGAGAGGTATACTACCCTGAGTGGTTGGCCAACGTAGTGATAGTAAAGAAATCTAGCGGGAAGTGGCGAATGTGTGTGGATTTCACTGATCTGAACAAAGCTTGCCCTAAAGATTCATACCCCCTACCTCGGATAGACAGACTGGTAGACGAAACATCCGGTTACAAATTCCTCAGTTTCTTGGATGCTTTCTCCGGGTATCACCAAATCATGCTTCACCTAGAAGACGAAGAAAAGACTTCCTTTATAATCGACAATGGAACCTATTACTACCGGGTAATGCCGTTCGGTTTAAAGAACGCGGGAGCAACCTATCAACGAATGGTGAGTAAAGTGTTCAACGATCTTTTGGGAAATACCATGGAAGCCTACGTGGACGATATGATCATCAAAAGCCGTGTAGGAGAGTCTCACGTGATCAAATGTCCAGGGTATTCGAAGTATTGAGGAGATTCAACATGAAGCTAAACCCCGAAAAGTGCTCATTCGGGGTAAGATCAGGGAAGTTTTTAGGCTTAATGATCACTAACAGGGGTATTGAGGCAAATCCTGAAAAGGTGCAGGCGGTCATTGACATGAAACCCCCAACTACCGTAAGAGAGGTCCAGAGATTGACAGGTAGAATAGCAGCTCTGAATCGCTTCTTGTCGAAGTCAGCAGAAAGGAGCTTGCCGTTCTTCAAAACTCTACGGGGGGGAAAGAGCTTCGAATGGACGAAAGATTGTCAAAAGGCCTTTGAGGACCTCAAGGAATACTTGAAACAGTTGCCGTTATTAACAAGGCCCCTGGAAAGAGAACAACTCTACATGCACTTGGGAGTCGGTGATTTTACCGTCAGTACGGTGCTACTGAAGAAAGATGAAATGGTGCACCGTCCCATCTACTACGTGAGTAAAGTGTTATTAGATCCAGAGACCCGCTACCCGCTAGCCGAAAAGCTAGCATTAGCCCTTGTGATGGCCTCGTGAAAGTTACGCCCTTATTTCCAAGCACACCCTATCACCGTCTTAACAGATCAACCGTTAAGACAAATCCTTCAGAAACCTGAACACTCAGGAAGGTTAGTGAAATGGGCAGTGGAGCTTGGGGGATACGATATCACATTTCAACCTCGGCAGGCTATCAAGGGTCAAGCTCTGGCGGACTTTATAGTAGAATGCACTATCCCGAGCGACAGCAGTGAGAGGGAGGCTCACCCATGGTTACTGCATGTCGACGGGGCATCAAGTGCCAACGAAAGTGGAGCGGGTATAGTCCTGGTATCACCAGAAGGGAAATCCCTGGAATACTCCCTACGGTTCGGATTCCCCAGTTCGAACAACATAGCGGAGTATGAAGCTCTGATAGCAGGGATGATATTGGCAGAAAAGCTGCAGGTTCACCACTTGGTAGCACACAGTGATTCTCAATTGGTGGTGAACCAATTCAGCGGAAAGTATGAGGTACGGGAACCGATGCTGGTCCCTTACTTGAAGAAAGTCCAACTTCTGGCCCAAACTTTCAAAAGCTTTCAATTGATACAAATCAACCGGTCCGAAAACACACATGCTGATTCATTGTCTAAGTTAGCCTCTTCCATCGAAACACGAGGAAGGATAGTGAAGGTGGAGAGGCTCGAACGACCTAGTATTGAAGAGGTCGATGTGTGTGACATTCAAGTGGGAGACGATTGGAGATCCCCATACAAATAGTATCTCACCGAAGGAACACTCCCCCAAGATAAAGACGAGGCTCATCGCTTGAAAGTACAAGGGGCGAAGTTCACACTCATCAACGGAGAACTGTACAAAAGGGGATATTCGTCACCCTTATTGAAATGTCTGGGATCGAAAAAAGCAAGCTATGCCCTAGCAGAAGTGCATGAAGGAATTTGTGGCGAACACTTAGGAGCAAGAGCCCTTGCTGCTAAAGTACTGCGATCGGGATTCTACTGGCCAACGTTGAAGAAAGATGCGATGGACCAAACCCGCAAGTGTGACAAATGTCAGAGGTTTGCGCCCATCACAGCAGCCCCAGTGACTCCCTCTCAAGGCACAGTACAGCCAATTCCTTTTGCACAATGGGGATTGGACATCCTTGGACCTTTCCCATTAGCCACGGGCCAAAGAAAGTTCCTGTTAGTGGCTACCGATTACTTTACAAAGTGGATTGAAGCGGAGCCTTTAGCCACAATCACGAAAAAGAAAGTGGAGGCAATGGTGTGGAAAGACATTATCTGTCGATTCGGAATTCCCCGCATCCTAAATGCCGACCATGGAAAGCAATTTGATTGCAACGCCTTCCGTGAATTTTGTAAGCACCTCAACATTCAGCTAAGGATCTCTTCAGTGTCATATCCTCAAGCTAATGGACAGGTCGAGGTCTGTAATCGGACTATCCTTCATGGGCTGAAGACCAGGCTAGAAAAAGCAAAAGGGGCATGGGTGGACGAATTGCCTAGTGTCTTATGGGCATATCGTACCACCAGTCGTGTGTCGACTAAGGAAACGCCGTTCAGCCTAGTATACGGTGCAGAAGCGTTGATCCCCATGGAAATTGGAGCGTTATCACTAAGAGTGGTACCTTAGTAGAAGGAGAAAATTCACAAGCTCTAAGGGAAGGCTTGGACCTACTCGATGAACATAGAGAAGCCGCGGCTATTCGATTGGCATCCTATAATCAGAGGGTGGCCAACTACTATAACAGCCGGGTGAGAGACAGGCCAATGTCTGAGGGAGATCTAGTGCTCAGAAAGTCGCAGATCAGAATGCCCTCAAGGAGGATGGGAAATTCAGAGCCAATTGGGAAGGTCCATACAGAATCAGATACAAGATTGGACCTAACACCTGTGTCCTGGAAACTCTACAAGGGAAGAAGATAGGGAAAACCTGGAATTCAAATCACCTAAAGCTGTATTTGAATTAAGCACCATATTTTCTTTCCCGAACATTATTATCATTTATTTATACTATCACAAGATATTGTTATCAAATAATCACGCAGAATGTCATTTTATTATACATCTGCAACTTCTATGCCTCGAAATCTTATGACAGGATATCAGAAGAGCCGTAAGAGCCTGAGGCGCTATGCGTCGCTGTGGCCAGGCGTACATTCAGCCGAGCCGTAAGAGCCTGAGGCGCTATGCGTCACTGTGGCCAGGCGTATATTCAGAAGAGCCGTAAGAGCCTGAGGCGCTATGCGTCACTGTGGCCAGGCGTACATTCAGACGAGCCGTAAGAGCCTGAGGCGCTATGCGTCACTGTGGCCATGCGTATATTCAGAAGAGCCGTAAGAGCCTGAGGCGCTATGCGTCACTGTGGCCAGACGTACATTCAGAAGAGCCGTAAGAGCCTGAGGCGCTATGCGTCACTGTGGCCAGGCGTACATTCAGACGAGCCGTAAGAGCCTGAGGCGCTATGCATCACTGTGGCCAGGCGTACATTCAGACGAGCCGTAAGAGCCTGAGGCGCTATGCGTCACTGTGGCCAGGCGTACATTCAGTCGAGACGTAAGAGCCTAAGGCGCTATGCGTCACTGTGGCCAGGCGCATATTCAGAAGAGTCGTAAGAGCCTGAGGCGCTATGCGTCACTGTGGCCAGGTGTACATTCAGACGAGCCGTAAGAGCCTGAGGCGCTATGCGTCACTGTGGCCAGGCGTATATTCAAAAGAGCCGTAAGAGCCTGAGGCGCTATGCGTCACTGTGGCCAGGCGTACATTCAGACGAGCCGTAAGAGCCTGAGGCGCTATGCGTCACTGTGGCCAGGCGTATATTCAGAAGAGCCATAAGAGCCTGAGGTGCTATGCGTCACTATGGCCAGGCGTACATTCAGACGAGCCGTAAGAGCCTGAGGAGCTATGCGTCACTGTGGCTAGGCGTACATTCAGCCGAGCCGTAAGAGCCTGAGACGCTATGCATCACTATGGCCAGGCGTATATTCAGAAGAGCCGTAAGAGCCTGAGGCGCTATGCGTCACTGTGGCCAGGCGTATATTCAGCCAAGCTGTAAGAGCCTGAGGCGCTATGCGTCACTGTGGCCAGGCGTACACTCTGACGAGCCATAAGAGCCTGAGGCGCAATGCGTCACTGTGGCCAGGCAATAAAAACATCAAGGCTATAAAAACTAAAGACGCATTCACGTCATAGTAATCAAGCCTTAAACAGTTATACGTTTACGCAAAAAATTCTTTCTGAAAGCATACACGAATACATTCAAAGCGAATATATAAAAGCAAAATAAACAAACAGACAAAGAATGATAAATGATAAATAGAGAAGTAATGCGATACAAAGCATGAACAAAAATCTCGATTTCATTTCATTCAAAAGCTATTACAAATAGATCTTTAGTAGATCTTTACAATTACATTCAACAAAAGTACAAAATTAAAACAAAAAGGACAACAAAGTACTTGAAAAGAAAAACAAAAAATAGAAATAGCTATCTAACCTTCGGGAGAAAGCTGGGGATCAGCTACAGACGGACCTTCACTACCCAGGGACTGCTGCTGACCCTCCTCGCCGTCCAAATCAAGAAGAGCGTTAATAGGATCGGGAGCACCGCCCAAATCTGCGGGCTCCCAAGGACCGGTGAGGTTGGCGAGGTCATCTTGAGCGGTCCTCTCGAATAGTTCATCCGCGGGTTCAGCCCTAGGTTCATACTTGGTCCAGTCGGGGGCCTCGAATAGCATTGCCTCATTCGTATATTGAAGCTCGGGGAATTCCTCGCCATCCCTATGCTTCTCTAACCATGATCGGGCAAGATAGAACCCGTACTTTACATAGGGATTCGAGAAATCCTCCTTTCACCTCAAGCAGTCTTTGGAAAGGCGGTACTCCTTTACGGCTTCCGCCCGGATGCTATCGATCTCTACTCGGGTAAAAGTAGGAGCAGCTTGACTTTCTAAATCGGCTACGCGTTGCTCAAGCTCCTGATTCCGAGTGAGTAAGGACCTGTAGCTAGACTGCATACGGTCCAGTTCAGAATGGGCCTCCTGAAGATCCTCTTGAAATTTGCCAGATCGGGCTGCCTCGACGGTGAGATCCCCCTTGGCCTGGTTCAGGTCCTGGTGAACCTTAGCGAGCTGTTCCTCTAGGCTCCGCACTAAATCCGAAAGTTTGGACAAGTTATTGACAGTGTTGGATAACTCCATAACCTTGTCCTTCAGCTCCCGGATTTCTTTATCGGCCCGCTCCCGATAGGCCCGGTGCTGGGCATTGTTGGCCACGGTTCTCTAAGCCAGCTGCAAAGAAATGCAAAAAGTTAGATTCAAAGAATGTAGCAAAAAGGAGTCAAACGAAGAGGAGTATGAAACTTACCCTCAATGCCTCCATGTCGGCTAAGTCCTCCCCCTCCGGATAATTTTGAAATATTCTCGCCTCGTCCCGAGGAAGGATGGAAGACCAACTAATCTGGGAAGCCACCCCGGGAGTATCTAAAGTATCATTGTCACGGACCTCGGGGTAAACTCGAAATTCAGCCCCTCTCATAATAAACCCCCCATCCACGGGGTAGGACCTCTCATCAGCAGGGCCTATCCTCGGAAGTATTGGTCTGTTTCCCATCGAACCCTCGATGTATAAGCGCCTTCGATTCTTCCGCTGTGACGGAATGATATTGCACTCCGCACGCTCCTCAGAGTGGGATCACCCGAATGACCCGAAAGGCCCCCATGAAGATGAGGCAACTCTCCCCCTATCCCGAGAGAGATCCCTCTGCTCCGAAGGAGGGGGAGGCATCGCCTGCCTAGAAATTGGGGGGTCCGAGCACGAGGTAGCTGAGAGGGGATCGGTGCCTCGCTTGGGACATCGTCGGCTAAACGACGCCTCTTCCTGGTAGGAGCACTGGAAGGACCAGCCTCCGAGACCTGACGACCCAACGATTGTCGGAAGTGACTCATTTCTGCAAAAAAGGAAAAGAAAACAAATCAGTGGTCAAAAACTGATCAAAAACAGCAAGTAGTAAAAAGAATTAAAAGTTACCGTCAGGAGAATCGAGATGCTCCTGAAGGGACTCTATATTTATTGCGTCGTCATCAAGGAGCACCATGAAAGTGGAGCCGAACCCTTCCCAGCCAGTCAGGTCGGCTAAGGGTTCGCTGCCAGAACTAGACTCCACGTTGGTATTCCCTATATCCTCCTGTGGCCTTACAGGTTCAGGATTTAACTCGGGGGAAGTCGAAGGCGGAGGATTAGACGAGGGAATAGAAGGCCCGACAACAGGGACCGGACTCACACCCCAGCCAGCTGATATCAAATTTTCATTTGATATAAGGCTGTCAAGGCTAATGGGATAATTGACCAACAGTTTGTTGACGTCTGAAGATAACTGCTCCCTAAGTGTGGAAATCCTGGGGCCCTTGGGGATTTCTCGCCTAGTCTCCCAACGAGTGGGGAAATCCAGGCCCTCGGGCACTTCCACAACAAGCCACTCTGATTCAAAACCATGGAGCTTGTTAGCCGGCTTCTCAAATAACCTGTTTTCAAAGCCAGGCTGGTACACCCGCTGAAGGGAGTAAGAGACTAAATCGGGGCTACCCCGAAATCTGAAGAAGACATCGATAAGGGGAAGAGATGGAGAAACGCCCCTTAAATGGTAGTGCACTGTGAACCCTACTAATTGCATCCATGCATGAGGATGCAGTTGTCCCGGGGATACCCTGTGCGTCCTAAGTAAGGAAACCCCGAAGTCGGACAACGGGAAGCGGAGTCCCAACTCTAAGGCCACCCTAAAAACGACTACCCCGTCGGACACGTGACGTATGTCACTCTCCTGAGGGGTTGGGAGTCTATAAGAATATCCCTCGGGTCAAGGAAACCTAGATACTAGGTCTCACTGAACTACAGCCTCTATCTTAGATAGATCAACTGATACACCATCTCTCGATACGACATGTCCCAAAAACGAGATCTGTGACAACCAAAAGTCACACTTGCTGAGCTTAGCATATAACTCATGCTCCCGTAACGTCTGCAGCACGATCCTGAGGTGCTCCTCATGCTCCTCCTTGGATCTCGAATACACCAATATGTCATCGATGAAGACGATAACAAACTGGTCCAAGTATGGCTTGAACACATCGTTCATCAAAGCCATGAAAGCAGTTGGAGCATTCGTCAATCCGAATGGCATAACCAAGAACTCATAGTGGCCATATCGGGTACGAAATGCTGTCTTGGGTACATCTCCACTCCGAACCTTCAGCTGATGATACCCAAACCTTAGGTCAATCTTGGAAAAGACCTGTGCTCCCTGTAGCTGATCTAGCAAGTCGTCAATGCGTGGAAGGGGATATCTATTCTTGATGGTGGCCTTATTCAACAATCGGTAGTCTATACACAATCGGAGGCTCCCATCCTTCTTCCTCACAAACAAAACCGGTGCTCCCCAAGGTGAAACACTCGGTCGTACAAAGCCCCTATCCAACAGCTCCTGTAACTGTCTCTTGAGCTCCTCCAGCTCAACTAAGGCCATGCGATATGGTGGTCTCGAAATAGGCTCCGTACCAGGTACCAGATCTATACAGAACTCTATCTCTCTGTCTGGTGGTAACCCTGGCAATTCATCCGGGAAAACATCTGGGTACTCACTGACCACAGCGATATCTACCAACTCTGGATGTGCCTTATCCATATCTACCACGTACGCAATGAAACCTTGATATGTTGAAGGTTTTCTAAATCAGAAGTCATGTAATAATCATATCTACTCCTTTCATTTATCTTTATTAAACTTTACAACATATCTAGTAGGGTTAGGAAACATAACTGTCTTAGCATAGCAGTCTAAAACAGCATGGTTTGCAGATAGCCAATCCATTCCTAATATTATATCAAAGTCACTCATGCTGAGTAATATTAGATTGGCTGTCATCTCCTTATCCCCTACTCTCAACTTGCAGTCATTATATACATATTCTACAACTTGACTACTATTCATAGGCGTACTGATTAACATCATCATACATAAACGTGTACGCTCTACATGTCTTGCTAATTTACATGCAAATGATGGCGATACAAGAGAATGCGTGGCACCAGGATCAATTAAAACATATGCTTCAATATCATAAATCAGGATGTTACCTCGAATCACATCCGATGAAGCATCAGCTGTCCCCTAGTCCAAAGCATGTACTCGCCCTTGACCCATCACTTGTTTCCCCTTCTCCTCTGGGTGGCTCTACCTCGCTGAGTAGACGTACCAGCTGGGGTTCTATCAAACTCCCTGCCCCTCTGTGGTGCAGTCGCATACGGCAATGGGCAATCTCTAGCCAGATGCCCCTGTTTCCCACATCGGAAACATACTATAGCACCCTGTGAACACGGCCAATCTCCATGGAATCTGCCGCATCTTCTGCACTGATCTGCAGCAGGTCTCGGTCCTCCTATCATAATGCCCTTCGCTGGGGCTGCAGTTTGATAAGCAGGAGATCTAACATATCTATCTCGTGTCCCCTCTATCCGTGATCTCTTACCGAAGGGTTTCTTCCCCCCTCGATAACTAAAATCTCTAGCCGACCTCTTCTTCTGTAAGTCTTGGCTACGGCTAAACTTCCCAAACTCGAAAGCATTCCTCTCGTAGTCCTGCTCACATAGTTACGCCCTGCGCACTGCCTCCTCATAGGTCACTATGTCCAGCGGAACCAACTTGGACCGTAGCACCGGTCTCAACCCGTCGATAAACCTGTGGACCTTCCTGGTCTCACTATACATAGTATCCGGGTCGTATCTTCCTAGGGATAGGAATCGAGTCTCATACCCGTCCACCGATAAACTCCCCTGGTTGAGTCTCAGAAACTCTGCATGTAACTTCCGCTGTGTGGTGTCAGGAATAAACTGCCTCCTAAAGGCCTCCCGAAATATATCCCAAGTGATATCCGTATGTCGGGATCTCAATATAGGTCTGGTGGACTTCCACCAATGTTCTGCGGTTCCCTTCAGTAGGAACGCAGCAAACGCGACCATCTCCGAGGTCGTGCACTCGAAGTATCCATAGAGCTTCTCTAGCTCTGCCAACCACTCCTCAGCAGCTACGGGGTTCTTGACCCCACTAAATGATGGAGGTCTAAACTTCTGGAACTCCCTCAACCGATGCAAGTCACATCCATATCCTAATCCACTGCCACCCGAAACCGGTGGGGGTGTAGGAGTATCTACAGTCCTCTGTGCATCAGCTGTCTGCGTAGGTGTATCAGGGGCAACTGCCTCTCATGTAGTAGCTCCTGCCTCCTGTCTCTGCCTACCTGGCATCGTCTGTGCCAGTATCTCAATAATAGTCTCGAGACCACGCTCTAATCTCGTGAAGCGCGTCTCTGCACAATCGGGTGCCTCAGTAGCACCTGCAGTCTCATGCGTAGGTAATGGCCTGGCAGCGGCTCGTCCCTCGGGTCTCTCCCCCCGGCCTCGAGCCCTACCTCTCATACCTCTACCACTACGCGTATTTGCCATATAGGCAAAGTCCCTGCATTTATAATAATGAATTAGTCCATCTCCTATCCGGTATACACAGTTATATCTAAACACAGCACAGTACTATGGGGATGTACACTTTCCTATTTTCTAACACCGACTCACATCAGGCCAACTTCTGCTCTGATACCATCCTGTCAGGACCCCAGTTTCAATCCTTGACTTTAACCAAAAACCACAATAAATTTTTCGCATTTTTAACTTACCTTTCCTCTCTTCACTGGTTGGGCTGTGATTCGATGTCAGAGTCTTCACTTACCATAATATCCATTCTCATACATACATGTCAATATATTAATTCTGACTGTAGTTGCTTTTATTATACATGTAAGATTTTATAAAATCTAATACGATTACATTCCCCATAATATATAACGTATACATCACTGTGCTGTTTCTATGTTTAGATACACAACTGTACATAATAAGTATACCTGATGAATCGATAGGAACTAGCAGTGGACTCTGGGACACTCTCCCACGATAACTCTCGCTCTACTGACGCTCTGTAGAGAGATGTAAAGAAAAAGGGGTGAGCATAACGCGCTCTGTAAGGAAATCAGGCAAGCAAGTAGATATCCACACTATCTACTCAAAATAGTGCTATGCCTTGAAAACATTATTTTCTTAACTCACTTTAAAAGCATGTCTTGAAATATAATATATATGTACTTGTACAGAATAAATCCCATGTACAGAAATCATGCTTTATTTCTCAAAAGTAGGCATGTAGTGCAACACAATGCATTTATATATAAATCATGCCTTTATGTAAATCATGCCATGTATATTTAAATCACATATAAATATGGCATCAAATGATTCACAACACAAATCGGAGTCCGACCCATCCCTCAGGTCTGTCCGCAGTTTAAAGAAGTTAATCAATGTGATATAACATGTGAGACTCTGTGGTTTATGCAAGTAGTATCCTGGATTATGATCATATCCGAAAAGAAAGTGATCCCAAGCCACATAGATCTAGATGTGCGGGGCCTCACTGCTGTAACGGGAGGATGGTCAGTCCAATGTCAACCGCCAGCTACGTAACATACGGTACAGCGTACCTCGTGCCACTCAGACACGATACAAAGTACCCCCGTGGACCCGTTCTCACGGCCAGAGTGCCTACCATAGGACTTAGCTCTCACTCTCGTGGAACTCATCAACATCACAGTCAGGGTGCCTAACATAGGTCTTAGCCCTCGTGCCTGTGGAAATATCATACCACGTCTATACCAACCTCATGCGGATATCCTCTCTAGCTATGACACACAGTCACGCAAGGTCTCAAGCATGGGTTTCAACATGTATTACATATCACATACAGTGTGCGTCTTGAGTGCGACTCACAGTCGTCACTCCGCTCAACACTGTTTCACATCATAAAACTCGACTCTAGTGCGAGCACTCTCTAGCAACTAGGTCAATGCATAGTTTATGTATTAAATCAAGTACGAGCAATAGCTCCCAGTACTATGTCATGTATAAACCATGAAAAATCGAGTACGAGCAACGCTCTAGTACTCTGTCATGCATATATTATTCAAAGCTGAGTACGAGTAAAACTCCAGTACTCTATCATGCATGTCATGAAAATCTAGTGCGTATCAAATCCAGCACTAATATTATGTGGAAAAACACATGAATCCCAGTGCGAGCTATGCTCTAGCACGATTCATTCTCACATAATATGATAGATGGCTATTTAAAAAGGGATTGTTTATAAAATAGTAAAATCAGCACTAAAAGTGTGCTTAAGTCATATCAACCTTAAAATCATTAGCCCATCTATTTATTTTCATGCTAATAACAATTAAACACTCACAATAGCATTTTCCATGCTTTTTGCAACTTCTCACAAAAGTTGACTTTTTGACTAACTAGGGGCAAAATCGTAATTTGCCACTATCGGGTCGCAATAATTATTATTCACTTTCTCTGACCCTCAGAGTTTTTAAGTGAATGCAGAAGCAGTTGAAAATACGTGCAGGTATCTCTAACTACTCGCAAAAGTCCCTTACCTCGGATCACGTCTCGTGACCTCACTTCCTCGGTGCTGCTCAATCCCGCAGTCCGATCAGCTCTTAATGTAAACTCCGGAGCTGTAAATAACCATTCCTCAGGTTAATTATAATTTTCCTACTGTATTACACATTAATATAGTTTAATTTCCCTTAATGGGCCTTAAAATCCTTAATGGGCCTTAACCGTATTAAGCCCGTTTTCCACTTATTATTTCCCTTCATCAGGGTTTATCGACTCATTGGGCCTATCAATACCCATTGGGCTTTATTCCAAGCTCTTTGGATAGCCCGTATATCATTTACGACATTTAATTCAAAATTCCAATTATAATTCACTAAATACGGAATTTAATCCGAAATGCGTAAATTAAATCTTAAATACGCATAAATTACATAAATTGTCGTAAATGAGCTTTACTTACCCGAGATTATGCGATAGTACGCAAATTGAAGTTCGATCGAGCTTCCGTTCGGAATTTATCGTCGAACTGCACAATTTATTATATTTAACTCCGGGTCAATTTTCGATTAAATATAATTTAAATAAATTCATCGAAAATCAAATCGGTCACTTTTGACCTCGTATCGACTTACCCGAAGTTCGGTGAAATCCCAAAAATTTTCCTTTTCCTTTTTCTTTCTTTTTCCTCTTTTTCCCCTTTTCTCCTTGGCTGAACCGGTCCGGTCCGGTTCAGCACAGAACCTTCTCCACTGAACCGCCGACAGGTTCAGGCATCCTTTGGCCGTGCCGGCGTATTTCGGCCGGTTCCCGACGCATCACCACCACAGTTCGGCGCGCCTAAGCCTGGGCAACACTCGACTGGGCTCGATCGGGACCAAGCACCGCCGGTGGCCGTCGGATTTCTTCTTTTCCGCCGCGGCTTCTCCTCTTCGATTCGCCGGCGTCCGGAGTCGGTGGAGGTCGTGACCGGTGCCGATGGGTGCGCACGGTCCTGCTCTTCCTTTTCCGGCCGCTTGCCTGCCCGTGGGGTGGCCAGTGCTCGCCGTCCGGTGGTCTTCTCCCTCGGGTCGGCTTCAGCGATTTCTCTCTTCTCTCTCCCCGTGTTTTCTCTTCAGATTTCGTTTCTCTCTTTTTTTTTTTATAATATATTTTTATTATTATTTTATTATAAAATAATAATAAAAATCTCAAAAATATCACATAAATATCTAAAAATATCTTAAAAAATCATATTAAATTCATTTAACCCGTAAATGAATTTATCAGTCCGATTTTACCTTTTCGGTATATTTTTCCACTATTTTTGGGCTTATTTTTCGAGGTAAAAATTCCGATAAATTCTAATAAATTTATATCTTGATCAATTGGGCTCGAAATTAAATATTTTCCTTGATTTTGATCAAGATTCCTCAATTTCATATTTTTAATGAAATTTTCTTATCGAAATTATACTGAATTTCAGTCATTTGACCGTTTTATCCCTGCACTCGTTCGGGAATTAACTTAACCCTTATCTCGCTGTTATGTAGCTTACATGCATTTTTAATTTCTCAAATAGTCGATTGCATGATAGTAATTACTCTTCTTATGATTCAACTATAATTACATAGTGTTCATACACATAGGAATCATAAGGTACAAGCTACAAAAAATCCGGGTCTGACAATACCTGTGGTTTGTGAATTTCTGGATATTTTTCCAGATGAATTGCCAGGTTTACCCCTAGAGAGAGAGCTGGAGTTTACCATTGATTTGGTACCGGATACTCAGCCGATCTCTAAACCTCCCTACAGGATGGCATTAGTGGAACTTGAGGAATTGAAGAAACAACTACAGGAGTTATTAGATCAAGGGTTTATTAGACCCAGTGTTTCGCCGTGGGGAGCGCCAGTACTGTTTGTTAAAAAGAAGGATGGTAGTCTCAGATTATGTGTGGACTACCGGCTATTGAATAAAGCCACGGTAAAGAATAAATACCCGCTACCCAGGATTGATGATCTACTTGATCAGCTGAGAGGGGCATCAGTCTTTTCTAAGATTGATTTGAGATCGGGCTATCACCAATTGAGGATCAAGGAGGAAGATATTCCGAAGACGGCCTTTAGGACAAGATATGGCCATTACGAATTTCTGGTGATGTCCTTTGGATTGACGAACGCCCCTGCAGCTTTTATGAGATTGATGAACGAGGTGTTCAGAGACTATCTGGATAAGTTTGTGATAGTCTTTATCGATGATATCCTGGTGTATTCTCGGTCGTATGAGGAGCATGCACAGCATTTGTGGTTAGTACTTCAGATACTCCGAGATAAGCAATTATACGGAAAGCTTAGTAAGTGTGAGTTTTGGCTGAACCGGATAACTTTCCTTGGGCATGTAGTCTCAGAGGAAGGAGTATCAGTGGATCCGAGTAAAATAGCAGCTGTGCTTAATTGGGAAAGACCGAGGACAGTGACTGAGATACGAAGCTTCCTTGGTTTGGCAGGGTATTACAGGAGATTTGTGGAAGGATTCTCGAGGATTGCCGCTCCTTTGACTAAGCTCACGCGTAAGGAGACTCCGTTCATATGGACTGATCAATGTGAGCTCAGTTTTCAAGGGTTAAAGAGGAGATTGACGGCGGCACCTGTGTTAACTATCCCTGAGGGATCAGGAGGATTCTCGGTGTATAGTGATGCATCTCATCAAGGATTGGGGTGTGTGCTTATGCAGCACGGGAGAGTGGTCGCATATGGATCGCGACAGCTGAAAGACCACGAGCGGAATTACCCCACGCATGATCTGGAGTTAGCCGCTATGGTATTTGCTTTGAAGATCTGGCGACACTACTTATATGGGGAAAGATTCCAGATCTTCACTGATCACAAGAGTTTGAGATATCTCTTTGATCAGAAAGAGTTAAACATGAGACAAAGGAGATGGATGGAACTCCTTAAGGATTATGACTGCGAGATTCTATACCATCCGGGTAAGGCGAATGTAGTTGCTGATGCCCTGAGCAGGAAGAGTATGATATCTGCTATGATGATCAGGGAATGGGATTTGTTAGAGCAGTTCGTCGAACTTCGGATCAGAGTTAAAGAGGTAGAGACTGGATTTTTAGCTAGCTTGCGGATAGAGCCCAGGATCATGGATCAGATTAGAACTGGGCAGCGCAGTGATCAGAGATTGATAGACATGGTTAGCCAAGCTGAGCAGAGTTCGCAGTCGGATCTCACCATCAGTGAGGATGGAATGTTGAGATTCAGAGGACGAATTTGTGTACCGGACGATGATACCCTGAAGAGACAGATATTGAGAGAATCCCACTGCTCGCGATACAGCATGCACCCAGGAAGTACTAAGATATACCAAGACTTGAGAAAGGTGTATTGGTGGAGTGGTATGAAGCGAGATGTGGCAGAGTATGTGGCCAGGTGTTTAGTATGCCAGCAAGTGAAAGCTGAGCATCGGAAGCCCGGAGGACTACTACAGCCCTTACATGTACCTACATGGAAATGGGAGCATGTCACTATGGACTTTATTATGGGTTTACCGAGGACCCGAAGAGGTCGTGACGCGATATGGGTCATTGTGGATAGATTGACCAAGAGTGCCCACTTCCTTGCCATCAAGAGCACAGATACTGTGGATGCCTTAGCTGAGCTATATGTCAGCGAGATAGCTAGATTACATGGGGCTCCAGTGAGTATTACTTCTGATAGAGATTCCCGATTTACTTCCAGATTCTGGACCCAGTTTCAGGAGTCCATGGGATCTCGATTGAGTTTTAGTACTGCCTATCATCCTCAGACAGATGGTCAGTCAGAGAGGACTATTCAGACCCTGGAGGATATTTTGAAGGCGTGTACGATGGATTTTAAGGGATCATGGGATGATCACCTGCCCCTAGCAGAGTTTGCGTACAATAACAGCTATCATGTGAGTATTGGAATGGCACCTTTTGAGGCTCTATATGGTAGGAGGTGTAGATCCCCTGTAGCTTGGAAAGAAGTCGGTGACAGAAAGATAAATGCTCCCGAGCTTGTTGAGCAAGCCGTACAGAGTGTGAAACTCATATGTGAGAGGTTACGGGCTGCACAGAGTAGACAGAAAAGCTATGCGGATGCGCGTAGACGGCCACTTGAATTTGATGTTGGTGATGCAGTATTTCTGAGAGTATCACCGAGCAAGGGTATTATGCGATTTGGGAAGAAAGGAAAATTGAGTCCTCGATACATAGGACCATTCGAGATTCTTGAGAGAGTGGGAGAGGTAGCCTACAGATTGGCATTACCCCCACAGATGTCCGGAATACACAATGTTTTTCATGTATCTATGTTGAGGAAGTACCACCCGGACCCTTCTCATGTTATAGAGTATGATGAGATGGACATACAAGAGGACATGAGCTACACTGAGGAACCCGTCCGGATTCTCGATAGAAAGGAGAAGGTACTGAGAACCAAGAGCATCCCATTAGTGAAAGTTTTGTGGAAACATCACTCAAGGGAAGAGGCAACGTGGGAACTAGAGAGCCTCATGAAGGAGAAATACCCCCATCTATTTTAACTAGTTGAGTTGAATTTGGAGGACCAAATTCTATTTAAGGTGGGGAGGATGTGAGATCTGAGAATTTTAGGCATATTTTATTGATGTAATAATAATTTCAGTATAATTTATTGAGCTAAGTGAATTGTGGGAATTATAATTGGAGATTTATATGTTAAGTGTGTAAAATGAGCATGAAGCATGAGGACAGATCGATCTGGGAGAAGGAGAGATCGATCTGGTGAGTTAAAAATGACGAGGAAGGGGAAATTTGAGGAGCAGATCGATCTCCAATGGAAGAGATCGATCTCCTTATGAATCTGTTTGAGAAGGGATCGATCTCATGAGGAAGAGATCGATCTCCAAATGAATCTGTTTGAGAGAAGATCGATCTCATGAGGAGGAGATCGATCTCCAAATGCTTCTGTTTGGGGAGAAGATCGATCTCCTTAGGAGCAGATCGATCTCATAAAGCCATAAAGAGATCGATCTCACCCCTCGACAGATCGATCTCCTAGGCATAAAATTGCCTAGATCGTCCCCAAATTTCAAACACAGATCGATCTCATCAAGAGGCAGATCGATCTCCTACCTCCAGTCTATATAAGGAACCCATGTTTTCTCTGCAATTTCACTTTCTCTCTCTTCCAAAACCTCCATTTTTCCGAAAACCTAGTTTCTCACTCCTCTAAATCCCCCATTTTCGGCCGAATCAGCTATTGTGGTACGAAGGAAAGTTGTTCCTCATCAAAGGGAGAACAACATACTTGGAAATCGAAGGACGAATCGGATCGAGGCGAGAGTGGTGCGTCTCACAAGCATTGGGTAATTTCTAAACCTCGATCTTGATATTTGAGCTGATTTTGATGTTATTGGTGGTTGTAGTTGTGTTGAAATAGTTGAGAAATGATTAGGGATTTATGAATTTCAATGTGGATAGGGTGACAATGATATTTAGCGATTTTGGTGAATTTAGGAAATTGTGAGCTATAAATGGAAAATTGGACAATGTGGTGAATTAGCGTAGACGATTTAACTTGAGAAATGTAGGACGTTGAGATATTGAAAACGAGGTTGTAGTTTAAGGTTGAGTTACGAGAATCGAGAGGTTTGAGGAGTTATGAGCAATTATGCTCGATTTTGAGAATTGAGGTTTATGTGATGTTGAGTATTGATGTTTAACATCGTTTGGACAGCTCGGGAGTTCCAGAGTGGAATGCGAGGCTAGTCCGTGATACAGGGGAACGATTGCACTATACGAGGTGCAAAGAAGTAAGGGAAATCTAAACCATTTGTGTATGTGATTTGTAAACTGTTATAGCATGATTTATGATTTATAAACAAGCATGTTGAGAGTTTTGTGTTGAGATTTAAACTGCACACGATTTTATAGCCGGTTGGAGCCCAATGTTTTATGATTTTATAACTGGGCTCTACGTTAAGGCAACATTGAGATTTGAGAAATGTGTGTGTGTGCTTTGCCGGTTAGAACTCGGTTTTATTACGTTTTGTGTTGAGTACAAAACGGTTTTCAAATGAGTTTTATGAGAGAAAAACCATTACGAGTTCTGCGTGAAGGCAAACCCGTCTTATGTGATAAGACTTAGGTGTGTAGTTGTGAGTACACACCGGGCATTGCTCTGGTAGCATGTAAGCCCGATTTCTTCTCCGTTTTGGTAACGTGAGAATGACCTATTCTGTGGCTGTGCCACGTTGAGAAACCCATTGGTGGCTGTGCCACGTATACCCCATCGGTGGCTGTGCCACGTATACCCCATTGGTGGCTGTGCCACGTTATACCCCATCGGTGGCTGTGCCACGTTGAGAAAACCCCATTGGTGGCTGTGCCACGTTGAGAAAACCCCATTGGTGGCTGTGCCACATTGAGAAACCCCATTGGTGGCAGTGCCACGTTGAGAAACCCTATTTTGTGGCTATGCCACGTGAGAAAATAATTCAGTGGCTTTGCCACGTGTGTTTTGTGGCTATGCCACGTGAGAAAATAATTCAGTGGCTTTGCCACGTGTGTTTTGTGGCTATGCCACGTGAGAAAATAATTCAGTGGCTTTGCCACATGTGTTTTGTGGCGATGCCACGAGTGATTGTAAATCAGTGGCTATGCCACGTTATTTGAGAAAGCGTTTAACGCGTTATTTTCACATGCTTTGTTTTGCTCTAGAGTGAGCCTTTTTACTTCATGTTTTCACATGACTTGACACATGAGAGTGTCGTTTTGAGTATTTTCATGCTATGGTTTTCAAATGAGTTTCACATACAAATAAACCTTTTGTGATGTGCATTTTGGTTTATGAAATGAATCCCTACCCCCCTTACTGAGCGATTTAGAAGCTCACCCTGTTTTTCTTTTCCCCCAGAGTTCTTCAAGTGAATAAGGACTTCCCTGCGACGTACGGAGTAGTGGCTAGTGGAGGATCCGAGCTCCAGGCTATATATTTTGTACTTTGAGGTATATTTATCTTTTCATGTACCCAGACTATTATTGTAATTACAGACACTTGATGTATGACATTATATGGGATGTATTAGGATTAATTAACTTGTAATCGAGTAATGGGTATAATACAATATTTGTTATATCATGATGAGATCCTGAGGCATGATAATTATGATGATGTATGACACTGCACAGGAATGCACTCTTTATTTGTGAATTAACGAGTAAAAAGTTTTAAATTAGCCCTATTTTCCGCATTTTTAGGGCGTGACAGCACCGTATTAGGCTTTGTATGGCCATAGATGTCGTTCCCCTATTGGATGGGAAGAAGTGGGTGACCGTAAGATTTTCGCTCCTGACATGGTTGCACAAGCATTTGAGGATGTCCACTTGATTGTAGAGAGGCTGAGGACAGCTCAGAGCAGACAGAAGAGTTAAGCTGACAGGAGACGTAGGCCACTAGAGTTTGCAGTTGGTGAATCCGTGTTTTTGAGAGTTTCTCTTTCCAATGGCATAGCGAGATTTGGGAAGAGAGGGAAACTAAATCCTCGCTATATTGGACCCTTTGAGATACTTGATCGAGTGGGAGATAAGGCGTATAGGTTGGCATTGCCACCGGACTTATCAGGTGTCCATAACGTCTTCCACATATCGATGCTTCGGAAGTATCACTCGGATCCGGCACATGTGATTAGTTACGAGCCTTTGGAGCTCTGAGAGGATTTGTCATATGTTGAGAGACCGATTCGGATATTAGATAGGAAGGAGAAGGTATTGAGATCGAAGACCATCAGATTAGTGAAGATTCTCTGGCAGCATCATACTTCAGAGGAAGCTACTTGGGAGTTAGAGAGTCTGATGCGAGAGAAGTACCCTCACCAATTTGAGGACTGACTTGGTTCTAATTTGGAGGACCAAATTTTCTGAGTGGGGGAGGATTGTCAGACCCAAATTTTTGTAGCTTGTACCTTATGATTCCTATGTGTATGAACACTATGTAATTATAGTTGAATCATAAGAAGAGTATTTAGTGAAATGATTTAACACGCAAAAGCTACATAAAGAGCCTAATGTGAACTATAAGAGTCACAGGCTAAACCGAGTAAATCTAAATCATTCTGACTGAAAATAAGAACTTAAAATAGGAGAGCATAGAGAGCTCATGAAGGTAAGTCAGCTTGATTTAGTCCCGAACTTAGAAAACGAGAGTAAAAGCTAAAAAGGGTAAAATGGACCTTTTTAGCGAGAAAAGGTGTTTCGGGTATAATTATCCACCGGAAGCGGTTGAAACATAAAGACGAGAGTGTACGACATAAGATATGACACTTTCGAAATTTGGAGAAAAAGTCAACTTAGTCAATGGTTAAGGAAAAAGTCAACTATAGTTAAGAAAGTGGACTTTCACCATAGTTGACTAATCATGGTTAAAAATTAACCTAAGTGTGGAGGAAAATTTGGGGAAAAATATTCTTGGCCAGAATACAAGATAGTCATCCCCAGAAGTAAGGAAAATTTATTCGGAAGGATTCCGAAATAAATTTAATGGTTAAAAACGCAATGGGCCTAAGGTGAAAATTTTAAATCCCATTAAGGTATACTAAACGTATATCGAAATTCTTAGGTCCTTAAGACCGAATTGTTGGACCAATTGATTTGCCAAATTTTGAGACAATTAAAGGCCCGAGACATAGTAAGAATTTCAGCCCGAAAGCCCATTAACAAAGCCCAAACCGAGAAGCCCAAATGGAAAAGCCCATGAGATAAATATCTAACCATAGTTAAAGTTAACTATGACTCATAAGGTGACTCATGGCTAAGGTTTGGAAAGTCAAGTATAATGGCTGAAAAGTAAAGCTTAATGGCTAAGTATATGGCTTATAAATTCAGCCACACCATTGTCATCTTCATCACACCAAATTCGGCTAGAAGAAGAAACCATTGAAACATATTTTCCAAGCTTTCTCTCACTAGAAATCACTAGGAATTAGGCATAATTGGAACTTGCATCCTTCATGGAAGTTGTTCCAAATTGAAAGGAGAGTGACATATGTTGGAATTGGCTATCAAGGAGCCATAGAGTGCAAACCGAGAGCCTCCAAAGTTTCGGCCAAAGGGTGAACACAACAATTGGTATATTTTCTAATTTCCAATTTCATATATGTTAATGTATGAATGATTTTAAGTATGTTGATATATGTTTTAAGCATTGAAACATATTAAATCACCATGAAGTGGGTTAGGCCGAGAGTGAGTAATGGGATATTGATTTATGTCAATATGATTTTAAGACATAAATGGATTAGTGTACATGTATTAATGTTAATGGTGTAATTAGAATTAATCAAATTGATTAATTAATACATGTAATTTGTTGGCAATCAAGGTGTTTGATAAAATGCCTAAATGAACTATATGATGATTGGTAATGTTGCCTACCAAGTGTTTGTGAAAATGCCTAAGTGAAATTGGCTAAATAATAGGCATGGATGGCATGCCATGGTAAAACAGAGGCATGGGTAGCTCTCGACCATGGCATGTGGCCGAGAGGCCCAATGGGCCAAGCCCAAATATGTTAGGCCCAATAAGGTGTAATGGGCCTAGAACAAGCCCAATAAGAGTTGGTGGGCCCCACAAGCCCAATAAGCCCAACGAAAATGAATAGTAAAATGAAAATGGGCTTAAGGTATAGTTAGGCCCATTAAGAATTTTTAAGGCTCATTAAGGGAAAATAGACTGTATTAATGTGTAATACAGTAGGAAAATGATAATTAACCTGAGGAATGGTTATTTATAGCTCCGGAGTTTACATTGAGAGCTGATCGGACTGCGAGATTGAGCAGCACCGAGGAAGTGAGATCACTTGACGTGATCCGAGGTAAGGGACTTTTACGAGTAGTTAGAGATACCTGCACGTATTTTCATCTGCTTTTACATTCACTTAAAAACTCTGAGGGTCAGAGAAAGTGAATAATACTTATTATGACCCGATAGTGGCAAATTACGATTTTGCCCCTAGTTAGTCAAAAAGTTAACTTTTGTGAAAAGTTGCAAAAAGCATGGAAACAATTATTGTGAGTGTTTAACTGCTGTTTAGCATGAAAATAAATAGATGGGCTAATGATTTTAAGGTTGATGTAACTTAAGCACACTTTGTAGTGCTGATTTTAATATTTTATAAACAATCCCTTTTTAAAGAGCCATCTATCATATTATGTGAGAATGAACCGTGCTAGAGCACAGCTCGCACTGGATTTCATATGTTTTCCACATACATTAGTGCTGGATTTTGATACACACTAGATTTCCATGACATGCATGATAGAGTACTAGAGTTTTACTCGTACTCAGCTTTAAATGATATATGCATGACAGAGTGCTGGACCGATTAGCTCGTACTCGAGTTTTACATGAGATACATGACAGAGTACTGGAGCGTTGCTCGTACTTGATTCTTCATGGTTTATACATGACATAGTACTGGAGCTATTGCTCGTACTTGATTTGATATTGTGCATAGCATGGTACTGGAGCTATTGCTCGTACTTGATTTAATACATGAAATATGCATTGACCTAGTTGCTGGAGGTTTACTCGCACTAGAGTTGAGTTTGTGATGTGAAACAGTGTTCGAGCGTAGTGTCGACTGTGTGTCGCACTCAAGGGCGCGCACTCTATGTGATATTATTTACATGTTACCCACTCATGCTGCATTCTCGTGTGACTGAGTGTCACATTTTGAGAGGATGGCCAGCATGAGGGTATTAGAGATGTGGTATGATATTCCACAGGTGCGAGGGCTAAGACCTATGGAAGGCACCCTGACTGTGATGTTGATATTCCATGGTTCCGAGGGCTAAGTCCTATGGCAGGCACCCTGGCCGTGATGTAGGGTCCACGGGTGTACTTTGTACCGTGCCTGGGGGTGCGAGGAGTACGTTGTACCGTGTGTTACGTATAGCTGGCGGCTGTAGTGGACTGACCATCCTCCCGTTGCAGCAGTGATACCCCGCACACCGAGATCTGTGTTGCTTAGGATCACATTTCGGATATGATTATAGTCCAGGATACTATTTGCATTTAACCACAGAGTCTCACATGATATATCACATTGATTAACTGATTTAAATTGTGGACAGACCTGAGAGATGGGCCGGACTCCGATTTTATGATGTGAAGTATTTAATGCCATATTTATTATGATTTAAATATACATGGCATGATTTTCATAAAGGCATGATTTATTTACGATGCATTGTTTTGCACTACATACCTACATTTGAGAAAGAAAGCATGATTTCTGTACATGGGATTTAATCTGTACAAGTATATATGTTATATTTCAAGACATGCTTTTAAAGTGAGTTAAGGAAATAATGTTTTCAAGGCATAGCATTATTTTGAGTAGATAGTGTAGATGTCTACTTGCTTGCCTGATTTCCTTACTGAGCGCGTTGTATGCTCACCCCCCTTTCTTTTCATCTCTCTACAGAACGTCAGTAGAGCGGGAGCTATCGAGGGATAGTATTCCTGAGTCCACTGCTAGTTCCTATCGATCACTAGGTATACCTATCATGTACAGTTGTGTATCTAAACATAGAAACAGCAGAGTGATGTATACGATATATATTATGGGGAATGTATTTGTATTAGATTTTATATAATCTTACATGTATGATAAAAGCAAGTGCAGTCAGTAATAGTATATTGACATGTATGTATGATATTGGATGATGTGGTAAGCGAGGACTCTGACATCGAATCACAGCCCAACCATTGAAGAGAGGAAAGGTAAGTTAAAAATGCGAAAAATTTGTAGTGGTTTTTGGTTAAGTCATGGATTGAGAATGGGGTCCTGACACTGGTACACCATGTAACCTCACTACCTCGCGTACGTACAGTTCTGCCAATAAACTTAGAGTATCAGTAGCTCTTATAGCTAGGAAGTGGGTTGACTTTGTCAATCTTTCGATAATCACATATAGCATCGTGATTTCTACGGGTCCTCGGTAAGCCCATCACAAAATGCATGGTGATATGCTCCTATTTCCATGTCGGTATAGGTAGAGGCTGCAATAACCCTACAGGCTTCTGATGCTCTACCTTCACCTGTTGATATACGAGACATTTTGCTACAAAATCTGCTACATTTCTCTTCATACCCGACCACCAGTATACCTTTCGGAGGTTCTTATACATCTTGTTACTCTCCGGATGTAACATATACCTCGATGAATGAGCTTCCACCAATATCAATCTCCTAAGTCCTGGATCCTCAGGAACACACAATCTGCCTCTGAACCTCAGTAGCCCATCAGATCTCAACTCAAAATCAGTCACGGTGCCCTTCTGCATCTGACCACTCACATCCATACAAAACGGATCAGTCTGCTGTGCCACTCTGATCTTGTCCAACAGATCCGGCTCCAAGCGTAGACTAGCTATCACATAGCCTATATCCATGTCAGAAGGTACAACTCTCAGACTGAGGCTAGCAAACTGCTCTAGCAAATCATGTTCTCTAACCATCATATACGATACCATCCCTAGACTCTTCCTACTCAAAGCATCAGCTACAACGTTAGCCTTTCCCGGGTGATAAAGTATCTCATAATCATAGTCCTTCAGAAGCTCTAGCCATCTTCTCTGTCTCATGTTCAATTTTTCCTGTGAGAACAGATACTTGAGGCTCTTGTGGTCGGTAAATATTTGGAACTTCTCACCATACAAGTAGTGGCGCCATACCTTCAACGCAAACACTACTGCTGCTAACTCCAAATCATGGGTCAGATAGTTCTTCTCATGATCCTTCAACTGTCTGGATCCACAAGTAACTACCCTTCCATCCTACATCAATACACAGCCCAGTCCCTGATGCGAAGCATCGGTATACACTGCAAACCCTCCTAAGCTAGTAGGGATAGTGAGAATCGGAATGGTGGTCAATCGACGCTTCAACTCCTGAAAACTCTTCTCACAATCCTCGTTCCATGCGAACGATATACTCTTTCGAGTAAGACGTGTCAATGGAGCAGGCAACTTTGAAAATCTCTCAACGAATCTTCAATAATATCAGCTAAACCCAGAAAACTCTTGATCTCAGTGACTGTCCTCGATTGTTCCCACTAAACTGCAGCCTCTATCTTGGATGAATTGACTGATACATCGTCCCTCGATACAACATGTTGTAAAAATGAGATTTGTGACAACCAAAAGTCACACTTACTACGCTTAGCATATAACTTCTACTCTTGTAGAGTCTGCAATATAATCCTGAGGTGCTCCTTATGCTCCTCCTTGGATCTCGAGCACACCAATATGTCATCGATAAAGATGATAACAAACTGGTCCAAATATGGCTTGAACACCTCGTTCATCAAAGCCATGAAAGCAGCTGGAGCATTCGTCAATCCGAATGGCATGACTAAGAACTCATAATGGTCATATCCGGTACGAAATGCTTTCTTGGGTACATCTCCACTCCGAACTCTCAGCTGATGATACCCAAACCTTAGATTAATCTTGGAAAAGACCTGTGCTCCCTGAAGCTGATCTAACAAGTCATCAATGCGTGGAAGGGGATACCTATTCTTAATGGTGGCCTTATTCAACAATCCGTAATCTATACACAATCAGAGGCTCTCATCCTTCTTTCTTACGAATAAAACCAGTGCACCCCAAGGTGAAACACTCGGTCGAACAAAACCCCAATCCAATAGCTCCTACAACTGCCTCTTGAGCTCCTCCAGCTCAACTAAGGCCATGCGATATGGTGGTCTCGAAATAGGCTCTGTACTAGGCACTAAGTCTATATAGAACTCCATCCCTCTGTCTGGTGGTAACTCATCCAAAAAAACATCTGGGTACTCACCGACGACAGTAATATCTAACAACTCCGGATGTGTCTTATCCATATCTACCACGTACGCAATGAAACCTTGATATGTTGAAGGTTTTCTAAGTCAGTAAATCATATATAATCATAACTACTTCTTTCATTTATTCTTATTAAACTTTACAACATATCTAGTAGGGTTAGGAATCATAACTGTCTTAGCATAACAATCTAAAACAACATGGTTTTCAGATAACCAATCCATTCCTAAGATTATATCAAAGTCACTCATACTTAGCAATATTAGATTGGTTGTCATCTCCTTATCCCATTCTCTTAACTTGTAGTCATTAAATACATACTCTACAACTTGACTACTGTTCATAGCCGTACTAATCAACATCATCATACATAACGGTGTACGCTCTACATGTCTTGCTAATTTACATGCAAATGAAGGTGATACAAAAGAATGTGTGGCACCAGGATCAATTAAAACATATGCTTCATTATCATAAATCAGGATGTTACCTCGTATCACATTCGATGAAGCATCAGCTGTCCCTTGGTCCAAAGCATGTACGTGCCATCGACTAATCACTTGCTTCCCCTTTTCCTCTGTTGTCGTTCTCCTCCTCGAAGAAAAAAGATCAACTGGAGCTCTCTCTTGCTCCCTGCCCTTCAGTGGAGTAGTATCAACCATCTCTGGGCAAGCTCTAGCAATATGCCCCTATTTTTCGCATCGAAAACACACTATAGGAGTCAGCGGACATGATCTACCTCCATGTTGCCTACCGTATCTTCTGAACTGATCAATAGTAGGTCTCTGTCCTCCTATGACAATACCCGTTGCTCGAGCTATGGTCAGATGAGCAGGAGATCTAGCAAGTCTCTCTCGTGCCTCCTAAACCCATGGTTTCTTACCAAAGAGTTTCCTCCCTCCTCGATAACTGAAACCTCTATCTTTAGCCTGCCTCTTCCTCTATATATCTCAGCTCTGACTAAATGTCACGACCCAAACTACCCAAAAATCA
Source organism: Firmiana major (assembly GCA_033439115.1). Lineage (NCBI taxonomy): Eukaryota > Viridiplantae > Streptophyta > Magnoliopsida > Malvales > Malvaceae > Firmiana > Firmiana major. The sequence continues at coordinate 35,652,031 of CM065898.1, forward strand.
GAGTTAATTTTTCGCGTTTTGTTTATTTACTTAAATTCTTACCTGTCCTCGAATCGTGACCACACTCAACCAACAAATTAGGCTGTGCGTCAATGCCAGTCCCACCATTCAATTACCATCTAACTTATTTCTTCTCCAGTCATTTATAATTGTTTACAATATTTATACATCCCCTAAAGTTGCTTACAAACATGTTACTGTGCTATGCTTATGTAGATACAATATGTACAAGTGTATATACCTTATGTTGATGGGCAGCAGCGGATATCCGGAATGCAGTACTGAGTCGTCACAACTTCAACTGGAGATTATCTGTGGGAGAAAATGAAAGGGGTGAGTACATCAAGCTCAGTAAGGCAATCCTACGAACAAGTAGGTAACCATACTACCTACATGAACGTGGTGCCATGCATAAACCACCCTTTCTCCACACATTTTAAAACAAATGATATGCGTTATGATGTTATGTAAAACACAATTGCACGAAAAATTCAACATGCAAGTATATTCAAATCATTTCTTTCTCAATTAAAATTTTCACAATAAAGTCAGGACTCGACCCCTCCTGCGGGTGATCCTGACTCACACGAAACCATAAAAACGGTTTACATCACACGTGGGTTTTGAAAAGCATGGAAATACCATCATGCAATTTAGTTTTAAAACCCAGTTTAAATCATCGAAATCGTCGACATGCGAGATGAGGCAATATCTGTATAACGGCAATAACTAGGACTATGGCCATATGTGTCCTCGGGAGTTCCTCAGCTACACGGATCCTAGTGTGCGGGTTCTCACCATGATTGGGAACCGTCCGGGAGGTGGGTCAGTCCATCCCGTCAGTCTTATCCGATCCCCGACATCCGAAGATGCTGCATCCGGAGATGCCGTATCCGAAGATACAACACGGTACATCGTACTCCATGCTACTTGCACGGTACATCGTACTCTATGAACCCATATAATATCTCTAGGTACTCCAGCCCAATTGGCCTGCTTCCCACAGAGGTTTGTTTCTCAATACTCATGCCATGTCTCAAAACGCACGTGCGAGCCTATTAAATCGGTGACACACAGTCTACCCGATGCTCCAAGCACGGCTCATCGCATGTTCTCATAAAATCAGTGCGAGCAATGCTTAGCACTCTCATCAAATCAAGTAAATCTAGTGCGAGCTAAGCTCTGGCACTCTGTATGCAAATCATATAAAAATATGGTGCGAGCGAAACTCTAACACCCTGTCTCAAAATCATATAAAAATATGGTGCGAGTTAGACTCTAGCACCCTGTCACGAAAATCATATATATATAAGAATCTGGTGCGAGTTAGACTCCAGCACCTATGCATGTAAAACTCTAGTGCGAGCTCTCGCTCTAGCACTAATGCGTGCATCACACAAATCGATAACATCGTGCGAGCTGAGCTCTAGCACGTCACATGTCAATAAAAACACGTAGGCGGCTCTGTTTCCTCAAAACAGTTTTCAAAACAATATCACGTTGAAAGTATGCAATGCTGTGCATTTTCTTTCAAGGTGAGCCAGCCTACTCATGCATGCATCAAAACACCTCCAGAATGAGCAGAAACCTTTTGTTCTTGCTCCTCCCAATTTTTCCTAACTTTGTAAATTTTACCCTTAACAAGGGTATTTTGGTAATTTTGCCCATACGGGGCATTAAAATTATTCTTCGACCTCTAGACCCTCCAGAACATTTTTAAGGATTGCATATGAATTTAAAATTGCGTAAAGTTTACCTCTAGCAGTCCGTAGAATTCCCTTACCTTATTTTCCTGTCGAGTCTGACCTTTTCTTTTCCTCTGTTGTCTCATCGCGCAATCCGATATGCTCCCAATCAAATGCCTGAAACTGCGTATTAATATTGCTCAGGTCAGATATTATACAATTTAATTGTATTTAATATTTTCTGGGCTTAATTTAAATCATTGGGCCCGTTTACCCCTATTGGGCCCGATTGCACCTTAATGGGCCTTAATCGGCCTTAAGCCCGTTTTTCAATTAATTTTCACTTTATCGAGGCCTATTGGGCTCATTGGGCCCACCAATAATTTATTGGGCCTCGTTCTAATTCTCGAATAACTAAATCGATTATTTACGACAATTTATCTAAATTTCCATAATTTAATTCAATTTATGCGAAAATTAAATCAATATCAATATCACGCATAACGAGGTAATTATCGTAAATAAGGGTTACTTACCCGAGATTCCATGCTAGTCTGCAAATCGAGGCTATCTCGAGCTCTCGTTGGATGCCAATCGTCGAGCTACATAATTTCATAATTTTTCGGGTAAGTTTTCAGCCCAAAATTAATTAAATTAAATACTCCGAAATTTAAATCGGGTCAATTCGACCGCTTATCAACTTACCCGAAGCTCGATTGCATCACAGGAATTTTCCCAAATTTTTTCTCTTTTTCTTCTTCCCTTTTTCTTCCTTTTTTCCTCCTCTTTTTGGCTGAACCGGTTCAGTCCGGTTCGGACCGGTTCAGACCGTCGGTTCACTCCGGTTTGGCCAGTTCACCGCCGGTTCACCGCCGGTTCAAGGCCTTGCTGGCCGGTTCTCCGCCGGCTTCCACCGCCAGCAGCTCAGCAAGGTCGTCCGCATCTCGAATCTGCCCTCGGTTTGGGTCAAGCTCGCCGGAACGCCGCCGGTGGCCATCTCTTTTCCCGCGGCTTCTCCTCCGTTTTTCGTCGGATTCCGGCGTCGATTGGCCGTGCTGCCGGTGCCAGGGAGATAGCCGGCCTCTGCTCTTCCTTTTTCGGCCCTTGGCCTGGCCATCGACCTCCGGACGGCTCGCCGGTCTCCCTCAGGTTCTCGGCTCCATTTTCGGGTTCTCTCTCCCCGATTGTTTTCTTTCCAGTTTTCCCTTTTTTTTATTATTATTATTATTTATTTTAATTATTTTACTATTCATTAAAATACTCCAAAAATCCAAAATATCTACTCTTATATTATTTTTATTTTAATTTAATTTATTTAATTTAAATTTAATTTATTAAATATATTTTTCTCTAAATTTTTGATATTATTTCTTCGCGCTTTTCGAGATATCGTTCTGGTAATTTTTTCGGTATTTTTTTAAAATTTTCGAATCTTGATCAATCGACCCAAAATTTATAATTTCCTTATTATCGATCAAGACATTTTACATCCGTATTTTTAATTAAAATTTTCTTATCGTCCTAACACCGGGTTTTGGTATTTTTACCATTTTACCCCTGCTCTTGTTTCGGAATCAATTTAACCTGACCTTCCTTCATACATCCCTCATCTTTTCTTATTTAATTTTCGTATTTTAATTAAATTCGGGTCTTACACTAAACTTCCCAAACTCAAAAGCATTCCTCTCATAATCTTGTTCGCATAGTTGTACCTTACTCACTGCCTCCTCATAGGTGGTTATATCTAATGGGACCAACCTGGACTGCATAACCGGTTTCAATCCATCGATGAACCTGTGTACTTTCATGGCCTCACTATACATGGTATCTGGGTCATATCTCCCCAGGGATAGGAATCGAGTCTCATACTCGTCCACTGACAAACTCCCCTGGTTTAGTCCTAAAAACTCAGCCTGTAGTTTTCGCTGTACGGTATTTGAGACAAGCTGCCTCCTAAAGGCATCCCGAAATGTCTCCCAACTAATATCTATATGTCGGACTCTCAATATGGGTCTCGTGGACTTCTACCAATGCTCTGCAGCTCCCTTCAGTAGGAACGTAACAAATGCGACTATTTTCGATGTTGTACACTCGAAGAACCCATAAAGCTTCTCCATCTTAGCAACCCACTCCTCAGCAGCTACAGGGTCTTGACCCCTCTAAAAGATGGAGGTCTAAACTTCTGGAACTCTTGTAACTGATGCAGATCACATCCGTACCCTAATCCACTACTACCCAAAACTGGTGGGGGTGTAGGAGTATCTACAGTCCTTGGTGTATAAGCTGGCTGTGTAGGTGTTTCAAGGGCAACTGCCTCTCTTGTCGTAGCTCCTGCCTCTTGTCCCTGTTTACCTGGCATCATCTGTGCCAATATCTCTACTACCGTCTCTAGACTACGCTCTAATCTCGTAAAGCGCATTTCAGCACACTCGGGTGCCTCAGTAGCACTTGAGTCTCATGGGTAGGTAATGGTTCGGCAGCATCTCGTCTCTCAGGCCTATCCCCATGGCCTCGAGCCCTACCTCTCGTCCCTCTACCACTACGAGTATTTGCCATATAGGCAAAGTTCCTGCATTTAGAATCATGAATTAGTCCATCTCCCATCTGGTATACACAGTTGTATCTAAACACAGCACAGTACTATAGGGATGTACACTTTCTTATTTTCTAACACCAACTCACATCAGACCAACCTCTGCTCTGATACCATTCTGTCACGACCCTTCATGACTTAACCAAAAATCACTACAAATTTTTTTTGCATTTTTAACTTACCTTTCCTCTCTTCAATGGTTGGGCTGTGATTCGATGTTAGCTTCTCGCATACCATATCATCCATTATCATACATACATGTCAATATATTGTTACTGACTGTAACTTCTTTTTATAATACATGTGAGATCATGTAAAAGCTAATACAAATACATTCCCCATAATATATATCGTATACATCACTGTGTTGTTTCTATGTTTAGATACATAACCGTACAAAATATGTATACCTGTCGATCGATAGGAAATAGCAGCGGACAACTGGAATACTATCCCTCAAATGCTCTCACTCTACTGCTGATGCTCTGTAGAGAGATGTAAAAGAAAGGGGGGTGAGCATAGAATGCGCTCAGTAAGGAAATCAGGCAAGCAAGTAGACATCTACACTATCTACTCAAAATAATGCTATACCTCGAAAACATCATTTCCTCAACTCACTTTAAAAGCATGTCTTTAAATATATATATATATATATATACTTATACAGATTAAATCCCATGTACAGAAATCTTACTTGCTTTCTCAAATGTAGGCATGTAGAGCAAAATAATGCATCTTTATAATATCGTAATGCCTTTATATAAATCATGCCATTTATATTTAAATCACAGTAAATATGGCATTTAAATCATTCACATAACAACAACCGGATTCTGACCTATCCCTCAGGTCTATCCATAAATAAATCAGTCAATCAGGTGATATATCATGTGAGACTCTGTGGTGAAATGCAATAGTATCCTGGACTATGGCCACATTTGATAATGGTGATCCCAGGCAACTCAGATCTCGGTGTACGGGGTATCACTGCTGCAATAGGATGGGGGTCAGTCTATCACAACCGCCAGCTATATCCTCCTCAACTCCACAACACCATACGGTACAGTATGCCATTCGCACGGTACAACGTACTCCGTGGACCCTACATCACAGTCAGGGTGCCTGCCATAGGTCTTAGCCCTCAAACCCTGGAATATCATACCACGTCTCTAAATCCACATGCGAACCTCTCATAGTGTGGCACTCAGTCTACACGAGGAAATCAAGCATGCTTTTCAACATGTATTATATATCACATAAATTACAGTGCGCTCCTTTGAGCGCGACTCATAGTCGACACTCCGCTCAAACACTGTTTCACATCACAAACTCAAACTCTAGTGCGAGTAAACCTCCAACAACTAGGTCATGCATAGTTCATGTTTCAAATCAAGTACGAGCAATAGCTCCAGTACTATGTCATGTACAAATCATGAAAAATCGAGTACGAGCAACGCTCTAGCACTCTGTCATGTATCTCATGTAAAATTCTAGTACGAGCTAATCGCTCCAGCACTCTCTCATGCATATATCATATAAAACTGAGTACGAGTAATAACTCTAGCACTCTATCATGCATGTCATGGAAATCTAGTTTGAATCACAATCCAGCACTAATATATGTGAAAAATATATGAAATCAAGTGCGAGCTGTGATATTTTATTCTCACATAATTCGATAGATGACTCTTTAAAAAGGGATGATTTTCAAAACATCAAAATCAACACTATAAAGTGTGCTTAATTCACATCAACCTTAAAATCATTAGCCCATCTATTTATTCTTCTCCTAAATGGCAGTAAAACACTCAAAATAGTGGTTTCCATGCTTTTTACAACTTTTCACAAAAGTTGACTTTTTTCCTAACTAAGGGTAAAATCATAATTTGCCACTATCGGCTCACAATAATTATTATTCACTTTCTCTGACCCTCAAAATTTTTAAGTGAATGTAAAAGCAGACGAAAATATGGGCAGGTATCTCAAACTACTCACAAAAGTCCCTTACCTGCAATCACTCGAGAAATTTTACTTTCTCAACGCTGCTCAATCCAGCAGTCCGATTTGCTCTTCCAATAATCTCTGGAGCTGCATATAACCATTTCTCAGGTTAATTATAATTTTCCTACTGTATTTCACATTAAATACAGTATATTTCCCTTAATGGGCTTTAATAAACCATAATGGGCCTAACTATGCCATAAGCCCATTTCTATTTTACTATTCATTTTCGTTGGGCCTATTGGGCTTGTACGGCCCACCAACTCTTATTGGGCTTGTCCTAGACCCATTACATCGCATTGGGCATAAAATAATTGGGCTTGGCCCATTGGATCTCTCGGCCACATGCCATGGCCGAGAGCACTCCATGCCATTAGTCACACCATGGCATGCCGTCCATGTCCATTTCCTTACCCAATTCACTTGCGCATTTTCACAAACACTTGGTTGGCAATGTTCTTAAGCATCACATAGTTCATATAGGAATTTTATCAAACACCTTGATTGCCAACTTAATACATGTATTAATTAATCAAATTGATTAATTCTAACTATACCATAATCATTAACACATGTACATTAACTCATTTATGCCTTAATATCATATGGGTATTCATCAATATTTCACTACTCACTCTCGGCCTAACCATGATCATAGTGATTTCATATGTTTCAATGCTTAAAACATACACAAATATACTTAAAATCATTCATACATTAACATATATGAATTTGAAAGCTTGAAAATATACCTAGTATTTATGTTCACACTTGGCCGAAACTTTAGAGCCTCACGGTTTGTACACTATGGCTTCTTGATAGCCAATTCCAACATATGTCACTCTCCTCTCAATTTAGAACAACTTTCATGAAGAATGCAAGTTCCAAATATGTCTAATTCCTAGTGATTTCTAGTGAGAGAAAGCTTGGATAATGTATTTCAATGGTTTACTTCTTCTAGCCGAGAATGGTATGGTGAAGATGACAATGGTGTGGCTGATTTTATAAGTCATTTACTTAGCCATTAAGCCTTACTTTTCAGCCATTATAATTGACTTCCTAAGGTTTAGTTATGAGTCACCTAATGAGTCATCTAATGAGTCATTGTTATCTTTAACTATGGTTAGATATTTAATCCAAATGGGCTTTACAATTGGGCCTCTCGGTTTGGGCTTTCTTAATGGGCTTTTGGGCTGAAACTTTTACTATACCTCGAGCCTTTTATTGTCTCAATATTTGGCCTATCAATCGGTCTAACAATTCGGTCTAAGGGACCTAAGAATTTCAATCTACGTTTAGTTATACCTTAATGGGCTTTAAAATCTTCACTTTAGGCCCATTACGTTTTTATCCATTAATTTTAATCCGGAATCCTTCCAAATAATTTTTTCTTACTTTCGGGGATGATTATCTTGTATTCCAACAAAGAATATTTTTTTCCAATTTTTTCTCCATACTTCAGTAAATTTTTTTAACCATGGTTAGTCAACTATGGTAAAAGTCCACTTTTCTTAACTATAGTTGACTTTTTTCCTTAATCCTTGACCAAGTTGACTTTTTTTCAAAATTTTGAAAGTGTCATATCTTATGTCTTACACTCTCGTCTTTAAGTTTTAGCCATTTTCGATAGGTAAACACACCCAAAATACCTTAACTTGCTAAAAAGGTCCATCTTACCCTTTTTAGCTTTTACTCTCGTTCTCTGTGTTTTGAACTAAATCAAACTGACTTTCCTTCATAAGCTCTCCATATTTTCTCATTTTAAGTTCTTATTTTCAGTCAGAATGATTCAGATCCACTCGATTTAGCCTGTGACTCTTATAGTTCACATTAGGCTTTTATGTAGCTTATGTGTGATAAATCATTTCACATACTCTTTAAATCTAGTAAGTACTCTTCTTATGATTCAACTATAATAATAGAGTGTTCATACACATAGGAATCATAAGGAACAGGCTACATAAAATACGAGTCTGACAATTCATGCCTTAAAATCATATGCATATTCAAAGAGAATGAAATACCCACTTTCGGGCTCTTCGTGTTTATGATGATGTTGTGTGTTTTGATCCATAAAATATACACCAATCAACTTAGAATAATCCATAGATAAACATTCTAGATGTTGGAAGCTAGAAACTCACTTATCTTAGTGTTCTCACTTTGGCCGAAACTTCCAAGGATTTTGGGTTGCACAATTTGGCTCCCTAATGGTTGATTCCAAGATATGTTAATCCACTCTCAATTTGGAACAACTTTCATGAAGATCACTTGTTCTAATTATGCCTTTAGGTTAGTGATTTCTAGTGTGGGAAAGCTTGAAAGTTATGTTGTTAATGGTGTTTCCTTGTTGCCAAATTGTTACCAAGCCCAATATCATTACCAAGCCTAATTCATGGGCTGAAATTTAAGACTAACTAGATTATTTACTTAAGCTAAAAATCATCCAACATCACCCATCTTCTTCCTTAAGCTCTCGGCACCAACATAAGCACCATGGAAACCTAAGTGTTCAAGCTTTATCTCACTAGAAATCTCTAACTTTAAGGCATATTTGGAACAATCAACCTTCATGAAAGTTGTTATAAATTGAGAGAGGAATAACATACCCAAAAATCAGCAACCAAAGAGCTCATATAAGTAACCCGCAAATTTCCCAAAGTTTCGGCCAAATGAGGAAAGACAAGCTAGGTAAGATTTCAAGCTTCCAACTTCTAGTATGTTAATCTATGGATTATTCTATGTTGATTATCAAAACACACAAAAATCACTAAGATCCTATGTTGGCCGAAAATGGGTATTTGTGTTTTGATGAATACCCATATGATTTTAAGACATGTATAGATTGGTATGTACATGATTATGGCATAGTTTTAATCAATTTGATCAATTGGTTGATGATTTGAAGGTGGCATATAAGGTGTTTGATAAAATGCCTAAATGAACATAAACTAAGGCTTAAGGCATGCATAGGTAGTGTTTTATGAAATGCATTAAGTGAATGGCTAGTGAATTAGCCAAGGTTGGCATGATGGTGGCGTGAACAACGGCATGGGCTGCATGCATGGCTCTCCGCCACATGCCATGGCCGAGATGTCAAATGGGCCAAGTCGATGTGGTTTCGGACCAATAAGAGTTCGTGGACCTCAAACCAAGCCCAATAAGAGTTAGTGGGCCCCATAAGCCCGATAGGCCCAGATGAAATGAATAGTAAAATAAAATGGGCTTAAGATAATGTTTGGCCCATTAAGATGCAATTAGGCCTAACAAAAGTAAATGGGTCCATTAAGTGAAATAGACTGTATTATAAGTGAGATACTATTAAAAAAGTGTAATTAACTTGATAAATGGTTATATGAAGCTTCGGAGATTATATTGGGAGCGAATCGGACAACGCGATCGAGCAGCATTGGAAAAGTGGACAGCTACGTGATTACATGTAAGGGGATTTTACGAGTAGTTAGAGATATCTGTGTGTATTTTTATCAGCTTTTACATTCACTTATAAAGTCTGAGGGTCAAAGAAAGTGAATAAAATTTATAGAGACACGATATGGGAAAATTACCATTTTACCCCTATTAAGGGTAAAGTTAGGAAAGTTAGAAAATGTTCTAAAAAGTATGGAAAGTGTGTTTTTGAGTGGTTTTGATGTTGTTTAGTAGATGCATAGATAGTTTGGTCGATGCTTTCATGTTATATGCGAAAACAACATAATATACTACTGATTTCATTTAATTGAGTGAATCTCTTTTAAATGAGCAATCTATCAGGTTGTGTGAAAACAAATCATGTTAGAGCATTGCTCACACTAGATTTTATATGTTTTCTACATAAATTAGTGCTGGAGCGTTAGTTGCACTAGATTTTTATGAAATACATAACATAGTACTAGAGCGTTGCTCATACTTAATTTTAATGTGATTTATACATGATAGAGTACTAGAGTGATACTCATACTCAGTTTTACATGAATTGTACATGGCATAATGTTGGAGCATCGCTCGCACTCAATTTTACATCGTTGTACATGATATAGTGCTGGAGCATTGCTCGAACTAGATTTTAAATGATTTGTGCATGAGGTTGTGCTGGAGTTTACTAGAACGTACCAGTTTTGGAAGAGATAACATAAAACAGTCGTGCTAGAGGCCTCATGTAGACTATGTGTCACACGTATGAGATACTCGCACATGCATTTTGAGACATGGCAATGACTATCGAACTGAAATAGGGTCCACATAGTACTTTGTACCGTGTACGGAACACGGAGTACGCTGTACCATGCGTATTTGTGTTGTAGAGTTGTGGGGGAGGATTTGACTTGGATTGAGCCCCAATTTACATGTTTTTACATGATGAAATGCCTTATTTTATGATTTAAACAAAATAACATGATATGATTTTATAAGTTTTATATGAGAATGCAATATTTTACATGAAATACCTGTGTTATAAATAAGCATGATTTCAGTATACACGGATGAATGTGTACTTACTTTGCATAAGTTTTACAGAGAAAGATACATGCTTTAGATGTGAAATGAAAAAGGAATATTTTAAGCCATGGCATTATATTCATGTAGATAGTGTGGTTATCTACTTGCTTGTCTGATTTCCTTACTAAGCTAGTGAACTCACCCCTTTCATTTTCCCCTCTCTACAAAGCATCTGCAGTAGCTAGAGTATGACTGAGGACTTGCATTCCTTTTTGTTCGCTGCATTTCCATCGAGCAAAAGGTATACACACACGTATAATTTTGTATTTGAACATATAATAGCATAGTGATGTAAATGAATGTAATATTGGGGATGTATTTGTATATAAACAAACATGAGCTCACTTATGACATAAAAGTACTTACAATTAATAGATAGTTTATATTGACATGTATGCATGATATAGAATGGATGATATGGTAAGTAAATGAGATGATACTAATACCGAATCACAGCCCAACAGATGTTTGAAATTATCACAAAAGGAAAGGTAAGAAAAAGTGAAAAATTTGTAATGACTTTCGGTAAAGGAGGTCGTGACAGAATGGTATTGGAGCTAAGTTGGTCTGATATTAGTCGGTGTTAGTGGTTAGGAAAGTTTACATCCCCATATTACTATTGTACGACCCTATGTATGTATGACACTATTATATGTTAATGGAATTATAAGACAGATGATTTTAGATCATGCAAATGTGAATGAATTGGAAATGAGAATGAATGAGTATCAAGGATGCATGTAAAGGTTAAATAAGGGCTGAAGTAGCCACAAACTAAACGAATAAAACTTAAAGCATCCGAACTGGAGATAAGGACTTAAAACACAAAATGATAAAACATGGATTGCAAATTTGTGTATCCATTCTGATTTCCAAGCAATACACACAAGTTCCATAACACGAAAACTATAAGAAATAAGTATTTCCATGATCTAAGTGGGATTAAAATGCAAAATGAGTATTAGAGCAAAGAAAGAGGAGATTGCACTTGGAAAATCTGGAACAATGCAGCAAAAGGGCTGCAGATGAAGGCCAGATTGATCTCCCATTCAAGGCAAATCGATCCCTTGTGCAAAACAGAGCCATTTCAAGTGAATCTACTAAGGCAGATCGATCTCCCCAATGACCAGATCGTTCTGCATTTGCCTCTGCAAAGCCCAGATCAATCCTCCTTTAAATGCAGATCGATCTCCATTATGTTCTGTAAAGAGCATATCGATCTCTCCCCATGAGCAGATCGATCTCCTTTAGCTTCTGCTAAGCTAAGATCGATCTCTCCTCAATGAGCAGATCAATCTCCCCTTCTAAAACCTGAGAATTCGATTACCAAAACCAAAAGAAGATCGATCTCTTCACCCTAGCAGATCGATCTCTTCACCCTAGCAGATTGATCTCATCACTCTCAATCTATAAATACCCCACGACAAAACCCTCTTCTTCAACAAACAAACACACCTCTTCCATTTTTAACCAAAATACCAAGCTTTCTCTCTAGAATGCACCTTCTTCCAAAAAGAATTGAGGAAAAGCTATTAGAGTAAAAGTTATTCATCTTGAGAAGGAGAGCAACATAGCTTGGAGCCAACATTCAACTCATTCGTTTGAAAGAGCTAAGGAGTCTTCCAAACTTGGAAAAGAAGAAAGTCAAGCTATGTGAGTTTTCAATACACCAACTGTAAGTATATTTATCTAGTTGTTGTTATGAATAGATTGGTGTATGTATTGATGATTAGAAACACCTAGAATGGAATGAAACAAGCATAACCTAGAATGGGTTAGTGTGAAAAAATAAAATGTGGTTGATTAGATGATAAAAAGGATTATATCAAGTTATTAGTGAGGTAATGTAGATGATTTTGAGATGATTGGATGAAGCCACATTGTGAGATTTGTCAAGTGATAAAAATGTGCATAAATGGTGTTGTAGAGAATGCATAAATGATTGAAGATTATGGATAAACATTTACGCAAAGTGTTTGATAAGTAACCAATTGTGTTGCTAGTTAAATTTACCTGAAATGGCATAATGATGGCCAAAGGAGATAATGGGTCAAATTTGATAAAATAAGCTCGATGAGCTATATCAATTAGTTAAGGTCTAAATATGAGTTAACGGTATTGACTCATATGATTTATGAATGTCTGCAGCTCCCGAGCATACATCCGGAGTAAGTTGAGCCAAATCGCCAAAAGTGAGAAAAGAAGGAAGAGTTACTTCCAAGAGAATCGAGGTAAGGGAATTGTGATAGCCTTAGGGATATCTCTAGGCCTTTCAGGTGCATGGGCAATTTTTAACGTATCTAAGTTTCATAGGATAAAATGTTGTTGAAGGGTAAAGGATTGGATTTTTGAGAAATGTGCATGAAAAGCAAGAGCATGATGCTTTGAAAACTTTTTATGGCTTTTTAGCATGTGATTGGTAAGTTGGCTAGCATTTGAAATGATTTGTACAAAAATAGCTTGATTGGTTTTATAACCGTGCTTTACAAAGAATGAGCCACCTACATGAGTTCGTTGAAATGCAATATGTTAGAGCGTTTCTCGCACGAGATTTGACATGTTTATACATGCATTAGTGCTGAAGTGATGCTCGCACTAGAGTTTTACATGGATTTTATGATATAGTGTTGGAGCATAGCTCACATTAGAGTTTTATACATGTATGAGTGCTGGAGCTTAGCTCGCACTAGTTTTCACATGGATTTTATGACATTGTGCTGGAGCCTAGCACGCACAGATTTTCATACTAGTTTTGACATGGTGCTGGAGCATGGCTCGCACTAGATGTCCACCGATTAAATAGGCTATGTACCACGCCGATTAAATAGGCTCGCACGTTTGTATTAAGATGTGGCAGTGTATGATGTGATGATATGGATCCACGGAGTAGGTTGTATCATGCAAGTAGCATGGAGTACGTTACCGTGTGTGATATTTATATACCATTTTCGAATGATGGATTCTGCTATGGACCAGCGAGTTGGATGTAACCTACCTCCCGTGCAAAAGTAGATAGAGGTGATACCCCGCACACTAAGATTCGTGTAGCCTGAGATCACAGAGGATATGGCCATAGTCCTAGTTATTACCTTATTGATATTATATGCCTATCTCACATGTCTATTATTGAATGAGAAATCCATATTTTGAAATGTGTTTGTGGGTCAGAAGAGTCCATGGGAGGGGCTAAGTCCTAACGAGTGATTATTTTATATTGGCTTGTGTTGAGAATTGGAAATGCTTTTAAATGCACCTTGCATGATGATTTTCCATGCTTTGATTTTGATTACGCATGATGATTTTTCCATGCTATGTTTTAAGAACTGTGCACTAATTTATATAACATGACTTGCTTTACATGGCATAAACACAAGCATGAATTGATGTTTTTGAGTATGACAAATAAATGTGCGATTTAAGTATGGCATCACGATCACGTAGATAGTACAGTTATCTACTGCTCGCATGATTGCCTTACTGAGCAAATGATTTTTCTCCCCCCTTAGTTTCCCTCTCTACAGAGCACTTGCAGTAGATAGTGGGGGACTAAGGATTGGATTTTGGTGTCCGCTGCATCCCATTGCACGAGGTATACACATTTGTATAATTTTTGTATCTAGACCTGTCAAAGCACAGTAATGCCTTTAAATGTAATTTTAGGGATGTAGAAGATTATAAACACATGTAAACAGCAACTCTGATTTAGAAATTCAAGTGTTTACATTTAAATGAATTGTAATTTGAAATGATATGATTGGATGAGGTTGACATCGATACACAGCCCAATTGTTGGTGGTGTAGCTGTTCACGATCAGGGAAGGTAATGGTAAAGAACAAATAAGAATTCAATTAAATAAGAAACGAAAAATGAAAAATTTGTAGTGATTTTCGGTGGATTGAGGGTCATGACAGAGGTGGTATCAGAGCTGAGTTGGTTTGATGTGTGTCGATGTAAAAATTTAGGAAAATTACATCCCCATGTTACTGTGCTTGTCTAGATACAATTATTTATATCGAGATGGGTTGGACTAAGAAATAATTATGAATATAGGAATCTTGGTATAATGCCTAATATCAATCACGGTAGAGGGGTGAGAGCACGAGTTAGAGGCCAGAGGGGTAGGCCTGGGGGACGTCCTAAGTCATTGCCATATGAGACTCACGATGAGGAAGAGGTGGAGGCTGATGTTGAGCATGCTTCACAGGCTTCGGCAGAGAGACCGGAGAGTACTGAGGCATGCTTCTCGAGGATAGAGTGGAGCTTAGAGGTAATTTTTGAATTGATTGCCCAGACGTTACCTGGAGTTGGGGGCTGGCAAGAGCCAGCTGCACAGGGTGATGATGATGAACCGGCTGTTGCTCCTGAGATGCCTACACAGCCAACCCAAGAACCTCAAACTACAGATACTCCTACACCCCCACCAGTGCAGGAAACACCTTCTACTATTCCTCCAACACAGAGAAGTAGTGATTGGGGTTATGGTTGTGACCTGGATAGGTTGCAGTAGTTTTAGAAATTTAAGTCGCCATATTTCAGTGGAGTTAAGGACCCAGTTACTGCAGAGGATTGGGTGAATAAGATTGAGAAACTCTATAGGTTCTTTGAGTGCACTACTACCGAGATGGCAGCATTTGTCGTATTCATGCTGAATGGATCAGCAGAGCACTGGTGGAAGTCCACCCGATCCATTTTGAGAGCCCGACATACAAAGATTAGCTGAGATGTATTTTTGGAGGCCTTCCGGAGGCAATATGTTTCGGATACTGTGCAGCGAAGGCTGGAAGCGGAGTTCTTGGATCTGACTGAGGGGAGCAGATCGGTGGATGAGTATGAGACTAAGTTTATCTCCCTAGGCAGGTATGATCCTGACACGATGGAGAGTGAGGTCTAGAAGGTCCAAAAATTTATGGATAGACTGAGACCATCCATCGATCCCGATTAGTCCCTTTTGATATATCGACCTACGATTAGGCTATGCACAAGGCACAGTTATGCGAGCAAGACATTGAAAGGGCTACCTCAGAGTATGTAAAGGTTGGTAGGGTGAGGGATAGAGACAGGAAGAGATAGAAAGTGGATAGGGGCTTTGGTTATAGAGGAAGCAAGAGATTTTCTAGCAAGAGGCCAAGGATTGAAGAGATCCGAGAGAGGACAATTAAGCCTCCTATGTATCCGGCCATAGCTCTAGCAAAGTGTATAGTGATTAGAGGGCCACGACCTACGACATAATAGTACAATAAGTGCGATAGGTACCATGGGACTCGACCATGTTGTTAATCTCCTGCAGTATGTTTTCGATGTGGGAAACCAAGGCATGTGAACAGAAATTACCCAGAGATGACTGAAAATACCCAACAAAAGGGCAAGAAACTGAAGAGAGCTCCTGTTGATACTCCTACGTTGAGACAGAGGGTGACAACTAAAGAGAAAGGAAAACAGATGGTTGGTAGAGGGCGAGTACACGCCTTGGACCAGGATATTGCAGATCAGTCGTCAGATGTGGTTAAAGGTACCATCTTAATCTTTGATCTTGAAGCTTATGTTTTGATAGATCTTGGTGCCACACATTCATTTATATCACCTGCATTTGCATGTAAATTGTTTAAGTATGTGAAGCTTTCCCCGTTGAGTAGGAGGATGCTGATAAGCACTCCCATGAATAATAGTCAGCTAGTGGAGTATGTATTTAGAGATTGTAAGTTGAAAGTAGGGGAAAGGAAAATGACAACTGACCTCATTTTAATGTATATGAGAGACTTTGATGTAACCCTAGGAATGGATTGGTTGGCTACAAACCGTGTCGTAGTAGATTGTTTTTCTAAGACGGTAACATTTCCAGGGGTAGATAGCATTACCATAAGTTTCCTCGAGAAATGTAATGTAAATCCCCTTGAAAAGTAATGAAAGCAGTTATAGTTGTGAGTGAAATATATGAATTTCTATACTGATTAATGATTGATATTTGGAAAGGTTATATTACATACGTGGTTGAGGCGAATAAGGCATGCCCGGAATTGCGAGACATCCCAATGGTCAGAGAATTTCCAGATGTCTTTCCGGATGATTTATCAGGGTTACCACCAGATAGAGAGATGGAATTTTATATAGATTTGGCACCTGGTACAGAGCCGATATCCAAGCCACCATACAGAATGGCTCTGATTGAGTTGGAGGAACTAAGGAAACAGTTATAGGAGTTGTTGGAAATGGGTTTATCAGACTGAGTGTATCACCCTGGGGAGCACCGGTACTGTTTGTAAAGAAGAATGATGGAAGCCTCGGACTGTTTATTGACTACAAGTTGTTTAATAAGGTGACTATTAAGAACAAGTACCCCCTTCCACGCATCGATAACTTGTTGGATTAGCTTTGGGAAGCACAAGTCTTTTTTAAGATAGATCTGAGATCTAGATACCATCAGTTGAGAATTCGGGATGGAGATGTACCTAAGACAGCTTTTCACACCCGTTATGGTCATTTTGAGTTTATGGTTATGCCATTCGGGTTGACGAATGCTCCCACAGCTTTTATGTCGTTGATGAATGAGGTGTTTCACCAGTATTTTGATAGATTCGTTATCATGTTCATCGATGATATCCTGGTTTATTCAAGATCTAGAGAGGAGCATGAACAACACCTAAGGATAGTGCTATGGACACTCTGAGGGAAAAAGTTATACACTAAACTCAGTAAGTGTGATTTTTTGCTAGAGCAAATCTCTTTTTTGGGTCATATTGTATCAAAGGATGGTGTATCAATGGACCCATCCAAGATTGAAGCAGTGGTTCAGTGGCAGAGACCCCAGACAGTTATAGAGATCAGAAGTTTCCTGGGTTTAGCGAGATATTATCGACAGTTTATGGAGGGATTCTTAAGGTTATGCTCCATTGACATGTCTCACGAGGAAAAATATTGACTTTGTATGGGACGATAGATGTGAAAAGTGTTTTCAAGAGTTGAAGAAGAGATTAACTACAGCTCTGATTCTCACCATTCCTACCAGCTTGAGAGGTTTTTTTGTATATACAGATACCTCGTAGCAAGGCCTGGGCTGTGTACTGATGCAAAATGGGAATGTAGTAGCCTATGGATCAAGACAGCTAAAGGATCATGAGAGGAACTACTCGACCCATGATTTAGAGTTGGCGGCTGTGGCGTTTGCTCTAAAAATATGGCGCCATTATCTTTATGGTGAGAAATTCCAAGTATTTATGGACCACAAGAGCCTTAAGTACCTGTTCTCACAGAAGGAATTAAACATGAGACAAAAAAGGTGGCTTGAGCTTCTAAAAAACTATGACTGTGAGATCTTGTACCACTCGGGTAAAGCAAATGTAGTGGCTGATGCATTGAGTAGGAAGCACCTCGGATTGGTATTATGTATGATGATCAGGGAATACGAGTTGTTGGAACAGTTCACGAGCCTCAGTTTGGATGTGACCCCGCCTGACAGTTATAGTGGATTTATGGTAGCTAGCTTACGGTTGGAATTGGATCTGGTAGATCGTATCCGGCAGGCTTAGTAGATTGATCAGTAGTACAGTGATATTATCGGGCAGATAAGAGGGGTACAGAAGACTGATTTTGAGTTGAGTTTATATGGTTTATTGAGGTTCAGGGGTAGGATATGTGTTCCTGATGATCCAGAGATTAGGAGGTTGATCTTGACAGAAGCTCACTCAACGAAGTATACACTGCATCCAGGAAGTAACAAGATGTATCAAAATCTCCGGAGAGTGTATTTGTGGTCAGGGATGAAAAGAGAAATAGTTGAACTTGTGGCGAAGTTTCTCGTCTGTCAGTAGGTAAAGGTAGAGCATCAGAATCCTACCGGGCTATTACAACCTCTACTTATACTGACTTAAAAATGGGATTATGTCACTATAGACTTCGTGATGGGTTTACCCAGGACTCGCAGGAATCATGATGTGATTTGGGTAATAGTGGTCAGATTGACGAAGTTGGCACACTTCCTAGCTATGAGAGCCACCGATACTCTGAGTACATTAGCGGAACTATATGTATGCTAGATAGTGAGATTTTTTTTGTGTTCCAGTGAGCGTTGTTTCTGATAGGGATGCCCGCTTCACATCCCACTTTCGAGAACATTTTCAGGAAGCAATGGGAACCCAACTGAGTTTTAGCACAGCGTTTCATCCTCAGACAGATGGTTAGTCGGATAGGACTATACAAACCTTAGAGGATATGTTGAGAGTGTGTACATTGGATTTTAGAGGCTCCTGGGATGACCACCACTCGCAGAGTTCGCCTATAATAACAGTTATCATTCGAGTATCGGGATGGCACCATATGAGCCTTTGTATGACCGTAGATGCCATTCCCCAATTAGATGAGAAGAGATTAGTGACGGACTGATATTTACTCCTGACTTAGTGAGACAAGCCTCTGAGGATGTCCAATTGATTAATGAGAGGTTACAGACAGCTCAGAGCAGACAAAAGAGTTATGTTAACAGGAGATGGAGACCATTGGAATTCATAGTGGATGAATCGGTGTTTTATGAGTTTCTCCTTCCAAGGGTATAACGAGGTTCGAAAAGAAAAGAAAATTAAGCCCTCGTTACATTGGACCCTTGGAGATATTGGATAGAGTAGGAGATAAGGCCTACAGGCTAGCATTGCCACCTAAGCTAGCAGGCGTTCATAACGTCTTCCACATCACTATGTTACAGAAGTACCACCCAGATCCGGCACATGTGATAAGATATGAGCCATTGGAGCTTAATGAGAACATGTCGTATGTTGAAAAGGTAATTCGAATATTGGATAGGAAGGAGAAGGTGTTGATATCTAAGATGATTCTCCTAGTGAAAGTTCTCTGGCAGCACCACACTGTAGAAGAAGCTACATGGGAGTTAGAGAGTTTGATATGGGAAAAGTATCGCGATTTGTTCAAGGAATGAAGTTGGTTCCAATTTGGAGGACCAAATTTTCTAGGTGGGGGAGATTGTGAGAC
Source organism: Firmiana major (assembly GCA_033439115.1). Taxonomy (NCBI): domain Eukaryota; kingdom Viridiplantae; phylum Streptophyta; class Magnoliopsida; order Malvales; family Malvaceae; genus Firmiana; species Firmiana major. The sequence goes on from CM065898.1 coordinate 35,671,784, forward strand.
CCCATGTATGTATGATATTATTATATGTTAATGGAATTATAGGATGAATAATTTTAGATTATGCAAATGTGAATGAATTGCAAATGAGAATGAATGAGTATCAAGGATGCATGCAAAGATTAAATAAGGGCTGAAGTGGCCACGAACTAAACGAATAGAACTTAAAGGATCCAGACCAGAGATAAAGACTTAAAACACGAAATGATCAAAGCATGGATTGCAAATTTGTGTATCCATTACGATTTCCAAGCAATACACACAAGTTCCATAACACGAAAACTATAAGAAATAAGTCTTTCCATACTCTAATTGGGATTAAAATGCAAAATGAGTATTGGAGCAAAGAAAGAGGAGATTGCCCTTGGAAAATCTGGAAAAATGCAGCAAAAAGGCTGCAGACGAAGGCCAGATCGATCTTTGATTTAAGCCAAATCGATCCCTTGTGTAAAATAAAGCCATTTCAAGTGAATCTGCCAAGGCAGATCGATCTCCCTATCAAGCAGATCGATCTCCCCAATGACCAGATAGATCTGCATTTGCCTCTGCCAAGCCCAGATCAATGCTCTCTTAAGTGCATATCAATCTCCATTATATTATGTAAAGAGTAGATCGATCTCTCCCCATGAGCAGATCGATCTCCTTAAGCTTCTACCAAGCCAAGATCGATCTCTCCCCAATGAGCAAATCGATCTCCCCCTTCTAAAACCTAAGAATACGATGGCAAAAACCAAAGGAAGATCGATCTCTTCACCCTAGCAGATTGATCTCATCACTCTCAATCTATAAATACCCAATGACAAAACCCTCTTCTTCAACAAACTAACACACCTCTTCCATTTTTAACCAAAATACCAAGCTTTCTCTCTCTATAATGCACCCTCCTCCAAAAAGAATTGAGGAAAAGCTATTAGGCCAAAGTTATTCATCTTGAGGAGGAGAGCAACATAGCTTGGAGCCAACATTCAACTCATTGGATTGAAAGAGCTAAGGAGTCTTCCAAACTTGGAAAAGAAGAAAGTCAAGCTAAGTGAGTTTCCAATACACCAACTCTAAGTATTTTATCTAGTTGTTGTTATGAGTAGATTGGTGTATGTATTGATGATTGAAAACACCTAGAATGTAATGGAACAAGCATAACCTAGATTGAGTTAGTATGAGAAAATAGAATGTGGTTGACTAGATGATAAAAAGGATTATATCAACTTGTTAGTAAGGTCTACTATGGACTAGTGGGTTGGACGTGACCCACCTTCTGTGCGGAAGCAGTTAGAGGTGATACCCCGCACACTAGGATCCGTGTAGCCTGGGATCATAGAGGATATGGCCATAGTCTTAGATATTACCTTATTGATATCATATTCCTGTCTCACATGTCTATTGTTGAATGAGAAATCCATGTTTTGAAATGTGTCTGTAGGTCAGGATAGTCCATGGGAAGGGCTGAGTCCTGACAAGTGATAATTTTATATTGGCTTGTGTTGAGAATTGGAAATGCTTTTAAGTGCACCTTGATGATTTTTCCATGTTATGTTTTAAGAACTGTGTACTGATTTATATAGCATGATTTGCTTTACATGGCATAAACACAAGCATGAATTGATGTTTTGGAGTATGACAAATAAATGTGTGATTTAAGCATGGCATTACGATCTCGTAGATAGTACAGTTATCTACTGCTCGCATGATTGCTTTACTGAGCGCGTAGTTTTGCTCACCCCCCTTATTTTCCCCCTCTACAGAGCACTTGTAGTAGATAGTGGGCGACGGAGGATTGGATTTTGGTGTCCGCTGCATCCCATCGCACGAGGTATACACATTTGTATAATTTTTGTATCTAGACCTGTCAAAGCACAGTAATGCCTTTAAATGTAATTCTGGGGATGTAGAAGATTATAAACGCATGTAAACAATAACTCTGATTTAGAAATACAAGGGTTTACATTTAAATGAATTTTAATTCGAAATAATATGATTGGATGAGGCTGACACCGATACACTGCCTAACTGTTGGTGGTCTAGCTATTCACGATCAGGTAAGGTAATTGTAAAGAATAAATAAGAATTCAATTAAAGAAGGAACGAAAAATGAAAAATTTGTAGTGGATTTTCGGTGGATTAAGGGTTGTGACAACTGTGCTGTGTTTAGATACAAATGTGTATTCCTAGATGGGAATTGACTAAGTAATGGTTGTGAATAAAGGAATCAAGCCTTTATGGGTAATACCAGCCATGGTAGAGGGGCGAGAGGTCAAGCTAGAGGTCGTAGAGGTAGCCCTGAGAGCCGAGACAAGTTTTCATCTGATCATACATCACTGGGTCCCACTGAGCTACCAGAGAGTACTGAGGCAGGCTTTACGAGTTTAGAACGTAGCCTAGAGACCATGATGGAGGTGTTTACATAGGCTATACATGAGAGGCAGGGTCCAGATGCAGGGACTGCTACTGGACAGGCAGCTACTGCTGATATGCCTGCACAGCCTGCACAGACGCCACAGCTTATAGATACTCCTACACCCCCACCAGTTCAGGGTACATCTTCTCTTGTTGACTCGCAACAAGTTAGTAATGGATTGGGGTATGGTTCTGAGCTTGATCGATTACAGTAGTTTCAGAAGTTCAAACCGTCGTCGTTCAGTGGGGTAAAGGGCCCAGTAGTTGTTGAGGATTGGGTGAGTATGATAGAGAAGCTGTATAGGTTCTTTCAGTATACAACTTCTGATATGGTTGATTTTTCTGTGTTCATGCTGAAGGGAGCGACAGAGCAATGGTGGAGGTCCACCAGCCCAACATTCTAAGATTAGTTGGGAGATATCTCTTGATGCCTTCAAGAGGCAATATGTTCTAGATACAGTGCAGAGGAAGCTATAGATGGACTTTTTGGGGTTGATCCAAGGGAATAGGTCAGTGGACGAGTATGAGACAAGGTTTATGTCTCTGAGAAGGTACGACCCCGATACTATGATTAGTGAGACTAAGAAGATCCAGAGATTTATGGATGGGCTAAGACCGGCGATATGGTCTAGATTGGTTTCACTAGATATCTGTCAGACTCGTATTTTATGTAGCCTGTTCCTTATGATTCCTATGTGTATGAACACTCTATTATTATAGTTGAATCATAAGAAGAGTATTTACTAGATTTAAAGAGTATGTGAAATGATTTAACACGCATAAGCTACATAAAAGCCTAATGTGAGCTATAAGAGTCACAAGCTAAACCGACTGGATCTAAATCAATCTGACTGAAAATAAGAATTTAAAATGAGAAAATATAGAGAGCTTATGAAGGAAAGTCAGTTTGATTTAGTTCTGAACGCAGAGAACGAGAGTAAAAGCAAAAAAGGGTAAAATGGACCTTTTTAGCGAGTTAAAGTATTTAAGGTGTTTCGGGTGTACTTACCTACCGAAAATGGCTAAAACGTAAAGATGAGAGAGTAAGACATAAGATATGACACTTTCAAAATTTTGAGAAAAAGTCAACTTGGTCAATGATTAAGGAAAAAGTCAAACTATAGTTAAGAAAAAGTGGACTTTTACCATAGTTGACTAACCATGGTTAAAAATTAACCTAAGTATGGACAAAAAAATTAGGGTAAATATTCTTGGTTAGAATACAAGATAATCATCCCCGAAAGTAAGGAAAATTTATTCGAAAGCATTTCGGATTTAATTTAATGGTTAAAAACATAATGGACCTAAAGTGAAGATTTTAAAGCCCATTAAGGTATACGAAACGTAGATCAAAATTCTTAGGTCCCTTAGACCGAATTGCTGGACCGATTGATAGGTCAAATATTGAGACAATAAAAGGCCCGAGGTATAGAAAAAATTTTAGCCCGAAAACCCATTAAGAAAGCCCAAACCGAGAGGCCCAATTGTAAAGCCCATTAGGTAAATATCTAACCATAGTTAAAGCTAACTATGACTCATTAGATGACTCATTAGGAGACTCATAACTAAACCTTAGGAAGTCAATTTTAATGGCTGAAAAGTAAGGCTTAATGGCTAAGTAAATGGCTTATAAAATCAGCCACACCATTGTCATCTTCACCATACCATTCTGGGCTACACAAGGAAACCATTGAAATACATTTATCCAAGCTTTCTCTCACTAGAAATCACTAGGATTTAGGCATATTTGGAACCTGCATTCTTCATGAAAGTTGTTTCAAATTGAGAGGAGAGTAACATATGTTGGAATTGGCAATCAAGAAGCCATAGTGTGCAAACCGTGAGGCTCCAAAGTTTCGACCAAGTGTGAACACAAATACTAGGTATATTTTCAAGCTTTCAAATTCATATATGTTAATGTATGAATGATTTTAAGTTTATTGGTATATGTTTTAAGCATTGAAACATATGAAATCACTATAAGCATGGTTAGGCTGAGCGTGAGTAGTGAAATATTGATGAATGCCCATATGATATTAAGGCATAAATGAGTTAATGTACATGTGTTGATTATGGTATAGTTAGAATTAATCAATTTGATTAAGTAATACATGTATTAAGTTGGCAATCAAGGTGTTTGATAAAATGCCTAAATGAACTATGTGATGCTTAAGAACATTTCCAACCAAGTGTTTGTGAAAATGCCTAGGTAAATTGGCTAAGGAAATGGACATGGACGACATGCCATAGTGTGACCGACGACATGGAGTGCTCTCGGCCATGGCATGTGGTCGAGAGGTCCAATGGGCCAAGCCCAATTATTTTAGGCCTAATGTGATGTAATGGGTCTAGACAAGCCCAATAAGAGTTGGTGGGCCCCACAAGCCCAATAGGGCCAACGAAAATGAATAGTAAAATGGAAATGGGTTTAAGGCATAGTTAGGCCCATTAAGGTTTATTAAAGCCCATTAAGGGAAACAGAATTTATTTAATGTGAAATACAATAGGAAAAATATAATTAACTTGATAAATGCTTATATGCAGCTCCAGAGATTATTGGAGGAGCAAATCAGACTGCTGCATCGAGTAGTGTTGAGAAAGTAAAATTTCTCGAGTGATTGCAGGTAAGGGACTTTTATGAGTAGTTGAGATACCTGCATGTATTTTCGTCTGCTTTTACATTCACTTAAAAACTCTGAGGGTCAGAGAAGGTAAATAATAATTATTATGACCCGATAGTGGCAAATTACAATTTTACCCCTAGTTAGGAAAAAAAGTAAACTTTTGGGAAAAGTTGTAAAAAGCATGGAAACCATAAATTTTGAGTGTTTTATTGCTATTTAGCAGAAGAGTAAATAGATGGGCTAATGTCTTTAAGGTTGATGTGAATTAAGCACACTTTATAGTGTTGATTTTGATGTTTTAAAAAAAATCTAATTTTAAAGAGCCATCTATCTTATTATGAGAGATAAATCGTGCTAGAGCTTAGCTCGCATAGGTTTTCACACTGTGGTACTTATGATGCCGTGGAAGCTAGTAAGATCCTCAAACCCAACATCCTTAAGCCCAAGGAGGGTGGGGAGGCTCTTTTATGGTAAGATCTTTAAGCCCAACATCCTCAAGCCAGAGTGGGCGAGGAGGCTCTGTTCGGCAAGGAGGCTCTCTTATATGGATACGAAAAGCTTCACGTGAATTTGAGGTACCGTGTTGCCTGGGATTTCACCATTATAGGATATGGCCATAGTCCAAGTGCATTTCACCACAGAGTCTCACATGATATATCACTTGATTGACTGATTTATTTACGGATAGACCTGAGGGATGGGTCGAAATCCGATTGTTGTGATGTGAATAATTTAAATGCCATATTTAATGTGATTTAAATATACATGGCATGATTTATCTGAAGGCATTGTGATATTATAAAGATGCATTATTTTGCACTGCATGCCTACAATTGAGAAAGCAAGCATGATTTCTGTACATGGGATTTAATCTGTACAAGTATATATATATATATTTTAGAGATATGCTTTTAAAGTGAGTTAAGGAAATGATATTTTCGAGGCATAGCATTATTTTGAGTAGATAGTGTAGATGTCAACTTGCTTGCCTGATTTCCTTATTGAGCGCGTTGTATGCTCAACCCGTTTCTTTTACATCCCTCTACAAAGCATCAGTAGTAGAGTGAGAGCATTTGAGGGATAGTATTCCTATTGTCCACTGCTATTTCCTATCAATCGACAGGTATACATATTTTGTACGGTTATGTATCTAAACATAGAAATAGCACAGTGATGCATACGATATATATTATGGGGAATGTATTTTTATTATCTTTTATATGATCTCACATGTATTATAAAAAGAGGTTACAGTCAGTAACAGTATATTGACATGTATGTATGATAATGGATGATATGGTATGCGAGGAAGCTAACATCGAATCACAGCCCAACCATTGAAGAGAGGAAAGGTAAGTTAAAAATGCGAAAAATTTGTAGTGGTTTTGGTTAAGTCATGGAGGGTCGTGACAATATCTCTATGTACAAGGAGGCAGTGCGTAGGGCACAACTTTGTGAGCATGACTATAAGAAGAATGCCTTTGAGTTTCGAAAGGGTAGTAGGAGTAGAGATAGAAATAGAAAGAGGCTGGCGAGTGAGTGAGGGTTCGATTATCGAGGACTGAGGAGAATTTCAGTAAGAGACCACAAATCGAAGAGATACGGGGGAAGATTGTTAGACCTCCTTTGTATCCGACCATAGCTCTAGCTAGAGGCATAGTCATTAGAGGACAGAGGTCTACTACCGAGCAGTATGGTAGATGTGGCAGGTATCATGGCAACCGACCTTATCCGATGACTATTGGAATGTGCTTCAGATATGGATAGCCCAGGCATATCGCGAGAGCTTGCCCCACAGAAGGGTAAAGAGCCTGAGAGAATTTTTGCTGATACCTCTGCTCCGAGGAGGAGAGCGACAGCTGAGGAGAATGGTAAGCAGGTGATTGGTGGAGGGCGAGTACACGCTTTGGACCAGGGTACAACTGATACTTCATCGGATGTGATTAAAGGTACCATCCTGATTTTTAATCTTGAAGCTTATGTTTTATTTGATCCTGGTGCCATGCTTTCATTTGTATCACCTTCATTTGCATTCAAGTTATCAAAATATGCGGAGTGTACATCGTTAAGTAGAATAATGTTGATTAGTACACCAATGAATAATAGTCAACTAGTCGAGTATGTATATAGAGACTGTAGGCTAAGAGTAAAGGAAAAGGATATGTCAGCCAATCTTATTTTGTTGAATATGAGCGATTTTGATGTAAACTTAGGAATGGATTGGTTAGCTGTAAACCATGCTGTTTTATATTACTATTCTAAGGCAGTTATGTTTCCTACCCCTGTAAAGTATGTTGTAAAGTTTATAGAAAAGAAATGAAAGAAGTAGTTTTAGTAATTAGTAAGATAATTCATTATACTGACTAAGAAATCAATATGTCGAAGGTTTCATTGCGTATGTGGTTGATACGAATAAGGCTCATCAGGAGTTGGCAGATATCCCTGTGGTTAGGGAGTTCCCAGATGTAAGGCCCAAATTTGTATGTAGCTTATTTTTTCTGATTCCTATATGTAAGAACATTATATTATGTTAAGAACATTCTATTATGTTATTTGAATCATAAGAAGAGTATTTACTTGATTGAAAATATTAGTGAAATGCTTAAATGCATATAAGCCAAGTAAAAGGAAAATAAGGGGTGAGATAGCCATAGGCTAAACTAAATGGATTTAAATCATTCTGCCTAAAGATAAGAACTTAAAATGTGAAAATATAGAGGGTTCACAAAGGAAAGTCGGTTTGATTTGGTCTCGAACACATTGATGTAGAGGAAAGGCATCGAAATGGTCTGTTTGAGGTGTTTTTGACACATTCACCTCCCGGCAACGACCAAAACGCAAAGATGAGAGTGTAAACCATGGAAAATGACACTTTTAGATTTTTGAGAAAAAGTAAAACGTGGTCAATGGTCAATAAAAGTCAAGGTTAGTTAAGAAATGTTGACTTTGACCTTAGTTAATTAACCATTGTTAAATTTTATCCTAAGTAAGGTTAAAAAGTGGGGAAGAAATATTTTTGGTTAAAACACTCAATCATCATCTTCTTAAGTATGGAAAATAAATTTAATCAAAATTCGGATTAAATTAAATGGGCAAAACTCAATGGGCCAACTATGGAAATTTTAAAGCCTATTAAGGTGCAACAAGTGTGGGCCGAATTGTTGGGCCATTCTATGGGCCCAATATTAAGCCAATTGAAGGCCCAAATGGTGTAGAAAAATCCAGCCTAAAAGCCCAAGGAAAAAGCCCAAACCGAAAAGCCCAAATACAAGCCTGAACCTTAGCATATTAGTTAATTTCCAAGCCCATTTCACAAACCCAAAAATAACCCAAGCCCAAACCCATTGCCAAGCCCAACTCAGGGGCTGAAAATTAGACTTAATGACTAAGTAAGGCTAAGGAAAAATCAGCCAAGTTCTCTTCATCTTCTCCATACCTCTCGGCTAAGCAAAAGGAAACCATTAAAACATTGACTTCCAAGCTTTCTCACACTAGAAAACTCTAACATCAAGGCATATTTGGAACAAGTAACGTGCATGAAAGTTGTTCTAAATTAAGAGAGGAAAAACATACCCATAAATCAGCAACCAAAGAGCTGAATTGGACCACCCAAAATCCTCCTTAAGTCTCAACCAAGAATAGAAAAGGCAGGTAGGTATAATTTCAAGCTTCTAAACTTTAGTATGTTTATCTAGGGATTAATTCAAGTTGGTCGGTGTATGTTTTATGGATTGAAACACATGAAAACACCATGAATCAATGATGGCCAAAATTAGGTATTTAGGTTTTCATGAAGACACATGTGATTTTAATGCATGGTTAGGTTGGTAAACATGTATACACGATTATTTCATGCTTAATTTCAATTCATTTGTGGAATTGGTTGATGAAATTCAGTTGGCATGTAAGGTGTTTGATAAAATGCATTAATGAAACATAAAACTAAGGCTTAAAGGGTGCATGCCATATGTTTGATGAAACGCCTAAGTGAATGGCTAAGCATAAGGCCAAGGGTGGCGTGCTGTGGCATGGTACTCGGCCATGGGCGGCATGCATGGCTCTCCACCACATGTCATGGCCGAGAGGCCAAATGAGCCAACCGGACTAGGTTTCAGCCCAATAAGAGTTCATAGGCCTCGAATGTCACAATCCTCTTTCCGTGACTTACCTTACTACTAACAGTTGGGCTGTGAGTCAAAATCTATATCCACATCTCATCCATTTATAATTTAAATTTATTTAATGAAATAGAAATTGTACTTTTCTATATATGAGGACGCATTTACATCAGTTTCTATTATATATATCCCTTTGTATAAAAGATAGCTTTACCGTGCACTATTTTACAGGATACAAAATTTTTTCTCATAAATGTATACCTCTGTACTGTTGAAAAACTGGAGAACACGGTAGCAGGAATAACTGCAGTAAACTCACTACTACGCAGAATTTATGGAGGAGGAAATAAGGGGTGAGCTAACACGCTCAATAAGGAAACTACAAAAGCAGGTAGATAACTACACTATCTACTTGCTTAAATATATACATCCATTTTCCTTATAAAACATATGCATTCTTTTAAAATAACTTCCATCAATGCAAAATCATTAATTCGCTAGATGGGTATATGCATATTCTTTTCAAATCACACTGCATACTCTTTGAAAATGCTTTACATTGAGTAACATCACTTAGTAAATTAATATAAATGAGACATAAGATAGGATATCATATCACCCAGTATATCACACAGCAGGGACATATGTCACCTCACATAGTAGAAACTAAATGTCATATCACACGGAATAAGGACTTATGGCCATAGTCTGAATTCCAGGCAATCACTAATTAGGAGTGCGGGAATCTCATGCTTGTGGAGGCAGATCAACCATCCCTTCAGCCCACTAAAAATCACTAAGATATCACGGCACATCGTACTCTGTGGCTAATGTTCACGATATAGTATGCTCCATGGATCCTTTATCACCCATTTCCATTGTCTCAAAATCACGTGTGAGCAAGTCTGTGTAAGATCACTCAGCAATACATGACGTCTCCTGCACAGTTTTACTCATCACACAGCAAAATCTTACAAAACCTTGTGTGTGCAACCCAGCGTGTGATCACATAGCAATACCTGAGGCCTCTAGCACAATTTTGTCTCATCACACAGAAGCTCATAAAACCTCGTGTGAGCAACTCAGCGTATGATCACACAGCAATACCTGAGGCCTCTAGCACAGTTTCACTTATCACATAGTAAGCATCATAAAACCATGTGCGAGCAACTCAATGTAAGATCACATAGCAATACCTGAGGCCTCTAGCACAGTTTCGCTTAAAATCACTTTAAGTCAAGGAAGTTACATGCAAGCAAAGTCAGAGTAAGATCATTAGCAGTACTCGATGGCTCTAGTATGATTTCTAAAATCTAATGCAAGCTCTGGAGTGGATCACACAGCTTACACTCAGCTCCAGCACCTTTTGTTTTCGCAAAACTCCTTTTAAAACGATGTGCGAGCAGGGCTGGTAAATCTACCATTGCTACGTTGGCTCTAGCACCAGTTCACACAAAAATTTGATAGATAGCTCCATTTACGTGAAAACGGTATCCCTGATTGAATTCATTTTGTCAAATCACAAAGTATGAGTGAGAGGGCAATTTCCCTTCAATCACTCATTATACACTCTTAGCTTAATAAAACATGCAGTTTTATGTTAATCGTTAAATCGGGAGTCACTCTATTATTACTCTTTCTCAAAACACTTGCAAAACATCTTTTTCACAACAAAGACATTGAAGGTGTGCAGCTTATGCATATAACTTGCTCCTTATACTTAGTTTTCACGTAGATATTTCAATATTTAAATACTCTATAGTATTTATTTGCAGATAGAAGGTAAGAAATATACGTATAGCAATCTCTAATAGCTCGTATAAATCCCTTACCTTGAATCACGCTCGAATCACTTTCCTTGATTTTCACTTCTCGAGATCTGTCTAATCGGTTCCAATTATATCTCTAGGAGTTGCAAGTATTTACATCTCATGTTGGTATATCATAATTATGAGACACCGTATATATATATATATATATATATATGTAAATAGTGATGTACTTGTAATATGAAGTATAAATGATGTAAAGTCCATAAATTAAATGTCCACACATGTAATAAGAGTTGTGATTGTACATACAAGTTACATTATGTATGAATGTGAAAAAATGGACTTAAACATGTGGATAATGTGAGTAGAATGGATTATGAGTAGTGTGGTAAAATGGAAGGAAGATTGCATAAGTTATGCACTTCCATTTGGTTTATATCATGTACCTTTGGATATGCAAAGATTTCACACAAGTTTGAATAGATATAAAGTATGAATATATGCCATTTTCAAGTCTCAAAGATGAGTGGATGAGAAAATGATCATGGCAACAAAATGTATGAAGTTTGGTTTGAGTTGTTATAGAAAAACTGTAAAAAATCTGGAAATATGAAGGTCAAATCGATCTCATAGGATGAGAGATCGATCTGGAAAAGCTAGAAAGCTCTTATTTGAGCAATGGAATAGAGCAGATCGATCCTTAATGGAACAAATCAATCTCCTTAGCCCTCAGGTTGGAAGCAGATCGATCTCCTTAACCTTCTGTTTGAAGCAGATCGATCTCCCCAACTCAACAGATCGATCTCCTACTTCAAAATGTCTTAGAAAAGAGAGATTTTAAGAGGACCAGATCGATCTCCACCCAAGGTAGATCGATTCATCAAGCTGAATCTATAAATATGGAGCAGTTGGATTGCATTTCTGAGACAAGAACCAATCTTTCCCATTTCCAACCTAAAACCTAGCTTTCTCACTCCTAAATCCACTCATTTTCAGTAAAATTTGAGGGAAAGCTATTAGAGACAAAGTTGTTCACATCAAAGAGAAGAACAACATAGTTTGGAGGCATTTCCCCACTTGTTGGATTAAAGGATCAAAGGTGCATTTCCATTTGAGCAAAGAGGAAATCAAGCTAGGTGAGTTTCTAAATGAAATAACTCAATTACATTGTGTAAATATTGATTTTAGAGTTGTTTGGTATGCATAGAAAGGGTAGAAACTACATAGGAAGTAATGAATCCACCATGACCTAGAAATGGTCTAGTGTAAGAAAGTGAAATGTGTTGAGATTAATGATGAATGGGATATATTGAAGTTAATAAATAGTGTTGTGGTATGATTTTAAGGTGTTGTTAGCGAAGAAATAGTGAGATTTACCAAAAAGGGGTAAAATGTGGATTAAGGCATTGGTAAATGCATAGATGAATTATATTGACTAATGAAGTCAAATGTGAGTTAATAATTTTAACTCAAGTGGTTTGGATGATTGAATCGCAGCTTCCGAGGATACACCGGAACAATGCGTGCCAAGAGAGCAAGAAGCAAAAGGGAAAAGAGAGTCACACTCAAGTAAATTGAGGTAAGGGAATTGTGTGGACTCCTAGAGATATCTGTGCATAATTTGGGCGCATTAAATGCTTTGCTAGAATGCATGAGACATTAGGAAATGATGTGGGTGATTAAAGGGTAAAAGTTGGGAGTTTGAGAAATGTGCATGAAAATAAAAGCATAATGCTTTGAAAATCATGTTTTATTGCTTTTTAGCAAATGATTGGTAGGTTGGCTGACATTGAAATGATTTACAAAAGAAATGAGTTGTTTTGGTTTTTGTCAACCATACTTTGCAAAGAAATGAGCCACCTACATTGTTTTCGTGAGAATGAAAGTGTGCTAGAGTATGACTCACATGAGATTTGACGTGTTTTATACATATGAGTGCTAGAGCTTAGCTCGCTGGTTTTCACATGGATTTCATATTGGTTTTGGTATAGTGCTTAGAGATTAGCTCGTACTAGATGACCATCTTATTTGTTGCCGTGCTTGGAGCTTCGAGCAGACTGGGTGTCACACCGATTAAATAGGCTCGCACGTGCATTTGTGATATTTTGACATGTTGATAGCCGTGTTAGGAGTTTCAGGTAGACAAGAGGTCGTACCGATTAAATAGGCTCACATGTGTGTTTTGAGATGTGGCGTGATATGATATGTTGATTGGGTCCACGGAGTACGTTGTATCGTGCATGTAGCATGGAGTACGTTGTACCTTGTTGAGATTGTGATATGCCATCTTCAGACCAGATCTGCTATGGACCGATGGGCAGGATTTGACCCACCTCCCGTGTGGAAGTAGATAGTGGTGATATCCCACACACCTGATCCGTGTTGTCGGTATCACAGGTTATGGCCATAGACCTAGATGTTATTACCTTTTATTGAATTGCCTATCTCACATGTCTAATGCTTTGGGAATAAATCCATATTTGAAATGATTTCTGGGTCAGGATAGTCTGAGGGAGGGGCTGAGACCTGACAAGTGTTGAATTGTTTTGAGATATCGATTGTTAATGGTTTAAAGTGCACCGATGCATGATGATTAATGCCATGCTTTATTGTGAAAAATGCATGATGGTTAATGCCATGCTTTATTGTGAAATATGCATGATGATTTATGCCATGCTTTGAAATGAATTGTGCACTGGATTTTAATAGCATGAATGCTTTACATACCATTAACACAATCATACACTCATGTTTTGAGATAAATGATGAGCTAAATGCTTTTGAGCATGGCATCACGATCACGTAGATAGTGCAGTATCTACTTGTTCGTATGATTGCCTTACTGAGCGTGTGGTTCTCACCCCCTTATTTTTCCCCTCTACAGAAATGTGAGTATAGATTGAGCATGACTAAAGGTGTTCCCTTTTGGTATCCACTGCATCCCATCGCTAAAGGTATACACACTTGAATTATTTTGTATCTAAACTAGGCATAGCACAGTAGCATTTTGTATGTATACATTGGGGATGTAAAGTAATGTAAACACTTGTAAACAGTAACTCTGATGTATTTATAAAAGTGTTTACTTCTAAAATTATATTACAAATTAAATGGTTATGGATGGATGAGGTAGACATTGACACACAGCCCAACTGTTGAGGAGAGTAGTTGTTCACGATCGGGAAAGGACGAATAATAAATGATGCATGAAAATGCAAAACATTTGCACGTATTTTGGTAGGTTGAGGGTTATAACAATAATATACTTAATTCTCACTTGCATGAAGTTCAATTTAATGCATTGGGCCCGTTTTACACCAATTGGCCTCGTTACATCTTATCGGACCGTACTCTCTCTTAAGTCCATTTTGATTATACATTTCATTTTTTGAAAATCTATTAGACTCATCAAGTCTTCTGATTCGTATTGAGCCAGTATTAAGCTCACAATGCCTTAAGTTCATTACTTTCCTTCACTAAGGTAATTTATCAAACACCACATGTGCCTACTTTCCATCATCATCTATTCCAACATATGTATTTCACAAAACTATCTTAGAATCATGTATACATGCTTAATAACATCGATTCATGCTTAAATCATCATTATATCCATGCTTACTCAATTTTCTCTCACTTTCTCACACTAAGCTCATTCTAGGTCATGGAAGATTAAGCATGTTCAAGGATGTTTTAGCCAACATTACATACACCAATCAACTCATCAAAATGTCTAGATTAACATACTTGAAGTTGGTGTATTGAAATCTTACCTAGCTTGACTTTTCTCTTTTTTGCATAATTTTGGGAAAAATCACATTGCTTCTTCAATCCAAAGTTTCAGCTTCTAATCTTTGACTATGTTGTTCTCTTCCTCATTAGGAACAACTTTGCTCAAAGGAATCTCTCTCAAATCTGATTGGAAAGTGATGATTTTAGAGTGCGAAAGCTAGGTTACTTTGTTAAAAATTGAGAAATTTATGGTGTTTCATGGAATATGACTCATTTATCAAGTTTTTATAGAATTTGGCCATATGAGATCGATCTCCAAGGGTGAGAGATCGATCTTCCTTTTGTTTAAACTCCTTCAAAATTCGATATGCAGTTTCTGGGATCGATCTGCTCATGGGATAGGATCGATCTTTGCCAGGTAGCAGACTTTAGAGATCGATTTGGCCTTGAGAAGAGATCGATCTTTGCTAACCAGAGGTAATTAGAGATCGATCTGCCTTATGGGAAGAGATCAATCTTGTCCAAGCAGAAGCAACTTGAGATCGATCTGCTTTGAATGAGGGATCGATCTCCCTTTTACAGAATACTTTGATACTACATTTAGAGACCATGAGATCGATCTCCCCTTGAACTAAGATTGATCTGCCTTTCATCTGCATTATTCCAGCTGTAATTTTCCCAAATTTTCAAAGTTAAACTCATATTCAATTGCTTCAATACTCTTTTTGCATTCTAGTTACACTTAGTACTTAAAAATATTCATTTCTTATGATTCATATATAATGTAACTTGTCTCTACATCAGGAAATCATAAAGAATACATAAAAATTTATAAGTGTTACATCGGACCAAGCCCAATAAGTGTTGGTGAGCCCTACAAGTCCAGTAGGCCCAGATGAAATGAATAGTAAAGTGAAATTGGCTTAAGACAGTGTTAGGCCTATTAAGATGCAATTAGGCCCAATAAGAGTAAAGGGGCCCATTAAGTGAAATAAACTGTATTATAAGTGAAATACAGTTGAAAAAGTGTAATTAACTTGATAAATGGTTATATGCAGCTCCAAATATTATATTGGGAGCTAATCGGACTGCGTGATCGAGCAGCTCTAAGAAAGTGGAATTACTCGACGCGATTTCATGTAAGGTAATTTTACTGGTAGTTAGAGATATATGCGCATAGTTTCATCTGCTTTTACATTCACTTAAAAAGTCTAAGGGTCAGAGAAATTGAATAAAATTTATAGTGACCCGATATGGGTAAATTAAAATTTTACCCTTATTAAGGGGAAAAAAAGTCAAAAGTTAGGAAAAGTTCTAAAAAGCATGGAAAACATGTTTTTGAATGTTTTTACTGCTGTTTAGCAGAAGTATAGATAGATTGGCAAGTGATTTCGTGAAATACACAAAATAGCAAGATTATGGTACTGATTTCTATAGTTTAAAACATCCTTTTTGAAATGAGCCATCTATCAAGTTATG
This sequence comes from Firmiana major, assembly GCA_033439115.1. Lineage (NCBI taxonomy): Eukaryota > Viridiplantae > Streptophyta > Magnoliopsida > Malvales > Malvaceae > Firmiana > Firmiana major. The sequence goes on from CM065898.1 coordinate 35,687,900, forward strand.
TGAAAATAAATCATGCCGGAGCACTGCTCGCACTGGATTTTATATGTTTTCTGTATGAAAAGTGTTGGAGTGGTTACTCATACTTGATTTCCTATTATATGCATGGTATAGTACTGGAGCTTTGCTCGTACTTGATTTTAACCAGTTTTGTGCATGGTATAGTATTGGAGCATGCTCGTACTTTATTTGAAATATGAATTATGCATGACCTAGTGCTAGAGTGTTACTCACACTAGTGTTTGACTTTGTGATATGCATAAAACAGTGTTTGAGCAGGGTGTCAATTGTGAGTCATACTTAAGGCGTGCACTGTGGTTTTAATGTGATATACATGACATGTTTAAAACTGTGTTGATTGCCTCGTGTAGATTGAGTGTCACACAGATGAGATGCTTGCACATGGATTTAGAGACATGGCATTGATTATCTATTGAGATAAGGTCCACAGGTATACGTTGTACCATGCATGTGTCACGGAGTATGCTGTACCGTGCAGTGTTTAGGGCAGATATGTGGAGTTGTGGAGTTGTTGACTAGTGGTTAGTACTTAACCCACCTTCCATTGTAGCAGTGATGCCCCATACACTGGGATCCGTGTAGCTTGGGATCACAATATAGGATATGGCCATAGTCCAGGATATTATTGCATATAGCCTCCTAGTCTCACATGATTATATCACATGATTTTATAATTTCGAGTATACCTGAGGGATGGGTCGGAACCTGATTTATATGCTTTACTGGATAAAAGTCCATATTTTATACGTTTGAAATGAAATAGCATGATACATTTTAAAGGCATTAAATGAGATTACATAAAATGCAGTGTTTTGCATGAAAATGCCTATATTTATGAACACAACATGGTTTCAGTAATTTCAAGTAAATATATATGCACATTGCATAAGTTTACAATTCATGCATTAAATGTGAAACTAAGGAAAGATTATTTCAAGGCATGACATTATTTACAGTAGATAGTGTAGTTATCTACTTACTTGCTTAATTTCCTTGTTGAGCTAGTGAGCTCACCCCTTTCATTTTCCTCTTCTCTACAGAGCATCCGTAGTAGATAGAGTATGGTTGAGGACTTGCATTCCTTTTTATCCGCTGCACTCCCTTCGATCGAAAGGTATACACACCCCGTACGATTTTGTATTTGAGCATATAATAGCACAGTGATGTAAATGAATGTAATAGAGGGGATGTATTTGTATATAAATATACGTGAGCTCACTTATGACATAAAAGTATTTATAGTCAATAGATAGTTTATATTAACATGTATGCATTGTATAAAATCGATGATATGATAAGTAAAGGGAATGATACTAATACCGAATCACAGCCCAACAGATGGTTGAAATTGTCACAGAAGGAAAGGTAAGAAAAAGCAAAAACTTTGTAGTAATTTTTTATAAAAGAGGCCGTGACAGAATCGTATCAGAGCAGAGTTAGTCTAATGTGAGTCGATGTTAGTGGTTAGGAAAGTTTACTTCATCATATTACTATGCTTTGTTTAGATACAAGTGTGTATTTCGAGATGAGAAATGACTAAGTAATGGTTGTAAATGCAAGAATTGAGCCATTATGGCTAATACCAGCCATGTTAAAGGGGCGAGAGGTTAGGCTAGAGGCCGTAGAGGTAGGCTTTAGAGCTGAGACAAGTCTTTATTTAACTATACGTCACCAGTTCCACTAAGGTTCCATAGATTATCGAGGCATGCTTTACAAGGTAAGAGCGTAGCCTATAGACCATGATGGAGATGTTTACACAGGCTATGCATGGGCGGCAGGGTTCGGATGTAGGGACTGCTACTGGACAGGCAGCTGCTCTTGATACGCCTGCACAACCTGCACAGACGCCACAGCCTATAGATACTCCTACACCCCCACCAGTTCAGGATACGCCTTCTCTTGTTAACCCGCAGCAGGTTAGTAATGAATTGGGGTATGATTGTGAGCTTGATCGATTACGACAGTTTCAGAAGTTTAGACTGTCGTCGTTCAGTGAGGTAAAGGACCCCGTGGTTACAGAGAATTAGATAGGAGAGATAGAGATGTGGTGCAGGTTCTTTCAGTGTACGACTTCTGAGATGCTTGCTTTTGTCACGTTCATTCTGAAGGGAGTGACAGAACATTGGTGAAAATCCACCAGATCGATACTGAGAGCCCGACATATCGAGATCAGTTGGGAGATATTTCTGGATGCCTTCAGGAGGCAGTATGTTCTAGATACAGTGCAACGGAAGCTGTAGATAGCCTTTTTGTGGTTGATCCAGGGAAGTCAGTCAGTTGATGAGTATGAGACGAGGTTTATGTCCTTGGGAAGGTACAACCCTGATACTATGGTTAGTGAGACCAAGAAGGTTCAGAGGTTTGTGGATGGACTGAGACCGACGATACGGTCTAGATTGGTTCCACTTGATATCTCTACATACAAGGGGGTAGTGCACAGGGCATAACTTTGTGAGTAGGATTATGAGAGGAATGCTTCTGAGTTTGGGAAGGTTGGCAGAGTTAGGGACAGAGATTAGAAGAGGTCGGTGAGTCATAGAGGTTTTAATTATTGAGGAGTGAGGAGATTCTTCTATAAGAGACCACAGATCGTGGAGATATGGGAGTAGACTGTTAGACCTCTTGTATATCTAGCCATAGCTCCAGCTAGAGGCATTGTTATTGGAGGACAGAGGCCTATTACTGAGTAGTGCAGTAGATGTGGCAGATATCATGGTAGTAGACCTTCTCCAATGACTACTGTAGTTTCTTACCGTTATGGTAAGATAGGGCATGTTGTGGGGAATTGCCTGGAGATGTTTGAGACTGCCTCACAGAAGGGAAAAGAGCCGAAGAGAGTTGCTAATGATACCTTTGCTCAGAGGAGGAGAGCGACAGCTGAGGAGAAGGGGAAGTAGGTGATTGGTCGAGGGCGAGTACATGCTTTGGACCAGGGCACAACTGCTGCTTCATCAGATGTGATTAAGGGTACCATTTTGATTTTTTATCTTGAAGAATATGTTTTATTTGATCCTGGTGCCACACGCTCATTTGTCTCGCCTTCATTTGCATATAAGTTATCAAAGTATGTGGAAAGTACATCGTTAAGTAGAATGATGTTAATAAGTATTCATATGAATAATAGTCAGCTAGTCGATTATGTGTATAATGACTATAAGTTAAGAGTAGGGGAAAAGGATATGTCAGCCAATCTCATTTTGTTGAATATGAGTGATTTTGATGTAATCTTAGGAATGGATTGGTTAGTTGCAAACCATGTTGTTTTAGATTGTTATTCTAAGACGGTTATGTTTCCTACCCCTGAAAAATATATTGTAATGTTTACTGAAAATAAATGAAAGAAGTAGTTGCAGTAATTAGAGAGATAATTCATTAAGCTGACTAAGAAATCAATATGTTGAAGGTTTCATTGTGTACGTGGTTGATATAGATAAGGCGTATCCGAAGTTGGCAAATAGCCTCGTGGTAAGGAAGTTCCTAGACGTCTTTCTGGATGAGTTGTCAAGGTTACCACTAGATAGAGAGATGGAGTTCTATATAGATTTGGTGCCTGGTACCGAGCCGATATCCAAAAAACCGTACTGAAAAGCACAAATGAAAGCCTAAACCTTAGCCCATTAGTTAATTTCCAAGCCCATTTTACAAGCCCAAAATAACCCAAGCCCAAACCAATTGTCAAGCCCAATTCAAGGGCTAAAAATTAGACTTGATGACTAAGTAAGGCTAAGGAAAAATCAGCCAAGTTATCTTCATCTTCTCCATAGCTCTCGCCCAAGCAAGAAGAAACCATTAAAACATTAACTTCCAAACTTTCTCACACTAGAAAACTCTAACTTCAAGGCATATTTGGAACAAGTAAGCTGCATGAAAGTTGTTCCAAATTGAGAGAGGAACAACATACCAAAAAATCAGCAACTAAGGAGCTGAATTGGACAATCAGAAATCCTCCCTAAGTCTCGACCAACAAGAAAAAAGGTAGCTAGATATAATTTCAAGCTTCCAAGCTTTAGTATGTTTATCTAGGGATTAATTCAAGTTGATTGGTGTATGTTTTATGGATTGAAACACATGAAAACACCATTAATCAATGATGGCCAAAATTGGGTATTTATGGTAAAGAGCCAGAGAGAGCTCCAGTTGATACTTCTGTTTTGAGAAGGAAAGCGACGACGGAGGAGAAAGGGAAACAGGTGATTGGTTGAGGGCACGTACATGCTTTGGACCAGGGTATAACTGATGCTTCATCGGATGTGATTAGAGGTAACATCCTGATTTATGATTTAGAAGCATATGTTTTATTTAATCCTGGTGCCACACATTCATTTGTATCGTCTTCATTTGCATGTAAGTTAGCAAGACATGTAGAGCTTACACCTTTAAGTATGATGATGTTGATTAGTACGCCTATGTATAACAGTCAACTAGTAGAGTATGTATTCAATGATTGCAAGTTAAGAGTAGGGGAAAATATATGACAATCAATCTAATATCGTTGCGTATGAGCGATTTTGATGTAATCTTAGGAATGGATTGGTTATCTGCAAACCATGTTGTGTTAGATTGCTATGCTAAAACAGTTATGTTTCCTAACCCTGAAAAATATGTTGTAAAGTTTGATGAAAAGAAATGAAAATAGTAGTTACTGTTATAATAAACAATATGTTATGCTTACTAAGAAATTAAAATGTTGAAGGTTTAATTACATAGGTGGTTGATACGGATAAGGTGCATTCTGAGTTGGCAGATATTCCCGTGGTAAGTGAATTCCCAGATGTCTTTCTGAATGAACTGCCAGAGCTACCACAAGACAGAGAAATGGAGTTCTATATAGATTTGGTACCTGGTATCGAGCCTATTTCCAAACCACCGTATCGTATAACCTTAGTTGAGTTGGAGGAGCTCAAGAGATAGTTGCAAGAGCTATTAGATAGGGGTTTCATCAAACCGAGTGTTTCACCTTGGGGAGCACCAGTTTTGTTTGTGAAGAAGAAGGATGGAAGCCTCCGATTATGTATTGATTATAGATTATTGAATAAGGCTACCATCAAGAATAGGTATCCCATTCCACACATCAATTACTTGTTGGATCACCTTCGGGGAGTATAAGTGTTTTCCAAGATTGATTTGAGGTTTGGGTATCATCAGTTGAGGGTTTGGAGTGGAGATGTACCTAAGACAACGTTTCGGACCCGATATGGCCATTACGAGTTCAGGGTTATGCCATTCGGACTAACGAATGCTCCCGCGGCTTTTATGGCTTTAATGAACGATGTGTTCAAGCAATACTTGGATCAGTTTGTTATCATCTCTATCGATGACATTTTGATGTATTCGAAGTATCAAGAGGAGCATGAGCAGTACTTGAGGATCGTATTACAGACTCTCCGAGAGAAGGAGTTGTATGCTAAACTCAATAAGTGTGACTTCTGGTTGGTAGAGATCTCGTTCTTAAGACACGTTGTGTCGAAGGATGGTGTATCGATAGATCCATCCAAGATAAAGGCTGTAGTTCAGTGGGAACAGTCATGGACAGTCACTAAGATCAAAAGTTTCTTGGGTTTAGCTAGATATTATCGAAGATTCGTCGAGGGATTTTCGAAGTTAGCCACTCCGTTGTCACGTCTCACTCGAAAGAGTGTACCATTCGTATGGGACGAGGATTGTGAGAGGAGTTTTCAAGAGCTGAAACGTTGATTGACCACTGCTTCAATTCTCGCTACCCCTACTAGCTCAGGAGGTTTTTTAGTGTATACTGATGCTTCACATCACGGACTGGACTGTGTATTGATGTAGGATGGGAGGATAGTTGCTTATGGATCTAAACAGCTGAAAGACCATGAGAAGAACTATGCGACCCATGATTTGGAGCTAGCGGTAGTAGTGTTTGCGTTAAAGGTATGGCACCACTACTTGTATGGTGAGAAGTTCCAAAATTTCACCGACCATAAGAGCCTCAAGTATCTGTTCTCGTAGAAGGAGCTAAATATGAGATAGAGAAGATGACTAGAGCTTTTGAAGGACTATGATTGTGAAATACTATATCATCTGGGTAAGCCTAACGTTGTGGCTGATGCCTTGAGTAGGAAGAGCCTTGGGATAATATCGTATATTATGGTCAGGGAACACGAGATGTTGGAGCTGTTTGCTAGCCCTAGTTTGGGTGTTGTGTCTTTTGACATAGATATGGACTATGTGATAGCTAGCCTACGGTTGGAATCAGATCTGTTGGAGAAGATGAGAGAAGCGCAGCAGATTGATTTGTATTGTATTTAGATGACTAGTCAGATACAGATGAGCACAGTGGCTGATTTTGAGTTGAGTTTTGATGGACTGTTGAGGTTCAGAGGTAGACTGTGCGTTCCCGATGACCCAGAGCTCAGGAGATTGATTTTATTAAAAGTTCATTCATCCAGGTACATGTTACATTCGGGGAGGAACATGATGTATCAGAACCTCCGAAAGGTGTAGTGGTGGTCAGGCATGAAGAAGGATGTTACAGATTTTATGGCGAAGTGTCTCATTTGTCAGCAGATGAAGGTAGAGCATCAGAAACTGGCAGGGTTATTGCAGCCTCTACCTATACCGACATGGAAATGGGAGCATATCACCATGGATTTTATATGGGTTTACCTAGAACCCATAGGAATTAAGATACGATATGGGTGATTGTTGACAGATTGACGAAGTCAGTCCACTTCTTAGCTATGAGAGCTACCGATACTCTAAGTTCATTGGCAAAGCTGTATGTACGCGAGTGTGAGGTTCTATGGTGTTCCAGTTAGCACCGCTTTCCATCCTCAGATAGATGGTCAGTCAAAGAGGACTATAGAAACTCTAGAGAACATGTTGAGAGCGTGTGTGATGGATTTTAGAGGCTCTTGGGATGATCACTTGCCACTAGCCCAATTCACCTACAACAACAATTATCATCGAGTATCGGGATGGCACCGTATGAGGCTTTATATGGTCGTAGATGTCATTCCCCTTTTGGATGGGAAGAAGTGGGTGACCAAAAGATTTTTGCTCTTTATTTGGTTACACAGGCCTCTGAGGATGTCAGTTTGATTGTTAAGAGATTGAGGACAGCTCAGAGTAGACAAAAGAGTTATGCTGACATGAGACAGAGGCCACTAGAGTTTGCAGTTGGTGAGTCTGTGTTTTTGAAGGTTTCTCCTTCTAAGGGTATAGCGAGATTTGAGAAGAGAGGTAAGTTGAGTCCTCGCTACTTTGGACCCTTTGAGATACTTGATCGGGTGGGAGATAAGGCCTATAGGTTGGCATTACCACCGGACTTATCAGGTGTCCACAACGTCCTCCACATTTCGATGCTTCGGATGTATCACCTGGATCCAGCACATGCGATTAGTTATGAGCCGTTAGAGCTCAGAGAGGATATGTCATATCTAGAGAGACCGATTTAGATACTGGATAGGAAGGAGAAATTCTTGAGATCGAAGACTATCGGGTTAGTGAAGGTTCTCTAGCAACATCATACTTCAGAGGAGGATACTTGGAAGTTAGAGAGCCTGATGAGAGAGAAACACCCCCAGCTGTTTGATGATTGACTTGGTTCTAATTTGGAGGACCAAATTTTCTTAGTTGGGGAGGATTGTAAGACTCGTATTTTTTTATGTAGCATGTTCCTTATGATTCCTATATGTACAAACATTATATTATGTTAGTTGAATCATAAGAAGAGTATTTACTTGATTTAAGTGTTAGTAAAATGATTTAACACTTATAAGATACATAAAAGCCAAATAAGGGCTATAAGAGCCACAGGCTAAACTGAGTGGATATGAATCATTTTGACTAAAGATAAGAACTTATAATGAGAAAATATAGAGAGCTCAAGAAGGAAAGTCGGTTTGATTTGGTCTCGAACACATTGTATAGAGTAAAAGCTAAAAAAGGGCTAAACGAGTCCGAAATGGTCCGTTTAAGGTATTTTAGGCATATTCACCTCCCGAAAATAGTTAAAACATAAAGACGAGAGTGTAAACTATAAGATATGACACTTTTAGATTTTTGAGAAAAAGTCAAACGTGGTCAATGGTCAAGAAAAGTCAAAGGTAGTTAAGAAAAGTGGACTTTGACCATAGTTGACTAACCATGGTTAAAATTTAACCTAAGTATGGTTAAAAATTAGGGAAGAAATATTTTTGGTTAAAGTACAAGATAATCATCCCCTAAAGTAAGGAAAATTTATTTGATCGAAATCTGGATTAAATTTAACGGTTAAAACGCAATGAGCCAAAGTTAGAAATTTTAAAGCCAATTAAGGTGTAACAAGTGTGGGACGAATTTCTTAGGCCCATAGGCCAAATTGTTGGGCCAATTTATGGTCCTAATATTTAAACAATTGAAGGCCCAACGGGTAGTAAAAATTTTATCCCAAAATCCGATTTGGAAGGCCTAAACCGGAAAGCTCAGAAGCTAGGCCCAATTGTTAGATTTCAAGCCCATTAGTAAATGGTTACAAAAGCCAATTTGGTAACCTTAACCCTAACCCATTAAAGTCAAACAAGATGGCTGAATTTCATGACTTAATAACTAAGTCTTTGGTTAATAAAATCAGCCAACAAGTTGTCTTCTTCATCCCATCATTCTCGGCTACAAGAAGAAACACCATAACCAACCATATTTCAAGCTTTCTCTCACTAGAAATCACTAGGATAAAGACATATTTGGAACTTACAATCTTCATGAAAGTTGTTCCAAATTGAGAGAGTATTAAAATATGTCGGAATTAGCTATTAAGGGTCTAAAGTGAACAACCCGAGAGGTTACAATGTTTCGGCCAAGTGTAAAAGTGCAAGCTAGGTATAATTTCAAACTTTTCAAATTCATATATGTTAATCTATGCATTATTCTAAGTTGATTGGTATATGTTTTAAGCATTGAAACACATGAAATCACCATGAACATGGATTGGCCAAAAATTGGTAATGGTAAATTGATGAATACCCATATGATTTTAAGGCATGAATAGGTTGGTATACATGTGTTTATGATTATGGTATAGTTAGAATTAATCAATTTGATCAATTGGTGGATGAATTGAAGTTGAAAATCAAGGTGTTTGATAAAATGGCTAAATTAACTAAGTTAAGGTTTAAGAACATTACCAACCAAGTGTATGACAAAATGCCTAAGTGAATTGGCTAGCAATTGGCATGATGGTGGTGTGGTGCTCGGCCATGGGAAACATGGCTGGGTATGCATGGCTCTCGGCCACATGCCATGGCTGAGAGGTCCAATGGGCCAAGCCCAATTGGTTTCGACCCAATGAGATGTTATGGGCCTCAAACAACAAGTTCAATTAGAGTTGTTTGGCCCCACAAGCCCAATAGGCCCAACGAAAATGAATAGTAAAATGAAAATGGGTATAGACCCATTAAGGTTTATTAAGGCTCATTTAGTGAAATAAATTGTATTAAATATGAAATAGAGTAGGAAAACTGTAATTAACCTAATGAATGATTATATACAGCTCCAAAGATTATCGTAGGAGTAGATCAGACTACTGGACTGAGCAGCATTGACAAAGTAAAATTTCTCGAGTGATTTCAGGAAAGGGACTTTTGTGAGTAGTTAGAGATATCAGCATGTAGATTCGCCTGCTTTTACATTCACTAAAAAACTCTGAGGGTCAGAGAAAGTGAATAATATTTATAGCGACCCGATAATGACAAATTACGATTTTACCCCTACTTAGGAAAAAAGTAAACTCTTAGGAAAAGTTGTGAAAAGCATGGAAACCACGTTTTTGAGTGTTTTTACTGTTGTTTAGACAAAGAGTAGACAGATGAGCTAATGTTTTCATGGTTGATGAGAAATAGCACGATTTATAGTGCTGATTTTTATGTTTTGAAAATCAGTCCTTTCAAAGAGCCATCTATCGAATTATGTGAGAATAAATCGTGCTAGAACACAACTCGCACATCATTTCATATGTTTTCTACATAAATTAGTGCTGAAGTATGATTCGCACTAGATTTCTATGACATTCATGATAGAGTACTGGAGCATTGCTTGTACTCAGTTTTATATGAATTCTGCATGATAGAGTGCTAGAGCAATTGCTCATACTTGATTTGAAGAGTTTTATGCATAGCATGGTACTGGAGCGTTTGCTCGTACTTCATTTCAGATATGAACTATGCATGACCTAGTACTGGAGGGTTACTCGCACTAATATTTGATTTTATGAGATACATAAACAGTGTTTGAGTGGGGTGCTGACTATGAGTCGTACTCAAGGCGTGCACTGTAGTTTTACTGTGATATATAAGATATGTTTTAAAACCATGACGATTTTCTTGTGTTGACTGAGTATCGCACTGTTGAGAACAAGTGGATTTAGAGACGTGGTATTGATTTTCCATTAAGATAGGGTCCACGGGTGTACGTTGTACCGTGTATATGTCACGGAGTACGCTGTACCATGTGTTGTTGTTTTGTTGTGGAGTTGAGGATTTGATAGCTGGCGATTATGAGGATTTGACCCACCTCCCATTACAGCAGTGATTGCCTCACACATCAAGATTTGTGTAGCCTAGGATCACATTATAGGATATGGCCATAGTCTAGGATATTATTGCATATAGCTACCGAGTCTCACATGATATATCACATCATTTCATTATATAGATAGACCTGAGGGATTGGTCGAAATCCGATTGTTGTGTTGTGAATTGTTGGAATGCCATATTTACTATGATTTGAATATAAGTGGCATGATTTATCTAAAGGCATTATGAAATTATAAAGAAGCATTATTTTGCACAAAATGCCTATATTTGAGAACTCATCACGATTTCTGTACATGGGGTTTAATCTGTACAAATATATATATATATATTTTAAATTCATGCTTTTAACATGAGTTAAGGAAATAATGTTTTCAAGGCATAGCATTATTTTTAGTAGATAATGTGGATGTCTACTTTCTTGCCTGATTTCCTTAAGGAGCTAGTGAGCCCTTTCATTTTCCACATCTCCATAGAGCATCCGCAGTAGAGCGAGTATGGTATAAAAGAAATTACAGTCAGTAGATAGTTTATTGACATGTATGTATGATAATGAATGAATGGTATGGAAAGTGAGGATACTAATATCGAATCACAGCCCAATTGTTGATAAGGAGAAAGGTAAGTAAAAAACAAAAAATTAGTAGTGTTTTTTGGTGAAGTCACAGTCATGACAATGATAAATTCATATCTTGATCAATTGGACCTGGAATTCAATTATTTTTTCTTTATTGATCAAGATTACATGAATCCATATTTACTGTGACGCCCCGGAAGCGTGAAAAACAGTGCAAATTTAAAACTTTTTCACATCCATTTACAATAAGGGGTGCATTCTTGTACAGTGTCATACATCATCATACATATCGTACCTAAGGATCTCACCACCTCATAATTGTGTTTCATCCAATTACATTACTCAATTCAAGGTTTATTAATCCTAATACATCCCATACATTATTGTACATCAAGTGTCTGTAAATACAATATAAGTCTGGGTACATGAAATGTAAATTATACCTCAACAATATATGTAGCCTGGAGCTTAAGTCCTCCACTAGCCACTACTCTGTACGTCGCAGGAAAACTCTCTTTACTTGAAGAAATCTGGGGGGAAGATAAAACAGGGTGAGCTTCTAAATCACTCAGTAAGGAAGTAAGGGACTCATTAATGAAACAATGATTTGTATAGCACAATCATTTTATCTCGTAGTTGAAACTCGATTAAAAACGTAGCATGAATTCATTAAAATATCATTCTTATCTCATTTCTCAAGAATCATGTGAAAACATTAGAGTACATACTCAATACAAATCACAGTCACAAGCATGTTGAAATCAAAAGCGATAATGGCTTTTCTCATCAAATCGTAATAAAAATCACCTCAATATAAATGCACGTGGCACAGCCACGAAACACAAACTCATGTGTATAAAAAGGAGACTAGGCTAGAAATATCATATAAAAACTCGTCATGGCACATCATAATAAATCTCCTCTAGGTGCACATCTCAGGCATCCTCAAAAGAGGGAAATGTCGACAATATGGTCGTGTACATGGTATATTGGACTTACGAGTTACCAAAGCAAGGTCCGACCTTACATGCTACCAAAGTAATACCTCTCTTCATGCACACTATCGGTCTTACATGCTACCAAAGCAAGGCCACCCAACGTTACCAAAACAGGGGTCATCTCTCATTACCAAAACGGAGGCATCTCTCGTTACCCAAACGGAGGAATATTGGATTTACATGCTACCAAAGCAATGCCTCCCAACCCTACCAAAGCGAGGAATAACTTTGGCCTTACATGCAACCAAAGCAATGCCTCCCAACGCTACCAAAGCGAGGAATAATATCGACCGTACATGCTACCAAAGCAACGCCTCCCAATGCTACCAAAGTGGGGAATAATATCGACCTTACATGCTACCAAAGCAATGCCTGATGTATATTCAACATGACACGCCTAAGTCTCAATTATTAGCTATTATCATATAAAAAGTTTTGCCTTCACATAGAACTCATAATGGTTTTCTCTCATAAATCTCATTTAAAACATTTGTGTACCCAACACAAAACATGTTAAAAATTGAGTTCCAACCGGCAAAACCACACACACATTTCTCAATCTCAGTATGCCTTAACGTAGAGCCCAAATCTCTTTTTCCACATTTTAATCACAAAAATGATTGTAAAACATTTTCACGCTTAGTTAATAACTCACAAAGGTTGGGCCCCAACCGACTATAAAATCGTCTGCACTACTCATTCATAACTCATGAAAACATGTTTGTTTGCTCAAATCACTTTTCATGCTACAATTAACATCAAAACACATACACAAATGAATTTAAGTTTTTCCTTACCTCTTTGCACCTCATATAGTGCAATCGTTACCCCGTATCACGAACTAGTCTCGTATTCCTCTCTGGAACTCCCGAGTTGTCCAAACGATGTAAAAGCATCAATAACCCAACTTCATCGCATTATTGAGCACATATTTACTCATATTCTCATTAACACCTCAATTAACTCAATTCTCATAACTCTATCACAATTCACATACTCATCCACTACACCTCAAAATTCTATGTTTCTCATACCATATCCCATGCTAAATTCACCACATTGTCTCAATTCCAATTTATAGCCATAATTGCTAAAATTACCACAAATTGCCTAACGTTATCTTTACTCCAACAAAATCATAGTTTCATCAATCCCTAATCATTTCCCAACTATTTCATCACAATGTCCATGTTCACAATCATCAAAAATTACTTCAAAATCAAAGATTGAGGTTTAGAAAATTACCCAAAACTTGTGGAGTGCTTAACTTGCCTTGATTCAATCTGTCCTTCAATTTCTAAGTATGTTGTTCTCCTTTGGATGAGGAACAACTTTCCTTCTTGCTACAACCTTCGATTTGGACGGAAATGGGGACTTTGGAAGAGAGAGAAAGCTAGGGCTCAGCTAAAATGGAGGTTTGGGAGAGAGAGAGAAGATGAAATGCCAGAAAACAAATGGGTCCTTTTATAGACGGAGGGTAAGAGATCGATCTGGTCCTTCATCAGATCGATCTGCATTTGAATTTGGAAATGTTTTGGGGTAATTTTATGCATAGGAGATCGATCTGTCGTGGGGTAATATCGATCTCTTAATGGCTTTATGAGATCAATATGCTCCTTGAGGAGATCGATCTTTTATCTATAGAACACTTCATGAGATCGATCTGCTCCTTGAGGAGATCGATCTTCTCCTTACAGAATGCTTCATGAAATCGATTTCTTCCTCATGAGATGGATTTCTTCATTACAGAATCCTAAAGAGATCGATCCTCTTCCATTGGAGATCGATCTGCTCACTTAATTTCCTTATTCCTTGTCACTTTAGCCTACCAGATCGATCCTCTTTTCTCCAAGATAAATCTGGCCTCATAGTTTAACACTTTGGCTAAACACTTAACAAACTCCACAGGTAATAGCCATAATTTACTTTGTTGATTAATTCTTATTCATTTCTCATTCATCACTTAAAATTCCATTCCATACAACCTCAATATATGAGTGAATCACATTTATTTCAATCAATTACACTTCATGTTCACATTACATGATCAAATATGTATAAAATTCTCAGATCTCAGATTTACAATGTTAACTTCTTTAGAAATGACACCAAATTTCAGGTCTTAAATTCCTCCCCTTCTGAAGAAATTCGATCCTCCAAATTAGAACCAAGTAATTCCTCGAATAACTAGGGATGATTCACGAACATCAGGCTCTCTAACTCCCACGTAGCCTCCTCTGAAGTGTTGTGCTACCAAAGAACTTCACTAACTCGATATTCTTTGACCTCAATACCTTCTCTTTCCTATCCAGTATCTGAATCGACTTCTCTAGATATGATATCTCCTCTCTAAGCTCCAACAGCTCATACTGAATCACATGTGCTGGATCCAGATGATACTTATGACGCATCAAAATGTGGAAGATGTTATGTACACCTGATATGTCCAGTGGTAACGCCAACCTATAGGCCTTATCTCCCACTTAATCTAGTATCTCAAAGGGTCCAATGTAGCGAGGACTCAGCTTACCTCTCTTCCCAAATCTCGCTATACTTTTAGAAGAAGAAATTTTTAAGAACACTGACTCACCAATAGTAAACTCTAGTGGCTTCTATCTCCTTTCAGCATAACTCTTTTGTCTACTCAAAGATGTTCACAATCTCTCACATATCAATCGAACATCCTCAGAGACTTTCACGACCAAATCAGGTGCAAAAATCTTTCGATCACCCACTTTTTCCCATCCAATAAGGGAACGACATCTATAGCTAAACAAAGCCTCATATGGTGCCATCCCGATACAAGAATGATAGAGTGGTGCCATACCTTGAATGCAAAAACTACTACTGACAACTCCAATTCATGGGTCTGATAGTTCTTCTCATGGTCCTTTAGCTATCTGGATCCATAAGTAACTACCCTCCCATCCTGCATCAATACACAGCTGAGTCCCTGATGCAAAGCATCTCTATACACAAAAAACTCTTGAGCTGGTAGGAATAGTGAGAATCGGAGCATTGGTCAATCGACATCTTAGCTCCTGAAAACTCCTCTCATAATCATCATCTCACATGAATGCCACGTTCTTTCGAGTGAGACGTGTCAACGGAGTAGCTAACTTCGAAAATCCCTCAACGAATCGTTGGTACTATCTAACTAAACCCAAAAAACTCCTGATCTTGGTAACTGTCCTCGACTATTCCCACTGAAATACAATTGTAATCTTGGATAGATTTACTGATACACCAGCCTCTGGCATGATGTGTCCCAAAAATGAGATCTGGGCTAACCAGAAGTTACACTTACTGAGTTTAGCATACAACTCCTTCTCCCAGAGAGTCGGTAATATTATCCTCAGGTACTGCTCATGCTACTTCTCGTATCTCGAATACACCAAAATGTCATCGATAAAGATGATAACAATCTGATCCAAGTATAGCTTGAACACTTCGTTCATCAAAGCTATAAAAGTTGCGGGAGCATTCGTCAATCCAAATGGCATAACCAAGAACTCATAGTGGCCATATCGGGTCCAAAACACTGTCTTGGGTACATCTCCACTCCGAACTCTCAATTGATGGTACCCAAACTTCAGATCAATCTTAGAAAAGGCTTACGCTCCCTGAAGCTGATCCAACAAGTCATCTATACGCTAAAGGGGATATCTATTCTTGATGGTAGCCTTATTCAAAAATCTGTGATCTATACACAATTTGAGACTTCCATCATTCTCTTTCACAAACAAAATCGGTGCTCCCTAAGGCGAAACACTCAGTCTGATGAACCCCCTATCCAACAGTTACTGCAACTATTTCTTGAGCTCCTCCAACTCAACTAAGGCCATGCGATACGGTGGTTTTAAAATAGGCTCGGTACCAGGCACCAAATCTATTCAAAACTCCATCTCTCTGTCTGGTGGTAACCTTGACAATTTATCTAGGAAAACATCTATGAACTCCCTAACCATAGGGATATCTACCAACTCCGAATGCGCCTTATCTGTATCAACCACATACATAATGAAGCCTTTAACATATTGATTTCTTAGTCAGCATAGTAAATCATTTTACTAAGTACTGTAACTACATCTTTCATTTCGTTTCAATAAACTTTACAATAAATTTTTCAGGGGTAGGAAACATAACCGTCTTAGCATAACAATCTAAAATAGCATGGTTTGCTACTAACCAATTAAGGAATGGATTGGTTTACCTCAAAATCACTCATATTCAGTAATATTAGTTTGGTTATCATATACTTTTCCCCTACTCTTAACTTACAGTAATTAAACACATGCTTAATTAGCTGACTGTTATTTATAGGCGTACTAATCAACATAATCCTACTTAAAGGTGTACGCTCTACATGTTTCGCTAACTTTCATGCAAATGAAAGGCGATACATATGAATGCGTGGCTCCAAGATCAAATAAAACATATTTTTTAAGATAAAAAATCATAATGTTACCTTTAATCACATCCGATGAAGTATCAGCTGTGCCATGGTCCAAAGCATGTACTCGCCTTCGACCAATCACCTGCTTCCCCTTCTCTTCTGCTGTTGCTCTCCTTCTCAGAGCGGATGTATCAGTTAGAGCTCTCTTTGGCTTCTTGCCCTTCTATAGGGCAAACTCAAACCACTCTGGGCAAGCTCTCACCATATGCCCTGGTTTCCCACAAAGGAAATAAACTATAGGAGTCATCGTACAAGGTCCATTGCCATGATATCTACCACATCTATTGCACTACCCAGTAGTAGGCCTTTGTCATCCAATAACAGTACCTCTAGCTGGAGCTATAGCCGGATATACAAGACATCTAGCAGGCCTCTCCCTTACCTCATCAATTTGTGGTCTCTTACTGAAGAGTCTCCTCCCTCCTCGGTAACTGAAACCTCTATCTCTAATCGGCCTCTTCCTATCTCTATCTCAACTCCGATAACCTTTTCAAACTCAGAGGCATTCCTCTCGTAATCCTACACAAAAAGTTATGCCATGCGTACTACCTCCTCATATGTAGAAATATCCAATGGGATCAATCTAGACTATAGTGCCGGTCTCAGTACATCTACAAATCTGCGGACATTCCTGGTCTCACTACACATAGTATCGGGGTCATACCTTTCTAAGGATATAAATCTCAGAGTGTCGGGCTCTCAATATCACTCTAGTGGACTTCCACCAATGCTCTACCACTCTCTTCAACATGAACATGGAAAAAGCAACCATATTTGTCGTAGTACACTCAAAGAACTCGTACAACTTCTCCATCTCACTTACCTAGTCCTCTACAACTATTGGGTCCTTGACCCCACTAAATGATGGCGGTCTTAACTTTTGAAACTGCAATAATCTACCCAACTTGCAACCATACCCCAATCCATTACTGCCATGTTGTGGAGCACTAGGAGAAGGTGTATCTTGTACTAGTGGGGGCGTGGAAGTATTTCTATGTTGTGGCATTTGTGCAGGCTGTGCAGACGTATAAGGTGCAGTTGCCTGCCCAATAGCAATCCCTGCATCCTATCCCTGTCTCCCATGCCTAGCTTGTGTAAACATCTCTATCATGGTCTCCAGACTGATTTCTAACCTCATAAAGCATGCCTTGGTGCTCTCTGGTACCTTAGTGGAACTTTGCCTCACCAGGTCAGATGAAGACTCATTTCGGCTATCATGCCTACCTCTATGACCTCTAGCCCCTCTACTACAGCTGGTATTAGCTATAATAGCTCAATTCCTACATTCACAACCATTAATTTATCCAATCTCATCTCGGAATACACATTTGTATCTAAACATAATACAATAATATGGGGATGTACACTTTCCTAACCACTAAGATCGACTCACATCAGATCAACTCTACTCTGATACCACTCTTTCACGATCAACTTTTACCAAAAACCACTACAATTTTTTTTTACTTTTTACTTACCTTTCTCTTTACCAACATTTGGGTTGTGATTTGGTATTAGTACGACCTTTCTTAATTACTATGTCATCCATTATATATATCACACATACATGTCAATATAAACTATCTTTGACTATAATTTCTTTTACATTAGAAGTGAGCTCACTATATTAATATAAAAACACATCCCCAATATTACATTAGTTTACATCACTATGTTGTTTATATGTTCAGATACAAAATCGTACGTAATGTGTATACCTTTCGCTTGATGGGAATACAACAGATACAAGGAATACAAGTCCTCAGCCATATACTATCTACTGCGGATGCTCTGTAGAGAGGTGAAAAATGAAAGGGGTGAGCTCACTAGCTCAGTAAGGAAATCAGGCAAGCAAGTAGATAACCACACTATCTACTGAAAATAATGTCATGCCTTGAAATACTATTTCCTTAATTTCACCTTAAAAGCATGAATTAGAAAACTGATATAATATTTACATATTTAATCACGTGTACTAAAATCATGCTGAATTCGTAAATATAGGAAATTCATGTAAAACACTGCATCTTTGTAAACTCATAATGCCTTTAAGATAAATCATGCCATTTAAATTTAAACATGTAAAATATGGCATTCAGCAATTAAAACATGTCAATCAGGTTTTGACCCATCCCTCAAGTCTACCCGAAATCATAAATACATGTGATATAATCATGTGAGACTCGATGGCTATATGTAATAATAACCTGGACTATGGCCATATCCTATACTGTGATCCCAGGCTACACAGGCCTCGGTGTGGGGGCATCACAGCTGCAATCCGTGGACCCACATGGTCTGGGATGCCTATCATAGGTCTTATCCCACATCACGGTCTGGGGGTGTCTGCCATAGGTCATATCCCACATCACGGTCTGGGGGTGTCTGCCATAGGTCTTATCCACCCTATATCATGTCGGTAGGTGTTTACCATAGGTCTTATCCCATATCACGGTCAGGGGGTGCCTACCATAGATCTTATCTACCCTACATCATGTCGGTAACCAACTCATGTCTCAAAATATGCGTGCTAGTATATCATCACACTGTGACACATAGTCTACAGGAGGAAATCAACACAATTTTTAAATCATATCATGTATATCACATTATGCTGCAGTGCGAGCCCTTAGTACGACACATAATAGATACCTCGCTCAATCACTGTCTCAGTGCGAGCTTTGGGTGCGACACATAGCCGACACCCCGCTCAAATCACTTTTCATACATATCACAACTCGAACACTAGTGTGAGTAACACTCCAGTACTTGGTCATGCATAGTTCACATTTCAAAACAAGTATGAGCAATCGCTCCAGTACCATGCTATGCACAAAACTCATTAAAATCAAGTACGAGTAACGCTCCAGTACTATGCCATGTACAAAACTTATTAAAATCAAGTACGAGCAACACTCTAGTACTATGCCATGTACAAACCAGGTAAAATTGAGTATGAGTAATTGCTCTAACACTCTATCATGCATAAATCACATAAAAATGAGTACAAGCAACGCTCTAGTACTCTGTCATGCATGTTATGGAAATCTAGTGCGAGTCATACTTCAGCACTAATTTCAAAGAAAACATATGAAATTAAGTGCAAGCAGTGCTCCAGCACGATTTGTTTTCACATGACTCGATAGATGGCTCTTTTAAAAGGGATGATTTCAAATAAGTAAAATCAGCACCATAATTTTGCTATTTCTCATCAATCATGAAAACATTGGCCAATCTATCTATTCTTCTACTAAACAGCAATAAAAACACTCAAAAACAGGTTTTCCATGCTTTATTTACCCTTTTCTAATTTTCTAAATTTTACCCTTAATAGGGGTAAAATGGTAATTTTCCTCTATCGAGTCTTTATAAATTTTATTCCTTTTCTACAACCCTCGAACTTTTTAAGTCCCTGTAAATACTCTCAAAAATACGTGCAGGTATCTCTAACTACTCACAAAATTCCCTTACCTCAATTTCTCTGTAGAGACTGACTTTTCCACAGTGAAATTTCGTTCAATCTGATTTGCTCCCAATATATTCTCTGGAGCTGCATATAACCATTTATCACATCAATTTAACCCAATAAATAAAATTTTTGCCTTTACTACATTCGATTTAACTTATTGGGCTCATGACTCTTATTGGGCCTTTTGTGGCGCTTACAATCTAAATTAGGTCGATTACTACACCAGCTTGGCCCATTACGAACTTTTGGCCGAATATTTGGCCTAAGATCACCATCACGCCATCTTAAGCATTTTCTAGTCTCTTTGGATAGCTCATATAATCATTTACGATAGTCGATTTTCAATTCTAATCATAAGGCATTTTATACGAAATTATTCCGCAATTTATGCGATTAATTTAACCAGTATAATCATACAAGTTGTCATAAATAAGATTTACTTACCCAATATTCTGTGATGGCTCAAAAATTAAGGCTCCATTAAACTCTCGTCCATCGCATATTGTCATGTTACACATTTATATATTTAAACCGATCAATTTCAATCAAATATAATTCCAAATAAATTTTTTAAAAACTAAATTGATCAATTTTGACTTCTTACCGGCTTATCCTTAATCTCGTGGCATCACCGAATTTTTCTCCCTTTTTTTTTCTTTCTTTTCTTCTTTCGCTCTCTTGGCTGAACCAGTTCGAACCAGTTCAGTCCCTCTTTCCACTAAACTGGTCTAACCCGGTTCAGTGCCAATTTCACTGGTCAGATTTTTTTTGGCCAGTTCTCGACCCTGTTTTCGTCCAGTAAGGTCACGCGATGGAGAGCAACCTTCGTTTGGCTCGGGCTGTGGCAGATCGACACCGGATTCAGCCTGATTCCCCTTCTCTCTCGTGACCTCTCCCTTCTCCAATCTCCTCGTCGCCGACGAATCTAGGAGTGTGGTGGCGGTTAGGCGTCCACCTCTGGGTCACCGCCAGTGAAGATAATCAGAGGAGAATCAGATTTCCCTCTTCTTTTTCGCGTTTTGTGTTGCTGGTTCTCTTTTTTTTTCATTTTATTATATATATATATTATATTCTAATATAATATATATTTAGAATTATCTTATAATAAAATACATATATATATAGGAAAATATCTTGCATTTTATAATATTATTATAATAATATTAATACTAAAACAAAGTATTTTATACCTTAATATCCACACACATGTACATATAAAATTATTTAATTTATCTCGACAAATATATATTATTTAATTTATTTCTATATATATTTATATATAGACATTGTTATTTATTTTTATTTCCTCAGAAATATTTTTATTTATTATTATTATTATTGGAAAATATTTTTCCCTATTTTTGAGATATATTCCCGATGTGGGAAAATTCCAGTCTTCACGATAAATTCATATCTTAATCAATTGGACTTGGAATTCAATTATTTCTTCTTTATTGATCAAGATTACATGAATCCATATTTACAATATCAACTTCATTAGAAATGACACCGAATTTCGGGTCTTACAAAAGGTATTGAGATCGAAGACTATTGGGTTAGTTAAGGTTCTCTGAAAGCACCACACTTCAGAGGAAGCTACATGGGAGTTAGAGAGCTTGATGCGTGAGAACCACCCCCAGTTGTTTCAGGTTTGACTTACTTCTAATTTGAAGGACCAAATTTCTTAAGTTGGGGAGAATTGTAAGACCTAGATTTTTTGTAGCTTATTTCTTATGATTACTATATGTAAAGCATTTGATTATGTTAGTTGAATCATAAGAAGCATATTCACTAAAATGAAAATACAAGTGAAATGATTTAATTCTATATAAGTCAATGAAAGGCCAAATAAGGGCTATAAGAGCCACAGGCTAAACCAAATGAATTTAAATCATTCTGACTAAAGATAAGAACTTAAAACGTGAAAATATAAAGGGTTCATGAAGGAAAGTCGGTTTGATTTGGTCCCAAACACATTGAAGTAGAGGAAAGGCCAAAAATGGGCTAAACGAGTTCAAAATGGTTTGTTTGATTTGTTTTTCACATATTTACCACCTAGAAGCAGCCAAAATGCAGAGATGAAAGTGTAAACCATGGAAAATGACACTTTTAGAATTTTGAGAAAAAGTCAAATGTGGTCAATGGTCAAGAAAAGTCAATGCTAGTTAAGAAATGTTGACTTTGACCATAAAGAACTAACCATGGTTAAATTTTAACCCAAGTAAGGTTAAAAAGTGGGGAAGAATTATTTTTGGTTAAAACACTCAATCTTCATCCCCTTAAGTATGAAAAATTAATTTAATCGAAATCCGAAATAAATTAAATGGGGAAAACTCAATGGGCCAACGGTGGAAATTTCAAGCCTATTACGGTGCAACAAGTGTGAGCCAAAATTTATAGGCCCGTTGGGCCAATTGGTTGTCCAATATTGACCTAATTGAAGGCCCAATTGGTAGACAAATTTTCTGCCCAAAAACCCAAATCGAAAGCCCAATTGGAAAGCCCAAAAGTTAGGCCCATTAGCTAATAGTTAAAGCCCAAAACTAAGCCCAATATCATTACCAAGCCTAATTGGTGGGCTGAAATTTAAGACTAACTAGATTATTTACTTAAGCCAAAAATCAGCCAACATCAGCCATCTTCTTCCTTAAGCTGTTGGTACCAACATAAACACCATGGAAACCTAAGTGTTCAAGTTTTGTCTCACTAGAAATCTCTAACTTGAAGGCATATTTGGAACATGCAACCCTCATGAAAGTTGTTCCAAATTGAGAGAGGAATAACATACCCAAAAATCAGCAATCAAAGAGCTCATATAAGCTACCCGAAAATTTCCCAAAATTTTGGCCAAGTGAGGAAAGACAAGCTAGGTAAGATTTCAAGCTTCCAACTTCTAGTATGTTAATCTATGGATTATTCTAAATTAATTGGTATATGATTTATGGATCAAAACACACAAAATCACTAAGATCATATGTTAGCCAAAAAAATGGGTATTTGTGTTTTGATGAATACCCATATGATTTTAAGACTTGTATAGCTTGGTATGCATGTGTACATGATTATGGCATAGTTAGTTTTAATTAATTTGATCAATTGGTTGATGAATTGAAGATGGCATATAAGGTGTTTGATACCTAATTGAATATAAACAAAAGGCTTAAAGCATGCATAGGTACTATTTGATGAAATGCATAAGTGAATGGTGAGTGCATTTAGCCAAGGTTGGCATGATGGTGGTGTGATCGACAGCATGGGTGGCATGCATGGCTCTCGGCCACATGCCATGGTCGATAGGCCAAATGGGCCAAATCGGTGTGGTTTCGGCCCAATAAGAGTTCGTAGGCCTCGGACTAAGTTGAATAAGAGTTAGTGGGCCCTACAAGCCTAATAGGCTGTCACGACCCAAACTACCCAAAAATCAGAGTTAATTTTTCGCGTTTTGTTTATTTACTTGAATTCTTACCTGTCCTCGAATCGTGACCACACTCCACTAATAATTGGGATGTGCGTCAATGCCAGTCCCACCATACCATTACCATCTAACTTATTTCTTCTCCAGTCATTTATAATTGTTTACATTATTTATACATCCCTTAAAGTTACTTACAAACATGTTACTGTGCTATGCTTATGTAGATACAATATGTACAAGTGTATATATACCTTATGTCGATGGGTAGCAGCGGATATCCGGAATGCAGTACTGAGTCGCCTCAACTTCAACTAGAGATTATCTGTGGGAGAAAATGAAAGGGGTGAGCACATCAAGCTCAGTAAGGCAATCCTACGAACAAGTAGGTAACCATACTACCTACATGAACGTGGTGTCATGCATAAACCACCCTTTCTCCACACATTTTAAAATAGATGCTATGAATTATGATGTTATGTAAAACACATTGCACGGAAAATCCAACATGCAAGTATATTCAAAATCATATCTTTCTCGTTTAAAATTTCACAGTAAAGTCAGGACTCGACCCCTCCTTCAGGTGATCCTGACTCACTCAAAATCATGAAAATCGTTAACATCACATATGGGTTTTAAAAGCATGGAATATAACCATCATGCATATTTAATTTAAATCCCAGTTTAAATCATCGAAATCGTCGACATGCGAGACGAGGCAATATTGTATAACGGCAATAACCAGGACTGGCCAATGTGTCCTCGTGAGTCCCACTAGCTTCACGGATCCCAGTGTGCGAGGTCTCACCCTCATCGAGAATCGCCCGGGAGGTGGGTCAATCCAACCCGTCAGTCTTATCCGATCTCACGCATCCGAAGATGCCATATCCGAAGATACCCCGTATCACAAAGATACCGTATCACAAAGATACCCTGTATCACAAAGATACCGTATCCGAAGATACCCCACGGTACATCGTACTCCATGCTACTTGCACGGTACATCGTACTCCATGGACCCATATCACTCTAGGTACTCTAGCCCAATGGCCTGCTTCCCACAGAGAGGTTTTGTTTCTCAATACTCATTGCCATGTCTCAAAACGCACGGGCGAGCCTATTTAATCGGTGACACACAGTCTACCCGATGCTCCAAGCACGGCTTATCGTATGATCTCTGAAAAGTAGTGCGAGCGGTGCTCTAACACTGTCAGTAAATCAAATAAAACTAGTGCGAGCTAAGCTCTAGCACTCTGTATGCAAACCATATGAGAAGCTGGTGCGAGCGAAGCTCCAACACCCTGTCTCAAAAATCACATAAAAATATGGTGCGAGTTAGACTCTAGCACCCTGTCACGAAAATCATATATATATGTATACAAATCTGGTGCGAGTTGGACTCCAGCACCTATGCATGTAAAACTCTAGTGCGAGCTCTCGCTCCAGCACTAATGCATGCATCACACAAATCAAACATCGTGCGAGCTGAGCTCTAGCACGTCACATGTAAATAAAAACACGTAGGCGGCTCCGTTTCCTCAAAACAGTTTTCAAAAATAATTATATTGTTGAAAGTATGCAATGCTGTGCATTTTCTTTCCAAGTGAGCCAGCCTACTCATGCATGCGTTAAAATACCTCCAAAATGAGCAGGAACCTCTTGTCCTTGCTCCTCCCAGTTTTTCCTAAAGTTGGAAACATTTACCCTTAACAAGGGTATTTCAGTAATTTTGCCCATACGGGGCACTAAAATTATTCTTCGACCTCTAGACCCTTCAGATAAATTTTAAAGACTGCATATGAATTTAAAATTGCGTAAAGTTACCTCTAGCAGTCCGCAGAATTCCCTTACCTTATTTTCCTGTCGAGTCTGACCTTTTCCTTTCCACTGTTGTCTCGTCACGCAGTCCGATATGCTCCCAATCAAATGCCCGAAAACTGCGTATCAATATTCCTCAGGTCAGATATTATACAATTTAATTGTATTTAATACTTTCTGGGCTTAATTTAAAATCGTTGGGCCCGTTTACCCCTATTGGGCCCGATTGCACCTTAATGGGCCTTAATCGGCCTTAAGCCCGTTTTTCACTAAATTCTCACTTTATCGAGGCCTATTGGGCTCACTGGGCCCACCAATAATTTATCGGGCCTCGTTCTAATTCTCGAATAGCTAAATTTAATATTTACGACAATTTATCTAAATTTCCATAATTTAATTCAATTTATGCGGAAATTAAATCAATATCACGCATAACGAGGTAATTGTCGTAAATAAGGGTCACTTACCCGAGATTCCATGCTAATCTGCAAATCGAGGCTATCTCGAGCCCTCGGTGGATGCCAATCGTCGAGCTATACAATTTCATAATTTTTCTGGGTAAGTTTCCAGTCAAAAATTAATTAAATTAAATACTCCGAAACTTAAATCGGGTCAATTTGACCGCTTATCGACTTACCCGAAGCTCGATTGCATCATAGGAATTTTCCCCAATTTTTTCTCTTTTTCTTTTTCCCTTTTTCTTCCTTTTTTCCTCCTCTTTTTGGCTGAACCAGTTCAGTCCGGTTCGGACCGGTTCAGACCGTCGGTTTTCTCCGATTCGACCGGTTCACCGCCGGTTCACTGCCTTGCCGACCGGTTCTTCACCGGCTTCCACCGCCAACAGCTCCGCTGGGTCGTCCGCATCTCGAATCTGCCTTCGGTTTGGGTCGAGGTCGCCGGAACGCCGCCGGTCCGGCTGTTCTCCTCTTCGCTGTCGGACCCATTTTGCTTTTTCGCCGTTTCCGGCGCCGTCCGCCAGTTTCGGTGGCTACCACCACCGCCAATCTGCTCACCGTCGCTTGGGGAAGCTTCGGCTGGGGTCGGGGTCGGCCAGATCAGCGCCGTTCGCCGCCGATCGAAACTTTTTCCCCCGCGGCTTCTCTCCCCGATTTCGGCCTCCTCCGGCGTCGGTTGGCCGTGCTGCCGGTGCCAGGGAGGTCACCGGCATCCCCTCTTCCTTTTTCGGCCCTTGGTCGAGCCGTTGGCCACCGGACGGTGGTCGGCCTTGCTTCCGTTTCCTTCCCGTTTCTCTACCTCAGTTTCTCTCTCCCCGACCCGTTTCTCTCCCTTTTTTTTCTTTTTTTTTCATTTCTTTTATTAATTTTATTATTATTATTATTATTTATTTTAATTATTTTACTATTCATTAAAATACATTAAAATACCCAAATATCTACAAAAATTATTTTTTTATTTTAAATTAATTAATTTAATTTTATTTAATTTATTTTAATCCTTTTTCGGGTATAATTTCTCCGTATTTTCGGGATATTGTCCCGGGTGACTTTTCGGTATATTTTTTGATTATTTTCGAGATTATTCTTTCGAACTAAAAATCCCGATTAATCCCGATTAATTCCAATAAATTAACATCTTGATCAATTTAACCCGAAATAAATTTATTTCATCTTTATTGACCAAGATTTCTCAAATCCATATTTTTAATTAAATTTCCTTATCGAAATTATACCGACCTTTGGTCTTTTGACCATTTTACCCTTGCAC
The DNA here is from genome assembly GCA_033439115.1 of Firmiana major. Classification (NCBI taxonomy): domain Eukaryota; kingdom Viridiplantae; phylum Streptophyta; class Magnoliopsida; order Malvales; family Malvaceae; genus Firmiana; species Firmiana major. The sequence continues at coordinate 35,714,905 of CM065898.1, forward strand.
ATGTTCGAGATTAATTTAACCCGACTTCCTTTCACGAAAACTCATTCATTTCATATTTAATTAAATTCGGGTCTTACAACTCTCCCCCACTTAAGAAATTTGGTCCTCCAAATTAGAACCAAGTCATATGAGTCCATATACAACTCCGGGTACATCGATCGTATCATACTCTTAAATTCTTATGTGACCTTCTCCGGAGTGTATTACTACCAAAGGACTCTAATTAGGGAGATTATCTTAAACCTCAATACTTTCTCTTTCCTATTTAATGCCCGAATCAACTTCTTCAATATACTTATATTTTCATCAAATTGAACCTTTGGAGTTCATACCCTATCACCTCTGCTGGATCTGGATAGTATTGCCGAAGCATCAAAAGCTGAGACATTGTGTGTGCCTGTTAATTCAGGTGATAACACCAACCTACAGGTCTTATCTCCCACTTGTCTAATCTCTCAAAATATTCCATCTAGCGCAACTCAATTTACTTTCTTCCAAAAGTTCGCTATGTCCTTATTCTCTTAGGACAAGAAATATTTCAACCATACTTAATTCACCAAGGGTGAATTCCAATACTTGTCTATCTGCTCTGAGGTGTTCTTAATCTCCTATCCTTAACTAAACATCCTCAGAGACTTATTATCCAAAGTCAAAAATGATCATATCTGTCACCCACTTTTTCTTATCCAAATTTGGGGAACAACCCCTACAGCCATACACTGCCTCATATCTTGTTATCCCGATACTCAATTGCCAATTGTCGTTATTGGCGAATTCAATTAGAAATCAACTGATCATTCCAGGAGCTTATAAAATCAATGGCACATGCTTTCATCGGATCCTCCAGAACTTGTACAGTCATCTCTGACTGACCATTTGTCTGAGGGTGGAAAGCTGTGCTAATACTCAGTCGGGTTCCCATAGCTTCCTAAAAATATTCCCTGAAGTAAGAAGTGAAGCGGGAATCCCTATATGATACCATGCTCACTGGAACGCTACTTAATGTTCCACAATCTTTCTTATACATAAATCCTCATACACACTTTGAGTATTTAGGGATTTCATAACCAGAAAGTGGGTAGACTTAGTCACTCTATCGACTATCATCCAAATAGTCTCCTGATTTATCCGGGTCATCTATAACCCATCACGACATTCATGGAGACTTGCTCTCGTTTTTTCGTGCCGTGTCAATATAGGTAGGTGCTGCAATAACTCTGCAGACTTTTAATACTCTACCTTACTCTGCTGACATACTAGGCACTTTTCACAACCTCTCCAATATCTCTTTTCACATCTGACCACCCATACCCTTTTTTTGAGATTTCGATATATTTCTTTACTTTCGTATGCACTGTATATCCCGAAGAGTGAGCTTCTGTCAATATCACTATCTCATCCACTGTGGTCCTGGGGAGCACTCATACTGTCTCTGAATCCTCAGTAACTCATCATCACCCACTATGAACTCTATCACTGTACCCTTCTGAATCAGACCCAAACTATCGACATCCGGTCGATCATCACGCTAAGCCTGGCAAATCCAGGCACTCTTATCCGGTTCTAATCATTAGGCTAGCTGTCACACAATCACACTAATCACTGTCATCATCAGAAGGGATCACATCTATACTGAGGCTCACAACTGCATCTAGCAGCTCACGCTCCCTGACCATCATATGTAATACCATCCCGAGGCTCTTTCTACTCAAAGTATCAACCTTTCCTGGGTGGTACAATTTTCACAAATCAAAATTTCTCAGAAACTCTAACCCATTACGTATTCTCATATTCACCTCTTTCTGTGAAAACAGATACTCGGGCTTTATGATCAGTGCATATCCACAATTTCTCACCATGTACATAATAGTACTATATCCTCAGTACAAATACTGTTACCAACTTAAAATCATGGGTATCTTCCCATTATACATCAATACACAGCTCCTTCATAATTTTGAGGTATCCATACTCACTGAGAACCTCTTGAGCTGTTGGGTATGGTGAAATTAATCACGGTGGTCAGTTCATACTTCATCACGCCAAATTCACATCACAACAATAATCTTATTTATCATCTCTTTCTAAGACCACGTTTCTTAGTTAAACGTGTCAACAAGGTATATCCTTTTAGAACTCGCAACAACCATCTGTAAAAGCAATTTCCCAATTGTTGCTTATAAATCGCCCTAGACTTTAACTACACCCAATATATCATCGATAATGATGATTACAACTCGATCTAATCCTTGACTTACTTACGCATAAGCGTACAAGATCCTTCTTAACCGCTTACGTTTTCAGGTACTAACCTGCGTCATTTCCCTTTCTTATATTGACGGCTCCTACTAAATTTTTACTATGTTAACCTTTATGATTTGTCGAATTTTAATATTCTTATCCTCTTAGTAAAGGTATCCTAATGCTAAAGGTATTTATTACGACGATTGGTTTCACGTTATGGATATATATATACTTTTAGACGCTGTCAAGTCTTCAGACGGGGAGGTATTTTGAAATACCTTTATTAACCTTCAGACTTAACCACAATTACTTTATATCTCAGTCTATGTGGTTACAATTTATATCCGCTACCACTTGCTTTAATCCTAATGACTTCATATCTTAAGGATGTTATTACCTAGCATACGCCTCTTACTCCATTACATCTTGTATTTATAATCAAGCATATCTTATCTCAAAGATTATCTCCTTAGTGTATCAATTATGACAAAACCCTTTTCATTATTCATTTCGTGAGTACAATCATTTACTCCTTTAATTTCAACTGTTTCACCCCTTTTTATCACTTGTCAACATTTACAGTATACTTTTCAGTGATATTTTTACCCTTGTTTTTAACTTAAAATCTCTATCCATATTCCGTTAATTAATCCTCCTCTATTGGGGTACTCATTTATCAGTATTGTATCCAATGATGTAGGCATTCATGCATTTTACTCACTTATATGCAAATGAAGGCGGTATGAATAAATATATGGTACCAGGATCAATGAACATATGTACTTCATTATTCATAACAAGTGTGGTATCTTACACCACATCCATGAAACATCAATAGTGTCCTGGTCCAAGACATCCTCTCGCCTTCGTCCAACAGCCTACATTCCTTTTTTCTCTTCGGCTGTGGCCTCCCTTTTCGTTGCGGCTATACCAACGAAGTTGTTCTGTCTCTTTACTTTTCTGTGGGACTATCTCGCCCAATTCTGTGCAATCAAATCAATGGTCCGTCTTATCACACTTAACGGCCATTTTATCAATACCGTGTTATAGACCCTCTTTCCGTGGTATCCACCACACATCCCACACTGTTCACAGTGCTTACACTGCTACACTGCTTCGTAGCAGGTCGGGGTCCTCTAATCACAATGCCCACAAGAGTGCCAAAATTAGATGCAATGGGGCCTTACCAATTATCTTACTCCATAACTCGTCAAATCAGATCTTTTACCAGTTTCCATTTTTAACATCTTTGTCATTTCTCGATTCTCTTTTCTGTCTCTATTTCAGCCCTCATTACCTTTCCCAATCTCAGAGGCGTGCAATTCATGTTCTTATTTACCCAACTGCAAATCTGCGCACTGCCTCGGTATAGGTAATATCTCACGGGCCAATCAGACTCTAATTGGAAAGTTGAGCCCTTCCATAAACTTTTAGACATCTCGACTGTCACTTGTTTATAGTGTCAAGGTAATATCTGCCAAAGAATATAACTGAGTTTCATACTCATCAATAAATTAAATCCTCTGGGTCAGAGTAAGGACTTTTATCTATCACTCCCTTTTAAACAGTGTCCGGGATATCCTGTCACCGGAATATATCTAAGATATTTCTCATCTCAACTCTTAAGATGGGTCGAGCAGGTTTCCACCAATGTTCCGCTGCGCCCTCTGATCTCATTCATAATCTGAGCAATTTGCTCCTCAAAATAATCTCCACACTTCGCTCCAATCTCGTGAAGCGTGTCTCAATACTGTCCGATCTCTCTGTCGGACTCTGTGAGGCATTCTCAACATTAGCCTCTATTTCAATCTCATACTGATTCTCATAGTCAAACTCAGCACGACTTAGCAGACTCAGGTCTACCTCTACGACCTCTGCCTCGTGCACTTTCTCATCTAACGCGACTCATATTAGGCATTCCTGCATTCTCAACCATTTCTTAGTCAAGCCCATCTCGATATACACTATTGTATCTAACTAAGCACAGTAACACGGGGATGTAATTTCCTAATTACTGACACTGACACACATCAGACCAATTGTGCTCTGATACCACCTTTATATGTCACGACCCAAACTACCCAAAAATCAGAGTTAATTTTTCGCGTTTTGTTTATTTACTTGAATTCTTACCTGTCCTCGAATCGTGACCACACTCCACTAATAATTGGGCTGTGCGTCAATGCCAGTCCCACCATACCATTACCATCTAACTTATTTCTTCTCCAGTCATTTATAATTGTTTACATTATTTATACATCCCTTAAAGTTACTTACAAACATGTTACTGTGCTATGCTTACGTAGATACAATATGTACAAGTGTATATATACCTTATGTCGATGGGTAGCAGCGGATATCCGGAATGCAGTACTGAGTCGCCTCAACTTCAACTGGAGATTATCTGTGGGAGAAAATGAAAGGGGTGAGCACATCAAGCTCAGTAAGGTAATCCTACGAACAAGTAGGTAACCATACTACCTACATGAACATGGTGTCATGCATAAACCACCCTTTCTCCACACATTTTAAAATAGATGCTATGAATTATGATGTTATGTAAAACACATTGCACGAAAAATCCAACATGCAAGTATATTCAAAATCATATCTTTCTCGTTTAAAATTTCACAGTAAAGTCAGGACTCGACCCCTCCTTCGGGTGATCCTGACTCACTCAAAATCATGAAAATCGTTAACATCACATATGGGTTTTAAAAGCATGGAATATAACCATCATGCATATTTAATTTAAATCCCAGTTTAAATCATCGAAATCGTCGACATGCGAGACGAGGCAATATTGTATAACGGCAATAACCAGGACTGGCCAATGTGTCCTCGTGAGTCCCTCTAGCTTCACGGATCCCAGTGTGCGAGGTCTCACCCTGATCGGGAACCGCCCGGGAGGTGGGTCAATCCAACCCGTCAGTCTTATCCGATCTCACGCATCCGAAGATGCCGTATCCGAAGATACCCCGTATCACAAAGATACCGTATCACAAAGATACCCTGTATCACAAAGATACCGTATCCGAAGATACCCCACGGTACATCGTACTCCATGCTACTTGCACGGTACATCGTACTCTATGGACCCATATCACTCTAGGTACTCCAGCCCAATGGCCTGCTTCCCACAGAGAGGTTTTGTTTCTCAATACTCATTGCCATGTCTCAAAACGCACGTGCGAGCCTATTTAATCGGTGACACACAGTCTACCCGATGCTCCAAGCACGGCTTATCGTATGATCTCTGAAAAGTAGTGCGAGCTGTGCTCTAACACTGTCAGTAAATCAAATAAAACTAGTGCGAGCTAAGCTCTAGCACTCTGTATACAAACCATATGAGAAGCTGGTGCGAGCGAAGCTCCAACACCCTGTCTCAAAAATCACATAAAAATATGGTGCGAGTTAGACTCTAGCACCCTGTCACGAAAATCATATATATATGTATACAAATCTGGTGCGAGTTGGACTCCAGCACCTATGCATGTAAAACTCTAGTGCGAGCTCTCGCTCCAGCACTAATGCATGCATCACACAAATCAAACATCGTGCGAGCTGAGCTCTAGCACGTCACATGTAAATAAAAACACGTAGGCGGCTCCGTTTCCTCAAAACAGTTTTCAAAAATAATTATATTGTTGAAAGTATGCAATGCTGTGCATTTTCTTTCCAAGTGAGCCAGTCTACTCATGCATGCGTTAAAATACCTCCAAAATGAGCAGGAACCTCTTGTCCTTGCTCCTCCCAGTTTTTCCTAAAGTTGGAAACATTTACCCTTAACAAGGGTATTTCAGTAATTTTGCCCATACGGGGCACTAAAATTATTCTTCGACCTCTAGACCCTTCAGATAAATTTTAAAGACTGCATATGAATTTAAAATTGCGTAAAGTTACCTCTAGCAGTCCGCAGAATTCCCTTACCTTATTTTCCTGTCGAGTCTGACCTTTTCCTTTCCACTGTTGTCTCGTCACGCAGTCCGATATGCTCCCAATCAAATGCCCGAAAACTGCGTATCAATATTCCTCAGGTCAGATATTATACAATTTAATTGTATTTAATACTTTCTGGGCTTAATTTAAAATCGTTGGGCCCGTTTACCCCTATTGGGCCCGATTGCACCTTAATGGGCCTTAATCGGCCTTAAGCCCGTTTTTCACTAAATTCTCACTTTATCGAGGCCTATTGGGCTCACTGGGCCCACCAATAATTTATCGGGCCTCGTTCTAATTCTCGAATAGCTAAATTTAATATTTACGACAATTTATCTAAATTTCCATAATTTAATTCAATTTATGCGGAAATTAAATCAATATCACGCATAACGAGGTAATTGTCGTAAATAAGGGTCACTTACCCGAGATTCCATGCTAATCTGCAAATCGAGGCTATCTCGAGCCCTCGGTGGATGCCAATCGTCGAGCTATACAATTTCATAATTTTTCTGGGTAAGTTTCCAGTCGAAAATTAATTAAATTAAATACTCCGAAACTTAAATCGGGTCAATTTGACCGCTTATCGACTTACCCGAAGCTCGATTGCATCATAGGAATTTTCTCCAATTTTTTCTCTTTTTCTTTTTCCCTTTTTCTTCCTTTTTTCCTCCTCTTTTTGGCTGAACCAGTTCAGTCCGGTTCGGACTGGTTCAGACCGTCGGTTTTCTCCGATTCGACAGGTTCACCGCCGGTTCACTGCCTTGCCGGCCGGTTCTTCGCCGGCTTCCACCGCCAGCAGCTCCGCTGGGTCGTCCGCATCTCGAATCTGCCTTCGGTTTGGGTCGAGGTCGCCGGAACGCCTTCGGTCCGGCTGTTCTCCTCTTCGCCGTCGGACCCATTTTGCTTTTTCGCCGTTTCAGGCGCCGTCCGCCAGTTTCGGTGGCTGCCACCACCGCCAATCTGCTCACCGTCACTTGGGGAAGCTTCGGCTGGGGTCGGGGTCGGCCAGATTAGCGCCGTTCGCCGCCGATCGAAACTTTTTCCCCCGCGGCTTCTCTCCCCGATTTCGGCCTCCTCCGGCGTCGGTTGGCCGTGCTGCCGGTGCCAGGGAGGTCACCGGCATCCCCTCTTCCTTTTTCGGCCCTTGGTCGAGCCGTTGGCCGCCGGACGGTGGTCGGCCTTGCTTCCGTTTCCTTCCCGTTTCTCTGCCTCAGTTTCTCTCTCCCCGACCCGTTTCTCTCCCTTTTTTTTCTTTTTTTTTTCATTTCTTTTATTAATTTTATTATTATTATTATTATTTATTTTAATTATTTTACTATTCATTAAAATACATTAAAATACCCAAATATCTACAAAAAATATTATTTTTTTATTCTAAATTAATTAATTTAATTTTATTTAATTTATTTTAATCCTTTTTCGGGTATAATTTCTCCGTATTTTCGGGATATTGTCCCGGGTGACTTTTCGGTATATTTTTCGATTATTTTCGGGATTATTCTTCCGAACTAAAAATCTCGATTAATCCCGATTAATTCCAATAAATTAACATCTTCATCAATTTAACCCGAAATAAATTTATTTCATCTTTATTGACCAAGATTTCTCAAATCCATATTTTTAATTAAATTTCCTTATCGAAATTATACCGACCTTTGGTCTTTTGACCATTTTACCCTTGCACGTGTTCGAGATTAATTTAACCCGACTTCCTTTCACGAAAACTCATTCATTTCATATTTTAATTAAATTCGGGTCTTACATAGGCCCAGATAAAATGAATAGTAAAGTGAAATGGGCTTAAGACAGTGTTAGGTCCACTAAGATGTAATTAGGCCCAATAGAGTAAACGGGCCTATTAACTGAAATATATTGTATTATAAGTGAGATATAGTTGAAAAAGTGTAATTAACATGTAAATGGTTATATGTAGCTTTGGAGATTATATTGGGAGCGAATCGGACTGCGCGATCGAGCAGCATCGAAAAAGTGGACGCGGTCTACGTGATTACAGTTAAGGGAATTTTTTGAGTAGCTAGAGTTATCTGTGCATATTTTTGTCAACTTTTACATTCACTTAAAAAGTCTAAGGGTCAGAGAAAGTGAATAAAATTTATAGAGACCCGATATGTGAAAATTTCCATTTTACCCCTATTAAGGGTAAAATTAGAAAAGTTAGAAAAAGTTCTAAAAAGCATGGAAAGTGTTTTTGAGTGGTTTTGATGTTGTTTAGCAGATGCATAGATAGATTGGTCGATGTTTTCATGTTATATGCGAAAACAACACAATATAGTGTCGATTTGATTTAATTGAGTGAACCTCTTTTAAATGAGTCATCTATCGAGTTATGTGAAAACAAATCATGCTAGAGCACTGCTCGCACTGGATTTTATAAGGTTTCTACATAAATTAGTGTTGGAGTGTTACTTGCACTAGATTTTTATGTAATGTATAACATAGTACTGGAACGTTGCTCGTATTCGATTTTAATGTGATTTATGCATGATAGAGTACTGGAGTGATACTCGTACTCAGTTTTACATTAATTGTATATGGCATAGTGCTGGAACATCGGTCGCACTTGATTTTACATCATTGTACATGATATAGTGCTGGAGCATTGCTCACACTAGATTTTAAATGATTTGTGCATGAGGTCGTGCTGGAGTTCACTCTCACGTACCAGTTTTGGAAAAGATGACATGAAACAATCGTGCTGGAGGCCTCGTGTAGACTGTGTATCACACGTATGAGATACCCACACGTGCATTTTGAGACATGGCAATGAGTATCGAACTGAAATAGGGTCCACAGAGTACTTTGTATCATGTACGAAACACGAAGTACGTTGTATCATGCGTATTTGTGTTGTGGAGTTGTTAGCTGGTGGGGAGGATTTGACCCACCTACCCTTACAGCAGTGATACCCCGCACACTAGGTACCGTGTAGCCTGGGATCATCGAAATTGGGATATGATCATAGTCCTCGAAATTATACCAGTAGTCGTCAGTCTCACATGATATTTCTCACTTGATATGTCACATGATTTTATATGAAATTAGGTAGACTCGAGGGAAAGGTCGAGCCTCTACAGGTGACCTTGTGATTTTATATAACTGTAAATGTTTATGAACCAAGGTAAACCCGAGGGATGGGTTGAGCCCCGATTTACATGTTTTTACATGATAAAATGCCATATTTTATGATTTAAACGAAATGGCATGATATGATTTTATAAGTTTTATATGAGAATGCAATATTTTGCATGAAATACCTGTATTATAAACAAGCATGATTTCAGTATACACGGATGAATGTGTACTTTGCATAAGTTTTACAAAGAAAGATACATGCTTTAGATGTGAAATGAAAAGGAATATTTTAAGGCATGGCATTATATCATGTAGATACTGTGGTTATCTACTTGCTTACCTGATTTCCTTACTGAGCTAGTGAGCTCACCCCTTTCATTTTTCCCTCTCTACAGAGCATCTGTAGTAGCTAGAGTACGACTGAGGACTTGCATTCCTTTTTGTCTGTTGCATTCCCATTGAGCGAAAGGTATACACAGACGTACAATTTTGTATTTGAACATATAATAGCACAGTGATGTAAACGAATGTAATATTGTGGATGTATTTGTATATAAACAAACATGAGCTCACTTATGACATAAAAGTATTTACAGTCAATAGATAGTTTATATTGACATGTATGCATGATATAAAATGGATGATATGGTAAGTAAAGGAGATGATACTAATATTGAATCACAGCCCAACGAATGTTTGAAATTGTCACAGAAGGAAAGGTAAGAAAAAGCGAAAAATTTGTAGTGATTTTCGGTAAAGGAGGTTGTGACACCGAATGCTTAAGGGAGAAGAAAGTTTGGCTTGGCTGATTTTTACTTAGCAAATTTTATCTCTTTAGTCTTAATTTTAAGCCCATAAAGTGGGCTGGTCATTAATATTGGGCTTGGCAACATTCGACTAATGGGCTTTGTTCTTGGGCTACACTTTGGGCTTTCGATTTTGGGCTTTTCTTTGGTGTTATTAGGCTGGATTTTCATAGGTAAATTAGCTTACAATATTCCTCATTTTAGGCCCATTAAATGGCCTAAAAATTTGGCCCAATAGCTTGTACAATTTCGACTCATGCCCGATTAACCTTAATGGGCTTCGAAAATTCCCTTAATTGGCCCATCGCTTTCTGGCGGTTTAATTTAATCTGAAATTAGATTAAATTAATTTTCCATGCTTAAGTAGGTGAAGATTGAGTGTTTTAGCTAAAAATAATTGTTTCCCACTTTTTAACCTTGGTTGAGTTAAATTTTAACCATGGTTAGTTCTTTTTGGTCAAAGTCAACATTTCCATCAACTTTGACTTTTCTTGACCATTGACCACATTTGACTTTTTGTTCAAAATTCCAAAAGTGTAGTTTCTCGTGGTTAACACTCCCATCTCTGCGTTTTAAACATTTTTGAGAAGTGAAATAGCTAAAAACACCCCAAACAATCCATTTCGAAATCATTTAGCACTTTTTGGCATTTCCTATACTTCAACGTATTCGAGACCAAACCAAACCAACTTTCGTTCTTGAACTACCCTTATTTTGTTATTTTAAGTTCTTATCTTTAGTCAGAATGTTTGGCATCCCTTCAGTTTAGCATGTGGCCATTATAGCCCTCATTTGGCCTTTTCGTAACTTTTGTGCACTTGTTCATTTCGTTTGCACTTTCATTTCAGTAAACACTCTTCTTATGATTCAACTAACATAATTAAACGTTTACACATGGGAATCATAAAGAATATAATACAAAAATGTGGGTCTTACAATCTTTCCCAACATAAGAAATTTAGTCCTCCAAATTAGAACCAAGTTAGTCCTCAAATAGCTGGGGATGCTTCTCTCTTATCAGGCTCTCTAATTCCCACATAGCTTCCTCTAAAGTGCATTGCTGCAAGAGAACCTTAACCAAAATGATCATCTTCGACTGCAATACCTTCTCCTTCCTATCCAATATCTGAATCGACTTCTCCACATTTGACATATCCTCATTGAGCTCCAATGGCTCATACTGAATCACGTGTTAGATCCGGGTGATACTTTCAAAGTATAGAAATGTGGAAGACATTGTGAACACTTGCTAACTCAAGTGACAATTCCAACCTATAAGCCTTATCTCCAACTCGATCTAAGATCTCAAAGGGTCCAATGTAATGAGGATTCAGGTTACCTCTCTTCTCAAATCTCGTTATACCCTTGTAAGGAGAAACATTCAGAAACACTGGCTCACCAACTGTGAACTCTAGTGGCCTCTATCTCTTATCAGCATAGCTTTTCTGTCTACTCTGAGCTGTTTGCAATCTCTCACATATCAGCTGAACATCCTTAGAGGCTTGCGTGACCAAATCAGGAGGAAATATCTTTCGATCACCCACTTCTTCCCATCCAATAAGGGAACGACATCTACGACCATATAGTGCCTTGTATAGTGCCATCTCAATACTCGAATGATAAATACTATTGCAGGTAAATTTGGCTAGTGGCAAATGATCATCCTAGAAGCCTTTAAAATCTAGTACACATGCTTTCAACATATCCTCCAGAGTCTGTATAGTCCTCTCTGACTGACCATTTGTCTGAGGATGGAAAGTTGTGCAAAAACTCAACTGGGTTCCCATGGCTTCTTAAAAATGTTCCCAGAAATGGGAAGTGAAGCAGGAATCCCTATCTGAAACAATACTCACTAGAAAACCATGTAGCCTCACTATCTCAGGCACGTATAGCTCCGCCAATGTACTCAGAGTATCAGCAACTTTCATAGCTAGGAAGTGAGTTGACTTAGTCAATCTATCCAAGATCACCCAAATAGCATTGTGATTCCTGCGGGTCCTTTGTAAACCCATCACGAAGTCCATGGTGATATGTGCTCATTTCCATGTCGATATAGATAGAGGCTGTAATAATCCTACAGACTTCTAATGCTCTATCTTCTCCTGCTGACAGATGAGACATCTTACCACATACTCTGCCACATCTTTCTTTATACCTGACCATAAATAAACCTTTCGGTGATTCTGATACATTTTATTACTCTCCGAATGTAACGTGCACCTGCTTTTGTCAAAACTAATCTCCTCAACTATGGATCATTGGGAACACAAATTTTACCTTTAAATCTTAACAATCTGTCAGTGCCAACCTCAAAATCAGTACCTATACCCACCTGAATCTGTATAAGACCCGTAAATTTCTATGTAAGTGTGACTAAATTGCATAATGAGTATATAAGAAATTAAATGGGAGTTTAACTTTGAAATTTTGGAAAAAATTGTAGCTGGAATGCTGCAGATACAAAGCAGATCGATCTCATTGCAAGGGGAGATCGATCTCATTGCCTGGAAACACCATGCCTAGCATTCTCCAAGAGGGAGATTGATCCCTCATTCAAAGCAGATCGATCTCAAGTTGTTTCTGTTTAGACCAGATCGATCTCCTCCTACAAGGCAGATCGATCTCTAGCTTCCTCTAGATAGGCCAGATCGATCTCTTCTTAAGGCCAGATCGATCTCTGAAGCATTCTGCATGGCCAAGATCGATCCCATCCCATGAACAAAGATCGATCCTATCCCTATGAGCAGATCGATCTCATGCAAATAGGTAGATCGATCTCATACTAATAGTCATATCGATCCCCTAGCCTGCAAGCTGAATTTTGAAGGAGTTTAAACAAGGGCAGATCGATCTCCCACGCTTGGAGTTCGATCTCATTAGGCCATTTCTATAAAACCCGACAACTGAGTCCTGTATTTCACGAAAACAACCCATTTCCTCCATTTTTAACAAGTGACCTAGCTTTCTCACTCTAATATCATCACTTTCCAATCAGTTTTGAGAGAAGTTCCTTTGAGTAAAGTTGTTCCTTGTGAGGAAGAGAACAACATAGTCAAAGATTAGAAGTTCAAACCTTGGATTGAAGGAGAAAAGAGGTTTTCCCCCAATTTGGTAAAAGAGGAAAAAAGTCAAGCTAGGTAAGATTTTAATACGCCATCTTCTAGTATGTTAATCTAGACATTTTGATGAGTGATTTGGTGTATATAATGTTGTTTAAAATATTCATTTACATGCTTAAACAACCATGACCTAAAATGGGCTTAGTGAGAGAAAGTTGAAATGGCATAGAGTTGATGATGATTTAAGCATGAATAGATGTTAGTAAGCATGTATAGATGATTCTAAGATAACTTTGTGAAATCCATATGTTGGAATGGATGATGATTGAAAATGAGCATAAGAAGTGTTTGATAAAATGCAATAGAGAGAGAAAATGATGAACTTAAGGCATTGTGAGATTAATGTCGGTTCAATATAAATTAGTAGATTTGAGGAGTCTAATAGATTCTCGAGAAAAGAATGGAACGATCGAAATGGACTTAAGAGAGAGTAAAGACCAATAAGACGTAACGAGGCCAAATTGGTGTAAAATGGTCCAATGCAATGAATTGAACTTGATGCAAGTGAGAATTAAGTATATTAAAGCATACTAATATGAGTAGCGGATGCTTGCGGCTCCTGGAGATAAAATTGGAGCCGATAAGATCGGATCACAAGCATTGGAAACCAAGGAAAGCGATTCGAGCGTGATTTGAGGTAAGGGATTTATGTGAGCTATTAGAGATAGCTATACATATGTTTCTTACCTGCTATGTATAAATGAATGCTATAAAGTATATAGATATTGATATATCTATCTGAAAGTTAAGTGATAAGAAGAAGCTTATCTGCATGAATTGCATGACCTCAATGTCTTATTGTCAAAAGATGTTTTTGCAAGTGTTTTGAGAAAGAGTAATAATAGATTGGCTCTCAGTTTAGTATTTTGCATGAAAAGCTTTTAATGAGTGATTGAAGGGAGATTGCCCTCTCACTCATACTTAGTGATTGGAGCTATCTATTTCTTTTCTATGTGAACCTGTGCTAGAGCCAAAGTGGCAACGGTAGATTTACCAGCCTTGCTCGCATTACACTTTAAAAAGGATTTTTGAGAAAAGAAAAAGGTGCTAGAGCTGAGTGAAGCTGTGTGATCCATTCGAGAGCTCGCACTAGATTTTGGGAATCATGCTAGAACCATCGAGTACTGCTAAGTGATCTTACTTTGACAATGCTTACATGTGACCCCCTCAATTTAAAGTGATTATAAGCAAAATTGTGCTCGATACCTCAGGTATGCTGTGTGATCTTACGCTGAGTTACTCGCACGTGGTTCTATAAGATTTCTATGTAATGAGCAAAACCATGCTTGATGCCTGAGGTATGCTGTGTGATCTTACACTGAGTTGCTCGCACGTAGTTTTATAAGGTTTGTTGTGGGATGAGTACAACCGTGCTGGAGTCGTCGTGTATTGTTGAGTGATCTTGCACAGCCCTGCTCGCACGTGATTTTTGGACAATAGAAATGGGTTATGAGGATCCACGGGAGCATGATGTACCGTGAGAGTTAGCCATGGAGTACGATGTGTCGTGATATCTTAGTGATTCTGTGTGAGCTAAAGGGATGGTTGATCTGCCTCCCCAAGCATGGGATTCCCGCACACTTGATCAGTGTTACTTGGAATCCGGACTATGGCCATAAGTTCTTTTATCTGTGTGATATGACATTTTGTCACTACTGTATGAGGTGATATATGTCCACCTACTGTGTGATACAGGGTGATTTGATATCTCATACTATGTCTCATATAAATTGATTTACTAAGAAATTTGTTAAGTACAAAGAGATTTATAAGTGTGTAATATGTGAAATGAGAAGTGATTCTATGTGATTTGAGAAAGAAATGTGCATATACCCATCTAGCGAATTAATGATTTTGCAATTGACGGAAGTTATTTTCAAAGAATGCATATGTTTTATAAGGAAAATAAATGTTTATATTTTAAGCATGTAGATAGTGTCGTTACCTATCTACTTTCATATTTTCCTTATTGAGCATGTTAGCTCACCCCCTTATTTCCTCCTCCATAAATACTACGTAGTAGTGAGTTACTACAGTTGTCCCTGCTAAGGTGTTCTCCAGTTCTCCTGCAGTATAGACGTTTACACTTATGAGAGAAATTTGTGTATCCTGTAAATTAATGCACAGTGTAGTTATCTTTTGTACGAAAGGGATGTATCTAATAGAAACTGATGTAAACATTTCTGCATATATATATATATATATATATATATATATATATATATATAAGAATAGTTTCTATTTCATTAAATGAATTTTAAATTATGAATGAATGAGATGTGGATATGGATGTTGACTCACAGCTCAATTGTTAATGGTAAGTTATGTCATGGGAAGAGGGTCGTGACAATCTGTCTAGCCATATCGATACATTCTCGATCACTATACTGAGCCTATTGAATTCTGTCTATCAAATCTGGTTCCAACCTCAGGCTCGCTATCACACAGTCTGTATCAATGTCAGGAAGGGATACAATCAAACTGAGGCTCGCGAACTGCTCTAACTGCTCATACTCCTGAATCATCATATATGATACCATCCCAAGGCTCTTTCTGCTCAAAGCATCAGCTACAACATTAGCCTTACCCGGATGATAAAATATCTCATAATCGCAATCCTTCAGAAGATCTAGCCATCTTCTCTGTCTCATATTTAACTCCTTCTGCGAGAACAGATACTTGAGGCTCTTGTGGTCAATAAGTATTTGAAACTTCTCACCATATAGATAGTGGCTCCATATCTTCAACGCAAATATTATGGATGCAAACTCCAAATTGTGGGTTGGATAGTTCCTCTCATGGTCCTTTAACTATCGGGTCGTTCATCAATACACATCCCAGTCTTTGGTGTGAAGCATTTGTATATACAGAAAAACCCTTGTGAGCTGGTAGGGATAGTGAGAATCGGAACGATGGTTAATCGATGCTTCAGCTCCTGAAAACACTTCTCATATGTGTCATCCCACTCAAACACAACCTTCTTCTTTGTGAGTCGAGTCAGCGGAGTAACCAACTTCAAAAATCCTTCCATAAACCGTCGATAATAACTAGCCAAACCTAGAAAACTTCTAATTTCTGTGACTGTCTTGGGTTTGTCTTATTAGACTATACCATCGATCTTAGATGGGTCAACTGACACACCATTCTTTGATACAACATGTCTCAAAAATGAAATCTGCTCTAATCAGAAGTCACACTTACTGAGCTTAGCATACAATTCCTTCTCTCGGAGGGTCTGTAAAACAATCTTCAGGTGCTGCTCATGTTCTTCCCTCGACTTAGAAAAAATCAATATGTCATCGATAAATAGTATGACGAATCAGTCTAGGTATCGCTTGAACACATAATTCATCAAAGCCATAAAAGTTACGGTGGCATTTGTCAATCCAAATGGCATAACCAAAAACTCGTAGTGGCCATCTCGGGTATGAAATGTTGTCTTAGGTACATCGTCATCTCGAATCTTCAACTGATGGTGCCCAGACCTTAGATCTATCTTAGAAAAGATATGTGCTCCTCGAAGTTGATCCATCAAATCATCTATTCATGGAAGGGGATATTTATTCTTGATGTGGCCTTATTCAACAACCTGTAATCAATACACAGTTGGAGGCTCCCATCCGTCTTCTTCACAAATAAAATCATTGCTCTCCAAGGCAAAACACTTGGTCTAACAAAAACCTTATCCAACAACTCTTGTAACTGCTTCTTCAACTCTTTCAATTCAATTAGGGCCATTCGGTATGGTGGTTTGGATATCAGCTTTGTACCATGCACCAAATCTATACAAAACTCCATCTCTCTATCTGGTGGTAACTTTGGTAGTTCATCCAGAAAGACATCAGGAAACTCCCTGACCACTGAAATATCTGTCAACTCTGGACATGTCTTACCCATATCAACCACGTAGGCAATAAGACCTTCAAAAATTATCCATACAGTTAGCACCCAATGTAAGACCCATATTTTTACTATGTTCCTTATGATTCCTATGTGTAAACATTTGATTATGTTAATTGAATCATAAGAAGAGTATTTACTGAAATGAAAATACAAGTGAAATGATTAAATGCATGTAAGCCATGTAAAAGGCAAGTAAGGGCCGAGATGGCTATAGGCTAAACTGAAGGGATTCAAATCCTTCTAACTGAAAAGAAGAACTTAAAACATCAAAATATAAAGGGTTCAAGAAGAAAAGTCGATTCGATTTGATCCAGAATATGTCGAAGTAGAGGAAAAGCTAAAAAGGAGATAAACGAGCTCTAAACGGTCGGTTCGAGGTGTTTTTAGCTATTTCACTTCCCATAAATGGCTAAAACGCAGAGATGAGCTTGTTAACCATGAGAATTGGCACTTTTAGATTTTTGAGAAAAAGTCAAACATGGTCAATGATCAATAAAAGTCAAGGTTAGTTAAGAAATGTTGACTTTAACCTTAAAGAACTAACCATGGTTAAAATTTAACCCAGCCAAGGTTAAAAAGTAGGGAAGAAATATTTTTAGCTAAAACACTCGATCTTCAACTCCTCAAGTACAAAAAATTAATTTAATCAAAATTTGGATTAAATTAAATGGGTACAAATTGATGGGTAAACTAATGGAAATTATAAGGCCCATTAAGGTGGATTAAGCATGGGCTGAATTTTGTAGGCCCAATGGGCCGAATTGTTGGGCCATTTTGTGGGCCCAACATTAAGCCAATTGAAGGCCCAAATTGTAGAAATATTTTTAGATGAAAAACCCAAAAGAAAAGCCCAAACTGAAAGCCTAATTGGAAAGCCCAAAAACTAGGCCCATTAGTTAAAAGTTTAGGCCCAAAACTTAAGCCCAAATTGCCAAAGCCCAAAACCTTTACCAAGCGCAAATGGTGGGTTGAAATTTAACATTTAAAGGATGAATTAGCTAAGGGAAAATCAGTCAATCAAGTTGTCACGACCCAAATTACCTAAAAATCAGAGTAAATTTTTTTTTGTTTTTTCATTTATTATTTAATTCTTACCTTTCTTTCATCATGACTATCTTACCAAACAGTTGGGCTATGATTTGGTGTTAGTCACCTCTCACCTATTTATCATTCCATTTCCATAATCACATTCACATATCAGAGTTTATTTTCCTTTGACTTTAATTAAATACATACACAATGGTATTTATAACTCTACATCCCCGACATCATATCCGTTTACAGTACTGTGCATTACATATTTAGATACAAAACTATACAAATGTGTATACCTGTCTCTCGATGGGAAGCAATGAATATCAAGATGCAAGTCCTCAGCCGCTTACTAATTACTGTGAGTGCTCTGAAAAGATGGGAAAATAAGGGGGTGAGCAAACCACACGCTCAGTAAGGCAATTATGCAAGTAAGTAGATAGCTCCACTATCTACATGCTCATAATGCCATACCCTTAAAATCCATTTCTTTTCATTAAAATCTCAAGCACAAAATCATATATGTCATCATGACTTAATTTATAAACTGTTCGTGCATATCTAAATCATACTACTTATGCATCAATAGCATTTTATGTGACATCAGTAAATCATACTTAGCATGAATTATTTCAAAATCATGCATTATTTCATGCGATATAAAACAAATCATGAGATACAATCATTTCATGAATTTATCATTAAAGCAAGGAAAACTCATCATGCTACTGCATTCAAATCATTTCATTTTAATCGCAGTATAAAATAACCCAAAGGGGTTAAACATCTCAAAATTCAATTCCAAACTCATAAAACAATTCATTAAAATTCATTATAAAACTTCGGTTATAAAACCACAATTCTTTCAGGGTCACATATCATAAAATCATAAAATCGGGGGCCTGACCCCTCCCTCGGGTCTACCCTGGTCTATCGACCAATAGTTATATCATGTGAGACAAGTAGGTGACTATCAGTAACAACAAGGACTATGGCCATAACCTCGTGATCCCTGGCAACACGGTACCTAGTATGCAGGGTATCACACCTGAAACGGGAGGTGGGTCAGTCCTACCCTCTAGAACAGCATAACATTAGGATTGCAAGGGCAAGGCTTGCTGCCTCGTGGCTAATGCCACACCACTCCAACAATCCCCACGGTACAGCGTACTCCGCGTGACATACACGGTACAATGTACTCCGTGAACCCAAGCTCAGTGAGGGGTGTCTGCAATAGGTCTTATCCACCAATATCATCTCTGTCTCAGTATGCACGTGTGAGCATATCATCTCACTGTAACACACAATCTACAAGAGGCTCCAACAAGGCTATATGCATCTCATATAAATCCCTGTGCGAGCGAAGCTCTAGCACGGTGTCATAAAAATCAAAGAAATCTGCGTACGAGCAGTGCTCCAGTACGACTTAAAATAATTATAATTTCAAGTGAAATCCACGTACGAGAAATGCTCTAGTACAGATATGTATAAAGACTCAGTGAAAACCTCGTACGAGAAAAACTCCAGTATGGTTTTAAAATGAGTTATAAAACCATATAACACTTCATGCGAGCAACGCTCCAGCACGAGTGAATGCTCAAGTAAATCAAAACTTCGTATGAGCAACGCTCTAGTATGACTTTATGCATAAATACCTCAAATCTCGTGCGAGTTACACTCCAGCACGGCTTTTATGCAATATCATATCAAAATAGGATGTGAGCTAAACTCCAGCATCTCTCATGCATGTCAAATCATTAAAACTAGTGCGAGCAATCGCTACAGCACCTTTTTATGCATTTTTAGTCAAAATCGTCAAAACAGTCAAAACAGAGTGCGAGCTAGGCTCCAGCACTACTCATGCATTTCACAAGAATAAAAATCAGTGCGAGCAACCACTGTAGCACATTTCATGCATATGATGTCACACTAGTCGGTGCGAGCAACCGCTCAAGCACATTTATGCATACTCACAAATGCAGATATAGTGCGAGCTTTATGCCAGCATTATCTGTTTCCATATAAACTTGATAGTTGGCCCATTTTCCAAAGAAATTCCATTTAAATATAAATAACACTTACATAGTGTTATCTTGTGAAATTTATGCAATTACTGGCCAATCTATCGATTTACTTTACTTAAAAACCAATAAAATTCTTTAATTCAGAAATTACTTAAATTATGCATTTCATGCATGTCATGCTTTCACCATCCTTAGGTGAACTTCCCTCAATAAGGGTAAAATAGTCTTTTCTTATTACGAGTCTTTAAAATCTTTAAATCATTTTTAGGACCTTTATACATAATCAAGGTATAGATACATATTCAGTGTACAGAAAAGCTATTAAAATATGCGTATCTACCTTTAGCTACTCACACAATTCCCTTACCTCATGTTTCTGTACAGTCTGACCTTTCCACATATGACTCGTCATGCAGTCCGATTTGCTCCGAATCCAAATCAAATCTCCGGTACTGCGGATAAATATTCATCAGGTCAAATACGATATATGTAATTGTATTTCATATTTTATGGGCTTAATTTAGATCATTGGGCCCATTTACCCATTTGAGCCCGATTATACCATAATGGCTCTTAATCGGCCTTAAGCCCGTTTTCCACTGACTATTCACATTATCGAGGCCTATTGGGCTCCTTGGGCCCATCAGTATTTATTGAGTCTCATTCTAAACTCTCGAATCGCTTAATGAATTATTTACGACAATTTATCCCAATTTTTAGAATTTAATTCATTTAATGCAAAAATTAAATCCGTAATTTATACAGTAAATTTTAACACGCATAACAATGTAAAATTGTCGTAAATAAGGGTTACTTACCCGAGATTCGATGATCGTACATAAATCGAGGCTGTCTCGAGCTCTCGTTTGACGCCAATTATCGAGCTACACAATTTAATATTTTTTCGGGTAAACTTTCAGTCGAATATTAAACAAATTAAATATTCCATAAATTTAAATCGGTCAATTCGACCACTTACCGACTTACCCATAGCTTGATTGCATCACTAAAATTTTTTCCAATTTTTCCTCTGTTTTTCTTTCCTTTTTTTTCCTTTTTTTCCTTTTCTTTTTTTTTTTGGCTGAACCGGTTCGGTCCGTTTCACCCGATTTAGACTGCCAGTTCAGTCCGATTCGGCTAATTCAGTACCTTGTCGGTCGGAACTGCCGCTAGCAGCTCCACGGGGTTGTTTGCATCTCAAATCTGGGGTTAGTTTCGTCCGAGGTCACCGGAAAGTGGTCGGTTCGGCTCTTCTCTCCTCCGCCGACGGCACCGTTTCTTTCCTCACCATTTTTCGACGGTAGCGGCGGCCCCACCTGCCGATTCAGCCGCTGATCAATCGGCCTTGGCGTGCGCTACCTTCGGGTGGTGGTGATCGGGCCCGAATCGACGCCGGTGGCTGCGAATTCCTTCCTTCCTCTCGATTTCGCTCGATTATGTTTCTCTCGCCGTTCGTCGCCTCTCTTCCGCCTACCAGCGTCGACGATGGCCTCAACTGGGCTGCCTCTTGCCTGGGCTCGCCGTCGCCGGTGGTCTTCATCTGTCGATGAAGGAAGAGGTCGGGCTCGGCTTCGTTTTTCACAGAAAATCGTGTTTCGCCATTTTCACTTTTTTTTTAAATTTTTTTATTATTATTTTTTTATTATTTTTTTATTATTATTTTAATCATTATTATATTATTATTTTTGTCAAAATATCTAAAAAATTATATTTAATTCATTTAATCAATAAATGAATTTCTCGATCTTATTTCAGCTTTTCGGTATATTTTTTAATTATTTTCAGGATTATTTTTCGATACGAAAATTTTGGTTTATTCCAATAAATTCATATCTTGATCAATTTAACCCGAAATTTAATTATTTCTTCGTTATTGATCAAGATGTCTCAAATCCATATTTTTAATTAAATTTTTCTTGTCGAATTTATACCGACTTTCGATCTTTTGACCGTTTTACCCTTACATGTGTTCGGGAATTTCATTTCAATCCTTTTGCATTTTTCATTTCGTGTTTTAAATAAAATCGGGTCTTACACAAGTTATCTTCTCCCTTAAGCTCTTGACAACACAAGGAAACACCATGGGAACATAATTAGTTAAGCTTTCTCTTTCTAGAATTCATCCTTCTACAAGCCAAATTGGAAAAAAGTTATCTTCATGGAAGTTGTTACCCATGATGAGTAGATTAACATAGTCTAAAGCCAACACCTAGGGAGCTAATTTCCACCACCCAAGGAATCTTATAATTTTCAGCCAAGAAGAGAAGTATAAGCTTGTAAGACCCGTATTTTCATATGTAATCCTTATGACTTTCTAAGTATACATTTGTTTATGTAATATGAATCATAAGAGATGTAAGGTTCGTAAAATTGATGTACACACTTGTTAAGTGAGTTCGTGATGTACACACAAGTTTTATTATCTATGAATTATAAGAAATGGACCTTTTAAAGAGATAAATGTGGATTAATTGCAAATTGAGTATTGAAGTAAATTGATATGAAGTTAGCTTTGAAAATCTGGGATGAAATTCCACTAAGTATACTGCAGAGCAAGGGGAGATCGATCTCTCCTTCAAGCCAGATCGATCTCGATATGCTTCTGCCAAGTAAGGATTGATCTCCTCCTCAAGCAGACTGATCTCCTTATGTCTCGATCAGAAGCAGATCAATCTCATTCCCCTGGCAGATCGATCTCTAAAGCTCTCTGCCTAGTTAAGATCGATCTCATGCACTTTAATAGATCGATCCCTCAAGCTTGAAAACTGAATGTTGAGAGGCTTAAAGCAGGAGAAGATCAATCCCTCACTTATGGAGATCAATCTCATCAAGCTATTTCTATAAAAACTGGGCAGCTGAACTGTATTTCACGAGAAGCAACTGAAAACCTTCCATTTTTAAGGCAAAGTGACCTAGTTTCCCTCTCTAAAAGTATCAACAAATTTCATTGAGAGTGGAGAAAAGTTCATTTCAGTAAAGTTGTTCATAGAGTGGAAAAGAACAACATAGTTGAGAACGAGAGGTAGAATCGCTGAATCGAAGGAGAAAAGGAGTTTTTCCTTAAAGTTGTGAAAAAAGAGAAAAGCTGAGATTGTTAACATTTCAATGGAAAAATCTCATGTATGTTGATCTATACACTTGTATGAGTTGATTGGTATATAGATTGATGGTTGAAACATCTTGATTCATGCCTAATCTTTCAAGACTTATAAATAGCTTGATGTGTCGAAATGAGAGAAGGATTAGTAGGCATGGATTTAATGATGAATTAGGTGTGCATCGATGTTATTGAGCATGTATAATAGTTGGTGGAATCCATGTGCTAGAAATAATAATGGTTGAAAGTAAGTAAGTATATGAGGTATTCGATGAAATGCCAAAATGAAATGAAATAATGAACTTGAGGTATTGTAAGCTTAATACCGGTTTAGTACGAATCAATAGACTCGAGGATTTTGAGAGATTCTCAAAAATGAGTTATATACTCGGAATGGACTTATGAAAGAGTAAGGTCTGATAATGGTGTAACGAGGCCAAATGATATATAAAGGCCCAATGCATTGATTTGAATATCATGCAAGTGAAATGAAAGTATACTGATGTGTGTAGTACATAATTTCAGCTCCAAAAGATATAATCGGAGTCGATAAGACTGGATCACGAGCATTAGGAACCGAAAGAAAGTGATTCAAGCGTAATTCGAGGTAAGGGACTTATGCAAGCTATTAGAGATAGCTATACGTATGTTTTCTTACCTGCTGTGTGTGAATGTATGCGATGAGTATGTAGATATTGATATATCTAGGTAGAAAACTATGTATGAGAATATGTCTATGAGTATGAGTTGCTTGACTTCTATGTTGTTGTTGTAAAATGAGGTTTTGCAAATGTTTTGAGAAAGAATAATAATAGATTCGTTCCCGGTTTAGTAAATTGCATAAAAAGCTTTTAACGAGTGATTGAAGGGAGATTACCCTCTCACTCACACTCAGTGAAAGGAACCTTGTATTTCTTTTCTGTGTGAAATTATGCTAGAGCCTAGTGGCAACAGTAGATTGACTAGCCCTGCTAGCACATTACTTTATTAAAAGGGATTTTTGAGAACACAAAAGAGTGCTCGACGCCTTGGGTGATGTTGTGTGTTTAACTCGAGATGCTCACACTAGATTTTGGAAATCATGTTAGAGCCTTTGAGTATTGCTGTGTGTCTTACTCTGACTATGCTCTCATGTAATTTCCTAGTAATACTGTGCTCGATGCTTCAGGTATGTTGTGTGTCTTACGCTAAGTTGCTCGCACGAGGTTTTTATAATCATGTTGTGTGTTGTGTAAAATCGTGTTAGAGCCATCATTTATTGTTGTGTGTCTTACATTGACCTGCTCACATGTGGTTTATGGATGTGATGTAATGAGTACAAAATCATGCTTGAGCCATCGTGTATTGTTGTGTGTCTTACACAGACCTACTCGCACGAGATTTTGAGATAACAGAAATGGGTGATAAGGATCCACGGGAGCAAGACGTACCGTGAGCATTAGCCATGGAGTACGATGTGCTGTGAGTTCAGTATGAGCTGAAGGGATGTTGATCCACCTCCTCAAGCGTAGGGTTCCCGAACACATGATCAGTGTTGCCTGGAATCCAACTATGGCCATAAGACTTCTTATATTTGTGTGATACAACATTGTCACTACTCTGTGAAGTGACATATGTCCCCCTGCTGTATGTCTGGGGATATGATAACCCATAATTTATGTCTCAAGTATATTGATTTGATAAATGTAAAGCATTTTCTAAGTATGAAAGGGGTGAATTCGAATATACTGTGTAAAGCTGTGTGATTCGGTGTGAATATGCATTTACCCATTGAGCGAATTAACGGTTTCGCATTGATGGAAGTTGTTTTAAAAAATGCATATGTTTTATAAGAAAAATGAATATATATGTATTTTAAGCATGTAGATAGTGTAGTTATCTACCTGCTTTCATATTTTCCTTACTGAGCGTGTTAGCTCACCCCCTTATTTCTCCTCCACATATTCTACGCAGTAGTGAGTATACTGCAGTCGTCCCTGCTATCGTGTTGCTCCAGTCATCCAGCAATATAAAGAGGTACACACTTGAGATGAAAAATTTTGTATCCTGTAAATTAATGCATAGTAAAGTATGTATTTGTATTTTGAGGGATGTATATAATAGAAACAGATGTAAACGCTTCCGTACTTATATATAAAAATCCAATTTCTATTCTACTTCACTTGTATGAATTTATTAAATTATAAATGGATGAGATATGGATTGGATGTTAACTCACAGCCCAACTGTAAATGGTAAGGTAAAGGTCACGGTCAAAGAGAGAGTGGGTCGTGACAAAGCTAGGTGAGTTTTCAAGCTTCCTATGAATTATTCTAAGATGATTGGCCACATAATCACCATGAACACATGTTGGCCAAAAATGGGTATTTAGGTTTTGATGAATACCCATGTGATTTTAAGACATGGATAGGTTGGTAAATATGTATACATGATTATGGCATAGTTAGTTTAAGTCAATTTGGTCAATTGGTTGGTGAAATAAGGTTGGCATATAAGGTGTTTGATAAAATGCCTTAATGAACGAAAACTAATGGCTTAAGGCATACGTAGTATGTGTTTGATGAAATGCCTACGTGAATGCCTAGGCGATTGGCAAGGTTGGCATGATGATGGGTGACCGTCCGCCAAGGGTGGCGTGCATGGCTCTCGGCCACCATGCCATGGCCAAGAGGCATAATGGGCCAAGCCAAATTGGTTTCTGCCCAATAAGAGATGATGGGCCTCGGACCAAGCCCAACAAGTGTTAGTGGGCCTAACAAGCCCAATAGGCCTAGATGAAAACTGTCACGACCCAAATTACCTAAAAATCACTACAAATTGTTTTTCGTTTGTTATTTAATTCTTACCTTTCTCTTCTCGTGACCATCCTACCAATAGTTGGGCTATGATTCGGTGTTAGTCCCCTCTCACCTATTTACCATTCCATTTCCAGATTCACATTCACACATCAGGATTTACTATCATTTGACTTTAACTAAATACATTCACAATGGTATTTACATAACTTTTACATCCCCAACATCATATCCGTTTACAGTACTATGCATTTACTTATTCAGATACAAAACAATACAAATGTGTATACCTGTCTCTCGATGGGAAGCAGCGGATACCAAAGATGCAAGTCCTCAGCCGTGCTCAAAATACTGAAAGTACTCTGCAGAGGAGGAAAATAAAGGGGGTGAGCAACCACACGCTTAGTAAGGCAATTATGCAAGTAAGTAGATAACTCCACTATCTACATACTCATAATTCCATACCCTTAAATCCATTTCTTTTCATTTAAATCTCACACACGAAATCATGCATACACCAATGCCATAGTTTATAAAAACTATTCGTGCATATAGAAATCATGCAACTCATGCATCAATGGCATTTTATGTAAAATCATAATTCGCATGAAGTAAATCAAGATCAAGCATTATTTCATGCCATGTAAAACAAATCATGAGAGACAATTCTTTTCATGAATTTGTAATTAAAGCATGGAAAACTCCTCATGTTACTGCATTTAAATCACTTCATTAAAGCTCAATATAAAATAACCCCTCCGAGTCAATCATTTCATAAATCAATCTCATACTCATTAAAAATCATTATAAAATTCTATTATAAAATCACCCTTCTTTTAGGGTCACATGTCATAAAATCCTCTGAAAAATCTAGCATCATAGTAGAAAATCACACCTGTAATGGGAGCTGGGTCAGTCCTATCGCTAGAACAACATAAATACCAACATTGTAAGGGTAAGGCTTACAACCTCGTGGCATAATGCCACTCCACTCCAACAATCCCCACGGTACAGCGTACTTCGCGTGACATACATGGTACAACGTACTCCGTGAACCCAAATCATACTTAAGGGGTGCCTACCATAGGTCTTATCCACCCATACCAACCTATGTCTCAGTATGTACGTGTGGGCATATCATCTCACTGTGATACACAGTCTACCAAAGGCTCCAACATGGCTATATGCATGTCATATAAATCCCTGTGCGAGCAAAGCTCCAGCACGACTCCATGCATATTCATGATATCTGAAAACCTCATGCGAGTGAAGCTCCAACACATTTTTCATAAAAAACAATAAAATATGCATACGAGCAGCACTCCAGTACGACTTTAAAAGAGTTATAAATCCATACAAAATCACGTGCGAGCAAGCTCCAGCACGGTTTTATGCATAAAATCCATTAAAGTCTCGTACGAGCAATGCTCCAGCACGGCATCATGCATAAATCATTCAAAACTTTATGCGAGCAATGCTCCAGCACGAATGAATGCTCAAGTAAATAAAAACTTCGTGCGAGCAGTGCTTCAGCATAGTTTCATGCATAAATAAATCAATTCTGGTGTGAGTTACACTCTCGCACGGCATTTATGCAATTAAATCGATTAAATCATGTACGAGCAAGGCTCCAGTACAGCTTTTATGCAATTAACATATCAAAATAGGATGCAAGCTAAGCTCCAACACCTCTCATGCATGTCAAATCATTAAAACTAGTGTGAGCATTCGCTCTAGCACCTTTTTATGCAAATCAAGTCAAAACAGGGTGTGAGCTAGGCTCCAGCACCTCTCATGCATTTCACAATAGTAAAAATCAGTGCGAGCAACCTCTCTAGCACATTTTATGCATATGATGTCACACAAATCGGTACGAGCAACCACTCCAGCACCTTTTATGCACACTCACAAACTCAGATATAGTACGAGCAATTCTCTAGCACTATCTGTTTCCATATAAACTTGATAGTTGGCCCATTTTCTAAAGAATTTCATTTAAATTCAAATAACACTTACTTAGTGTTATCTTATGAAGTTTATGCAAATACTGGCCAATCTACCAATTTGCTTTGCTAAAATTTCATGAAAATCTTCCAAATCATGCATTTCATGCATGTCATGCTTTCACCATCCTTAAGTGAATTTTTCCTCAGTAAGGGTAAAATAGTCTTTTACTCATCTCGAGTCCTTAAAATTTTTAATCCATTTCTAGGATCTTTATACAGTTTCAGTGTATGTAAAAGCTGTTAAAAATATGCATAGCTACCTCTAACTACTCACAAAATTTCCTTACCTCATTTTTATGTACAGTGTGACCTTCCCAATGATGTCTCGTCACGCAGTCCGATTTGCTCCTAATCCAATCTCTGAAACTACATATAAATATTCATCAGGTCAAATAAAATATAATTAATTGTATTTCATATTTTCTGGGCTTAATTTAAACCATTGAGTCTATTTACCCATATTGGGTTCGATTGTACCATAATGGGTCTTAACCGGTCTTAAGCCCATTTTCCACTTACTATTCACATCATTGAGGCCTATTGGGCTCATTAGGCCCATCAGTATTTATTGGGCCTCGTTCTAAACTCTCAGATAGCTCAATTAATTATTTACGACAATTTATCTCAAATTCCAGAATTTAATTCATTTTATATGAAATTAATCCGTAATTTATGCGGTAAATTTTTAACACGCATAACTATGCAAATTATCGTAAATAAGGGTTACTTACTCGAGATTCCATGATAGTACGCAAACCGAAGCTGACTCGAGCTATCGTTTGACGTCAATTGTCGAGCTACACAATTACATATTTTTTCGGGTCAATTTTCAGTTGAATATTAATCAAATTAAATATTTCGAAATTTAAATCGGACAATTTCGACCGCTTACTAACTTACTCATACCTCATTGCATCATCAAAATTTTTTCCCAATTTTTCCTCTTTTTCTTTTTCCCTTTTTCTTTTTCTTTTCTATTCTTTCTTTTCTTTTTGTTTATTTATTTATTTATTATTATTTTAATTGAATAAAATATAATATTTTTACCAAAATATCCCAAAAATATTATATTTTATTCATTTAATCAATTAATGTATTTATTTGTCTGATTTTATCTTTTCGGTATATTTTTCCAATATTTTCAAGATAATTTCCCGAGGTAAAAATTCTAGTTTATTCTAATAAATTCATATTTTGATCAATTGGACTCGAAATTTAATTATTTTTTTGTTATTGATCAAGATTTCTCAAATCAATATTTATAATGAAATTTTCTTGTCAAATTAATATCGACTTTCAGTCTTTTGACCATTTCACCCTTCAACGTGTTCCGGACCAAACCAATCCTTCATTTGACCTTTAAATGCATTCGGGAATCTTTTATTCATTCCATTTGCATTTTTCATTCACATACAACTTTTCTTATGATTCAATTTGCATAAAACCATGTTTACATCACATGAATCATAAGGAATTTCGATAAAAATTGGGTCTTACAAAATGCATAGTAAAGTGAAATGGGCTTAAGACTGAGTAAGCCCCATTAAGATGCAATTAGGCCCAATAAGAGTAAACAAGCCCATTAAGTGAAATAGACTATATTAAAACTGGAATACAGTTGAAAAAGTGTAATTACCTGGTAAATGATTATATGTAGCTCCAGAGATTATATTGGGAGCTAATCGGACTGCGTGATCGAGCAACGTTGGGAAAGTGAATTCACTCGATGTGATTTGAGGTAAGGGAATTTTACGGGTAGTTAGAGATATTTGCATGTATTTTCGTCAGTGTTTCCAATCACTTAAAAGTCTGAGGGTCAGAGAAAGTGAATAAAAATTATATAGATTAGATATGGGTAAATTACCATTTTACCCATATAAAGGATAAAATTATGGAAATTAAGAAAAGGTATATCAAGCATGAAAAACATGCTTTTGAGTGTTTTTACTACTGCCTAGCAGAAGAATTGATAGATTGGCGAGTGTTTTCGTGCTTTATAGAAAATAACATAATTATGGTGCTGTTTTTTATGATTTGAAATGATCTCTGTAAAATGAGCCATCTATCGAATTATGTGAAAACAAATCATGCTAGAGCACTGCTCGCACTGGATTTTATGTGTTTTTGGCATGAACAATTGTTGGAGTGTTACTCGCACTAGATTTCCTATGATATGCATGGCATAGTATTGGAACATTGCTTGTACTCGATTTTAAATATGAGTTATGCATGACATAGTACTGGAGTGTTGCTCGTACTCGATTTAAATATGTTTTATGCATGGCATAGTGCTGGAGTGTTACTCACACTAGATCTTATATGAAATGTGCATAAAACAGTGTTTGAGTGGGGTGTTAACTGAGAGTCGCACTCAAGGCGGGCACTAGATTTTGATGTGATATACATAACATGTTTAAGGCCGTGCCGGATGACTCGTGTAGATTGTGTGTTATACAGATGAGATGCTCGCACGTGCATCTTGAGACGTGGCATTGACTATGGACTTGAGATAGGGTCCACAGGAGTTCGTTGTACCGTGCATGTGACACGAAGTACGTTGTACCGTGCGGCGTTGAGGGGGATATTCGCAGTTATGGAGTTGTTAGCTGACGGTTAGGATTTGACCCACCTTTCGTTGCAGCAGTGATGCCCTGCACACTAGGATCCGTGTAGCCTGGGGTCATAATATTAGATATGGCCGTAGTCCTCGATATTGTTGTATGTAGCCACCCAGTCTCGCATAATTATATCACCTACTTTTGTAAGAATTCGTGTAGATCGAGGGATGGGTCGAGACCTGATAGATATGTTTTACTTGATTAAATGCCATATGTTTGACTGAAATGACATGATATGTTTGAAAGGCATTATATGAGATTACAAAAAATGCAATGTTTTGCAAGAAATGCCTATATTTATGAGAGAGCATGATTTCAATATATACGAGCAAATATATACACATTGCATAAGTTTTACAATAACATTCATGCTTTAATTGAGAAATGGAGAAAAAAGTATCTTAAGGCATGACATTATAAATATGTAGATAGTGTAGTTATCTACTTACTTGCCTGATTGCCTTACTGAGCTAGTGAGTTCACCCCTTTCATTTCCCCCTCTCTACAGAGCATTTTGCTGTAGCTAACGAGTGACTGAGGACTCGCATTCCAATATACATTGCACTCATATCGAGCGAAAGTTATACACATTCGTATGATTTTGTATCTAAAAATGTAACGGCATAGTATTGTATACAGATGTAATATCAGGGATGTAAATGTATGTAAATATACGTGAGCTCACTTATGAGATAAGAGTATTTATAGTCAATTGATAGTTTATATTGACATGTATGTATGATATAGAATGGATGATAAGGTAACTAAGGATGGTATGACTAATATCGAATCATAACCTAACTGTTGGTGGTTAAATTGTCACAAAGGGAAAAAGGTAAGTAAAAACCAAAAAATTTGTAGTAATTTTAGTTAAAAGAGGTCGTGACAGATGTGATATCAGAGCAGAGTTAGTCTGATATGAGTCGGTGTTAGTAGTTAGGAAAGTTTACATCTTTATATTACTGTGCTTTGTTTAGTTACAAATGTGTATTCTGATATGGGATTTGACTAAGCAGTGGTTGTTACTGTAGGAATCGAATCATTATGGCTAATGGTAGCCATGGTAAAGGGGCGAGAGGTCGGCTAGAGGCTGTAGAGGTAGGCATGAGAGCCAAAACAAGTCATCATCTGACCATACTTTACTAGGTCTCACTGAAGGACCAGAGAGTACTGAGGCATCCTTTACAAGGATAGAGCGTAGCCTAGAGACTATGATGGAGTTCTTTGCACAGGCTATGCAAGGTAAGCAAGGTCCTGAGGTACAGACTGCTACTGGATAGGCAGCTACTCCTGATACGCCTGCACAACTTGTACAGATGCCACAGCCTACGGATACTCCTATACCTTCACCAGTTCAAGATACTCCTTCTTCTGTTGACCCACAGTAGGGTAGTAGTGGATTAGGGTATGGTTTTGAACTAGTTTAATTACAACAGTTTTAGAAGTTCAGACCGTCGTCATTTAGTGTGGTAAAGGACCCAGTAGTTGTAGAGGATTGGGTAAGCGAGATAGAGAAGTTGTATAGGTTCTTTCAGTGTACTACATCTGAGATGGTAGCTTTTGCCGCTTTTATACTGAAGGGAGCGATAGAACATTGGTGGAAGTCCACCAGACACTCTAAGATCAGTTGAGAGATCTTTTTGGACACCTTCTAAAGGCAGTATGTTCTAGATACAGCGCAGCAGAAGTTGCAAATGGAATTTTTGGGGTTGATCCATGGAAACAGATCAGTTAATGAGTATGAGACGAAGTTTATGTCTTTGGGAAGGTACGACCCTGATACGATGATTAGTGAGACCAAGAAGGTCAGAAAGTTTGTAGATGGACTGAGACCGACGATACGGTCTATATTGGTTCCACTACACATTCCTTCATATGAGCTGACAGTTCGCAGGGCGCAACTATACGAGCAAGACTATGAGTGAAATACCTCTGAGTTCAGTAAAGTTAATAGGAGTAGAGATAGAGATCAAAAGAGACCCGTGAGTGATCGAGGGTTTAATTATCGATGAGAAATGAGACTCTTCGATAAAAGGCCACGAATTAAGGAGATACGAGAGAAGACTGTTAGACCTCCTGTATATCCGACCATAGCTCTATCGAAGGGCATAGTGATTAGAGGACAAAGGCATACTATTGAGCGGTGTAGTAGATGTGGCAGGTATTATGGTAACCGGCCTTGTCTGATGACTACTGTAGCTTGATACCGATATGGTAAGGCAGGGCATATTATGAGGAATTGTCCAAAGATGATTGAGACTGCCCCACAAAAGAGCAAAAAGCTAGAGAGAGTTTCTGTTGATACCTCTACTTCGAGGACGAAAGACACAACTGAGGAAAAGGAGAAGTAGGTGATTGGCCGAGGGTGAGTACATGCTTTGGAACATGGCATAGCGGATGCTTCATCGGATGTAATCAAAGGTACCATCTTGATTTTTTATCTTGAAGTATATGTTTTATTTGATCCTGGTGCCACGCATTCATTTGTATCGCCTTCATTTGCATGTAAGTTATTGGATTATGTGAATCGTACATCGTTAAGTAGAATGATGTTGATTAGTACACCTATGAATAACAGCCAGCTAGTCGAGTATGTGTATAGAGATGGTAAGCTAAGAGTTAGGGAAAAGGATATGTCAGCCAACCTCATTTTATTAAATATGAGTGACTTCGATGTAATCTTAGGAATGGATTGGTTAGCTGCAAACCATGCTGTTTTAGATTGTTATTCTAAAACGATGATGTTTCCTACCCCTGCAAAATATGTTGTAAAGCTTACTGAAAGGAAATGAAAGAAGTAGTAGTAATTAAAAAGGTAAATTATTATGCTGACTAAATAATCAATATGTTGAAGGTTTCATTACGTACATGCTTGATGTGGATAAGCCACGTCCACGTACATATGAGAGAATGAGTTGTATGCTAAACTCAGTAAGTATGACTTCTAGTTGGAACAGATTTCGTTTGTAGGCCATGTGGTATCGAGGGATGGAGTGTCAGTAGATCCATCTAAGATTGAGATTGTAGTACAATAGGAACAGCTCAGGATAGTTACAAAGATCAAGAGTTTTCCGGGTTTAGCTGGTTATTACCGAATGTTTGTGGAGGGATTTTCGAAGTTACCTACTCCGTTGACCCGTCTCACTCGAAAGAATGTTGCATTTATGCAGGACAATGATTGTGAAAGGAGTCTTGGAGAATTGAAGCATCGATTGACCACCGCTCTGATTCTTACCATTCCTACCAGCTTAGGAGGTTTTTCTGTATATACAGATGATTCACACCAAGGACTGGGCTGTGTATTCTTGCAGAATGAGAGGGTAGTTGCTTATGGATCCAGATAGCTTAAGGACCATGAGAAGAACTATCCGACCCACGATTTAGAGTTGGCGACCGTAGTGTTTGCACTGAAGATATGGCGCCACTATATATATGGTGCGAAGTTTCAAATATTTATTGACCATAAGAGCCTCAAGCATCTGTTCTCGCAGAAGGAGTTGAACATGAGACCAAGAATATGGCTAGAGCTTCTGAAGGATTATGATTATGAGATACTTTATCATCCGGGTAAGGATACTGTTGTAGCTGATACTTTGACCAGGAAGAGCCTTGAGATGGTCTCGTATATGATAGTTAGGGAAGACGAGTTGCTAGAGCAGTTTGCTAGCCTCAGTTTGGATGTTATGCCTTCTGATATGGATACGGACTATGTGATAGCTAACCTGAGGTTTGAACCTGATCTATTAGACAGGATCAGACAAGCTCAGTAGAGTGATTCATATTGCGTTATTATGGTTAGTCAAATACAGATGGGCATGGTGACCGATTATGAGTTGAGTTATGATGAACTACTGAGGTTCAGAGGTAGATTGTGTGTTCCTAAGGACCCAAAGCTCAGGAGGTTAATTTTATCGAAAGTTCATTCTTCAAGGTACACGTTGCATCCGGGGAGTAATAAGATGTATCAGAATCTAAGGAAGGTGTATTGATGGTTAGGTATGAAGAAGGATGTGGTTACGTATGTGGCGAGATGTCTTGTTTGTCAACAGGTAAAGGTAGAGCATCAGAAACCTATAGGGTTATTCCAGCCTCTACCTATACCGACACGAAAATGGGAGCATATCACCATGGATTTCGTGATGGGTTTACCAAGGACCCGTAAGAACCATGATGCTATATCGGTGATTGTAGATAGATTGACTCAGTCAGCCCATTTGCTAGCTATGAGAGCTACCAATACTTTGAGTTTATTGGCAGAGTTGTATGTACACGAGGTAGTGAGGTTACATGGTGTTCCAGTGTAAGACCCGGATTTTTATGTAGCTTATTCCTTATGATTCCTATATGTAAGAACATTCTATTATGCTATTTGAATCATAAAAAGAGTATTTACTTGATTGAAAATATTAGTTAAATGCTTAAATGCATATAAGTCAAGTAAAGGGCAAGTAGGGGTGAGATAGCCACAGGCTAAACTAAATGGATGTAAATCATTCTGACTAAATATAAGAACTTAAAATGCGAAAATATAGAGGGTTCACGAAGGAAAGTCAGTTTGATTTGGTCTCGAGCACATTAAAGTAGAGGAAAGGCTAAAAAGGGGCTAAACGAGTTCGAAATGATCCGTTTGAGGTGTTTTTAACACATTCACCTCTCGGAAGTGGCCAAAACATAGAGATGAGAGTGTAAACCATGGAAATAGACACTTTTGGAATTTTGAGAAAAAGTCAAACGTGATCAATGGTCAAGAAAAGTCAAGGCTAGTTAAGAAACGTTGGCTTTGACCATAGTTGACTAACCATGGTTAAAATTTAACCCAAGTTAGGTTAAAAAGTGGGAAAGAAATATTTTTGGTTAAAACACTTAATCTTCAGCCCCATAAGTATGAAAAATAAATTTAATAGAAATTCAGATTAAATTAAATAGGCAAAACTTGATGGGCCAACTATGGAAATTTTAAAGCCCATTAAGGTGCAACAAGTATAGGCCAAATTTTGTATGCCCATTAGGCCAAATTGTTTGGGCAATTGGTGGGCCCAATATGAAGTCAATTGAAGGCCCAAATTGTTGAAAGATTTCAAGCCCAAAAGAAAAGCCTAAACCGAGAAGCCCAAAATCTTAGCCCATTAGTAAATTGTTAAAGCCCAAAACTTATAATTCAACTCTAAAACCCTTTAGCCCACATTAAAGGCCAAAATTTTAAGACCAATTATACTTTAAACTAACCTTAAGAACTAAGGAAGCAATCAACACATCATCATCTTCACCAAACCAAGAGCCTTCACCAGTTTTGTCTAAGTATGCAAGCTTTCTCACATTAGAAAACTCTAACTTCAAGGCATATTTGGAACAAGCAACCTTCCTGAAAGTTGTTCCAAATTGAGAGAGGAATAACATACCCAAAAATCAGCAACCAAGGAGCCGAATTGGACCACCTGAAATTCTCCCTAAGTCTCGGCCAAGAAGAGAAGAGGTAGTTAGGTATAATTTCAAGTCTTCAAACTTTAGTATGTTTATGTAAGGATTAATTCAAGTTGATTGGTGTATGTTTTATGGATTGAAACACATGAAAACACCATGAATCAATGATGGCCAAAATTGGGTATTTAGGTTTTCATGAAGAAGCATATGATTTTAATGCAGGGTTAGGTTGGTAAACATGTATACATGATGATGGCATGCTTAATTTCAATTGATTTGTTGAATTGGTTGATGAAATTCGATTAGCATGTAAGGTGTTTGATAAAATGCCTTAATGAATATAAAACTAAGGCTTAAAAGGTGCATGCCATATGTTTAATGAAATGCCTAAGTGAATGGCTAGGCATAAGGCCAATGGTGGCGTGGTGTGGTATGGTGCTCGGCCATGGGCAGCATGCATGGCTCTCGGTCACATGCCATGGCCGAGAGGCCAAATGGGCCAAGTCGACTTGGTTTCAGCCCAATAAGAGTTCATGGGCCTCCGACCAAGCCCAATAAGTGTTGATAGGCACCACAAGCCCAACAGGTCCAGATGAAATGAATAGTAAAGTGAAATTGGCTTAAGACAGTGTTTGGCCCATTAAGATGCAATTAGGCCCAAAAAGAGTAAACGGTCACATTGAGAGGAATAAACTGTACTAAATATGGAATATAGTTCAAAAAGTGTAATTAACCTGATAAATGGTTATATGCAGCTCGAGAGATTATATTGGGAGCAAATCGGACTGCGGGATCGAGTAGCTTTGAGGAAGTGGAATTACTCTACGTGATTTCAGGTAAGGGAATTTTGCGGGTAGTTAGAGATATTTGTGTTTATTTTTGTTTGCTTGTACATTAACTTAAAAATTATGAGGGTCAGAGAAAGTGAATAAAATTTACAGAGACCCGATATAGGTAAATTACAATTTTACCCCTATTAAGGGTAAAAAAGTCAAAACTTAGCAAAAATTATAAAAAGCATGGAAAACATGTTTTTGAATGTTTTTACTACTGTTTAGTAGAAGAATATTGTCAGACCCGTATTTTATGTAGCATGTTCCTTATGATTCCTATGTGTATGAACACTCTATTATTATAGTTGAATCGTAAGAAGAGTATTTACTAGATTTAAAGAGTATATAAAATTATTTAACACGCATAAGCTGTCAGATCCGTATTTTTATGTAGCTTATTCCTTATGATTTATACATGTACAGACAAGTATTGAGTTATTTAAATCATAAGAAGAGTATTTACTAAATTTAAGTGTTAGTGAAATGCTTTAACACTTAAAAGCTACATAAAAGCCTAATGTGAGCTATAAGAGTCACAGGCTAAACCGAGTGGATCTAAATCATTCTGACTGTAGAAAATATAGAGAGCTTATGAAGGAAAGTCAGTTTGATTTAGTTCCGAACACAAAGAACGAGAGTAAAAGCTAAAAAGGGTAAAATAGACCTTTTTAGCGAGTTAAAGTATTTAAGGTGTTTCGGGTGTATTTACATACCGAAAATGGCTAAAACATAAAGACGAGAGTGTAAGACATAAGATATGACACTTTCGAAATTTTGAGAAAAAGTCAACTTACAATGATTAAGGAAAAAGTCAATTATAGTTAACAAAAGTGGACTTTTACCATAGTTGACTAACCATGGTTAAAAATAAACCTAAGAATGGAAAAAAAATTGGGAAAAATATTCTTGGTTAGAATACAAGATAATCATCCTCAGAAGTAAGGAAAGTTTATTCGGAAGGATTTCGGATTTAATTTAATGGATAAAAACGCAATGGGCCAAAGTTGGAAATTTTAAAACCCATTAAGGTATCATAAGTGTGGGCCGATTTTGGAAAGCCCAATGGGCCGAATTGTTGGGCCAATTTGTGGGCCCAATATTTAGACAATTGAAAGCCCAATAGGTAGTAAAAATTTCAGCCCAAAAGCCCAAAGGAAAAGCCTAAACCAAGAAGCCCAATTAAAAGCCCATTTGAATAAGTTAAAAGCCATTAATGAAAGGTAACAAAGTCTAAAATGATAACCATTACCTAAACTTTTTGGAAGTCAATTAAGGTGGCTGGATTTTAGCTTAATGACTAATTAATGGACTTAGAAATACCAGCCAACACATAATCATCTTCATCCTTTCATTTTCGGCAAAGTGAAGAAACCATAATCGAAAAGTTTTCTAAGCTTTCTCTCACTAGAAATCACTAGGAAAAAGGCATATTTGGAACTTGCAATCTTCATGAAAGTTATTCCAAATTGACAGGAGAGTGACATATGTTGGAATTGGCTATCAAGGAGCCATAGTGTGCAAACCGTGAGGCTTCAAAGTTTCGGCCAAGTGTGAACACAAATATTAGGTATATTTTCAAGCTTTCAAATTCATATATGTTAATGTATGAATGATTTTAAGTATATTGGTATATGTTATATGGATTGAAACACATGAAAACACTATGAACATGTCATGGCCTAAAGTTGGCATATGAGTTTTGATAAATACCCATGTGATTTTAAGACATGTAAAGGTTAATATGCATGTAGACATGATTATAGCAAGGTTAGTTATAATCAATTTGTTCATATGGATGGTGGTATGATATTGGCACATAAGGTGTTTGATAAAATGCCAACATGAACTATAGGAAAGGCTTAAGACATGCCAACCGAGTGTTTGTGAAAATGCCTAAGTGAATTTGGCTAAACAAATGGACATGGACGGCATGCCATGGTGTGACAGACGACATGGAGTGCTCTCGGCCATGGCATGTGGTCGAGAGGTCCAATGGGCCAAGCCCAATTATTTTAGGCCCAATATGATGTAATGGGTCTAGGATAAACCCAATAAGAGTTGATGGGCCCCACAAGCCCAATAGGCCTAATTAAAATGAATAGTAAAATGGAAATGGGCTTAAGGCATAGTTAGGCCCATTAAGGTTTATTAAAGCCCATTAAGGGAAATAGACTGTATTTAATGTGAAATACAGTAGGAAAAGTATAATTAACCTGATAAATGGTTATATGCAGCTCTTGAGATTTTTGGAGGAGCAAATCAGACTGCTGGATCGAGCAGCGTTGAGAAAGTAAAATTTCTTGAGTGATTGCAGGTAAGGGACTTTTGTGAGTAGCTAGAGATACCTGCACATATTTTCGTCTGCTTTTACATTCACTTAAAAACGTTGAAGGTGAGAGAAAGTGAATAATAATTATTGTGACCTGATAGTGACAAATTACGATTTTGCCCTTAGTTAGGAAAAAAGTAAATTTTTATGAAAAGTTGTAAAAAGCATGGAAACCACCATTTTGAGTGTTTTACTGCTATTTAGCAGAAGAATAAATAGATGCACTAATGATTTTAAGGTTGATGTGAAATAAGCACAATTTATAGTGTTAATTTTGATGTTTTGAAAATCATCCCTTTTTAAAGAGCCATCTATCAAATTATGTGAGAATAAATCGTGCTAGAGCACAGCTCGCACTTGATTTCATATATTTTCCACATATATTAGTGCTGATGTATGATTCGTACTAGATTTCCATGACATGCATGATAGAGAGCTGGAGTTATTACTCGTACTCAGTTTTATATGATTTATGCATGAGAGAGTGCCGGAGCGATTAGCTCGTACTCGAATTTTACATGATATACATGATAGAGTGCTAGAGCATTATTCGTACTCGATTCTTCATGATTTATACATGACATAGTACTGAAGCAATTGCTCGTACTTGATTTAATGACTTTTGTGCATAGCATGGTACTGGAGCTATTGCTCGTACTTGATTTGAAACATGAACCATGCATTGACCTAATTACTGG
Source organism: Firmiana major (assembly GCA_033439115.1). Classification (NCBI taxonomy): domain Eukaryota; kingdom Viridiplantae; phylum Streptophyta; class Magnoliopsida; order Malvales; family Malvaceae; genus Firmiana; species Firmiana major. The sequence continues at coordinate 35,754,865 of CM065898.1, forward strand.
AGGTTTATTCGCACTAGAGTTTGAGTTTGTGATATGAAACAGTGTTTGAGCAGAGTGTCGACTGTGAGTCACGCTCAAAGGCGCGCACTGTATGTCATATATAATACATGTTGAAAACCATGCTTGATTTTCTCGTGTAGACTGAGTGTCACACTATAAGAGGTTCGCATGTGGATTTAGAGACGTGGTATGATATTCCATGGTTTGAGGGCTAAGACCTATGGCAAGCACCCCGACTGTGATGTAGGGTCCACGGAGTACGTTGTACCGTGCAAGTGGCATGGAGTACACTGTACCGTGTGGTGTTGTGGAGTTGAGGAGGATATAGCTGGCGATTGTGATGGACTAACCCCCTCCCGTTGCAGCAATGATGCCCCGCACACTAGGATTCTGTGTTGCATAGGATCACCATTGTCAGATATGGCCATAGTCCAGGATACTATTGCATTTTGTATTTCACCACAGAGTCTCACATGATATATCACCTGATTGACTGATTTATTTACGGATAGACCTAAGGGATGGGTCGGAATCTGATTTTTGTGTTGTGAATGATTTAAATGCCATATTTACTGTGATTTAAATATACATGGCATGATTTATCTAAAGGCATTGTGATATTATAAAGATGCATATTTTGCACTACATGCCTACATTTGAGAAAGAAAGCATGATTTCTGTACATGGGATTTATTCTGTACAAGTATATATATATATATATATATATATATTTTAAAGACATGCTTTGAAAATGAGTTGAGGAAATGACATTTTGAGGCATAGCATCATTTTAAGTAGATAGTGTAGATGTTTACTTGCTTTCCTGATTTCCTTACTAAGCGCGTTGTATGCTCACCCCCCTTTCTTTACATCTCTGTACAGAGCATCAGCAGTAGAGTGAGTGTGCTTAAGGGATAGTATTCCTGTTGTCCGCTGCTATTTCCTATCGATCAACAAGTATACATATTTTGTACGGTTATGTATCTAAACATAGAAACAACACAGTGATATATACGATATATATTATGGGGAATGTATTGGTATTAGCTTTTATATGATCTCACATGTATTATAAAAAAGAAGTTACAGTCAGTAACAGTATATTGACATGTATGTATGATAATGGATGATATGGTATGCGAGGAAGCTAACATCGAATCACAGCCCAACCATTGAAGAGAGGAAAGGTAAGTTAAAAATGCGAAAAATTTGTAGTGGTTTTAGTTAAGTCACAGATGACGGTCGTGACAAAATGGTATCAGAGCCGAGGTTGGTCTAATGTGAGTCGGTGTTAGGAAAATGTACATCCCCATAGTACTCTGCTATGTTTAGATATAGCTGTGTATTCCAGATGGGAGACAGACAAATTCATGATTGTGAATGCAGGAACATTACCTATAGGACAAATACTCGTAGTGGTAGAGGGACGAGAGGTAAGGCTCGAGGCCGTAGAGGTAGGCTTGAGAGACGAGTTACTGCCGAACCATTACCTACCCATGAGACTCCAGGTGCTACTGAGGCACCAGAGTGTGCTGAGACGCGCTTTACGAGATTAAAGCGTAGTTTAGAGACGATAGTAGAGATATTGGCACAGACAATGCCAGGTAGGCAAGGACAGGAGGCAAGAGCTGCGACAGGAGAGGCAGTTGCCCCTGATACTCCTACACAACCAGTACATGCACCGAGGACTATAGATACTCCTATACCCCCACTAATTTTAGGTAGTAGTGGATTAGAGTACGGATGTGATCTGCATCGGTTGCGAGAGTTCCAGAAGTTTAGACCTCCATATTTTAATGGGGTCAAGAACCTTGTAGCTACTGAGGAGTGGGTAGCTGAGATGAAGAAGCTTTATGGATTCTTCGAGTGTACGACGTTGGAGATGGTCGCATTTGCTGCGTTCCTATTGAAGGGAGCTGCAAAGCATTGGTGGAAGTCCACCAGACCCATATTGAGAGCCTAACATACAGATATTAGTTGGGAGATATTTCGGGATGCCTTTAGGAGGCAGTTTGTCCCCGATACCGCACAGTGCAAATTACAGGCTGAGTTTTTTGGACTGAACCAGGGGAGTTTGTCAGTGGACGAGTATGAGACTCGATTCCTATCCCTACGGAGATATGACCCAGATACCATGTATAGTGAGGCTAGAAAGGTCCACATGTTCACCGATGGATTGAGATCGGTTCTGTTGTCCAGGTTGGTCCCATTAGATATAACCACATATGAGGAAGCAGTGCGCAGGGCGCAACTGTACGAGCAAGATTATGAGAGGAATGCTTTCGAGTTTGGAAAATTTAGCCGGAGCAGAGATATTCAGAGGAAGAAGCCGGTTAGAGATAGAGGTTTCAGTTATTGAGGAGGGAGGAAACTCTTCGGTAAGAGACCACAGATTGAGGAGGCACGAGAGAGACTTACTACTAATCATTGCAGAAGATGCGGTAGGCCACATGGAGGTAGACCGTGTCTACTGACTCCTATAGTGTGTTTTCGATGCAGGAAACAGGGGCATATTGCTAAAGGTTGCCCAAAGATGGTTGAGACTACTTCACTGAAGGGCAGAGAGCCATATAGAGCTCCAGTTGATCCTTCTGCTTTGAGGAGGAGAGCGACAGCAGAAGAGAAGGGGAAGCAAGTTGAGAGTAGGGAATAAGGATATGAAAGCCAATCTAATATTGCTAAGTATGAGTGACTTTGATATAATCTTAGGAATAGATTGGTTATCTGCAACCATGCTGTTTTAGATTGTTATGCTAAAACAGTTATATTTCCTAACCCTACTAGATATGTTGTAAAGTTTAATGAGAATAAATGAAAGGAGAAGTTATGATTATGATATGATTTATTGACTTAGAAAACCTTCAACATATCAAGGTTTTATTGCGAACGTGGTAGATATAGATAAGGTACATTCAGAGTTGTTAGATATTCCTGTGGTCAGTGGGTACCCTGATGTTTTCTAGATGAGTTGTCAGGATTACCACCAGACAGAGAAGATGACTAGAGCTTCTAAAGGACTAAGATTGCGAGATACTTTATCATCCGGGTAAGGCTAACGTTGTAAAGGATGTTTTCAGTAGGAAGAGCTTTGGGATGGTATCGTATATGATGGTTAGGGAACATGAGTTGCTAAAGCAATTTGCTAGCCTCAGTTTAGAAGTTGTGCCTTCTGACATGGATACAAGCTATGTGATAGCCAATCTACGCTTTGAGTCGGATCTGTTTGACAAGATCAGAGTGGCTCAGCAGATAGATCCATTTTTTTATGGATGTGAGTGGTCATATGCAGAAAGGCATAGTGACTAATTGTGAGTTGAGTTCTAATGGACTATTGAGGTTCAGAGGTAGATTGTGTGTTCCCGAGGATCCAGGACTCAGGAGATTAATATTTGCAGAAGCTCATTCATCGAGGTATACGTTACCTCCAGGGAGTAACAAGGTGTATCTGAACCTCCAGAAGGTATACTGGTGGTCGGGTATGAAGAGAGATGTAGCAGATTTTGTGGCAAAGTGTCTCATATGTCAGCAGGTGAGTGAGTGTGCTTAAGGGATAGTATTCCTTTTGTCCGCTGTTATTTCCTATCGATCAACAAGTATACATATTTTGTACGGTTATGTATCTAAACATAGAAACAGCACAGTGATATATACGATATATATTATGGGGAATATATTGGTATTAGCTTTTATATGATCTCACATGTATTATAAAAAAGAAGTTACAGTCAGTAACAGTGTACTGACAAGTATGTATGATAATGGATGATATGGTATGCGAGGAAGCTAACATCGAATCACAGCCTAACAATTGAATAGAGGAAAGGTAAGTTAAAAATGCAAAAAATTTGTAGTGGTTTTGGTTAGTGAAGATTCTCTGGCAGCATCATACTTCAGAGGAGGCTACTTGGGAGCTGGAGAGTCTGATGGGAGAGAAACACCCCCAGCTATTTGATGACTGATCTGGTTCTAATTTGGAGGACTAAATTTTTTGAGTAGGGGAGGATTGTCAGACCCGTATTTATGTAGCCTGTTCCTTATGATTTCTATGTGTATGAACAGTCTATTATTATAGTTGAATCATAAGAAGAGTATCTACTAGATTTAAAGAGTATGTGAAATGATTTAACACGCATAAGCTACACAAAAGCCTAATGTGAGCTATAAGAGTCACAGGCTAAACCGAGTGGATTTGAATCATTCTCACTGAAAATAAGAACTTAAAATGAGAAAATATAGAGAGCTTATGAAGGAAAGTCAGTTTGATTTAGTTCCGAACACAGAACGAGAGTAAAAGCTAAAAAGGGTAAAATGGATCTTTTTAGCGAGTTAAAGTATTTAAGGTGTTTCGGGTGTATTTACCTACTGAAAATGGCCAAAACGTAAAGACGAGAGTGTAAGACATAAGATATGACACTTTCGAAATTTTGAGAAAAAGTCAACTTGGTGAATGATTAAGGAAAAAGTCAACTATAGTTAAGAAAAGTGGACTTTGACCATAGTTAACTAACCATGGTTAGGAATTAACCTAAGTATGGAGAAAACATTGGGGAAAAATATTCTTAGTCAATATACAAGATAATCATCCCCGAAAGTAAGGAAAATTTATTCGGATGGATTCCGGATTTAATTTAATGGTTAAAAACGTAATGGGCCTAAAGTGAAGATTTTAAAGTCTATTAAGGTATACTAAACGTAGATCGAAATTCTTAGGTCCCTTAGACCAAATTGTTGGATCGATTGATAGGCCAAATATTAAGACAATAAAAGGCCCGAGGTATAGTAAACTTTTCAGCCCGAAAGCCCATAAAGAAAGCCCAAACATAGAGGCCCAATTGTAAACCAATTAGGATTAAATATCTAACCATAGTTAAAGCTAACTATGACTCATTAGATGACTCATTAGGTGACTCATAACTAAGCCTTAGGAAGTCAATTATAATGGCTGAAAAGTAAGGCTTAATGGCTAAGTAATGGATTATAAAATCAGCCACACCATTGTCATCTTCACCATACCATTCTCGGCTACACAAGGAAACCATTGAAATACATTTATCCAAGATTTCTCTCACTAGAAATCACTAGGATTTAGGCATATTTGGAACTTGCATTCTTCATGAAAGTTGTTCCAAATTGAGAGGAGAGTAACATATGTTGGAATTTGCTATCAATAAGCCACAGTGTGCAAACCGTGAGGCTCCAAAGTTTCAGCCAAGTGTGAACACAAATACTAGGTATATTTTCAAACTTTCAAATTTATATATGTTAATGTCTGAATCATTTTAAGTATATTGGTATATGTTTTAAGCATTGAAACATATGAAATCACTATGATCATGGTTAGGCCGAGAGTGAGAAGTGAAATATTGATGAATGACCATATGATACTAAGGCATAAATGAGTTAATGTACATGTGTTAATGATTATGGTATAGTTAGAATTAATCAATTTGATTAATTAATACATGTATTAAGTTGGCAATCAAGGTGTTTGATAAAATGCCTAAATGAACTATGTGATGTTTAAGAACATTGCCAACCAAGTGTTTGTGAAATTGCCTAAGTGAATTGGCTAAGGAAATGGACATGGACGGCATGCCATGGTGTGACCGTCGACATGGAGTGCTCTCAACCATGGCATGTGGCCGAGAGGTCCAATAGGCCAAGCCCAATTATTTTAGGCCCAATGAGATGCAATGAGTCTAGGATAAGCCCAATAAGAGTTGGTGGGCCCCACAAGCCCAACAGGCCCAACGAAAATGAATAGTAAAATAGAAATGGGCTTAAGGTATAGTTAGGCCCATTAAGGTTTATTAAAGCAGCTCTAGAGATTATTAGAGGAGTAAATCGGACTGCTGGATCGAGCAGTGTTGAGAAAGTAAAATTTCTCGAGTGATTACAGGTAAAGGACTTTTGTAAGTAGTTAGAGATACCTGCACGTATTTTCATCTGCTTTTACATTCACTTAAAATCTCTGAGGGTCAGAGAAAGTGAATAATAATTATTGTGACTAATAGTGACAAATTACGATTTTACCCTTAGTTAGGAAAAAAGTCAACTTTTGTGAAAAGTTGTAAAAGCATGGAAACCACCATTTTGAGTGTTTTACTGCTATTTAGCAGAAGAATAAATAGATGGGCTAATGATTTTAAGGTTGATATGAATTAAGCACACTTTATAGTGCTGATTTTGATGTTTTGAAAATCATCCCTTTTTAAAGAGTCATCTATCGAATTATGTGAGAATAAATTATGCTAGAGCATAGCTCGCACTTGATTTCATATAGTTTTCACATATATTAGTGCTAGATTGTGATTCACACCAGATTTCCATGATATGCATGATAGAGTACTGGAGTTATTACTCTTACTCAGTTTTATATGATATATGCATGAGAGTGCTGGAGCGATTAGCTCGTACTCAAATTTTACATGAGATACATGTCAGAGTGCTAGAGCGTTGCTCGTACTCGATTCTTCATGATTTATACATTACATAGTTCTTGAGTTATTTCTCGTACTTGATTTGATGATTTTATGCATAGCATGGTACTGGAGCTATTGCTCGTACTTGATTTGAAACATAAACTATGCATTGACCTAGTTGCTGGAGGTTTACTCGCACTAGAGCTTAAGTTTGTGATGTGAAACAGTGTTTGAGCAGAGTGTCGACAGTGAGTCGCGCTCAAAGGTGCACACTGTAATTTATGTGATATATGATACATGTTGAAAACCATGCTTGATTTCCTCGTGTAGACTGAGTGTCACACTATGAGAGGTTCGCATGTGGATTTAGAGACATGGTATGATATTTCATGGTTTAAGGGCTAAGACATATGGCAAGCACCCCGACTGTGATGTAGGGTCCACAGAGTATGTTATACCATGCGAGTGGCATGGAGTACATTGTACCGTGTGGTGTTGTGGAGTTGAGGAGTTGATAGCTTGCAGTTGTGATGGACTGACCACCCCCCCCCCCATTGCAACAGTGATGCCCCGCACACTACGATTCCATGTAGCCTGGGATCACCATTATAGGATGTGGCCATAATATTATTGCATTTCACCACAAAGTCTCACATGATATATCACTTGATTGACTGATTTATTTATGATATAGATAGACTTGAGGGATGGGTCAGAATCCGATTGTTGTGCTGTGAATGATTTAAATGCCATATTTACTGTGATTTAAAACATACATGGCATGATTTATCTGAAGGCATTGTGATATTATAAAGATGCATTATTTTGCACTACATGCCTACATTTGTGAAAGCAAGCATGATTTCTGTACATGGAATTTAATCTGTATAAGTATATATATATATATATATATATATATTTAAAGACATGCTTTTAAAGTGAGTTAAGGAAATGATGTTTTTGAGGCATAGCATTATTTTGAGTAGATAGTGTAAATGTCTACTTGCTTGCCTGATTTCCTTACTGAGTGCGTTGTATGCTCATCCCCTTTTATTTTCCCTCTCTACAGAGCATCAGCAGTAGAGCGAGTGTGATTGAGGGATAGTATTCCTGTTGTCCGTTGCTATTTCCTATCGATCGACAGGTATACATATTTTATATGGTTATGTATCTAAACATAGAAACAACACAATGATATATACGATATAAATTATGGGGAATATATTGGTATTAGCTTTTATATGATCTCACATGTATTATAAAAAAGAAGTTACAGTCAGTAACAGTATATTGACAAGTATGTATGATAATGGATGATATGGTATGCGAGGAAGCTAACATCGAATCACAACCCAACAATTGAATAGAGGAAAGGTAAGTTAAAATGCAAAAAATTTATAGTGATTTTGGTTAAGTCAGGAAGGGTCTTGACAGAATGGTATCAGATCAGAGGTTAGTCTGATGTGAGTCGGTGTTAGAGAATAGGAAAGTGTACATCCCCATAGTAGTGTGCTGTGTTTAGATACAACTGTGTATACCCGATGGGAGACGGACTAATTCATGATTGTGAATGCAGGAACTTTGCCTATATGGTAATTACTCGTAGTGTTAGAGGGACGAGAGGTAGGGCTCGAGGCCGTGGAGATAGGCCTGAGAGACGAGCTACTGCCGAACCATTACCTACCCATGAGACTCCAGGTGCTACTAAGGCACCAGAGTGTGTTGAGATGCGTTTTACAAGATTAGAGCATAGGCTAGAGACGATTGTAGAGATATTGGCACAGACGATGCCAGGTAGGCAAAGATAGGAGGCAAGAGCTACGATAGGAGAGGCAGTTGCCCCTGATACACCTACACAGCCAGCTCATGCACCGAGGACTGTAGATACTCCTACACCCCCACCAGTTTTGGGTAGTAGTGGATTATGGTACGGATGTGACCTGGATCGGTTGCGACAGTTTCAGAAGTTTAGACCTCCATCTTTTAGTAGGGTCAAGGACCCGGTATCTGCTGAGGAGTGGGTTGCGAAGATAGAGAAGCTTTATGGATTCTTCGAGTGTACGACATCGGAGATGTACGCATTTGCTACGTTGCTACTGAAGGGAGCTGCATAGAATTGGTGGAAGTCCACCAGATCCATATTGAGAGCCCGACATACAGATATTAGTTGGGAGACATTTCGTGATGCCTTTAGGAGGTAATTTGTTCCAGATATCGCACGGCGGAAACTACAGGCTGAGTTTTTAAGACTGAACCAGGAGAGTTTATCGGTGGACGAGTATGAGACTCGATTCCTATCCCTGGGAGATATGACCCAGATACCATGTATAGTGAGGCCAAGAAGGTCCACAGGTTCATCGATGGATTGAGACCGATTCTATGGTCCAAGTTGGTCCCATTAGATATAACCACCTCTGAGGAAGCAATGCGTAGGGTGCAACTGTGCGAGCAAGATTATGAGAGGAATGCTTTCGAGTTTGGGAAGTTTAGCCAGAAGCGAGATATACAAAGGAAGAGGCCGACTAGAGATAGAGGTTTCAGTTATCGAGGAGGCAGAAAGCTCTTCGATAAGAGACCACGGGTTGAGGAGGCACGAGAGAGACCTGCTAGACCTCTTGCTTATCCGACCATAGCTCCAGCAAAGGGTATTGTCATTAGAGGACAGAGACCTACTACCGATCAGTACAAAAGATGCGGTGGATAACATGGAGGTAGACTATGTCCTTGACTCCTATAGTGTGTTTTCGATGCGGGAAATAGCGGCATATTGCTAGAGCTTGCCCAGATATGGTTGATACTGCTCCATTAAAGGGCAGAGAGCCAGAGAGAGCTCCAGTTGATCCTTCTGCTTCAAGGAGGAGAGCGACAGCAGAAGAAAAAGGGAAGCAAGTGATTGGTCGAGGGCGCGTACATGCTTTGGATTAGGGGATAGCTAATGCTTCATCGAATGTGATACGAGGTAACATCTTGATTTATGATATTGAAGCATACGTTTTAATTGATCTTGGTGCCACACATTCTTTTGTATCGCCTTCATTTGCATGTAAATTAGCAAGACATGTAAAGTGTACACCGTTATGTATGATGATGTTGATTTGTACGCCTATGAATAGTAGTTGAGTTGTAGAGTATGTATTTAATGACTGCAAGTTGAGAGTAGGGAACAAGGAGATGACAGCCAATCTAATATTGCTATGTATGAGTGACTTTGATATAATCTTAGGAATGGATTGGTTATCTGCAAACCATGCTATTTTAGATTGTTATGCTAAGACAGTTATGTTTCCTAACCCTACTAGATATGTTGTAAAGTTTATTAAAAATAAATTAAAGGAGTAGTTATGATTATGATATGATTTACTGCCTTAGAAAACCTTCAACATATCAAGGTTTCATTGCGTACGTGGTAGATATGGATAAGGCACATCCGGAGTTGTTAGATATTACTGTGGTCAGTGAGTACCCAGATGTTTTTCCAGATGAGTTACCAGGGTTACCACCAGACAGAGAGATGGAGTTCTGTATAGACTTGGTGCCTGGTACGGAGCCTATTTCGAGACCACCATATTGCATGGCCTTAGTTGAGTTGGAGGAGCTCAAGAGGCAGTTGCAAGAGCTGTTGGATAGGGGTTTTGTTCGACCGAGTGTTTCACCTTGGGGTGCACCGGTTTTATTCGTGAGTAAAAAGGATGGGAACCTCCGATTGTGTATAGATTACTAATTGTTGAATAAGGCCACCATCAAGTATAGGTATCCCCTTCCAAGCATTGACGACTTGTTGGATCAGTTTCGGGGAGCACAGGTCTTTTCCAAGATTGATCTGAGGTCTGGGTATCATCAGCTGAGAGTTCGGAGTGGAGATCTACCCAAGACAGCGTTCTGTACCCGATATGGCCATTATGAGTTCTTAGTCATGCCATTCGGATTGACGAATGCTCCAGTTGCTTTCATGGCTTTGATGAACGAATGTGTTCAAGCCATATGTGGACCAGTTTGTTATCGTCTTTATCGATGACATATTGGTGTATTCGAGATCCAAGGAGGAGCATGAGGAGCACCTCAGGATCTTATTGCAGACTCTACGAGAGCAGAAGTTATATGCTGAGCTCAGTAAGTGTGACTTTTGGTTGTCACGGATCTCATTTTTGGGACATGTTGTATCAAGGGATGGTGTATCAGTCGATCCATCCAAGATAGAGGTTGTATTTCAGTGGGAACAACAGAGGACAGTCACCGAGATCAGGAGTTTTCTAGGTTTAGCTGGATATTATCAGAGATTCGTTGAGGGATTTTCGAAGTTGGCTGCTCCGTTGACATGTCTTACTCAAAAGAGTGTACGTTCATATGGAACAAGGATTGTGAGAAGAGTTTTCAGGAGTTGAAGCGTCGATTGACCACCACTCCGATTCTCACAATCCCTACCAGCTCAGGAGGATTTGCAGTGTATGTCGATGCTTCGCATCAGGGACTGGGCTGTGTATTGATGCAGGATGGAAAGGTAGTTGCTTATGGATCCAGACAGTTGAAGGATCATGAGAAGAACTATCCAACCCATGATTTGGAGTTAGCAGCAGTAGTGTTTGCGTTGAAGGTATGGCACCACTACTTGTATAGAGAGAAGTTTCAGATATTTACCGACCACAAGAGTCTCAAGTATCTGTTCTCACAGAAAGAATTGAACATGAGACAGAGAAGATGGCTAAAACTTCTGAAGGACTACGATTGTGAGATAATTTATCATCTGGGTAAGGCTAACATTGTAGCTGATGCTTTGAGTAGGAAGAGCCTAGGGATGGTATCGTATATGATGGTTAGGGAACATGAGTTGCTAGAGCAGTTTGGTAGCCTCAGTTTGGGAGTTGTGCCTTCTGACATGGATACAGGCTATGTGATAGCTAGTCGATGCTTGGAGCTGAATCTTTTGGACAGGATCAGAGTGGCTCAACAGACTGATCTGTTTTATATGGATGTAAGTGGTCAGATGCAGAAGGGCACAGTGACTGATTTTGAGTTGAGTTCTGATGGACTATTGAGGTTCAGAGGCAGATTGTGTGTTCTTGAGGATCCAGGACTCAGGAGATTGATATTGGCGGAAGCTTATTCATCGAGATATACGTTACATCCGGGGAGTAACAAGATGTATCAGAACCTCCGGAAGGTATACTGGTGGTCGGGTATGAAGAGAGATATAGCAGATTTTGTGGCAAAGTGTCTCGTATGTATCACGACCGTTATCCGTGACTTAACCAAAACCACTACAAATTTTTCACATTTTTAACTTACCTTTCCTCTCTTCAATGGTTGGGCTATGATTCGATGTTAGCTTCCTTGCATACCATATCATCCATTATCATACATACATGCCAATATACTGTTACTAACTGTAACTTCTTTTTATAATACATGTGAGAACATATAAAAGCTAATACCAATACATTCCCCATAATATATATCGTATACATCACTGTGTTGTTTCTAAGTTTAGATACATAATCGTAAAAAATACGTATACCTATCGATTGATAGGAAATAGCAGCGAACAACAGGAATACTATCCCTTAAGCACACTCACTCTACTGCTGATGCTCTGTAGAGAGATGTAAAGAAAAGAGGGTGAGCATACAATGCGCTCAGTAAGGAAATCAGGCAAGCAAGTAGACATCTACACTATCTACTTAAAATAATGCTATGCCTCGAAAACATCATTTCCTTAACTCACTTTAAAAGCACGTCTTTAAATATATATATATATACTTGTACAGATTAAATCCCATGTACAAAAATCATGCTTGCTTTCTCAAATGTAGGCATGTAGTGCAAAACAATGCATCTTTATAGTATCACAATGCTTTTAGATAAATCATGCCATGTATATTTAAATCATAGTAAATATGGCATTTAAATCATTCACATCAGAATAATCGGATTTCGACCCATCCCTCAGGTCTATCCATAAATAAATCAGTCAATCAGGTGATATATCATGTGAGACTCTGTGGTGAAATGTAAAATGCAAAAGTATCCTAGACTATGGCCATATCCGACAATGGTGATCCTAAGCTACACAGAATCCTAGTGTGCGGGGCATCACTGCTGCAATGGGAGGGGGGTCAGTCCATCATAACCGCCAGCTATATCCTCCTTAACTCCACAACACCACACGGTACAGTGTACTCCATACCACTCGCACGATACAACGTACTCTGTGGACCCTACATCATAGTCGGGGTGCCTGCCATAGGTATTAGCCCTCAAACCATGAAATATCATACCACGTCTCTAAATCCGCATGCGAACCACTCATAGTGTGACACTCAGTCTACATGAGGAAATCAAGTATGGTTTTCAACATGTATTATATATCACATTACAGTGCGTGCCTTTGAGCACGACTCACAGTCGACACTCCACTCAAACACTGTTTCACATCACAAACTCAAACTCTAGTGCGAGTAAACGTCTAGCAACTAGGTCAATGCATAGTTCATTTTTCAAATCAAGCACGGGCAATAGCTCCAGTACCATGCTATGCTCAAAACTCATCAAATCAAGTACAAGAAATAACTCAAGTACTATGTCATGTATAAATCATAAAGAATCGAGTACGAGCAACGCTCCAGCACTCTGTCATGTATCTCATGTAAAGTTCGAGTACGAGCTAATCACTACAGCACTCTTTCATGCATATATCATATAAAACTGAGTACGAGTAATAACTCCAGCACTCTATCATGCATGTCATGGAAATCTAGTGCGAATCTCAATCCAACACTAATATATGTGGAAAATATATGAAATCAAGTGCGAGCTGTGCTCTAGCACAATTTGTTCTCACATAATATGATATATGGCTTTTTAAAAAGGGATGATTTTCAAAATATCAAAATCAGCACTATAAAGTGTGCTTAATTCATATCAACTTTAAAATCATCAGTCCATCTATTTATTCTTCTGCTAAACAGTAGTAAAACACTCAAAATGTTGGTTTCCATGCTTTTTACAACTTTTCACAAAAGTTGACTTTTTTCCTAACTAAGGGTAAAATCGTAATTTGTCACTATTGGGTCACAATAATTATTATTCACTTTCTCTGACCCTCAGAGTTTTTAAGTGAACGTAAAAGCAGACGACAATATGGGTAAGTATCTCTAACTACTCACAAAAGTCCCTTACCTGCAATCACTCGAGAAATTTTACTTTCTCAACGCTGCTCGATCCAGCAGTCCGATTTGCTCCTCCAATAATCTCTGGAGCTGCATATAACCATTTATCAGGTTAATTATATTTTTCCTACTGTATTTCACATTAAATATAGTCTATTTCCCTTAATTGGCCTTAATAAACTTTAATGGGCCTAACTATGCCTTAAGCCCATTTCTATTTTACTATTCATTTTAGTTGGGCCTATTGGGTTTGTAGAGCCCACCAACTCTTATTAGGCTTGTCCTAGACCCATTACATTATATTGGGCCTAAAATAATTGGGCTTGGCCCATTGGACCTCTTAGCCACATGCCATGGCCGAGAGCATCCCATGTCATCGGTCACACCATGGCATGCCGTCCATGTCCATTTGTTTAGCCAAATTCACTTAGGCATTTTCACAAACACTTGGTTGGCATGTCTTAAGCCTTTCCTATAGTTCATGTTTGCATTTTATCAAACACCTTATGTGCCAATATCATACCATCATCCATATGAACAAATTGATTATAACTAACCATGTCATAATCATGTATACATGCATATCCACCTATACATGTCTTAAAATCACATGGGTATTTATCAAAACTCATATACCAACTTTCGGCCATCACATGTTCATAGTATTTTCATGTGTTTCAATCCATAAAACATATACCAATATACTTAAAATCATTCATACATTAACATATATGAATTTGAAAGCTTGAAAATATATCTAGTATTTGTGTTCACACTTGGCCGAAACTTTGAAGCCTTACGATTTGTACACTATGGCTCCTTGATAGCCAATTCCAACATATGTCACTCTCCTCTCAATTTGGAACAACTTTCATGAAGATTGCAAGTTCCAAATATGCCTTTTTCCTAGTGATTTCTAGTGAGAGAAAGCTTAGATAACTTTTCGGTTATGGTTTCTTCACTTTGCCGAAAATAAAAGGATGAAGATGATTATGTGTTGGCTGGTATTTATACGTCCATTACTTAGTCATTAAGCTAAAATCCAGCCACCTTAATTGACTTCCAAAAAGTTTAGGTAATGGTTATCATTTTAGACTTTGTTACCTTTCATTAATGGCTTTTAACTTATTCAAACGGGCTTTCAATTGGGCTTCTCGGTTTGGGCTTTTCCTTTGGGCTTTTGGGCTGAAATTTTTACTACCTATTGGACCTTCAATTGTCTCAGTATTGGGCCCATAAATTGGCCCAAAAATTTGGCCCATTGGGCTTTCCAAATTCGACCCATACTTATGATACCTTAATAGGCTTTAAAATTTCCAACTTTGGCCCATTTCGTTTTTATCCATTAAGTTAAATCCGAAATCTTTTCGAATAAATTTTTCTTACTTCTGGGGATGATTATCTTGTATTCTGACCAAGAATATTTTTTCCCAATTTTTTTCTCCATCCTTAGGTTAATTTTTAACCATGGTTAGTCAACTATGGTAAAAGTCCACTTTTCTTAACTATAGTTGACTTTTTCCTTAATCATTGACCAAGTTGACTTTTTCTCAAAATTTTGAAAGTGTCAAATCTTATGTCTTACACTCTCGTGTGTACATTTTAGCCATTTTCGATAGGTAAATACACCCGAAACACCTTAAATACTTTAACTCGATAAAAAGGTCTATTTTACCCTTTTTAGCTTTTACTCTCGTTCTTTGTGTTTGAAACTAAATCAAACTGACTTTCCTTCATAAGCTCTTTATATTTTCTCATTTTAAGTTCTTATTTTCAGTCAGAAGGATTCAGATCCACTCGGTTTAGCCTGTAACTCTTATAGCTCACATTAGGCTTTTATGTAGCTTTTAAGTGTTAAAGCATTTCACTAACACTTAAATCTAGTAAATACTCTTCTTATGATTTAAATAACTCAATACATGTCTGTACATGTATAAATCATAAGGAATAAGCTACATAAAAATAAGGGTCTGACAGTATGTTAGCAGGTGAAGGTAGAGCATTAGAAACCTGCAGGGTTATTGCAACCTCTACCAATACTAACATGAAAATGGGAGCATATCACCATGGATTTCGTGATGGGTTTACCGAGGACCCATAGGAATCACGATGCTATATGGTTGATTGTCAATAGACAGACGAAGTCAGCCCACTTCCTAGCTATGAGAGCTACCGATACTCTGAGTTCATTGGCAGAGTTATACGTACGCAAGGTAGTGAGGTTACATGGGGTACCAGTGAGCATAGTCTCTGACAGGGATTCCCGCTTCACTTCTCACTTTTTGGAACATTTTCAAGAAGCCATGGGAACCCAGTTGAGTTTAAGCATCGTTTTCCATCCTCAGACAGATGGTTAGTCAGAGAGGACTATAAAGACTCTGGAAGATATGTGAGAGCATGTGTGCTAGATTTTAGAGGCTCTTGGTATGACCACTTGCCACTAGCTGAGTTCACCTACAACAACAGTTATCATTCGAGTTTTGAGATGGCACCGTATGAGACTTTATATGGCCGTAGATGTCGTTCCCCTATTGGATGGGAAGAAGTGGGTGACCGTAAGATTTTTGCTCCTGACATGGTTACACAAGCATCTGAGGATGTCCATTTGATTATAGAGAGACTGAGGACAGCTCAGAGTAGACAGAAGAGTTACGCTGACAGGAGACGAAGGCCACTAGAGTTGCAGTTGGTGAAGCAGTGTTTCTGAAAGTTTCTTCATCCAATGGCATAGCGAGATTTGGGAAGAGAGGAAAGTTAAATCCTCGCTATATTGGACCCTCTAAGATACTTGATCGAGTGGGAGATAAGGCTTATAGGTTGGCATTGCCACCGAACTTATCAGGTGTCTATAACGTCTTCCACATCAATGCTTCGAAAGTATCATCTGGATCCGGCACATGTGATTAGTTATGAGCCTTTGGAGCTCTGAGAGGACATGTCATATGTTGAGTGACCGATTCGGATATTGAATAGGAAGGAGAACGTATTGAGATCAAAGACTATCGGATTAGTGAAGGTTCTCTGGCAGCATCATACTTCAGAGGAGGCTACTTGGGAGGTGGAGAGTCTGATGTGAGAGAAGCACCCCCAGCTATTTGATGACTGATTTGGTTCTAATTTAGAGGACCAAATTTTTTGAGTAGGGGAGGATTGTCAGACCCATATTTTATGTAGCCTATTCCTTATGATTCCTATGTGTATGAACACTCTATTATTATAGTTGAATCATAATAAGAGTATTTACTAGATTTAAAGCGTATGTGAAATGATTTAACACGCATAAGCTACATAAAAGCCTAATGTGAGCTATAAGAGTCACAGGCTAAACCAAGTGGATCTGATCATTTTGACTGAAAATAAGAACGTAAAATGAGAAAATATAGAGAGCTTATGAAGGAAAGTCAGTTTGATTTAGTTCCGAACAGAGAGAACGAGAGTAAAAGCTAAAAAGGGTAAAATGGCTCTTTTTAGCGAGTTAAAGTATTTAAGGTGTTTCGGGTGTATTTACCTACCAAAAACGGGTGTATTTACTGTGTATTTAAGGTGTTCCGAATGATTTAAATGCCATATTTACTGTGAATTAAAAATATACATGGCATGATTTATCTAAAGGCATTGTGATATTATAAAGATGCATTATTTTGCACTACATGCCTACATTTGTGAAAGCAAGCATGATTTCTGTACATGGAATTTAATTTGTACAAGTATATATATATATATATATATATATATATTTAAAGACATGCTTTTAAGGTGAGTTAAGGAAATGAGGTTTTCGAGGCATAGCATTATTTTGAGTAGATCGGTTAGATGTCTACTTGCTTGCCTGATTTCCTTACTGAGCGCATTGTATGCTCATTCCCCTTTATTTTCCCTCTCTACAGAGCATCAACAATAGAGCGAGTGTGATTGAGGGATAGTATTTCTGTTGTCCGTTGCTATTTCCTATCGATCGACAGGTATACATATTTTGTACAGTTATATATCTAAACATAGAAACAAAACAGTGATGCATACGATATATGTTATGGGGAATGTATTTATATTAGTTTTATATGAATCTCACATGTATTATAAAAGAAGTTACAGTCAGTAACAGTATATTGACATGTATGTATGATAATGGATGATATGGTATGCGAGGAAGCTAACATCGAATCACAGCCCAACCATTGATGAAAGGAAGGGTAAGTTAAAATGCGAAAAATTTGTAGTGGTTTTGGTTAAGTCAGGAAGGGTCTTGTCAAATATATAGATTGGCAAGTGATTTCATGCAATACACAAAATAGCCCAATTATGGTGATGATTTTACTAATTTGAAACAATCTCATTACAATGAGTCATCTATCGAGTTGTATGAAAATCAATCATGATGGAGCACTGCTCGCATTGGATTTTATATGTTTTCTGCATCAAAAGTGTTGGAGTGGTTACTCGCACTTGATTTCCCATGATATGTATAACATATTACTGGAGCATTACTCGTACTTGATTTAATGTGTTTTGTGCATGGCATAGTACTGGAGCGTTGCTTGATAATTTTATTAAAATAGATTTATTTGTGCTTAATTTCTTAATTAATTATTTAAATCCTCATATTATTTTATTAATTATCCCCTTTATTTAGTTAAAATTCTTTAATGTGCAGGTAAAATTATTATGAATAATATTCCGAATGTTATTTCAGCCAATTATATTGGGACACGTGGCATATCTGAGGATAATCTGGCATAATGAGACATTTTTATAAAAAAGGACAAGCGTAATTACGAAAGGAGGAAACTTCCCTATAAATAGGGATCAGGTATGATTCTTTAGACCAGATGACAATTTCCTACTGAAACTCTGTCAAAATTTTCTCTGACTTAGGCATCGGAGTGAAAACGCAGGGAAGAACCCCTGTGTCCCTCTGATCATTTCTTTTTTGCAAAATATTCTTAAGCACGCGGTACGAAGATCGAGGTAGAGACGTCAGCAACACGTAATTGTTGATAGTGACAGCAACAATTGGCACTGTCTATGGGAATTTCAAGCAAAAAGTCATTCTGCAACGATAGTACAGACACGTTCGGCGGCAGTCAGATGCGAGGATAGTGAAGACATGGCGAGTTCTCCTATGACGGATGGCGGATAAGCCGCCAGGATGCAAAGAGAAGCCAATATGATGGCGATTCCTGTCGCTGAATTCGAAGCAATGCGAAAACAATGGGAAGACACTATCCAAGCTCTGCGGATAATGGTGGACCTATTCAAAGGTGTCTTCCCGCATGTGAATTTGCCGCCATCCATCCAACATTTGGTAGTAGAAAGGCAAAATCCGCAGGATGCCAGGGGTATGTTGCAAAATCTTCTTGGCGAGGAGAATGTGGTAAGTATGCCGTGAAACCTTCTTGGCATAGAGAATGCGGCAAGTATGCCATGAAACCTTCTTGGCGAGGAGAATGCGGCAAGCATGCCGTTAAACCTTCTTGGCATGGAGAATGCGACAACCATACCGCGAGCCCTTCCTAGCGAAGGTATGCCTCGGTCCAATCGTAGCTTTGGAGACAATGGCAGGATAACGGGAATGCCCCAAGGAGTGATGAATGATGGCGGTATGCTGCAAGTTATTCCCGACATGAGGAAAAATTGAGGTGCGTCGCAATCTGTTCCCGGCAGTGGAAACCACCCTGGCCTTGCAGACATTCCCGACACTGGAGACACTCAGGAGCAGAGAGAACTTGGCAGCATGACGCGAAGCCCCCTAGGAATGGCAAACCCCGGTGGCACCCGCATGACATTTATGGCGCGAGAGGTACTGTCAACCCCGTACAAGACCCTATCAGAGCAGTCGCGGGAGATCTGTTACATGAGGCTGCAGTAAACCTTATGCAGGAGGCTATAGAAGGGGTGATACGCAAAGTGAACAGGATCCCATTCACAGAATAGTAACGGCTGGAGGACATCAAGTTGTGGGGGGCAAACGCGTCACAAAATGAGAGATTCAGTACAAGAAATTAATGGAAGTTAGAGACGTCGAAATATGGTGAATCTTGAAAGTCCCAAAGGCCTGTACTCTGGATACATGGATAAAGAAGGGGCCGGAATGACGGGATCCCTGCTCGAGAGAAAAAGGTCAGACATAGATCCAACTTGGAACCTCGATACTGCAATGATGAATGTCCAATCTCGTTCCCTTCGGAACCAAACTCATGGTCCACCAAAAAGAGGGAGAGAGAATCTTGGGTATGATTATGCCGATTCAGTCACACAAGACAATATCGACGTGAAGAACATGGTGGAACGTATTCTAGAAGAAAAGAGATTGGTTCCAGTTGACGAAAGTCAGAGAAGGAGGATCCTATTCAGCGCAGCAATTATGGGAAAACCATTGCCATTGGTTCCAGTTGACGAAAGTCAGAGAAGGAGGATCCTATTCAGCGCAGCAATTATGGGAAAACCATTGCCCCGAAGTTCAAGATGCCTCAGATAACGATGTATACAGGGAGAATCGACCATTCTGATCACATTCAAAACTATGAGTCACTGATGCTGTTACACGGATGGGAGGATGAGATCATGTGTAGAGCATTTTCCCTGACTTTAACTGGTCATGCATTAAAGTGGTTCAATAGTCTCCCAGAAGGATCTATTTCATCTTTTGATCGGCTAAGGAGTGATTTCCTATGTGCCTTTATGATCAACAGTCAAAAAAGGAAAGATGCTACCTATCTGCTTACCTTGAAACAAGGAAATAAAGAACCACTCAAGAATTACATAGATCGATTCCACGATGCCACACTGGAGATTCAAGATTTAGAAGTCGGGGTGGCAGTGACAACCCTGCTGCAAGGGACGAGGTCCGAGAGGTTACAGGAATCATTATCTCTTGATCAACCAATAATGGTATCAGACTTGTTTTCCAGAGCAAACAAATACATTGCTCAGGAAGAAGTGATGAGGACAATCTTGACAAGAGATGCTAGAGATGAAAGGAAATGGGAGTGGGAGCCCAATGACAAAAGCACTGGAAGGCTAGACAAGCTGAGTAAAGCTCTCAAGTTAAAATATTCTACTTATACGCCCTTCACTTAGTCACGAGCTTCAATATTGGCAGCAATAGAGAGGACGGGAATGATTCAATTCCCTAGAAAAGTTGAAAGGAACTTGGGATGGGACTTGAGGTCCTATTGTAGTTTTCATACAGCTTATGGCCACTAGACTGAGAAATGTCGAGATCTAATGAACCAGCTGGAGAAACTGGCCAGGGAGGGGAGATTAGATCACTTTTTTCCGAAATCAAAACCTTTCATGGGGTCAGGAAGATCGTAGATGGCGCGACAGGCGCTTTGATAGTAGGGGGAATGGAAGGAGAAACAAAGAAAGGAGAAATGAAGTGAGACCAAGGGAGCACAGGAATCAAGAGGTTGACAATGAACCTACAGGAGCTGCTATTAATGTAATCTTTGGAGGAGAAGGAAGAGCGGGTGACTCATTGGCCTCAAGAAAGACTTACGTTAAACAAGCGTATCAGATTCGTTCTGTTATGAGAGTTGACAAGAATGAAGAGGCAATTATGTTCACGCAAGTCGATCAAGGGGATGTGATTATTCCCCATGATGACCTCATTGTCATATCGGCAGTAGTGGCTAAACACCCGATGAGCCAGATTCTGGTAGATAATTGGAGTTCAGTAAATCTTATCTATTGGAATTGTTTCAAAAAAAATGAATCTGAGCAAAGACCGGCTTAAACCAGTAACCACTCCACTCTTTGGATTTGTGAGAGAGAAGGTAAAGGTAGCCGGATCCATTGAGTTGCCTGTTACCTTGGGAGAGAGTCCTAGATGTGTGACAAGGCAAGTTCTATTCGTGGTGGTAAGATCAACTTCCTTGGCCTACAACACTATCTTTGGAAGACCACTGTTGAGTGATATGAGAGCTGTACTTTCCCCTTGTTATTTGCTAATGAAGTTTCCCACTCCGGAAGGAATAGGACAAATAAGGGGAGATCAAAGGAGGGCGAGAACATGCAATGTTGCATCCACTACATGTATGGGTATGCAAAGAAAGGAAACCCTTACCATTATTAAATCGCCCAAACCTAAGCCCGTGGAAGAGTTGGAGGAAATTACTTTGGTAACTGATGATGAAGATAAAAAGTTGTACATTGGAAGCCAACTAAAACCCGAGGCTAAGGAAGAGTTGGTAAGATGTTTGAAGGACAATGCTGATATTTTCGCATGGACCCCTGCTGACATGCCTAGAATTGATCCCACAGTGATCTATCATGAGCTCAATGTGTTGC
Source organism: Firmiana major (assembly GCA_033439115.1). Classification (NCBI taxonomy): domain Eukaryota; kingdom Viridiplantae; phylum Streptophyta; class Magnoliopsida; order Malvales; family Malvaceae; genus Firmiana; species Firmiana major. The sequence goes on from CM065898.1 coordinate 35,776,739, forward strand.
CTGGAACTAAACCTATCAAGCAAAATAAAAGAAACTTCGCCCTAGAAAGACAGCAAGTCATAGAGGAAGAGATCGAAAAGCTGCTTAAAGCCAGTTTTATTCGAGAAGTTTTGTATCCAGATTGGTTGTCAAATGTGGTAATGGTGAAGAAAGCTAATGGAAAATGGAGAATGTGTGTAGATTTCACTGATCTAAATAAGGCATGCCCAAAAGACTCATACACATTACCTTGAATCGACAAATTGGTAGATAAGACTACTGGGTATGAGTTACTTAGCTTCTTGTACGCCTTTTTTGGTTATCATCAGATCTCGATGCATTCAGCAGATGAAGAAAAAACATCTTTTATTACAGATAAGGGCATGCATTGTTACAGAGTGATGCCGTTTGGCTTGAAAAACGCAGGGGCTACATATCAGGGTATGGTGAACAAAATATTTAAGGATTTGCTTGGAAAACCATGGAAGCTTATGTAGACGACATGATTGTAAAGAGTAAAGAAAGGGAGTCTCATGCCTCGAGATTATCCAAAGTCTTGGTAGTATTGAGGAAATATGACATGAAGCTTAACCCCAATAAGTGCTCCTTCAAGGTTCAATCCAAAAAATTCTTGGGCTTCATGATAACTAGTCGAGGGATTGAGGCTAATCCTGAAAAGGTCCAAGCCATTCTAGATATGAAACCCCCAGTGACCCTCAAAGAAGTGCAAAGATTAACTGGGAGAGTAGCTGCACTGAATCGCTTTTTGTCGAAATCAGCAAAGAGAAGCCTACCTTTTTTCAAGACACTCCGAGGTGGGAAGAACTTTCAGTGGACCGAAGAATGTCAGAGGGCCTTTGAGGAATTAAAAGAGTATTTAAGAGCACTCCCATTGCTCTCAAGACCCTTGACAGGGGAGCATTTGTTTGTGTATCTGGGTATAGGAGACAAGGCAGTGAGCGTAGTGCTGTTGAGGAAGATCGCCAACGGAGATAAACCAATTTATTACGTGAGCAAAGTACTCTTAGATGCTGAAACACGATATCCACAAGTTGAGAAAGTGGCTTTGACACTTGTCACGACTGTAAGAAAGTTGCGTCCTTATTTCAAGGCACATTCCATAGTGGTATTGACAGATCAACCTCTGAAACAAATACTACAAAAGCCTGAACATTCAGGGCAATTGGTGAAATGGGCAGTGGAGCTCAGTGAGTATGACATCAATTTTTTACCTTGTCAAGCCATCAAAGTACAAGCATTGGCAGATTTCATAGTCGAATGTACTTGTCGGGAAGACTCAACAGAACAGGAAATAGCATGGTGGAAGTTGTTTGTAGATGGGGCATCCAACCATCAAGGAAGTGGAGCGAGTATTGTGTTAGAATCGTCGAAAGGAGAAATGCTTGAGTATTCCTTATGCTTCAATTTCCTCTATTCTAATAATTTGGTTGAATATGAAGCTCTAATCGGGGGTATGAAGTTGGCAAAAGAGCTCCGGGTGAAAAACTTGTTAGCTCATAGTGATTCTCAACTGGTAGTCAATCAGTTTAAAGGACAATTTGAAACCCGGGAATCCTCCCTTATCCCATATCTGTAGAAGGTCCAGGCTTTGGCCCAATCATTTGATAAATTTTAGCTCACCTGAATTAACCGATCAGAAAATAATCAAGTTGATGCTATGTCTAAGCTGGCATCTTCTAAAGAAACAACTGGAAGATTAGTAAAAATAGAGAGGCTAGAGAGGCCTAGTATAGATAAAGATGATGTACTAGAGATCGAAGTTGGCGAAGATTGTAGGACCCCAATCAAACGATACCTGGTGGAAGGGACTCTTCCGAAAGACAAAAAAGCTACTCGAAAGACCGAAATCCAGAGTGCAAGGTTTGTTTTAATGAATGAGGAGCTTTACAAGAAAGGGCTCACCATGCCACTATTGAAATTCCTAAGTCCAGAGCAAGCAAATTACGCCTTAGCTGAGGTTCATGAAAGAATATGTGGAGAACACTTGGGAGCCAGAGCCCTGGCAGCGAAAATACTCAGAGCAGGGTTTTACTGGCCAACGCTAAAGCAAGATGCAGTCGACAAGGTACAAAAGTGAGACAAATGTCGAAGGTTCGCTCCCTTAACAGCTGCACCAGTAACAGCACTCCAAAGTATCTTTCAACCAACACCATTCGCTCGGTGGGGATTGGATATACTGGGACCTTTTTCGATGGCCACAGGGTAGAGGAAGTACTTCTTAGTAGCTACGAATTATTTCACTAAGTGGATAGAAGCAGAGCCGTTAGCATCAATCACAGAAAGTAAGGTCGAGGTAATAGTGTGGAAAGACATAATCTGCCGCTTTGGGATTTTGAGGATTTTGAATGCTGATCATGGAAAACAGTTCAATTGTGATGCTTTCCAAATTTTTTGTGAATGACTTGGTATTCAGCTGACGATTTCATCAGTATCATACCCATAAGCCAATGGTCTAGCTAAGGTCAGCAACAGAACAATACTGCATGGCCTTAAGACTCGCCTTACAGGGCCAAAGGAGCTTGGGTAGATGAACTTCCCAGCATCTTATGGGTGTACAGAACTACTAGTCGAGTATCAACGGGGGAGACGCCATTCAGTTTGGTGTATGGGACAGAGGCACTAATTCCAGTTAAGATAGGGGTTGTTTCTCCAAGGATAGTTCCTTATGAACATGAAGAGAACTCTAAAGGCCTCAGCGAGAATTTGGACTTACTTAATGAACAACGGGATTTAGCAACCATACGGCTTACAGCTTACCAACAAAGGGTGGCTCGTTATTACAACTCGAGAGTAAAGGATAGACTTTTCCAGGAAGGAGATTTAGTATTGCGAAAAACAGTCATCACCAACGCTCAGAGAGAGGATGGCAAGTTCAGAGCAAATTAAGAGGGGCCATACAGAGTCAAAAAGATGATTGGACCCAGCACATGCATTCTGACGAATCTGCAGGAGATGTCAAAAACATGGAACGCAAACCATTTGAAGCCTTATTTGCAGTGACAATCTTTTATCGATTACTTTATTAATTTTCTTTATAATTTATTGTTCGCAGGAAAACAATTTTTTGTTTCATGAATGACGATATTACATTACTTATCAGGATTTTTTCTTTTTAACTATCTTAATTATGAAGGGCTTGAAATGAAAAATACGCGAGGTAAGCCATAAAAAATGGTGTAAGGGCTTGAAGCGAAAAATGCGCGAGGTAAGCCACGCACTCAACAAACGATGGGCTTGAAGCGAAAAATGCCCGAGGTAAGCCATAAAAAATGGTGCAAGGGCTTAAAGCGAAAAATGCGCGAGGTAAGCCATAAAAAATGGTGCAAGGGCTTGAAGCGAAAAATGCGGGAGGTAAGCCACCCACTTAACAAACAAAGGGCTTGAAGCGAAAAATGTGCGAGGTAAGCCATCAAACATAGTACAAGGGCTTAAACCGAAAAGAGCGCGAGGTAAGCCACGCACTCAAATCAAAAGGGCGTAAAGTAAGCTATTAAAAATGGTAAAAAATATGAAGCAAGCCATAAATAAAATCACACCATAAATATATAAATACCAATAACAAATCGTACTTCATGTGTATATATGATAAAAAAAAAGAGAGAGAGAGGCAAAAATAAATATGAAAGATAAAAACACGTCTAAAATCTACTCCTTTGCAACCGGAGAAGCACCTCCGCTAGGAGAATCTAGATCTTCATCATCCAAATCTTCTATTCCTTCCTATCGACGAGGCTCCCAAGAACCCGTGAGATTAGAAAGATTGTCGTGAGCCCCCTTTTCCATGTAAATGGAAAAGTCTTCACGATTAGGCTCATAATTGGTCCAATCCAAGAATTCATTTGTATACTGTTCCACTCGCTTGGACCATTGTAGTTCGAAACAGGACTCGTCGGATCTCTCTTTCTCCAACCAAGAGCACGCCATGTAAAAACCATATTTCACGAAAGCAGTAGAGAATAAAACTTTCTTGTCGTAACAATCCTGCGACAGACGATACTCTCTAACGGCCTCGAAACGAATTTAATCACGCATCTCTGGATTAATGGTGGAAGATTGAGCTTCTTGACGCAGCTTCAAATTCTCATCTACCAACTTGCTAAAATTAGTCTGAAGATCTTGAAATTGAGCAAGAACAGTATCATAATTAGACTTGAAAGAGTTCAGCTATTCACTGGTGGCAGTATGCTCTCTTTGAAGGCGGGGAAGCTCAAGATTCAACTCTTCCTTTACCTTCTTCAGTCTATCAACACGTTCGAGGAGCCTTATGTATTGGCTCCTCTCATTTTGCCATTCAGTTCTTAATCAGGCAAGTTCAACATCCGCATGAGACCAATAGGCTCTATGGCACGTATTGTTTATAATCACTTGTTGAGCGACCTGAAATTATCGACAAATATCAAGATACAATTAACAAAGACGGAAACAATAAAAAAGATAGAGAAATACCTGCATGACCAAATAATCAGATCGGTCGTCAGAAGCAGTGAAATTCCTAAATAACTCCTCCTCGTCTCGAGGAAGAATGGTAGACCATCCCAGACGAGATGTTACTCCTGGATCATGGATTGAGTTATTATCATTAACACTAAGATAAATAATGAAGCTCTATCCCCAAACGATGGTGCCACCATCTACTTGATATCGGGATGCGTTCAGCTCCGCTATTTGTGGAAGTACTAGAGCATTTCGTAGGACCGATTCAATATGTAATAATCGTTGGTCAGTACGCGGAGGACGGGTAAGGTTGCACTCTGCCCTATTCCTCCAATGATGTTCCTCTAATTCAGGATCAAGAGTAGGTGCCTCTACTGCAGGTTATCTGCCCCTGCCCTGAGTTCGAGAACCCGATCCTTCATGATGTGGTGAAGAAGTTACAGGGGGGATCTTGATCTATCATCTCAAGCTCGAACTCGAGAAGAAGTTTCCCTAACCTGTCCAGAAACTTGTGGACGCCTTCGCTTTTGTGGACGAACAGCTTCAGGAGCACTCTCTGGTTCATCTCGTTGAGTAAAATCTCTTCCGAGTACGCTCGTTCCTGAAAGAAAAGAAACCAAAAAGAATCAGAACGACCACTTAAGAAATGAACAATTATGTGTACATGTGAATGCAATGTGAAATCACCCGAATTAAGATAAGCATCATGAGAATGAATGTTAGCCAAACTTTCATCGAAAGGGAGATCTAAAAAAGGGCTTCCAAAAGCCTCCCCTTGACCCCATTCCATGTTTTCATCAGAATTTCCTTTGGAGGACTCGGAAGGGTTCCTCACACCTTGACCCTCTTCCACGAAAGTAGGAGGCAAGACGGGTGCAGGTGCAGAAATGGGAACAATGGAATGGTACCCCCAGCCAGTAGCAGTTATATTCTCTGGATTTAGTAAAGATGACAAAGTACTTCCATCATCTACATGTAACTGAGAGATTAGGGAGTTGTATAAATGTCTTAAGTCAGAAGGACGACAAATGTTTGGGGGATCACGAAGACACCAATGAGTGGGAATGTTCAAAGACGCTGGAAACTCAACAATAATTCAATCTGAAGCATAATTGTGCAACTTAGATGGTAGTCTTCAAAAAAAACTTGCTACTTGGTCCTACCCCAGTAACCCTATGAATACTAAAGCAAGTCGAGTTCAAGACACTACGAACTCGAAAAAATGAACTAAACAAAGGAACAGTAGGTATAACACCGCATCTATGACATATGATTGAAAACCCGACCACCTATGCCCATCCATTAGGATGAAGTTGAGCGGGGACTATATTGAAATGTTGGAGAAAAGCAACTCCAAAGCCAGGTAAGGAAAAACGAAGTTCGAACTCTAGCGAAGCTAAGTGAATGGGAACGCCACTACTGACTGCTTGAGGGGAGCATTCCCTATCAGTTGGAAGTCTATAAAAATAATCCTCAAGCAGAAGAAAATTATTACGAATGGACTCAAGGTCAGATTCCCTAAGTCTAGAAGGGGAGCCCAAATTTATTTGTTTGCTGGTACCTTGTATAGCCATCAAAGCCTACCGCGAATAAATAGATCTACCGTGAAGGTTAACCACTTGCCGCGAAGGTTAACCACTTACCGCGAAGGATAAGCACTTGCCGTGAGTGGTAAGCACTTATCGAAGGGTAATCACTTGCCGCGAAGGGTAACTGGTTGCCGTGATGGTCCTTGCCTGCCGCAATCGATAGCTTTCCACGAAGGGCAACTGATTTCCGCCAACTATAGCTTGCCGCGAAAGGCAACTGTTTACCACCAACTATAGCCTGCCACGAAGGGTAACTGCTTGCCGCGATGGGTAACCGCTTGTCGCCAATTATAGCTTACAGCGAAAGGTAACTGCTTGCAGCGAAGGGTAACTGCTTGTTGAAAATGAAAACTTATCGCGAATATCTGTGGGTTGCCGCACTTAAAACAGAGAGATTACATGAAATAAAGCGAAGCAGGGACCGCGGTTACCCCACTCCAATATATAAGTACCGCGAGCCACGCCAACCGCAAGGTGACAGCCGCGCCGACCTTGCCAAAAAAAATGTGCTCTTTCGCTTATCAGTAATTTATTCGCAAAAGAGTGGGGAGCAATTGTTATGAATAATATTTCGAATTTTATTTCAGCCAATTATATTGGGACACGTGGCATATCTGAGGATGATCTGGCATAATGAGACATTTTTATAAAAAATGACAAAAGCGTAATTACGAAAGGAGGAAACTTCCCTATAAGATGAGTGACGTTGAAATATCTACTTTGCAGCAAATAAAATGAAGATTAGTGGCCAAACAATGTCAACTCATCTAGAATTAAAAATTACCATTGTACACCTAAGTTTGTGTATAAATAGAACATGATGTGCAATTTAAAAAAGTAGCCTAGGGTAAAGTAGTTTAGTTTTTTAGGTTAAAGTTTTTTTTTAGGTTTTAGTTTTTATTTTTCTATTAAAGTCTTTCTTTTCAGCCACCATTTTTTCATTGTTCCTTTCGGTTTTCACAAATTTTTATTCTTTTGTTAATTTATCATTTTAATTTTTATGAACAATCATTATTTCTTTTCATTAAATCGTTGTTACTATTCGGCTTTCTTTATGTTTGAAGTTTTTATTATCCACTGTTCATTCATCATTCATGCTTTCCTGATTTCTTGAAATACTTCATGGCTGCCATCATAGTTTTGGGGTTGAAAATCTGGTGCGAGGTGTAAGGCAGTAGTGATATTTACTTCTGCGTAGATGTGTCGGTGAAGCCAAGTTGGCAGAACCGAGAAGGCTTCATGGCAGGAAGCTTGCTCACACGATTATGTGTGATGGCATAGCGAGTGTGGTGAACTGAAAGGTTGATCGGGAATGAAGCAAACGGGATTGGAGAAGGCTGAACCGATATGAAAGCTAGACAGTAGCCATGGGATTTTGTATTTCCTTGTTTATTGCTCTTTTATTTTATTTTGGTTTAAGATTCAGCTGCTAGTTAAGACTGTTTGTGCATTTATTTTTCTGTTTTCTTTTATTTTGCAGAGGTCAAGTGGCATGAGGAAGCTGCTGGTCGGTGATGGATTGCACTGAACAGAAGACATACTACACCATGGCGGTGGACCAAACCAGCAATTCATTTCTCTGTTTTCCCCTGTTTCAGGATTCTTAAACTGTTCATCACCTTATATTTCATTAACTTGGTTTTCATCTTATTTTACATTTTCAGTTTACATGTACTGCTTTAAACTTCCACATTAACAGCTGCTGATTGTGCCTTATTTCCAGTTTTGTATTATCGACTGTTGCAGAAGGAATGAGCAGCTCAGTAGGGGCAGTCGTGTGAGCACACTGCTGCTACGCGAGAGGTCGCTGCCTGAGTTGTGCTGCAGTGTTGTTGATCTCCTCAGTTGCCTCTACCACGATCTGTGATGAAGTAAGATGCAGAGGACAAAAGCAGAAGCTAAATGCGTGGTTGTGTTCTGCTATGCACATTACAACCCGCAACTGCTGTACAGGTTGGAGGCTGCAGTAGTTTGCATTTTTACTGAAGGCAGTAAGCACCGTAACGAGTGCTGCCAGCGGTACGGGCAGGGAGCTGTGCAGAATGAGGATCATGCAGCAGACAGCATAGCAAACATTGCCTGGGACAGTACTTTGAGCACCTGGGACAATACCTATATGCAGAACCAAATGAAGCAGCACTGCGCAGTACAGTCGGGACCAAGGCCAGCTGGGAATTTCAGTTAAGGCCATGTTTGGCATTCCATTCCTACATATTTCCATTTTTCATGCATACCTATCATTATATTTTTATTTGTATTCCTTTTAATTTTATTTGTTAGCTTAGATTATAGTCTTAATTTAATTTGCATTTTACTTACTAGTATAAACTTAGTTTTAATTAGGAATTTAGAATTAAATTTAGTATTTAGGTAGTGCATAATTAAAATTAGTATTATTTTCGGTAACTTTAAGTAAGTTTGCACTTTAAATTGAAAAATCCAAAAATATTTCTCATGCATTATTTAGATTTTATTGTTAAGTTAGTGTTTAGCTATAGTTAGGATTAAATTAGAATTACTATTTTAGTCATTTAGATTTATAATTAGAAATTTTATTTTTGGAATTTTATTTTATTAGATATTAGGTTAGTTTAAATTGCATTTTTATTAATTAGTTTAATTACATGCATATTTTATTCTAGGATTGTTTAATTTTAGTTTAATTGATTTGTTTCTTTATTTTCATAGTTGCATTCTAGTTTAATTGCATTAATTAATTTTAATTGTTTTAATTATCTTTTGTAGGTTATTGCTTTTAATTGCTCGGAGCTCTGTAAGTAATTTTAGCTCGGTTTTATTTTCTTTAGTTTATAATTTTTACTTTCAGTACTTTTTTAATTTTAGCCTTGTAGATCACTCCCTAAAAATTCAGAATTTGCTAGGATATACTTAGGGTAAGATTAATCGGTAGTTAATTAGGCTAATCAACTTCTCTGTGGGACGATAATCCGAGACTCAAATCTCATTATTACATGTATGACCCGTCCACTTGCGGATACACGTCTAGGTCACTTAGAGTGGGCGTAGTTTCGTATCAAGTTTTTGGCGCCGTTACGGAGGAAGATAATTAGCCAGTAATTAATTTCTGTGAAATTATGCTTAGGTGTAATTTTAGCTTGTAAATACTTAGGTTGTGAATATTTAGAGCTTTAATCTAGATTAGTTAATTTTCTCTCTATTAAAAAATTAAAAAAATAATTAAAAAAATTTTGAAAAATGAAAAACTTAAAAAAAAATTCCTGAGGACTTTTATATGTTTGCATGCGCAGAGCCGAGAGATTTGATTGCTTTCCTTTAGATCCTGAAATTGAACGAACTCTTAGAAAAATCAGAAAGGATTCTAGGAAATTAATAGCTCCGTTGCAAAACACCATGGCAGAAAATAGAGAAATTAGGACCTTTGGAGATTATGCAGTACCGACTATTGGAGGGTATTATACGGGCATTAGGACACCAGCTATCCCTACAAACAATTTCGAAATTAAGCCTTCAATCCTCCATATGATCCAAACCTCTTTACAGTTCAGTGGGCTCCCTCGTGACAACCCACATGCTCACCTTGGGTAATTTTTGGACCTGTGCATCACCTTCAAGCACAATGGATTATCTGATGATGCGCTTAGGCTTAGATTATTTCCCTTCTCGCTTAGGGATAGGGCACGACACTAGTTAACCTCCTTACCTCCAGGATCCATTTCTACTTGGGACGAGTTAGCCCATCAATTTTTAGCTAAGTTTTTCCCTCCCTCTAAAATGGCTAAACTCCATAGTGACATATCTTCCTTTGCCTAATTCGATTCTAAATCTCTTTACGAAGCATGGGAATGATATAAGGAACTTCTTAGGAAGTGCCCTCACCATGGCCTACCTTTATGGCTGTAAGTCCAGACCTTCTACAACGGACTTACAAGCCAAAATAGGACCATTGTTGACGCTGCTGCGGGTAGAGCCCTGATATGCAAAACGAAGGAGGAAGCTTATGGTCTCTTAGACAAGATGGCTGCTAACAACTACCAATGGTCTTCGGAGAGGCAACTGCCTAAAAAGTCAACGGGTATCTATGAGTTAGACACACTGTCTACCTTGACCTCTCAGATTGCTAACCTTACGAAGAAGGTAGAGTCACTCAGTACCCAACATAATCCTTCCACCAGTCCTAACCCTATTTATTATGTTCAAAGTCCTTTTCTTTCCTGTGATCAGTGTGGTGGTACACACTCTGTAGATAGGCGTCCACTTAACTTAGAATTGATTCAGTACGTTGCCCCATCTCAGAAGCAACAGAACAACCCCTTTTCAAACACCTATAATCCAGGATGGACGAACCATCCTAACTTTTCCTGGAGCCAAAACCAAGGGCAATCTTCTAATTCTAGACTTGTAGAACCCCTTGATTTTCAAGCTCCACCAGTTCATGTACCACCACATCAACAATTTCCACACCATCCACCACATCAATCATATCCACACCATCCACCTAATCATCCCCATCCACCTCAATTTCACCTTCGACCACCACCACCACCACTTATACAGCCCCAACATTACCATGCACCAACAGCTATGAAGAAGCCCTCGCTTGAGGAGATGTTCACGACTATCCTGCAAAATCAAGCAGCCTCAATTAAGAACTTAGAAGTTCAGGTTAGACAAATAGCTAGTTTTCTTAACTAGCGTCCACAAGGAACCCTTCCTAGTAACACTGAAGCTAATCCTGTTAGGCAGAGGGAGGGTAAGGAACATGCAAAGCCATCACCCTTAGGAACGACAGAGAGCTAGATGATCCACAAGTTAAGTCCAGACCTGAACAACCCTCAGTTAAAGAATCCTTAGGTTCTAAAGAGGAAGCTCAAAAAGAGCAGGAACATCAGGATTAGGCTGCAAAGAAATCCAAGTTAGGTGTTTCTTCATTTATACCTTCTTCTTCTTCTTCTACACAACCTTCATCGTCCACTGATGCTACACATGTTTCCACTACATCCCCTCCAGTTAGACCACCAGTACCTTTTCCTCAGATATTCCAAAATCAAAAACTGGATTAAAAATTCACTAAATTTCTTGAGGTTTTTAAGAAACTTCACATCAACATTCCTTTCATAGATGCTTTAAAGTAAATGCCAGGTTATGTGAAGTGTTTGAAGGATATCCTCTCTAGGAAAAGAATAATAGAAGATTATGAGACTGTGGCCTTAACTGAGGAATGTAGTGTAATTATTCAGAGGAAATTACCCCCCAAGCTCAAAGATCCCGGGAGTTTTACTATACCCTACATGATAGGAAATCTATTTTTTGGTAGAGCCTTGTGTGATTTAGGAGCCAGTATAAATCTTATGCCTTAGTCTATTTACTAGAAGTTAGGAATAGGGGATGTCAGGCCTACCACAGTGACCTTTCAGCTAGCTGATAGATCTATTAAATATCCAAAGGGAGTCATTGAGGACGTGCTAGTTAATGTGGACAAATTTATTTTCCCTGTGAATTTTATTGTATTAGATATGGAGGAAGACAGGGAAGTCCCCATTATATTAAGTAAACCTTTTCTAGTTATTGGTAGAACTTTGATTGACGTGCAAAAGGGGGAATTGACTATGAGAGTCCTAAATCAAGAGGTGACATTTTATGTTTTCAAACCTTTGAAGCTCCCTGATGACTCTCAATAGTGTTTTAAGATGGATGTTGAGGAGGATATAAGGCTTGAGCACAAGAAATCTGAGAGAATGAGGGAAGTAGATAGAGCTAAGGAGGATTTAACTGTCAACATTCTGTCACCACTTTGGTTGACCCTCCTACTCTTCACCCTGCTGCTGAGTGTCGTTTTCTTTAGCTACATTTGAAGTGGCTATGTTTTTCTTTTCACTTTTTGTATAGTGATTTTTCTTTTTCTTTTTGGATGTTTCTTTCTTTGTTTATTTTGTAGATTTTTTTTACAGTATTACATTTTTAATCAAGTTTCGATTGTTCTTCATCATCATCAGAAAGGGGAGTACTCTGTTCTTGAGCTTAAATGCTTACATTATCTGCACACTGAGGACTGCACTTTACGTTTGGGGGAGGGGATATCACCTGAGCATTTTTGAAAATTTTGGGCAAAAATTGAAATTTGTTTTTCGAAAATCTGAGCTTACACTGTTTGATTTTAGGATGATTTAGTACTTAGCATGTTGTTTTCCCATATTTGATGATATGACCCCATGATTTAGTCTGACTTTGATTGAATGAGAAGCATGATTATAGGAAAAGCATGAAGTTGAATTCTTGAATTTATCTTGATTCTGATTGTGATTTCCTTATCTTATGCACATGTCATGTCATGAATCTGTATATTTATTAAGAGAAAGCTTATGTGGATATAAGATTGCAATTGTTTAGTTGATTTTGTGCATCATATTCTAGAATTTGTTTGATCTGATCTCAAGGAAAAATATTAGATCACACGTAATTAGGGAGATGATTTAGGCTATCTTTGGATCGTTTGAGCCTTTCTAGCCAACCCTGTATATATTTTACCCCTAGTCACTCATCTGGGCCAAATAAGCTTTTCTCTGTAAATACACCTACATATTTTTCCTTAGCTTAAACACTCTGTTCCTATCCCTTACCCCAAAAGCATGAAAATTAATTGGAATATATTATGAGCTATGTACATATGGGTATTAAGTGATAGTGGAGGAGTATTTATTTAAAAAAAAAAAGAAGAAGAAGAAAAATACAAAAATTGAATAAAAATGTTTGGTGAAATAAACAAGTTTGGGGGAAATAATTTGAGCTCTTACATTAAAGATCCTAGAAGTAATGCATGTTAAGGGGTAATTAAACCTAAATTGACTTTATCATACCTTAACCCCAGCCTTACATTACAAGCTTAAGGAAGTCTTATTGATATTTGATTAAGTGTGACTACATTAGTGGAGAGAGAAGAGAAAAGCAAACTTATGGGCATGATCACATTTCATTGACTTTGCATTCACTGTGTTTGCATAATCTGATCCGGGTAATGTACTGTGAAGTGGCTTTGACATTTTCACAAACCCACGAGGAGTCCAATTTGGGTTAGGACTTATGATTGAATGATTCTGAATGTTGGACTTGTAATTGTGAGTCTTTGATATTAGAGTTGGTACTTTTTCTTTGAGGATAATATTGGAGAAATTATTATGTCGGATACTTGCCATTCCTACATTTGTTTTGTTTTGATTGAGGATAAGCAAAAGCTCAAGTTTGAGGGTGTGATAATTATATTAAAATAGAATTATTTGTACTTAATTTCTTAATTAATTATTTAAATTCCCATATTATTTTATTAATTATCCCCTTTATTTAATTAAAATTCTTTAATGTGCAGGTAAAATAAATTCGGATGAAACTCAGTCGTTTCAGTCGAAAATGGGCTGAAAACGGGCTAAATGAGTTTGGACCACTTCCAATTTGCAGACCGAGTCACCAGTCGTCTGGACACGTGGGATGTCAGGTGTTAGTATTTTATTCGCTTCGAAAAGATAAGATCGACGGATACCGTGCCAACCTTATGGAAGACACACGTCGGGCCACATCGCACAGCCAAGTGTACTAGAAGACGAGTGACGTGGAAATATCTACTCTGCAGCAAATAAAATGAAGACAAGTGGCCAAACAATGTCAACTCATCTAGGATTGAAAATTACCATTATACCTTTAAGTTTGTGTATAAATAGAACATGATGAGCAATTGCAAAAAGCAGCCTAGGGTAAAGTAGTTTAGTTTTTTAGGTTAAAGTTTTTATTTTAGGTTTTAGTTTTTATTTTTCCGTTAAAGTCTTTCTTTTCAGCCACCATTTTTTTCATTGTTCTTTTCGGTTTTCACAAATTTTTATTCGTTTGTTAATTTATCATTTTAATTTTTATGAACAATGTCATTATTTCTTTTCATTAAATCGTTGTTACTATTCGGCTTTCTTTATGTTTGAAGTCTTTATTGTCCACTGTTCATTCATCATTCACACTTTCCTGATTTCTTGAAATACTTCATGGCTGCCATCATAGTTTTAGGGTTGAAAATCTGGTGTGAGGTGTGAGGTGTGAGGTGTGAGGTAGAAGTGATATTTGCTCCTACGTAGATGGGTCGGTGAAGCCAAGTTGGCAGAACCGAGAAGGCTTCATGGCAGGAAGCTTGCTCACACGATTGTGTGTGATGGCATAGCGAGTGTGGTGAACTCAAAGGCTGATTGGGCATGAAGCAAACGGGATTGGAGAAGGCTGAACCGAAATGAAAGCTAGACAATGGCCATGGGATTTTGCATTTCCTTGTTTATTGCTCTTTTTATTTTATTTTGGTTTAAGATTCAGCTGCTAGTTAAGACTATTTGTGCGTTTATTTTTCTGTTATCTTTTATTTTGCAGAGGCCGAGTGGCATGAGGAAGCTGCTGGTCGATGATGAACTGCACTGAACAGAAGACATACTGTACCATGGCAGTGGACCAAACCAGCAATCCATTTCTTTGTTTTCCCTTGTTTTAGGATTCTTTTACTGTTCATCATCTTGTATTTCATTAACTTGGTTTTCATCTTATTTTACATTTTCAGTTTACATGTACTGCTTTAAACTTCCACATTAACAGCTGCTGATTGTGCCTTATTTCCTATTTTGTATTACCGACTGTTACAGAAGGAACGTTCAGCTCAGTAGGGGCAGTCGTGTGAGCACACTACTGCTACGTGAGAGGTCGCTGCCTGAGTTGTGCTGCAGTGGTGCTGATCTCCTCAGTTACCTCTACCACGATCTGTGATAAAGTAAGATGCAAAGGACAAAAGCAGAAGCTAAATGCGTGGTTGTGTTCTGTTGTGCACATTACAACCCACGACTGCTGTACAGGTTGGAGGCTGCTGTAGTTTGCGTTTTTGCTGGAGGAAGTAAGCACCGTAGAGAGTGTTGCCAACGGTACGGGCAGGGAGCTGTGCAGAATGAGGATCATGCTGCAGACAGCAAAGCAGACATGGCCTGGGACAGCACTTGGAGCACCTAGGACAGTACCTAGATGCAGAACCAAAACGAAGCAACAGTGCGCAGTACAGTCGGGACCAAGGCCATCTGGGAATTTCGGCTAAGGCCATGTTTGGCATTCCATTCCTGCATATTTCCATTTTTCATGCATACCTATCATTATATTTTTATTAGTATTCCTTTTAATTTTATTTGTTAGCTTAGATTATAGTCTTAATTTAATTTACATATTATTGTTCCTTGCTTACTAGTATAAACTTAGTTTTAATTAGGAATTTAGAATTATATTTAGTATTTAGGTAGTGCATAATTAAAATTAGTAGTAGAATTATTTTAGGTAACTTTAAGTAAGTTTGCACTTTAAATTGAAAATTCCAAAAATACTTCTCATGCATTATTTAGATTTTATTGTTAAGTTAGTCTTTAGCTATAGCTAGGATTAAATTAGAATTACTATTTTAGTCATTCAGATTTATAATTAGAAATTTTATTTTTGGAATTTTATTTTATTAGACGTTAGGTTAGTTTAAATTGCATTTTTATTAATTATTTTAATTACATGCATATTTTATTTTAGGATTGTTTAATTTTAGTTTAATTAATTTGTTTCTTTATTTTCATAGTTGCATTCTAGTTTAATTGCATTAATTAATTTTAACTGTTTTAATTATCTTTTGTAGGTTATTGCTTTTAATTGCTCGGAACTCTGTAAGTAATTTTAGCACGGTTTTATTTTCTTTAGTTTGTAATTTTTACTTTCAGTACTTTTTTTATTTTAGCCTTGTAGATCACTCCCTAAAAATTCATAATTTACTAGGATATACTTAGGGTAAGATTAATCGGTAGTTAATTAGGCTAATCAACTTCTCTGTGGGACGTAATCCGGGACTCAAATTCCATTATTACTTGTACGACCCATGCACTTGTGGATACACGTCTAGGTCACTAAGAGTGGGCGTTGTTTCGTATCTGTAAGACCCGAAATTATATCGTAATTTCTTATAAAAGATTGAAAATGGTGCCAAATAAAACGAAACGGGATTCAGACTAGAAATAAGGATTTAAAATGTGAAATGAATGAGTATTCGTGAAGGGAGGTCGGGTTAAATTTATCCCGAACACGTGCAAGGGCAAAACGGTCAAAAGATCGAAATTCGGTATAAACCCGATAAGAAAATTTAATTAAAAACAATGGATTTAAGAATCTTGATCAATAAAGAAGAAATAATTAAATTTCGAGTCTAATTGATCAAGATCCGAAATTTTTAGAAATACCGAAAAGTCACTCGGGACAATATCCCGAAAATACGAAGAAATTATACCGAAAAAAGGGTAAAAATATAATAAATAAATTAAATAAAATTAAATAAATCAATTTGGAATAAAAAATTAATTTTGTAGATATTTTAGAATATCTTTTACTATTTTAATGAATAAAATAATAATAAACTAATTTATAAATAATAATAATAAAATTAAATTAATTCAAAAAAAAAGAAAAGAAAGAAATCGGAAATGATTGGTCGGGGAGAGAGAAGAAATGGGAAACCGAGGGAGATGACCCGCGCGTGGCCGACCGACCCACGGCCACGGGGCACCAATGGCCCTGACGAAGAGCCGAGGAGAAAGAGGGGAGGCCGGCGAAGCTCTGGGCACCAGTGACGCGCGCCGACAATGACTGTGTCCGACGAACGAAGGAAGAGAAGACCGCAAGTAAAACGGGGTTGATCCCGGCGATCCACGGCAGCTGGGCGCGAACGGTGGGTACCAACGAGTTCAGGAGGAGGAGCCGGTTCTTTTGAGGCCGGTATCAACCGGCGAAACCACCGAAATCCGACCGATCGAGAGGGAGAGTACCGCGGAGGGAGAAGACGAATCCAGCGGCCACCAGCGAGATTCAGCAAACCCCGACCCCAGCCGAACACTCCCCCAGTGCAAGCGTACCGTTTGGCGCCAGAAACGAGCCGAGAACCGGCCGACAACGTCGTGAACGGCGGCGGGAAGGTCTGAACCGGTATGGACCGGTTCAACAAAGGGGTGAACCAGACTGAACCGGCTGAACCGGACCGGTCTGAACCGGGTTTGAACCGGACTGAACCGGTTCAGCCAAGAAAGAAGGGAAAAAAAGGAGAAAAGAGGAAGAATTTTCGAAAATACACCGGACTTCGGGTAAGTCGGTAAGAGGTCAAAAGTGACCAAATTGATTTTCGAGAAATTTATTTAAATTATATTTAATCAAAAAGTAACCCGGGATTAAATATATAATTGTGCAGTTGTACGACAAAGCCCAAACGAGAGCCGATTGAGCTCCGATTTTCATATCCCGCACCATATTGGGTAAGTATATTTTAATCCTGACAATTAGAGCCCTTTAATACAGAGTTTCGATTATTTTACGAAATTTACGGAATAATTCTGTATAAAAAAGGAATATTATTCGGAATTTTACAATAATTATCGTAAATAGTGTATAGGCTATCCAATGAGTTTGGAACGAAGCCCGATGATTATTGGTAACCTGAATGAGCCCAGTAAACCCGAAGAAGGAATTTAATTAGTAGAAACGGGCTGAAAATGGGTCGAGACCCATTAAGGTGCGATTGGGCCCAATAAGAGTAAATTGGCCCAATTAGTTAAATCGACTATAGTAAACAGGAGAATTATATTTATTGGATTAAATTGACGTGATAAATAATTATCTGCAGCCCCAGAGACTGGATTAGCAGCAAATCGGATCGGACGAGCCTCCGACAGTGGAATTTAGATACGCGCTCGACGAGAATCGAGGTAAGGGAATTTTATAGGTGTATAGAGATTTCTATACGTATTTATTGAGGGGATTTACAGGGTTTAAAATTCCTTAAAGTATCTAGAAAAGAAATAATAATTTTTACGAAAATCGGGGGCATATGTGAATAAAGGAAAAAGACGATTTTGCCCCTGAGAATAAAATTTACAAAAAGGGAAGTAAGGCAGATAAATTGCATGATTTTCATGTTTTGATGCTTTATATAAATGTATTGCTCTGGTTTAAGCAAATTTACACATAGGTTGGCTGTTGATTTCTTGAATTATACAAAAAGATACCGGTTTGTACCGGTTACTATTTTAAAAGATATTTTATCAAGATTGAGCCACCTATCGTTTTTACATGAATAAAAAAAGTGCTAGAGTCTTTATCACACTCAAGTTTACTGATTTATTTCTCATGAAAAGCCGTATTGGAGCATTACTCGTACGAGAAATTTGTGTGTGCACAAAACCGTGCTGGAGCTTCTCTCGCATGAGATTTTAGATATCATGATATGCATAGCGTGGTGCTGGAGCTTCGCTCGCACTAGACGTGAGTTGACATGCATATAGTCGTGCGGAAGCCTCCTGTAGACTGCGTGTCACAGAGAGTTGAGATGCTTGCATGTATACTTTGAGACATGGGTTGGTTATCGACATAGTATTGGGGTGGGTAAGACCTACGGCAGGCACCCCCAGACTATGATATGGGTCCACGGAGTACGATGTACCGTGTATGTCACACGGAGTACGCTGTACCGTGCAGTCATGATGACTCTATGATGTTACTTGCTATTCTGGCGGGTAGGAATTGACCCCACCTCCCGTTGCAGTTATGATACCCCGCACACCGGGATCTGTGTAGCCTGGGATCACAGGGACAAAATATGGCCATAGTCCTAGATTTTCATACAGTAACCTACATGCCTCACATGATATCATACGGTCTGGATAGACCAGGACAAACCCGATGGAGGGGTAAGGTCCCGATTTATGTTTTTAAAATGAAATGCGATTTAATGAATCAAGGTATTCCCGAGAGATGGGTTTAGCCTTGATGTGGTTGTTTTATAATGAAACAAATGAGTTTTAAAGTGATGAGTTTTGTGATTAAACAAATGAGTTTTAAAGTGATGAGTTTTGTGATTAAACAAATGAGTTTTAAAGTGATGAGTTTATGATGAAAGTAATAAGTTTTAATGTGACGAGCATGAGATGTCATACATGATGATTTTTCCATGTGTGTTTTATATGTCAATTTCATGATTTCTCTTATACAATATATACATACATGTGGCATCGTTTTAGTCATTCCTCATACTCAAAATATAAAGGATTTTATATCACGACATTATCAGCATGTAGATAGTATAGTTATCTACCTGCTTACATTATTGCCTTACTGAGCTATTTATGCTCACCCTTTCATTTTTCACCCCACAGGGTACATTCAGTAGAAGAGAACGACAGTAGTCATATCCACTGCTTATTATCAAGATCAAGTATACACATTGTATAATTTTTGTATCTGAACATATAGAGGCACAGTACTGTATATGGATGTAATATTGGGGATGTATTTACTTAAAATAAATTGATATGTAAATGAAATATGAAAATGGAATGGTAAATAGGTGAGAGGTGACTAACACCGAATCATAGCCCAACTGTTTAGTAGTGTAACTGTTCATGACGGGTAAGAAAATTAAAAAGCGAAAAATTTACTCTGATTTTTAGGTATTTGTAGGTAATTTGGGTCGTGACGGTATCATTGCTCGTATTTGATTTGAAATGTGAATTATGCATGACCTAGTGCTAGAGTGTTACTCGCACTGGTGTTTGATTTTGTGATATGCATAGAACAGTGCTTACGCGAGTTGTCAACTGTGAGTCGCACTCATGGCTGGCACTGTAGTTTTAATGTGATATACATGACATGATTAAAAATCGTGTTGATTGCCTCGTGTAGACTGAGCGTCACACAGATGAGATGTAAGACCCATAAGTTTGCATTGTACTAGTTATGATTCAACATAGTAAACATTGAAATAGGGTTATTCAAATCATAAGAAAGAGGGTATTACAATTCCAAGTCCAAGTAAGAGTAGAAAATGCTTTAAAAGCATTAAAGAGCACATTGTGAGCTAAACCGTAGAGATTCTGACCATTCTGACTGAAGATATGGACACAGAACATTAAAATATAGAGCGTTCAAGAAGGAAAGTTAGTTTGGTTTAGTCATGATATGGTTGAATAAGTGAAATTGTCAAAAAAGATCTAAATGAACCCGAAATGGACCGTTTGACGTGTTTTTGAGGCATTCACCTACCAAGGATGTCCAAAACGTTGAGATGAGCTAACCAACCATTGAAATGCATGAGTTTGGGTTAGTTGACTTTAGTCAAACGTGGTCAAAGGCTAAAAGTCAACAAAAGTCAAATGGGAAATGTTGACTTTTACAATTTTGCTAACCATGGTTAAAACCTAACTCAACTATGGTTAAGGCTTGAGGAAAATTATTCCGAGCTAAAAATACTTGGAGAATTCGGCCAAGACTTAGAAAAATGAATGAAATACAATTGGGTTTAATCATTATGGGCTGAAAATGAGGAAAAGATAATGGGACAAATCGTAAAATTTTTAAAGCCCATTAAGCTTAAATTAAAGTGGGCCGAAAATTGGGCCAAGCTATTGGGCTGAATGTGGACCAATTTGAAGCTATAAATATAGGCCCATTACCAAGAAAATGAAAGCCCAAAATCTAAAAATTTTTGGCCCAAACCGAAAGCCCAATAGGAATTTTAAGACAAGCCTATTATAAATAGTTCAAGCCTAAATCCAAGCCTAAAACTTAACCAAGCCCAAACCAAATTGTAAGCCCAACCCATGGGCTGATTTTTAAGATATATATTGGCTGAAAATGAAGAAGAAAAATCAGAATTGGCTAAGTGAAGATCTCTTCTTCATTAAGAAAAATTTGGCCATCATGGAAACATAATCCACCAAGCTTTCTCTCTCTAGATTTCATCAATCTACAAGTATAATTGGAACAAGTGTTCTTCATCAAAGTTGTTCCATATTATGAGAGAGGAGTAACATACTCTAAAACCAACACCTACGAAGTGGAATTGGAGAAGTCAAGTTCCTCCATAAGTTTCGTCCAAACCAAAAACAACAAGCTAGGTATGTTTTCAATCCACCAATCTCATATATGTTGATCTATGAATTATATGGAGTTGATTGGTGTATGAATTATATATCAAAACTTCCTACAACACCATGAACAAGCTTAGGCCGAAAATGGGTATTTGGATTTTGATGAATATGCATGATGTTTAAATGCATATATGGATAGTTTATTATGTGTACATGATAATGGTGTGATTGAGTGAAACGAATTTGTTGAATTGGATAGGTTTATGACTTAAGCATATAAGGTGTTTAATGAAATTCCTTAATGAAAAAATGAAAAGCTTAAGGCAAGCACACCAAGTGTTTTCCAAAATGCCTAAGTAAGCTAGGCAAGCATGGCAAGCCATAGTGATGGCCAATCAACATGGCTAGGCGTGATGGTGTTCAGCACACCATGCATGGCTAAAATTGTTCATGGGCTAAGCACATGGTGTAATCGACCCAATTGTGTTGATGGGCCAAACACATGGTATAATCGACCCAATTATGTTGATGGGCCTTAAGGCCAGCCTAATAAGTGTTAATGGGCCTAAAATGCCAAATGGGCCTTAATGGAAAAGTTAAAATGAGCTTAAGATAGAGTTTGGCCCATTAAGGATCAACGAGGCCCAATAAGAGTAATTCGGCCCAATAGTTTAAATATACCATAGTGAACGTGAAATACGGGTTATAAAGATGGATTGACATGATAGATAACTATCTGCAACTCTGGGAGATACATCAGGAGCCGGATAGACCGATATATGAAAAGTGGAAAAGATATAAGTGCATTTGACTGAAATCAAGGTAAGGGATTTATACGAGCTGTTAGAGATAGTTGTACGTATTTTCATCGTCATTTGCATTCATCTAAATTTCGTATAGAGTATAGATATGCAATTACTGGATAGTACCCAAATATTGGGGAAAATTATGAAAATGCCACCGAGAATGGTAAGAATTTAAAAATGCATGACATGCATGATTTTAGTGTTTTTTCGTAATATATTATTTTGTAATAGTGTAATGATAGACTGGCTCAGCATTTTGTAGTCTACATTAAATTGCACATTTTTCAAAGTTAAGCGTGCTTGAGTCGGAGCAATTCCATGATGGGTGACCATACGGGAAGTTACCCCTCTTACACCGTTTTACATGCTAAACTCGATTTTGAGTACCATTTTCACTTGATTTGAGCCATCTGTCGTGTTAACTGTGGGTTAAACAGACCTGCTCGCATTGGATTTTGATATGATGAGATGAGTAAAATCGTGCTGGAGCCCTCATGTAGACTGTGCGTCACATTGACTTTGGTCACACTGGATTTTGAGACATGGCACTGGATACTGAATACTAGCGTCCATGGAGTACATTGTATAAATAACACGAAGTACACTGTATCGTGCTTAAGTCTTCGGACTACTAAACTCTACTGAACTAACTGGCTGACGGTTAGGATTTGACCCACCTCCCTAAGCGATTGGATATCTCGCACACCTGATCTGTGATGCTTGGAGTCCAAAGGATATGATCATACTTCCTACTGTTTACCGAATCCTGCCTATGCTCTCATGATCTCATATATTACTGTACTGATAAAACTAAACATGTTTTATACTGAGACAAGGTAAACCCCAGGGATGGGTTGGAGCCTTAATCTACTGATTTACTGAACTAAACAGATTTACTAAACTGAATTGACTTATTGCACTAAACTGATTTTAGTATACCGAACTTAATTGTTTTATTGCATTGAACCGAACTCATTTACTGTGCTGAACCGAGCATGCTTTTCACTAAACGAGCTTTCAATCTATTGAATAGATTACATGCCGGATTTACTACCAATGTTTTATATGGAAGTGGTTATTTTACTGCATGGCATTATGAGCATGTAAGTAGTGTAGTTATCTACTTGCTTGCATATTTTCCTTACTGAGCAAGTTGTGCTCATTCCTTCATTTTCCCCTCTTTACAGAGCACTTGTCATAGATAGAGAGTTGGTGCCAGTTCTGCATTGTTATCGCTCGCAGCTTCCCATCGTGCGAGAAGGTATACACAATTATCTAGCTTTTGTATCTGGACATGTAACAACACAGTAATGTATACGGATGTAATATTTAGGGGATGTAAACATATGTGTGTTATATGTTAAGTTAATATATTTTGAAATGACAAAACAGTAATTCAATAATGGATATTATAAATCTAGAAATGTTTAAAACATATTAAGAGCTTAATTAGAATATATTGAGATACAAGTCATTGCCAGAAACTGGGCGTTAAAGGTTGAGAGATCGATCTCATGAGATGAGAGATTGATCTCCTGGGTTTTCAAGTATGAGAGATCGATCTCATGAGAATATGAGATCGATCTGATAACGGACTAAAGACTTAAAGAACATGTATAGGTTGTTAAGGAAGAAGAAATCGATCTCTAAGGGTTATGAGATCGATCTTTGACTTACAGAATGCTTATGAGACCGATCTGGTCTAGGAAGAGATCGATCTCCTCTAAGGCAGAAGTTAAAGGTATTAGATCGATCTGTAGATCGATGTATATTCAAACAAAGAGCTTATGAGATCGATCTCATATGGATAGAGATCGATCTCCTCAAAGTCAGAGAGTTTAGGAGATCGATCTCGGGTGATTAGAGATCGATCTCCCCTCTACGAGAATGCTTGCTAGATCGATCTAGAGATCGATCTGATGGTTCGACAAATTGATCTTCACTAACATTTTACAAATTATAAGATCGATCTCAACAAATATGAGATCGATCTCCTTGCTTTGAGTTGCTTTGTAATTGCAGGAATTTAAATGAGAAGATCGATTGGTCATGATGGAAGATCGATCTGGTACTCTACTGGAGGTTCCCAACGGCTCTCTCTGCAAAATCTTCAATAGGAAAAACTGCATTAAATGCCTCACCTACCATCCTGCTATATAAAAATCAAGCATTGAAGACACTGAAAAAAAAAAGAGACTTGTGCTGAAAATTCTAAATACTCTCAAAAGTTCATTCCTCAACATTCCCTTTGTCTTCAACATCATATTTATTGTAATGTTTTAAATAGCTTGAGTTAAAGTTATCCTTCCTACCTACAAAAGAGAGTTCTTATTTGTATTCATCCTTAATCTAAAAGAAAAGAGGAGAGTTCCTCTGTGAGAGAATTTTGTAAGAGGTGAATATTTATTTTTGTAAAAAGGGGTAGAAAGGTTATTCCTTAACCTTAAAAAGGAGGTTGTATCAACTATTGTTATAGTGAAAGAAAACTCTTGACAAGAAGGTCAAAAAGATAGGACGTAGGCAAGCGATTGGTCAAACCTCTATAAATTGCTGAGTTTGTTGCTTCTCTCTTATCTCCTTAATTTACTGCACTATAGTCTATTGTTTATTCTTTGATTGCTTGCAATTAAATTCTTTTAAGCTTAAATTTAGCATTTAGACTAGAAAACCGATTCACCCCCCTCCCCTATCGGTTGAGCCAACAATTGGTATCAGAGCTCGGACTATTTGATCATTAAGGAATAACTTCCTAAGAGTTAAGACGATCTAATGGCTCATAGCAATATAGCAACAAGTCTAGTAGGAGAGGGGCACTCTACAGTTAGGCCTCCCATGTTCAATGGTGAACATTATGCATATTGGAAAACTAGAATGATGCTTTTCATTCAAACTAATGATTATAAAGTATGGAGGATTATTACTAAAGGTTCTCAAATTCCAACTAAGAAGATAGTGGGAAGAGATATCCCAAAAGAAGAAGATGAGTGGGATTCTAATGATACAAAATGTGCTTAATTAAATGCAAAGGCCATGCACACCTTATTTCGTGCATTAGGGCCCAATGAGTATAATAGAGTCTCCGGTTGTGATAATGCCAAACAAATTTGGGATAAATTGGCAATTACTCATGAAGGCACAATTCAAGTAAAGGAGACTAAGGTAGGAATGCTCACTTATGATTATGAGTTATTTTGGATGAAAGAAGGAGAGTTAATTAGTGACATGTTCACTAGATTTACTGATGTAATAAATGGACTAAAATCTTTAGTTAAAATCTACTCCAATATAGAAATGGTTAAAAAAATCCTGAATAGCTTACCGAAATCTTGGGAAGCTAAGGTAACAGTAATTGAAGAGTCCAAAGACCCCCACACACTATCGTTAGATGAATTGATAGGGTCATTTCTCACATATGAAATGAAATAGGAGAAATGAAGAGCCACCCAAGAAAGTAGGAGTAGCTCTAAAATCCACCACTCAAGAGGATTTGAAAGAAGATAAAAATGAGAGTGGTAATGAAGAAGATTTTGAAATGGCAATGTTTGCCAATAGATTTAATAAATTTATGAGAATGAGAGCAAATGGCAGTGGTAGGAGAAACTACAAGAAAGAACAAGAAGAATTAGGTAGGAAAGATACTATTGTTTGCTATGAATGCAAAAAACCTGGACACGTTAAATTTAACTGTCCTCTTCTAAAAAGATCAAGTGATAGGAATCACAAAAAGAAGGCGATGATGGCAACATGGAGCAACAGTGACAGCTCCGATGATGATTCAAATGAAGATATTTCCAATCTATGCTTCGTGGCAATTGAAGATGAGAAGGTAACTTCTAATCCCAATGAGTATTCTTTTGACGAATTACAAGATGCATTTGATGATCTTGCAATAGAATATAAGTGCATGAATTTGAAGTACAAAAAATTGATTTCTAAACTAAAGAAAGAAAATGAATTAATACTAAATAATAAGATAGAATGTGAAAAGAAATTAGAAAGTACAAATCTAGAAATCCATGACCTAAAGGAAAAGAATAGAAACTTACATAATTCCTTTACTAGATTTTACATGGGTCAACAAAAACTAGATCACATGCTAGAGACTCAAAAGGCTTTCTTTAATAAAAATGGGTTAGGATATGATAGCAAAAGTAGAGAAACTCACCTCAAAAGTTTCTTAGCTAGAAAGAATATGCATAAATCCTCTACTACTTACTCACATTGTAATAAAAAGGGACATGCATCATATAGTTGCAATGTGAAGATGACCACATTTAGAGGTAGGATAGTTAGAAGAGTATGGGTCCCAAAAGATGTGGTTAATTCAAAAGATATTAATGTAATATTAAAATGGATCCCAAAAGGGTCAAAAATTCTACTCACTAACTCCAAAGGACCCAAGAAAATTTGGGTACCTAAAACAAAAGTTTGAATGTTGATTGTAGGTGATTGAGCATTGCTACAAGGCAAAAACAAAGGAAGCTTGGTACTTGGATAGTGGATGCTCAAGACACATGACCGATGATAGAAGCCACTTCAACTCGTTCAAATCAAAGGTTGGTGGAGAAGTCACATTTGGGGACAACTCCAAAGGCCAAGTTGAAGGAAGTAGAACTATCGGTAATAATTCTTTTTCCATAGAAAAGGTTTTACTTGTTAGAGGACTAAAGCACAATCTACTTAGCATTAGTCAACTTTGTGACAAATGTTACAAAGTAATTTTTAACTGCTTAAACTGCCATGTAATAGATCCTAAATCAAACAAAGTTCTCTTTCTAGGACATAGACAAGGTAATATATACATTGTATATCTAAATGAACTTAGAAATGAAAATGTATGCCTTATGGTAGATAAAGAAAAGGAACCTTGGTTGTGGCATAGGAGACTAGGTCATGCTAGCATGCATGTAATATCTAAGCTAGCTAGAAAAGACCTTGTAGTAGGGTTACCTAAGTTGTCATTTGACTATGACAAAATTTGTGAAGCTTGTGTCAAGGGAAAACATAAAAGGACATCATTTAAACCTAAAAATAGTGTATCAACCACTAGACCTCTTCAACTACCTCACCTAGATCTATTTGGACCAACTAGAACTACAAGCCTAGGTGGTAAGCATTATGGATTTGTGATTGTAGATGATTATACTAGGTTTACTTGGGTATTTTTCTTAAGAGTAAAGAATGAAGCATTAGAAAAGTTCATTATCTATTCAAAAGTAGCCCAAAATGAAAAAGGTTACACTATAACTAGTATTAGAAGTGATCATAGCAAGGAATTTGAAAATATTAGTTTTGATGAATATTGCAATGATCAAGGAATTAGTCATAATTTTTCAGCCCCTAGGACACCACAACAAAATAGAGTAGTTGAGAAAAGAAATATAACATTAGATGAAATGACTAGAACAATGTTGTGTGAAAATAATTTACCTAAATATTTTTGGGCTGAAGCTATAAATACATCATGCTACATCATAAATAGAGCCATGGTTAGACCAATCTTAAAGAAAACCCTTTATGAGCTTTACAAGGGAAAGAAGCCAAATATTAGTTATTTTCACCCTTTTGGTTGTGGATGCTTTGTCTTAAATAATGGGAAAGAAAACTTAGGAAAATTTGATGCCAAGAGTGATGAAGGAATCTGTTTAGGATACTCTTTGAATTCAAAGGCATATAGAGTGTATAACAAAAGAACCTTGATGGTAGAAGAATCAATACATGTAATATTTGATGAGTCAAACGATACATCTAAAGGTTCTACCAATGATGAGGATATTGAAATATTTGATGAGACCTTAAAGGATTCCTCAAAGATAGAAGATAATCTACTAGAAAAACTTGACATTAATAAAGAAGATGAAGAAGAACTAGAAATACTAGAGAGAGAGTCTAGAGCACCAAGAGAACTAAGATATGTCAAAGATTGTGAAATTATAGGTGATCCAACTCTTGGAGTTAGAACAAGGTCTTCTCTAAGAAATGTATGTCAATATATAGCCTTTGTATCTCAAATTGAACCAAAGAATGTCAATGAAGCTTTAGATGACAATAATTGGTTTTTAGCCATGCAAGAAGAACTAAATCAATTTGAAAGAAGCAAAGTATGGAATTTAGTCCCTAGACTTAGTAATCACTCTATAATTGGAACTAAATGGATTTTCAAGAACAAGATGGATGAAAATAGTGTGATCATAAGAAACAAGGCTAGACTAGTTGCACAAGGTTATAGGCAAAAGGAAGGAATAGACTATGATGAAACCTATGCACCGGTAGCTAGATTAGAAGCAATAAGGATGCTACTTGCTTTTGCATGCTACAAAAATTTCAAATTATATCAAATGGATGTAAAAAGTGCATTTCTAAATGGTTTCATTAATGAGGAAGATTATGTTGAGCAACCCCTCGGTTTTGAAAGTCCTGAATTTCCTGAACATGTTTACAAACTTTCTAAGGCACTTTACGGTTTGAAACAAGCTCTAAGAGCCTGGTATGAAAGACTTTCAAAGTTCTTGATAGAAAATGGATTTTCAAGAGGAAAGGTAGATACAACCTTGTTTATCAAAAATGAGAATAAAGATTTACTAGTTGTTCAAGTATATGTAGATGACATCATTTTTGGATCAACTAATGAATCTCTATGTCAAGAGTTTGCTAAGATCATGCAAGGTGAATTTGAAATGAGCATGATGGGAGAACTCACCTACTTCTTAGGACTTCAAGTAAAGCAAACTAAGGATGGAACCTTCATCAATCAAGCTAAATACACCAAAGATTTGCTCAAACGATTTGGAATGGATAACTGCAAACCTCAAGCAACTCCAATGGGCACCAACATCAAGCTTGATAAAGATGAAAGTGGTAAGTGTGTAGACACTAAGCTATATAGGTCTATGATTGGTTCATTACTTTATCTTACTGCAAGTAGACCTGATATTTTGTTTAGTGTATGTTTATGTGCTAGATTTCAATCCTCTCCTAAAGAGTCACACTTACTAGCTATAAAAAAGGATCTTTAGGTATCTTAAAGACACACCTTCACTAGGACTATGGTATCCTAAAGATTCCACCTTTGCACTTCATGCATATTCTGATACAGATTTTGGAAGTTGTAAAATATATAGAAAAAGCACTTCAGGAACCTATCAATTCTTAGGGAATAGATTAATATCATGGTTCTCTAAGAAACAAAATAGTGTAGCGCAATCCACAACTGAGGCAGAATACATAGCAGCTAGTAGCTCTAGTGCTCAAGTGTTGTGGATTAAACAACAAATGAGAGATTATGGTATAGACATGAAGCAAGTTTTCATCAAGTGTGATAATACCAGTGCCATTAATCTCTCTAAAAATCAATCCAACACTCTAGAACTAAACATATTGAGATTAGGCATCATTTCCTTAGAGATCATGTACAAAAAGGAGATATAGTTCTAGAATATATTGATACACTACATCAAATAGCTGATATTTTTACCAAACCTCTTGATAGATAGATTTTGTGTTCTTAGAGGTGAATTAGGACTTATGTATGCTCCTTAAGGATTATTGCCTTCAAAACTTTGACTTCAAACTTATTCTCAACTGATTTTACAACTCATTTTCTGGGCAAAGCGTATGAGAGATCGATCTCCTCTCAATATAGATCGATCTAGCATGCTCCAAATTAGCCTAAAGCAGTAAGGTTCAACTAAGCAGATCGATCTTCTATCCCATAAGATCGATCTCCTTAAGCTTCTGTATTTTACAGATCAATCTCTGCACTTGACAGATCGATCTCTTTAGCCCTGGGCTATAAATACTGCTTCAAAATCCTCAAATTTCAGAAATCACAAATTCAAAATCCCTAACCCTCGTCGCGCACCCTCTTCCAATTTCTCTCAACAGATCGATCTCTGGTAAGGTATTAGTCAAATCTATTCCATTACTCGTCATTTTTAGAACCTACATTGTTGATTTTTTGTCAAAAATTTCTTAGTTTCGTAGATTAATCTTCAATAGGGTTTCTAGTGAACTGTTCCATTGCCTAGGACATTGTTAGAGAACAATCTAGAACCATATTAGGCTATCTTTGACTGATTTGATAATGCCTCGCATTAAGAGAGCTGCCAACAAAGAGTCTAGACCCTCCTCCTCACAACCACCTACTGTCTCTTCATCTTCTGTCACAACCTTTAGCAGGTGTTTTCAAACACCTGCAAAAAGGAAAAAATATGAAGAATATTTTTCCATAATGCCCATCAAACACTGGAGAACCAATGACTTTTCATTTCCTTCCCGTATTGACTTTTTGTATTTGTCAAAAATGGAAGAATTTGGTTAGCTTCCATTTCTCAAAATAAACACCCCTGCTCCTCCGAACATTATTAGGGCAATTTTCTCAAACGTCGAGCTTATCTATGACCCTAACGATACTTGTAAAATTCTAGGCTTTAAAACCTTCGTCATGGCCAAAACAATTTCCGTCAACACCAACCTCTTAGCCCGAGTGTTTGAGATCGAAGATAATGGTCTGTCTGATGAGGAAGAGGAAGTACCATTGAATTTAAACTACCCGGAGACAAGGCTAGTGACCTACCCATGCACCCTAGGTTACTACACCTAATCATCTCTTGGAACCTCTGGCCTTTTGGTACCCGACATTCTACAGTCAAAAAAACTAGACTGTTTTTTGCTTCATTATCTTCATACCTCTCAAAGCCAAAAACTGAACCTAGTCCACTTCATCTACGAAGACTGGCTAAAAATCATGCGGGGTTAAGCCTCAACAATAGCATTCCCTCAACCCCTTGCATTCCTGCTACAAGAACTCGGGATTGACTGTTCTTATGAAACCAGTGAAATGCCCTCTGGAAAAGGCGTTCTAAATATCGGCACTCTTCACCATATAGGGTACTACAAAGACTTCCACGGTCAGTGGCGGAAGAAAAGCGAAATCCCTCATGAGGCAACCATGGAAGAGGACATTCTAGCTGAGCCTACAGCATCGTCCACTGATGTCACGACCCAAATTACCTAAAAATCAGAGTAAATTTTTCACTTTTTCATTTATTATTTCATTCTTACCTTTCTCTCATCGTGACCATCCTACAAAAAGTTGGGCTATGATTCGGTGTTAGTTACCTCACACTATTTACCATTCCATTTCCATATTCACATTCATATATCAGAGTTTACTATCATTTGACTTTAATTAAGTACATATACAATGGTACCTACATAACTTTACATCCCCGACATCATATACGTATACAGTACTGTGCATTTCATAGTTAGATATAAAACCATACAAATGTGTATACCTGTTTCTCAATATGAAGCAACGGATACCAAGAATGCAAGTTCTCAGCTGCTCACTAACTATTTCGAGTGCTCTGAAAAGATAGAAAAATAAGGGGGTGAGCAAACCACAAGCTCAGTAAGGCAATTATGCAAGTAAGTAGATAGCTCCACTATCTACATGCTCATAATGCCATGCCCTTAAAATCTATTTCTTTTCATTAAAATCTCAAGCACAAAATCATGTATTTTATCATGACTTAATTTATAAAACTGTTCGTGCATATACAAATCATACTACTTATGTATCAATAGCATTTTATGTGACATCAGTAAATCGTACTTAGCATGAATTAAATCAAAATCATGCATTATTTCAAGCGATATAAAACAAATCATGAGATGCAATCATTTCATGAATTTATTATTAAAGCATGGAAAACTCATCATGCTACTGCATTTAAATCATTTCATTAAAATTGCAGTATAAACTAACCCT
This sequence comes from Firmiana major, assembly GCA_033439115.1. Taxonomy (NCBI): domain Eukaryota; kingdom Viridiplantae; phylum Streptophyta; class Magnoliopsida; order Malvales; family Malvaceae; genus Firmiana; species Firmiana major. Next base: position 35,808,267 of record CM065898.1, read on the forward strand.
TCCAGGTCAATTATCTCATAAAAGAATTCATTAAAATTCATTATAAAACTTTGGTTATAAAACCACCCTTCTTTCAGGGTCACATATCATAAAATCCTCTAAAACATATATTAGCATAGTAAAACAAATCATAAAATCAGGGGCCTGACCCCTCCCTCGGGTCTACCCTGGTCTATCGACCAATAGTTATATCATGTGAGACATGTAGGTGACTAACAGTAACAACATAAGACTATGGCCATAACCTGGTGATCTCTGGCAACACGGTACCTAGTGTGCGGGGTATCACACTTGAAACGGGAGGTGGGTCGATCCCACCCGCCAGAACAGCATAACATCAAGATTGCGATGGCAAGACTTGCTGTCTCGTGGCTAATGCCACTCCACTCCAACAATCCCCACGGTACAGCGTACTCCGCGTGACATACACGGTACAACGTACTCCGTGAACCCAAGCTCAGTCAGGGGTGCTGCAATAGGTCTTATCCACCCATATCATCTCTGTCTCAGTATGCACGTGTGAGCATATCATCTCACTGTGACACACAGTCTACATGAGGCTCCAACACGGCTATATGCATGTCATATCCCTGTGCGAGCAAAGCTCTAGCACGGCTCCATGCATATTCATGATATCAGAAAATCTCATGCGAGCGAAGCTCTAGCACGGTGCCATAAAAATCAGTAAAATCTGCGTACGAGTAGCACTCTGGTACGACTTAAAAATGAATGAGTTATAAATCCATATAAAATCACGTGCGAGCGAGCTCCAGCACGGTGTTATGCATTAATAAATCAAATCTCGTGCGAGTTACACTCCAACACGGCTTTATGCATAAATAAATCAAATCTCATGCGAGTTACACTCCAGCACGGCTTTTATGCAATTATCATATCAAAACAGGATGCGAACTAAGCTCTAGCACCTCTCATGCATGCCAAATCATTAAAACTAGTGCGAGCAATCGCTCCAGCACCTTTTTATGCATATCAGGTCAAAACATGTCCAAACAGAGTGCGAGCTAGGCTCCAGCACTTCTCATGCATTTCACAAGAATAAAAATCAGTGCGAGCAACCGCTCTAGCACATTTCATGCATATGATGTCACACATGTCGGTGCAAGCAACCGCTCAAGCACATTTATGCACACTCACAAAAGCAGCTATAGTGCGAGCTATATGCCAGCACTATCTGTTTCAATATAAACTTGATAGTTGGCATATTTTCCAAAGAATTTTCATTTAAATATAAATAACACCTACGTAGTGTTATTTTGGAAAACTTATGCAATTATTGGCCAATCTACCGATTTGCTTTGCTTAAAACCAATAAAATTTCTTAATTCAAAAAATTCCTTAAATCATGCATTTCATGTATGTCATGCTTTCACCATCCTTATGTGAACTTCCCTCAATAGAGGTAAAATAGACTTTTATCTATTCCGAGTCCTTAAAATCTTTAAACCATTTTTAGGACCTTTACACATAATCAGGGTATACATACATATTCAGTGTACAGAAAAGCTATTAAAATACGCGTAGCTACCTCTAGCTACTCACACAATTCCCTTACCTCATTTTTCTGTACAGTTTGACCTTTCCACTGTTGACTCGTCACGCAGTCCGATTTGCTCCAAATCTAATCTCCGAAACTGTGGATACATATTCACCAGGCAAAAACAATCAATTAATTGTATTTCATAATTTTCTGGGCTTAATTTAAATCATTGGGCCCGTTTACCCGTATTGGGCCCGATTGTACCATAATGGGCCTTAATCGACCTTAAACCCATTTTCTACTTACTATTCACATTATCGAGGCCTATTGGGCTCACTGAGCCCATCAGTAATTATTGAGCCTCATTCTAAATTCTCGAATAACTCAATTAATTATTTACGACAATTTATCTCAATTTTCAAAATATAACTCATTTTATGTGGAAATTAAATTCGTAATTTATCTAACACACATAACGATGCAAATTGTCATAAATAAGGGTTACTTACCCGAGATTCCATGATAGTACGCAAATCGAGGCTATATCGAGCTCTCAGTTGATGTCAATTGTCGAGCTACACAATTTAATATGTTTTCGGGTAAAGTTCCAGTCGGATATTAATCAAATTAAATATTTCAAAATTTAAATCGGTCAATTTCGATCACTATCGACTTACCCGTAGCTCGATTGCATCACCGAAATTTTTCTCAATTTTTTCTCTTTCTCTTTTTCCCCTTTTCTCTTTCTTTTCTTTTCTTTTTTGGTTGAACCGATTCGGTCCGGTTCAACCCGGTTCAGACCACCGATTTAGTCCGGTTCGACCGATTCAATGCCTCGTCGACCAGTTCTCCATCGGCTTCTGTCGCCAGCAACTCCGCGAGGTTGTCTGCAGCTCGAATCTGTGCTCGGTTTCGTCTGAAGTCGTCGAAAAGTGGCCGGTCCGGCTCTTCTCTCCTCGCCGTCGGTGGCTTTCTCTTTTCTTCCTCCGTTTTCGGCACTGGCCGCCAATCTACCCACTGGTACTGCCACAAATCAAGCCGCTTGCGCCTAGGGGACGCTCGGCTGGTGGTGGTCGGGCTCGAATCGGCGCCGGTCGTCGGGAAACTCCCTCGGTTCTCTCTCTCGATTTTTCTCTCGATTTTCTCTCTCGATTTTCTCGCCATTCGTCACCGTTCACCACCTCCTTCAGCCTCCACCCAAGTCCGTAGTGGCTCGGCTGTCGATGGCTTCCTTTAGTTCTCGCCGTCGGCCTCCGATTGTGATGGCAGAGGGAAGCATCGGCTTCCGTTTTCCTATTTCGCAATTTTCGCGAAAATTTCCCCTCTTTTTTACTTTATTTTATTATTTATTTTTAATATTATTTTAATCATTAAAATAATATTAAAATCTCAAAATATCTAAAAAAATTATTATTTTATTCATTTATTCAGTAAATGAATTTATCAGTCCGATTTTGCCTTTCCGGTATATTTTTCGATTATTTTCGAGATTATTTTTCGATACGAAAATTTCGGTTTATTCCAACTAATTCATATCTTGATCAATTTAACCTGAAATTCAATTATTTCTTCGTTGTTGATCAAGACTTCTCAAGCCATTATTTTTAATTAAATTTTCTTATCTCGATTAATACCGAATTTCGATCTTTTGACCATTTTACCCTTGCACGTGTTTGGTAATTTCATTTAAATCTTTTTTTTTTGCATTTTTAAATGCATTCAAAAATTTCTATTCATTCCATTTGCTCTTACGATAAAAGTCGGGTCTTACAACTGAGGTTCCTCCTACGTCTGCTGCTTAGCCTACTGCACCAGCTGATGTCGTTACATCCATGATAATGGATTTTCGACAACACTTTGATACAACGATGGAGACGTTTGCACAACGGTTCACACATTTCGAGAAACGTCTTGACACAATTGAGGCAATGTAGCAAGCTATGTACGATGAGCTTCAAACCACTCGCGTTCGAGTTGAGGACATTGCTGATCGTTTTCCTTCACCATCTTCTTAGAAACTGATTTTTCTTTGATGTGCTTTGAACTATGTTTTTGTGTTGTATGAACAATTATATTTTGAAATTCCAGAATTTTGATTCAGTTTTATGCTTCATCGTTTGTTGATATATGCTTTGTGATAAATAGTCTTATGCCTTAATAATATTGATATGACAAAAAGGGGGAGAAGAGAACATGTCAAGATAAGCATAAATTAAAGGGGAGTTCTTGAACTGAGGGGGAGTTCTTGAACCGAGGGGGAGTTTTTGAAACTGAAAAATTGGATGCATATGTAAAGAGGGAGATTAAATATGTTTATAAACTTAGTTTATTGAATAAGTTTTGTCATATCAAAAAGGGGGAGATTGTTAAGTTAATATATTTTGAAATGACAAAACAGTAATTCAATAATGGATATTATAAATCTAGAAATGTTTAAAACATATTAAGAGCTTAATTAGAATATATTGAGATACAAGTCATTGCCAGAAACTAGGTGTTAAAGGTTGAGAGATCGATCTCATGAGATGAGAGATCGATCTCCTGGGTTTTCAAGTATGAGAGATCGATCTCATGAGAATATGAGATCGATCTGATAATGGACTAAAGACTCAAAGAACATGTATAGGTTGTTAAGGAAGAAGAGATCGATCTCTAAGGGTTATGAGATCGATCTTTGACATACAAAATGCCTATGAGATCCATCTGGTCTAGGAAGAGATCGATCTCCTCTAAGGCAGAGGTTAAAGGTATTAGATCGATTTGTATATCGATCTATGTTCAAACAGAGAGCTTATGAGATCGATCTCATATGGATAGAAATCGATCTCCTTAAAGTCAGAGAGTTTAGGAGATCGATCTCGGGTGATTAAAGATCGATCTCCCCTCTACGAGAATGTTTGCTACATCGATATTTCTTCAAAAAGAGAGTTTAGAAGATCGATCTGATGGATCAACAGATCGATCTTCACTAACATTTTACAAATTATAAGATCGATCTCTACAAATATGAGATCGATCTCCTTACTTTGAGTTGCTTTGTAATTGCAGGAATTTAAATGAGAAGATCGATCTAGTTATAATGGAAGATCGATCTGGTACTCTACTGGAGGTTCCCAGCGGCTCTCTGCAAAATCTTCAACGGGAAAAACTGCATTAAATACTTCACCTACCATCCTGCTATATAAAAACCAAGTATTGAAGACACTGAAAAAAAAAAGAGAGAATTGTACTGAAAATTCTGAATACTCTCAAGAGTTCATTCCTCAACATTCCCTTTGTCTTCAACATCATATTTATTGTATTGTCTTAAATAGCTTGAGTTAAAGTTATTCTTCCTACCCACAAAAGAGAGTTCTTATTTGTATTCATCCTTAATCCAAAAGAAAAGTGGAGAGTTCCTCTGTGAGAGAATTTTGTAAGAGGTGAATATTTATCTTTGTAAAAAGGGGTAGAGAGGTTATTCCTTAACCTTAAAAAGGAGGCTGTATCAACTATTGTTATAGTGAAAGAAAACTCTTGACAAGAAGGTCAAGAAGAGAAGACGTAGGCAAGCGATTGGCTGAACCTCTATAAATTGCTGAGTTTGCTGCTTCTCTCTTATCTCCTTAATTTACTGCACTATAGTCTATTACTTATTCTTTGATTACTTGCAATTAAATTCAATTAAGCTAGCATTTAGACTAGAAAACCAATTCACCCCCCCTCTCGGTTGAGCCAACATTATAGTTATGAAATGCTTCTGTATAAAGTTTAGTAACATTATATAGCATTAATGTCATATTTGGTATATAAGACGAATGATAAGATAAGATGATTATTATCCTATCTTATATTTGGTACATTTATAAATAGAATGAGATGATTAATCATCCTCCTAGTATAAGAATGATTTAATCCTCTCAAGAAACAAAAGATTATTTTCAATCTAATGTGATTAGCTATTAAATACTTATCTTTTATCCCTCAAAATTTACATTTAAAAATTATTTTAAACATTTAATAAGATGACAATGGTCATTTTTTTATTGATAAATTCAAATTATTTTCCTCTTTTTCCCTTTTGTATACCTCCTATTTCTTTTACTCTTTATCATTGTTGGCTCTACCGAGAGGGGGGGTGAATCGGTTTTCTAACAATTATGGCAGATTTTAAATTAATCGCAATTTAAACACAAATGATAATGAATAAAACAGTGCAATATAACAATTTAATGCAAAGAGAGGGAAAGAGAAACAAACACAGCGACTTATAGAGGTTCGGCCAACTCTTGCCTACGTCCTCTCTCCTTGACCTTCTTGTCAAGTGGTTTCTTTCTCTCTTTCAATAGAGTTTACAAAGTTCCTTTTACAGGTTAAGGAATAACCTCTCTACCCTTAGCAATACAGAAAATGTATTCACCCTTTTACAATAACACTCACTGAGGAACAATCCTCTTTTCTTTTAAGGTGTGGATGAATACAGAATAAGGCTTTTCAGTGGGTAGGACTAACAAAGCTTGTAGTACTTAAGCTTGTACAATAAATCTCAATTAATGAGCAATAGGGATACAAGGAATGAAAGAATTAAAGCTTGAGAATGTTTGGAATGTTCAGTGATAGTCTCCCCCTCTGCTTTGTCTTCAATGCTTGGTTATATACTGAAGGTTGGGTAGTTGGAGCATTAAATGCAGTTTTTTTCCGTTGAGATTTGAAGAAAATAACCGTTGGGAACCTCCAGTGGTCAGACAGATCGATCTCTTATCTTGGCCAGATCGATCTCTTAGTTTTGAATCCTGCAAGATCAAAGCATAAATACACAGGGAGATCGATCTCATAGGTTACCAGATCGATCTCTCAGTTAGAGTATGAGAAGGCAGATCGATCTGTCGAATATCCAGATCGATCTCCTATCCTCTCTGTTTGAGGAAAGATCGATCTCTCAATACACCAGATCGATCTCTTAAGCTCTCTGACTTTGAGCAGATCGATCTCTTCCTTACCAGATCGATCTCCTAAGTTCTCTGACTTAGAGGAGATCGATCTCTTAACCCTGGAAGATCGATCTCTTTTTACCTTAAACCCTTTACACCGTTTTAAGGCTTGCCAGATCGATCTCTTCCATCATGAGATCGATCTCTCATCAAGTATAAACCCAGGAGATCGATCTCTCACACCTCAGATCGATCTCTCATCAGCAGAACTCTAAGTTCTGGTTCTGATATCTTCTAAACATGTTTGTATACCATTTTAACATTATTGTATTAACTTGTTTTGTCATTTCAAAATACATTAACTCAACAATCATTTTTTTAATAAAGAAATAAAATATAATTTCAATAAGATAACATTTTTTTAGAACAATTAACATTTTCAATTACATTTTCTGGAAATATCAATTTTTTAAAATCAATTTTTTTAAAAAATAACTCTTAAGTATAAAAATTACTGTAATATTTTTTAATTTATAATTTTTGAATTATTAAATTTAGCCAGTATGTTTTTTCTTATATTAATTTTTTTCTATTATTTTTCTCTTTTTCCTTTTGTTGGTAGAAAATGAAAAGAAAATGAAGAAAAAAATAAAAATAAAAATAAAGAAGATATTTTTTTTTGAGAAAAACAAGGAAACTTTTTTTAAGCAATCCATTTTTTTTAAATGCACATTTTTCTATGATAAATATATTTAACTTAAAATAATAGAAATTCTTTTAAAATTTAACCATAAAAAATTAAAAAAGAAAAAATTATAAAAAGTAAAAAAAAAACCTCGAGAAAAAAATAATTTAATAATTGAATTCCTTCTCTTTCACAATCAATTGAGCCTTTACATTTTTAATTTTCACTAAATTAAGTTCTTACATTTCAATTTTCACTAAATTGAACCCTTATATTTTTAATTTTCACTAAATTAAGCTCTTACATTTCAATTTTCACTCAATTGAGCCTTAATTAAACTCTTACGTTATAACTTTTAATCACGATTTTTGTTAAGGAAAATCGAAAAAAAAATTCAATTAAGTGAAAATTGAAATATAAAAATTCAATTGATTGAAAAAAAAAAAAGGAGCTCATGCTAAACTTTTTTTTTTTTGTGGGAGACCTATTTTGATCCTTTTGCCAAAAAAAGAAAAAGAAATAGAGAAATATTTTTAATAAAAAGTATTTTTTAAAAAATCAATTTGTATTAAAAATAATTTAAAAAAATTAATGCTTAATTATAGAAATTATAATAATATATCCTTTTTGTTAAAAAAATCTTTGAATTATAATTATAAGCAAAATATAAATTAAATTATATTTACTTTAAAGAAGAGTAATTTTGATCAATAAAAAAATCATGTTATTTTATTATAAATTTTATACATAGCAAATGTGATGAAAAAAATATAAAAATCATCCAAGCTCTTAATCCTTCTACACATCAAATGTACTAAAGAATGATATTTATTTAATCCAATCCTATTTATAATCTATACTATTCTAATCATTCTTCATTCTATGTACCTATCATGATCTAAGGTGCTTGTTCTGATACGATAATAGCAAATCTCCATCATCCTCCTAATAGTATAGCAGCTATATATTCTGCAATAGCCATGCTTGATGTCAGCCCGGGTGATTCAATTCCAAAAAGATTTACAAGTCCACTCACTCCGTGAAATTCATCTCCCTACAAAAATTAGAAAATAGATGTATGTCAAAATAACCAAAATAGACACAAATCAGCAAAATCACTCGTCTTTGCGCAAAATGTGGATAGACAATTTTATTGAAACCATGACATTCAGGAGGGGAAAAAACACCTTGTCTGTTCGATCTGTTGTTTCACAATTTTCTAACACGAATTTATGAACCATGTTCTAATCCTCCAATAATTAAACTACAAAGTAGGAAAGTGGATATACAATCTAACCATTAGATTAACAAATTTTTCATCCACATCAATTTCCATCCTCCTTACCAAACAAAGCCCAAACATTCAGCTAAACACAGATTTGAAGCATATCAACCTGAATTAGCATTTCTGGTTACCCTTCTGCTGCATTTCTGCTTGTAGAAAAGTCTGACCAGGCATGGTAATTAGCATGATTCAAAAATTTATCAACAGAATTTCAGCTATCAAGGTCATTTGTGAGCATATATATATATATATATATATATATATATATAGACATACACACACACGCAAAAAAAAAAAAAAAAAACATACCAAATATAACTGTAAAACCCTGCTACTAGGAGATTTCGTAAAATGCTAATTAATATAAAATAAACTAAAAATGGACTAATACCCTAGATAAAATTACAAACTAGTAATATATAAAATAATACCCTAGATAACTTAACCTCTCAACTAACATATATCTATCCTCCATCATTCTCCCCTGATTGGAGAAAACTTGACCCCAAGCTTGGAAAGATAAAAGCAGAAGATATTTCCAGCAAGACCCATGAATATACTACTTCAACAAAGCAGAGACTTGGAATGAAGAAATAAGTGGAAGAATTTTCGTTAAAAACAAAGAACTTGACCTCTTTTTTCAGAAATAAAAGATCAATAGTAGAATCCTCACTAGATGACAGCTCAATTAAAGTTCTTATTTGCTTGAATCGCTTCAAACTCGGTCTCTAAATTTTCAAACCCAATATCTAGGTCTCAACCTCTTCAGTTTTAAAATTATGTTCCTCAAGTAGCTAATAAAGTCGCACTTGTTCCTGCCATTTCTGGAGCGTGAATGGACAGCCGCCCTTTCCCCTTCTCACAATGTTCAAAACTTGCCCAAGAATCAAAGTGTGAGTGAATGGCACTTCAAAGTGCTTCCCGTTGTTCTTGCTGGGGATCTGCATGGGGTACTTCCGCCCGATCTGGAGCCCGCAAGTTCTCAAGACTTGGGTTCCAAAATAGGTTACTTAGGTCCATAAGAGACTTGTTTCCAACTGGATTCTTTGTCACAAGCATTGGGAAAAAATGGAAATTAACTAAGTACGACACAATCACAATATTTTTACTAACGGTACAAAGTAAAGCACAATGGCTAAAGCTAGTCCATTTAGCTTATCCAAGTAATGAGAAAAGGCTTGGTTGTTGTTTGTTTGTTTGCAAAGTTTCTCACTAATAATAAATTGTGGATAGACAATTGTCGAAATGCTAACCTGGGGAACAAATGTAATGTAATTTGCAAAGAAAATTCTGCAGCAAAAGGTAGTATTTCTCCAAATATATTTAAAATGCAGAGTTGTGTTAACAGACAAGAAATGCTAACCTGGGGAACAAATGTAATGCAATTTGCAAAGAAAATTCTGCAGCAAAAGTTAGTATTTCTCCAAATATATTTAAAATGCAGAGTTGTGTTAACAGACAAGAAATTCGGGCATGTGGCTAGGCATATTAGACTCAAGGGTATATGTGTCATTCACATGAAAAGATTAGTTAGACATTTTTCTGTTATTTTTCTTGGTATGTGCGTGCTGTATTGGAAAGAGGCTGAGTTAGTTATTCTGGTATGTGAGAACCTCTGCCTATCTACCATATAAACACTTTCTCCTTTCTTTCATAATGTGATAACAACATCCTCTCCTTCAATTTACTCTGTTCTGCATTTGTAATATGGTATCAGAATATTTCTCGCATAGCAGATCATGTATTTTTGTTGGAAATCAGAAAGAGATAAAAAAATGGGAGAATCTGTCAGGAGAAAACTGGCTGCTGTTGATTGCCATATTTGGAAAAAATAGGGTCACACTTTAGTAGGAGAATATTACAAATAAAGGAGGAAAATCAGTTAATTGTTTTTAGAATTAGGAAAGTTATTTTATTTTATTTGTGTATCCCATTTTAGGGCTGCCGACTCTTCCTATAAGAGATCAATTTGTTCACAATTCTTTTAATGTAAATACAAGAGATTATTTGTTCTCTCTATTCAATTTTCTTATTCTTTATGGTGTCAGAGCCTAAATTTTTTGGTCCCTAAGAAAACCTAGCTGTCACAATCTTTGTTTCTTTTCCATAACATCAACAATTTGATATCCCCCTCCCCAATTATGTCTTATATCTCGTCTGAATACATGTCAAATACCCGTCACAATCTAAACACAGAAGCCCCACCCACTCACATTTCTAAAGCCCATCCTGTGCAGATCACAATAATTCAGGTGAATGGCTACAACTTTCTACTGTGGTCTCAATCCGTTCGGATGTACATTATAGGAAGGGGTAAGATTGGCTACCTGATGGGAAACTAAGGCTTCAACTATGAAGGATAGTGCTTATGCAACGTGGGATGCAGAATATTCCATGGTCATGATCATGGCTGGTGAATTCCATGGATGAAGACATCAGCTCTAATTACATGTGCTACCAGATAGCGAAAGAACTTTGGGACATTGTCAATCAGATGTATTCGATTTGGGTAATCAATCCCAGGAGTATGAACTCACCCTAAAGCTCAGTGGGATCTATCAAGGTGAAGATAGCATCACTAAATACTTTAATTCTTTGAAAAGATTACAGCAAGATTTGGATCTTTTTAATGATTATGAATGCAAGTCAGCTAATGACTACAACCATAATAAGAAAATGGTTTTTGCTAACACAATATTTAAGCTTCTTGCTGGTTTAAATGTTGAGTTTGTTGAGGGTTTGGGTACAAATCATTGGTAGAAATCTCCAATCAATGAATTGTTTGCCAAGGTTCATGGGTACGAGAGCCAGACATGTTATGCTTGGCAAGAAGAGTGATGGCTGCTCAATAAATAACTTTGCATTGGTGGTTGATGCCAAGGCTAATGCTAGCCAAAAAAGTTCCTTAAGTCAGCGACAAGATGATGACAAATCTCGGGTGTGGTGTGATTTTTACAACAAACCACGTTATAGTCGAGAAAAATGTAGGTTGGTGGTTGATGCCAAGGCTAATGCTAGCCAAAAAAGTTCCTTAAGTCAGCGACAAGATGATGACAAATCTCGGGTGTGGTGTGATTTTTACAACAAACCACGTTATAGTCGAGAAAAATGTAGGAAAATTCATCGCAAACCAGAAATTTGGAAAAGTCGCAAGTCATGGGACCAATCCAATCATGAAACACCATCCGTAAATGAAGCAGACTCAAGTCCATTTAGCAAAGAACAGATAGGTCACCTCCTAAAACTGCTAAACTCTAATTCCGTATCTGGTTTTCCTAGTGGTTCTTTGGCACACAAATGTAGTAATCTAATTGCTCTACCTAGTTTCTCAAAATCTATTCCCTAGATCAATGATTAAAAACCTTCTAGTCACCTGACTAGTTCTTCTCATCTGTTCAATACCTATTCCCCTTGTTCCAATCATGAGAAAACTAGAAAAGCTGATGGTAGTTTCTCAACTATTGCAGGCAAAGGCCTAATCAAAATATCACAAAATATTGAACTTAAATTTGTCCTTCATGTTCCTAAACTTGCTTGTAATCTACCATCTGTTGGCAAACTTTCACAAGATTCTAACTGTTGTGTTATTTTCTATGACTCTCATTGCAATTTTCAGGACCAGAATTCGGGGATGCTTATTGGTAGTGCTAGATGATGAACGGACTCTACAATTTTGAAGAGAATTCCCTTGGTAATAAAAAGGCTTAAGGCTTTAGTAGTGTTAGTTCAATTCCAGTTAGTGATAATATAATGCTATGGCATCTTAGACTAGGACATCCAAGTTTTGTTATCTCAAACATTTGTTTCAATTTCAGTTAGTGATAATATAATGCTATGGCATCTTAGACTAGGACATCCGAGTTTTATTATCTCAAACATTTGTTTCCAAGTTCATTTCAAGGAGTGAACTACTCAAATTTTCATTGTGAAAGTTGTCATCTTCCTAAAGATCATCAGGCAACTTTTCTATCAAAACCTTATCGTGCATCGAAACCATTTTATTTAATACATAGTGATGTATAGGGTCCTTCACTAGTCACTAATTTGTCTGGAAAAAAATGGTTTGTCACCTTTATCAATGATCACACATGGTTATGCTAGGTTTATTTGATGAGTAAAAATCCGAAGTGGAAAAATTGTTTAAAGACTTCTACCAGATGGTTCAAACACAATTTCAAACAAAAATTTTCATTTTGCACTCCGACAATGGTACCGAATATTGCAATGAGTGTTCGGGAACTTTTTTGAAAGGTAAACAAAATAATCCATCAGTCGTCATGTCGTGAAACTCCTCAACAAAATGGCATTTCTGAACAAAAAACCAACACTTGAAGTAGCACAAGCTACTATGTTTTCTATGCATATTCCAAAGTATCTTTGGGGAGAAGCTGTTTTAACTACATCATACTTGATTAACAGAATGCCTACCAAGGTTCTAAAGTTTGAAACTCCACTAAACTTAAAAATAAATAAATAAATAAAAATAAAAATCCAGCCACTAGATTACACTCAAATCTACCATTAAGAGCATTTGAATGTACATGTTTTGTCCATATACCCACTATTTCTTGGTCAAAATTGGATCCTAGAACAGAAATATGTGTTTTCATCAGGTAAGCTCCAAATAAAAAGGGTTACAAGTGTTTTAACCCAATTACAAAAAAGACTTTCGTCAGCATGGATGTCTCTTTCCTTGGAAATCAGCCTATTTTTAAAATCATCTTCAGGGGAAGAATAATAGGGAAGATTATTTTTAGGAGACCACAAAATCATTACCAGACTCGGTTTTCTCAAACAATATTGAAGAAAATTTTTCTAATAATGAAAATAAAGAAGTATAGAGTCAACCAATGCCTAGTATCATTGTATCACAAACAAAGGGAGAAACTCTACAACCAGATCAATGCAATCCGAATCTTGAGCTTCAGGTTTATACTAGAAGGAAAGCTAGGAAAGATACCACAAGTCTACCTATCACTCTAGCACAAAATCAATCAAAATCCTCAAAGGTACAAATCCTACTCTTGTTCCATTATCTCCTGTTAGTGAACCACAAAATTCTGAGTCTCTCGATTTAAATATTCCTACAGCCCATTGAAAAGGAGTCTGGTCATGTACCCACCATCCCATTGAGAAATACTTGTGATATAAAAAACTGCCCACCAACCATAGAGCATTTACCTTTAGGATTTCTAATCTATTTGTTCCAAGAACTAATCAGGAAGCATTTGATCATCTGAATTGGAAGTTAGCAGTGATGGAAGAGATGAATGCTCTCAAGAAGAGTGGCGCATGGGATATAGTCAGCCTTCCCAAAGACAAGAGACTGGTAGGGTGCAAGTGGGCCTTCACCGTGAAATATAGGGTTTATGGAAGTGTAGAACAATATAAAGCAAGGCTGGTGGCAAAAGGCTTTACCGAAACCTATGGGGTAGATTATCATGAGTACTTTGCTCTAGTGACAAAAATAAACTCTATTAGGGTGTTGCGATCTCTAGTCGTGAATTTCAATTGGCCACTACACCAGTTGGATGTCAAACTGTGTTTTTAAACGACGGCATGGAGGAGGAAGTCTTCATGAATCTCCCACCTGATTTCAAGGACAACCATGGAAAAGACAAGGTCTGTAAATTGAAAAATCCTTGTATGGCCTTTCGCAGTCGCCTAGAACATGGTTTGAATAGTTTGGAAGAGCAGTGAGGAGCCACAGGTACATCCAGAATCAGGTCTTGATCACAAACTATTTTACAAGCACTCAACAGAAGGTAAAGTTGTTGTCTTGATTGTATACGTAGACGATATGATCATAACCGGAGATGATGGTGCAGAGGTAGAAAGGTTGAAAAGAAAACTTGCTGAGGACTTTGACATCAAAGATGTAGGAGTATTGAAGTACTTTCTTGGGATGGAATTTGCTAGATCCAAGGAAGGCATCTTTGTCAATCAACGTATGTGTTGGACTTGGTGAAACAGGGATGATAGGGTGCAAGGCAGCCGAAACTCCAATTGAACCAAATTTGAAGCTTCAACTTATTGCTGCTGAAAAGGTGAAGGACAAAGAAAGGTATCAAAGATTAGTTGGAAGACTAATTTACTTATCACACACTAGACCTGACATAGCCTTTGTTGTGAGAGTGCTAAGTCAATTTATGCTTTCTCCTTGCCAAGACCACTTTGAAGCCATGTATAGGAGGATTTTAAGATATCTGAAGGGAACTCTGAGAATTTTCAAGAAATGAGACCAATTACAAGCAGAAGCATATACTGATACAGACTGAGCAGGAAGTATTTTAGACAGAAGATCAACCTCGAGTTACAACACATTTTTGTAAGAAATTACTTGGTTTTTGGAGGAGTAAAAAAACAAAGTGTGGTAGCCAGGTGTAGCGTAGAAGCAAAATTTAGATCAGTTGCACATGGTATATGAAAAATGATGTGGATTAAAAGGCTTTTGGAAAAATTAAAGATCCCAGCTCCATCTCCAATGAAGCTCTACTTTGATAACAAGGCAGCCATCTAAATTGCTGATAATCCAATCCTCCATGATAGAACAAAGCACATTGAAGTAGACAAACGCTTCATTAAGGAGAAAATTGACAGTAGTCTTATCTGCATGCCTTATATTCCTACCTTTGGTCAAGTTGCTGACATTTTAGCCAAAGGACTACACCAAGCATATTTTGACAGTTTAGTAAGCAAGCTGTCAACGGAAGACAATTTCATGCCATCTTGAGAGGAGTGTTGGAAATTAGAAGAGAGTAAAAATAGGAGAATCTATCAGGAAAAATCTGGCTGCTACTGATTGCCATATTTGGATAAAATAGGATCACACTTTAGCCATAGAATATTGTAAAAAAGGAGGAAAACTAGTCAATTGTTATTAGAATTAAGAAAGTTATTTTATTTAATTTTTGTTACCCATTATAGGGCAACCGACTCTTCCTACAAGAAGACATCAACTTGTTCTATATTCTTTAATGTAAATAGAAGAGATTTTTTGTTCTCTCTATTCAGTTTTCTTATTCTTTAACTTTGTTTTTACATGGATGACTGATGACGACAACAACAATGCCAACAATCTTGTGGTGGTTGGCACCTCTTCTTCTTTGAAAAATTGAAGCAGTCCATTCTATCTCCACAATGGAGATCATCCAAGACTAGTGCATGTTTCTCACCAGTTAGCTGGATCAAACTACAATACAAGGAGTAATGCTATGATGATGCTTTAATAGCTAAAAACAAAATTTGTTTTGTTGATGGAACTATTGTCAAACCAGAAGCTGAAGATCTTTATGGAGCACAGACACGCTGCCATAGTATGGTAATTACAAGGATACTCAACTCGGGTTATTCACGAGATTGCAGACAATTTGCTTTATTATTCGATTGCTTATGAGATCTGGAGTGATATGAAGGATCATTTTCAACAAAGTAATGCTCCAAGTATTTTTCAGATCAAGAAGAGTATTGTTGCATTGTATCAAGGCTCATTAGATATTAGCAATTATTACACAAGTCTCAAGATTCTTTGGGATGACTTGAAAGAATATTAGCCAATTCTTGTTTGTAATTGTGGACGAATGCATCCTTGGGCTAAATATAGGCAATAATAGTGTGTTATGCAGTTCTTGATGGGGTTAAACGATTCTTTTACTCAGGTTCGAGCTCAAATACTGATGATATATCCTCTTCCTCACATCACAAAGGTGTTCTCCCTAGTCGTACAAGAGGAACGCCAATGAGTTATTGGTTAGAATACTTTACCTATTTCAGAGTCCCTTCTTTAGAATGAAATGACAATGGTTCTTGCATCAAATGGAAACCAAAGATCTAAGGGCAAAAGAGATCGTCATTGTGTACGCATTGCAGTATGTTGGGTCATACCATTGAGAAATGTTATAAGCTGATAGGATATTCTCCCGACTGTAAATCAAAAGGGAAGAATGTAGCATCTAAGGCACGTGTGAATCAAGAAAGTTCTACTTTGGATGATGGTTCAGAAAATTCATCGACAGGATTAAGCTATAGCCAATGTAAGCAACTCATTGCATTCTCAAGCTCACAACTGTAGCTTGGTTCTTGTGACATCTCATAGCAGCAGTAGCCTGAGCCTATGATATCTTGTTTTAGTGGTATTTTTTTTTCATTTTCTTCATCTGTTTCTACTCTTTCTCTTTCCAAATCAACTTGGATTCAACATACTGGAGCCACTCATCATATATGTCGTTCTTTAAATCTCTTCAAGTCTACTATTGTGTGCAATTCATGTGTCACATTGTCAACTGGACATTCTATTGCCATAACCAAATTGGAAGTATTGAACAACTTGGTTTTAGAAAAGGTTTTATTCGTTCTTGATTTCATACTCAACTTGATTTAAATAAGTTAATTAACTCAAAAACACGATTGCTTTGTTAATTTTTCTTTTGAATCTTGTGTAATTCAAGACCCTAGACAAGGCAAGATGATTGGGATGGGCCGGCGTGTTGGAAATCACTATGCTTTGAGCCCAAGTTATAATACTTTCCAAAATACATGTGTTCCACTTGATTGAAATAATGTTTCCATAGCATAGAGTGAACTTTGGCATTTTAGATTGGGATCCATCCTTTGTAAAGCTTTAAACATTAAAAGGTGATTTGGATATATATTGTAGTTCAGACAATCATGTTCATTATTCCGTTTATCCATTAGCTAAACAATGCAGTTGCCTTTTACTTATGCCAATTCTTTTTCAGAGTCTCCCTTTCAATTGATACACATTGATATATGGGGACCCTTTACCCCTCTTTCTATTAAAGGCTACAAATATTTTTGAACAATAGTAGATGAACAATATTTTTGAACATGGGTTTACTTGTTAAAAGTCAAGTTTGATGTTATCACTATCTTTCTTGATTTTTGCACCCTAATTCAAACTCAATTTGGTGTTTCAATTAAGTCGGTTCGTTTTGATAATGCTCCAAAGTCAGAGTTAACCTTCAATGATTTTTTTTCTAGCACAAGGAATGATCACTTTTCATCCATGTGTTAATACTCCACAACTGAATTCTATTGTGGAGCGGAAATATCAACACATCTTGAATGTGGTTGGTGCCTTACTTTTTCAATCCAACGTTCCTTTACCTTATTGGAGTGATTCCATTTTAACTTTTGTGTATCTTCTAAATCGCATGCCATTACTTGTTTTGAACAATAAATGTCCATTTGAGTTACTATGACATAAAAACCATCATATACACATCTTAAAGTCTTCGGCTGTTCACGTTATTGATCCACTCTTAATAGACGTCATTCCAAATTTTCCCTACAAGCAGCTTCAACTATTTTTCTTGGTTATTGTCCTAGTTACAAAGGTTATAAATTGTTAGACCTAGCTACTAATGTTGTGTACATCTCACGTGATGTTGTTTTTCATGAACACGGTTTTCCTTTTTCAAATCCAATCCTTCTTCAAAGTCAACTAATGACTCAAGGTTTTTCTCAAATTGAGTGTTACTATCCACAGTTACCAAAATACCTTTGTCACAAGATTCTCAAATTATTTCAGTTAACCATTGAGTCAAAATCAATCCAATGAATCACGTCCAGTTCGAACTTGTAATCCTGCTTCATATCTATGTGATTATCATTGTTATTCAACTACTTCTATTTGTTCCACTTCACATCCATTCTCGTCGGTCATTGGTTATAACAAACTCTCTCCCTTTCATAAAGCTTTTGTTCATGTCATTTCCTCTCACACTGAACCAAATACTTATGCACAAGCTGCTAAGTTTCCAGAATGGTGAGAAGCAATGTTTGCAAACTTGCAAGCTTTAGAAGACAATGGGACTTGGACTGACACTTCCTTGCCTCTAGCAAAGAAACCTGCTGTTGTCATTGTCAAAGGAAATATCATCCTACACAGCAGATTTACAGCTAATATCTACACATTTAATGCCAGCAGATTTACAGCTTTGACTGATATGGCAGTTATGATTATACAGATTTATTCCTTCCTTAATTAGGATATACTAGCTGTACGGTATTAATTAGATAGATGTATATATGGTAGGGGCTGAAGTTTAGCTTATTTTTCTTCCCAAAATAGCTTGTAATCTATCTATATAATGGGCAATTGTCAATGAAGAAAGGCAGACTTTTCTCAAAAAGACTCTAAACTGTCATGGTATCAGAGCCATTTGTCTCTAAGCTGTAGTTCTAAATTGCCATTTGTCTCGTGCTCTCAAGTTTCCTAGTCTTGGTTATTCTTGTTCAAGTTCTCTTGACCTCATGTCTTTCGATAAGTCTGATGTTTCTTTGATTCGTTTCAATGGCAAGAACTACTCTGCTTGGGCGTTTCATTTCAGGATTTTCGTCAAAGGTAAGGAGCTGTGGGGACATGTTGATGGCAGTAACCCAGCTCCTGACAAAGACAAAGACAAAGACCGACACGCCAAGTGGGAAGTCAAGGACGCACAAGTTATGGCATGGATTTTAGGATCTGTCGAACCCAACATCATCTTGAACCTTCGATCTTCTCAGACTGCAGCTCAGATGTGGACTTACCTGAAGAAGGTCTACAGTCAACAAAACACTGCTCGTCGGTTCCAGCTTGAACATGAATTGGCCACTCTTCAACAGGATAGTCTTTCTATCTCTGATTTTTACTCTAGATTCACTAATCTTTGGGCTGAATACACTGATATAGTTTATGCTGACTTACCATCCGAAGGTCTTAGTTCTGTTCAATCTGTCCATGAAACTACTCAGAGGGATCAATTTCTAATGAAACTAAGACCAGAATTTGAAGGCACCAGATCCAATCTTATGAACCGAGAATCTGTCCCCTCCTTGGATACATGCCTCAATGATCTTCTTCGCGAGGAACAGCGCCTTCTCACTCAAACCACCATGGAACAACGACGATCTACATCTGTTCCTGTAGCCTATGCAGCACAAGGTAGGCCACGAAACAGGGATATGAGCACTGTTCAGTGCTTCTGTTGCAAGGGATTTGGCCATTATGCTGCAAACTGTACCCGAAAATTCTGCAACTATTGCAAAAAGGATGGCCATATCATCAAGGAATGCCCAACTCGACCCCCCAAGAAATCGGAGACAGCATATACTGTTTCAGTTGGCTCTTCTAGCCCTGGTAGTTTTGTGAATACAACACAAAGTGCTCCTGCTCCTGCTCCTGTCCAACCCGTGACCCCTGACATGATTCAACAAATGATCATTTCTGCATTTTCAGCTTTAGGACTCTCAGGTAAACCCTTCTCTACATCATCTCCTTGGTACTTTGATTCCGGGGCTTCCCATCATATGACAAACAACGCTGATTCTCTTACCAATGTAAACAAATATTTTGGAAATCTCAAAATTCATACTGCTGATGGCAATCATTTACCTATCACGGCCACTGGTGATGTTTCCTCCTCTCTCACTGATGTCTTCGTATCTCCCGGTCTTACCACCAATCTTGTGTCTGTCGGTCAGTTGGTTGATAATGATTGTAAAGTAGAATTTTCTAAATCTGGTTGTGTTGTGCAGGATCAACAGTCAGGGCGGATGATAGTGAGGGGGCCTAAAGTGGGACGGCTTTTTCCTCTTCAATTTCCTTTGTCTTCTTTTTCTTTGCCTTTTGTCGCTTATAATTCTGCTCATGTTGATTACCGAGCGTGGCATAAACGTCTCGGACATCCAAACTCTAATGTACTTCATGCTTTATTGAAATCTGGTTTTCTTGGGAATAATGAAACACCATCTCTTAGTGCTGTTCAGTTTGATTGCAATTCTTGCAGACTTGGCAAAAGTAAAACTCTACCCTTTCCTATTCACACACCGCATGTTGTCAAACCTTTCGATTTAATACATAGTGATGTGTGGGGTATGGCACCAGTCACTTCGCATGCTAATTACAAATACTTTGTCACTTTTATTGACGACTATAGTCGTTTCACATGGATTTATTTCCTTCATTCCAAAGACGAAGTATTTTCTGTTTTTTAGATTTTTCATGCATATATTCAGACACAATTTTCTGCTCATATCAAAATCCTTTGTTCTGACAATGGGGGTGAGTATATGTCTCATTTGTTTCAGGACTTCCTACAGAATCATGGCATCATCTCTCAACGGTCTTGCCCTTCGACCCCTCAACAAAATGGGGTGGCTGAAAGGAAGAACCGTCACCTTCTTGATGTGGTTCGCACACTTCTGTTAGAATCCTCCACGCCCTCTCGATTTTGGTGCGAAGCTCTTTCCACTGCTGTCCATCTCATTAATAGATTGCCTTCTCCCACTTTGAACCATGACTCACCTTTCACCAGGTTATTTGGTCACCCTCCAACTTATTCTAACCTTCGTACCTTTGGTTGTGTCTGTTATGTTCATCTTCCTGCACATGAACGCACAAAACTCACGGCTCAGTCAATTAAATGTGCTTTTCTAGGATATTCAGTACAGCAGAAAGGTTTTCTTTGCTATGATCCAAATCTGTGTCGCATTCGAGTTTCCAGAAATGTGATTTTTTTCGAAAATCAGTATTTCTTTTCTACCCATCAGGATCCTGTTTCTCCTTCATTTTCTGTTTTGCCTATGTTTCCTAACTCTCCTGCAGATCGAGTCCCTTCTAAGCCTCTCCTAGTGTATCAACGGCGCTCCACTGCCACTTCCCACCAACCTTCAGCACCTCCCGAGCTCCCTCAAGCTTCTTCCCCGACTGCTGCTCCTGTTTCAGCACCTGCACCTCCCTCTCTCAGACACAGTACTCGAGTTCGTAGACCCCCAGATAGGTTTGGTTTCTCTTCTCCTTCATCCTTCACAGCCACCTTGTCTTCTATTTCTCTTCCTTCGTCTTATAAACAAGCAATGGAGCATGAGTGTTGGCGAAAAGCAATTGAAACCGAACTTCTCGCCCTTGAGGAAAACCAAACCTGGGATGTTGTTCCATGTCCTTCCTACGTGAAACCCCTTGGCAGTAAGTTCGTGTTTTCTATCAAGCTTCGTTCCGATGGGTCCATAGACCGTTACAAGGCTCGGTTAGTGGCACTTGGCAACAAACAAGAATATGGTCTCGACTATGATGAGACCTTCGCACCAGTCGCCAAAATGACCACTGTCCGAACTATACTCGCCCTTGCTGCCTCCCAATCCTGGCCCTTACGTCAAATGGATGTCAAGAACGCATTTCTCCACGGTGATCTCAAGGAAGAAGTTTACTTGAAACTTCCCTCTGGTATGCCCACTTCCTCACCTAATGATGTTTGCAAACTGAAACGTTCTTTGTATGGTTTGAAGCAGGCACCAAGAGTGTGGTTTGAGAAGCTTCGATCCACTTTGCTTGGTTTTTCTTTCACTCAAAGTCAGTATGACTCCTCCCTTTTTCTACAAAGGACATCCACAGGAATCGTTGTCCTCCTTGTTTATGTGGACGATATCGTCATCACTGGCTCTGACTTGGAGGCACTCTCTGCGGTTCAGACTTTGTTGAATTCTACATTCCACATGAAAGACCTTGGCCAGCTCACCTATTTCTTGGGTTTAGAGGTGCGTCATCAACCTCACGGTCTCTTCTTGCATCAGCACAAGTACAGTCAGGATCTGGTTCAGCTAGCTGGTCTCACCAACGCTACTTCGGTTGACACCCCCATGGAACTTAATGTGAAATATCGACGTGACGAAGGGGAGCTTCTTGAGGATCCTACTACCTATCGGAAGTTGGTTGGTAGTCTTATCTATCTAACCATTACCCGACCAGACATCTCTTATGCTGTTCATACCGTCAGCAAATTCATGCAAGCACCGAGGCATCTCCATCTATCTGCTGTCCGCCGCATAATTCGCTACATTCTTGGGACACCTACTCATGGCTTATTCTTCCCTTCCGGTTCTTCACTTCAGCTACAAGCCTATAGTGACGCTGACTGGGCTGGTTGCCCAGACACCAGGAAATCTACTACTGGCTGGTGTATGTTTCTTGGTAATGCCCTTATCTCTTGGAAATGCAAGAAGCAGGACCACGTCTCCAAATCATCTACTGAGGCCGAGTACCGAGCCATGTCTGCAGCATGCTCCGAGATCATTTGGCTGCGTGGTCTCCTCACAGAGCTCAGTTTCTCTCCCGTTCATCCTACTCCACTCCATGCTGACAACACTAGTGCCATCCAAATTGCTGCCAACCCAGTCTATCACGAACGCACCAAGCACATCGAGGTTGACTGTCACTCAATCAGAGAAGCCTATGATCATCAGGTCATCACCCTTCCACATATCTCCACCACTTTGCAGATCGCCGATATCTTCACAAAATCCCTGCCACGACAGCGCCATCATTTTCTCGTTGGCAAATTGATGCTTGTCGATTTACCAGCATCAATTTGAGGGGGGATGTCAAAGGAAATATCATCCTACACAGCAGATTTACAGCTAATATCTACACATTTAATGCCAGCAGATTTACAGCTTTGACTGATATGGCAGTTATGATTATACAGATTTATTCCTTCCTTAATTAGGATATACTAGCTGTACGGTATTAATTAGATAGATGTATATATGGTAGGGGCTGAAGTTTAGCTTATTTTTCTTCCCAAAATAGCTTGTAATCTATCTATATAATGGGCAATTGTCAATGAAGAAAGGCAGACTTTTCTCAAAAAGACTCTAAACTGTCAGTCATAGGGTGTACAAAAATAAGTTTCGAGCTAATGGAAGTTTGGAGATACACAAAGGTTGCCTTTTAGCCAAGGCTACACACAGCAAGAAGGTTTGACTATCTCGATACTTTTTTCTCCAATTGCCAAACTTGTTATTGTGAGAGTTCTCCTTGCATTGGCTTCCATATATGGTTGGAGTCTTACTCAGCTTGATGTTAATAATGTTTTTTTACATGAAGATTTGACAGAGGATGTCTACATGTCATAGCCACTAGGATATCTCCGAGAGGGGGGATTGGTCATCTAATGTCGTAAGCAAATTTCATAAATCTTTTTATGATTGAAAGCAAGCTTCAATTCAAAGGTTTTCAAAGTTCTCAATTGCCTTGCTCAATTGTGGATTTAAACAATCAACTGTTGACAAATTCTCTATTTGCAAATGTTGAAGTAAGAAGAGAAACTAATTTTTTATATATTCAGAATGTATTACAAGGTTACGTTTATATACAAGTAGAGAGTCTAAGTTAGGAAAGTCCTATAATTAACCCTAGCTAATTCAGCCTATAATTAAGTCCTATATTTAAGATCTACAACCTATAACACTCCCCCCCCCCCAAGCTGGAGCATAGATATTAATCATGCCCAGCTTGTTACAAATATAATCAACCCGAGGCCCATTGAGAGCCTTTGTGAAGATATCCCCTACTTGTTCTCCAATTTTCACATATCCTATAGAGATCAATTTTTGCTGCACCTTTTCACTAATGAAATGACAGTCAATCTCAATACGCTTAGTTCTTTCATGAAACACAGGATTACAAGCAATATGAAAAGCAACTTTATTATCACACCATAACTTTGCTGGTATTGAGACTTTAAGACCAACTTCAGTTAAGAGCTGATATATCCACAATATTTCACATACAGACTGTGCCATGGCTCTATATTCTGCTTGTGCACTAGATTTGGACACAACATTTTGTTTCTTACTTTTCCAAGAGATCAAATTTTCCCCAACAAAAAAACAATAGCCCGCAGTAGATCTTCGGTCGATTTTGGAACCTGCCTAATCTGCATCTAAGAAACACTCGATGCTCGTATGTCCATGATTACTATACAATATCCCTCGTCCTGGGGCTCCCTTTAAGTAGCAAAATCTGTTCTAAAGCTACCCAATGTTGAACTGTTGGAGAGGACATGAACTGACTTAAAATACCGACAGAATAGGCAATATTAGGACGAGTTACTGTAAGATAGTTCAGTTTTCCAACCAGCCTTCTATACTTCTTAAGATCTCCAAATGTAGAATTTGAGATAATAATGTATTTCTCTTATTTTCTGTCTTTTGAAGAGTAGAAAGGATAAGTATAAATAAGAGGAAAAATAAATAGACAGTGCTAAAAAATAAGGCAAAAAAATATTCTATTCTAGATAAAAGGAAACTAGGGATAAATAATAGGAAATCCTAAAGATATAGTAAATCAATCCTAATTTAGGAAACCAACAGCTTGCAATCAATGACAATAGGCAGAATTCCACACTCCCCCTCAAGCTGGGTTATGTATGTCAATCATACCCAGCTTGGATTTCAAAGTTTCAAATGTATTTCGTGGAAGAGCCTTTGTCAGGATGTCAGCAATTTGAAGGCTAGGTGGTGTATAGACCAGCTTAACAATGCCTCCTTCAACTTTTTCTTTTATGAAGTGTCGGTCCAATTCTATGTGTTTGGTTCGACCATGATGAACAGGATTCGTGGCAATGCTTATGGCAGCCTTGTTGTCACAATACAATCTCATAGGGCTTCCAACTTTCAACTCCCCAAGTAACCTCATTAGACAAATACCTTCACAAATTCCATGGGACATAGCACGAAATTCAGCTTCTGCACTGCTTCTAGCAACCACTGCCTGTTTTTTACTTCTCCATGTGACAAGATTTCCCCAAACATAGGAACATTACCCTGTAGTTGATCTTCGATCCGTTATGGACCCAACCTAATCTGCATCATTGTACACTTCTATATCTCTATTTGTAGTCTTCTTGAAGTAGTCCCTCACCTGGGTTCTTCTTTAAATACTGGAGAATGCGATGGGCAACTTTTAAGTGAGGTTTGGTAGGATTATTCATATTTCTGCTTACCATACCTACTGCAAACCCAATATCAGGTCGAGTGTTGGAAAGCTAGATGAGTTTTCCCACAAGTCGTTGATATCGTCCTTTGTCCGTGAGCGAGTCTCCTTCGGTTTCACCAATTTTGTTTGTTGAGTCCATTGGTGTGTGCTGGTTTGCACCCTATCATTCCAGTTTCTCTTAGTAAGTCCAGGACATACTTACGTTGAGAAACAGAGATTTTTTTCCTTGAACGAGCTATTTCCATCCCAAGGAAGTACTTGAGATACCCCACATCCTTCACCTCAAATTCTTTGGCTAGAAGCTTTTTCACATAATAAATTTCTTCACTGTAGTCTCCCGTGATGATGATATCATCCACATACACAATGATGATAGCCCGCTTTCCTTCTTTTGAAAGCTTTACAAACAAGGTATGATCTGATTGACATTACAAAAATTCATATCTTTTTAACACCTTGGTTAGTCGATCAAACCATGCTCTGGGGGATTGTTTGAGCCCATATAGAGATTTTCAAAGCTTGCAAACTTTCCCACTATTGCCTGGATTTTCAAATCCTGGAGGGATTTCCATATAAACATCCTCTTCCAAGTCACCATTCAAGAAGGCATTCTTGATGTCAAGTTGGTGAATGGGCCAATCCAAGTTTGCTGCCAAAGTCAGTAGGACTCGAACTGAGTTTAATTTGGCTACAGGTGCAAATGTCTCCTCATAGTCTATGCCATAGGATTGGGTGAATCCTTTGCAACAAGGCGAGCTTTAAACCTGTTTATGCTTCCATCTGCATTGTATTTTATTGTAAAGATCCACTTGCACCCAACTGGCTGTTTTCCTTTGGGCAGATCAGTGATTACCCACATTCTATTCCTTTCAAGTGCTTAAATTTCGTCTAGCACAGCTAACTTCCACTTGGGTTCCTTCAGAGCCTCTTGAATATTTTTTGGAATCTGCATGCTGTCAAGATTAGTGGTAAATGCACGAAAGGTTGGTGACAACTTTTCATAGGAGACAAATTTGGCAATTGGGTATCTAGTACAAGACTTTATACCTTTTCTCAAGGCAATAGGTATATCTAGATCAGCAGGAGGTTCACATATTTTGGTTTCAATTTCAGGTTCAAGTGAGGTCTTACCTGTGTGAATTTTGTGTTCCTCAGAACTCGGGTCAGATTCTTGGTCATTGTTCGGAGGTGTACAGTCCTCTACATCCTTCTGAGTTTTCTGGCGCCTCGAGTACACAATCAACTCCTTGGTTGCTGTCCCTTCCTTGGCCATAGAATCAGGAGGATTTGGAGTGTTATGTGCTGGCTGGATTTGAGAAATTTCAAAGTTGATAAGGCTGTATGGATGTGAGGCTAAGGATTCAGTGGCCAAAAATTGATATTCTTGAGTATGATTCCCCCCTTGAATATCATTTTTGGTGTAGAAGGGTAGGTTTTCGAAAAAAGTGACATCCATGGAGTTGTAGAGTTTTTTTGTGAGTGGTGAATAGCAACGATACCCCTTTTGGTTTGGTGAGTAGCCAAGGAAAACTTACTTGAGAGATTTGGGATCAAGTTTGCTTCGATGTTGCTGACTTAGGTGAACAAATGCAGTACATCCAAAAATTTTCATGGGAATAGAGGAAATTATTCTGGTTTGTGGGTAAGTAGCACCAAGTGTCTGACAAGGGGTGTTGAAATTAAGTATTCGGGATGGCATTCTATTTACAAGATAGGTAGCAGTAAGGACTGCTTCACCCCAAAAGTGTTTAGAGACATTGTATGCCAACATAAGGGATCGGGTAACTTCCAAGAGGTGTCTATTTTTCCGTTCGGCTACTCCATTTTGTTGTGGAGTGTCGACGCAAGAGGTTTGGTGGATAATGCCATTTTTGGACAAGTAGGCACCAAGGAAAGTATGGAAGTATTCTCTTCCATTATCTGTTCTAAGGACTTGGATTTTGGCTTGAAATTGGGTAAGGATCATGTTGTGGAAATTTTCAAAGATTTACCCAACTTCAGATTTTTCTTTCATTAGAAACGCCCACAATAGTCTAGTATGATCATCAATGAATGTGACAAACCATTTAGAACCAATAATATTACTAATTCTAGATGGCCCCCAAATATCACTGTGGATCATTGAAAAAGGTTGAGATGACTTATAAGGAAGGCTAAGGTATGAGTTATGAGTATGCTTGGAAAGTTGACAAATCTCACATTGAAAAATTTCAGATTTTTCATTGAACAAAGAAGGGAATAATTTTTTTAGGTACAAAAAGTTTGGATGTCATAACCGATAGTGCCACAACATGACTGGACTATCATTATTATTGCTAGAGGTCAAGGCCATACAAGGTCTTTGTGGTGATTAATGTCTCTCGGCTCCATCAACCGGAAGGAAGTAAAGTCCAACACACAGCCTAGCACTACCAATCTTCTTCTCCGAGCTCGATTCCTGAAATTCACACAAGTTAGGAGAGAATTTAGTAATTGTTGAAAGATTTCCTAGAATCTTTGTAATTATGTACAGATTTCCTAGAATCTTTGTAATTATGTACCATATTTGATTTTGTACTATATTTAGTTAGTTGAGAGATTTGGGGGCTGAAAGAGAAATCTTAGGAATCAGTTTTATTTTCCTCTTAATTAGGAAGATTAGTTGCCTTTCTCTGTTTCTTAGAAGAGATCTATAAATTCAAGTAAATCAATAGAGAAAAAATGATTCAACCATTTTTTTCATATTTTATTTTCTGTTTTTTATGGTATCAGAGCAGAAAATAAATCCTAGGGTTTGAATATGATTTTTTTGTCCCTAAGATGTCTAGCCTCACGTCTGAAACAAGTCAGCCACTTCAATCATCTCAGTCCTCTCAGTCCTTGCTTCAAACTGTCAGGAATCCATCTGACAGTCACCCCATTCAGATTACTACAATCCTCCTAAATGGTGATAATTTCCTTCGATGGTCACAATCTGTTCGCATGTACATCAGGGGGAGAGGCAAGATCGGCTATCTCACATGAGATATAAAGAAGCCCGACGTGAAGGATCCAACCTATGCCATTTGGGACGCTGAGAACTCAATGGTGATGACATGGTTGGTCAATTCCATGGCTGAAGAGATAAGTGTGAACTACCTCTATTACTCTACAG
The DNA here is from genome assembly GCA_033439115.1 of Firmiana major. Taxonomy (NCBI): domain Eukaryota; kingdom Viridiplantae; phylum Streptophyta; class Magnoliopsida; order Malvales; family Malvaceae; genus Firmiana; species Firmiana major. The sequence goes on from CM065898.1 coordinate 35,836,555, forward strand.
CCAAGGAATTATGGGACAACGTTTCACAGATGTTTTCCGATCTAGAGAATCAATCCCAAGTATACGAGTTAACCCTACAACTTGGAAAAATTCGCCAAGGTGAGGACTCTGTGACAAAGTATTTTAATTCTCTTAAAAGGATTTGGCAGGACTTGGACTTATTCAATGATTACGAGTGGAAATCACCTGAGGACTGCAATCAATACAAGAAGATGGTCGATATTGGCCGAATCTTTAAATTTCTTGCAGGTTTGAATGTTGAATATGATGAGGTCCGTGGCCAAATAGTTGGAAGAAATCCTATGCCTCCAATTGGGGAAGTATTTGCAGAGGTTCGAAGAGAAGAAAGTCGAAGACATGTGATGCTGGGAAAGAAGGCTGCATGTACAACCGGATCTGTAGAAGGGTCAGCCTTGGCTATTCCTGAAACTCAAGTCAGCCGTAGAACATTCCAAAACCAGCGTGCAGGAGACAGAAATAACCTGCACTGTGACTACTGTGGAAAACAATGCCATACTCGAGAGAATTGTTACAAGTTGCATGGTAGACCATCTAATGGCAGGGCAAACAAATCTGGTGAACAGAGCACACCTGCAGCGAATGAGGCCGTGTCATCTCCGTTCAGTAAAAAGCAATTAGATCACCTTCTTAAACTACTAAAATCTTATCCGTCACCTAATGCTCCTATTGGTTCCATGGCACAAACAGGTAGCAATCCTTTGGCACTTTCTGTTCTTGGAAAAACCGGTCCTTAGATCATAGATTCAGGGGCCTCCAATCACATGACAAGTTGTTCTCAATTGTTTAGCTCATATTATCCGTATTCTGGTATAGAAAAAGTTAGAATAGCTGATGGCAGTTTTTCACCCATTGCAGGCAAAGGGCACATTAAAATTTCAAAAAAAATCACTCTAAAATCAGTTTTACATGTTTCAAAACTTGCTTGTAATCTTCTTTCTGTTAGCAAACTGTCTAAAGACTCTAACTGTTCCATTCTTTTCTCTTCTTCCACTTGTGTTTTTCAGAACCGGAACTCGGGGAAGACGATTGGAACTGCTAGAGAAATAAATGGGTTGTACTACTTTGATGAAACTGCTTTCGGATATAAAAAAGCTCATGGATTAGGTAGTACTAGTTCAAACTTTGTCTATGATCAAGTCATGTTATGGCATAGGAGATTAGGGCATCCTAGTTTTTCATATCTCAAATATTTATTTCCTGAATTGTTTAAAGGAATTGATTGCTCAAAATTTCATTGTGAAGCTTGTCTTTTGGCTAAAGACCATCGTGTTTCATTTCCAATAAAACCCTATTCTGTTTCAAAACCATTTTATTTATTTCATAGTGATGTTTGGGGCCCATCTAAAGTTAACACACTTTCTGGCAAAAATGGTTTGTAACCTTTATTGATGACCACACAAGAGTATGTTGGGTTTATTTGTTGGAAAAGAAGTCAGAAGTTGAACAACGGTTTAAAGATTTTTTTCTTATGATTGAAAATCAATTTCAAACAAAAATTGGCATTCTAGGAACAGATAATGGAACTGAATATTTTAACAAATATTTGGAAACTTTTTTTTTGGAAAAAGGTATTATCCATCAATCAACTTGTCGTGACACACCACAACAAAATGGTATTGCCGAAAGAAAAAATAGACATTTACTTGAAGTAGCTAGGGCCATTATGTTTTCTATGAATGTTCCTAAATATCTTTGGGGAAATGCACTCTTGACTGCTGGGTACTTAATAAATAGAATGCCATCTCGAGTTTTGAAATTTAAAATACCTTTAAAGGTTTTAAAAAGTTTTTTTCCCACATCTCGGATATCAGCAGATCTTCCCTTAAAAGTGTTTGGTTGCATTTGTTATGTGTATATACCAAATATTCTTCGATCAAAACTGGACCCAAAAGCTGAAAAATGTGTCTTCATTGGTTATGCATCCAATAAAAGGGGATACAAATGTTTTAATCCAGTCACGAAGAAATTTTTCGAAAGTATGGATGTAAGCTTTGTTGAGGACCAACCTTTCTTTCAAAAAAATTTTCTTCAGGGGGAGAACATAGTAGAAGAAAATAATTTTTGGGAAACTTTACCTATTCCAGAGACGTCTATGCCTTTGATTAATTCTGATAAGCATTTTTTGGAAACACCTATTGAGAATATGGAAACTAGTACTCTTAATCCTACTTTGCCAGATGTGACTTTATCAGAGACAGGGGGAGAAGTACTTCCAACGGATTACAATCCTCAATCTGAGCTTCAGGTTTATACTAGAAAAAAGTTTCCCAAACGTACTACTGTTCCAGTTAGTTCTCCAGCAGATGTTCAATCCAATTTGCCGAGTGATGGTCCTACAACTCAAAGTAACCTTCCTTCTACTTCTTCTTTATCTCTTGATTTACCGAATATATCTTCTTCTGATCTTGATCTTCCAATTGCATTAAGAAAAGGAGCCCGAACATGCACTAAACACCCTATTACAAAATACTTGTCATATGAAAAATTGTCAAACACTCATAGAGCATTTGTGTCTAGGATTTCTAATCTATCTGTGCCAAAAACTGTTCAGGAAGCAATGGGTGATCCGAATTGGAGATTAGCTGTGATGGAAGAGATGAATGCTCTTAGAAAGAATGGCACTTAGAGTGTCGTTAATCTACCCGAAGACAAGAAGACAGTTGGGTGTAAATGGGTGTTCACGGTAAAGTGTAAAGCTGACGGAAGTGTGGAAAGATACAAAGCAAGACTTGTAGCAAAAGGATTTACTCAAACCTATGGTATTGACTACCAAGAGACTTTTGCTCCTGTTGCTAAGATTAACTCTATCAGAATACTTCTTTCTCTTGCAGTTAACTCCAACTGGCCACTTCATCAATTTGATGTTAAAAATGCCTTTTTGAATGGAGATTTACAAGAAGAAGTATATATGGACCGGCCACCTGGATTTGAAAAAAAACTGGAAGAGGCAAAGTGTGCAAGTTGAAGAAAGTATTATATGGATTAAAGCAGTCTCCTAGAGCCTGGTTTGAGCGTTTTGCAGAGGTTATTAGGAGACATGGTTTCTCACAAAGTCAAGCTGATCACACCATGTTTTTCAAACATTCCACCGAAGGTAAAGTGGCTATTCTGATAGTATATGTAGATGACATAATCATGACTGGAAATGATTCTATTGAGATCAACAATTTGAAGAGAAAACTTGAGGCTGAATTTGATATCAAGGACCTGGGAAAGCTGAAGTATTTCCTCGGAATGGAGTTTGCAAGATCCAAAGAGGGAATTTTTATCAATCAACGCAAATACGTTCTTGATTTGATCAATGAAACAGGAATGCTTGGTTGTAAGGCAGCAGATACTCCAATCGAGCCTAATGTGAAATTGAAAGCAGCGGCAGCTAATGAAGTGGTGGACCGAGAACGTTATCAAAGATTGGTGGGGAGACTAATCTATTTGGCACACACTAGACCTGACATAACTTTTGCAGTAAGTGTTGTAAGCCAGTTCATGCATTCACCTGGACCTACTCACTTTGAAGCTGTGTTCAGAATTTTGAGATATCTCAAAGGGACTCCGGGGAAAGGACTTTTGTTCAAAAATAGAGGTCATCTTCAGGTAGAGGCCTACACAGATGCAGATTGGGCAGGCAATGTAAGTGATAGAAGATCCACCTCAAGATATTGCACTTTTGTAGGGGGAAATCTGGTTACTTGGAGAAGCAAAAAACAAAGTGTTGTTGCAAGGAGTAGTGCTGAAGCAGAATTCCGCTCTGTGGCACATGGATTTTGTGAAGTGTTATGGATAAAAAGACTCCTAGAAGAGTTGAAGGTTCCTATACCGACGCCTATTAAAGTCTATTGTGACAACAAGGCTGCAATTTCTATAGCTCACAATCCAGTTCTACACGACAGAACAAAACATGTAGAAGTGGACAAACATTTCATCAAGGAGAAGATAGACAGTGGCATAATATGCATGTCTTACATACCAACTGCAAGCCAAGCAGCAGACATACTCACCAAAGGACTTCCTAAGACACAGTACGAGAATCTAGTTAGCAAGCTTGCCATGAGTGATATCTTCATGCCAACTTGAGGGGGAGTGTTGAAAGATTTCCTAGAATCTTTGTAATTATGTACAGATTTCCTAGAATCTTTGTAATTATGTACCATATTTGATTTTGTGCTATATTTAGTTAGTTGAGAGATTTGGGGGTTGGAAGAGAAATCTTAGGAATCAGTTTTATTTTCCTCTTAATTAGGAAGATTAGTTGCCTTTCTCTGTTTCTTAGAAGAGATCTATAAACTCAAGTAAATCAATAGAGAAAAAATGATTCAACCATTTTTTCATATTTTATTCTCGGTTTTTTAGTAATGCACTCTCGTTGTTTTGTAAACTTACAAAAAACAGGTTACAATTGAGGTTAGGAACATAAAGGATAGATCCAAGAGTAATATTTTTTGAAATCACAACAGATCATGTGCCTTTTACTTTAGAGAGAGATCCATCAGCTATCCGAACAGAGTAGTTACCATAATATGGAGTATAATTACTAAGTAAAGAAAAATCTCCTATCATATGGTCTGTTGCTCCCGAGTCAATTGTCCAAGATTTTGGATTTTCCAATTGAACAATCAGTGCATGCAAGAAGTTACCTTTTTGAGCAAGTGAACTATTTCTAATGGTTGCAGAGGTACTTTGGAGAGTTTGTTGAAGCATCTTTTGGAGGACTTCTAGTTGCTCTTTGCTGAATGGATGCGTTTCTAAAGAGGTTTGAGGCTCTGTGGCAGCCACATTCCTACGACCCTTTTTTTCACGTTTCGACTTCAAATTTTCTGGTTTGCCATGTATCTTCCAACAAGTGTCCTTTGTATGCCCGACTTTTCAACAGTGCTCACAAACTGGCCTATTCTTCTGCTGCTTTTAACGGTTAAATGGATATCCTTAAACTGCTAAGGCTGAGTTTTCAACAATCGTAGGAGAATTTTGAGAGCCTAGCATTACTTTCTTTCGGCTTTCTTCTCGGCGGACTTTTGGGAAGGCTTCTCGGACATTTGGAAGAGGCTTGATACTCAGAATTCTTCCTCTCACGTCGTCTAGGTTCTTGTTGAGCCCCAGAAGAAAATGGTAGACCCGATCTTTTTCAACAATTTTCTTGTATTGTTGGCTATCTTCTGGGCACTTCCAAATCTGCTCTTCTAGTATATCCAACTGCTGCCAATGTCTTGTCAAGGCATTTAAGTATTCAGTCACGGACAGCTCTCCTTGTCGTAAATCATGCAGCAAACTTTTGATTCCAAAAATTTATGAGGTGTTGTCAACATTGGAATAAGTCTCCTTGGCAGCATCCCATATTTCCTTTGCTGTTTTGTAATACATAAAGTTTTCACCTATTTCGTTTTTCATAGAATTTATCAACCATGACATGACCATACTGTTTTCTACCTTCCAGATCTTAAAGGTAGGATCGTTTTCTTGAGGTTTTGCTGTAAGTCCAGTGAGATAATCCTCCTTGCCTCTCCCACACATGAACAACATCACAGATTGCGACCATTGGACGAAGTTCTGGCCGTTCAACTTGTGCCCAGTAATCTGAATTATCGGGCCTTCAGGGATATTGGGAGTTGGTGCAACAGCTGCACCTCTAGATCCAGACGATACTTCAGAACCTGAGTTTTCCCATCTCCTAGCCATGGTGGGTATTCAAACAAAGTCAATGGTTCAAGCCGACTAGCTCTGATACCATGTAGAATTTGAGAGAATACTGTATTTCTCTTATTTTCTGTCTTTTGAGGAGTACAAAGGATAAGTAGAAGAGGAAAAATAAATGGACAGTGCTAAAAAATAAGGCAACAAAATATTCTATTCTAGAAAAAAGGAAACTAGGGATAAATAATAGAAAATCCTAAAGATATAGTAAATCAATCCTAATTTAGGAAACCAACAGCTTGCAATCAATGACAATAGGCAGAATTCCACACCAAATAATTCTCCATCTTGTGAGTTGTAGATTAGGAAGCATTGGAGAACTACATGGCTTGGCTCCCAACTTTCCAGTCTCAGTTAATAAGTCAAGCACATATTTCCTCTGAGATAAAAGAATGCCTTTCTTGCTTCTTGTTATCTCGACTCCCAAGAAATATTTGAACGCTCTCAAGTCTTTCGTGTGAAACTGATTGTGAAGAAAAGACTTCAAAAATGAGATTCCCATAGAATCACTCCCTGTAATAACGATATCATCCACATATACCACCGGGAGAATAATGCCAGATGCAGATTGTTTATAAAAGACTGAATGATCTGACTTGCTCTTATTCATGCCAAACTTTTCTACTGCCTAGCTAAATTTTCCAAACTAAGCACGTGGACTCTGCTTTAAACCATACAAGGACTTATAAAGATGACAAACTTTTCCATTCTCCCCCTGAGCAACAAACCCAAGTGGTTGCTCCATATAAACTTCTTCCTGAAGATCACCATGCAAGAATAAATTTTTAATATCTAACTGATGTAAAGGGCAATCATGAGTTGCTACCATAGAAATGAGTAAACGAACGGATGTCAATTTAGCGACAAGAGAAAATTTGTCAAAATAATCCTCCCCATAAGTCTGAGCAAAACCTTTAGCCACAAGACGGGCTTTAAGGTGGGCAACTGATCCATCAACATTGAATTTTACTACAAACACCCATTTACATCCAATAGCCTTCTTCCCAACCGGTAAATTCACCAAATTCCAAGTACCATTAGAATTTAAAGCATTCATCTCTTTTATCATAGCCTCACGCCAATTAGGATGTGACAAGGCTTCAATAATGGTTTTGAAAACAGACACAGAGTCAATGGAAGCCATAAATGAACAAGAAGAGGGAGACAACTGATTATAATAAACAAAAGATGTAATAGGATAAGTGCACCGACGCTTACCTTTACGAAAGGCAATTGGTAGTTCAAAATCACTTGGATTTGGATTTGATGTCAAAGAAGAAACAGGCACCAAACATGTATCAAGAGGATCTCGACGGCGAGAATAGACCTAAAGAATAGGAGGTGGTGGAGAGGATGGAAGTGTCGAAGAGGATGGTGTTAATGGAGCTAGTTTAGACGACCGGTATGTGACAGGATAAAGTAACAAATCATCATCCTCCCCCTTGGTGAAAGAATTAGAAGTGGAAAAAAATGAAATATGTTCAAGAAAGGTAACATTAGCTGCACATGATACTTATTAAAACTAGGACAATAACATTGATACCCTTTTTGTAGACGAGAGTACCCCAAAAAGACGCTTTTCAAAGACTAAAGGTCTAATTTAGTTACCTGGGGACAAACATCAAGGGCAAAACAAGTGTTGCCAAATATCCAAGGCTCAATAGGAAACAATGGTTAACTAGGGAAAAGAATACTATAAGGTGTCTTACCATGAAGAACAAATGAAGGCATGCGGTTGATTAGAAAGGAGGCTATGGAAACAGCATCAGCCCAAAATGGTTTAGGAACATGCATATGGAATAGGAGAGCTCTGGCGGTCTCTAAAAGGTGTCGATTTTTTCTTTCAGTCACACCGTTCTGAAATGGTGTGTCAACACAAGATGACTGATGAAAAATGTCATTTTGAATCATGTAACTCTGAAAAGAATCAAAAAAATACTCTTTGGCATTATTACTTCTTAAGGTATGCACAAATACATTAAAGTGTGCTTTGATTTCAGCAAAACAGGCACTAAAATGAGAAAATAATTCAGAACGATTCTTTATAAAATAAATCAAAGTCATACGAGAAAAATCATCAACGAAAGTAACAAAATATCTAAAACCTGTTTTAGACACAATAGGACTCGGACCCCAAACATCTGAATGGACTAACTCAAAAGGAAAACTAGCTCTTTTATTGACACGAGGAATACAAGGCAAGCGATGGTGTTTCGCAAACTGACATGACTCACAATCTTGAGAGGATACAGACTGAAACTGGGGACATAATTTTCTTAATAAAGGTAATGAAGAATGGCACAACCGACAATGTGCTTCAAAAGGGGTCAAGGTGTCAGTTGGATATGTGCTAGCACAGACAGCATATATCAATCTATAATAAATGAATAAATCCTCTATTATAGCTCTAAATATATTGTAATTATAGCTGTAAATATATTGTAATTAGTAGTACAGCAGTAGCTGCCTTATTTAGCCAAAACTAATTAATGTAATCGCTGAAATTCAGCCTTGTAAATCCCGAGTAATCTATATAATGAGAGGAACTCTCACAATGAGAGGCATTCAATCCAATTGACATGGCATCAGAGCTTTAATTCAGAATTTCAGATTATTGTTTTGTGGGTTTAGATCTTGGTTTCGGTTATTTGTTTGTCTGCTTTTGGGTTATATTTCTCGGCAAGAATTTGTTTCTTCTGAGTGTTATTTCATAGGTTTTGAAACTCTTCGGTTTGCTGTTTTTTTTTGTTGCATTTGGTGAGTTATTTTTTGTTGGTTGTGTTACGGGTATCATGTCCACTAGCAATATGGATGTGTTTGGAGTGCGTTTCACAGGAAAAAATTATTCTACTTGGGAATTTCAATTTCGATTATTTGTCATGGGAAAAGAATTATGGGGTCACATTGATGGTAGTGATCCAGCCCCTATTGAGCTCACTAAATTGGCTCAATGGCAGGTCAAAGACGCTAGAGGTTATGACATGGATTTTAGGATCCGTTGACCAGTTGATTATTCTCAATCTAAGGCCGTATAAGACAGCTAAAGATATGTGGGAATATTTAAAGAAGGTCTATAATCAAGACAACACAGCCAGACGCTTTCAATTAGAGTATGAGATTGTTAGTTACACTCAGGAGGATCTCTCCATTCAAGATTATTTCTCTGGATTTCAGAACTTATGGTCTGAATTTGCTGATATGATTTATGCAAAGGTACCCACTGAATCTCTTTCTGCTATTCAAGAGATTCATCAACAAAGCAAGAGAGATCAATTTTTGATGAAACTGCGTCCTGAATTTGAGGCCACTCGCTCTAATTTGATGAATCGTGAACCTTCTCCTTCTTTGGATGTGTGTTTTGGAGAGCTGCTTCGTGAAGAGCAGCGTCTTGCAACACAATCTATTTTCCAGCAAAACAGAATGCATGACAATGTTGTTGCTTATGCAGCTCATGGGAGAGGCAAGGGTAGAAACATGCAACAAGTTCAATGCTATTGCTGTAAGGAATACGGACATATTGCAACTAACTATGCAAAGAAATTTTGCACTTATTGTAAGAAGCCTGGGCATATTATCAAAGAATGTCTTACTCGTCCCCAGAATCGTCAATCTCATCAGTCTATTCCTGCTAATCAGGCAGTTGTTGATTCAGCAGCTGTTGACAAATCAGTCCTTACTCCTGAAATGGTTCAGCAGATGATTATTGCAGCCTTTTCAACCTTAGGGCTTCAAGGTAAGGGTAATCTACCATCTTTATCTTGGCTTGTTGATTCTGGTGCATCTAATCATATGACTAGTGCCTCCAACACTCTTAGCAATGTTCGAACATATCATGGCTCATCCAACATTCAAACTGCTAATGGTAGTCAATTACCTATTCATGCTATTGGGGATATTAATTCTTCAATTAAAGATGTATTTGTATCTCCTGAGCTTTCTACTAGTCTTATTTCAGTAGGACAATTGGTTGATAATAACTATGATGTTCGATTTTCTCGTAATGGTTGCATTGTACAGGATCAAGTGTCGGGGAAGATACTCGCGAAGGGGCCTAAAGTTGGACGATTGTTTCCTTTGAGTTTTTCCATTCCTAATGTTGTTTCTTTAGCATGTACTGCTGTAAACCAAAAGGCTGAAGTATGGCACAAACGTTTAGGCCATCCTAACTCTGTTGTTTTATCTCATTTAGTAAACTCTGGTTTTCTGGGTAATAAAGATCAATTTTCCTCTCATCTATCTTTTGATTGTTCAACATGCAAACTAGGTAAAAGTAAGTCTTTGTCTTTTCCTTCTCATGGTAGTAATGCAGAAAACTGTTTTGATTTGATCCATAGCGATGTATGGGGCATTACTCCTGTTATATCTCATGCGAATTATAAATATTTTGTGACGTTTATTGATGATTACAGTAAATATACCTGGATTTATTTTCTTCGATCTAAATCTGAGGTATTTTCTGTCTTCAAAAAATTTGTAGCTTATGTTGAGACTCAATTTTCTTCAAGTATCAAAGTACTAAGATCTAATTCGGGTGGGGAATATATGTCTCATGAATTTCATGATTTTCTTCAACAAAAAGGCATTGTTTCCCAACGCTCTTGTCCTTATACACCACAACAAAATGGTGTTGCTGAACGTAAGAATCGCCACCTGTTAGATGTTGTTAGAACTTTATTGCTTGAATCCTCTGTTCCACCAAAATTCTGGGTTGAAGCCTTATGTACGGCAGTTTATTTAATTAATCGATTGCCTTCACGTGTCTTAAGCTTTGAATCTCCTTATTATCGTCTTCACAATAAGCATCCAAACTATCTTGACATCCATACTTTTGGTTGCATTTGTTTTGTTCACTTGCCACTCCATGAACGTCATAAGCTTTCTGCTCAATCTATTAAATGCGCATTTATGGGCTATAGCAATTCGCATAAAGGTTATGTTTGTTATGATCCTTGCTCAAACAAATTTCGTATTTCTCGTCATGTTGTTTTCTTTGAAAATCAATCTTTCTTTTCTACTCATGTTGAGTCTTTACCAGAGAAACTTGTTCTTCCAAATTTTGATGAGCTAAATCCTACTCCTGGGAGGTTCAAACCTGGGTTTGTGTATGAGCGACGACGTCCAACTTTGCCACTTCCTGAGCCTAACCCGCCATCCGATCCTGTTCCAATTGTTCCTTCTACGGATAATCTAACATCAGGCACCATTCCTCGACGCTCTTCCAGAATCAGTCGTCCTCCTGATTGGTATGGCTTTCCTCATACATCTCTTCATACTACTTTGACCTCTATTTCCATTCCTACATGTTATTCAGAGGCTGTTAAACATGATTGTTGGCGTGAGGCTATGGCAGTAGAACTTCAGGCTCTTGAGAACAATCATACATGGGATGTTGTTCCTTGTCCTGTTAATGTTAAAGCCATTGGTTGTAAATGGGTTTACTCAATCAAGCTTCGTTCTAATGGTACTATAGACCGCTACAAGGCACGATTGGTTGTCCTTGGTAACAAACAAGAGTATGGGGTCGACTATGAGGAAACGTTTGCTCCAGTTGCCAAAATGACTACTGTACGAATGATTATTTCTATTGCTGCTTCACAAGGTTGGCCACTTCATCAAATGGATGTCAAAAATGCATTTCTCCATGGTGATCTCAAAGAAGAGATTTATATGGTTCTACCCTCTGGTTTGCACTCCTCTTCTTCGAATGTATGTAAGTTAAAGAGATCTCTATACGGGTTGAAACAAGCTCCTCGGGCATGGTTTGATAAATTTCGATCAACTTTGCTTCGTTTTTCCTTCACGCAAAGCCAGTATGACTCATCTTTGTTTCCTTGCAAGACATCTACTGGTATTGTACTTCTCGTTTATGTTGAAGATATTGTTATTACTGGGACAGATTCCACCTTGATTACTCGTCTGCAGCAACATCTTCAGGCTTCATTTCATATGAAAGATCTTGGTCCTCTTACTTACTTCTTGGGTTTGGAAGTCCATACTGATTCTTCTGGTATTTTTATAAATCAACATAAATACACACAGGATTTGATTGCTTTAGCCGGTCTTCAAGATGCTCCTTCTGTGGATGCTCCGATGGAAGTAAACACAAAATATCGTAGTGAAGAGGGTGATCTTCTATCCGACCCTACAGTCTTTCGACAGGGTAGCCTGAATTATTTGACTATTACACGACCTGATATTTCCTTTCCAGTTCAGCAAGTTAGTCAATTTATGCAAACTCCTCGTCATCTATATTTAGCTGCTGTTCGTCGTATCATACGATACCTTCGTGGGACACCTAGCCGTGGATTGTTCTTCCCAATTGGTTCTTCTCTTCGTCTTGTTGCTTATAGTGATGCTGATTGGGCTGGATGTCCGGATACTCGACGGTCTGTCACGGGTTGGTGCATGTTTCTTGGTGATTCTTTGATTTCTTGGAAGAGCAAGAAGCAAGCTAGAGTTTCTAAATCTTCTACCGAGTCCGAATATCGTGCAATGTCTGCTGCCTGTTCTGAGATTCTCTGGCTTCGTGGACTTCTATCTGAGCTTGGTTTCTCTCAATCTGATCCCACTCCTCTCCATGCTGACAACACTAGTGCCATTCAGATTGCTGCTAATCCTGTTTACCATGAGCGCACAAAGCATATTGAGGTGGACTGTCATTCTATTCGAGAAGCATTTGATACTCGTATTATTTCTCTCCCTTATATTTCCTCCAACCTCCAGGTAGCTGACATATTTACAAAAGCCATGACACGACAACGTCATCAGTTCCTTGTCGGCAAATTGATGCTTCTTGATCGACCAGCATCAATTTGAGGGGGGATGTCAGTTGGATATGTGCTAGCACAGACAGCATATATCAATCTATAATAAATGAATAAATCCTCTATTATAGCTCTAAATATATTGTAATTATAGCTGTAAATATATTGTAATTAGTAGTACAGCAGTAGCTGCCTTATTTAGCCAAAACTAATTAATGTAATCGCTGAAATTCAGCCTTGTAAATCCCGAGTAATCTTCTATATAATAAGAGGAACTCTCACAATGAGAGGCATTCAATCCAGTTGACACACGGTACTGGAACAAGCAACAGATCTTGGTGTTTGGGTATCAAATGTAGAGACCTCCTGATTCATGTCCTTTACGAATAATCTTCTTTGTCATAAAATCCTGAAAAAGACAATAACAAGGAAAAGATGAGACAAAACAATTCAGAGTACAAGTTTACTGACAGACACTAGATTGAAAGAAAATTTTGGTAGACTCAAAACAGAAGACAGTGCTAGAACCAAGAACAGACAAAGTAGACCCATCAGCTAAAGTTACAATAGCGGGAGATATATGGGACTGAAAAGTGGAAAAGACTAGGATTACCTATCATATGATTTGTGGCACCAAAATCAACTACCCATTGTCTGGAAGAAGAAAGGAGACACGAATTTGATTTACCTGACTCAGCAAGGGCAATGATAGATTGAGATGAATTCTTCAAAGATTCTTGGTACTGAGTGAACGTAGCAAATTCTTCCGCAGATATTGTAACAGTTTGATTAGAGGATGAGCCAAGTGAAGTAGTAGCAACGACAACATGAGCTGAGTGAGACTTCTGATTCTTATTTTGCAATTTGCGACATGTGCGTTTAGTATGACCAGACTCATGGCAAAAATAACAAGTGATCCGCCCTGTATCCGGACTCCAATTATCTTGACTGACCATATGTCCCTTGTTACTGTTCCTTTGAGAGGGGCGCCGCGTTTCAGATCCACTATGATTGATTAGAGCAGTAGCAGTATTAACAAAAGCACCAGTATCTATGCGAAGCACTCTATTAAAGACCCCATGTAGAGAGGAAATCTCAGTACTAGAAAGTATCTGGGATTTAGCAACCTCAAACTGAGAATTAAGACTAGCCAAAAAACTCATTATTGCCATTTTCTCTCGTTGAACCTGTTGGACCTTTACATCAAGACTGAAAGGTAACTGGGTATTCAGTTCTTCATAAATCTTTTTAAAATTCATAAAATAGGCCTAAAGCGAATTATCTTGTTGTTCAGCGCGATAAAAACTTTTACAAACCTCATAAATACGGAAAATATTTCCTTTCCCAGAATATACTAATTCCAAATATTCCATCAATTCTTGGACATACCCACAGTGATTAATCAGGCTGACCACCTCAAAGTCTATAGAATTCCTGATTTGCGAGAACAAGTGAGCATCATCTCTTAGCCATTCCTTGTAAGTATCATCAGTTGGTGAATCTGCTGTGAGATGATCATCTTTAGACAAACTCCGTAGATAAATCCTAATTGTTTTACACCAATCCAAATAATTCATATTAGTTAACTTATGTTCTGTTATTTTAGATAACATGGGAATCACATCAGTCACAACCAAAATTTTTTGTTCATCAACCATCGTAACACATGAAAACCAAAGGAAAAAAAAATAACAGCAAGCACTGAGAGAGAGAAAAGAGAGATCAATCAAGAACAACTATCACCGAGAGAGAAAGAAAAGAGAGATCTATCCTATTCGCTTTCAGATCTGAAGCACACTGGATTGCCGTTGAGCAGAAGGTGTCGCTCCAGATGGTGGTGGCGATGAGATTCACTGGGCACTCATAATGGTGACCAAAAAAAAAAAACCAATCTAAATCTGCTCACTTTGGGCAGAAGAAGAAAGAACTAGGAAAGTTTCAAACTTTTCTGGAAAAGGCTCTTGATACCATGTTGAAGTAAGAAAAGAAACTAATTTTCTATATATTCAGAATGTATTACAAGGTTACGTTTATATACAAGTAGAGAGTCTAAGTTAGGAAAGTCCTATAATTAACCCTAGCTAATTCAGCCTATAATTAAGTCCTATATTTAAGATATACAACTTGCAACAGCAAAGATAAGTGGAACTTCATTCCTTTCTTTGTTAGTGTATGCAGACGACAGTCATTGCAAGAAATAATTCTGAGGTGGATCATTTAAAGCATTATCTTAATGATTGTTTCAAACTTACGGATCTTGGTGATTTGATCTAGTTTTTGGATTTGGCAGTGGCTAGATCGAGAAGAGGCATTTCTCTTTCACATAGACAATATGCTTGCAACTTCTTTCAGATGTTGGTCATCTTGGTTGTAAATTAGTAAAAAGTCCCATGGATCCAAATTTCAAGCTTTTCCGTGATCAAAGTGATTTACTTGATGATCCCACACAATTTCGTAGGTTGATAGGCATATTACTAGATCTTAAAATCCCGAGCCTAATCTCTCTTACTTAGTCAATTATCTTAGTCAATTTCTTTCCAAGCCTAGAGTTCCACATTTACAAGTTGTCTATCGAGTTCTTCAATAAGTCAAAGGCTCGGCAGGACAAGGGTTGTTCTTTAGTTCAAATTCTAAGCCTAAGTTGAATGGTTTCGCTAATTCAGCTTAGGTTACTTGTCCAAACGGCAGCAGATCTATCAATTACTGGTTTTTGCAATTTTGTTGGTGATTTACTTGTCTATTGGAAATCTAAGAAGTAACATATAATCTCCCAAACTTTTGTTGAGGCTAAATATAGATCAATGGCTAATGCTACTTTTGAGCTCATGGGTTACTTAGCCTCTTCAAGGATTTGCCAATAGCACATCCCAAGCCAGTTGTTCTGTTTTTGTGACAACCAAGCAGCACTTCACATTGCTTCCAATCTTGTCTTTCATGAGTGAACCAAGCTCCATCAAGATTTACTATCATTTGGTCAGAGAGAAGCTTCAAATTGGAGTTTTAAAGACTTCGTATGTTTTATCTTAGGATCAAGTGGGAAACAACTGGTTTTTGCATTTTTGTTGGTGATTTACTTGTTGCTTGGAAATCCAAGGAAAACCATACAGTCTCTTGATCTTTTGGTAAGGCTGAATACAAATCCATAGCTAATGCCACTTTGAGCTCATGCGGTTACTTAGTCTTTTCAAGGATTTGCAAATAGCATTTCACAGGCCAGCTATTCTGTTTTGTGACGATCAAGCAGCACTTAACATTGCTGCCAATCCTGTGTTTCAAGAGTGAACCAAGCACATCAAGATTGATTGTCATTTGGTCAGAGAGAATATAGAATCTTCAAACTGGAGTTTTAAAGACTTTTTGTTTCATCTCAACATCAAGTGGCAGACTTACTTACCAAACCACTTTTTCTAGCACAATTTGCACACTTACTTAGCAAGATGAGTGTTCATAATATTCACATTCCATCTTGTGCGGGAGTATTAGACTCAGGGGTATATGTGTCATTCAAATGTAAAGATTAGTTAGACCTTTTTCTGTTATTTTTCTTGGTATGTGTGTGCTGTTTTCGAGAGAGGCTGAATTAGTCATTCTAGTATGTGAGAACCTCAGCCTATCTTCCATATAAACACTTTCTTTTTCTTTCATAATCTGATAACAACATTCTTCTCCTTCAATCTACTCTGTTCCCCATTTGTAATAAGACAAAGTTATCTATCAATTTTAATGCTTCTTATTATAGGAAGTCACAAAACAAACCTGTATTACAAAATCAGAGGCAGGCTGTCCAGGTCCAGAAAGTTTTGGTCTAATCCCAGAATAACCTGGTAGTAGAGATCCATCTTTGAGATTTGGATAGTACTTTCGAATCTCTGGATAAAAACTTACCACACGGTCAGCACTTACTGAATAGTCGAACCTGGAAGCAGAGGAACCAAACAAGCTTAGTTTTTGATGCAGCAATTAACTTACCTGAAATGAACTCAAAATGCCCTTCAAGTTCAAAAGATAAAAATTTGTTCTATTTCTTATTTAAATTATGCTTCCATGCATTTGCTGAGCCATAAAAAGCTAGTTATGAAATGGCCGCAACAACTATCTTCCTCCCCTCCCCCCACCCCCACCCAACCACCCACCGATCCCCTCCTAAATGAAAAGAATTGAAAGACAGTTAATCAACCAGCAAAAACTCAGCAACTAAATTAAATTCTAGCAATGGTTTTCTCATGCTAACACCCCATACAGGTGTTTCGACTCAAACACACGAAATATCAGATGAAGTACACACTTCCTTAGTATAAAAGGTTACTAATAGACTTTGAACAAATTCACTCCAATATCTCCCACTAAGTTTCCTCCACAACAACCCTATTACAAGAATCAGATTTCCATCTCCAATTCAAGTGGAAATAGAATGGAGTGCTTTAACTCAAACAAAGCCAAGGGAAGTGTAACACAATGCACTTGCTTGATTCAAAAACTCCTACTGAAGGAAAATATAGAAAAATAAATAAATGGAATTTTAATTAGCTGCAAATGAATTTCCATTGTATGCTACCAATGCATGTTCTGAGTCCAATAAAGCTGCTCAAGTTGAATCATGACAGGTGATAAACTTGCTAAACATCAAAGACAAGGAAAGAACCTTAATTTGTTAAAAGTATTATGCTACTCTAAGCATCAAGAGATTTCTACCAACTACCGTATTAGCTTAGGAAATTGGCCAATTAAACAGGAAAAAGCAAGAGAAAGGAACTAATAATCTAGGTTAAAACAAAATGCAAAAGCAGTTAATGAAAAGAAGGGGGCACTGGAATAAGAGTTAAAGTAATAGCTATATGAATTTATAATCAAATTTCAAAGAAAGAATGATTAGGACATGAAATCTTAAAAGGAAAAGGCACCTACTATAGAGATGGATACAAAGCAATGCATAGTGTTGGATTGAAAGAATTTAAGCACAGCATCAGTGGAAACAAATGATACAAATCAAACTTATTTTACACTGGAAAAATTTTCATATGTATAGCATACTTCATTTGCCAACAAACAAAAGAAAGAGATAAAAAAGAAAAGAAAAACCCACAATGATTTTAATCCAACTTACTAACTAGCATGTATTTACTGTTTTTCCTAATATATCTTCAAAGGAAACAATCCCCTCAATTATAGGAAAAAGATTTTCACCCTCCAAATTGAAGCAACACCCCGGTTATGATCATGATGCTTTGAGTAAGAAACACACAGGTAGCGAAACGCATACACCTCTACATGTATTCTGGTTATTTGAAGAAATGCATAAATACAAATAATGGAACTTGTATAGATGGTAAAAAAACAAAATTACAGAAAATACATGGTCCTCAAAATAAAAAAGTAGAGACTAAATACATATTAAAGAAAGAAGTATATCACCTAAATTATCATGAAAAAAGTTGGAATGTGAAGAGAAAAGAATACCTATTAACGAAGTTAGTAGTATCAGGTACGTGATGAATCCACTCAACATCTGGGCCAAACTTGAGTTGGCCATCAAAATCCAGAGTGACATGCACTCCAAGGCCACCTTCCTCTGGTATAGGATATATCAAATGTTTGAAAGGAGGAAGTCTAGTAGAATCTGAATTTGAAAGGGTAAAGTAGGAACCACGAGCATAATATGCAGGAGGAATAGTAGCAGTGTTTAGACCATGGAATCTCTTAGCCAGAGCAGGAGCACTCAAGCCTGCAGAATTCACTACAAATTTAGGAATAAGTATCAGATCAGGTTGCAATGGAGTCCTTCCATCCCAGTTTGCAAGAGTTTTGGTATCGGAAACGTGAAGAGCCATTTTATTTCCTTCAACATGACCTCCAATGACGGTGGTATTATAAGAGAAGGTGGTGCCCTTAGCTTCAGCCTCCCCCTGGTTGTTAGTTAAGTATTATATTGAAACATTTTCCCTAAAAAAGAAAACGTGGAAATTAATGGAGATGCATACCACTAAAGACAGCATTAGAGAATGGGAATCCACAATGCCAGAAGCAGGGGACAGCAAGGCTTTGACACAGTGCAATTCCGGCTCCATTTTGAGGGCCTCGGAAGCGTCCAACATCCGAAGACCTTCTACCCCATTTCGAATCCCACGATTGAACAGCTGGTTTAACTTTGGAATCTGCGAAGGTCCAGTAGCAACGATGAGCTTACCAATCTGGTTATGAGGTACCCCATGTTGACAGCAGTATTGGTAGAGCAAGTGTCTTCCTCTCACACAAAAACGAGCCTTGAGAGAATTCGGAAGATAGTAGATTCCAGCATGGATGACCTCGCTGTTGCGGGAGCTGGTGGCTGTTCCGAAGGTGGGGGCAGAGTCAAGGAGCAACACCTCTTCCCCCTTGAGCGACAGCTCTCTGGCCACGGCCACTCCCACGATTCCTGCTCCAATCACAACGTACTCCGCCTTCTCTTTTGGGACGTTCCTCGTATTTGGTGGCAAATGAACTCTTCTCTTTATCAGCTTGTAAAGACCCTGCCTCAGCATCTGATATTTTCTTCTTCCGCAACCATACCGATAATTGGAGCGGGACCTCGGATTCGAACCAGAGATCAAAATTGGTGGAATTAGAACTAGAGGTTTATATAGAACTTTTCATTAGGGGGGCAAGAACAAGAAACAAAGGTATATGGATCTGGCAATTCGGGGTTGTAAACTAACAAGATTTTGCATCAGGATTCATGTTGTCTGGGAAATATAAGACTTTACATTTAGGGGGCGTTTGGTTGGGGGAATTTTTCTTGTAATTTTTTTTCTATCATTCGATTCTTCCGTTTAGTTCGATTATTTTTTTCCTTGTCAATCATTTTATTTTACCTACAGTATTCAATTTTGAGAAAATTTAGGGTAAAATGATTACTTTCGAATCCTGAAGTATTTTTAGATTACCTGAGTCAAAAATTTTTTTTTGGATCTAAAATAATTTTTTTCCCTAGAATTTATCCCTTAAAATTTTTTTCCTGGATAAAAGGTAATTTTGTTTTCCAAGGTAATTTTTTTTCCCCCGAACCAAACGCACCCTAAATTTTACTATATTTTTATTTATTTTTTATTTGTATCATCTTTATATGTGTTATTTATGTCATATTGTTATTCATGTTATCATATCATATCCATGATTGTCATATCTATCCAAGTTTCTTGTTTTTTTGCATAAAACGAATTTTGAAAAATAATTTTTATATTTTTTGGTATTTATTTGACAACAAAATTTTTGGTTAATGATTTTAATGTGAAATAAGGTTATTGTTTTTTTCAATTTGTTTTGCATTTTTGCAAAGGAACTTTTTTTTTTGGAAAAAATTGTCAATGTATAGAGTTATTTTCCAAACTTGTAAGCATAATTTTATTCAAATCGGACTTTGAATATAAGTTTTTAAATTTGGCTTTAATATGACTCTTCTTAAAATATTATTATATTAATAAGAATATTTTTTATTTATTTTAAATTGAAATTTTTAAATTGAAATTTTTAAATATTAAAATATTAACAATCAAAATCTTTTAAAATTTTAAGTTTAAATAATTATTTTAAACATCAAAATATTCTTAGTATTTCAATCTAAATTGTATTATTTTATTAATTTAATAATAAATAATAAATGTTAATATAATAACTAATATGGTTTATTATGTAATATTATTTAAATATAAATAAATAATATTATCATAAACAAAAATAAATTGTAACGACTTCGAAAGTTTATTTTTCGAGTTAACTTTTTATTTTACTTACGTAATTTGTTATTATGCAATGTAAATTCTAACTGTCAGGTATGATTTTACCTGGTTATTTGCCTAAGGTCTCAACCTAAATACCTCGTAATGTATGCTATTACCATTATAAGATCACGATTTCCTAATTTAATCAACACTTCTTAACAACGTTGGGCACATACCTTAATAATAACTTTATGCATATCACCAAGTATAAGTACTTAATATTCAATTCCTGGCATACGTTCCTAACTTACATCCTTGACTGCATACATAGATGTTTGATGTAACGTACTAAGATCGCAAAATTTTGAATTAAATTTTTCATTTTCTTACTTATGTTTGTTTAAGCTCAGTGTAGGTTCAAATTGTTTTATCTACCACTTGCTTAGTTTGTGTCCTAGTTCAAACGTGTGCAATGTAAAGTTCATGTAACATGCAATAAACATGGCACTAAAACCCTCAATTTTAGATCTATTTCTCATTCACCACCAATAACATACATCAAAAGTATAAAAAACATCTTATTTTACATATACATCACACTCTATTAATAGTGTAAGACCCGAATTTAGTTAAAACACCAAATGAGTGAGTATTCGTGAAGGGAAGTCGAGTTAAATTAATCCTGAATACGTACAAGGGCAAAATAGTCAAAAGATCAAAAGTCGGTATAAATTCGACAAGAAAATTTAATTAAAAAAATGAATTTGAGAATCTTGATCAATAACGAATAAATAATTAAATTTCGGGTTAAATTGATCAAGATATGAATTTACTGGAATTAATCAAAATTTTCTCTCGGGACAATATCACGAAAAGACAGAGAAAATATACCAAAAAAGTGAAAAAAATAGATTAAATAAATTAAATTAATTAATTAGAATAAAATATAATTTTTTTAGATATTTTTGAGATTTTTAGAATAAAATAATGATTAAAATATTAATAAAATTAAATAATAAATAAAATTAAATTAATTCAAAAAAAGGAGAATCAGAAAATTTATCGGGGAGAGAGAAAAACAAAGGAAAATCGAGGAAGATGGCCGCGTGTGACCCGATCGATCCACGGCCACCGGCGATCGACGACGCTGATGAACAGCCTAGGAGAAAGAGGAGAGGCCGGCGATCTTGTGGGCATCGGCGACGGGCGCCAAGGACGGCCGAATCCGGTAAACGGAGGAGGAGAAATCGACGGGAGAAAGGAGCTCGATCCCGGTGATCCACGGCAGCTGGGCTCGAACGGCAGGCACCGACGTGATCGGGAAGAGGATGCGGTTCTTTTGAGACCGGTATCGGCTGGCGAAACCGTCGAAATCCGTCGGATCAAGAGGTGACTGTCGTGGGGGAGAAGGGAAGATTCGCCGGTGATGGTGTCGTTTCAACCCACACCGAGGCCCGATTTTGAACTCACAGGTGATGGCGCGTCGAATGGAGCCAGAATCATGCCAGGAATTGACCGAAAACGCCATGAACGGCGGCGGAAAGGCCTAAATCGATACGGATCGGTTCAGCAAAGAGGTGAACCGGAGTGAGCCGGACTGAACCGGATCGGTCTGAACCGGGTTGAACTAGACCGAACCGGTTCAACCAAGAAAGAGAGGAAAAAAGGAGAAAAAAGAGAAAAAGGAAAAAGGGGAAGAATTTTCGAGGATACACCGAACTTTGGGTAAGTCGATACGAGGTCAAAAGTGATCGATTTGATTTTTGAGAAATTTATTTAAATTATATTTGATTAAAAATTAACCCGAAATTAAATATATAATTGTGCAGTTTTACGACAAAGCCCGAACGAGAGCCGATTGAGCTTCGATTTTCGTACCCTGCATCATATTGGGTAAGTATATTTTAATTACGATAATATGAGTCCTTTAATACAGAGTTTCGATTATTTTACGGAATTTACGGATTAATTCTATTTAAAAAGGAATATTAATCGGAATTGTAACGTAATTACCGTAAATAGTATACGGGCTATCCAATGAGTTTGGAACGAAGCCCGATAATTATTGGTAAACTAATTTAGCTCAGTAAACCCGAAGAAGGGATTTAAATAGTATAAACAGGCTGAAAATGGGTCGAGGCCCATTGAGGTGCAATTGAGCCCAATAAAGTAAAACGAGCCCAGTACGTTAGATTCATCAGTAAATGTGATATACTGATAAAGATAAGTGAATTAACCCAAAATATGTGGTTATATGCAGTTTCGTAGACTTGGTTGACCGTAGTTGGATTGAAAGATCGGGTATTATCGAGACGAGATAAGTTTACGCGTGAATCGAGGTAAGAAAATTTTGTAGGTGCATAGAGATTTCTATATGTATTTTGAGGGGATTTACAAGACCTAGAATTTCTTTAAGTATCTAGAAACGAAATAATAATTTTTACGAAAACCAGGGGCATGGGTGAATAAAGAAAAAGACGATATTGCCCCTGAGAGTAAAATTTACAAAAAAGGTAGTAAGGCAGATAAATTGCATGATTATCATGTTTTAATGTTTTATATGAATGTATTGCTTTGATTTAAGCAAATATGCACATAGGTTGGCTGTTGATTTTATGAATTATACGAAAGGTTACCGGTTTGTACCGGTTACGATTTTAAAAGATGTTTTATCAAGATTGAGCCACCTATCATATTTACACGAGTAAAAAGAGTGCTAGAGTCTTACTCGCACTAAAGTTTACTGATTTATTACTCATGAAAAGCCGTACTGGAGCATTGCTCATACGAAAAATTTGTGTGTGCACAAAATCGTGCTGGAGCTTCGCTCGAACAAGATTTTAGATATCATGATATGCATAGCGTGGTGCTGGAGCTTCGCTCGCACTAGATGTGAGTTGACATGCATATAGTCGTGCGGAAGCCTCCTGTAGACTGTGTGTCGCAGAGAGTTGATATGGTCGCACGTATACTTTGAGACATGAGTTGGTTATCGACATAGTATTGGGGTGGGTAAGACCTACGGCAGGCACCCCAGACTATGATATGGGTCCACGGAGTACGATGTACCGTGTATGTCACACGGAGTACGCTGTACCGTGCAGTCATGATGACTCGATGATGTTACTTGATATTCTGGCTGGTAGGATTTGACCCTACCTCCCATTGCAGTTGTGATGCCCCGCACACCGGGATCCGTGTAGCCTTGGATCAAGGGACAAATTATGGCCATAGTCCACGATTTTTCATACAGTAACCTACATGCCTCACATGATATCATACGGTCTGAATAGGCCAGGACAAACCCGATCAAGGTATTCTCGAGAGATGTGTTTAGCCTTAATGTGGTTGTTTTATAATGAAACAAATAAGTTTTAAAGTGATGAGTTTATGATGAAACAAATAAGTTTTAATGTGACGAGCATGAGATGTCATACTTGATGATTTTTTCATGTTTGATTTATATGTCGATTTCATGATTTCTCTTATATGATATATACATACATGTGGCATCGTTTTAGTCTTACCTCATGCTCCAAATATAAACGATTTTATATCATGACATTATCAGCACGTAGATAGTATAGTTATCTACCTACTTACATTATTGCCTTACTGAGCAAGTTTCGCTCACACTTTCATTTTCCACCCCACAGGGTACATTCAGTAGAAGAGAGCGACAATAGTTTTGCATTTCGGTTATCCGCCGCTTCCTATCAAGACCAGGTATACACATTCGTATAATTTTTATATCTAAACATATAGAGGCACAGTATTGTACACGGATTGTAATATTGGGGATGCATTTAGTTAAAATAAATTGATATGTAAATGTAATATGGAAAATAGATGTTAAGGTAAGTAACATGACAGGAGGGACTAACATCGACTCATAGCCCAACTGTTAGTACTGTAACTGTTCACGACGGGTAAGGAAATGAAAAAGTAAGGAAAAATTTGTAGGGGTTTTTAAGAAAAAATGGGTCGTGACAAAAGGTGGTATCAGAGCAGAGTTGGCCTGATATGAGTCTATGTTAGTGGTTAAGTAAATTTACATCCTCATGTACTGTGTATTGTTTAGATACAATTGTGTATATCAAGATAGAACTGCAGCTAAGAATTTAGTTTCAAATGCAAGAATATAATTTTTATAACTGATAGTCGCTATGGTAGAGGGGCGAGTACACGAGCTCGAGGCCGTAGAGATAGGCCTGAGAGTCGAATGAGTCGTCAAATAAGACTCAAGATGAGAGTGAGGTGGAGGCTGATGTTGAGCATATTCCACAGGGTCCTATAAAGAGACCAAACAGTATTGAGACACGCTTCAAGAGGATGGAGTGGAGTGTAAAAAATATTTCGGAGTTGTTTAGTCAGTTTATGTAGGTAGTTGAGGATAGGCAGGGTAAAGCCTAAACAAATGCCTCAAACTATAGAGATTCTCACACCCCTCCGGTATATAGTGAAGTAAAGAAACCAATACTTGCTAAGGACTGGGTGAATGTGATAGCGAAGTTGTATGGATTCTTTTGGTGTATGTCGACTGAGAAAGTGACTTTTATATACGTTTATGATAGAGGCGAGGCGGAGCATTGGTGGAAGTCCGCTCGACCTATCTGAAGAGTTAAACGTCCAAAGCCGACATGAGAAGTATTTTTGGATGTATTCCGGTGACAGAATATTTTGGATACTACTTAAAGGAAATTACAAGTAAAATTTCTTACACTGACCCAGAGACATTGGTTGATTGATGAGTATGAAACTCAATTTATATACCTACCTAGGATTTACCCCGACACTATAGACAGTGAGTGTCGAAAAGCACAAAAGTTCATGGAAAGGCTCAAATTGTCAATTAGAGTCTGACTGGCTCACTACTTATGTCGAGGCAGTGTGTAGAATACAGTTGCGTGAATAAGATCATGTGTTGCACGCCTCTGAGATTGGAAAAAGGTAGTAAGGGCCGAAATAGAGACAGAAAAGAATAGAGAATGACAAAGATGTCAGAGCAGGAAAGAGACCAGTTGGTAAGAGATTAGAGTTGATGAGTCATGGGGTAAGATGATTGGTAAGGCCCCAGTGTATCCAATTTTAGCACTTTTGAGGGGTATTGTGATTTGAGGACCCCGACTTGCTACGAAGCAGTGTAAGCAGTGTAGGATGTGTGGTAGATACCACGGAAGTAGGGCCTACACCTACACTTTATTGACTAAAATAGGCGTTAAGTGTGGTAAAACAGACCATTTATTTAACGATTGCTCAGAGTTGGGTGAGACTGCCCCACAGAAGGGAAAATAGACAGAGAAAACCATGTTGATATCTCTGCACCGAAAAGGGAGGCCACAGCCTAAGAGAAAGGGGAAAGTAGGCTATTGGATGAGGGCGAGTGTATGCCTTGGATCAGGACATTACTGATGTTTCATATGATGTGGTGAAAGATACTACACTAGTTAAGAATAGTGAAGTAATTATTTTAATTAATCCTGGTGCTACGTATTTAGTCATACCGCCTTCATCTGTATATAAGTTAGTAAAAGACGTGAATACCTACATCCGCGGGCACAATGTTGATAGTTAGTACCCCAATAGAGGAGGGTTAACTAATGAAATAATTATTAAAAGATTATAAGTTGAAAACAGGGGAAGAAGTATAAGTCAGTCGATTTTATTCAATAGACTATGAATAATTTGAAGTAATATTGAGAATAAATCTCAATTGGTCGATTGCAAATTATGATGTTCAGAGTTCTATTCTAAGATAGTGATATAGTTACACCTGAAAAGTATACTGTAAGTTTTGACAAGTAATAAAGAGGTGTAGCGATTGAAATTAAAGGAGTAAATGATTGTACTCACGGAATGAGTAATGACAGAGTTTGTTATAAGTGATATATGAAAGGAGATAAGCTTTTAGATGTGATAGATCCTGAATACAAAATCTATGGGAATAAGAGGCGTATGCAAGGTAAGAATATCTATGATACTTGAAGTAATTTGGATTAAAGCAATTAGTAACGAATATGAATTGTGACCATATGGACTGATATGTAAAGTAATTGTGGTCAAGTCTGAGGGTTAATAAAGGTATTTCAAAATACCTCCCCGCCTGAAGACTTGACAGTGTCTAAAAGTATACACATAACCTATAAATTGAAATCGACAGTCGTAATGTATACATTTAAAATTAAGGTACCTTTCCTTGTACGATAAAGAAATATAGAATTCGATTAATCGTGAAGGTTAAAAAAAATTTAAATTAATTAAAATTTTTATAAAAGTCGTTAATATATAAAAAAAAGAAATGACGCGGGTTAGTATCTTGAACGGAAGTGATTTCGAAATGACGATTTACGTTTATGCGTACATAGGTCAAGGATATGGGTGGTTGAAATATTTAGTGGAACACAACTACGATGAGGTGTTTAAACTTTACATGGACCGATTTGTTATCATCCATATTGATGATATTTTGGGTGTATTTACAGTCTAGGGAAAATTATAAGTAACAATTGAAAATTGTTTTTACAAATGATTTATTGAGAGATCTCGAAATGGACTACTTTGTTGACACATTTAACTTAGAAATAGTTGTATTTGAATGAGATGATAGATGTGACAGGAGTTTTGCTATACTGAAGTAATAAACTGACCACCGCATTTATTCTCACCATACCCAATAGATTAAGAGGTTTCTCATGAGTCTATGGATACCTTAAAATAATGAATGGGCTGTGTGTTGAAGCAAAATGAGATGATAGTCACGTATGGATCCAGACAGTTCAAGGATCATGAAAGGACTATCCGGCCCATGATTTAAAGTTGACAATGATAGTGGTTGTATTGAGTACATAACACTACTATATATACGATGAGAAATTTCAGGTATGCACTAATCATAAAAGCCCCGAGTATCTGTTTTCACAAAAAGAGTCGGATATGAGAACAAATAGGGTTAGAGCTTTTGAGGGATTATGATTGTGGAAATTGTACCACCCAAGAAAGGCTAATGTAATGGCTAATGCCTTGAGCAGAAAGAGCCTCGAGATGGTATTACTTATGTTAGTCAGGGAGCGTGAGCTGCTAGAGCAGTTGTAAGCCTTAGTAGTGATGTGATCCCCTCTGATGATGATAGGGATTATGTGACAGCTAACCTGAGATTAGAACCGAATTTGAGTGACCGGATTTGACAGGTTTAGCGTGATGATCGGCAGGGTGTCGATAGTGCGGGTCAGATTCAGATGGGTACAGTGATAGAGTTCACAAAGAGTGATGATGACTTACTGAGGTTCAAAAACAGTATAAGTGCTCCCCAGGACCACAGTGATGAGATAGAGTTATTGTCAGAAGCTCACTCTTTGGGATATACATTGCATCCGAGAAGTAATAAATATATCGAAATCTTCGAAAAGGGTATTGGTGGTCAGATATGAAAAGAGACATGGTAGAGATTGTGAAAAAGTGTCTCGTATGTCAACAGAGTAAGGTAGAGTAAAAGAAGTTATAGGGTTATTGCAGTTTCTACCTATATTGACACGAAAATGGGAACAAGTTACCATGAATTTCGTGATGGGTTACAGAGGACCCGAATGAATCACGAGGCTATCTGGGTGATAGTCGATAGATTGACTAAGTCTACCCACCTTCTGGTTATGAATTCCTCATATACTCTAAGTGTGTAGGCGGATTTATGTGTATGGAAAAATTGTGGAACACCAAGTATTTTCCAGTGAGCATTGTATCATATAGGGATTCTCGCTTCACATTTCACTTATGGGAGTATTTTTCACGAAGCTATGGGAACCCGACAGCTTGTTAGCACAACTTTCCATCATCAGACAGATGGTCAGTCAGAGAGGACTGTACAGGTTCTGGAGGATGTGAAGAGAGCGTGTGACATTTATCTGATAAGCTCCTGGGATGATCAGTTGTTACTAATCGAATTCGCCAATAATGACAGTTGTCACTTGAGTATCAGGATGACTTCAGATGAGGCATTATATGGCCGTAAGAGTTGTTTCCCCGATTTAGAT
This sequence comes from Firmiana major, assembly GCA_033439115.1. Taxonomy (NCBI): domain Eukaryota; kingdom Viridiplantae; phylum Streptophyta; class Magnoliopsida; order Malvales; family Malvaceae; genus Firmiana; species Firmiana major. The sequence goes on from CM065898.1 coordinate 35,864,749, forward strand.
AAGAAGAAGTGGGTGACAGATAGAAAATTGTTGTCGAATTGGTAAGACAAACCTCTGAGTATGTTCAGTTAATTGTGAAGGATTAAGAACATCTCAGAGCAGATAGAAAAAGTATGCTGACAAGAGACAAAAACCATTGGAATTCACCGATGGTGAATTAGTATTGTTGGAAGTTACATGCCCTTAGGACATAGCATAAGGACGTAACGAGGTTCGGAAAGAGATCGGACAAAATGAGAGATAAGACCTGTAGGTTGGCGTTACCACCTAATTTAGCAGGCATCCACGATATGTCCCATCTTATGATGTTTCGAAAATATTATCCGGACCCAGCGTATGTGACCAGATATGAGCTCCAATAGCTTAGCTCAATGAAAGTATAACATATGTTAAAAACTTGATTCGGGTATTAAAACAAGAAGGAGAAAGTGTTGAGGTTTAAGATGATCTCCCTAATTAAAGTATGTTGGTAGTATTGCACTCCGAAAAAAGTCACTTGAGAATGACAGTTTATGATACGATAGACGTACCTGGAGTTGTTTATGGATCCATTTAACTTGGTTCTAATTTGGAGGACCAAATTTCTTAAGTGGGGGAGATTATGTAAGACCTGAATTTAGTTAAAACACAAAATGAGTGAGTATTCGTGAAGGGAAGTCGAGTTAAATTAATCTCGAACACGAACAAGGGTAAAACGGTCAAAAGACCGAAAGTCGATATAAATTCGACAAGAAAATTTAATTAAAAATAATGGATTTGAGAATCTTGATCAATAACGAAGAAATAATTAAATTTCGGGTTAAATTGATCAAGATATGAATTTATTGGAATTAATCAAAATTTTCGCTCGGGACAATATCCCGAAAAGACGGAGAAAATATACCGAAAAAGTGAAAAAATAGATTAAATAAATTAAATAAATAAATTAGAATAAAATATAATTTTTTTAGATATTTTTGAGATTTTTAGAATAAAATAATGATTAAAATATTAATAAAATTAAATAATAAATAAAATTAAATTAATTAAAAAAAAGAGAATCAGAAAATTTATCGGGGAGAGAGAAAAATAAAAGAAAACCGAGGAAGATGGCCGCACGTGACTTGATCGATCCACGGCCACTGGCGACCGACGACGTCGACGAAATGCAGAGGAGAAAGAGGAGAGGCCGATGATCTTGTGGGCACCAGCAACGCGCGCCAAGGACGACTGAATCCGGTGAACGGAGGAGGAGAAACTGTCGGGAGAAAGGAGCTCGATCCCGACGATCTACGGCAGCTGGGCTCGAACGGCGGGCACCGACGTGATTGGGAAGAGGATGCGGTTCTTTTGAGACCGGTATCGGCCGGCGAAACCGTCGGAATCCGTCGGATCGAGAGGTGACTGCCGTGGGGGAGAAGGGAAGATTCGCCGGCGATGGTGCCATTTCAACCCACATCGAGGCCCGATTTTGAACTCCCAAGTGATGGCGCGTCGAATGGAGCCAGAATCATGCCGGGAACTGACCGGAAACGCCATGAACGGTGGCGGAAGGGCCTGAACCGATATGGACTGATTTAGCAAAGAGGTGAACCAGAGTGAGACGGACTGAACTGGATCGGTCTGAACCGGGTTGAACCGGACCGAACCGGTTCGGCCAAGAAAGAGAGGAAAAAAGGAGAAAAAAGAGAAAAGGAAAAAGGGGAACAATTTTTGAGGATACACCGACTTCGGGTAAGTCGATATGAGGTCAAAAGTGATCGATTTGATTTTCAGGAAATTTATTTAAATTATATTTGATCAAAAATTAACCCGAAATTAAATATATAATTGTCCAGTTTTACGACAAAACCCGAACGAGAGCCGATTGAGCTTCGATTTTCGTACCCTGCATCACATTGGGTAAGTATATTTTAATTACAATAATATGAGTCCTTTAATACAGAGTTTCGATTATTTTACGAAATTTACGGATTAATTCTGTATAAAAAGGAATATTAATCGGAATTGCAACGTAATTACCGTAAATAGTATACGGGCTATCCAATGAGTTTGGAACGAAACCCGATGATTATTGGTAAGCTAATTTAGCTCAGTAAACCCGAAGAAGGGATTTAAATAGTATAAACGGGCTGAAAATGGGTCGAGACCCATTAAGGTGCAATTGGGCCCAATAAAGTAAAACGGGCTCAGTACGTTAGATTCAATCAGTAAATGTGATATACTGATAAAGATAAGTGAATTAACCCAAAATATGTGGTTATATGCAGTTTCGTAGACTTGATTGACGCGCAGTTGGACTGAGAGATCGGGTATTATCGAGACGATATAAGTTTACGCGTGAATCGAGGTAAGAGAATTTTATAGGTGCATAGAGATTTCTATACGTATTTTGAGGGGATTTACAGGGCCTAGAATTTCTTTAAGTATCTAGAAATGAAATAATAACTTTTACAAAAACCGAGGGCATGGGTGAATAAAGAAAAAGACGATATTGCCCCTGAGAGTAAAATTTACAAAAAGGGTAGTAAGGCAGATAAATTGCATGATTATCATGTTTTAATGTTTTATATGAATGTATTGCTTTGATTGAAGAAAATATGCACATAGGTTGGCTGTTGATTTTATGAATTATACGAAAGGTTACCGGTTTGTACTGGTTACGATTTTACAAAATGTTTTATCAAGATTGAGCCACTTATCATATTTACATGAGTAAAAAGAGTGCTAGAGTCTTACTCGCACTAAAGTTTACTGATTTATTACTGATGAAAAGCGTATTGGAGCATTGCTCGTACGAGAAATTTATGTGTGCACAAAATCGTGCTGGAGCTTCGCTCGCACGAGATTTTAGATATCATGATATGCATAGCGTGGTGCTGGAGCTTCGCTCGCACTAGACGTGAGTTGACATGCATATAGTCGTGCGGAAGCCTCTTGTAGACTGTGTGTCACAGAGAGTTGATATGCTCGCACGTATACTTTGAGACATGGGTTGGTTATCGACATAGTATTGGGGTGGGTACTATGATATGGGTCCACGGAGTACGATGTACCGTGTATATCACATGGAGTACGCTGTACCGTGCAGTCATGATGACTCGATGATGTTACTTAATATTCTGGCGGGTAGGATTTGACCCCACCTCCCGTTGCAGTTGTGATGCCCCGCACACCAGGATCCGTGTAGCCTAGGATCCCAGGGACAAATTATGGCTATAGTCCTTGATTTTTCATACAGTAACCTACATGCCTCACATGATATCATACGGTCTGAATAGACCAGGACAAACTCGAAGGATGGGTAATGTCCCGATTTATGTTTTTAAACGAGATGCGATTTAATGAATCAAGGTATTCTCGAGAGATGGGTTTAGCCTTGATGTGGTTGTTTTATAATGAAACAAATAAGTTTTAAAGTGATGAGTTTATGATGAAACAAATAAGTTTTAATGTGACGAGCATGAGATGTCATACATGATGATTTTTCCATGTTTGATTTATATGTCGATTTCATGATTTCTCTTATATGATATATATACATACATGTGGCATCGTTTTAGTCTTACCTCATGCTCCAAATATAAATGATTTTATATCATGACATTATCAGCACGTAGATAGTATAGTTATCTATCTGCTTACATTATTGCCTTACTGAGCAAGTTTCGCTCACCCTTTCATTTTCCACCCCACAGGGTACATTCAGTAGAAGAGAGCGACAGTAGTTTTGCATTTCGGTTATCCGCTGCTTCCTATCAAGACCAGGTATACATATTCGTATAATTTTTGTATCTAAACATATAGAGGCACAATACTGTACACGGATTGTAATATTGGGGATGTATTTAGTTAAAATAAATTGATATGTAAATGTAATATGGAAAATAGATGTTAAGGTAAGTAACATGACATGAGGGACTAACATCGACTCATAGCCCAACTGTTAGTAGTGTAACTGTTCACGACGGATAAGGAAATGAAAATGTAAGGAAAAATTTGTAAGGTTTTTAGGAAAAAAAATGGGTCGTGACAAATAGACTATAATTAACATCCAATATAATCTAATTTACATCCCACATTACATATACATAAACTATGCAAGTATATCTTTGGTGTCACACCCCACTTCCGGGTGCCCTTTATCCATATATATGCTACTACGGTTTGGCTGTGAGTCAATGAAATTACTAAATTCCATACATTTATAGTGAAATTTTTTAAAACTTTAACTCACACACTCCCAGGCGTGTGTAGATATACAAAATCAATTGTATAATGTTTTATCCTTACATAACATCCCCATACAATTGTTTACATTTTCGATTAAGACTGTGCGATACATTACAATAAATACAAAAATGCTTTTATGTATACAATTCTTATACCTTTTCAACTGGTGGGAACTGTCCAATATAAAAAGAGATCTGGAGACCACCACACTGTCCTACTTCTCAGTATCTGGAGGGGAAAAAATAGTGGGATGAGCAACCACAGCTCAGTAAGGAAATAGATGCTAACAGGTAGATACTGTACTATCTACATAGCCCATGCATGCATAAACAAAATCATGTTTCAATATGAATGGAAATATTACTAGAAAATGCATTTAAACATTTATTTCTCATAGGCATTTTCATGTAAAACCATATGCAATACTTTCAATTAAAACATGTCATAAAACAATGCTATCACAACACAAGCATTCAAATCAAGAGGTTTATCAAATCACAATATCTCTTTGCTTTTCTCAAAATCATTTATTTTCATCAAATCTCTTTCCTTTATGAGTTTCTCAATTTCTCTTATCTCTGAGACAGGCATGAAATTCTCGGCAATTTAATATCCACGACATATGATCATAGTCAGTGATCTCAGACCTCACTGATCAGGTGTGCACAGGGCATCACTTGCCTGAAGGGGGATGGGTCAGTCCTATCCTCTGGTTCATCTCAATCATCATCATCTTCCTCGTTAACTCACGGTACATGGTACGCCATGTGTCATCTACACGATACTCGTACCCACTTGCACCCAACACGGTACATAATATACCAACAGACAACTACATAGTTCAACGTACGACCGTGGACCCAGTTCATCCACCCAACTCTGATGGACTCATCATCCTGAACCATGTCTCATATACCAGGCGAGCAAATCAGCGTGACACACAGTCATCGCAAGACTCCAGCGCGGTATCTCTTAGTGTGAGCAACAGCTCCTAGCACTATATTATCTCAAACTCAGCAAAACTAGTGCGAGCAATGCTCCAGCACCTTTCTCAAATCCATCGTGTGAGATGAACTCTAGCACGACATGCCAAACATGTAAACGTAAGCGAGTGAAACTCCAGCATAGTTTAAATCATTAAAAATCGGTGTGAGCTAGTGCTCCAACACCAAATCACATCTCAAATCCGATAGGTGGCTATTTTTCTCTTTAAAAAAAAACTCAAAAACTTGTTCATTTACGTACATGTCGTCCTATGCTAAACATGTAAATCTAGCCAGCCTACCCATCATCATTTCTCAATTACAAAACCAACACATAGTTGAGAAAGCATCAAAAACATGCATATCATGTTATTTCCTTACCTCATCCCATTTTCACAATATATATATATATACCATAATACATTTCACGATTTCATATCATCTCATAGCTCAATAGCTAAAACGTACTATTACTAGGTCATATATACTAAAATCGCTGTAAAATACGTACAAATACCTCTATCGCTAACGTACAGTCCCTTACCTCGAATTGCGCTTGTATTCCCTTTGTCTCGTTTGCTCCGTTCGCGATCCGGGTCAATCGTGTTCCACGTATTTCAATCTACACGTGTAAATCATTAAATTATTTCCTTTTCTTTCTCTAAACATACACATTGTCATTTACTTATCTATTCATACTTCTCAAACCTTTAAATCACGTTTCACCTTCTCACTAATATCATTTTATCATCTCTTAAGCTTTCCATCACTTTTCCATGAACTTCCTCTTCATAAATCCCTCTTAATATTACTCATCCATCACTACAATTATCATTCCTATCAATATTTCACATATTATCCAACCCACAAATGTCTAGAAATCCATATTAAAATCTTGAAGGTTGAAGAGCTTACCTAGCTTAGTCTTTTTTTTCCTTAGCCCAAACTTGTGGTAGCCAAAACTCCTTCTCTTGGTCACACCAATGTGTGATTTTTGGGTATGTTGTTCTCCTTGCTTCAAGGAACAACTTTCCCTTCTTGAGCCTCTTCAGATTCTAGCTGGAATGTAGTGATTTTTAGAGTGAGAAAGCTTGGTTCTTTGAGAGAAAATGGCAGGTGCGGGTTTGGTGGGAGGGAAATCTGATTTTCAGTCCAAATCTCATGCCCCTTTTATAGATGCAGAGACATGAGATCGATCTGGTCCTTGTGGAGATCGATCTCTGCATGGTTTGGTAGTCCTTTTTACCAAACACAACTACTACCAGATCGATCTTCTTCCATGATGAGATCGATTTGTTTGCAAGCAAATTTCTTCTTGGAGATTAATCTGCCTCTTGTTGTAAGACCCCGTATATGTATAAGGGTAATATGTGTAATTGGATCAAATAATATGAATGGACTTGTAATGTAAAGTATGATTGATGTAAGTCCATGGATTCAATGTATGTATGTGTAATATAAATTGTAACGAACATACAAGTTTCATTGAGTATGAATACGAAGAAATGAGTTATAGCAAGTGATGGTTGTGATTGAGACTCAAGATGAGTAGTATGGTAAAATGGAATGGAGTTATGCTTCCATTTGGTTTTATGTAGCATACCTTTGAATATACAATGAATGCACACAAGTTTCAATGTGCATAAGGTATGAATGGATGCCATTTTCAAGTTATAAAGGTGGATGGATGAGAAAATGGCCATGGCAATAGATTAAGGATGTGTTGGTATGAGTTGCAGTAAAGAAACTGCAGGAAATCTGGAAAACATGAGGTCCAGATCGATCTCATAGGATGAGAGATCGATCTGGAAGAGCCAGAATGCTCTTATTTGGGCGAAAGAATAGAGCAGATCGATCTCCAATGGAGCCAGATCGATCTCCCAAGCATTCTGTAGTGGAAAGATCGATCCCCAAGCACCCAGATCGATCTCCTTAGCTCTCTGTTTGGGACCAGATCGATCTCATGCTTCGACAGATCGATCTCATGCTTCAACAGATCGATCTCATTGCTTCGACAGATCGATCTTAGGCTTAAAAATGCCGTGAAAAAGAGGGATTTTAAGGGACCAGATCGATCTCCTCTTGGACCAGATCGATCTCCCCAAGCTATTTCTATATAAGGAGAGCTGAAAAATCTGGAAATCTCAAAAAAAAACATTTAACCTTACAATCTCAACCCAAAAACCTAACTTTCCCTCTCTAAAATCAGCCATTTTCAGTGAGATTTGGAGAGAGATCATTAGAGGCAAAGTTGTTCCTATCAAGGAGAAGAACAACATAGTGAGAGGGCATTTTCCCATTCTTGGAATTGAAGGAGTTAAGGGCATTACCATTTGGAGCAAGAAGAGAAATCATATTGGTAAGATTCTAACACTCCAATCCAAATGCACTAGCTATTTAATTGATTTTGGAGTTGATTGATATGAGTATTGATGGATAAACTACCTAGGAATGTAGTGGAATTGGTGTGACCTAGAAATCTAAAATGGGTATAATGTGAGGATATGTGGGATTGAATGAGCTGATGATTTATGGCATGCTAAAGTTGTTATTGGGGTAATGTTTATGATTTTAGATGGTTAGATGGAATTACATAGTGAGTTGGAGGAATTGTGGAAATGTGTATGAATATGCTTGATAAATGCCATAGTAAGGGAATTCATGGAATATGAACACTATGAGCTTAATGTCGATTTAATATCGATTTTGAATAAGTTAATAGGCCTAAGAAGATCCATATACTCGAATTATGGATAAAGTAATGAAACGAGGCCAAATAAGCTTTAATAGAGGCTATAGATTAAATTGACTATAGCAAGCACAAAGGTTGCAATATGTGGATCGAATATAATGCGGGATACGATTTTGTGCAGTCCCGAAGAGTTCGTTGAAGGCGAACCAAACCGTACGAGTAAGCAGCTTAAGGAAGTGGAATCACGCATCGCGATTCCAGGTAAGGGAATTTTGTGAGTATATAGAGGTAGCTGCTCGTACTTTGAACTTGTGGGTGAATATCGGATGTTTTTATGAAATGCATGATTACTCAAATAAATGTTGATGGTATTCGTGAATGATGATGAGTATATGCGTGGTTTTGGATTTGAAGTGGATTTTATGAAAAAGGGATAGTAAGGCTAATAATTGCATAAATCATGTGTTTTGAATGCTTTTACAAAACACAATGCTTTGATTTGAGCAAATAAAAGGATAGGCTGGCTAGTACTTGAATGATGTTGTGAAATAGCCCATATGAGGCACTAAGCATATTATGAGATGTTTTGAATGCATGTAAGCCGCCTATCGCGTGTATGTGATATAATTCGCGTTAGAGCCTCGCTCACGCGAGATTTCTATGTTTTCACTTGTGTGAAACGTGCTTGAGCTTAGCTCGCACTTTGAAATTGAATTGTGATGATGTTTATAAACCGTACTGGAGCTTATGCTCGGACGTGGATTTGAGTGGTTTTTCTTATGCATATAACTGTACTGGAGCTATGCTCGTACATGGTTTCTTCATATTTTATGCATAAATGCCATACTAGAGCGTTGCTCGTACGAAGTAATTGGTTTGATGCATGAATTCGCGCTAGAGCGTAGCTCGCGCTGGTTTTCACACTGTGGTATGTATGAGGCCGTGGTGAGAGATACGGATTAACTCAGGGAACCCAACAGGCCTGACAGACCTCTTAGGTGGGGTGAGGGTGAGGGGCTAGGACCTGACATAATCCATCCAGGGAACCCAACAGGCCTGACAGACCTCTTAGGTGGGGTGAAGGTGAGGGGCTAGGACCTGGATCAGGGAACCCAACAGGGGCGAGCAAGGCCATGAGGGGCTAGGACCTGATATTGAGGTTACTCCCACGCGCTCTTGAGACTATAAAGGTTACACTTGGTATGGGGTAGATAAGACCTATGGCAGGCACCCCCAACCATGTTATGGGTCCGCGGAGTACGATGTACCGTGTATATCACATGGAGTACGATGTACCGCGTGGTGGTTACTTGATTTGAGAAAGTCTGGCGGAGAACTAACCCACCTTCGTGCCAGCATGATACCCCGCACACCGGAAATTCGTGTGGTCTGGGATGATATGTGACGATTGGCCAACGTAGTCACTTGAGATATAGTAACCTGTCTCCTTGCTTGATTTACTTACTACCACATGATTTTAAATCTCTAAGTGTGATTGTGATTGTTTAAGGTAGACCCGAAGGAGGGGTCGAGCCTCGTGGATTTGAATTGTGAAATGAAAACGTGGTTGTGATTGTGAATTGATGTGATGTGATTGTATGTGATGAGAAAGAGATTTATGACGTGGGTTTAAAAAGGAGGTTTCTTAATGAATTGCCCTTTTTATGAATTTAAATGAGATCGAGCATGAGATGATTTATACATGATGTTTTACCATGTTTTAGATGCCAATTTTACATGACTTTGATACATGATATATATATATATATATATGTATACTCATATGGCATAGTTTTATTCCTCATGCTCCTACTATAAAGGATTTATGCATAACACTATCAGCATGTAGATAGAGTAGTTATCTACCATGCTTGCATTATTGCCTTACTGAGCGTATGGTTGCTCATCCCACTCTATTTTTCCCCCCTACAGAGCGTGCATAGTAGCCCAGTGAGGACTGAGGCGTATTATTTTGGACTCCGCTGCATCTCCATCGCTAAGAGGTATATACACAGTGATTCTTTTTGTATCTAAACAATGTAAAAGCACAGTATTCTTTTGAGTTGTACTTATAGGGGATGTAGATGTCAGTAAAACATGTATTCGTATAAGTACACGATTAAATGCACATGTATGACATCGTTTTAATTAATTGAGAATGAATGAGATGTGGTGTTTATTATTGACTCACAGCCCAACAGTACGTGGTGAGTTAGTTCATGACCGGGTAAGGTAACAGTAAAACGCGAAAAATTTTCAGTGATTTTCGGTTAAAGAGAATGGAATTGGGTCGTGACACTTGTAGAAGATCAATCTACTCCTTATAGAACCTTAATGAGATCGATCTGTCACTTAGGGGAGATCGATCTCTTCTTGGCCGAGAGTTAAGGAGATCGATTTGTGCCTTGTGAGAGATTGATATTTTCCAGACAGAGACTTAAGGAGATCGATCTGCCTTCCCATAAGATCGGTCTGCCCTGTTCCATTTGACAATATTTGGGCATTTCATGAGGGGAGATCGATCTCTCCTTCATATGAGATCGATCTCTCATCCCCTGCACCCTCATTTTTCGCAGTTTTCTGCAAATTTTTCAATGTACATTCATCCTTATTTGCTTCATACCTCAATTTACAATCTGTGCACAATTAACACACAATGGCATCCACTCCATATAGTTCATAGTTAATGAAACTTGTGCACACAACTTAAAATCATGGATGTTTCCTTAAATTTCAAAAATCCTTACATCCTCCTATCATTTATACTCATGTACTAATACATATACATACATCATAGCTTCTCAAGCTATTTTTGTAACAACGTACATATACATCATATCTTCATAAAAATAAATACGTGTGGAATTATGGGCATTACATTTGGAATACAAACAAAAGTTATAAAAATGTGTATATACCTTCCCAAAAAGAAACAAGTAGGCTGAAGGAAGACATACCTTCCACTAGCCCACTTTGAGGGACACCTTAGTGCCTACTGCAAGTCATCTGAAAGGGAGAGGGAAAGAGGAGAGCTTACACCTAATAAGAAATACAAATAAAAGGGGAAACTATATTACCAAAATAAAAGAATGCACATCAAGATAACTTAAACCACTGCATCTAATATGCATTCATAACTTGTTGTAACGACCCAATTTACGGTACAATATGGTTGGGTTATGAGTCGATACTAGATCAATACCGTGAAACCGTCTACATAAACACATGTTTTTTGTAACAGTTTTAAACAAAAACCAATACATAATTGTTCTTTTACAAAATGACCACCGTTCACATTCCCCATATATATTACATTACTGTACTTATGAAAAACAATCCTACTTATGAAAGCGGTCCAGCTACTGATGAAGCTCTGTGGGAAAAAATAAGGAGTGAGCTCAACGTCCTCAATAAGAAAAATGCGTGGCAGATAGATAAATATACAATCTACATATTTGCATAATAGGGTTATTATGTAAAATATACTGAGCAATCCAGTAAAATCAGAGTTGGAAATCAATAACAGTTTCAATATCGATAGTATAAACATTGAACTACAATAAATACTGTTTCCAAAACTTTATACAGTAGAATAACGATTTTCGTACAATAATAGAGTTTATACGGTCAATTCAATCAATCAAATAGACAAGACAAGGCAGAACATGCTATAACTATAACTTAGTATGACAATTGGCCAATGTCGGAGACTCCGAGCATCATTGATCAGGTGTGCTGGGATGTCAATCACCGTGGGAGAGGTCAATTACCCAAACGACTCACAATACAGTATGTCCGAAGATCGATAGCATGGTACAACGAACTCACATGTGTGTTGCACGGTACATCTTACTATGTGGACCACAGTAACAGTAGTAATTTAGTAACAGTAACAATTCAGTAACAGTAACAGTAACAGTGCATCATGATTAACATCGCCTTTGCCTCAAAATCAGTGCGAGTCAGGCCGTGCGACACATGGTCAGCACGCTCTTAAGTACATTTTATCGGTACTAATTTAACAGCAGTTCATTTTCATTAAACCATTTTTAAAATTCAGTTTGGTACATAAAACAATTCAAAAGATGTTGGCTCATCCTTTTTAGGTCAAAATCCTCAGTAAACAGTCTATGGCAATTAAGACTAGGGATATTTCGATTAAAATCAATAATTAAAACCACATTGATATTTATATAAATAAACTAAATAAATTTATATAGGTAAAGATAGGCCGATTAACTGTGACTAAAGTTTTTCTATAAATTTGGTGACTATAAAACTGGTCTAGAGTATCCTATAATTTCAATAACTCTAAAATCGGCCTAGGATTTTATGTTTAGATTCCACAAAAAAATAAGCATAATTATTTGTAGCAGCACACAGAAATTTTTTTTTTTGTAAAATTTTACTAGAATTTATATTTATGGTCCAACAGAAAATACGTATAGATATGACTAACAGCTCACAATAATTTTCCTTACCTCGATAACTGTCAGTAGTCCTCAATGCCTCAGTAATGTGAGACAGTGGGTCCGCTCTGATCGGTTTATCTCTTCGGAGCTTCGAACTAATATTTTTATCAATATTTTCGAATCATTTTCCCTCGAGTTTTCCAAAATTCTTTCTGCACTCTTCTCTATCTTCAATATTTCTATATATATATATATACCTTTTTTTCGCACCTTCGCACCTTCGCGTGTTCGCGCCTCTTTCTTTCTTTCACATTGGTCACTGTTCATTCATCTTCTTCCTCCTTACTCGTCCCTAGTATCTTCTCCCACATTTCTCCTGGTTTCACCAACACCTTCCTCGTCTACCTGTTTCATCTGCTCCCGTGTTATCCTACCGTCACTGTCTCCAGCGCCTCCGCCTGACTCCCCTGTCTACATGTAAGGCCCGTATCTTCAAATGTAATCCTTATGATTCTTTAAGTATACACTTGTTAATGTAATATGAATCATAAGAGTTGTAAGGTCCGTAAATCTGATGTATACACTTGTTATAGGAGTTCATGATGTACACACAAGTTTCGTTATGTACGAATTATAAGAAATGAATCTTTTTAAGTGATAAATGTGGAATGAAGGCAAAATGAGTAGTGAAATAAATTGATATGAAGTTAGCCTTGGGAATTTGGAAAAAATTTCAGCTAACTATGCTGCAGAGCAAGGGGATATCGATCTCTCCTTCAAATCAGATCGATCTCGGTATGCGTCTACCAAGATCTTATCTTCAAACAGATTGATCTCATTGTGTCTCGGTCAGAAGCAGATCGATCTCAATCTCTCTGGCAGATTGATCTCTGAAGCTCTTTGCCTGGTTAAGATCGATCCTAACCCTTAGAGCAGATCGATCTCCAAGGCTGTAAATCGTGAAATTTGAGCAAGAGAAGATCGATCTTTGCCCTAGGAGATCGATCTCACAAGGTGAATTCTATATAAAGGAGCTCGACATTTCACTTTTTCGACAAAAAACTTCAAAACCTTCCATTTTTGAAGCAAAGTAACCTAGTTTCTCTCTCTAAATTCTCATTACCTTCCAACCAGTGTTAAGAGAAGTTCAATTCAGCAAAGTTGTTCCTAAATAGGAGGAGAACGACATAGTTGAAAACGAGAGGGTGAATCGTTGGATTGAAAGAGAAATGGAGTATTCCCCCAAAGTTGCCAAAAAGGAGAAAAAATGAAATATGTAAGATTTTAGTACACCAACTTCTAGCATATTAATCTAGATGTTTTAATGAGTTTATTAGTGATGGAGGTCCACTTGCTCGTGATGCTCATGATGATCGTGATGCCAAGGATCCATGGGTCATCCAAGGAGGTCCAATTACCCGAGCCCTTTATATTTGTTTAGAAGCCCAAACGACATGAATCTTGGTTTAGTAATAAGTTGGGTTCAGTGTTTAAATAGCCCACATTTGAGTTTTATAGCGTTTTAGACCAATTATCCTATGTAACTAGGCTTATGCATGAATTTAAGTTTTAGTCTTATTTTATATTTGGTGTTAATTCCAGCCCATTTGTTTAAGGGCTTAAGTGCTAGATATTATTATAAATACTTTGTAAACGCTCTTGAAGAAGAACAGATCAGATTGAATTTTCAGAAATTTGAGTGTGCCTCTTTCTAGGATTCTCTCTCAACTAGGCTTATCAAGGTCTTCTTCCTTGTGGCGCCTCCCTCTTGACCAACCACTATTGTTATACCTTAGGTTCTCGAATTTTATATTCGTAGGGTCGAGGTCCAATACCTTTGGTTCAAGTCTCTTTAGACTTCGGGTCTAGGTTGATATTCTATTTTCCATTCAAAGTCTATCATCATTATTTTCGTCCTGCTTGCATTTTTTTTGCTGTTTCAATTCCCAATCCACACGTTTTCTTGATCGTCCTAAATCATCCTCTTGTACGCGCATATCAATTAGTGTATGTGTTGATGGTTGAAACATCCATGAACATGCTTAATCTTCCATGACCTACAAATGGCTTAGTGTGAGAAAGTAGCTTAGGCATGGAATTGATGATGAATTAGGCGTGAAGTGATGCTAGTGAGTATGTTTATATGATTGTAAGATAGTTTGGGTGGAATCCATATGTTAGAAACAATAATGGTTGAAAATAAGCATATGAGGTATATAATGAACTTAAGGTACTGTAAGATTAATGCCGATTTAATGTGAATCAGTAGAGATTCTCGAGAAATGAATTGTATGATCAAAATGGACGTAAGAGAGAATCATGTCCAATAAGATGTAAATGGCCAATGCATTGATTTGAATATCATGCAATTAAAATGAAGTATATGAAAGTATACTGATGTGTGTAGTACAAAATTTTAGCTTCAAAAGATATAATTGGAGACCGGATTACGAGAAGTGGAAATCGAAGGAAACTGATTCGAGTGTGATTCGAGGTAAGGGACTAATGCAAAGCTATAGAGATAGCTAGACGAATTTTGATGAATCCTTGTATGCGAATGGATAATATCAATAAGTAGATAGATATTGAATTATCTATGTGAAAACTGAGCATAAGTATAAGCTCATATGCATGAATTTTATGCCTGCAATGTCTTGGTGTGAAAAAATGTTTGTAAATGTTTTGAGTCTGTATAATCATAAACTGGCTCTTGGTTGACTATTGCATATAGAATGCAGGTATTTCTGAGTGAAAAGTAGTTAATGAGTGATTGAAGGGAGATTACCGTCGCACTCATACTTGTGTGTAGAGCTAGCTATCAATTTTTATGTGTGACTTATGCTAGAGCTGTCACGACCCAAATTACCTAAAAATCACTACAAATTTTTCGTTTTTCATTTATTCTTTGATTCTTACCTTTCTCTCAATGTGATCATCCTACTAACAGTTGGGCTATGATTCAGTGTTAGTTCCCTTACCCTATTTACCATTCCATTTCCATAATCACATTCACATATCAAGATTTACTATCCTTTGAATTTAACTAAATACATATACAATGGTATTACATAACTCTACATCCCCGACATCATATCCGTTTACAGTATTGTGCATTTACATGTTCAGATACAAAACTATATAAATGTGTATACCTGTCTCTCGATGGGAAGCAGCGGATATCAAGAATGCAAGTCTTCAGCCACTCATTAACTACTGTGAATGCTCTAAAAAGATGGGAAAATAATGGGGGTGAGCAAACCACGCGCTCAGTAAGGCAATTATGCAAGTAAGTAGATAGCTCCACTATCTACATGCTCATAATGCCATGCCCTTAAATTCATTTCTTTTCATTTAAATCTCACACACAAAATCATACATATATCAATGTCACAGTTATAAAAACTATTCGTAAATATAGAAATTATGCAACTTATGCATTAATGGCATTTTATGTAAAATCATAAAATCAAAATTAGCATGAATTAAATCAAGATCATGTATTAGTTCATGCCATGTAAAACAAATCATGAGAAACAATCCTTTCATGAATTTATCATTAAAGCATGGAAAACTCATCATGCTACTGCATTTAAATCACTTCATTAAAGCTGAAGTATAAAATAACCCCTCCGGGTCAATCATCTCATAAATCAATTCGTTATAAAATTTTGTTATAAAATCACCATTCTTTTAGGATGACATATCATAAAATCCTCTGAAAATCTATCATTATAGTAGAAAATCATATCTCAGTGAAAATCATAAAATCGAGGAACTGACCCCTCCCTCGGGTCCACCCTGGTCTATCGAGACCACAAGTTATATCATGTGAGACATGTAGTTGACTATATCAGTAACATCGAGGATTATGGCCATAACCTAATGATCCCTGGCTACACGGTACCTAGTGTGCGGGGTATCACACCTGAAACGGGAGGTGGGTCAATCCTGCCGACAGAATAACATAACATCAGGATTGCGAGGGCAAGACTTGCTACCTTGTGGCTAATGCCATTCCACTCCAAAAATCACCACGGTACAACGTACTCCATGTGATATACACGGTACAACGTACTCCGTGAACCCAATCTTAGTCAAGGGTGCCTGCAATAGGTCTTATCCACCCATACCAAATATGTCTCATTATGCACGTGTGGCATATCATCTCACTGTGACACACAGTCTATAGGAGGTTCCAACACAGCTATATGCATGTCATATAAATCCCTGTGCAAGCGAAGCTCTAGCACGGCTCCATACATATTCATGATATCTGAAAATCTCATGCAAATGAAGCTCTAGCACGGTTTCATAAAAATCAGTGACATCTACGTACGAGTAGCACTCCAGTACGACTTTAAAAGAGTTATAAATCCATATAAAATCACATGCGAGCAAGCTCCATCACGGTTTTATGCATAAATAAATCAAATCTCGTGCGAGTTACACTCCACCACGGCTTTTATGCAATTATCATATCAAAACAGGATGCGAGCTAAGCTCCAGTAACTCTTATGCATGTCAAATCATGAAAACTAGTGCGAGCAATCGCTCTAGCACCTTTTTATGCATATCAAGTCAAAACAGTCGAAACAGGGTGCGAGCTAAGCTCCAACACTCCTCATGCATTTCACAATAGTAAAAATCAGTGCGAGTAACCGCTCTAGCACATTCTATGCACATGATATCACACAAATCGGTGCGAGTAATCGCTCCAGCACTGTTTATGCCCACTTACAAATGCAGATATAGTGCGAGCAATGCGCCAGCACTATCTGTTTCATATAAACTTGATAGTTGGCCCATTTTCTAAAGAATTTCATTTAAATATAAATAACACTTACGTAGTGTTATCTTGTGAAATTTATGCAATTACTGGCCAATCTACCGATTTACTTTGCTTAAAAATCACGAAAATTCTTCAAATCATGCATTTCATGCATGTCATGCTTTCACCATCCTTAGGTGAATTTCCTTCAATAGGGTAAAATAGCATTTTACTTATTTCGAGTCCTTAAAATCTTTAATTTATTTCTAAGACCTTTATACATTTTCAGTGTATACAAAAGATATTAAAATACGCATAGCTACCTCTAGCTACTCACATAATTCCCTTACCTCATTTTTCTGTACAGTCTGACCTTTCCACTGATGACTCGTCACGCAGTCCGATTTGCTCCCAATCCAATCTCCGGAACTGCGGATAAATATTCATCATATCAAATACAATATAATTAATTGTATTTCATATTTTCTGGGCTTAATTTAAATCATTGAGCCCGTTTACCCATATTGGGCTCGATTATACCATAATGGCCTTAATCGGCCTTAAGCCTGTTTTCCACTTACTATTCACATTATCGAGGCCTATTGGGCTCATTAGGCCCATCAGTATTTATTTGGCCTCGTTCTAAACTCTCGAATAGCTGAATTAATTATTTATGACAATTTATCTCTAATTTCAAAATATAATTCATTTTATGCGAAAATTAAATTCATAATTTATACGATAATTTTTAACACGCATAAAGATGTAAATTATCGTAAATAAGGGTTACTTACCCGAGATTCCATGATAGTATGTAAATCGAGGCTGACTCGAGCTCTCGTTTGACGTCAATTGTCGAGCTACATAATTACATATTTTTTAGGGTCAATTTTGAGTCGAATATTAATCAAATTAAATATTTCAAAATTTAAATCAGTCAATTTTGACCGCTTACCGACTTACCCGTAGCTCGATTGCATCACTAGGATTTTTTTTCCAATTTTCCCTTTTTTCCTTTTTCCCTTTTTGTTTTTTTTCTTCTTTTCTGGCTGAACCGGTTTGGTCCGGTTCATACCGGTTCGATTCAGCCGATTCAGTCCGGTTTGGCCCGATTCGGGGCTTTGCCGGTCGGTTCTTCGTCGACTTCCACCTCCGACAGCTCCGTGGGTCTTTCGGTGCATGGATCTGGTCTCGATTTCACCATGGCTGGCCTATCGAAAAGTGGCCGATCCAGCCTCTTCTCTCTTTATGCTTCAGTGCTTTTCTCTTTTCTCGTCGTTGCCCTCGTTGGCCGCCGTTTCACTGGCCGATTTAGCCGCTGATCTGCTGGTCTTCGCTTAGGGCTCCTTCGGTTGGCTGTGGTTGGGCCTAGATCGGCGTCGACTCGTCGCTTCGATGTTTTTCTCTTTTCTCGCCGTTGCCCTCGTTGGCCACCATTTCACTGGCCGATTCAGCCGCTGATCTGCTGGTCTTCGCTTAGGGCTCCTTCGGTTGGCGGTGGTCGGGCCTAGATCGACGCCGGCTCATCGGATTTCCTTTTCCTTTCTTGGTTTCTCTGTCTTTCTCTCTCTCACCGACGTTCTCTCGCCGTTCGTTTGTTCGTTGGTGCCGGTGGTGGCCACCTCTCGTCTGGGCTTCCTGGACGTCTCCAAGTCGCCAGTGGTCGTCTGTCGGTGGAGGCAGAAGGCATCGGCCGTCTTCGCTTTCGTCTTCTGTTTATTTCAGAATAGCAAATCGCGATTCCTTCTTTTATTTATTTATTTATAATTAATTTTATTATTATTTTATTCACTAAAATATATTAAAAATTCAAAAATCTTCAAAAATTCTTATTTAATTCATTTTACCAATAAATGAATTTATCTGTCTTATTTCGTCTTTTCGGTATATTTTTTCAATATTTTCGGGATAATTTTTCGAAGTGAAAATTTTGATTAATTCCAATAAATTCATATCTTGACCAATTGGACTCGAAATTAAATATTTTCCTCGTTATTGATCAAGATTTCTCAATTCCATATTTTTAATGAAATTTTTCTTATCGAATTTATACCGAATTTTGATCTTCTGATCGTTTTAACCTTCAACGTGTTCGGGACCAAATCAACACAACTTCCCTTCACGAACACTCACTCATTTCGTGTTTTAAATCCTTATCTCCAGTCCGAATCCCATTTGTTTAATTTGTGACCATTTCAAGCCGACATTTGACCTTTAAATACATTCGGGAATTTTTATTCATCCCATTTGCATTTTTCATTCACGTAAATCTCTTCTTATGATTCAATTTACATAAAACCATGTTTACATCACATGAATCATAAAGAATTTCAATAAAAATCGGGTCTTACATAATCTCCCCCACTTAAGAAATTTGGTCCTCCAAATTAGAACCAAGTCAAATGGGTCCGTAAACAACTCTGAGTACGTCTATCACATCATACTCTTTAATTCTCATGTGACTTTTTTCGGAGTGTAATACTACCAAAAGACTTTGACTAGGGAGATCGTTTTAAACCTCAACACTTTCTCCTTCCGTTTAATACTCAAATTGATTTTTTTTAACATATGTTATACTTCCATTGAGCTCCTACAGCTCATATCCGATCACATATGTTGGGTCCGGATAGTATTTCCGAAGTATCAAAAGATGGGACACATTGTGGATGCCTACTAATTTAAGTGGTAACGCCAACCTACAGGCCTTATCTCCCACTTTGTCCACTCTCTCAAAGGATTCAATCTAACGAAACTCAATTTGCCCTTTTTTCGAATCTTGTTATGTCCTAAGGGCATGTAACGTCCAACAATATTGATTCACCCTCGGTGAATTCCAATGGTTTATGTCTCTTGTCAGCATAACTTTTCTGTCTGCTTTGAGGTGTTCTTAATCTCTCACAAATCAACTGAACATCCTCAGAGGTTTATCTTACTAATTCGGGAGCAATTCTCCATCTGTCACCCACTTCTTATCCAAGTAGGGGAACAGCCCCTAAAGCCATATCATGTCTCATAAAATGTTATTCTGATACTCAAGTGACAATTGTCATTATTGGCGAATTCGATTAGTAACAACTGATCATCCCAGGAGCTTATAAAATCAATGGCACACGCTTTCATCATATCCTCCAGAACCTGTACAGTCCCCTCTGACTGACCATCTGTCTGAGGACGAAAAGCTATGCTAACACTCAGTCGGGTTCCCATAGCTTCCTGAAAAACATTCCCAGAAGTGGGAAGTGAAGCGGGAATCCCTATCTGATATCATGCTCACTGGAACGCTACATAATATTCCACAGTCTTCCTTACATATAACTTTGCCTACGCATTTAGAGTATCTGGGAATTTCATATCCAAAAGGTGGGTAGACTTAGTCAATCTATCGACTATCACCCACATAGCCTTGTGATTCCTGCGGTCCTCTATAACCCATCACAAATTCATGGTAACTTGTTCCAATTTCCATGTCAATATAAGTAGAGGCTACAATAACCCTGCAACTTCTAGTACTCTACCTTAATCTGCTGATATACGAGACACTTCTCCATAATCTCTACAATGTCTCTTTTCATATCTGACCACCAATACCCTTTTCAGAGATTTTGATATATTTATTACTTCTCGGATGCATTGTATATCTTGAAGAGTGAGGTTCTGACAATAACACTATCTCATCAACTGTGGTCATGGGGAGCACTTATACTGTCTTTGAACCTCAGTAAGCCATCATTATTCACTGTGAACTCTGTCACTGTACCCTTCTGAATCTGACCCACACTATCGGCACCCTATCGATTATCACGCTAAGCCTATCGAATCCAGTCACTCAAATTCAGTTCTAATCTCAAGCTAGCTGTCACACAATCACTATCATTATCAAAAGGGATCACATCACTACTGAGGCTCACAACTACTCTAACAGCTCAAGCTCATTGACCCTCATCTGTGACACCATCCCAAGGCTCTTTCTGCTCAAGGCATCAGCCATTACATTAGCCTTTCCTAGGTGGTACAATTTTCACAATCATAATCTCTTAAAAGCTCTAACCCTCTTTATTCTCATATCCGACTCTTTCTGTGAAAACAGGTACTCGGGGCTTTTTATGATCAGTGCATACCCAAAATTTCTCACCGTGTACATAGTGGTGCCATATACTCAGTACAAACACTATCGCTGCCAACTTTAAATCATGGGTCGAATAGTTTCTTTCATGATCCTTGAGTTGTCTGGATCCATAATCGACTATCTTCCCGTTTTGCATCAATATACAACCCACTCATTATTTTGAAGTATCCATATACACTGCGAAACCTCTTGAGCTATTGGGTATAGTGAAAATAATTACGGTGGTCAGTTCATACTTCAATACAAAACTCACCGAAGCTACTTTCATATTTATCATCCCACTCATATGCAATCTTTTTCTGAACGAGATGTGTCACTTGAGCAGCCCATTTCGAGAAACTCTCAACAATTCATCTGTAAAATAGTTTCAGTTGCTGCTCATATTCTTCCCTGGACTTCGAATATATCAAAATATCATCGCTAAAGATGATATCAAATCGATCCAGGTAAAGTTTAAATACCTTGTTTATCAATGCCCTAACGGTTACGAAAATCATTTTGGGCACATTCATATTCCGAATTCTTAACGGATGTTACCCAGACTTCAAATCGATTTCTAAAAAGATCAGATGAACTTTTATCCAATCACTCTTATAAATTGCTTCTTTAGTCCTTCCAGTTCCACTAATACCATTTTATACCGTGGTTAGGATACTGCTTCGTACCATGTACCAAATTAACACAAAATTCTATCTCTTTATCTGATAGTATCCCTAGTAGATTATTCGGGAAGATATCAGGAAACTCCCTGACCATAAGGATATCTGTTAACTCCGGATGTGCCTTATCCATACCAACCACATAAACGAGAAAACATTCCCATCATTACTCATTTTGTGAGTACAATCATTTACTCCTTTAATTTCAATCGCTACACCCCTTTTTATTACATGTCAAAACTTACAGTATACTTTTTTAGGGGTAACCATATCACTATCTTAGGATAGAAATCTGAACAGCATAATTTGTAGCCGACCAATTTATTCTCAAATATTACTTCAAAATTAATCATATTCCATTGAATAAAATCGGGTAACGTATCCTTTTTCCTCCGTTTTCAACTTACAATCCCTATACCCATATTCAGTTAGTAATAATCAGCTAACTATTAGCATTGTGCCCAAGGGTGTAGGCATTCACGTCTTTCACTAACTTATATGCAAATAAGGGCGGTATGAATAAATGCGTGGCACCAGGATTAATTAAAATAATTACTTCATTATTCACAACCAGTGGTATCTTCTACCACATCAGATGAAACATCAGTAATATCCAGGTCCAAGGCATACACTCACCCTCATGAACATCTTATTTTCATGGTAACTACCACATATCCAACCCTGCTCAGTAGAAGGTCGAGGTTCTCCAATCACAATACCCCTCGTAAGTGTTGAAACTGAATACACGAGGGGTTACCAATCATCTTACCCCATGACTCGACAACTCTAAATCTCTTACCAAATGGTCTCTGTTGTGATAATATATTTTGAAATGACAAAACAAGTAAATTCAATAATATAAAGATGATATAAAAACATGTTTAGAGGTTATCAGTACCAAAACTTGAGTTTCTGTAGATGAGAGATCGATCTGGGTTATGAGAGATCGATCTCCTGGGATTTCTTGGATGAGAGATCGATCTCATAAAGACATGAGATCGATCTGCTAAGCTGTGAACCTATACAAAGGTATTGAGGCAGATTGAGATCGATCTCTACGAGTTATGAGATCGATCTGCCTAATACTGGAGTTGAGGAGATCGATCTGATCTAGGAAGAGATCGATCTCCCCTTAAGTAAAGACAGTAGATCGATCTGTGAGATCGATCTATACTCAAACAGAGAGCTCATGAGATCGATCTGGTATAGGAAGAGATCGATCTTCTCAAAGTCAGAGAGCTAAGGAGATCGATCTGGGGTAATGAGAGATCGATCTCCCTACTACAAAAATTCATGGCAAATCGATCTCTAGATCGATCTTGCCTCAAACAGAGGGATTGGAAGATCGATCTGCCTATTCGACAGATCGATCTCCCCTAACATGTTCAAATTGTAAGATCGATCTGCTCATATATGAGATCGATCTCCTTGTGTTATTTTGCTTTGATCTTGCAGGATTTATAACTAAGAGATCGATCTGGTCAAGATGGCAGATCGATCTGGCATTCTACTGGAGGTACCCAATGGCTATTTCTGTAAAATCTCAACGGGAAAAACAACATTTAATGCTCCAACTACCAATCCTTCAGTATTTAACCAAGCATTGAAGACAATGAGAACAGAGACACCATTGCTGCACATTTCTTACATTCTCAAGAGTTTAATACTTTCATTCCTTGTGTCTTCATTCCTCATTTATTGAGTTTGTTGTATAAGCTTAAGTGCAAAAGCTGTAATTGTCCTACCCACATTAAAAGCTTGATTTTGTATTCATCCTTACCTTAAGAGAGAAGAGGATTGTTCCTCAGTGAGATAAAATTGTAAAAGGGTGAATACATCTTTGTATTGCAAAGGGTAGAGAGGTTATTCCTTAACCTGAAAGAGGAACATTGTAACTTCTGTTGAAGGAGAGAAAGAAAGCACTTGACAAGAAGGGCAAGGAGAGAGGACGTAGGTAAGAGATTGGCCGAACCTCTATAAACGATTGTGTTTGTTTCTCTCTTCCCTATCTTGCATTAAATTGTTTAATTTCATTGTATTGCTTTTTATCATTTGTTGATTAAATTATGATTAATTTAAAATTTACCATTAACGCTAGAAAACTGATTCACCCCCCTCTCGGTAGAGCCAACAGTCTCTTTCCTGCTCTGACATCTCTGTCATCCACTATTCTCTTTCTGTCTCTAGTTCGACCCTTACTACCTTTCCCAATCTCAGAGGTATGCAACTCATAATTTTATTCACACAACTGTAGTCTGCGCACTGCCTCGGCATAGGTAGTGATATCTAATGAGGCCAATCAGACTCTAATTAACGGTCTGAGCCCTTCCATGAACTTTCAGATATTTTGACTCTCATTGTTTATAGTGTCGGGGTCATACATGCCCAGGAATATAAACTGAGTTTCATACTCGTCAATCAACCAGTTCCTCTGGGTCAGAGTAAAGAATTTTATCTATAATTTCCTTTAAGCAGTGTCCGGGATATTCTGTCATCGAAATACATCCAGAATAATCTCTCATGTCAGCTCTGGATGTCTAACTCTTAAGATGGGTCGAGCGGACTTCCACCAATGCTCTGACTCGCCTTTATATCCCATGCATACTCTGAGCAAATAGGTCCCAAAATATTCTCCACACTCTGCTCCAACCTCGCGAAGCGTGTCTCAATATTGTTCGATCTCTCTGTCGGACTCTGTGGGGCATACTCAATACCGGCCTCCACTTCAATCTCATCCTGAGTCTCGAGCACATGTACTCTCACCCCTCTACCATGCAGCTATCAGTTATAATAAATAGATTCTTGCATTCAAAACCAAATTCTTAGCTGCAATTTCATCTCGATATACACAATTGTATCTAAGCAAAGCACAGTACATGGGGATGTAAACTTCCTTAACCGTTAACACCGACTCATATCAGGCTAACTCAGCTCTGATACCAAAAACTGTCACGATCCAAATTACCTAAAAATCACTACAAATTTTTTATTTTTTGTTTATTTTTTAATTCTTACCTTTCTCTCATCGTGATTATCCTACTAACAGTTAGGCTATGATTCGGTGTTAGTTCCCTTACCCTATTTACCATTCCATTTCCATAATCACATTCACATATCAGGATTTACTATCCCTTGAATTTAACTAAATACAAATACAATGGTATTTACATAACTCTACATCCCCGACATCATATCCGTTTACAATACTGTGCATTTACATGTTCAGATACAAAACTATATAAATGTGTATACTTGTCTCTCGATGGGAAGTAGCGGATACCAAGAATGAAAGTCTTCAGTCGCTTATTAACTACTACAAGTGCTCTAAAAAGATGGAAAAATAAGGGGGTGAGCAAACCATACACTCAGTAAGGCAATTATGGAAGTAAGTAGATAGCCCCACTATCTACATGCTCATAATGCCATGCCCTTAAATCCATTTCTTTTCGTTTAAATCTCACACACAAAATCATGCATATATCAATACCATAGTTATAAAAACTATTCGTACATATAGAAATTATGCAACTTATGCATCAATGGCATTTTATGCAAAATCTTAAAATCAAAATTAGCATGAATTAAATTAAGATCATGTATTAGTTCATGTCATGTAAAACAAATCATGAGAAACAATCCTTTCATGAATTTATCATTAAAGCATGGAAAACTCATCATGCTACTGCATTTAAATCACTTCATTAAAGCTGCAGTATAAAATAACCCCTCTGGGTTAATCATCTCATAAATCAATTCGTTATAAAATTCTGTTATAAAATCACCCTTCTTTTAGGATCACATATCATAAAATCCTCTGAAAATCTATCATTATAGTAGAAAATCACATATAAGTGAAAATCATAAAATCGAGGGCTTGACCCCTCCTTCGAGTCTACCCTGGTCTATCGAAACCACAAGTTATATTATGTGAGACATGTAGTTAACTATATCAGTAACATCGAGGACTATGACCATAACCTAGTGATCCCTCGCTACACGATACCTAGTGTGCGGGGTATCACACCTGGAATGGGCGGTGGGTCAATCCTACCGCTAGAACAACATAACATCAGGATTACGAGGGCAAGACTTGCTGTCTCGTGGCTAATGCCACTTCACTCCAAAAATCCCCACGGTACAACGTACTCCATGTGATATACACGGTACAATGTACTCTATGAACCCAATCTTAGTCAGGGGGTGCCTGCAATAGGTCTTATCCACCCATACCAAATATGTCTCAGTATGCATTTATGGCATATCATCTCACAGTGACACAGTCTACAAGAGGCTCCAACACGGCTATAGGCATGTCATATAAATCCCTGTGCGAGCGAAGCTCTAGCACGGCTCCATACATATTCATGATATCTGAAAATCTCGTGCGAGCGAAGCTCTAGCACAGTTTCATAAAAATCAGTAACATCTGCGTATGAGTGGCACTCTAGTACGACTTTAAAAGAGTTATAAATCCATATAAAATCACGTGCGAGCAAGCTCCAGTACGGTTTTATGCATAAATAAATCAAATCTTGTGCGAGTTACACTCCACCACGGCTTTTATGCAATTATCATATCAAAATAGGATACGAGCTAAGCTCCAGCACCTCTCATGCATGTCAAATCATGAAAACTAGTGCGAGCAATCGCTCTAGCACCTTTTTATGCATATCAAGTCAAAACAGTCGAAACAGGGTGCGAGCTAGGCTCCAACACTCCTCATGCATTTCACAATAGTAAAACTCAGTGCGAGTAACTGCTCTAGCACATTTTATGCACATGATATCACACAAATCGATGCGAGTAACCGCTCCAGCACCGTTTTTGCACACTTACAAATGCAGATATAGTGCGAGCAATGCGCTAGCACTATCTGTGTCCATATAAACTTGATAGTTGGCCCATTTTCTAAAGAATTTCATTTAAATATAAATAACACTTACGTAGTGTTATCTTGTGAAATTTATGCAATTACTGGCCAATCTACCGATTTACTTTGCTTAAAAATCATGAAAATTCTTCAAATCATGCATGTCATACTTTCACCATCCTTAAGTGAATTTCCCTCAATAGGGTAAAATAGCATTTTACCTATTTCGAGTCCTTAAAATCTTTAATTTATTTCTAGGACCTTTATACATTTTCAGTGCGTACAAAAGATATTAAAATATGCATAGCTACCTCTAGCTACTCACACAATTTCCTTACCTTATTTTTCTGTACAGTCTGACCTTTCCACTGATGACTCGTCACACAGTCCGATTTGCTCTCAATCCAATCTCTGGAATTGCGGATAAATATTCATCATATCAAATACAATATAATTAATTGTATTTCATATTTTCTAGGCTTAATTTAAATCATTGAGCCCGTTTACCCATATTAGGCTCGATTGTACCATAATGGCCTTAATCGGCTTTAAGCCTGATTTCCACTTACTATTCACATTATCGAGGCCTATTGGGCTCATTGGGCCCATCAGTATTTATTTAGCCTTGTTCTAAACTCTCGAATAGCTAAATTAATTATTTACGACAATTTATCTCTAATTCCAAAATATAATTCATTTTATGCGGAAATTAAATTCGTAACTTATGTGGTAATTTCTAACACGCGTAATGATGTAAATTGTTGTAAATAAGGGTTATTTACTTGAGATTCCATGATAGTATGCAAATCGAGGCTGACTTCAGCTCTCGTTTCACGTCAATTGTCGAGCTACATAATTACATATTTTTTCGAGTCAATTTTCAATCGGATATTAATCAAATTAAATATTCTAAAATTTAAATCGGTCAATTTTGATCACTTACCGACTTACCCGTAGCTCGATTGCATCACTGGGATTTTTTTCCCAATTTTCCTCTTTTTCTTTCCTTTTTTCTTCTTTTTTGGCTGAACCGGTTCGGTCCGATTCAACCCGGTTCACACCGGTTCAGTTCAATCGATTCAGTCCGGTTCGACCCGGTTCGGGGCTTCGCCAACCTGTTCTTCACCGGCTTCCACCTCCGGCAGCTCCGCGGGGTCGTCCGGTGCTTGGATCTGGTATCGATTTCACCATGGCTGGCCGAAAAGTGGCCGATCCAGCCTCTTCTCTCCTCCAGCGTCGGTGCTTTTCTCTTTTCTCATCGTTACCAGCGTTGGTCGTCGTTTCACTGACTGATTTAGCCGCTGATCGGCCGATCTTCGTTTGGGGCTCCTTCGGTTGGCGGTGGTCGGGCCTAGATCAGCGTCGGCTCGCCGGATTTTCTTTTCCCCTCTCGGTTTCTCTGTCTTTCTCTCTCTCACCGGCGTTCTCTCGCCGTTAGTCGATTCGTTGGTGCCGATGGTGGCCGCCACTCATCTGGGCTTCCTCGGCCTCTCCAAGTCGCCTATGGTCGTCCGTCGGTGGAGGCAGAAGGCATCGACCTTCTTCGCTTTCGTCTTCTGTTTCTTTCAAAATCGCAAATCGCGATTCCTTCTTTTATTTATTTATTTATAATTACTTTTAATATTATTTTATTCATTAAAATATATTAAAAAAATTCAAATATCTTTAAAAATTCTTATTTAATTCATTTTACCAATAAATGAATTTATCTGTCTTATTTCATCTTTTCGATATATTTTTCTAATATTTTCGGGATAATTTTTCGAAGTAAAAATTTTGATTAATTCCAATAAATTCATATCTTGATCAGTTAGACTCAAAATTCAATATTTTCCTCGTTATTGATCAAGATTTCTCAATTCCATATTTTTAATAAAAGTTTTCTTATCGAATTTATACCGAATTTTGATTTTTTGACCGTTTTACCCTTCAACGTATTCGGGACCAAATCAACACAACTTCCCTTCACGAACACTCACTCATTTCGTGTTTTAAATCCTTATCTCCAGTCCAAATCCCATTCGTTTAATTTGTGACCATTTCAATATGACATTTGACCTTTAAATGCATTTGAGGATTTTTATTCATCCAATTTGCATTTTTCATTCACGTAAATCTCTTCTTATGAATCAATTTACATAAAACCATGTTTACATCACATGAATCATAAAGAATTTCGATAAAAATCGGGTCTTACAAGAGCCAAAGTGACAATGGTAGATATACCAGTCATGCTCACACATCGTTTTTAAAAGGATTTCTGAGAAAAACAAAAGGGTGCTCGATGCCTAGGGTGATGGTGTGTGTTCCACTCGAGAACTCGCACTAGATTTTTGGGAATTGTGCTAGAGCCTTTGAGTATTTCTGTGTGTCTTGCTTTGACTATGCTCGCATGTAATTTCCTAGTAAAACTGTGCTCGATGCCTCAGGTATGCTGTGTGCTTTTACGCTGAGTTGCTCGCATGAGGTTTTATGATTATGCTGTGTGTTGAGTAAAATCGTGCTAGAGCCGTCGTGTATTGCTGTGTGTCTTGCATCGTTCTGCTTGCACATGGTTTATGGATGTGATGTAATGAGTACAAAGTCGTGTTGGAGCTGTCGTGTATTGCTGTGTGTCATGCACAGACCTGCTCACACGAGATTTTGAGACAATGGAAATGGGTGATAAGGATCCATGAGAGCACGATGTACTGTGAGTGTTAGCCATGGAGTACAATGTACCGTGATTTCAGTATAAGCTGAAGGGATGATTGATCCGCCTCCCCAAGCATAGGGTTCCCGCACACCTGATCAGTGTTGCCTAGAATCAGACTATGGCCATAAGTCCTATATTTATCTGAGTGATATGACATTATCACTACTGTGTGTGGTGACATATGTTTCCCTTGTTATGTGTCTGGGGATATGATAACCCATAATTATGTCTCACGTATATTGAATTGCAGAGTGCAAAGTGATTTCTAAATATGTGATTTTAAAGATAAGCTATGTGAAAAGAGCATGCTGTGTGAATATGCATATACCCATCTAGTGATTTAATGATTTCGCATCGATGGAAGTTATTTTAAAGAATGCATATGTTTTATAAAGAAAATGAATATTTATATTTTAGCATGTAGATAGTGTAGTTATCTACCTGCATTCGTATTTTCCTTACTGAGCGTGTTAGCTCACCCCGTTATTTCTCCTCCGCAGATTCTACGCAGTAGTGAGTACACTGTAGTCGTTCCTGCTATCGTGTTACTTCAGTCATCCAACAGTACAGAGAGGTATACACTTGAGATGAAAAATTTTGTATCTTGTAAACTAATGCACAATAAAGTTTGTCTTTTGTATTTTGGGGGATGTATATACTAGAAACTAATGTAAATGCTTTCGCACACATATATAAAAGTCTAGTTTCTATTCTACTTCGTTTAAATGAATTTATTGACTTATAAATGGATGAGATATGGATTATATGTTGACTCACAGCCCAACTGTTGAAAGTAAGGTAAAAGTCACTGAGAGAGAGAGAGAGAGGGTTGTGACAGAATTAATGGTATCAGAGCAGAGTTGGTATGATGTAAGTCAATATCCATAGTTAAGAAATTATACATCCCCAAAGTACTGTGCATTATTAGGATACAACTGTGTATACTGAGCTGGAAAATGTGATCGAGACACTTATTTTGAGTATGCAGGATGTTTGATAGATGACATACTCGTAGAGGAGAGAGTTCGCGCTCTCAAGGGCGTAGAGATGAGCCCGAGAGACGCAGTGGGTCTAGTTCTAGTAGAGATCTGCCTGAGCTTAGTGATGTCGCTGAGGCGCGTATAGCGCAATTACAGCGCAGTGTAGACACGGTCATGGAGATGTTTACCAGACTAAAGGGTAGGCATGAGAACCCTGCTGGTCAGGCTACTGCACCTGAGAGACAAGAGCCAGCACAGCTTGCACCGAGACCTCGAGCTGCAGAGGCAGAGATTCCTGTACCCCCTCCAGTTTAGGACATTCCCCCACCAGTTCAGGATCCTGTAGCTCCACAACAGGTTGGTGGTGATGAAGTGTATGATTGTGACCTAGGTAGATTGAGAGAGTTCAGGAAGTTTGGACCGCCTTTATTTAATGGGGTGAAGAACCCAATGTTAGCTAAGCATTGGACACATAGTATGGAGAAGCTCTACCGATTTTCCATTGCTCCGCCACTGAGAAGGTCACCTTTGCGGCTTTTGTATTAGAGGATGAGGCCCAGCATTGGTGGATGGTCACGTAACTGATGTTGAGTGCACGACACCTGGTTGTGACATGGGATATATTCTTGGATGCCTTTAGCAGGCAGTATATTCTAGTTACTGCTCAGAGAAAGATGCTGATGGAATTTATGATATTGACTTAGGGGAACTGGATAGTGGATGAGTATGCTTCTGGATTCACATCCTTGGGCAGATATGATACGATCACTATGAGCCTTGAGGACAGAAAGGTTCAGAAATTCCTTGAGGGGTTGAAACCTTCCATCAGAGCTCGATTAGCTCCATTGGACATTACCACCTATGACAAGGCAGTACGTAGAGCTCAGCTATGTGAGCAAGATTATGAGTTGCATGCCTCAAAATTGAGCAGGAGTGGTAAAGGTAGAGATAGAGATCGGAAGAGGTCAGTTAAGGATAGAGGGTTCAGAAAGGCCGAAGGTTATTTGGTAAGGGGCCTAAGATTGAGGAGGTACGAGAGAGGCCTGCAAAGCCTCCAGTTCATCTAGCTTTACCTCCAGCTTTGAGGGGCATAGTTATTAGCGGACCTTAACCTACCACAGAGCAGTACAGGTTATGTGGTAAATATCATGGGGGTAGACCATGCCCGTTATCGATGAGATCATGTTATAGGTGTGGTAAACCAAGGCACATAGCTCGTGAATGCCCAGAGTTGGTTGATACAGCCCCACAGAAGGGCAAAGAGCCAGAGAATGCTACAGTTGAGACGTTTACACCTAAGAGGAAGGCCACAGCTGAAGAGAAAGGAAAACAAGTTGTTGATCAAGGATGAGTGTTTGCATTAGACCAGGCATCTACAGAGGCTTCCTTGGATGTGATTAAAGGTACCATCCTAGTCTTTGATTTTGAAGCATTAGCATTAATTGATCCTGGTGCCACACATTCATTCCTATCGCATTCATTTGCATGTAAACTGCGCGAACATGTGAAACTTATACCCTTAGGTAGAGTTTTACTTATAAGCACTCTAGTGAGAGATAATGTAATGACAGAGTATGTATGTAACATTTGTAAGTTAAAAGTAGGGGAAAAGGACATGTCGACCGATCTCATCATATTAACTATGAAGGACTTCGATGTAATACTAGGAATAGATTGGTTGGCTGCAAACCATATTGTTTTAGACTATTATGTTAAGACTGTAATGTTTTCTATCCCTGAAAAGTACATTGTAAGATTTGCAAAGTAATAAAGGAACTAGTAAATTATTTTTAAGGACGGATGATTTTACTAACGAATGTAATAATGATGTGTTGAAGGTTTTATCACCTATGTGGTTAACTTGGATAAGGTGTACCCAGATATAGCTGACATCCCAATGGTTAGAGAATTTCTTGATGTCTTTTCGAAAGAATTACCAGGGTTGCCACCAGACAGAGAAATGGAATTCTATTTTGATTTGGTGCCTGGAATAGAACTGATATCCAAGCCACTGTTTGGAATGGCTCCGATTGAATTGGAGGAGCTAAAGAAGCAATTGGAAGAATTATTAGACAAGGGGTTCATCAGACCGAGTGTATCACCTTGGGGAGCACCGATTCTGTTTGTAAAGAAGAAAGATGGGAGTCTCCGACTGTGTATAGATTATCGGTTGTTGAATAAGGCTGCCATCAAGAATACATATCCTCTTTTACGGATAGATGATCTATTGGATCAGTTACAGGGAGCACAGATCTTTTCGAAGATTGATCTGAGGTCTAGGTATCATCAATTAAGGATTCAGAGTGGAGATGTACCCAAGACAGCGTTTCAGACCTGATATGGCCATTATGAGTTTTTAGTTATGCCATTTGGACTGACAAATGCTCCTGCAGCATTTTATGACTTTAATGAATGATGTATTTAAGCCATACCTGGACAGCTTCGTGATTGTCTTTATAGATGACATATTAGTGTACTTGAAGTCTAGGGAAGAGCATGAACAACATTTGAGAACAATATTACAGACCCTCCGAGATCAGGAGCTGTACGCTAAACTCAATAAGTGTGATTTTTGGCTGAGTGAGATATCGTTCTTGGGTCACGTAGTCTCGAGAGACAGTGTATCAGTGGATCCATCCAAGATAGAGGCTGTGATACAATGGGAAAGACTCAAGACGGCTACAAAGATCCATAGTTTCCTGGGTTAACAGGTTATTATTGACGGTTTGTTGAGGGATTCTCTAAACTGGCTACTCCATTGACATGTCTCACTCGAAAGAATGTGACATTCGAGTGGGATGATAAATGTGAAAGAAGTTTCTGTGAGTTAAAGTACAGACTGACCATCGCATCTATTCTCACCATACCCACTAGCTCAGGAGGTTACTCAGTGTATATAGATGCCTTGGGACAAGGACTGGGTTATGTGTTGATGCAGGATGGGAAGGTAGTAGCCTATGGATCCAGACAGCTTAAGGACCTTGAGAGGAACTACCCGACCCATGATTTAGAGTTGGCGACCATGGTTTTTGCATTAAAGATTTGGTGCCACTACTTATACAGTGAGAAATTTTAGGTGTACATAGATCATAAGAGCCTCAGTATCTGTTTTCACAGAAAGAGTTGAATATGAGGTAGAGACGATGGATAGAGCTTCTGAAGGATTATGATTATGAGATATTGTACCATCAAGGAAAGGCTAATGTTATGGCTGATGCCATGAGTAGAAAGAGCCTCGGAATGGTATTGCACATGATAATCAGGGAATATGAGCTGCTCGAGCAGTTTGCTCACCTCAGGTTGGATATAGACCTTCTTGATGTTGACAGTGGCTGTGTGATAGCTCTCTTGCGAGTAGAACCAGATTTGATTAATCGGATAGATAGGCGTAGCATGCCGATCTACTGTGTGAGGATCGTGCGAGTCTGACTCAGAGGGGTGATGTGGCGATTTCTTAGTGAGTGATGATGGCATACTGAGTTTTAGAGGTAATATTTTTATTTCCAATGACCCAGAGTTAAAGAGATTAATTTTGAGAGAAGCTCATTCATCAAGATATACATTACATCCAGAGAGTAGTAAGATGTACCAGAATCTCTGGAGAGTGTATTGGTGGTCAGGGATGAAAAGGGATATCGCAGAGTTTGTGGTAAGATGCCTTGTATGTCAGCAAGTGAAGGTAAAGCATCAGAAGCCTGCAGAGTTATTGCAGCATCTATCTATACCTACTTGGAAATGAGAGCATGTCATCATGGATTTCATCATGGGATTGTCGAGGACTAAGAGGAACCATGATGCTATCTGGGTAGTGGTTGACAGATTAACGAAATCCGCTTACTTTTTAGCCATGAAATCTACAGATACTCTAAGTACTTTGGCAAAGTTATACGTACGAGAGATAGTAAGGCTACATGGTGTACTAGTGAGCATCGTATTGGATAGGGATTCCCGCTTCACTTCTCGCTTTTAGGAAGAACTGGGTGAAAGAAAAATTTTTGCTCCTGACTTAGTGTAGCAAGCCTCTGAGGTTTTTCAGTTGATATGTGAGAGATTGAGAACAGCTCAAAGCAAGCAGAAAATTTATGCTAACATGAGACGGAGGCCACTAGAGTTTACTGTGGGTAACTCAGTTTTCTTAAAAATTTCTCCCTCGAAAGGGGTTATGAGGTTCGATAAGAAGGGTAAGTTGAGCCCTCGGTATATTGGACCATTTGAGATACTGGAGCGTGTGGAAGATAAGGCCTACAGACTAGCATTGCCACCGGAGCTAGCAGACATACATAATATCTTCCATGTGTCTATACTTCAGAAATACCATCCAGATCCAACCCATGTGATTTGGTATGAGCCATTGGAGCTCAAGAATGATTTGTCATATGTAGAGAAACCAATCTAGATACTAGATAGGAAGGAAAATGTGCTACAGAATAAGACGATTCTGCTAATCAAGGTTCTCTGGCAGCACCACGATTCAGAGGAAGATACTTGGGAGTTGGAGAACCTTATACAGGAAAAGTACCCCTAACTTTTTTAAAAGTAACTTGGTTCTAATTTGGAGGATCAAATTTCTTAAAGGAGGGGAGGAATGTAAGGCCCATATTTCATATGTAATCTTTATGATTCTCTAAGTATACACTTGTTAATGTACTATGAATCATAAGAGTTGAAGGTCCGTAAATTTGATGTACACACTTGTAATAGGAGTTCATGATGTACATAAGTTTCGTTATGTACAAATTATAAGAAATGAACCTTTTTAAGTGATAAATGTGGAATGAAGGCAAAATGAGTAGTGAAGTAAATTGATACGAAGTTAGCCTTGGGAATCTGGGAAACATTTTAGCTAAGTATGCTGCAGAGCAAGGGGAGATCGATTCTTCTTCAAGCCAGATCGATCTCGGTATGCTTCTACTAAGTAAGGATCGATCTTATCCTCAAACAGATCGATCTCATTGTGACTCGGCTAGAAGCAGATCGATCTCAATCTCTCTAGCAGATCGATCTCTAAAGCTCTCTGCCTGGTCAAGATCGATCCTAACCCTTAGAGCAGATCGATCTCCAAGGCTGTAAATTGTAAAATTTAAGCAAGAGAAGACCAATCTCTGCCCTAGGAGATCGATCTCACAAGGTGAATTCTATATAAAGGAGCCCAACATTTTGCTTCTTCAGTAGAAAACTTCAAAACCTTCCATTTTTGAAGCAAAGTAACCTAGTTTCTCTCTCTAAATTCTCATTACCTTCCAACCAGTGTTGAGAGAAGTTTAATTCAGCAAAGTTGTTCCTAAATAGGAGGAGAACGACATAGTTTAAAATTAGAGGGTGAATCATTGGATTGAAGGAGAAAAGGAGTTTTCCCCCAAAGTTGCCAAAAAATGAGAAAAATTGAGATATGTAAGATTTCAGTATACCAACTTCTAGCATATTAATCTAGATGTTTTAATAAGTTGATTGGTGTATGTATTGATGGTTGAAACATCCATGAACATACTTAATCTTCCATGACCTACAAATGGCATAGTGTGAGAAAGTATCTTAGACATGGAATTGATGATGTATTAGGCGTGAAGTGATGTTAGTGAGTATGTTTATATGATTGTAAGATAGTTTGGGTGAAATCCATATGCTAGAAACAATAATGGTTGAAAATAAGCAGAGGAGGTATATAATGAACTTAAGGCATTGTAAGATTAATGCCGATTTAATGTGAATCAGTAGAGATTCTCGAGAAATGAATCGTATGATCGAAATGGACGTAAGAGAGAATCATGTCCAATAAGATGTAAATGGCCAATGCATTGATTTGAATATCATGCAATTGAAATGAAGTATATGAAAGCATACTGATGTGTGTATTACACAATTTCATCCTCAGAAGATATAATTGGAGTCGATAAGACCGGATCACGAGAAGGGGAAATCGAAGGAAAGTGATTCGAATGTGATTCGAGGTAAGGGATTTATGCAAAGCTATAGAGATAGCTAGACGTATTTTGATGAATCCCTGTATGGGAATGGATAATATCAATAAGTAGATAGTTATTGAATTATCTATGTGAAAATCGAGTATAAGTATAAGCTCATATGCATGAATTATATGCCTGCAATGTCTTGGTGTGAAAAGATGTTTGTAAATGTTTTGAGTGTGTATAATCATAAACTGGCTCTCGGTTAACTTTTGCATATAGAATGCATGTATTTATGAGTGAAAAGTGTTTGACGAGTGATTGAAGGGAGATTACCGTCTCACTCATACTTGTGTGTAGAGCCAGCTATCAATTTTTATGTGTGACTTATGCTAGAGCCAAAGTGACAATGGTAGATATACCAGTTATGCTCGCACATCATTTTTAAAAGGATTTTTGAGAAAAACAAAAGGGTGCTTAATGCCTCGGGTGATGGTGTGTGTTCCACTCGAGAGCTCACACTAGAT
The DNA here is from genome assembly GCA_033439115.1 of Firmiana major. Taxonomy (NCBI): domain Eukaryota; kingdom Viridiplantae; phylum Streptophyta; class Magnoliopsida; order Malvales; family Malvaceae; genus Firmiana; species Firmiana major. The sequence goes on from CM065898.1 coordinate 35,901,576, forward strand.
TTTTGAGAATCGTGCTAGAGCCTTCGAGTATTTTTGTGTGTCTTGCTTTGACTATGCTCGTATGTAATTTCCTAGTAAAATCATGCTCGATGCCTTAGGTATGTTGTGTGCTCTTATGCTGAGTTGCTCACATGAGGTTTTTATGATTATGCTGTGTGTTGAGTAAAACCGTGCTAGAACCGTCGTGTATTGCTGTGTGTCTTGCATCATCATGCTCACACGTGGTTTATGGATGTGATGTAATGAGTACAAAATCGTGTTGGAGCCGTCGTGTATTGCTGTGTGTCTTGCACAGACCTGATCGCACGAGATTTTGAGACAATGAAAATAGGTGATAAGGATCCATGGGAGCACGATGTACCGTGAGCGTTAGCCGTGGAGTAAGATGTACCGTGATTTCAGTATGAGCTGAAGTGATGGTTGATCCGCCTCCCCAAGCATAGGGTTCCCGTACACCTGATTAATGTTGCCTGAAATCAGACTATGGCCATAAGTCCTATATTTATCTGAGTGATATGACATTATCACTACTGTGTGTGGTGACATATGTTTCCCTTGCTGTGTGTCTGGAGATATGATAACTCATAATTATGTCTCACATATATTGAATTGCTGAGTGCAAAGTGATTTCTAAATGTGTGATTTTAAAGATAAGCTGTGTGTAAAGAGTATGCTGTGTGAATATGCATATACCCACCTAGCAATTTAATGATTTCGCACCGATGGAAGTTATTTTCAAGAATGCATATGTTTTATAAAGAAAATGAATATTTATATTTTAGCATGTAGATAGTGTAGTTATCTACCTGCTTTCATATTTTCCTTACTGAGCATGTTAGCTCACCCATTTATTTCTCCTCCATAGATTCTACGCAGTAGTGAGTACACTGCGATCGTTCTGCTGTCGTGTTGCTTCAGTCATCTAGCAGTATAGAGAGGTATACACTTGAGATGAAAAATTTTGTATCCTATAAACTAATGCACAGTAAAGTTTGTCTTTTGTATTTTGGGGAATGTATATAATAGAAACTGATGTAAACGCTTCCGCACACATATATAAAAGTCTAGTTTCTATTCTACTTCATTTAAATGAATTTATTGACTTATAAATGGATGAGATATGGATTTGATGTGGACTCACAGCCCAACTGTTGAAAGTAAGGTATAAGTCACACATAGAGAGAGAGAGAGAGGGTCGTGACACTACGCCTCAGTCGCTGCCCTTAGTTAAACTTTGTTTCGACCACCGAGAACAAAGGTAGATCCATGCTGTATTGGACCTTCAACTCTAACTCTCCTTACAATCGAGAATCTTCCTGAAGATGCCAAGCTTCAATCGCCTAAACCTCTCGATACAGTACCTGCTTCAAGACCCTACCTCACACGTTGCTAGTCTCCGCCAGTTCCTCCTCTCTGCTCTGGTTTTTAAAACTCCCCTATTTTCAAAAATCTTCATTCCCTTCTGCATGATCAGGCTATCTTCACTGAATCAGTGTTATTGGCAGCAAGCTTCACGCCTTATTTTCCACTTATTTTCTTTCCCATTTCTTTCCTTGTTATCTAACATTAGCTACCATTTCGCAGCCTCCCACACTTTGTTTTCTTGCACCCCTACGTAAGCCAGTTTTAGACCATTTCCTTTCGTTCTCCACTCATCTTTCTCTGTAAGCTCCTTGCAATCTTCTCAACGTCTCTATCACAAGCTTCTTCCTCGACAATGACTTCTTTCTCTTAATCCAAAGTTTCTGTTGTTTCTTTCTTTTCTTCCCTATCTTTCTTTGGTCCACGCAGTAAGCAACTAGCAGTGGCCTGCATGGTAGAGAATTCCAAAATAGGTCACAGTTCCTCTCCAACAATTCTGTTTCCTACTTTGCTCCCCATTAGTCTGCTTTAGGTTTAATTAAAATGCAGAAATGCAGCAAAGGAAAGGTAAAATAGCAGTAAGCTCGATGAAGATGAAGATGATGAAATGCAGTGGTGTGGTAGGGTAGGGAACGATGATGACAGGCAAATGCTGGGCAAGGAAGTAATGCAGCAACATTCCCTATTTTTCTTCCATTTAATCCAGTTCAGAATTCTCCCTTAATCCTAATCTGATGGGACACTGGTTTCTTTGTCTTTGCTACTGTACACAGCAGGAGTCCATCCCTCACATGTTTCAGTTTTCTTCATTTTCTTGTCAGGTTCAGTTTCTAAGCCTTACAATTGTCAAGTAAATTGTTTCCTTTATTTTTGTTTCAGATTTCCACTCCTTGGCTAGCTCGATTTTGTCCCATACTTTGGCATATTTTATTCCTTTTTTTTTTCTGGTTTCCTCTTTACAAATTCAGGTTACTAGCATTATTTTCCCTTAAGTGAACTTCACTTCTTCTCTTGTTTTCTACTGTTTTTAGCAGAGTTTTGGTGTGAATTCTCGGGTCTTGGACTCCCCGACTTGCTGCTATCTCTAGCAGAAAGTTTTTGGTGAATTTTGGTGGATTTTTTGTCCATTCATACACCTCGTCATTTGTCCACATGAAACCATCTCCACAATATTTATTTCTCGTTCTATTTCCTGCCACGAGGTATTCCATGTCCTTCTCTCTGCTGCGTTTTTTTTCACTGCAACAGGATGGATTGTCTCGATTTTGTTCTTATGGAAACTTAATGCCTTGTGCATTGCATTATCATTGGAAATCATCTTCTCATGTACCGTGCAGCTGCTTCAAATAGCAGCAAGTTGTTCCAACTTCCTCATGTATGGTTTGTTTTTATTTATACTCCTAAATTTGATTTTCCATTTAATTAAATTCACCTTAGTTAACAATATAATTCAAATTGATTATTCATTAATTAAGTACATTCTCAACCTTTATTATTGAATTGGTTATTCATTATTTTAAATCGGGTACACAAGAATTTTGTGGAGTTTACATTCTCCCTACCTTAGGAAATTTGGTCTCCAAATTTGACGACACATTAGCCCTCAAATAAGTGTGGATATTTTTCTCGCATTAGGCTTTCCAATTCCATGTGGCCTCTTCCGAAGTATGATATTTCCATAAAACCTTGATCAAAGGGATTGTCTTAGACCGCAATGCCTTCTCTTTCCTATCCATTATCCGAATCGGCTTCTCCACATATCTTCCAATGTCTGAATCGTTCTCTTTGATTGGCCATCTGTCTGAGGATGAAATGTTGTACTAAAATTCAATTGGGTTCCCATGGCTTTTTGGAAATGTTTCTAGAAGTGAGAAGTGAACTGGGAATCCCAGTCAGATACAATACTCATTGGTATGCCATGTAACCTTACAATGTCCCGCACATACAAATTTGCTAGGGCACTTAAAGTATCAATGGACTTCATAGTTAGGAAGTGGGCGGACTTTGTTAGTTTGTCAACTAATACCCAAATTGAATCATGATTTCTACGGGTCCTTGGTAACCCTATAATGAAATCTATGGTGACAAACTCCCATTTTCATATCGGTATTGGTAGAGGCTATAACAACCCTGCAGGTTTCTGACGCTTTACCTTGATTGGCTGACACACTAGACATTGGACCACAAATTCGACCACATCTTTCTTTATCCCTGACCACCAATAAACTTTTCACAAATTCTAATACATCTTATTACTTCTCGGGTGCAAAGTTACCTCGAGGAATGAGCTTCTGACAATATCAGTTTCTTCAACTGTGGATCATCGGGTACACATATTCTATCTTTGAACCTCAATAAACCATCAGTATCAATACCAAAATCTGTTGTAGTACCCATCTAGATCTGATTAGCTAGATAAATACAGTACTTATCATTACGCTAAGCCAAGTTGATTCGATTAATCAAGTCCAGTTTCAACTCTCAGGCTAGCTACCATGTAATAAATGTCAGTATCAAAGGGGACCACATCCAAGTTGTGGCTCATAAATTATTTCAAAAACTTATGTTCCTGAACCAATATATATATATATATATATATATATAACACCATCCTGAGGTCACTTCTGCTCAAGGTACTAACTCTAGTCATTTCGTTTATCTCATGTTCAATTCCTTCTATGAAAATAAATATCTAAGACTTTTATGATTAATAAGAACTTATAACTTCTCACTATACCAGTAGTGGCGCCATATCTTCAATGCAAATATTACGGATGTAAATTATGGGTCATGGACTAAGACATTTCTAGACACTGTCAAGTTTTTCGAGTGGAGAGGTATTTTGGAATACCTTTATTAGCCATCAAACCTGACCACATGAACTAATTATAGCCATAGAGGTTCAAGATTCAGTCCTAATTGAAAGTAGGATACCAAAGTTTATCGCAATTCTAATTTATCCTTTGGACACAATTCATTCTCAATTCATATCACTTAATCCGAATCATTTCACATACCAGAATTATTCATACATTGTGTACATCTCTCATTCCAAATATAACCTGTATTCAGAATTTATCACACTTCAAATTCCCATTCAAAATATAATTACATGTAAATTATGATCCTTATATTCGAATCATCTTTCATATTCCAAGCTCCCTTTGTAACCCAGTAGACTCTAGATCTCCTTAACAAGTAATGCTAGTATATCCTAAAGTGAATCACTCAGTCTGATAATCCCTATATCATATAATTCTTGTAATTGCTTCTTCAGCTTTTCTAATTCAATCGAAGCCATTCAGTATAGTGGTTTGAATATTAGTTCAGTACCAAGCACTAAATCAATTCAAAACTTTATCTTTCTATCTAGTGGTAACTGTGGTAGATCATCCGAATATATGTCGAAAAAACTCTCTGTCTATAGGAATATCTCTTTATTCCGGACACGTCTTATCCTTATCAATCACGTAAGCAGTGAAACCTTTAAGTTTCATTTATACAATTTGTTCAGTAATTCATTCTTCCAGTTACAATGACTTTACTCTTTTATTACCCATCTTTCTTTAGTAGATCCCTTTTTGTCATGCTCTTTACCTGTCCCTTTTCTTAGTAATTTTAGAGACATACATAATCGCACAGTTACACCTTGCGCGATGCCTCATTATGAGTGGTAACATTAAATGAAGGCAATCTAGCTCAGATTGAGAGTCTCAGTCCCTCCATAATCTTTCGGACCTTTTTCATTTCGTAACTTAACATATCCAGATTATAACTCTCAATAACTATATATTTAGATTCATATTCATTTCCGGTCTTGTTACCTTGTATCTGATTCAAACATTTTATCTATAATTACCATTGTACTGCGTCCAGGATGTGTTGCAATATGAAGACATCCAGAAACATATCCCTAGCCCTCTAATGTCAAGCCCTCAGATTAGATTGGGGGGACTTCCATCAAGGTTCGACTTTCCATTTCAATATCAATGCTACAAAACCCACCTTCTTTATAGTTGTACACCTTAAGGATCCACATAACATTTCCAATTCATTTATCGAGTTTTCCATTATAACTGGATTCCTACCCCAATAACTAATAGTGTACTATCTTCCGAAACTATCTCAGTCTTTCTCTAAGTCATAGTCTTACCTTAATTATCATCATTATTATTGCGCTGCTATCACTTGACCGAACAATATCATCATTGTCTCCATGCTTCGCTCTAATCTTACGAAGCGAACTTTAAAATTTTCAGTTAAACCGTGAGGTGCACACTCAAATGAGGATTCATTATCTCTCGGGCCTATCTCTATGACCTCGAGAAATAGTTCCTTCTCATCTACTAGTATGGCTGCGATGCCAACCGACCATACCTATTAGTTTTCCTTCATTCAATGACACAAATTCTTAGTAAAACACAACCAGGAATACCAGTTTATATCTAAACAATGCACAGTAATGTTGGGGATGTGAACATTCCTACTTTTCTTTAATTCTAAACCTCGACTCATATCAGACCAACTTAGCTTTGATACCAACTTTTGTAACGACCTAATTTACGGTACAATATAGTTGGGCTATGAATCGATACTGGATCAATACCGTGAAACCATCTACATAAACACATTTTTTTTTGTAATAGTTTTTAACAAAAACCAATACATAACTTTTCTTTTACAAAATAACCACCGTTCACATTCCCCAGATATATTACATTACTGTACTTACAAAAATTTTAGATAAAAAAGAATACTTAAATCTGGGTGTGCCTTGGACGCAAAAGAATACTCTGCGAAACTATGCCTGTGCAAAATAATCCTACTTACGAAAGCGGTCCAGATATAGATGAAGCTCTGTGGGGAAAAATAAGGAGTGAACTCAACGTGCTCAGTAAGAAAAATGCATGGCAGATAGATAAATACACTATTTACATATTTGCATAATAGGGTTATTATGTAAAATATACTGAGCAATCCAGTAAAATCAGAGTTGAAAATTAATAACAGTTTTAATATCGATAGTATAAACATTTAACTGCAATAAATACTGTTTCTAAAACTTTATACAGTAGAATAATGATTTTCATACAATAATACAGTTCATACGGTCAATTCAGTGAATCAAATACACGAGACAAGGCTGAACATGCTATAACAATAATCAATAAGACAATTGGCCAATGTCGGTGACTCCGAGCATCACTGATCAGGTGTGCTGGGATGCCAATCGCTATGAGAGTGGTCAACTACCCAAACGACTCACAATATAGTATGTTCGAAGACCGATAGCACGGTACAACGTACTCACATGCATGTTGCACGGTACATCGTACTCCATGGACTACAGTAATAGTAGCAGTTAAGTAACAGTAACAGTAACATTAATAGTGCAGCATGATTAACCATGGCCTTTGCCTCAAAATCAGTACGAGTCAGGCCATGCGACACACAGTCAGCACGCGCTTAAGTACATTTTATCGGTACTAATTTAACAACAGTTCATTTTCATTAAATCATTTTTAAAATTCAGTTTGGTACATAAAACACTTCAAAAGAGGTTGGCTCATCCTTTTTCAGTCAAAATCCTTAATGTACAGTCTATGGCAATCAAGACTAGGTATATTTCAATTAAAATCAATAATTAACACCACATTGATATTTATATAAATAAACTAAATAAATTTATATCGATAAAGATAGGCTGATTAACTGAGGCTAAAGTTTTTCTATAAATTTAGTGACTATAAAATTGGTCTAAAGCATCATATAATTTCAATAACCATAAAATCTGCCTAGGATTTTATGTCTACGATTCCACAAAAAAAAACGCATAATTATTTGTAGCAGCACATGTAAATTTTCCTTACTGTAAAATTTTCCTAAAATTTATATCTACAGTCCAACAGAAAATACGTGTAGATATCACTAACAACTCACAACAATTTTCCTTTCCTCGGTGATTGTCAGTAGTCCTCAATGCTGTAAAATCCAAAATTTTTCCTACTACTAATTAATTTAAGCTAAACCGAGAGGTCTAAGACTTATGTCAATGTTCATGTAGGGCCCAAAATGCTCAAAAAGTCAGAAATAGTGACACAAAGCTCGATGCACACACTTTGAGGTAAGAACCTAAGTTTAAGAATTCTTCAAAAGTATGATTTAAACCATGAATTGATGATTAGGAAGTGAAACTAAGGTGTTAGAAGTAAAAAAGTTAGTGAAACTCAGATTTACCCTAAACCAAGCAAATAAGCCTAATATTCAGAATAAATTCTAGAAATTCAAAAAATTATTTCGAGGCCATAAGAAATTCACATAAGACATAATTGACATGAGGAATAAAGATGGAGTGGAAATAATGAGGTTTCAGTGTTCAAATGAATTTTTAAAGCAAATCGAAAACCTTAAGCAATTTTGACCGGTAATGACTAATAGCGTGAAATGGGCCCAATCGAGGACAAAATTTCTTAAACAAGTGGGCCCCAAATTTTTATGAGAGATACTAGAGACATAGTATAACATTTGAGAAGTGAGAAATTGGACTAGAAATAATGTTTAAGGATTTTTCAAAACTGATTAGTGGGTTGCCTTATTTTCGGAAATGGTATGCCCATCCAATGGCCCAAAAATTTTAGGCCTCTACAGATTTAATCTAAAACCTTTAAGCTTTCCATAGCCCCTAAAATCACTCGAAAACCCTTTTCCAATTGAGAGAACTAACCTCATCTTCCAGCCCTAGGCGTCATTGTGCAATCCAACTTGTGTGATTTTTTCGAGTCCCTTCTAGCCATTTTCTGAGTTTGACCAAGAAGGACCGAATCTTCCTACTTAACCCCTCTACAACATATAAATATTTTAGCCACAATGAAGGTCATTTACTAGGTGAAATCCTAGAGAGAAAGTCATGGACAGAAACTGTCATGTTCAAGAGGTGAGAGAAAGCTTGATTTTAAATGTTTTTGGTTTGTTTTTATTGTTGTTTTGGATGATTTGAGATCCATATATGATGATTTATAGTTGAGGACCGATTTGGAGAATCAAAGAAGTGGTCAACTGATAATTCTATTTTTAATAGAATTATTTATGCTTAATTTTCTAATTATTTATTTAAATCCCCATATTATTTTATTAATTATCCCCTTTATTTAATTAAAATTCTTTAATGTGCAGATAAATTAAATCCGGATGAAACTCAGTCGCTTCAGTCAAAAATGGGCTAAAAACGGGTTAAAGGAGGCTGAACCACTTCCAATTTGCAGACCGAGTCACCAGTCGTCTGGACACGCGTGATGCCAGGTGTCCGTACTTTATTTGCTCCGGAGTGATAAGATCGACGGACACCGTGCCAACCTTCTGGAAGACACACGCTGGGCCACATCGCACAACAAATTGGACAAAAAGACGGGTGACGTGGAAATATCTACTCTGCAGCAAATCAAAGGGAGACAAGTGGCCAAACAATTCCAACTCATCTAGAATGGAAAATTACCATTGTACCCCTAAGTGTGTATATAAATAGAATATGATGGCAATTGAAAAAAAAATCAAGTAGGAGTAGGGTAAGTAGTGTAGTTAGGGTAGAATTGGAGTAGTGTAGGTAGAGTAGTTTTTAGAGTTATTTCCTTTCTAGTATTTTTTTACTTTCCCGTTTGTTCTACTTTTCAATTTTTGTTAGCCACCATTTTTTATGCTACTGTTTCAGCAATTTCAAGTTTTATTAAAAGTTTTTTTAAGTTTCGTTACAGCCACCATTGTTTATCCTTCTTCTCGGTTTGTTTAAGTTCATTCCTTTATGTTTCTTATTTTTTTTAGTTTTAATGAAAAGTTTATAGTTATCAAATGTTAAGTTCTCGGTTTGTAATTTTTTTTTTCTTCTTTTCTTAGTTAAGTTTTTATTTATTTTATGTAAGGTTTCTTCACATTCACCGTTTTTTTTATGCCTTATTTTTTCGTTCTCGGGTTGCAAAAAGAAAAATTTTCCTTTTTCTGTTTCCTTTTTATAGTTGCCGATTCTCCCTTAGTCAGCAAGTGTGCTCTGCGACACCAAGATAGTAACAGAATACATCAGCTAAAGGTGTTGCCGGCAGGACGTAACTGCTGAAAGCTGTAGGATACTGTCGATTGAAGTAAACCGATCAATAGTCGACTGATGCTGTGCTAAGCAGGACTTTGGCCCTCTGTTTATTCTAGCTTGCATAGTCTGTTTTTATTAATTGTTTTAGTTTCATTTGTTCTCCTTCTTAGTGATGTTTATGTCATTTTTGGGTGGTTCTTTGATTATCTATGATACTTCTCTGTTCTCCTCTGTTTTATGTTTGATCTACTGTTTATTTTCCTTTTCCTGTTTTAACTTTTAATTTCAGTCATGTTAAGTTTGCTGTTATTCATTCACTACCTTGAACATACATATTACAATTTTTGCTTGTGTTTTATTTTATTGCCAGATCTGTGTTGCTGAGAATTGCTGGAATGTGCAAAGATGAAGCTGAAGCATGTATCATTGAACAACAATACTGAGCAGCATCTGGATGTTGAAGCAGCTCCTGAAGCATTGTACTGTGCACAGCTGGGCAGAGGATAGCAACACCTGCAGTAGGCGATAGGACCGAGCAGATCGAGAGCAACGTCTGGAGGTTGGAGCAGTAAGCATGAAGTCGCGGAGTACAGCGCAGGTCTGTAGCTACAGCAGGAAAGACACCTGCTATGTGCGGGTTGAAAACCTGGAGCAGCAGCTGCTGGTAGCTGTTGCGATTTGGGCTGGTGCAGAACTTGAGCAGAACGTAGCAAGGAGCTAACCCGTGTACATGGCAGTATGTTGTTGTTCAGGGAATGTGGCCTGTGCAGTGAAGCAAAAGCTGGAGGCGTGACAGCCGACAGAGGGAATGCAACTAGCAGTATACTGGAAGCTTGGCAACACATGAATATTTCTGTTCCTTTTAGCTTCAGCATTTTACAATATTTCTGGAAGCTTGGCAACACATGAATAAGTAGTGTAGTTTACATTTTCATGAATTAGTTTATTAGTCTTAGATTAAATTGTAAGTAATTTTTAGTTTAATTAGGATTAGTCATTTAGTTATAAATTTTAAATTTTTTTAGTGAGTTTATTTTATTTTATTAATTTTAATTAGTTAAAAAAAACAAAAAATTAGTAATTAGTTTTTAGTTAAGTAATTTTTGTTATTATATTTTTAAGCATCTTTAGGATAGTCATACTTAGGGAATTCTCTTTGGAGTTTTTAGTATTGCACTTTATTAGGTTCTAAGTTAGATTAGTTTGCATTTTCATTTTGAAATTTTAGTAGATTAAATACATGCAATTTTATTTTCATATTAGGATTTTCTAGTTTTAATCATTTTACTTTTGTTTTACATTTTCTTATATTTGCATCTTAGTCTATTAAAATTAATTAATTCCAGTTTTAATATTTTCTCTATTTTGCAGATTTTCGCTTTATTTCACTTGGAGCTCTGTAAGTAATTTTTGATCATTTACAGTTTTTATTAAATTCCTTACTTTCCAGTATTTCCAATTTAAGCATTGTAGATCACCCACTAAGTTTTTCATAATTTGCTAGGATATACTTAGGGTAAGATTAACCGGTACATAATTAGGCTGATCAACTTCTCTGTGGGACGATAATCCGAGACTCAAATCCCATTATTACTTGTACGACCCGTGCACTTGCGGATAATACGTTTAGTTAGTATCAAGTTTTTGGCGCCGTTGCCGGGGAAGTTTTAATTAGTCATTAATTAATATCGGTGAAATTATGCTTAGGTGTAATTCTAGCTTGTAAATATTTAGGTTGTAAATATTTAGAAGTTTAATCTAGATTAGTTAATTTTCTCTATCATAAAATTAAAAAAAAGATTTAAGGACTTTCTAATGTTTGCATGCGTAGAGCTAAGAGTTATGATTGCTTTCCTCTAGATCTTGAAATTGAACGAACTCTTAGGAAAATTCGAAAAGGATTCTAGGAAATTTATAGTTCCACTGCAAAACACCATGTCAGAAAATAGGGAAATCAGGACCATTGGAGATTATGCGGTGTCGACGATTGGAGGATATTATACCGGCATTAGGCCACCAGCTGTCCCTGCTAACAATTTTGAAATTAAGCCTTCCAGCCTCTAGATGATCCAGACCTCTTTACAGTTCAATGGGCTTCCACACGACGATCCACATGCTCACCTTGGGCAATTCCTGGACCTATGCAACACATTCAAGCACAATGGATTATCTGATGATGCGCTTAGGCTTAGATTATTCCCCTTCTCACTTAGGGATAGGGCACGTCACTGGTTAACCTCCTTACCTCTAGGATCCATTTCTACATGGGACAAGTTAGCCCATCAATTTCTAGCTAAGTTTTTCCATCCCTATAAAATGGCCAGACTCCGTAGTGACATATTCCTTTGCCCAATTCGATTCTGAATCTCTTTACGAAGCATGGGAACGATATAAGAAGCTTCTTAGGAAGTGCCCTCATCATGGCTTACCTTTGTGGCTGCAAGTCCAGTCCTTCTACAACGGACTTACAAGCCAAAATAGGACCATTGTTGACGCTGCTGTGGGTGGAGCTCTAATGTGCAAAACAGAGGAGGAAGCTTACGAGCTCTTAGACAAGATGACTGCTAACAACTATCTATGGTCCTTAGAGAGGCAATTGCCTAAGAAATTGACGGGTATCTATGAGCTCGACACGCTGTCTACCTTGACCTCTCAAATCGCTAACCTTACAAAGAAGGTAGAGTCGCTCAGTACCCAGCATAATCCTTCCACCAGTCCTAATCCGGTTTATTCTATCAAAGTCCTTTTCTTTTTTTGTGATCAGTGTGGTGGTACACACTCTGTAGATAGGTGTTCGCTTAACCTAGAGTCGGTTCAGTACGTTGCCCTATCTTAAAAGCAACAGAACAACCCCTTTTCAAACACCTACAATTCAGGGTGGAGGAACCATCCTAATTTTTCCTGGAGCCAAAATCAAGGGCAATCTTCTAACTCCATATCTGTAGGACCCCCTGGTTTTCAAGCTCCACCGGTTCAGGCACCACCACAACATCCATTTCCTCATCATCCGCCTTCTCATCACCCATACCCACCTCAGCAATTTCAACATCACCCATCCCCACATCAATTTCATCTTCGACCACCATAACCTATGCAGCCCCAACATTTACATGCACCAGCAGCTGAGAAGAAGCCAACATTAGAGGAGATGTTCTCAACGATCCTGCAAAATCAAGCTGCTTCAATTAAGAACTTAGAAGTTCAGGTTGGACAAATAGCCAATTGTCACGACCTAAATTACCTAAAAATCAGAGTAAATTTTTCGCTTTTCGATTATTATTTAATTCTTACATTTCTCTCATCGTGACCATCCTACAAACAGTTGGGCTATGATTCGGTGTTAGTCACCTCTCACCTATTTACGATTCCATTTCAATAATCACATTCACATATCAGAGTTTACTATCTTTTGACTTTAACTAAATACATACATAATGGTATTTATAACTCTACATCCCCGACATCATAATCGTTTACAGTACTGTGCATTACATATTTAGATATAAACTATACAAATGTGTGTACCTGTCTCTCGATGGGAAGCAGCAGATACCAAGCATGCAAGTCCTCAGTCGCTTACTAATTACTGTGAGTGCTCTGAAAAGATGGGAAAATAAGGGGGGTGAGCAAACCACACGCTCAGTAAGGTAATTATGCAAGTAAGTAGATAGCTCCACTATCTACATGCTCATAATGCCATGCCCTTAAAATCCATTTCTTTTCATTAAAATCTCAAGCATAAAATCATATATGTCATCAATGACTCAGTTTATAAAACTGTTCGTGCATATATAAATCATACTACTTATGCATTAATGGCATTTTATGTGACATCTTTAAATCATAATTAGCATGAAGTAAATCAAGATCATGCATTCTTTCATGTCATGTAAGACAAATCATGAATTTGAAATGAAAGCATGGAAAACATCATCATGCTACTACATTCAAATCATTTCATTAAAACTGCAGTATAAACTAACCCTTCCGGGTTAATCATCTCATAAAACAATTCATTAAAATTCATTATAAAATTTTGGTTATAAAACCACCTTTCTTTTAGGGTCACATATCATAAAATCATAAAATCAGGGGCCTGACCCCTCCCACGGGTCTACCCTGGTCTATCGACCAATAGTTATATCATGTGAGACAAGTAGGTGACTATCAGTAACAACATAGGACTATGGCCATAACCTTGTGATCCCTGGCAACACGATACCTAGTGTGCGGGGTATCACACTTGAAACGGGAGATGGGTCGTCCTACCCGCCAGAACAGCATAACACCAGATTGCGAGGGCAAGGCTTGCTGTCTCGTGGCTAATGCCACTCCACTCCAACAATCCCCACTGTACAGCGTACTCCGCGTGACATACACGGTACAACGTACTCCGTGAACCCAAGCTTACTCAGGGGGTGCCTGCAATAGGTCTTATCCACCCATATCATCTCTGTCTCAGTATGCACATGTGAGCATATCATCTCACTATGACACACAGTCTACAGGAGGCTCCAACATGACTATATGCATGTAATATAATTCCCTGTGCGAGCAAAGCTCTAGCACGACTCCATGCATATTCATGATATCAGAAAATCTCGTGCGAGCGAAGCTCTAACACGGTTTCATAGAAATCAAAGAAATCTGCGTACGAGCAACACTCCAGTACGACTTAAAATAATAATAAATTCAAGTAAAATTCACATACGAGCAATGCTCTAGTACGGATATGCATAAAAACTCAGTGAAAACCTCGTACGAGAAAAACTACAGTGCGGCTTTAAAATGAGTTATAAATGTCACGACCCAAATTACCTAAAAGTCAGAGTAAATTTTTTGCTTTTTCATTTATTATTTAATTCTTAGCTTTCTCTCATCATGACCATCCTACAAACAGTTGGGCTATGATTCAGTGTTAGTCACCTCTCACTTATTTACCATTCCATTTCCATAATCACAGTCACATATCTGAGTTTCTTTCTTTTGACTTTGACTAAATACATACACATTAGTATTTATAACTCTACATCCCCGACATCATATCTGTTTACAGTACTGTGCATTACATATTTAGATACAATACTATACAAATGTGTATACCTGTCTCTCGATAGGAAGCAGCGGATACCAAGATTTCAAGTCCTCAGCCGCTTACTAATTACTGTGAGCACTCTGAAAAGATGGGAAAATAAAGGGGGTGAGCAAACCACACGCTCAGTAAGGCAATTATGCAAGTAAGTAGATAGCTCCACTATCTACATGCTCATAATGCCATGCCCTTAAAATCCATTTCTTTTCATTAAAATCTCAAGCACAAATCATTTATGTCATCAATGACTTGGTTTATAAAACTGTTCGTGCATAAATAAATCATACTACTTATGCATCAATGGCATTTTATGTGACATCAATGGCATTATTTCATGCGATATAAGACAAATCATAAATTTGAAATGAAAGCATGGAAAACATCAACATGCTACTGCAATCAAATCATTTTATTAAAATGTAGCATAAAATAACCCCATTCGGGTCAATTATCTTATAAGTAAATCTCAAATTCATAAAACAAGTCATTAAAATTCATTATGAAGCTTCGGTTATAAACCACCATTCTTTCAGGGTCACATATCATAAAATCATAAAATCGTAAAATCGGGGGCCTGACCCCTCCCTCGGGTCTACCCTGGTCTATCAGACCAATAGTTATATCATGTGAGACAAGCAGGTGATTATATCGGTAACATCAAGGACTATGGCCATAACCTCGTGATCCCTGGCAACACAGTACCTAGTGTGTGGGGTATCACACTTGAAACGGGAGGTGGGTCGTCCAACCCGCCAGAATAGCATAACACCAGGATTACGAGGGCAAAGCTTGCTGCCTCGTGGCTAATGCCACTCCACTCCAACAACCCCCATGGTACAGCGTACTCCGCATGACATACACGGTACAACGTACTCCGTGAACCCAAGCTCTGTCAGGGGTGCCTGCAATAGGTCTTATCCACCCATTATCATCTCTGACTCAGAATGCATGTGTGAGCAAATCATCTCACTGTGACACACAGTCTACAGGAGGCTTCAACACGGCTATACGCATGTAATATAAATCCTTATCGAGCGAAGCTCTAGCACGGCTCCATGCATATTCATGATATCTGAAAACCTCATGCGAGCGAAGATCTAGCACGGTTTCATAGAAATAAATGAAATCTGCGTACAAGCAACGCTCCAGTACGACTTAAAATAATTATAATTTTAAGTAAAATCCACGTATGAGCAATGCTCTAGTACGGATATGTATAAAAACTTAGTGAAAACTTCGTACGAGAAAAACTCCAGTATGGTTTTAAAATGAGTTATAAAACCATATAAAACTTCGTGCGAAATGCTAAAGTAAATCAAAACTTTGTACGAGCAACTCTCCAGTATGGCTTTATGCATAAATACATCAAATCTCGTGCGAGTTACACTCCATCACGGCTTTATGAAATTAAATCGATTAAATCACGTACGAGTAAGGCTCCAATATGGCTTTATGTAATTAAATATCAAAACTGGATGCGAGCTAAGATCCAGCATCTCTCATGCATATCAAATCATAAAAACTAGTGCGAGCAATCGCTCCAGCACCTTTTATGCATACCAAGTTAAAACAAGTCAAAACAGAGTGCGAGCTAGGCTCCAGCACTTCTCAAGCACTTTATAAGAATAAAATCAGTGCGAGCAACCGCTTTAGCGCATTTCATGCAAATGATGTCACACAAGTCGGTGCGAGCAACCGCTCAAGCACATTTATGTACACTCACAAACGTAGATATAGTGCGAGCTTTATGCCAGGACTATCTGTTTCCATAAAACTTGATAGTTGGCCGTTTTCCAAAGAAATTTCATTTAAATATAAATAACACTTACGTAGTGTTATCTTGTGAAATTTATACAATTACTGGCCAATCTACCGATTTGCTTTGTTTAAAACCAATAAAATCCCTTAAACCAGAAATTTCCTTAAATCATGCATTTCATGCATGTCATGTTTTCATCATCCTTAGGTGAACTTCCCTCAATAGGGGTAAAATAGTCTTTACCTATTTCGAGTCCTTAAAATCTTTATACATAATCAGGGTATACATACATATTCAGTGTACAGAAAAGCTATTAAAATATGCGTAGCTACCTCTAGCTACTCACACAATTCCCTTACCTTATTTTTCTGTACAGTCTGACCTTTCACTGATGTCTCGTCATGCAGTCCGAATTGCTCTCAATCAAATTTTCGAAACTGCGGATAAATATTCATCAGGTCAAATACAATACAATTAATTTTATTTCATAATTTTCTGGGCTTAATTTAAATCATTGGGGCCGTTTACCCATATTGGGCCCGATTGTACTATAATGGGTCTTAAGCCCGTTTACCACACTTTATCGAGGCCTATTGGGCTCATTAGGCCCATCAATATTTATTGAGCCTCTTTCTAACTCTCGAATAGCTTAATTTAGCATTTACAACAATTTATCCAATTTTTCAGAATATAATTCATCCGTAATTTATGCGGTAAATTCTAACACGCATAACGCTGTAAATTGTCGTAAATAAGGATTACTTACCTGTGATTCCACGATAGTATGCAAATCGAGGCTGTCTCGAGCTCTCGTTTAACGTTAATCATCGAGCTACACAATTTACATAATTTTTCGGGTAAACTTTCACTCGGATATTAATTAAATTAAATATTTTGAAATTTAAATCGGTCAATTCGACCACTTATCGACTTACCTGTAGCTCGATTGCATCACTGAAATTTTCCCAAATTTTTCCTCTTTTTCTTTTTCCCTTTTTTCTTCCTTTTTTCCTTTTTCTTTTTGGCTGAACCGGTTCGGTCCGGTTCAACCCGGTTCAGACTGGTTTAGTCCAGCTGTTCAGTCAAACGGTTTAGTCCGGTTCGATCGGTTCAGTCATCATTTGGTCGTTTTGGCATCGTCCGACTGGTTTCCGTTGCGATTCTGGCACCAATCGACGCGCCACGGCCTGGGCTTCCATAATCAGCCCTCGGGTTGGACCAAATCGGCGCCGATGGCCGTTGATTCCCTTTCTCTCACGCGGCATCTCCCTCCGTCGATCTGTCAATTCCGGCCACCTCACCGAGCGTCGCGGCTACCGGTGGGTTGCGCCGGTGTCGGGCCTCCTTTGTCGACCCTCGCCTGGGGTTCCTGGCCGTCGGTGGCTCGCCGGTGAGTCTCTTTTTCGTCGGTCAGCCTTCGCTTCTCTATTTCATTCTTGCGTTTCAGACTTCCGTGATTTTTCTGTTTTCCAATTTCTATTTTCTTTTCATTTACTTATTTTATTTATAATTTATTTTAATAATATTTTATTCATTAAAATATTATTTAAAATCCAAAATATCCCAAAAAAATTCTATTTTATTCATTTATTCAATAAATGAATTTCTCAGTCTTATTTCGGCTTTTCGGTATATTTTTTTGATTATTTTCGGGATTATTTTTCGAAGTGAAAATTTTGATTTATTCCAATAAATTCATATCTTGATCAATTTAACCCGAAATTTAATTATTTCTTCGTTATTGATCAAGATTTCTCAATCCCTTATTTTTAATTAAATTTTCTTATCCCGATAAATACTAAATTTCGATCTTTTAACCGTTTTACCTTTCACATGTTCGGAAATACCATTTCAATCCTTTTACATTTTTCATTTGCACTCGAAAATTTTTATTCATTTACTTTTGCTTTTACGATAAAAATCGGGTCTTACAATCTCCCCCACTTGAGAAATTTGGTCCTCCAAATTAGAACCAAGTTAAATGAGTCCATAAATAACTCCGGGTACATCTATCGTATCATATTCTTTAATTCCTATGTGACTTTTTTCGGAGTGTAATATTACCATATACTTAACTAGGGAGATCATCTTAAACCTCAACATTTTCTCCTTCCGTCTAATACCTGAATCGATTTTATACGTTATACTTTCATTGAGCTAAGCTATTGAAGCTCATATCTGATCACATATGCTGGATCCAGATAGTATTTATGAAGCATCATATGATAGGACACATTGTGGATGCCTGCTTATTCAAGTGGTAATGCCAACCTACAGGACTTATCTCCCACATTGTCCAATCTCTCAAAGGATTCCAATCTAACGCAACTCAATACTGATTCACCCTCAGTGAATTCCAATGGTTTCTCGGTCTCTTGTCAGCATAGCTTTTCTATCTGCTCTGAGGTGTTCTTAATCTCTCACAATCAACTGAACATCCTCAGAGGTTTATCTTACCAATTCGAGAACAATTCTCTATCTGTCACCCACTTCTTCTTATCTAAGTAAGGGAAACAACTCCCTATGGCCATACAAAGCCTCATAAAACATGTTATCCCGATACTCAAGTGACAACTGTCACTATTAGCGAATTTGATTAATAACAACTGATCATCCCAGGAGCTTATCAAATCAATGGCACACACTCTCATAACATCTTCCAGAACCTGTACAGTTCTCTCTAATTAACCATCTGTCTGAGGATGGAGGCTGTGCTAACACACAATCGGGTTCTCATAGCTTCCTAAAAAAATTCCCCGAAGTGAGAAGTGAAACGGGAATCCCTATCTGATATCATGCTCACTGGAATGCTACATAACGTTTCATAATTTTTTCTTACATATAAATCCGCCTACGCACTTAGAGTATCTGAGCATTTTCCATAGCCAGAAGGTGGGTAAACTAAATCAATCTATCGACTATCACCCAGATAGCCTCGCGACTCATTCAGGTCCTCTGTAACCCATCACAAAATTCATAATAACTTGTTCCCATTTCTGTGTCAATATAGGTAGAGGCTGTAATAACTCTACAGACTTCTTTTGTTGTACCTTAATCTGCTGACATATGAGACACTTCGCAACAACTCAACAATGTCTCTTTTCATATCTAACCACCAATACCATTTTCAGAGATTCTGATATATTTATTACTTCTCAGATGCACTGTATATCTCGAAGAGTGAGCTTCTGACAATAACACTATCATCATCACTGTGGTCCTGGGGAGCACTTACACTGTCTCTGAACCTCTGTATGTCATCATCACTCACTGTGAACTCTATCACTATAACCATCTAAATCTGACCCACACTATCGACACCATGCAGATCATCACGCTAAGCCTGGCAAATCCGGTCAATCAAATCCGGTTCTAACCTCAAGCTAGCTATCACAAAGTCACCGTTATCATCAGAAGGGATCATATCACTACTGAGGCTCACAACTGCTCTAGCAGCTCACGCTCCCTGACTATCATATGTAATACCATCCCGAGGCTCTTTCTGCTCAAGGCATTAATCATTACATTAGCCTTTCCTGGGTGGTACAATGTTCACAATCATAATCCTTAGAAGCTCTAACCCTCTTGGTTATCTCATATTCTACTCTTTCTGTGAAAACAGATACTCGGGGCTTTTATGATTAGTGCATATCAGAAATGTCTCACCGTATAAGTGGTGGCACCATACTTTTAGTGTAAATACTACGGCTGCCAACTCTAAATCATGGGTCGGATAGTTTCTCTCATGGTCCTTGAACTATCTGGATCCATAAACAACTATCTTCCCATTTTACATCAATACACAGCCCAATCCTTATTTTGAGGTATCCATACATACTGAAACCTCTTAGCTGTTGGTTATAATGAGAATAATTACGGTGGTCAGTTTATTACTTCAATATACCAAAACTCACCGAAGCTACTTTCATACTTATCATCCCACTCGTATACAATCTTTTTTCGAATGAGATGTGTCAACTGAGTAGCCCATTTCGAGAAACTCTCAACAACTCGTCTGTAAGACAGTTTCCAGTTGCTACTCATGCTTTTCCCTAGACTTCGAATACATCGAAATATCATCGCTCAAGATGACAACCAATCGGTCCAGGTAAGGTTTAAATACCTCATCATAGTTGAGTTTCTCTAAATATTTCAATCACCCATATCCTTGACTTATGTATGCATAAACGTATCATGTCATTTCGAAATCGCTTCCGTTCAAGATACTAACTCACGTCATTTCCTTTTTCTTAAATTAACGGCTTTTATAAAATTTTAATTTTTTTAAACCTTCATGATTAATCGAATTCTATATTTCTTTATCGTACCAGTAAAGGTACCTAAATTTTAAATGTATATATTACGACTATCGATTTCAATCTATAGGTTATATGTGCGCTTCTAGATGCTGTCAAGTCTTCAGGCAGGGATCTATTTTGAAATACCTTTATTAACCCTCAGACTTGATCACATGGACTGGGTATGGATATATCCACCCCTTATACTTAGTCGCAATCCATAGTCACTACATATCGCTCAATCCAATTTACTTTACATATCAAAGATATCTTTACCTTGCATACTTCTCTTATTCCAATATATCTCATATTTAAGATCTATCACATCTCAAAGCTTATCTCATTTCATATATCACTTATGACAAACTCTTTCCTTACTTGTCAAACTTACAGTACACCTTTCAGTGATTTTTTCACCCCTATTTTTAGCTTACAATCTCTATACCCATATTCAGTTAGTGATAATCATCTAACCATCATCATCTTGCTTAAGGGTACAGGCTTCACATCTTTCACTAGCTTGTAAGCAACTGAAGGCGGTATGAATAAATACGTGGCACGAGGATCAATTGAAATAATTATTTCATTATTCACAACTAGTGTGGTATCTTCCACCACATTAGATAAAACATCAGTAGTGTCCTAGTTCAAGGCATACACTCGCCCTCATCCAACATCTTATTTCTGTGGTAACTACCACATATTCTACACTGTTATACTGCTCTCACTGCTACAGAGCAGGTCGGGGTCCTCCAATCACAATACCCCTGTAAGTGCTGAAATTGGATACACTGGGGCCTTACTAATCATCTTACCCCGTGACTCATCAGGTCTAAGCTTTTATCAAACTACCTTTTTCTCGTTCTGACATCTCTGTCATTCTCTATTTTCTTTCTGTCTTTATTTCGGCCCTTACTACCTTTTCCAATCTCAGAGGCGTGCAACTCATGATCTTATTCACATAACTATAGTCTGCACACTGCCTCAGCGTAGGTAGTAATATCTAACGGGCTAATCAGACTCTAATTGACAATCTAAGCTTTTCCATAAACATTCAGACATTCTGACTCTCACTGTTCATAGTGTCGGAGTCATATTTGCCCAGGAATATAAACTGAGTTTCATACTCATTAATCAACTAGTTCCTTTGGGTCAAAGTAACGAATTTAATCTGTAATTTTCTTTAAGTGTCCGAGATATTTTGTCACCGAAATACATCTAAAATTATTTTCCATATACATTCTGGATGTCTAACTCTTAAGTGGGTCGAGCGAACTTCCACCAATGCTCCAACTCGCCCTCAAATCTCATGCATACTCTGAGCAATTAGCTCTAAAAATTCTTCACACTTCGCTCTTACCTTGCGAAGCGTGTCTCAATACTGTCCGATCTCTCTGTCAGACTTTGTGGGGCATGCTCAATATCAGCCTCCACTTCAATCTCATCTCGAGTCTCATGTGGCGACTCAGTACGACTCTCAGGCCTACCTCTACGGCCTCGAGCTTGTGTACTCGCCCCTCTATCATAGCGGCTATCACTTAATGAGTCTATTCTTGCATTCAAGGCAAATTCTTAGCTGTAATTCCATCTCGATATACACAATAGTATCTAAACAATGCACAGTACATGGGGATGTAAACTTCCTTAACTACTAACACCGACTCATATCAGGCCAACTCAAGCTCTGATACCATTTAACCTGTCACGACCCAAATTACCTAAAAGTCAGATTAAATTTTTCGCTTTTTCATTGATTATTTAATTCTTACCTTTCTCTCATCATGATCATCCTACAAACAGTTAGGCTATGATTCGGTGTTAGTCACCTCTCACTTATTTACCATTCCATTTCCATAATCACATTCACAAATCAGAGTTTGCTATCTTTTGACTTTGACTAAATACATAAACATTGGTATTTATAACTCTACATCCCCGACATCATATCTGTTTACAGTACTGTGCATTACATATTTAGATACAAAACTATACAAATGTGTATACTTGTCTCTCGATGGAAAGCAGTGGATACCAAGATTTCAATTCCTCAGTCGCTTACTAATTATTGTGAGTGCTCTGAAAAGATGAGAAAATAAGGGGGTGAGCAAACCACATGCTCAGTAAGGCAATTATGCAAGTAAGTAGATAGCTCCACTATCTACATGCTCATAATGCCATGCCCTTAAAATCCATTTTCTTTTCATTAAAATCTCAAGCACAAATCATTTATGTCATCAATGACTTGGTTTATAAAACTGTTCGTGCATATCTAAATCATACTACTTATGCATCAATGACATTTTATGTGACATCATTAAATCATGAGCATGAAGCAAATCCAGATCATGCATTATTTCATGTGATATAAGACAAATCATGAATTTGAAATGAAAGCATGGAAAACATCATCATGCTACTGCATTCAAATCATTTTATTAAAATGTAGCATAAAATAACCCCATCCGAGTCAATTATCTTATAAGTAAATCTCAAATTCATAAAACAAGTCATTAAAATTCATTATAAAGCTTTGGTTATAAAACCACCCTTCTTTCAGGGTCACATGTCATAAAATCATAAAATCGTAAAATCAGAGGCCTGACCCCTCCCTTGGGTCTACCCTGGTCTATCAAACCAATAGTTATATCATGTGAGACAAGCAGGTGATTATATCGGTAACATCAAGGACTATGGCCATAACCTCGTGATCCCTGGCAACACGGTACCTAGTGTACGGGATATCACATCTGAAACGGGAGGTGGGTCATCCTACCCGCCAGAATAGCATAACACCAAGATTGCGAGGGCAAGGCTTGCTGCCTCGTGGCTAATGCCACTCCACTCCAACAAGCCCCACGGTACAGCGTACTCCGCGTGATATACACGGTACAACGTACTCCGTGAACCCAAGCTCAGTCAGGGGTGCCTGCAATAGGTCTTATCCACCCATATCATCTCTGTCTCAGAATGCACATGTGAGCATATCATCTCACAGTGACACAGTCTACAGGAGGCTCCAACACGGCTATATGCACGTAATATAAATCCCTGTGCGAGCGAAGCTCTAGCGCGACTCCATGCATATTCATGATATCTGAAAACCTCGTGCGAGAGAATCTCTAGCACAGTTTCATAGAAATCAATAAAATCAGCGTACGAGCAACGCTCCAGTACGACTTAAAAAAATTATAATTTTAAGTAAAATCCACGTACGAGCAATGCTCTAGTACGAATATGTATAAAAACTCAGTGAAAACTTCTTACGAGAAAAACTCTAGTACGGTTTTAAAATGAGTTATAAAACCATATAAAACTTCGTCCGAAATGCTCAAGTAAATCAAAACTTCATACGAGCAATGCTCCAGTATGGCTTTATGCATAAATACATCAAATCTCGTGCGAGTTACACTCCAGCAGGGCTTTATGAAATTAAATCGACAAAATCACGTACGAGCAAGGCTCCAGTTTGGCTTTATGCAATTAAATATCAAAACTGGATTCGAGCTAAGCTCCAGCATCTCTCATGCATATCAAATCATAAAAACTAGTGCGAGCAATCGCTCCAGCAGCTTTTATGCATACCAAGTTAAAACAAGTCAAAACATGTCAAAACATGTCAAAACAGAGTGCGAGCTAGGCTCCAGCACTTCTTATGCATTTCACATGAATAAAATTAGCGCAAGCAACCGCTCTAGTACATTTCATGCATATGATGTCACACAAGTCGGTGCGAGCAATCGCTCAAGCACATTTATGCACACTCACAAACGCAGATATAATGCGAGCTTTATGCCAGCACTATCTGTTTCCATATAAACTTGATAGTTGGCTGTTTTCCAAAGAAATTTCATTTAAATATAAATAACATCTACGTAGTGTTATCTTGTGAAATTTATACAATTACTGGCCAATCTACCGATTTGCTTTGTTTAAAAACAATAGAATCCCTTAAACCAGAAATTTCCTTAAATCATGCATTTCATGCATGTCATGCTTTCACCATCCTTAGGTGAACTTTCCTCAATAGGGGTAAAATAATCTTTACTTATTTCGAGTCCTTAAAATCTTTAAACCATTTTTAGGACCTTTATACATAATCAGGGTATACATACATATTCAGTGTACAGAAAAACTATTAAAATATGTGTAGCGACCTCTAGCTACTCACACAATTCCCTTACCTCATTTTTCTGTACAGTCTGACCTTCCACTGATGTCTCGTCATGCAGTTCGAATTGCTCTCAATCAAATCTCTGAAACTGCGGATAAATATTCATCAGGTCAAATACAATACAATTAATTGTATTTCATAATTTTCTGGGCATAATTTAAATCATTGGGGCCATTTACCCATATTAGGCTTGATTGTACTATAATGGGTCTTAATCGGCCTTAAGCCCGTTTACCACACTTTATCGAGGCCTATTGGGCTCATTGGGCCCATCAGTATTTATTGAGCCTCTTTCTAACTCTCGAATAGCTTAATTTAGCATTTACGACAATTTATCCAAATTTTCAGAATATAATTCATCCGTAATTTATGCGGTAAATTCTAACACACATAACGCTGTAAATTGTCGTAAATAAGGGTTACCTACCTGTGATTCCATGATAGTATGCAAATCGAGGCTGTCTCGAGCTCTCGTTTAACATCAATCGTCGAGCTACACAATTTACATAATTTTTCGGGTAAACTTTCAGTCGGATATTAATTAAATTAAATATTCTGAAATTTAAATCGATCAATTCGACCGCTTACAGACTTACCCGTAACTCGATTGCATCACTGGAATTTTTTCCAATTTTTCATCTTTTTCTTTTTCCCTTTTTTCTTCATTTTTTTCTTTTTCTTTTTGGCTGAACCGGTTTGGTCAAGTTCAACCCGGTTCAGACCGGTTCGGTCCAGTGGTTTGGTCCAACGGTTCAGTCCGGTTCGGTCGGTTCAATCATCATTTGGTCGTTTTGGTGTCGTTCGGCCAGTTCCGATGCGATTTCGGCACCGATCGGCACGCCACGGCCTGGGCTTCCATAATCGACCCTCGGGTTGGACGAAATCGGCGCCGATGGCTGCTGTTTCCCTTTCTCTCCCGCGGCATCTCCCTCCATTGATTTGCCAATTTCGGCCACCTCACCGCACGTCGCGGCTGCCGGTGGGTTGCGAGGGTGTCGGGCCTCCTTCGCCGACCCTCGCTTGGGGTTCCTGGCCGTCGGTGGCTCGCCGGTGAGTCTCTTCTTCCTCGGTCGGCCTTCGCTTCTCTGTTTCATTCTCGCGTTTCAGACTTCTGCGATTTTTCTATTTTCCAATTTCTATTTTTTTTCATTTACTTATTTTATTTATAATTTATTTTTAATAATATTTTATTCATTAAAATATTATTTAAAATCCAAAATATCCCAAAAAATTCTAAAAAATTCTATTTTATTCATTAATTCAATAAATGAATTTCTCAGTCTTATTTCGGCTTTCTGGTAATTTTTTTTATTATTTTTGGGATTATTTTTCGAAGTGAAAATTTCGATTTATTCCAATAAATTCATATCTTGATCAATTTAACCTGAAATTTAATTATTTCTTCGTTATTGATCAAGATTTCTCAATCCCTTATTTTTAAGTAAATTTTCTTATCCCGATAATTACTGAATTTTGATCTTTTGATCGTTTTACCCTTCACATGTTCGGGAATACCATTTCAATCCTTTTACATTTTTCATTTGCACTCGAAAATTTTTATTCATTCCCTTTTGCTCTTACGATAAAAATCGGGTCTTACAATAAATTCATATAAAATCACGTGGGAGCAATGCTCTAGCACGAATGAATGTTCAAGTAAATCAAAACTTCGTACGAGTAATACTCCAGTACGGCTTTATGCATAAATACATCAAATCTCGTACGAATTACACTCCAGCACGACTTTTATGCAATATCATATCAAAACAGGATGCGAGCTAAGCTCCAGCACCTTTTTATGCATATCAAATCAGTAAAACTAGTGCGAGCAATCGCTCCAGCACCTTTTTATGCATATATAGTCAAAACAGTCAAAACCGAGTGCGAGCTAGGCTCCAGCAGCTCTCATGCATATCAAATCATAAACTCAGTGCGAGCAACAACTCTAGCACATTTTATGCATATGATGTCACACAAATCGGTGTGAGCAACCGTTCAAGCACATTTATGCACATTCACAAATGCAGATATAGTGCGAACTACGTGTTGGCACTATCTGTTACCATATAAACTTAAATACAAATAACACCTACGTAGTGTTATCTTGTGAAATTTATAAAATTACTGGCCAATCTACCTATTTGCTTTAATTAAAACCAATAAAATTCCTTAATTCAGAAAATTTCTTAAATCATACATTTCATGCATGTCATGCTTTCACCATCCTTAGGTGAACATCCCTCAATAGGGGTAAAATAGTCTTTTCACCTATTTCGATCCTTAAAATCATTTAAACCACTTTTAGGATCATTATACAATAACGGTGTATACATACATAATTAATGTATACAAAAACTATTAAAATACGCGTAGCTACCTCTAGCTACTCACACAATTCCCTTACCTCATTTTTCTGTACAGTCTGACCTTTCCACTGATGACTCGTCACGCAGTCCGATTTGCTCCCAATCCAAATCAAATCTTCGGTACTGCGGATAAACATTCATCAGGTCAAATACAATATGTGTAATTGTATTTCATATTTTTTGGGCTTAATTTTTAAATCATTGGGCCCGTTTACCCATATTGGGCCCGATTGTACCATAATGGGCCTTAATCGGACTTAAGCCCATTTTTACTTACTATTCACATTATCGAGGCCTATTGGGCTTATTAGGCCCATCAGTATTTATTGATCCTCATTCTAAACTCTCGAATCACTTAATGAATTATTTACGACAATTTATCTCAATTTTCAGAATATAATTCATTTAATGCGGAAATTAAATCCGTAATTTATCTAACACGCATAACGATGCAAATTGTCGTAAATAAGGGTTACTTACTTGAGATTCCATTATAATATGCAAATCGAGGCTATCTCGAGCTCTCGGTTGATGCCAATTGTCGAGCTACACAATTTAATATATTTTCAGGTAAACTTCTAGTCGAATATTAATCAAATTAAATATTCCAAAATTTAAATCGGTTAATTCGACCGCTTACTGACTTACCCGTAGCTCGATTGCATCACTAAAATTTTTTCCCAATTTTTCCTCTTTCTCTTTATCCCTTTTTCTCTTTCTTTTCTTTTCTTTTTTTGGCTGAATCAGTTCGATCCAGTTCAACTTGGTTCAGACCGTCGGTTCAGTCCAGTTCGACCGGTTCAGTGCTTTGCCATCGGTTCTCCATCGGTTTTCGTCGCCAGCAGCTCAGTGGGGTCGTCCGCAGCTCGGATCTGGTCTTAGTTTTTCCGAGGTCGTCGAAAAGTGGCCGGTCCAGCTCTTCTCTCCTCGCCTTCGGTACCGTTTCTGTTTGGTCGCTGTTGAGGGCGTTGCCGACTGTGGCCACCATCGATCGCATCGCCTATGCTTGGGGAACCCTCGACTATGGCCGGTTGGGGCTAGATCGGCGCCAATTGCCGCCGATTTCCTTTTTCTCCTTGGTTCGCTTTCTTCCCCATTCGACCGTCGATTGCCTCCGTTCGTCAGCCCGTTCGGGTTGCTGTGGCTCGGCTACCTTCCCCCTCGTCGCCCGCTCCTCTAGGCTGGTCGTCGGTGGTCGACGTTGGGTGAGGCAGCCTCGGCCTTCTGATTCATTTCTCAGAAAATCGCGTTTCGCGATTTTCACTTTTTTTTATTTCATTTTTTAAAAAATTATTTTATTTGATTAAAATATTCAATTAAAATAAAAAAATATCTAAAAAAATATATTTTATTCATTTATTCAATAAATGAATTTCTCGATCTTATTTCTGCTTTTCGGTATATTTTTCGATTATTTTTGGGATTATTTTTCGATGTGAAAATTTCGGTTTATTCCAATAAATTCATATCTTGATCAATTTAACCCGAAATTTAATTATTTCTTCGTTATTGATCAAGATTTCTCAATCCCATATTTTTAATTAACTTTTCTTGTCGAATTTATACCGACTTTCGATCTTTTAACCGTTTTGCCCTTGCATGTGTTCAGGAATACCATTTCAATCCTTTTGCATTTTTAAATGCACTCGAAAATTTCTATTGATTCCATTTACTCTTACGATAAAAATCGGGTCTTACAATCTCCCCCACTTAAGAAATTTGGTCCTCCAAATTAGAACTAAGTCAAATGGGTCCATAAACAACTCCGAGTACGTCTATCGTATCATACTCTTTAATTCTAATGTGCCTTTCTTTTCCGGAGTGTAATACTACTAAAAGACTTTGACTAGGGAGATCGTCTTAAACCTCAACACTTTCTCCTTCCATCTAATACCTGAATCAATTTTTTTTCAACATACGTTATACTTTCATTGAGCTAAACTGTTGGAGCTCATATTTGATCACATATGCTGGGTCCGGATATTTTTTCTGAAGCATCAAAATATAGGACACATTGTGGATGCCTGCTAATTTAGGTGGTAACGCCAAACTACAGGTCTTAAATTCCACTTTGTCCAATCTCTCAAAGGATTCCATCTAACAAAACTCAATTTACATTCTTTTTAAATCTCGTTATGTTCTTATCACAATACTGATTCACCCTCGGTGAATTCCAATGGTTTCTGTCTCTTGTCAGCATAGCTTTTCTGTCTGCTCTGAGGTGTTCTTAATCTCTCACAATTTAACTGAACATCCTCAGAGGTTTGTCTTACCAATTCGTAAACAATTCTCTATTTGTCACCCACTTCTTCTTATCTAAGTCGAGAAATAACTCCTTACGGCCATACAACGCCTCATATAAAATCTTATCCCGATACTCAAGTGACAACTGTCATTATTGGTGAATTTGATTAATAACAACTGATCATCCTAGGAGCTTATAAAATCAATGGCACACGCTCTCATCATATCCTCCAGAACCTGTACAGTTCTCTCTGACTAACCATTTGTCTGAGGACAAAAAGCTGTGCTGACACTCAATCGGGTTCCCATAGCTTCTAAAAACAATATTCCCAGAAGTGAAAAGTGAAGTGGGAATCCCTATCTGATATCATGCTCACTGGAACGCTACATAATGTTTCACAATTTTTCCATACACATAGATCCGCCTACACACTCAGAGTATCTGGGGATTTCATAACCAGAAGGTGGGTAGACTTAATCAATCTCTACAATCTCTCTTTTCATATCTGACCACCAATACCCTTTTTAAAAATTTTGATATATTTTTTACTTCTTGGATGCACTGTATATCCCGAAGAGTGAGCTTCTGACAATAACACTATCTCATCAACTGTGGTCCTGAGGAGCACTTATACTGTCTCTGAACCTCTGTAAGTCATCATCACTCACTGTGAACTCTGTCACTATACCCTTCTAAATCTGAACCACACTATCGACACCATGCCGATCATCACGCTAAGCTTGGCAAATCCGGTCACTCAAATTCGGTTCTAACCTCAGGCTAGCTGTCACACAATCACCGTTATCATCAGAAGGGATCACATCACTACTGAGGCTCATAACTGCTCTAGCAGCTCACGCTCCCTGATCATATGTGATACTATCCCGAGGCTCTTTCTGTTCAAGGCATCAGCCATTACATTAGCCTTTACTGGGTGGTACGATGTTCACAATCATAATCCTTAGAAGCTCTAACCCTCTTGGCTCTCTCATATTCTATTCTTTCTGTTAAAACATATACTCGAGACTTTTACGATCAGTGCATACCTGAAGTTTCTTACCATTTAAGTGGTGGTGCCATACTTTTAATGTAAACGCTACGGCTTCCAACTCTAAACCATGGGTCAGATAGTTTCTCTCATGGTCCTTAAACTATCTGGATCCATAAACGACTATCTTCCCATTTTGCATTAATACACAGCCCAATCCTTACATACTGAAACCTCTTGAGCTGTTGGTTTTGGTGAGAATAATTACGGTGGTCAGCTTATTACTTCAATATACCAAAACTCACTGAAGCCATTTTCATACTTATCATCCTACTGGCATACAATCTTTTCCCGAACGAAACCTGTCAACTGAGCAGCCAATTTCGAGAAACTCACAACACCATGTCTGTAAGACAGTTTCCAATTCCTACTCATGCTCTTCCCTGGACTTCGAATACATCAAAATATCATCGCTAAAGATGATAACCACTCGGTCCAAGTAAGGTTTAAATACCTCATCGTAGTTGAGTTTCACTAAATATTTCAATCACCTATATCCTTGATCTATGTACTCATAAACGTATAATGTTATTTTGAAATCGCTTCCGTTCAAGATACTAACCAGCGCCCTTTCCTTTTTCTTATATTAACGGCTTTTATAAAATTATAATTTTTAAACCTTCATGATTAATCGAATTCTATATCTCTTTATCGTACCAGTAAAGGTACCCAAATTTTAAATGTATATATTACAACTGTCTATTTCAATTTATAGGTTATGTGTGCGCTTCTAGACGCTATCAATTCTACAGACGGGGAGTCTTATCCTTGACCGCAATTCATATTCACTACATATTGCTTAATCCAAATTACTAAACATATCAAAGGTATTCTTACCTTGCATACGTCTCTTATTCCAGTATATCTCGTATTCAGGATATATCACATATAACAAACTCTTTCATTACTTATTAAAACTTACAATACACTTTTCAGTGATGTTTTCACCCCTATTTTCAACTTACAATCCCTATACCCATATTCAGTTAGTGATACTTAGCTAACTATCATCATCTTACCTAAGGGTACAGGCTTCACATTTTTCACTAGCTTATAAGCAACTGAAGGTGGTATGAATAAATGCGTGGCACCAGGATCAATTAAAATAATTACTTAATTATTCACCACTAGTGTGGTATCTTCCACTACATCTGATGAAACATCAGTAGTGTCCTGGTCCAAGGCATATACTCGCCCTCGTCCAACATCTTGTTTCCGTGGTATTTACCACACATTCTACATTGTCTACACTGTTACACTCTACTGCACTGCTCACACTGCTACGGAGCAGGTCGGGGTCCTCAATTCACAATACCCCTCATAAGGGTTGAAATTGGATTCACTGGGGCCTTACCAATTATCTTACCCCGTGACTCATCAGCTCTAAGCTTTTACCAAAATACCATTTTTCCATTCTGACATCTCTGTCATTCTCTATTCTCTTTCTATCTTTATTTCAGCCCTTACTACCTTTCCCAATCTCAGAGGCGTGCAACTCATGATCTTATTCACACAACTGTAATTTGCGCACTACCTCGGCATAGGTAGTGATATCTAACGAGCTAATCGGACTCTAATAAAAAATCTGAGCCCTTCCATGAACTTTCAGACCTCTCGACTCTCACTGTTCATCGTGTCCGAGTCATATCTGCCCAGGAATATAAACTGAGTTTCATACTCGTTAATCAACCAGTTTCTCTGGGTCAGAGTAAAGAATTTTATTTGTAATTTCCTTTAAGTAATCTCCAGGATATTCTGTCACCGGAATACATTTAGAATTATTTTCCACGTCCATTCTGGATGTCTAACTCTTGAGATGGGTCGAGCGGACTTCCACCAATGCTCCGACTCGCCCTCAAATCCTGTACATACTCTAAGCAATTAGCTCAGAGAATATTCTCCACACTTCGCTCCAACCTCACGAAGCGTGTCTCAATACTATTCGATCTCTCTATCGAAATCTGTGGGGCATGCTCAACATTAGCCTCCACTTCAATCTCATCTTGAGTCTCATGTAGTGATTCAGTACGACTCTCGGGCCTACCTCTACGACCTCGAGCTCGTGTACTCTTACCTCTTCTACCACAACGACTATCAGTTAATGAGTCTATATTCTTGCATTCAAAAATCAAATTCTTAGCTGCACTTCCATCTCGGTATACACAATTGTATCTAAACAATGCACAGTACATGGGGATGTAAACTTTCTTAACCACTAACATCGACTCATATTAGGCCAACTCAGCTCTGATACCATTAAACTTGTCACGACCCAAATTACCTAAAAATCAGAGTAAATTTTTCGCTTTTCGATTATTATTTAATTCTTATATTTCTCTCATCGTGACCATCCTACAAACAGTTGGGCTATGATTAGGTGTTAGTCACCTCTTACCTATTTACCATTCCATTTCCATAATCACATTCACATATAAGAGTTTACTATCTTTTGACTTGAACTGAATACATACACAATGGTATTTATAACTCTACATCCCCGACATCATAATCTTTTACAGTACTGTGCATTACATATTTAGATACAAACTATACAAATGTGTATACCTGTCTCTCAATGGGAAGCAGCGGATACCAAGCATGCAAGTCCTCAGTCGCTTACTAATTAATGTGAGTGCTCTGAAAAGATGGGAAAATAAGGGGGTGAGCAAACCACATGCTCAGTAAGGCAATTATGCAAGTAGATAGCTCCACTATCTACATGCTCATAATGCCATGCCCTTAAAATCCATTTCTTTTCATTAAAATCTCAAGCATAAAATCATGTATGTCATCAATGACTCAGTTTATAAAACTGTTCGTGCATATATAAATCATACTACTTATGCATCAATGGCATTTTATGTGACATCTTTAAATTATAATTAGCATGAAGTAAATCAAGATCATGCATTCTTTCATGTCATGTAAGACAAATCATGAATTTGAAATGAAAGCATGGAAAACATCATCATGCTACTGCATTCAAATCATTTCATTAAAACTGCAGTATAAACTAACCCTTTCGGGTCAATCATCTCATAAAACAATTCATTAAAATTCATTATAAAATTTTGGTAATAAAACCACCCTTGTTTTAGGGTCACATATCATAAAATCATAAAATTGAGGGCCTGACCCCTCCTTCGGGTCCACCCTGGTCTATCAACCAGTAGTTATATCATGTGAGACAAGTAGGTGACTATCAGTAACAACATAGGACTATGGCCATAACCTCGTGATCCCTGGCAACACGGTACCTAGTGTGTGGGGTATCACACCTGAAACGGGAGGTGGGTCATCCTATCGCCAAAACAGCATAACACCAGGATTGCGAGGGCAAGGCTTGCTGCCTTGTGGCTAATGCCATTCCACTCCGACAATCCCCATGGTACAGCGTACTCCATGTGACATAAACGGTACAACGTACTCTGTGAACCCAAGCTCACTCAAGGGTGCCTACAATAGGTCTTATCCACCCATATCATCTCTGTCTCAGTATGTACATGTGAGCATATCATCTCATTGTGACACACAGTCTACAAGAGGCTCCAACACGGCTATATGCATGTAATATAATTTTCTGTGCAAGCAAAGCTCTAGCACGGCTCCGTGCATATTCATGATATCAAAAAATCTTGTATGAGCGAAGCTCTAGCACGGTTTCATAGAAATCAATGAAATATGCGTACGAGCAATGCTCCAGTATGATTTAAAATAATTATAAATTCAAGTAAAATCCAAGTACGAGCAATGCTCTAGTACGGATATGCATAAAAACTCAATGAAAACCTCGTACGAGAAAAACTCCAGTATGACTTTAAAATGAGTTATAAATTCATATAAAATCACATGCGAACAATGCTCTAGCATGAATGAATGCTAAAGTAAATCAAAACTTCGTACGAGTAATGCTCTAGTACGGCTTTATGCATAAATACATCAAATCTCGTGCGAGTTACACTCCAGCACGGCTTTTATGCAATATCATATCAAAACAGGATGCGAGCTAAGCTCCAGCACCTTTTTATGCATATCAAATCAGTAAAACTAGTGCGAGCAATCGCTCTAGCACCTTTTTATGCATATATAGTCAAAACCGAGTGCGAGTTAGGCTCTAGCAGCTCTCATGCATATCAAATCATAAACTCAGTGCGAGCAACCGCTCTAGGACATTTTATGCATATGATGTCACACAAATCGGTGCGAGCAATCGCTCAAGCACATTTATGCACATTCACAAATGAAGATATAGTGCGAACTACATGTCGACACTATCTGTTTTCATATAAACTTGATAGTTGACCCGTTTTCCAAATAATTCCATTTAAATACAAATAACACCTACGTAGTGTTATCTTGTGAAATTTATACAAATACTGGCCAATCTACTGATTTTCTTTGATTAAAACCAATAAAATTCCTTAATTTGGAAAATTGCTTAAATCATACATTTCATGCATGTCAAGTTTTTACCATCCTTAGGTGAACTTCCCTCAATAGGGGTAAAATAGTCTTTTCATCTTTTTCGATCCTTAAAATCATTTAAACCACTTTTAGGATCATTATACAATAACAGTGTATACATACATAATTAATGTATACAAAAACTATTAAAATACGTGTAGCTACCTCTAGCTGCTCACACAATTCCCTTACCTCATTTTTCTGTACAGCTTGACCTTTCCACTGATGACTCGTCATGCAGTCCGATTTGCTCCCAATCCAAATCAAATCTTCGGCACTGCGGATAAACATTCATCAGGTTAAATACAATATATTAATTGTATTTCTTATTTTCTGGGCTTAATTTTTAAATCATGGGGCCCGTTTACCCATATTGGGCCTGATTGTACCTATGGGCCTTAATCGACCTTAAGCCTGTTTTTCAATTACTATTCACATTATCGAGGCCTATTGGGCTCATTGGGCCCATCAGTATTTATTAAGCCTCATTCTAAACTCTCGAATCACTTAATGAATTATTTACAACAATTTAGCTCAATTTCCAGAATATAATTCATTTAATGCGAAAATTAAATTCGTAATTTATCTAACACGCATAACGATGCAAATTATCATAAGTAAGGGTTACTTACCCGAGATTCTATTATAATACGCAAATTGAGGCTGTCTTGAGCTCTCGGTTGATGCCAATTGTTGAGCTATAAAATTTAATATTTTTTCGGGTAAACTTCCAGTCGAATATTAATCAAATTAAATATTTCAAAATTTAAATCGATCAATTCGACCGCTTACCGACTTACTCGTAGCTTGATTGCATCACTGAAATTTTTCCTCTTTTTTTCCCATTTTCTCTTTCTTTTCTTTTTTTGGCTGAACCGGTTCGGTCTGGTTGAACCCAATTCAGACCGTCAGTTCAGTCCGGTTCGACCGGTTCAATGCCTTGCCGGTCAGTTCTCCATCAGTTTTCACCACCAACAACTCTGCGGGGTCATCCGCAGCTCGGATCTGGTCTCAGTTTTCCCTGAGGTCATCGAAAAGTGGTCGGTCCGGCTCTTCTCTCCTCGCCGTCAATACTATTTCTGTTTGGCCGCCGTTGAGGGCGTTGCCGGCCGTTTCACCGGCTGTGGCCACCACCGATCGCGTCGCCTACGCCTGGGGAACCCTCAGCTATGGTTGATTTGGGCTGGATCGGCGCCGATTGCCGTCGATATCCTTTTTCTCCTCGGTTCGCTTTCTTCCCCATTCGACCATCGATTGTCGCCGTTCGTCAACCCGTTCGAGTTGCTGGTGGCTCAGCTACCTTCCCCCTCGTCGGCCGCTCCTCTAGGTTGGTCGCCAGTGGTCGGCGTTGGGTGAGGCAGCCTCCACCTTCTGCTTCGTTTCTCAGAAAATTGTGTTTCGCGATTTTCACTTTTTTTATTATTATTTTTTTATTTCATTTTTTTAAAATTATTTTATTTGATTAAAATATTCAATTAAAATAAAAAATATCTAAAAAAATTATATTTTATTCATTTATTCAATAAATGAATTTCTCAGTCTTATTTCAGCTTTTCGGTATATTTTTTTGATTATTTTTGGGATTATTTTTCGATGTGAAAATTTCAGTTTATTCTAATAAATTCATATCTTGATCAATTTAACCGAAAATTTAATTATTTGTTCATTATTGATCAAGATTTCTCAATCCCATATTTTTAATTAAATTTTCTTGTCGAATTTATAACGACTTTCGATCTTTTGACTGTTTTACCCTTGCATGTGTTCGGGAATACCATTTCAATCCTTTTGCATTTTTAAATGCACTCGAAAATTTCTATTCATTCCATTTGCTCTTACGATAAAAATCAGGTCTTACACCAATGCTCTTAGCCAACGTCCTCAAGGGACCCTTCTTAGTAATACTGAAGTTAGCCCTGTTAGGCAAATGGAGGATAAGGAACATGTGCAATCCATCACCCGTAGGAGCAGCAGAGAGCTAGATGAGCC
This sequence comes from Firmiana major, assembly GCA_033439115.1. Taxonomy (NCBI): domain Eukaryota; kingdom Viridiplantae; phylum Streptophyta; class Magnoliopsida; order Malvales; family Malvaceae; genus Firmiana; species Firmiana major. Next base: position 35,938,447 of record CM065898.1, read on the forward strand.
ACAAGTTAAGTCCAATCCTGTTGAGCCCATAGTTGAAAAATCCATAGGTTCTAACGAAGCAGCTCAAAAAGAGTAGGAACCTAAAGATCAGGTTGCAAAGGAATCAAAGCTAGGTGCTTCTTCATCTATACCTTCTTCTACTTCACAGCCTTCCTCGCCCTTTGATGCTACACATGTTACCACTACATCCCTTCCAGTTAGACCACCAGTACCTTTTCCTCAGAGGTTCCAAAATAAAAAATCGGATCAACAATTCACCAAATTTCTTGAGGTTTTTAAGAAACTTCACATCAACATTCCTTTCGCAGATGCCTTAGAGAAAATGCCAAGTTATGTGAAGTTCCTGAATGATATCCTCTCGAGGAAGAGAAGATTGGAAGATTATGAGACAGTGGTCTTAACTGAGGAATGTAGTGTAATTTTCCAGAGGAAATTACCCCCCAAGCTCAAGGATCTCGGGAGTTTTACCATACCATGCACTATTGCAAATTTATTTTTTGGTAGAGCCCTGTGTGATTTAGGAGCTAGTGTAAATTTAATGCCTTTGTCTATCTATCAGAAGTTAGGAATAGGGGATGCCAAGCCCACTACAGTGACCCTTCAGCTGGCTGATCAATTCATTAAATATCCAAAGGGGTCATTGAAGACGTGCTAGTAAAGGTGGACAAATTTATTTTCCCTGCAGATTTTATCATGTTGGATATGGAGGAAGATAGGGAAGTCCCCATCATAATAGGCAAACCTTTCCTAGCGACTGGTAGAACATTAATTGATGTACAAAAAGGGGAGTTGACTATGAGAGTCCTAGATCAGGAGGTTATATTTCATGTTTTCAAATCTTTGAAGCTCCCTGATGACTCTCAAGACTATTTGAGGATGGAGGATATAAGGCTTGAACATAAGAAATCTAAGAGAAAGAAGGAAGTAGATAGAGCTCAGGAGGATTTAACTATCAATATTTTGTCACCACTTTGGCTGATCCTCCTACTCTTTGCCTTGCTACTGAGTGTTGTGTTCTTTAGCTACATTTGAAGTGGCTGTATTTTTCTTTTCGCTTTGTATATAGTTCTTTTTCTTTTCCGTTGTTTCTTTGTTTATTTTGCAGATTTCTTTTCTAGTTTTATGTTTTCAATCAAGCTTCGATTGATCATCATCATCAGAAAGGGGAGTACTTTATTCTTGAACTTAAATGTTTATATTATCTGCACATTGAGGATACTGTGAACTTTAAGTTTGGGGGGGGGGATATCACTTGAGCAATTTTAGGCAAAATTGAAATTTTTTTCGAAAATATGAGCTTAAATTGTTTGATTTTGAGATGATTTAGTGCTTAGCATGTAGTTTTCCTATATTCTGATGATATGACCCCATGATTAAGTCTGATTTTGATTGACTTAGAAGCATGATTATAGGAAAAGCATGAAGTTGAGTTCTTAAATTTGTCTTGATTTTGATTGTGATTTCCTCATTTTATGCACATGTCATGTCATGAATTTGTATATTTATTTAGAGAAAGCTTATGTGGACATAGGATTGCATTTGTTCAATTGATTTTGTGCATCACATTCTAGAATTTGTTTAATCTTATCTCGAGGTGAAATATTAGATCACACTTAATTAGGGAGATGATTTAGGCCATCTTTGGATCGTTTGAGCCTTTCTAGCCATCCCTGTACATATTGTACCCCTAGTCACCCATCTGGGCCAAATAAGCTTTCCTCTGTAAATACACCTGCTTATTTTTCCTTAGCTTAAATACTTTGTTCCTATCCCTTACCCCGAAAGCATGAAAAGACATTGGGATATATTGTGAGCTTTGTACATATGGGTACCTGGTGATAGTGAAAATATGAAAAAAAATGAAAGAAAAAGAAAAAGAAAAGAAGAAAGAAGAAAAATACAAAAATAGAATAAAATGTTTAGTTTGGGGGAAATAAATTTGAGCTCTTACATTAAACATCCTATAAAGTAATGCATGTTAAGGGGTAATTAAACCTAAATCGACTTTATCATACCTTAACCCTAGCCTTACATTACAATCTTAATGAAGTCCTATTGATCTTTGGTTAAGTGTGAGTACATTGGTAGAGAGAGAAGTGAAAAGCAAACTTATGGGAATGATCACTTGTCATTGACTTTGCATTCACTGTGTTTGCATAATCTGATTCGAGTAATGTACTGTGAAGTGGCTTTGACATTTTCACACACACACGAGGAGTCCAATTTGGGTTAGGACTTATGATTGAATGATTCTGAATGTTGGACTTGTAATTTTGATTCTTTGAGATCACAGTTTATACTTTATCTTTGAGGATAATATTGGGAAAATTATTGTGTTTAGTACTTGTCATTCCTACAATTATTTTGTTTTGCTTGAGGACAACTAAAAGCTCAAGTTTGGGGGTGTGATAATTCTATTTTTAATAAAATTATTTGTGCTTAATTTCCTAATTATTTATTTAAATCCCCATATTATTTTATTAATTATCCCCTTTATTTAATTAAAATTTTTTAATGTGCAGATAAATTAAATCCGGATGAAACTCAGTCGTTTCAGTCGAAAATGGGCTGAAAACAGGCTAAAAGAGACTGGAACACATCCAATTTACAGACTGAGTCACCAGTCGTCTGGACACGTGTGATGCCAGGTGTCCGTATTTTATTTACTCCGAAATGATAAGATCGACGGACACCGTGCCAACCTTTTGGAAGACACACGTCGGGCCACATCGCACAACCAATTGGACAAAAAGACGGGTGACGTGGAAATATCTACTTTGCAGCAAATCGAAGAGAGATAAGTGGCCAAACAATGCCAACTCATCTAGGATGGAAAAATTACCATTGTACCCCTAAGTGTGTATATAAATAGAATATGATGACAATTGTAAAAATCAAGTAGGAGTAAGGTAAGTAGTCTAGGGTAGGAGTAGTGTAGAGTAATTTAGGAGTAGTTTTTAGAAGCAAATTAGGAGTAGTTGTAATTCTAGGTAGATTTAAAGTAGTTTTTAGAAAAGTTTTATTTTCCTTAGTTTTTCTTCAAGCATTTCCCGTTAGTTTTTTTTGCCAATATTGTTAAAATTTTACAATCTTTCACTTTTATTCTATTGAAATGAAAAAGTCTCATTCTAGTAGTTAGTATTATCTTTTACCACATTTGTTTTTCATTTTCCATTTGTTGTTTATTCGGTTTGATGGAAGGGTTGGTAACAGTAGACGAGCATTTTATATTTCCATGCTTTTCTTTACATTTTCCTTTGATTGCGATTTGAGTTCTGTTGCAGCTTGATTTGTTGCCTAACCCGAGTCTCACTAGCTCCATTTAATTTTCGATTTTCTTTCTTTGTTTTCATACTGCTTAGTCGTATGTAGCCACAATCACTTTGGATGCTTCAATTTTTACTGCTTTTGTCTTATTCTGGTATTTTGATGAGAGTTGGATGTCGGTATTACTCCTGAGTCGTTGGCACAGCAGAACGATGATGACTGCTTAGAGGAGCAAGTATTTCATGGTGTTAGGATCTTTACATTTTCCAATTTTTACTGTTCACATTAAAGGATATTTCAACTACTACATGTGTATTTTTCATTTCGGTTTATTATCTTCTATTCCGATTAGACAGAAGCCTTTCTTCATTTTATTGTTGATAATGTTGGCCAGACTACTGTCGTGTGGTACAAAACAGAGGCTGAATACATTAATGTGGTGAACAGGGATCATTTCGTCTTCTCTGTTCTGCCATGTTTCAAGTGATTTTGCACTGTTCATAGTCTCTATGTTGCTGTTATTCTGATCTAATACCATGATTGGCTGTATGCAGGTTCATGGTTGTGCTCCTACACTAACACTGAGTTGCTATGTAGAACTTTGGCAGGTTGAAGCTGATGTCATTGTAGGTGTAGAGGTGATGTAGAGATACTGCTTACTACCAGACCGAAGTGGCGCATGAAGCAGATGACAACCAAGCCGCACCAACATTGAAGGTAATAGCAGAGGCATTGCAGGACAAGTTAGTAGAGGAAGACGTTGCCTGGCAGCTGGGCAGAGAATGGATGTATGCTCTGACACAAGCAGGACAGGCCAGGGAATCTGCTGCGTGAGCAGGAGTCGGGAGCCCAAAGATTTGCAGAGCAGATGACTTGTGCACATAGCAGTACAGTGCAGATTATAGTATAGTACACTAGCTGCACACTGCCGAGAGCACTGCAAAACCAAAGTTTAACTTTTACGTTTTATCTTTGCAATTTAACTTATAGTGTTTTTCCATTTGTTAGATGTTAATTTTCCTTTAGTTAATTTTTGTTAGATTAGGTAATGGTAGCTTAATTTTATGTGCTTTTAGTTTAAACTTTAATTTTAATCATATTTCAATTTGGAAGGCAATAGAATTTAAGATTTAATTTTTTAGGGTAGAGTTTATGTATTGCATTTAGGATTAAAATTAGGGGTAGATTATTTCAAGCAATTTTAAGTTATTTTCTTATTTTTTTAGGATTTTATTTCATTAAATTTTAGGTTAGTTTAATTTGCATTTTTATTAATTAGTTTAATTACATGCATATTTTATTCTAGGATAGTTTAATTTTAGTTTAATTAATTTTGTTTCTTTATTTTCATATTTGCATTTTTAATTGCGTTAATTAATTTTAACTGTTTTAATTTTCTTTTGTAGGTTATTTGCTTTTAATTGCTTGGAGCTTTGTAAGTAATTTTAGCTCTGTTTAATTTTCTTTATTTTATAGTTTTATTATTTTCAGTACTTGTTTAATTTTAGACTTAGTAGATCACCCATCATCAATTCATAATTTGCTAGGATATACTTAGGGTAAGATTAACCTGTAGTTAATTAGGCTAATCAACTTCTCTGTGGGACGATAACTCGGGACTCAAATCTCATTATTACTTGTACGACCCATGCACTTGCAGATAATACGTTTAGATCGTATCATCAACATTGGTCAAAGGTGAGAGAAACTTGAGGAATGATGAAGATGATGAGATATGTTTATGTTTGATGATTTTTAGTGATTTTTACTTAAGTGGAACTTGATGAAATAATTTGTAGAGACAAGTGTAGGTTTGGCCAGCCATGAATTATGGAAGAAATAGTGAAATTTGGTTATGTTGTAGGTTATGGAATGATTGAATAATATAAAAAAAACTCGATTTATAGCTTGGTTAAGTGAAAAACCGTGAAAGAGTGAAAATTGAATAATTCGAGTATTTTGAATGGTTAAGTGAAACCTAAAATAAATGTTTAAGCTATTAAGTTAATAAGACTTTAAATTGGTGGAAAGAAAACTAATGAAATAACTTAAACCGAGATTTTATTGGTAAAATCGATAAAATAGGTAAAGTTAGCAAAAAAGTCAAACTTGGTCAATATTGTGAAACTAAACACTTAGTTGAATGAGTTGAGATGCTATTAAGCATTATTTGATGATTTAATACTATTTTGGGCAGTTCAGGGATCTGGCACATAAATCGAGGTTATTTCGAGACTCGTCAAGATTGTACTGCCCAAGGTGTAAGAGGTAAGGGATGCAACCATTTTGAGCATTTGTATTCTTTACCTATGAAAAGGCTTTTATAGCATGAAAAGAGTTTTATAAAATGAGCTTAATTCTCGTGAAAAATGTTTAACCTGAGATTTCTTACTTTGAGTGCACATTTTGCCGTATTGAGCTCGGTTTGGTGATTTTAAAGTTTTGCGTACAAATATTTTCCATATTTGAATGAGATTTATAAAGAAAAACTATTATGAGCTCTACGTGAAATGCAAAACTATTTTCAGCATAATAATGATACGTTTTTTAGATTAAGGGCTCGAAGCACGCGATTTAGGGAAACTTGGGGGTCGGTTTAGCGAGACCTGGGATAAGACTAGACCTTGACCCCGATGTGCATGTTTTTATATATCTGCCATGAAGTTTGCATGACGATGCATAACTCCGCTTTGGTAGCGTTGAGATGATTCCGCTTTGGTAGCGATGAGATGACTCCACTTTGGTAGCGTTTAGTTGGCTTCGCTTTTGTAGTGTTGAGCCGATGCTGTATTGTAAGACCCGATTTTATTTAAAACATGAAATGAGAAAAGATCAAATGAAGGATTGAAATGGTATTCCCAAACACGTGCAAGGGTAAAGCGGTCAAAAGATCGAAACCCGGTATAAAGTCGATAAGAAAATTTAATTAAAAATATGGGATTGAGAAATCTTGATCAATAATGAAGAAATAATTAAATTTTGGGTTAAATTGATCAAGATATGAATTTATAGGAATTAATTAGAATTTTCACCTCGAAAAATTATCCCAAAAATAATCAAAAAATACACCGGAAAGACGAAGTAAGACCGATAAATTTATTTATTGAATAAATGAATAAAATATAAATTTTTTAAGATATTTTGGATTTTAATAATAAAATAATGAATAAAATAATATTAAAAATAAATTATAAATAAATAAAAAATAAAAAAAAAACAGAAAATCACGAAACGCGATTTTTTGAAGAAACAAGCAGCCAAACCGAGGGTGCCCATGGACGGAGCCACCGGCAACGGACCCAGGCAAAGTGGCCGAAGCCATCTGTGTAACGACCTTTGACCCTTGAAAATTGGGGGATTTTTTTTTGAACTTAATTTACTCACTTATTCCCTTATTCACTTAGGTTGTATTCTTGTTCAGTGTCAAATCACTTTTCCTAATTCTTTATCCGTAATTATATTTAATTTTCATATTTTCACATATATGGCCGATAGAAATTTTGGCAGCATAACGGCTTATATATGAGCCTACCCACCTGCAATTCAATTGTTTTGACAATCTTAGATATCCACAACTACCAAGCATGCTTTCCAACAATCCTAGATATCCACAACTACCAAGCAGACTTTTCAAATCCATATTTACAACTCCATACATCCATTTTGATTCAATACCAATCTTATAACCTAATCCCAAAAACAATATTCTTTACATTGTTTTCCTTACAAATTACATCCCAAAAAAATGTTTCCAATATATGTTTGTGCATACAAATATGTCTGGTACAGGAATGTAATTGTATACCTTTCTGCGTGTACAAAAAGTAGCCTAGGGTAGCTCTTTCCAACCAGCCTACGTCGTGTACGCGGCAGGTAACGCCTATAGATCACTGCAAATAGTCTGAAAAGGTAGAGGGGTGAGCTTTTGGGGAAAAGCCGAGTAAGAAAATGCATTTAAAACAATCTTAGTGATTTAAATAAGTAGAAAAACATAATAATACATATAATGACTACTCTCTGAAAATAATATAAAAGACCTTCAAACATTAAGAAAAATAAAAAACATCTTGATTCAAAATATAATTCTTTACGTACTTGTACTTAACAGTTATCACATAACCCTTTTCGTATGCTCAGAATTCCAAAAACATAAATTCATGTAAAAATCACATATCATAAAGTCAAGTCTGAAAGCAGAGTTTAATTTAGATAGAGACTACACTGGCCCATATAATTATCATGCGGCAATAACAAAATCATCCTTCATAGAGGGAATTCAGAACCTATGGCCATGGTAAGGTTGTAGACGGGATCAAGGTCATACAACGTTCAGACACCCGAAGGTGGAATTCAAATGCCACAAAGGCAAAGTTCAGATGCCACACAGGTGAAGTCTAGACGCCACACAGGCAAGGTTCAGACACCACACAAGCGAGGTCCAGATGCCACACAGGCGAAGTTCAGACGCCACACAGGCGAGCATGATAAGCATAATATGTATGAAGTATTAATGGATGCCATTTTCAAGTTTCAAAGATGAATGGATAAGAAAATGACAATGGCAGCAAATTAAGGATGTTTGGGTGTGAGTTGCTGTAAAACAACTGTAGAAAATCTTAAAATATGAATGACAGATTGATCTCATAGGATGAGAGATCGATCTGGTAGAGCCAAAATGCTCTTTATTTTGAGCTATGGAACAAGACAGATCGATCTCCAAGGGAGCCAGATCGATCTCCTATCGTATTCTGTAAAATGCAGATCGATCCTTAATGGAACAGATCGATCTCTTGAGCTCTCGAGTTGGGAGCAGATCGATCTCCCCTAAGACCAGATAGATCTCCTTAACCTTCTGTTTGAAGCATATCGATCTCAAGCCTCGACAGATCGATCTCCTGCCTTCAAAATGTCATGGAAAAGAGGGATTTTAAGAGGACCAGATCGATCCCTACCCAATACAGATCGATCTCATCAAGAAAATTCTATAAATATGGAGCAGTTGGATCTGTAATTTTCTGAGATAAAACCAATCTTTTCCATTTCCAACCAAAAACCTAGCTTCTCACTCCTAAATCCACACATTTTCAGTAAGATTTGAGGGAAAGCTATTAGAGGCAAAGTTGTTCACATCAAAGTGAAGAACAACATAGTTTGGAGGTATTTCCCCACTTGTTGGATTGAAGAATCAAGGTGCATTTTCATTTGGAGCAAAGAGGAAATCAAGCTAGGTGAGTTTCTAATGAAACAACTTAAGTACATTGTTTAGATATTAATTTTAGAGTTGTTTAATGTACATATGAATGATAGGAACAACCTAGAAAGTAAAGAATCCACATAACCTAGAAATGATCTAGTGTGAGAAAGTGAAATGTATAGGTATTAACGAAGAATGAGTTATCTTAAGATGATGATTATGTTGTGGGTATGAATTGGAGGTATTGATTTTGGAATAGATTGTGAGATTTACCACAGGAGATAAAATGTGTATTTAAAGTATTGGATAAATGCATAGTTGAATAGGAGATAGAAGCGTTAACTTAAGTGTTTGATGGATGAATTGTAGCTCTCGAGGATACACCGGAGCAAGTCGAGATAAGAACGCGAGAAACGTAAAGGAAGAGAGTCGCACCCCGAGTAAATCGAGGTTCGCACCCTGAGTAAATCGAGGTAAGGGAATTGTGTAGACTCTTAGAGATATCTGTGCACAATTTGGGTGCTTAAATGCTTGTTACAATGCATGAGATGTTAGGAAATGAAATTGGGTCATTGAAGGGCAAAAGTTGGGTGTTTGAGAAATGTGCATGAAAATAAAAGCATAATGCTTTGAAAATCATGTTTTATTACTTTTTAGCAAATGATTGGTAGGTTGGCTAACATTTGAAATGATTTGTAAAAGAAATGAGTTGCTTTGGTTTGTTAACCATACTTTACAAAGATTTGAGCCACCTACATGGTTTTCGTGAGAATGAAAGCGTGCTAGAGTATGACTCGCACGAGATTTGACGTGTTTTATACACATAAGTGCTGGAGCTTAGCTCGCACTAGTTTTCACATGGATTTTTATACTGGTTTTGGCATGGTGATGGAGCATAGCTCGCATTAGATGCCCACCTTATTTGTGTCGTGCTTGGAGCTTCGGGTAGACTGGGTGTCGCACCAATTAAATAGGCTCGCACGTGCAATTGTGATGTTTTGACATGTTGATAGCTGTGTTAGGAGCTTCGGGTAGACAAGAGGTTGTACCGATTAAATAGGCTTACACGTGTGTTCGAGATGTGGCGTGATGTGATATGTTGATGTGGGTCCACGAAGTACGTTGTATTGTGTAGGTAGTATGGAGTATGTTGTACCGTGTTGAGATATGATATGCCGTCTTCGGATGAGATTTGCTATGGACCGACGGGCAGGATTTGACCCACCTCCCGTGTAGAAGCAGATAGTGGTGATATCCCGCACACTTGATCCGTGTAACCGGTATCACAAGTTATGACCATAGACCTAGAGGTTATTTCCCTTGTTGTATTGCCTATCTCATATGTCTATTGCTTTGAGAATAAATCCATGTTTGAAATGTTTTGTGGGTCAGGATAGTCTGAGGGAGGGACCAAATCCTGACTAGAGTTGAATTGTTTTGAGATGAAAATATGTTAATGGTTTTTAAAGTGCACTGATGCATATTGTTTAATGCCATGCTTTACTTGTGAAATACGCATGATGATTAATGCCATGCCTTACTTATGAAATATGCATGATGGTTAATGCCATGCTTTGGATGGGATTTTGAGCACTAAATTTTTAATAGCATGAATTGCTTTACATACCATTAACACAATCATACACTCATGTTTGAGATAAAATGATGAACTAAATGCTTTTGAGCATGGCATCACGATCACGTAGATAGTACAGTATCTACCTGTTCGCATGATTGCCTTACTGAGCGTGTAGTTTGCTCACCCCCCTAATTTTCCCCCTCTCTACAGATTTTTGAGTATAGATTGTGGGTGACTGGAGGCTTATCCTTTTTGGTATCCGCTACATCCCATCGCGTAAGGTATACACACTTGAAATTATTTTTTACCTAAACTAAACATAGTACAATAGCATTTTGTATGTAAACATTGGGGATGTAAAGCAATGTAAACACTTGTGAATCGTAACTCTGATGTATTTATGAAAGTGTTTACTTTTGAAATTAAATTGTTATGGATGGATGAGGTAGACATTGACACATAGCCCAACTGTTGTGAGGGTAGCTGTTCACGGTCGGGGTAAGGTATGGATGAATAAACAATTATATTTAAAAAGCGAAAAATTTGTAAGGATTTTGGTGAGTTTGAGGGTTGTGACATTCCGCTTCACTTCTCACTTTTGGGAACAATTTCAGGAAGCTGTGGGAACCCGATTGAGTTTCAGTACTGCTTTCCATCCTTAGATCGTTGGTCAGTCAGAAAGAACCATCCAAACATTAGAGGACATGTTGAGAGTGAGTGTTATGGATTTTAAAGGCTTACTAGGATGATCACCTGCCGTTAGCCGAATTTGCATACAATAATAGTTATCACTCAAGTATCGAGATGACACCATATGAGGGCTTGTATGGTAGAAAGTGTCGTTCCCCTATTGGTTGGGAAGAGGTAGGTGAAAGGAAAATGTTGGCTCCTGATTTGGTACAGCAAGCCTCTGAGGTTGTTCAATTGATATGTGAGAGATTGAGAACAACTCAGTGTAGGCAGAAAAGTTATGTTGACATGAGATGGAGGCCACTAGAGTTCACTGTGGGTGACTCAGTTTTTTTTGAAAGTTTCTGCCTCGAAAGGGATTGTGAGGTTCGGTAAGAAGGGTACGTTGAGCCCTCGGTATATCAGACCATTTGAGATATTGGAGCGTGTAGGAGAAAAGGTGTACAGGCTAACGTTGCCACCAAAGCTAGTAGGTATACATAATGTCTTCCATGTGTCTATGCTTCGGAAGTACTATCTAGATCCAACTCATGTGATTCGGTATGAGCCATTAAAGCTCAAGAATGATTTGTCATCTGTAGAGAAACCAATCTGGATACTGGATAGGAAAGGAAAGGTGCTACGAAATAAGACGATTCCGCTTATTAAGGTTCTCTGGTAGCACCATACTATAGAGGAAGCTACTTGGGAGTTGGAGAACCTTATATGGGAAGAGTACCCCTGACTTTTTGAGGAGTAATTTGGTTGTAATTTGGAGGACCAAATTTCTTAAAGGAGGGGAGGAATGTAAGGCCCATATTTTTATATGTATCCATATGATTCCCTAAGTATACACTTGTGCATGTAAGATGAATCATAAGAGATGTAAGGTCTATAAACTTGATGTACATAGTTGTTATATGAGTTCACGATGTTTACACAAGTTTCGTTATGTATGAATTATAAGAAATGGAGCTTTTTAAGTGATAAATGTGGAATGAATGCAAAATGAGTAGTGAAGTAAATTGATATGAAATTAGCCTTGGGAATCTGGGAAAAATTTTAGCTAAGTATACTGCAGAGCAAGAGGAGATCGATCCCTTCTTCAAGACAGATTGATCTTAGTATGCTTCTGCCAAGCAAGGATCGATCTCATCCTCAAGCAGATCGATCTCATTGTGTCTCGGCCAGAAGCAGATCGATCTCATCCCTCTGGCAGATCGATCTCTGAAGCTCTTTGCCTGGCCAAGATCAATCATAATCCTTCGAGCAAATCGATCTTTAAGGCCGTAAATCATGTAATTGGAGCAAGAGGAGATCGATCTCTACCCTAGGAGATCGATCTCATAAGGAGAATTCTATATAAAGGAGCCCGACATTTAGCTTATTCCATAGAAAAGATCAAAACCATCCATTTTTGAAGCAAAGTAACCTAGTTTCTCTCTCTAAATTCTCATTACCTTCCAATTAGTGTTAAGAGAAGTTCAATTCAGCAAAGTTGTTCCTAAATAGAGGGAGAACAACATAGTTGAAAACAAGAGGGTGAATCGTTGGATTGAAGGAGAAAAGGAGTTTTCCCCCAAAGTTTCCAAAAAGGAGAAAAGTTAAGATAGGTAAGATTTCAATACACCAACTTCTAGTATATTAATCTAGATGTTTTGATGAGTTGATTTATGTATGTATTGATGGTTAAAGCATCCATGAACATGATTAATCATCTATGACCTACAAATGGCTTAGTGTGAGAAAGTAGCTTAGGCATGGAATTGATGATGAATTAGGCATGAATTGATGTTAGTGAGTATGTTTATATGATTGTAAGATAGTTGTTGAAGTCCATATGCTAGAAAACAATAATGGTTGAAAATAAGCATATGAGGTACATAATGAACTTAAGGCATTATAAGATTTATGCCGATTTAATGTGAATTAGTAGAGATTCTCGAAAAATGAATCGTATAATCGAAATGGACATAAGAGAGAATCATGTCCAATAAGATGTAAATGGTCAATGCTTTGATTTGAATATCATCCAAGTGAAATGAAGTATATGAAAGTATACTGATGGGTGTCGTATGATGGGCCCTAAAGGTATTACCGCAAGTGCACGGGTCATACAAGTAATAATGGGATTTGAGTCCCGGAATTATTGTCCCGCAGAGAAGTTGACTAGCCTAATTAAGTACCGGTTAATCTTACCCTAAGTATATTCTAGCAACTTATGAGATTAAGGTGGGTGATCTGCTAATCTAGAATTAAAAATACCGAAAGCAATAAAATAATAAAACTATAAAATAAAGTAAATAAAACCGAGCAAAATTACTTACAGTGCTCAACGCAATTAAAATAAAATACTTACAAAAGAAATTAAAACAGTTAAAACTAATTAATTAAAATAAAATGCAATTATGAAAATAACAAAGCAAGATAAATTAAACTAAATTTAACTATCCTAAAATTGCAATTAAACTACTTAATTAAAATGCAATTTAAACTAACCTAAGATTTAATGAAATAAATTTACCCCTAATCTAATTCTAAATGAGCACTTAATTAACTACCATCCTAATTAAAACTAAGTTTTATACTACTATGCAAGAATACTAACATGCAATTTAATTAAAAACTCTAAACTAAGCTTAACAAATTAAATTGAAATTAAACTAAACTAACAATGCATGAAAATGAGTTAATTAACTAAAATGAAGTAGCCAAACACAGCCTTAGCAACTTTTAAACCATTCCCTCCAAAACACTATTCATCCTTCATTTCTTCATTTCCATTTCCAGGTATGGCTCGGGTCAGTTTGGCGTGTCCACTGCTGCATGCTTTCGGTTCTGTCTTAGTCTGCTGTCCACCAACTCCGCCTCAATTTCATGTGTAGTTTCAATTCCTGCAATAACCCAGCACGTTACCACCCATCAGCAACCAAGCTCCAACACGCTAGCCTCCCCAGACCTGCACTACACGTCCAGCTCCTGCTCTGTCCTGCACTGCTACATTAGGTGCAAACTGCAACGTACTCTAGGTGCTGCTCCAGCTTCTCGGGTTTGTAGATGGCAAACTGCTGGTTGTACTGCTGCATGTCTTCTTCACAATTCATTTCTAGGCAATGCTGTGCTGGTGTGCTCTCGGTTCCAGGTGCTGGTGTGCTCTCGGTTCTAGCAAAGCATTTTTTGAAACCCTCAGCAAAGTAGACCAGCAAACATTAGTGAAATGCAAGCTTTCATCAATAAACAACACTTAAAATGACTGAACTAGAAACTAAATCAATTAAAGAAGATGAATAGGAATTAATTCACAAAACAGAGGAGAGCTCTCGGTTAGCTTGCTGCTGTTGTCCTCTTGGATTTGTTTCCAAATAATTGTCCAAGTAGTGCAATATCTCCTATACTACTGCTGTTATGCAATGAAGAGCAGTAAACGATGAAATCCAGCAAGAAAGCAAACCGAGAATCAAAAACAAAACAAAAACAAAACCTGAAAATGAAGGAAAAACCGAGAGCTACCACTATGAAGAATTATGCAAAACAAAACTTGAAAACAAAGGAGTTGAATATAACCAAACCGAGAAGAGCAAATGGAAATGATGTTGATTGCTATCAAATAGAGATTATCCAAGTCTAAAAAAAATGAATAACATAAAAACAGAATGAAAAAGAAGCTAACGAAAAAACTAAAGAAATAAGAAAATAAATCTTGAAAATGTAATCTCTAAACTAAACTACTCTAAGCTACCTTACATTACACTACTCCTACTCCTAAAATTACATCCATTTTCAATTATCAACCTTTCCTATTTATAAACATACTAGGGGTAAAATGGTAATTTCCACATCCTTGATGATTTGGCATTTTTTTGGCCACTTGTCTTCACACCATTGGCTCCTTGAAAAGATATTTCCATGTCATCGGTCTTCTTGTCCAATTGGATGTGCTAGGTGGCATGACTCGTGTTGTCCGCGTGGCTGAATCTCGATTTTAGCCCAATTCCGATCCATTTTCTACCGAAATATTAAAAATTCATCTGGATTTAATTTATCTGCAAACATGAGAATTTTAATTAAATAAAGGGGATAATTAACAAAATAAATTGGGGATTTAAAAATTAATTAGGAAATTAAGCATATATAATTCTAAAAAATATAGAATTATTACACCCCCAAACTTGAGCTTTTGCTTGTCCTCAAGCAAAACAAAATGATTGTAGGAATGACAAGTACAAAACACAATAATTTCCCCAATATCATCCTCAAAGAAAAAGTACAGACTATGAAATCAAAGACTCACAATTACAAGTCCAGCACTTAGAATTATTCAATCATATGTCCGAACCCAAATTGGACTCCTCGTGAGTGTGTGAAAAGTGTCTAAGTCACTTCTCAGTACATTATCCGGATCAGATTATGCAACACAGTGAATGCAAAGTCAATGACATGTGATCATTCCCATAAGTTTGCTTTTGACTTCTCTCTCCGCTAATGTAGTCACACTTAACTAAAGATCAATAGGACTTCATTAAGCTTGTAATGTAAGGTTGGGGCTAAGGTATGATAAAGTCGATTTAGGTTTAATTACCCCTTAACATGCATTACTTCTAGGATCTTTAATGTAAGAGCTCTAATTATTTCCCCAAACTTATTTCTTTTGCTAAACTTTTTTTTTTTTGAATTTTTCTTCTTTCTTCTTTTCTTTTTCTTTTTCTTTCTTTTTCATCAATTTTTTTTTTAACATACTCTTTCACTATCACTTAATACTCATATAGCTCACAATATATCTCAATGACTTTTCATGCTTTCGGGGTAAGGGATAGGAAAAAGTATTTAAGCTAAGGAGACAAAAATAAGTAGGTGTATTTACAGAGAAAAGCTTATTTGGCCCAGATGGGTGACTAGGTGTAGAATATGTACAAGGATAGCTAGAAAGGCTCAAACGATCCAATGATGGCCTAAATCATCTCCCTAATTAAGTGTGATCTAATATTTCGCCTCGAGATTAGATAAAACAAATTCTAGAATATGATGCACAAAATCAACTGAACAAATGCAATCCTATGTACACATAAGCTTTCTCTAAATAAATATACCGATTCATGACATGACATGTGCATAAGATGAGGCAATCACAATCAGAATCAAGACAAATTCAAGAGCTCAACTTCATGCTTTTCCTATAATCATGCTTCTCATTTAATCAAAGTCAGACTAAATCATGGGGTCATATCATCAGAATATGGGAAAACTACATGCTAAGCACTAGATCATCCCAAAATCAAATAATTTAAGCTAATATTATCGAAAAAAATTTGAAAATTCTTTCTCAGAGTTTCGAAAAAATTTTGAAAAGTTTTCTAATTTTTCACAAAATTGCTCAAGTGATATCCCCTCCCCCAAACTTAAAGTGCACAGTGTCCTCAGTGTGCAGATAATATAAGAATTTAAGCTCGAGAACAGAGTACTCCCTTTTTTGATGATGATGAACAACTGAAGCTTGATTGAAAGCATAATACTAGAAAATAAACCTGCAAAATAAACAAAGAAAGAAACAACTGAAAAGAAAATGAACTATATACAAAGAAAAAAGGAAAACACAACCACTTCAAATGTAGCTGAAGAAAACAACACTCAGCAGCAGGGTGAAGAGTAGGAGGATTAGCCAAAATGGTGACATAATGTTAATAGTTAAATCCTCCTGAGCCCTATCTACTTTCTTCTTTCTCTCAGATATTATATGCTTAAGCCTTATATTCTTCTCAATCTCCATCTTAAAACATTCTTGAGAGTCATCAGGGAGCTTCAAAGGTTTAAACGTGTCAACAAGGTATACCCTTTTTAGAACTCGCAACAACCATTTGTAAAAGCAATTTTCCAATTGTTGCTTATAATTGCCCTGGACTTTAAATACACCCAACATATCATCGATAATGATGATTACAAATCGATCCAGGTAAAGTTTAAATACTTCATCGTAGTCGAGCTCCACTACTTATTTCAATCGTCCATATCCTTAACTTATTTACGCATAAGCGTATAAGAGCCTTCAAAATCGCTTACGTTTTCAGGTACTAACCTGCGTCATTTCCTTTTCTTATCTTAACCGCTCTTATTAAATTTTACTATGTTAACCTTTATGATTTTTCGAATTTTAATATTCTTATCGTCTTGGTAAAGGTATCCTAATGCTAAAGGTATTTATTATGACGATCAATTTCACGTTATAGGTTATATATATATATACTTTTAGACGCTGTCAAGTCTTCAGGCGGGGAGGTATTTTGAAATACCTTTATTAACCTTTAGACTTAACCACAATTACTTTATATATCAGTCCATGTGGTCACAATTTATATTCGCGACTTATCGCTTAATCCCAATGACTTCATATCGTAAAGATGTTCTTACCTAGCATACGTCTCTTACTCCAATACATCTTGTATTTCGAATCAAGCAATTTCAAAGATTATCTCCTTAATATATCAATCATGGCAAAACTCTTTCATTATTCATTCCGTGAGTACAATCCTTTACTCCTTTAATTTCAACTGTTGCACTCCTTTTTATCACTTGTCAACACTTACAGTATACTTTTCAGTGATGTTTTCACTCCTGTTTTCAACTTAAAATCTCTATATCCATATTCCGTTAATTAATCCTCCTCTATTGGGGTACTTATTTATCAGTATTGTGCCCATGGGTGTAGGCATTCATGCCTTTTACTCATTTATATGCGAATGAAGGCGGTATGAATAAATGTGTGGCACCAGGATTAATGAACATATGTACTTCATTATTCATAACAAGTGTGGTATCTTACACCACATCCATGAAACATCAATAGTGTCCTGGTCCAAGACATCCTCTCGCCTTCGTCCAACAGCCTACTTTCCTTTTTCTTTTCGACTATGGCCTCCTTTTTTGTTGCAGCTATACCAACGAAGTTTTTCTCTGTCTCTTTACTTTTCTGTGGGGCAATCTCGCCCAACTCTGTGCAATCAAAATCAATGGTCCGTCTTACCACACTTAACGGCCTTTTTCATCAATACAGTGTAGGTATAGACCCTCCTTGCGTGGTATCCACCATACATCCTACACTTCTTACACTGCTACGCTGCTTACACTGTTTCGCAGCAGGTCGAGGTCCTCAAATCACAATATCCCTTAAAAGTGCTAAAATTGGATGCACTGGGCCTTACCAATCATCTTACCCCGTGATTTATCAACTCTAATCTCTTACCATCTGGTCTCTTTCCTGCTCTGACATCTCTATCATTCTCTATTCTCTTCTGTCTCTACTTCGACCCTTACTACCTTTCCCAATCTCAGAGGCGTGCAACACATGATATTATTGCAACTGTATTCTGCGCACTGCCTCGACATAGGTAGTGAGCCAATCGGACTCTAATCGACAATTTGAGCCATTTCCATGAACTTTTGGGCTTTTTCGACTCTCACTGTCCACAATATCGGGTTCATACTTGCCCAGGGATGTAATCTGAGATTCATACTCATCAATCAACCAATGACTATGGGCAGTGTAAGAAACTTTATCAATAAATTCCTTTAAGTAGTACCCGAAATATTCAGTCACCAGAATACATCCAGAAATATTTCTCATGTCGACTCCGGATGTCCAACTCTTAAGTTGGGTCGAGCGGACTTCTACCAATACTCCACCTCGTTTCCAACATAAACGTATTTAAAAGTCACTTTCTCAGATGACATACACCGATAGAATCCGTACAACTTCGCTATCTTATTCACCCAGTCCTCAGCAACTATTGATTTCTTTACTTCGCAATATATCGGAGGGGTGTGAAAATCTCTATAGTCTGAGGCATCTGTTTAGGCTTTACACTGCCTATCCTCAACTACCTGCATAGACTGAGTAAACAACTCCGAAATATTTTCTACACTCCATTCCATCCTCTTGGAGTGTGTCTCAATACTGTTTGGTCTCTTTATAGGACCCTGTGGAGTATGCTCATCATCAGCCTCCACCTCACGCTCATCTTGAGTCTCATATGACGACTCATTTGATTCTCAGACCGATCTCTACAGTCTCGAGCATGTGTACTCGGCCCTCTACCATAGCGACTATCATTTATAAAAACTAGATTCTTGCATTCGAAACTAAATTCTTAGCTGCACTTCCATCTTGATATACACAATTGTATCTAAACAATGCACAGTACATGTGGATGTAAATTTACTTAACCACTAACACCGACTCATATCAGGCTAACTCAGCTCTGATACCATCTTTTCTGTCACGACCCAAATTACCTAAAAATCAGAGTAAATTTTTCGCTTTTTAATGTCCTTACCCGTCGTGAACAGTTACACTACTAAACAGTTGGGCTATGATTCGGTGTTAGTCACCTCTCACCTATTTACCATTCCATTTTCACCTTTCATTTACATATCAATTTATTTAAACTATATACATCCCCAATATTACATCCATATACAGTACTGTGCCTCTATATGTTCAGATACAAAAATTATACAAATGTGTATACCTGATCTTGATAATAAGCAGCGGATATGACTATTGTCATTCTCTTTTACTGAATATATCCTGTGGGGTAGAAAATGAAAGGGTGAGCGAAACGTGCTCAGTAAGGCAATAATGTAAGCAGGTAGATAACTATACTATCTACGTGCTGATAATGTCATGATATAAAATCCTTTATATTTTGAGCATGAGGAATGACTAAAACGATGCCACATGCATGTATATATCATATAAGGGAAATCATGAAATCGACATATAAAACACCCATGGAAAAACCATCATGTATGACATCTCATGCTCGTCACATTAAAACTTATTAGTTTCATCATAAACTCATTACTTTAAAGCTCATTTGTTTCATCACAAACTCATCACGTTAAAACTCATTGTTTCATCATAAAACAACTTCATCAAGGTCAAACCCATCTCTCGGGAATACCTTGATTCATTAAATCACATCTCTTTTAAAAACATAAATCGAGACATTACCCATCCCTCGGGTTTGTCCTGGTCTATTCAGACCGTATGATATCATGTGAGGCAAGTAGGTTACTGTATGAAAATCGAGGACTATGGCCATACTTTGTCCCTATGATCCCAGGCTACACGGATCCCGGTGTACGGGGTATCACAACTGCAACGGGAGGTGGGGTCAAGTCTTACCCGCCAGAATATCAAGTAACATCATAGAGTCATCATGACTGCACGGTACAGCGTACTCCGTGTGACATACACGGTACATCGTACTCCGTGGACCCATATCATAGTCTGGGGGTGCCTGCCGTAGGTCTTATCCACTCCAATACTATGTCGATAACCAACCCATGTCTCAAAGTATACGTGCGAGCATCTCAACTCTCTGTGACACACAGTCTACAGGAGGCTTCCGCACGACTATATGCATGTCAACTCACGTCTAGTGCGAGCGAAGCTCCAGCACCATGCTATGCATATCATGATATCTAAAATCTCGTGCGAGCGAAGCTCCAGCACGGTTTTGTGCACACACAAATTTCTCGTACGAGCAATGCTCCAGTACAATTTTTCGTGAGAATAAATCAGTAAACTTGAGTGCGAGAAAGACTCTAGCACTCTTTTTATTCATGTAAATACGATAGGTGGCTAAATCTTGACAAAACATCTTTTAAAATCGTAACCGGTACAAACCGGTTCCCTTTCGTGTAATTCTTAAAATCAATAGCCAACCTATGTGCATATTTGCTTAAATCAAAGCAATATATTCATATAAAGCATTAAAAACATGAAATCATGCAATTTATCTGCCTTACTACCCTTTTTGTAAATTTTACTCCTAGGGGTAAAATCATCTTTTTCCTTTATTTATCTAAGCCCCGATTTTCGTAAAAATTATTATTTCATTTCTAGATGCTGTAAGAAATTTCTAAGCCCTGTAAATACCCTCAAAATATGTATAGGCATCTCTATGCACCTACAAAATTCCCTTACCTCGATTTTCCTGTCGAATCTGACCTTTCCTCTGATGTCACGTCGCGCAGTCCGATCTGCTCTCAATCCAATGTCCGAAACTGGGTATAAATATTCCTCAGGTCGGATATTATACAACTTAATTGTATTTAATACTTTCTGGGCTTAATTTAAATCATTGGGCCCATTTACCCCTATTGGGCCCGATTGCACCTTAATGGGCCTTAATCGGCCTTAAGCCCGTTTTCCACTTAATTTTCACTTTATCGAGGCCTATTGGGCTCATTGGGCCCACCAACAATTTATTGGGCCTCGTTCTAACTCTCGAATAGTTAAATTTATTATTTACGACAATTTATCTAAATTTCCATAATTTAATTCAATTTATGCGGAATTTAAATTCATATCACGCATAACGATGTAAATTGTCGTAAATAAGGGTCACTTACCCGAGATTCCATGTTAGTCCTCAAATCGAGGCTATCTCGAGCTCTCGTTGGATGCCAATTGTCGAGCTACACAATTTCATAAATTTTTTGGTAAATTTTCGATCGAAAATTAATTAAATAAAATACTCCGAAATTTAAATCGAGTCAATTCGACCGCTTATCAACTTACCCGAAACTCGATTGCATCACCGAAATTTTCTCCAATTTTTCCTCTTTTTCTTTTTCCCTTTTTCTTCCTTTTTCCCTTCTTTCTTGGCTGAACCGGTTCAGTCAGGTTCAGACCGCCGGTTCAGCTCGGTCTGGTTCGGTTCAGTTTGGCCGGTTCAATCCGGCTCGGTCGGTTCAGTCCCCATTTGGTCATTCCGACGCCGTCCGACCGGTTCCCGATGCCTCACCACCGCCGTTCGACGCGTCTGCACCTGGGCGTCCAAGATCGGGCCTCGGCTGGAGTCGAAACGCAGCCATCACCGGCGAATCTTTCCTTCTCCCCCCGCTGCTGTCACCTCTCGATCCGCTGGATTCCGGCGGTTTCGCCGGTCGATACTGGTCTCAAAAGAACCGGCTCCTCCTCCCGATCACACCGGTACCCGCCGTTCGAGCCCAGCTGCCGTGGATCGTCGGAACCAACTCCGTTTTCTCCGCGGGCTTCTCTTCCTTCGTTCGGAGATCTCCGGCCTCCTTGGCACGCGTCGCCGGTGCCAACAGCTTCGCCGACCTCTCCTCTTCCTCCTCGACCCTTCGTCGGAGCTGTCGATCGTCGATGGCCGTGGGTCCGAGGAGCCACGCTCGGTCATCCTTGGTTTCTCTCTTCTCTTTCTCTCTCCCCGAAACTTTCTGATTCTTTCCTCTTTTTTTTTCAATTCTTTTTTTTTAAATTATTATTATTATTTAACAATTTGTTTTATTATTAAAATATTCATTAAAATATTCAAATATATTCTAAAATATCTACAAAATCCATTAATTTATTCCAAATAAATTAATTTAATTTATTTTAATTTATTTATTATATTTTTAATCATTTTTCGGTATAACTTCTTGGTATTTTCGGGATATTATCCTGAGTGACTTTTCGGTATTTCTAAAAATTTTGGATCTTGATCAATTGGACTCAAAATTTAATTATTCCTTCGTTATTGATCAAGATTCTCAAATCCATTATTTTTAATAAAATTTTCTTACCGGGTTTATACCGAATTTCGATCTTTTGATCGTTTTGCCCTTGCACGTGTTCGGGATTAATCTAACCAGACTTTCCTTCTCGAATACTCATTCATTTCATATTTTAATTAAATTCGGGTGTTACACTATTCTAACTAACAACTAATGAAACAACAATAAAAATGCAATAAACTTTAAATTAAACAAGTAAGGTAACATGGCCAAACATGGCCTTAAGTTTAAATCAACCAAGAGATCCCTCTATTCATTGTTCATATCTTCAATTTGCATTTTCCAAATGCTCTCGGTTTGTCCTCTAGTCCAGGCTGTTGTCTTCTGTTCAGCTTCCATGCTCGGTCTGTCATGCACTACTGAGTCAGATTCACACTGCAACTGGCTCCAGGCTGCTCTAGGTTTCCCTGGCACCTTCCAGCAACCTACAACAGTGTTGTTTCTGGCTAAGGAACCAGCAGCAGTGCTGTCCTGTCTTGCTGGTCGTCCAGCTGTACCCCGATTCTTCCTTGGTCTAATGCTTCTGCTCCAGGCGTTATATTAGTTCTGCTCTAGGTTGCTATCAGTTCTGTCCTCTCCAGGCTTTATATTGGTTCTAATCCAGGTTGCTATTGGTTCCGTCCTGCTCCAGACAGTGCTCACGGTTTGTCCAGGCTACTGCGCAGGCCACTGTCCTCAAGCTGCTGCAGCTGCTGTTCCTCGGTTTAATGCTTCTGCCACCAAACTGGAGATAGATTCATGTCCGAGCATCACCCTTTTTGCTGAACTACTGCTACCATATCTCTAAACCAATAAACAGTCATGAAAAAGTGAAAGAAAGATGTGAAAATGTATGGCTATGTCATGTTGTCCTACAACTATAATCATGCTCTTACAAAACAACAATCCTTGATTATCTAAAGCTAAACTTGAAACAACAAGAAACTAAGTAAACTATTAGCAAACCAGCAGAATCAACACATTGAAAACATGGAAAAATGCACAATATCTAGCAAAACAGAAATGAACAGTATGTGAAGGAATAAAACAGAGCACAACAGAGGCTGAAAATGAAGCAAACTTGCTGTCAACAGTGAAACTTTACACCGAGCAATCATCTGCATTCTTTTCACAATCCAACAATAAGTAACAATCAATAATCAAACTAAAATAAAATGCAGTAAATGAAATTGATGTAAGACGTAAGGAAATGTAGTAAAAATGGAATCTAAACTCTAAATGCAATAAAGAAATGAAACATAAAATGCATGCAAGTAAGAATGAAATAAAGAAACGAAAGAACAAGAAAACATAGCAAACTAGAAGATTGAAACCAGGATGAAATATATAAAATAGAAAACAAAACAACTGCTAACATTACACACTAAAACCCGGAGCTTCATCAACGTGAAAAAATCATCATCATTGGCTTACTCTATTCCAGCTCTTTAATGCCATGGTTCCACATTGCTTGAATGTGAAATAATGCTTAGCATTTGCCCACATTAAAGCACCAAAACCAAATAGCATAGACGAAGGAAGAAGTGAGGAATCGAATGCACAAAGAGAACTACCCGAGAGCAACTAAAGATAGGAAAATGGAAGCTATGTAAATGAGATGAAATAAAAGGAGAAAATGTCTTAAACAAACCGAGAAGCATAAAGGAATTTGATTGCCATAAAATAAACTATTTAAGACTGGAAAATGAAGACTTTCATTCAACTTGAGTGCATTGAATCAACAATAAAGCAAAGAGATTGCAAAACCGAGAAGAACATGGAAAATTCACTATTCATTAAACCAATGTAAAGTTTTAACAAAACAAGAGAAGAAAACTTTTAAATTCCAAGAGCCTATTCAAAAAATCAAAACAAAGAAAGCTTAGAAATTAACCTAAAAACTATTCTACCCTAAAACTACATACTCTTTCAATTGCCATCTTTTTCTATTTATACACACACTTAGGGGTAAAATTCTAATTTTTCCATCCTAGATGAGTTGGCATTGTTTGGCTACTTGTCTTCACACCATTGGCTCCTTGAAAAATAATATTTCCATGTCATCTGTCTTTTTGTCCAATTGGATGTGCTAGGCTCGTGTTGTCTGCGTGGTCCAATCTCGATTTTAGCTCAATTTTGGTCCATTTTCTACCGAAATATTCAAAATTCATCCGGATTTAATTTATCTGCAAACATGAGAATTTTAATTAAATAAAGGGGATAATTAACAAAATAAATTGGGGATTTAAATAATTAATTAGGAAATTAAGCACAAATAATTCTAAAAATATAGAATTATCAGTAGCTCGATAATTGACGTCAAACGAGGACTCGAGTCAGCCTCGATTTGCATACTATCATGGAATCTAGGGTAAGTAACCCTTATTTACGACAATATTGCATCGTTATGCATGTTAAAAATTTACCGCATAAATTACAGATTTAAATTCCGCATGAAATGAATTATATTCTGGAATTAGAGATAAATTGTCATAAATAATTAATTTAGCTATCCGAAAATTTAGAATGAGGCTCAATAAATACTGATGGGCCCAATGAGCCTAATAGGCCTCGATGATGTGAATAGTAAGTGGAAAACGGGCTTAAGGCCCATTATAGTGCAATCGGGCCCAATATGGATAAACGAGCCAAATGATTTAAATTAAGCCCAGAAAATATGAAATACAATTAATTGTATTGTATTTGACCTGATGTACATTTATCCGCAGTTTCAGAGATTAGATTGAGAGCAAATCGGACTGCGTGACGAGTCATCAGTGGAAAGGTCAGACTGTACAGAAAAATGAGATAAGGGAATTATGTGAGTAGCTAGAGGTAGCTACGCGTATTTTAATAGTTTTTGTATACATTGAATATGTATGTATACACTGAATATGTATAAAGGTCTTAGAAATGGTTTAAAGATTTTAAGGACTCGAAATAGGAAAAGACTATTTTACCCCTATTGAGGGAATTTCACTTAAGGATGGTGAAAGCATGACATGCATGAAATGCATGATTTAATGAATTTTTTGATTTAAGTAATTTTCTTGGTTTTTAAACAAAGCAAATAGGTAGATTGACCAGTAATTGTATAAATTTCACAATATAACACTACGTAAGTGTTATTAAGATTTAAATGAAATTTCTTTGAAAAATGGGCCAACTATCAAGTTTAAATGGAAACAGATAGTGCTGGCGCATAGCTCTCACTATATTTGCGTTTGTGAGTGTGCATAAAAATGTGCTTGAGCGGTTGCTCGCACCGATTTGTGTGACATCATGTGCATAAAATGTGCTAGAGCTGTTGCTCGCACTGATTTTTACTATTGTGAAATGCATGAGAGGTGCTAGAGCCTAGCTTGCACTCTGTTTTTGATTGTTTTGACTTGTTTTGATTTGATATGCATAAAAAAGTGCTGGAGCGATTGCTCATACTAGTTTTAATGATTTGACATGCATGCGAGGTGCTGGAGCTTAGTTCGCATCCTGGTTTGATATGATAATTGTATAAAAGCCGTACTGGAGTGTAACTCACATGAGATTTGATTTATTTATGCATGAAACCGTGCTAGAGTGTAACTTGCATGAGATTTGATTTACTTGAGCATACATTCGTGCTGGAGCGTTGCTCGCACAAAGTTTTATATTAATTTATAACTCATTTTAAAGTCATACTGGAGTGCTACTCGTACGCAGATTTTACTAATCTTTATGAAACCGTGCTAGAGCTTCGCTCGCACGAGATTTTTAGATATCATGAATATGCATGGAGCCATGCTAGAGCTTCGCTTGCACAGGGATTTATATGACATGCATATAGCCATGTTGGAGCCTCCTGTAGACTGTGTGTCACAGTGAGATGATATGCCCACACGTGCATACTGAGACAGATGGTATGGGTGGATAAGATCTATTGCAGGCACTCCTGATTGAACTTGGGTTCACGGAGTACGTTGTACCGTGTATGTCATGCGGAGTACGCTGTACCGTGGGGATTGTTGGAGTGGAGTGGAATTAGCCACGAGGCAGCAAGCCTTGCCCTTACAATCTTGATGTTATGCTGTTCTGGCGGGTAGGACTGACCCACCTCTCGTTTCAAGTGTGATACCCCCACACTAGGTACCTTGTATCCAGGGATCACTAGGTTATGGCCATAGTCCTCGTTGTTACTGATATAGTCACATACTTGTCTCACATGATATAACTTGTGGTCTCGATAGACTAGGGTAGACCCGAGGGAGGGGTCAGGCCCCCGATTTTATGATTTTCTACTGTGATGCTAGATTTCAGATGATTTTATGACATGTGACCCTAAAAGAAGGGTGATTTTATGTCAGAATTTTATAACAAGTTGTTTTATGAGTTTTGAGATGTATTTATGAGATGATTGATCTAGAGGAGTTATTTTATACTACAGTTTTAATGAAATGATTTAAATGCAGTAGCATGATGAGTTTTCCATGCGTTAATGATAAGATTCATGAAAAGAATTGTTTCTCATGATTTGTTTTACATAACATGAAATGATGCATGATCTTGATTTACCTCATCCTAAGTATGATTTAATGATGTCACATAAAATGCCTTTGATGCATGAATTATATGATTTCTATATGCACAAATAGTTTTAATAAACTATGTCATTAATGTTTACATGGTTTTGTGCTTGAGATTTTAATGAAAAGAAATGGATTTTAAGGGCATGGCATTATGAGCATGTAGATAGTGGAGCTATCTACTTACTTGTATAGTTACCTTACTGAGCGTGTGGTTCGCTCACCCCCTTATTTTTCCATCTTTTTCAAAGTACTCGCAGTAGTTAGTGAGCGGTTGAGAACTTGCATCTTGGTATCCGCTGCTTCCTATCGAGAGACAGGTATACACATTTGTATAGTTTTGTATCTAAATATGTAATTGCACAGTATTGTAAGTGGATATGATGTCGGGGATGTAAGGTAATGTAATACCATTGTATATGTATTTAGTTAAAGTCAAAGGATAGTAAATCCTGATATATGAATGTGATTATGGAAATGAAATGGTAAATAGGTGAGAGGTGACTAACACCGAATCATAGCCCAACTGTTTGTAGGATGGTCACGATGAGAGAAAGGTAAGAATGAAATAATAAATGAAACAGTGAAAAATTTACTATGATTTTTAGGTAATTTGGGTCGTGATATAAAATTATCTCAAAATTAAGTTTTTAACTTTTAACTTAACGGTTGACTAACAGAAGGATTAACTTGTCCTGCTATGTAGACAATTTTGGGGAGAAATGTTCATTTTTTATACTAATGAACTAAAGTTGAATTATGATTAAACCTTAAAGATTCAAATAAAATTAACCTAAGTTTTTATAGCCTTGCATGTGGTAAAATGCTTGGAGCCTTTTCTCTTTGATCTTGCTTAGTTCTTGCTATCCAACTTGCATACAATCCTCATCAGCAATTTGAGATTTTAGTTTCAAAGGCAATACAATTTTTTTATGAGCATAACTTTCGATAAGAAGTTTTATGAATGATCAAATGCAACCAAATTTGCATGGAAGCATTTTTAGGATTGACACTGAAGTGCAATGTTTACATAATTCGAAGTTTAATCTAAATTATTTTGAAAATTAACTCATTAATGTTCCTGTCCCCAATTCCATTTCCTTAACATTCTTTTTCATCTAGACATGTAGATCCCTTTTCTTACTGCTAAAACTTTTTGATTTATTGGAAATTAGAAAGCAATTAAGATACTTAGAATAATATTATACAGGCTCGAAATAATCGAAACTCTCCGGTTAGTGGCACGAAGCTCGGGGCACGAAAATTGAGGTAAGGTTTCAAATTCAAGTTTTTCTTAAATATTGTAAGTATAAGTATGCTTTGGTGGTTAGAAGGTGAAACTAAGGTATTGGAAGTGAAAAAGTTAGTAAAAACTCGAGTTAACACTAAACCGAGAAATGGGCCTAGTAAGTGAAATAAATTCACAATAAATTTCATAAATTCGTAAAAATTATTTTGAGGCCATAGGAAATTAACATAAGGTATATTTGACTTGGAGAATCAAAATTGAGTGGAAATCTTAAGGTTTCGGTGATTCAAATTAATTTTTAAAGTAAACCGAAAACCTTAAGAAATTTCAATCGGTAAAGATCAAATCAGGAAAATGGGCTCAAATGGGAAACGTTTCTTAAACAAGTGGGCCCATATTTTTATGAAACATACTAGAGGCTTATTATAACATATAAAAAGTGGAAATTTGGAGAAAAATGGACTGGAAATAATTTTTATTGATCTTACAAAAACAAGGTTGCTAGCAGGCTAAGCCCAGCAATCTGTTGGCCCAATAAAAAAGCTCAATTTGAAGCCCTTATAGAAGGAATTTGAGCATGAGATTCTACAGAATAAAATTAGACTTCATGCTCTTTCTAGAAAAGCTAAATAATGCCCTAAATTGACCTAAAACTCGAAAGCCATCCCCTCCCCATTCTGTCGTAGGCGTTCCTAGCTATTTTGACTTGTGTAATTTTTTCGGCCACCTTCCAGCCACTTTTAGAGTTCAGTCAAAAGGATAAAATCTTCCTTTCTAAGTCCTATACAATATATAAAAAATTCAGCCTTAAACAAGTTCATTTGCTAGGTGAAAAACTAGAGAGAAGAATAGGGGCAGAATCTGCTCTATTTTTAGGGTAAGAGAAACTTTGAATTTTAAGTTTCTTGGTTGGTTTTTGAGCTTGTTTTTTATGATTCTAAGTTATATACATGTATATCTACAGCTGAGAATCATTGTTGGAGCAAGAAGAGGTGGTCAAAGTTGGTAAAACTAGGTGAGAAGTTGTTGGAAGATGATGATGATATTTGTTGTTATTTGATGAATTTGGATGATTTTTGCTAAAGTAGAAATTGATAAAATAATTTATAGAGACATGTGTAGGTTCAGCCAGCCTTGAATTGTTAGGGTAGGGATGAAATTTGGTTGAATTGAAGGTTGTAGAATGTTTGTTTAATACCGAAAAGCTCGGTTTATAGCTTGATTTAGTGGAAAACTGTAAAAGTGTCGAAATTGACGATTTGGTGAATGGTTGTATGTTAACTAAGGACTTGAATAAGTGTGTAAGCTACTAGGTTTGTAAGATTAAAGATAGATAAAGAGAAATTATCGAAAATAGCTTAAACTGACACTTTTATCAGTAAAACCGAGAAAGTAAGGATAGTTGGAAAAATGGTTGAGTTTAGTGGGATTTATGTAGAGGCATGTTTAAGTATGTTAAGATGATTTTGAGCATCATTTGATGGTTTTGAAATTGTTTTGGGCAGCTCGAGGTATTGGCACGTAAAATGAGGTAAATCTGATACCTGACGATTTAGTGCTGTCCCAGCCTTGTTAGGTAAGGAATGCAATTTAAAGTAGCAATGGCTTCCTTTACCTATTTGTATTGCTTAAAACAATTTGATGTATGCATGTAGAACTTACATGAAAACCCAAAACTTTTGTTATAAGTTTTCGAAAGGAATAACACACGGTTTAATCCTGAAGCCAAATGTTTTTACTTATGATATATAAGTCTTTGATGTATTAATATTTTATAATGGAAATTATATGATTTAATGATCTTAAGTCTCCTATGTGATTTTGAATAAGTAAGAAAATAAGTAAGAAAGTAAATTTTACAGATTAGAGGCTACCCCGATAGTGTATGCTATAATGCATGTCATGTCCACTACTTGTGGTGCCCGATTCCGTCACTTGTAGTGTTTGTTTCGTTTCACCCGTGTAGTGCTCGTTCTTTGCCTTTGTAGTGTTTATTTTTGCAAAACGTGGTGACTGTTTCGAAGTATCTCGTGCCTACACAGCGAGTGTTACTTGTGCCCGTGCCCTAGTTGTGTGCTAGTTTATTCAGATACTATGCCTGTTTTGCTGTACGACCTCGATCCAGTCTACAGCCCCTACCATGGCTATAGGTGTTTTATTTCCTCTACGAAAGATGATATTTTTGTCTACATGATAACTATACGGATTTAGTCTAGTCTCTATGTTTTAATGTATGAAAGTTTTGAATTATGAAAGTAAGTAAGCTTCATTCAAGTAAGTTTGTGAATTTGACTAAATAAGTATGTATGTATGTATGTATGTTTTCTTTAAGTAAGTTTACGTAATTTGATTACAGTAAGTACGAAAGCTTTTGAAAAACATGTTAACCTTGAATTTCTATATACTTTTGGGGTTGTCAAGATTATTTTAAATGTCTTCCTTACTGAGCTTTTCAGAAGCTCATTCCCCTTTTTCTTTATCTCAAATTACCAGCAATGAGACTACTCAGCTATTTGCGGAGTACTTGAGTAGACCAATGGATTTTGAGCCTCTCTGACTATCTTTAGTACACGCTCAGGTATATCATTTTATGTTTATTTGCAGACATTTATATTATACAGATACTGGTGTGTAAATACTTTTAGGGATGTAATATAATTTTGTGAAGTTGTAAAGGAGTGGTTTCGAAAACAAATGAAATGTATTGAGTTTGTTAAGTACATATATTACTGAAATCGTTGTGGAGTATGCTGAATCGAAAAATGATAAGTTTAAGAAAATAAAATAACTGCTTATGATTATAAATTGTGATCGTATTGATTGCAGGAAGGTAGGTTGAAATATAAGAGGTTATGCTACCGAAATTTAAGCGATTAAAAGATTTAGCTAATGAAAAAACTAAGTAACCAACATTGTACAGGAATACAACCTAAGTAAGAAATTAAGTTCAAAAAGAAAAAGTTAGCCCCAATTATCGCGCTTTCGGGGCATTACAGTTTATGTGGTATTAAAGCAAAGGTTGTTTAGTACTGTATGTATCAAGTAGTTAAAGTTTGATTACATCTCAAGTATCTGTACTTGTCTAGTTATAAATTGTGTATACATGTTATAGCTACGACTGAAATCCCTTTGTATTGGCGCATGTAATACATCATTTACCATGAGTAGTAGACGGGGTCGCCCTAAGAGGCAAAATCAGCCACCACCACCACCTATTCCAAAATCAGAGAGTCATAACTCTCGAATCAGTTGCATTGAGCAGAACATAAGGGAGGGATTTGATAACATTGCAGCGTTATTTGCCCAACATTTTGGGGCTAATGCATCTGGTACCACACCAATACCGACTCCACCTCCACTTCTTCCACAAGTTCCTCCGACACCTTCTATCACTCAACATCTAGTACTAGGATAGATGATAGAAATGTGAGTAGAATGAAGGATTTTCTTAAGATGCACCCTTCAGAGTTCAAGGGGGTGAAGGACCTAGTAAAGGCTGAGGAGTGGCTAACCGATTTAGAAAGGATCTTTGAATATCTGGGGTGCACTGATTCCGAATGGGTCCTTATGGCTACGTATATGCTTATGGACAGCCCGATGTGTGATGGAAAGCCACCAAAACATATTTGATTTCCCGAGTTGGGGAATTTTCTTATCTATTTTCAGAAGTCAGTATACTTCTCTAGCTGCTCAGAAGAAACTAAAAGCTAAATTTTTGGATTTAGTACAGGGCTGCAGGATGGTAGACGAATATGAGAACAGGTTTTCCACCCTGATAAGGTATGACCCTTGGACCATCAGGGATAAGTAGCGCTGTATAGAGAGGTTTTTATCCTGGTTGAGAATCGCTATCCGAGAAAAATTACTCGATTTTTGCATTAGAAAGTTTAGTGACACTCTCGGGCGCGCACAAGAAATAAAGATGGGTCTGATATTATACGGGCTCAATATCGATTCCGAGGGAAGCCGACGTATCCGAGTAAGAGGGTGGAGACCTCTAAAGCAGAGCTGAGGAGGAGTCAACCAAAGAGACTTAGGATCGGTGAGTCTTCAGTAAGGCTTGATAGGCCCATAACTCTTGTTACTACCCCTGTGATCACCTGGAGCCACCAGATGACTAGAAAGAGTTGCAAGGACTGTGGCAAGATACACAATAGACCTTGTCATTGATGAACGAGTGCCTGTTTTAGATGTGAAGAGATGGGACATTTGATTAAAGATTATCCATAACTTCAGACTCGACAGCACCGGGGTTAACCACAACCACAGTCTGAAAGGCAGACACAAACTCCTCAAAGGCAGATCCCCCAGAGACGGGCTTTAGTAGTGGAAAAAGGTAAAAAGCTTATCACTCGAGTGTGCGTCTATGCCATTAGCCAGGAAATTGCAGAAGCCTTTTCAGATGTTAACAGTTGTAATCTTCTTGTCTGTAATCATAAAACCCATGTTTTATTTGACCCCGAGTCTACACACTAATTCCTGTCACCCCAATTTACAAAGTGTCTGCATTTAGAATCTCAGCCTTTAGATCACGTGTTACATATTAGTAGTCTCATGCATGAGACACAAATAACTGATAGAGTGAGTAAAAACTGTGAAATTAAGGTAGGAGATAGGGTAATAATAGTAGATTTAATCTTATTAAACATGTATGACTTTGATGTAATTTTGGGAATGAATTGGTTAGCCGCCAATCGAGTAAGTTTAGACAGCTATACCAAAGCTGCAACCTTTTCCTTACCTGATAAATTTGAAGTATGTTTTGCAGTTAAGAAATAAAATATATGATGTTTTAAAGTGTGAAACTTGCATAACCCTCTTGATGTTCGATTTTCGTAAAGGGTATATAGCTTCTGCTTCTGATACAAGCTGAGAACATCCAAGCATTCAAGATATACCAGTTGTTTGTGAATTCTCGGATGTGTTTTCTGATGAATTATCGGGGTTACCACCGTAAATAGAGTTGGAGTTTAATATCGATTTAGTGCCAGATAGCCAACCAATTTCTAAACCTCCCTATAGAATGGCACCGATTGAATTAGAAGAATTGAAGAAGCAGTTGCAAGAATTGCTTGATAAAGGTTTTGTTAGGCCTAATGTGTCATCTTGGGGAACTCTGGTTTTGTTTGTTAGAAAGAAGGATGGTAGCCTTCGGTTATTTATAGACTACGAATTATTGAACAAGGTCACAGTAAAGAACAAGTACCCCTAGCCCATAATAGATGACTTATTTTATCAGTTGAGATGAGCTATAGTGTTTTCTAAAATAGACCGGTGGTCTGTCTATCACCAGTTGAGGATTAGAAAGGAAGATATGCCTAAGACGGCCTCCAGGACTAGATATGGCCATTATGAATTCTTGGTGATGCCTTTTGGTCTGACCAATGCCCCTGCTGCTTTTATGAGTCTAATGAACGAAGTATTCTGGGATTATTTGGATCAGTTTGTGATTGTTTTTATTGATGACATCCTGGTTTACTTTAAGTCTCGGGAGGAGCATGAGCAGCATTTGAGGATCGTGCTCTAGACTCTTCGAGAGAAACAATTGTATGAAAAATTGAGTAAGTGTGAATTCTGGCTGAAGTAGATAGCCTTCCTCGGTCGTATTATATCCAAGGATGAGGTGTTAGTTGATCCATTGAAGGTTGAGGCAGTACTCCAGTGGGACAGACCGATGACTGTGATAGAGATTTTGAGTTTCTTAGAATTGACAGGGTATTATCGGAGATTTATAGAAGGTTTCTCCAGAATAGTAGCTCCGCTGACCAAGCTTACACTTAAAGGAGTTCTGTTTGTATTGTTAAAAGTATGTGAGTGGAGTTCTCATGAGCTCAAACAGAGATTGACTTCAGCACCCTTCTTGACTATTCCGAGTGGATCAGAGGGATTTACGGTATATTGTGATGCCTTCCATCAGGGTTTGGGATGTGTGCTTATGCATAATGGTCGAGTGATAACTTATAGTTCCAGACAACTTAAGGACCATGAGTGAAATTATCCTACCCATGATTTGGAGTTAGCCGCAGTGGTTCTTACTCTGAAGATTTGGTGGCACTATCTATATGGTGAGAAATTTCATATCTTCATTAACCAGAAGAGTTTAAAATATATATTTGATGAGAAGAAGCTTCATATGAGAAAGAGACGGTGGATAGCGCTTCTCATAGATTATGACTGCGAGATTCTATATCATCAGGCAAACGTGGTTGCGGATGCTCTCAACAAGAAGGGTATGAAATCATATATGATGGCTAGGGAATGAGAGTTACTTTAACAGTTCATTAAACTCAGGATCAATATTGAGGAAACAATTGTTGATTTATGGCTAGCCTACAAATTGAGCCCAATATCTTGGATCAGATCAGGTTGGGGCAGAGAAATGATAAGAAGTTTTTGGATATGGTCAGCCAGGTAGAGCAGACTTCGTAATCAGACTTTTCAGTCAGTGATGATAGTTTGTTGAGGTTCAGAGGCCGTATTTATGTCCTGAGCGATGATACCATGAAGCAGCAGATTCTGAGAGAGTCTCATTATTCCCTTTACACCATGCACTCAGGCAGTACCAAGATGTACCATGATCTGCGTAAGGTGTATTAGTGGACTGATATGAAACGAGATGTAGCATAATTTGTGGCCAGTTGTTTGATCTGTCAGCAAGTTAAGATTGAACATCAGAAGCCAACTAGACTTCTTAAGTCACTACATGTTCCTACATGGAAATGGGATCATATTACGATGGATTTTATTATGGGCTTACCGAAGACTCAAAAGGGTCATGATGTAATCTGGGTTATAGTAGATAGATTGACGAAGAGTGCCCATTTTCTTACAATTAAGAGCACTGATTCACTGGATAAGTTGGCAAACTTATATATCAGAGAGGTGGCACGATTGCATGAGGCTCCCGTGAGCATTACTTCTGATAGAGATTCTCAGTTCACTTTCAGGTTTTGGACACTTTTTTAGGAAGCCATGAGATTTCAGCTTAATTTGAACATCGCTTATAATCCTCAAATTGACGGTCCGTCCGAAGGGACCATTTAGACCTTGAAGGATATGTTAAGGGCGTGTGCATTGGATTTTAAGGGATCATGGGACAATCATTTGGCCCTTGTAGAGTTTTCCTACAATATGATACCTTATGAGGCTCTGTATGGCAAGAGATGTAGGTCCCCAGTTGCTTAAGAACAAGTGGGTGATCAAAAAATCTTCATTCCCGATCTTGTAGAGCAAACGACTCAAGGCGTACGTACTATATGTGATAGATTAAGAACCGCCCAGAGTAGGCAGAAAAGCTACATCGATGTGCATAGACGGCCACTAAAATTTCAGATTGGGGACTCGATATTTATAAATGTATCACCAATGAAGAGTGTCATGAGATTCGAGAAGAAAGGGAAGCTCAGTCCTTGCTTTATTGGTCCATTTGAAATATTAGAGAAAGTGAGAGATGTTACCTACAGACTTGCCTTATCTCCACAGTTGTCTGGGGTACATGATGTTTTCCATATTTCTATGTTGATGAAGTATCAATCAGATCCTTCTCATGTTATTAAGTATAGATTGTTAGACATACAAGAAGATATGAGTTATGTTAAGCAATCGGTCCAGATTCTTGACAAAGAGAGAAGGTACTTCGATCCAAAACAATCCCATTTGTAAAGGTTCTTTGACAACACCACGCGACAGAAGAAGCTACGTTGGAGCTAGAGAGCCACATGAGAGATAAGTATCTTCAGCTATTCGTTGGACCAACCTGAATTTGAAGGACAAAATTCCTGAAAGGTGGGGAGAAATGTGAAACCCAAAAATTTTTGATTTATTATTTATTTGGAAACTAGAAAGCTATTAGGACTTGAATAAGTGTGTAAGCTATTAGGTTTGTAAGATTAAAGTTAGATGAGGAGAAATTATCAAAAATAGCTTAAACCGGTACTTTTATCGGTAAAATCGAAAAGTAAGGATAGTTGGCAAAATGGTCAAGTTTAGTGGGATTTATGTATGTTGAGGCATGTTTAATTATGTTAAGATGATTTTGATTATGATTTGATGGTTTTGAAACTATTTTAGGCAGCTTAAGGTTTTGACATGTAAAACGAGGTAAACCCGATACCCGACGATTTAATGTTGTCCTAGCCTCGTTTAGGTAAGGGATGAAATTTAAAGTAGTAATGGCTTCCTTTACCTATTTGCATTATTTAAAACGATTTGATGTATGCATGTAGAACTTACATGAAAACCTGAAGCTTTCGATATAAGTTTCCGAATGGAATAACACTCGGTTTAATCTTGAAGCCAAATGTTTTTACTTAATGATATATAAGTGTTTGATGCATTAATATTTTTTAATGGAAATTTTATGATTTAATGATCTTAAGTCTCCTATGTGATTTTGAATAAGTATGAAAATAAGTAAGAAAGTAAAATTTATAGACTAAGGGCTACCCCGATAGTGTATGTTATAATGCATGTCATGCTCGCTACTTGTGGTGCCCAACTCTGCCACTTGTAGTGTCTGTTTCGTTTCGCCCATGTAGTGCTCATTCTTCACCTTTGTGGTGTTTATTTTCACTACACATGGTGCATGTTTCGTAATATCTCGTGCAGACACGACGAGTGCTACTGGTGCCCGTACCCTATCTGTGTGCTAGTTTATTCAGAGACTATGTCTGTTTGCTGTACGACCTTGATCCAGTTTGCAGCCCCTACCATTGCCATAGGTGTTTTATTCCCTCTACGGAGGATGATATTTCTGCCACTTGTAGTGTCTGTTTCGTTTCGCCCATGTAGTGCTCATTCTTCACCTTTGTGGTGTTTATTTTCACTACACATGGTGCATGTTTCGTAATATCTCGTGCCCGCACGGCGAGTGCCACTGGTGCCCGTGCCCTATCTATATGCTAGTTTATTCAAAGATTATGTCTGTTTTGCTGTACGACCTTGATCCAGTTTGTAGCCCCTACCATTGCCATAGGTGTTTTATTCTCTCTACGGAGGATGATATTTCTATCTGCATGATAGTTATATGGATTTAGCCTAGTGTCTTTATTTTAATTTATGAAAGTTTTGAATTATGAAATTAAGTAAGTAAGCTTCATTCAAGTAAGTAAGTATGTATGTATGTATGTATGTTTTCCTTCAAAGTAAGTTTGCGTAATTTGATTACAGTAAGTATGAAAGCTTTTGAAAAGCATGCTAACCCTGAATATCTACATACTTTTGGGGTTGTCAGGATTATTTTAAATGTCTTTCTTACTGAGCTTTTTCAGAAGCTCATTCCCCTTTTTCTTCATCTCAGATAACCTGCAGTGAGATTGCTCAGCTATTTGCGAAGTACTTGAGTAGACTGGTGGATTTTGAGCCTCCCAGAATATATTTAGTACACACTCAGGTATATCATTTGATGTTTATTTTCAGACATTTATATTGTACAGATACTGGTGTGTAAATACTTTTGAGGATATAATCTGATTTTGCAGAGCTGTAAATGAGTGGTTTCGAAAACAAATGAAATGTACTGAGTTTGTTAAGTACGGATATTACTGAATTCGTTGTGGAGTATGTTGAATCGAAAAATGATAAGTTTAAGAAAATAAAAACAACTACTTGCAATTATAAAGTGTGATCGTATTGATTGCAAGAAGGTCGATTAAAATATAAGAGGTTATACTGCAGAAATTTAAGTAATTAAAAGATTTAGCAAAAGAAGAAACTAAGTAACCAGCACTGTATAGGAATACAAACTATGTGAGAAATTAAGTTCAAAAAGAAAAAGTTAGGCTCAATTACCACGCTTCCGGGGCATTACAGTTTACGTGGTATCAGAGCAAATGTTGTCTAGTATTGTCAGTATCGAGTACTTTGATTACATCCCAAGTATTTTTACTTGTCTGGTTATAAATTGTGTATACCTATTTAGCTACAACTGAAATCTCTTGGTATTAGCGCAGGTAATACATCATTTACGATGATTGGTAGACGGGGCTGGCCTAGGAGGCAAAATCAGCCACCACCACCACCTCCCCCACAACCAGAGAGTCCTAACTCTTGAATCAGTTGCATTGGTGGGTGTCGAGACCAATAATAATAAATCCTACTTAAAATAAATTAAACTGCAGTATAAATGAGTAGGGTCATTTCCCAAGAGATTGGTTAGATTTATTTTTCTGCAAAAGATTTAAAAAGAAAATATAATTGGGGGATTTGTGGAAATGAAAATTAAATTAAAATATAGGCAAAGAAATCGCTATATAAAAATTGAGAGAAAATCAAAGTAATGAAAACATCTAATCAAAGGAATAATCTTAGAATGGGTTCATGGAATTGATCATTGATGCAAAAATAAATTCTTTTAATCTTTACCAAATTGGTTATGGTTATTGGTACTACCTAACAACCTATCCCTCCTTACTTCTTCGATAATCAGGATACGATCTCTAATTATTTCTCTTGTCAGTTAAACAACCTTAGATACGATCTTAAGATTTAATTTACCAACAGCATTGAAAACTAGAGAGACTACCAATTCTAACTAATAAACACACATGTAGGTTCATTTAAGCTAGATTATATATCTTCTTAACATAGAATCGAAAACCTATCTGTAATCAATTATGTTATTTACCACTTATATTAAAATACCTAAACAATTACGGATTCAAGTTTCTAATTGGCGATATATTATCCTGACAATTGAACAAAGGGCCCTTTTTTGCACAATCAATCAAAAAATAATTTAAACAAGAACAGAAGATATATAAATAATAAAGATATAAAAGAACAAGATAAAAACTAATTAGATCTCACAATTCTTAAAGAACCGAAACTTTAATTATCCTTTGGCTAGACTAAAAGTTTAGCAAGCCATAAGTTCAGAGAAAAACACTAAAGAAAAATAAAATATATGTCTATAATGATCAAGATTCAGAATTAAAGATTGAAGATCCCCCTCCCTAGCATTCTCTTAGTCTATAAATACTAAATATCCTAGCTCCAGAATCTGTTTCCAAAGGAAAATTCTCTGATTGAGTTTGATTACAATTAAACTTCTTTTCTTTTTCCACCACTTGCCAAAGACAGTAATTGCAAATCTTCTTTAATAATTAAAATCTTCCACTTGCCATCTTTAGATTGATTCAGTCAACTTCAGCTACAAGTGATAGATCTTGACTTGAATTCCAACATTTCTTCTGATTTTGTGACTTGAGCAGAATTTACAGCTTTTAATCTATTTTTTCTCTTTTCCTTCATTCACAATACAAAATAGAAAATATAAGTCAAATCTAAAAATTAAGCACATAAAAGAATTTAAATCATGGAAAAATATGACAATTAATATGTTTAATATACAACTTATCAAATTCCCCCACACCTAAACATTGCTTGTCCTCAAGCATATAATAGTCTAAATTCATAATCTCTTCTCATCATTCCTTCATATTCTTCTTATGCTCATCCAAAACACATTCATTTTAATAATTAAAACACAAGTTTTTAAAGTGGATTCTCATAACACACATGAATAGCACCTTAATAACTCAATTAAATTCATAAAGTACATAGGATCAAACACCCTCGCAATTGGATTTCACTCATCACACTCTTAGTGTTTAGGGCATATATATCAATAAACTCTCAAGTCATTGCATAGAAGATTTCTTACCATAAGCTTGCAAATTCATCACATCTTTTCCACCAATGAATGAATTAAGATGAAAAAATCTAAGGGTCTAAAAGGGTTGTAATTGGCCTTAGGTAAGGTATGATAAAAGGATTTTTAGGTTAAAGAAATTGAAGGAATCATACAAAACATTTCACACAAAACTTAACTCAATTATTTCAAAAGACTGCTCTTCAATCACATTATTTTTCAGAACTAATTCCAAGCAATAAAAATCTTACTTCTCTTTCTCTACATTTATTCAACATTTTTTTCTTCATTTTTCCTTTTTTTTTTCTTTTCTTTCTTTAATTTTTTTTTTCGAAAGAGAAAAACTCAATGGAAATAATAGCTTGGAACACTAAATTTTCAACATGTTGCAATCTTTCCAGAAAATATTTTGAAGTTTCATGTGCATAACTCTATATGATTCATCAATTCAAGGTTAAAAAAGAGGGAAAATCAACAAAAGGGTTTATTATGGCTTGTAATGTGGTTTAATCCAAAGAAAATGTCAAGCTCAAAGTGGTTTCT
The DNA here is from genome assembly GCA_033439115.1 of Firmiana major. Classification (NCBI taxonomy): domain Eukaryota; kingdom Viridiplantae; phylum Streptophyta; class Magnoliopsida; order Malvales; family Malvaceae; genus Firmiana; species Firmiana major. The sequence goes on from CM065898.1 coordinate 35,978,719, forward strand.
CTAGGGGTTAATAATAACAAGGGTAGACTAGAAAAGAATTGATAAGATGTCAAGAAAAAAAATTGAACCTAAATGCCCTTGTTTGATTTATTGCATCATATTCATCAAAGGAGTTGATTAAGACATGTATGACAGAGCAAGTTCTAGAATAGTCGACTATGCATGACAATCACACAAACAAAGAAATAGAGCATGATGTAATGAATGCTCTTAGGCTCAATTCTCACCAAAAAGGGTTATGTGTGCTAGATCCTATACACTTTTTTCATCTAATGAATTAAAAGAAATTAATCATAGTGTATTATGAGAATTCAAAACTGTGTAAATCAAATTTTTTTTTCCATGGGATAAGCATTGGAAAAATCTAGAACTCAAAGAAATCACAAACAATAACTAATGTACCTTTTGGAACAAAGTTTTTATGGATTTGCAAAAATTTTCATGAAGATTAATCAAGAAATGAAAGGAAAAGAAAGCAAACATCAGAGTTACAATTAAATATCCTCCCCCACACCTAGACCATACATTGTCCCTAATGTATCAAAATAATGGCTCAAAACTGTAAAAGAATTTAGAGAAATAGGAAACTTCCCTGAAAAATATTGAGCACCATAAAGCATTGCGTTAATTTTGACGACTTTGTCAATCCGAGCACGCTCACGAGCGGAAGAAGCTCCTTAAATTCCACTACTAGCAATAGAGAAATTCGACACACCTTGCGAATGTTAAGTACAAACAAAAATAAATGACTACATTAGATCAGATAATGATAATAATAAAAATGGAATAGTTGAAACCACAATTTTTTTTTCATTTGTTTGTTTTTTTAAACTATTATTATTATTATTATTATTATTATTATTATTATTATTATTATTATTTTTTGCTGAATCTGATTGGTGCTGAATTGAAGATGCTGGGAACTCCAGGATTGTTGCTGAAAGGGAGCTCAGGATCGGGAAGAGGGGAACAGGGGCGACTGCTGGGCTGGGCTGCTGCAGATGACTGGCGAGGAAGAAGGGAACTGCTGGTCGTCGGTACTGCTCGGTTCCAGTGGATTGTCGGGGCTGTGAAGAAGCTGCCGGTAATGGGCTCCGAGAGGGAGGTCGCGTCTACTGCATTCGATGCGTGAAGAAGGGAACTGTTGCCGATAGGGGATTAAAGAGGCTGCTGCCGGTAATGGGGTCGGGCATGATTGGGATTCGGATTGGTGTGGCTCTCGAGTTGGTCGGGATTTGAACTGCAGCTGAAAGGGAATCATGGAGCTGGGTCGGTGAAGATAGGTGTGATTCTGGTGAGTCCAGTTGCTGCTGGTCGTCGGTACTGTTGTGGAGAGGAGGAAGGCGACAGTGAGACTCTAGAAACTGGGAGAAGGACCGGAAAGAATGGATTGGTACTGAAAATTGTTACAATCGGGACAATGAAGCTGGAATGGGTTTTAGGTTGCGAGTCTGGTGATACTGCCGGTTTGTGTTGATCGGCTCCGGAGATACTGTCGTAGATGGTTCCCGCCGATCAGTGCTGGTGGAGATGTTGTCGGGAGGGGAATCTGCAATGAAAGAAGAGAAATTAAACAAAATAATAATAATAATAATAATTAAATAAATAAAAGAAAAGAAAGAAAAAAATATAAATATAAATACATATGTTTTTTTTTTTGGTTTATGGCAGCAGAAGAGGTGTTTTGATAGGGCGTGGGCACGCCCTATCAAAACCTCACTTCTGCAATCGTGCTTTATTGGCAGAAGAGGATTTTAGTAGGGCGTGGGCACCCCCTACGAAAACACAGGTTTTTTTTTAAAGAACAAATATAAATCTTTTTTAATACTAATAAAATAACAAAAATTAAGAAAAATAATTGCAAAAAAAAAAAAGAAAAAAATAAAATAAAGAAAAATTTTGGGTTGCCTCCCAAAAAGCGCTTTTCTTTAATGTCTTTGGCTAGATATAGTCATGCTCAATTATATGTTGGACATTCCAACCCAATTCGTTCAACTTCATGCACTTGTAAACCTTCGTAAAAAGGTTTTAAACGATGACCCTTGACCTTAGAGATCTGACCTATATCCAAACTTTGAATTTCAATTTTACGACGAGGAAACACGTTAGTAACAATATAAGGGCCTACCCATCTAGAACGAAATTAACTAGGAAATATTTTTAATTTAGAATGAGATAGTATAACTTTCTGACCAATATAAAAATTTTTCCTGGAAACTATATGATCATGAAAGGCATTTATCTCTTCCTTGTAAATCACAGAGCTTTCATAAGCATGATTAATATTAAACTTAATGATTTCATCATCAAATTCCATTGTGAGTGTACCATCATGCACATCAATTTTAGTCCTAGATGTTTTTAGAAAAGGTCTTCCCAACAAAATTAAAGATCTAGATGAGTCATCATCCTCCATATTAAGCACATAAAAATCCGTAGGAAAGATCAATCCATTTACTTGCACCAAAACATACTTTAAGACACCCTCAGAATAAACATTAGATCTATCAGCAAGTTGAATAATCGCACTAGTCTCTTTTAAGGGTCCAACATTCAAAGATTTATAAATAGATAAAGGCATGACATTAATTGAAGCTCCTAGATCTAACATTGCTCTTTCAATTTTAAGATTACCTACCTTACAAGGGATAGTAAACATACCTGGATCCTTGCATTTAGGAGGTAACTTTTTCTGGATGACAGCTGAAACATTCTCACCTATGCTCACAAATTCATTACCTTTTAATTTCTTCTTGTTGGTGCACAACTCCTTAAGAAACTTGGCATAGCGAGGTACTTGTTTAATCGCATCAAGTAAAGGAATATTTACCTCAACCTTGCGAAAGATGTCAAAGATTTCCTTTTCCTCCTCCTTTTTGAATTTAGATGATCTATAAGGAAAATGAGGAACTGGTGTAAAAACTCTTTGTTGCTCGCCATTAGATTCCTTAGGTTGATCCAACCGTGGCAGGGGTCTAGCAACTTCCTTTTCAGCTTCTTCTTCTGGAATGCGCTTTCGGGTTGTCTTGCTAGACTCCCCTAACTCATTTCTACTCCTCAAGGTCATTGCACTGACATTCTGTTTAGGATTGATAATTGTTTGTGAGGGTAATTTTCTTTGAGATTCCAGTCTGCTCACAGAAGTGGCTAACTGACTCATTTGATCTTCCAACTTCTTGATACTTGTCCTTATTCTTGTTGAAATTGTTGTGTGTTAATTGCAAGTGATTTAACAAGTTCTTCAAGAGACATACCTGAACTTAAAGATGACTGATGTTGTTGTGGAGCGGACTGTCTATATTGAGAATTCTGAAATTGAGGCCTTGCGCCGTAGCTAAAGTTAGGATGATTTCTCCATCTTGGGTTATAAGTATTTCAATATGGATCGTGATTCCTTTGTGGTGGACCTGGAAATCCTCCAACTGCATTTGCGTGCTCATGAGGTTCATCTTGAAGTGTGGGGCACATGTCAGTTGGGTGGCCGGTAGCAGCATAAATTTCACAGGTTTTAACTTGTTGTACATTTCCCATTCCTATAGCCAATTGTTGAACAACAGATGTTAGATTAGCTATTTTACTTTCAAGAGAATGTGTATTTACCTCGTTTACTCTTCTATGAGGTATGTCTTGTCTGAATCCAAACTGTTAGGAGTTGGCAGCCATGGTGGAAATCAAATCTCTAGCCTCTCTAGGCGTCTTGTTCACTATCGCACCTCCATTAGCTGCGTCCATCATCCTTCTTTCCATGGGTAACAATTCTTCATAAAAATATTGAATTAAGAGTTGTTCGGAAATCCCATGTTGAGGACAACTTGCACAAAGTTGCTTAAATCTTTCCAGTGTTCATGAAGAGTTTCAATATCTTTATGCTTGATTCCACATATTTCTCTTCTAATGCTGGCAGCTCTTGAAGCAGGGAAAAATTTTTCCAAGAAAAGTCTCACCATCATGTGGTTATAGAACCAGGAGGTAAATAGAACAACCAATCGTTTGCTCTATCAGCTAGTGAGAATGGAAAAGCTCGCATTTTGATTTGCTCTTCGGTAACTCCTTGTGGTTTCAGGTTTGAACATACCACATGAAATTCTTTTAAGTGCTTATGAGGATCTTCATTCTCAAGACCATGGAATTTGGGAAGCAAATGGATTAAACCCGATCTTAATTCAAAATCTGCTTGCAGAGTTGGGTAATGAATGCAAAGGGGCTGTTGATTGACAGGTGGTGCAGCCAACTGCCTTAAAGTTTGTTCCTCTTCAGCCATTTTTTCTTCAGTACCTGCACGAAAAGAATGAGGCAGTAAAATAAATCTAATTAAAAACCAATCCCCGGCAACGGCGCCAAAAATTGGTGGGTGTCGAGACCAACAATAATAAATCCTACTCAAAATAAATTAAAACTGCAGTATAAATGAGTAGGGTCATTTTCCAAGAGATTGGTTAGATTTATTTTTCTGCAAAAGATTTAAAAAGAAAATATAATTGGGGGATTTGTGGAAATGAAAATTAAATTAAAATATAGGCAAAGAAATCTCTATATAAAAATTGAGAGAAAATCAATATAATGAAAATATCTAACCAAAGGAATAATCTTAGAATAAGTTTATGGAATTGATCATTGATGCAAAAATAAATTCTTTTAATCTTTACCAAATTGGTTATGGTTATTGGTACGACCTAACAACCTATCCCTCCTTACTTCTTCGATAATCAGGATACAATCTCTAATTATTTCTCTTGTCAGTTAAACAACCTTAGATACGATCTTAAGATTTAATTTACCAACAGCATTGAAAACTAGAGAGACTACCAATTCTAACTAACAAACACACATGTAGGTTCATTTAAGCTAGATTATATATCTTCTTAACATAGAATCAAAAACCTATCTGTAATCAATTATGTTATTTACCACTTATATTAAAATACCTAAACAATTACGGATTCAGGTTTCTAATTGGCGATATATTATCCTGACAATTGAACAAAGGGCCCTTTTTACACAATCAATCAAAACAATAATTTAAACAAGAACAGAAGACATATAAATAATAAAGATATAAAAGAACAAGATAAAAACTAATTAGATCTCACAATTCTTAAAAACCGAAACTTTAATTATCCTTTGGCTAGACTAAAAGTTTAGCAAGCCATAAGTTCAGAGAAAAACACTAAAGAAAAATAAAATATATGTCTATGATGATCAAGATTCAGAATTAAAGATTGAAGATCCCCCTCCCTAGCCTTCTCTTAGTCTATAAGTACTAAATATCCTAGCTCCAGAATCTGTTTCCAAAGGAAAGTTCTCTGATTGAGTTTAATTACAATTAAACTTCTTTTCTTTTTCCACCACTTGCCAAAGACAGTAATTGCAAATCTTCTTTAATAATTAAAATCTTCCACTTGCCATCTTTAGATTGATTCAGTCAACTTCCAACATTTCTTCTTGATTTTGTGACTTGAGCAGAATTTAGAGCTTTTAATCTATTTTTTCTCTTTTCCTTCATTCACAATACAAAATAGAAAATATAAGTCAAATCCAAAAATTAAGCATATAAAAGAATTTAAATCATGGGAAAATATGACAATTAATATTGTAGTAAAGAAAGAAAACAGTAGAGAGGTAAAACTGAATGTATTCTTTTCTACATCTGAATTCAATAGTTGTTACAATATAAATAGGAAAACTAGAGAGTAATTCTAGGAGTAATTCTAGGAAAAAAAATCAGGATATCTCTAACTTCCTTGATTTTAGGTAGTTTCCTATTAAATAGGAAAACAGATAATAATTCATTATTTATTTATTGACAGCTAATAATTCCTAATTTATCTACACTCCCCCTCAAGTTGGTGCAAAGATATCAATCATGCCCAACTTGCTCACTTGAAGTTCAAATGGCTGTCTCATTAAGCTCTTAGTGAAAATATCTGCAACCTGCTTCATGGTAGGAACAAAAGGAGTACAAATTACCCCTTCTTCAAGCTTCTCTTTCATAAAATGTCTATCAATCTCAACATGTTTCATCTTGTCATGTAGAACCGGATTATGAGCTATGCTGATGGCTGATTTATTGTCACAGTACAACTTCATAGGAAGACTAACTGGCCTTTTAATTTCTTCTAGAACTTGCTTTAGCCAGAGTACCACACACAATCCTTGAGCCATTGAACGAAATTCAGCTTCTGCACTACTTCTGGCAACAACACCTTGTTTTTTGCTTCTCCAAGTAACTAGATTACCCCACACAAAGGTGCAGTATCCAGATGTCGATCTTCTATCAGTGATTGAACCTGCCCAATCTGCATCAGTATAGACTTCAATTCCTCTATTTTCATTTTTTCTGAAAAACAATCCTTTCCCTAGAGTTGCTTTCAAATAACGAAGAATTCGAAACACAGCTTCTAGATGTTCCTCACAAGGAGAGTGCATGAACTGACTTACCATACTTATAGCAAAAGCAATGTCAGGCCGTGTATGAGATAGATAAATTAACTTCCCAACTAATCTTTGATATCTACCAGTATCCACAGGAACTCCATCTTTTACCTCTCCAAGCTTCACTTTTGCTTCTATTGGAGTATCAACTGGCTTGCACCCACTCATACCAGTTTCTTTCAAGAGATCCAAGATATATTTTTGTTGTGACAATACGATACCTTTCCTTGATCTCGCAATTTCCATACCCAAAAAATATCTCATTTGTCCCAAATCCTTGATCTCGAACTCCTTGGCTAGATTCTGTTTTAATCGGTTCATTTCTTCTTCGTCATCTCCTGTAAGAATTATGTCATCTACATAAACAATCAAAATTGAGATCTTGTCTTTGTTAGAGACTTTTATAAAGAGAGTGTGATCTGTCTGCCCTTGTCTATAATTCTGATTCTTCATAAACCTTGTAAACCTTTCAAACCAAGCTCTAGGCGACTGTTTAAGACCATATAGTGATCTTTTAAGTCTGCATACCTTGGATCCAAACTTCTCAGTAAAACTAGGTGGTGCCTCCATGTAAACTTCCTCTTCAAGGTCTCCATTGAGGAAAGCATTCTTCACATCCAATTGATTTAGAGACCAATCAAGGTTTACAGCAATTGACAAAAGCACACGAACAATATTTAGTTTTGCCACTGGAGAAAAAGTATTAGAATAATCCACTCCATAAGTTTGTGTGTAGCCTTTAGCTACCAGTCGAGCCTTGTATCGTTCTAGAGATCCATCAAAATTATACTTCACGGTGAATACCCACTTACAACCAACGATTGCTTTTCCTTGTGGCAGATCAACCTTTTCCCAAGTAGCATTCTTCTCTAGAGCTCTCATCTCCTCAAGAATAGCCTCCCTCCACTCAGGAACATTTAGAGCTTCCTGTACATTACTTGGAATAACCACACTAGACATTTGTGTAATAAAAGCACGAAACCGAGGTGACACATTATTATACGAAATAAAATTGGATAGAGGATGCTTAGTACAAGACCTAACACCTTTCCTAAGAGCAATTGGAAGATCATCTTGACTTGAGGAATTTGACTTAGAATTACCTGGAGGATTATTATCAGAATTGTCTGAAGGAACATTGATCTCATAATCTAACCCCTGATCAGATTCTTGGGGGTGCTGTAAGATAGTGTTCCTTTCCTTTTTTTGTGCTTGGTACTCCTTTGAATATACAAGACCCTTCCATTGTTTCGCACACATCTCTGTTGTTTCAGAATTTTGATTTTGAGATGGCATTATCAGAGGTTGTTGTAGATTTTCATCATTTAATGCATTTGTATTTCCTTTCTCTATTACTTTTGGTAAAATATCATCACTAGCACATTCAAAATCAATGGTTAAGTCAGAACCATTTAAAAACATATCATCTTTACTATTGTTCTTCTCCCCCTGAAGATGAGAAGTGTGATAGTATGATTGTCCTTCAAAGAAAGTGACATCCATAGAAACAAACATTTTTTACAGAACTGGATCATAACATTTAGAACCTTTTTGATTTGTCGAATAGCCTATAAAAATGCATTTATGTGCTTTTGGATCAAGTTTTGTTCTTTTATGGTCATGGTTATGAACAAATGCAACACTACCAAAAATTTTTAAAGGAGTGTTTCTTACTAACTTGGAAGTTGGAAAACACTCATTGAAAAGTTTTATTGGTGTTTTAAGCCCCAAGGTTCTTGAAGGCATTCTGTTTATAAAAAATGTGGCTGTTAAAACAGCTTCTCCCCAAAGATACTTTGGAACTTTAGATGTAAAGCTTAAGGCCCTAGCAACTTCAAGAAGATGTTTATTTTTCCTTTCAGCTACCCCGTTTTGTTGAGGTGTGTTATTACAAGAACTTTGATGTACAATCCCCTTTTCATCAAAAAATTCCCTAACACATGATTAAAGAATTCTTTGCCATTATCACTACGAAAAACTTTTATATGAGTTTCAAACTGTGTTTGTACCATTGTATAGAAGTTTTTAAACACACTTTCAGCATCAGATTTATCTTTTAGTAAAAAAACCCAAGTAACCTGAGTATGATCATCAATAAATGTAATGAACCAACGTTTTCCAGAAAGAGTTGCCACTTTAGAAGGACCCCATACATCACTGTGGATCATAGTAAATGGTTTTGAATTTTTATATGGTTGTGGTGGAAAAACAGCACGATGATGTTTAGCTAATTCACAAACTTCACATCGAAAAATAGAAGCATTTTTATTTATAAATAATTTGGGTAATAATTGCTTTAAATAATGAAAATTTGGATGTCCTAACCGAAAATGCCATAACATAATCTCACCGTCACTGGAAACAGAAATAGAATTAAAACAAGTTTGGTCTTGCCTTCCAAAGTTTGTATCATTATTAAGGAGGTAAAGGCCACAGTCTTGCCTAGCATCCCCAATCGTCTTCCCCGAGGTTAAATCCTGAAATTTACATTGAGAAGACTAAAAATTAATTTGACAATTATGATCACGAGTTAATTTACTGACTGACAATAGATTATAGGACTATTGAGGAACGTGAAGGACATCTTTTAAAGTAAGATGAGAAGAAACAATAATTTTTCCTTTCCTTGCAACTGTAGCATATGAACCATCTGCTATTTTGACCTTTTGATTTCCTGCACAAGGTATTTAAGAAGAAAACAACTGCGAGAACCCAGTCATATGATCGGTTGCTCCTGAATCTAATATCCAAGATGTATTTGGATTGACACAAATAAATGATGTGGTGAAAAATTACCTGACTGGGCTAAAGAACAAGACGCACTAGAATTTCCTATAGATTGAGACTGAAACATCTTGTACAGGTGCTCCATTAGTACCTTGGTGAAAGGAAGAGAGTCTGAGGATGATTGCTGCCCTGGATTAGTAGTGCTAACCTTGAAAGCACGAGTGTCCCCTGCTGGCCGAGAGTCATCACCAGGTTTCTTCTTCAAATTCGCAGGTTTTCCATGGAGTTTCCAACAGGTCTCACGTGTATGCCATGGTCTCCGACAATGATCACACCATGGCTTTTGTTTGCCTCCTCGTCTTTCTCCTTATTGCTCATTACTGTGGGCTACAAGAGCTGAATTGTCCTGATCAACTTTTGGCTCCTCTACTCCCTTTAACATCACTAATCTCCGAGCCTCCTCTCTCCGTACCTCAGAAAAAACCTCTCTGATAGAGGGTAGAGGTTTCCGTCCTAAAATACGTCCTCGAACCTCATCAAGATCTTTATTTAGACCTGCCAGAAATACAAACACTCGACTTCGTTCAACCTTTTTCTTGTAACGTGCACTATCATTCGGACTCTCCCATTCTTCTGTTTCGAACATATCCAATTCTTACCACAGAGTCATCATGTCATTATAATAGGCAGTTACCTCTCTATCACCTTGTTGTATCCGCCACATCTGAGTATTTAACTCAAATAATTGAGAATAATTTTCTAGGTCAGAGTACGTCTCTCTAACAGCCTCCCAAACATCATGAGCGGTTGGTAGAAACATAAACGATTTTTTCAAGGTTGGTTCCATGGAATTAATAAGCCAAGCGATAACCATGGAATTTTCTGATCTCCACTGCTGGTATTTTGGATCATCAGCGGCTGGAGGCTTGATTTCCCCATTCAGATATCCAAGTTTTCCCTTTCCATCAATCACCAAACGCACGGATTGGGCCCACTCTAAGTAGTTTTTACCATTTAATTTATGAATGGTAATCTGTAAAGGGCTTTCATTGATGGGTGCAATCGAAGATGCCTGGGAACTCCTTGTCACAGTGCTAGTAACGGAAGAAGAAGACGAACTAGAGCCAACCATGGCTGCTTTATAATTCATAGGCTCTTGATACCATGTAGTAAAGAAAGAAAACAGTAGAGAGGTAAAACTGAATGTATTCTTTTCTACATCTGAATTCAATAGTTGTTACAATATAAATAGGAAAACTAGAGAGTAATTCTAGGAAAAAAAATCAGGATATCTCTAACTTCCTTGATTTTAGGTAGTTTCCTATTAAATAGGAAAACAGATAATAATTCATTATTTATTTATTGACACTAGAGCATTGCTCGCACTAGATGTTCACAACATATTTGCAACCGTGCTAGAGACTACTCGCACGTGGTTTTATGACATGTTGGGATCCGTGCTAAGAGCTTCGGGTAGGCTATGTGTCTCATTGATTAAATAGGCTTGCACGTGCGTATTGAGATGTGGCATGATATGATGTGATGATATGGGTCCACGGAGTACGTTGTACCGTGCATATAGTATGGAGTACGCTGTACCGTGTATGGATTTTTATATATACCATCTTCGGACGAATGTTAGATCTGCTATGGACCGGCTGGTTGGATGTGACCCACCTCCCGTGCGGAAGCAGATAGAGGTGATACCCCACACACTAGGATCCGTGTAGCCCGCAATCACAGAGGATATGGCCATAGTCCTAATTATTACCATTATTAGTATTATTTACCTAATCTCACATGTCACTTGGTTTATGATGAATCCATGTTTTTAAATTGTTTTGTGGGTCAGGACAGTCCAAGGGAGAGGCTGAGTCATGACGAATGCTGATTTGTGTTTAGTATGAACTGCTTTTAAGTGTACCTTGCATGATGATTTTCCATGCTTTAATTACGACTTGCGCATGATGATTTTCCATGCTTTATTTACAACTTGTGCACTGATTTAAATAGCATGAACTGCTTTATATATCAAGAACACGTGTAAGAACTGATGTTTTTGGATATGACAAGTACCTGCTTGGTTTTACACATGGCATCACGATCATGTAGATAGTACAGTTATCTACATGCTCGTATGATTGCCTTACTGAGTGCGTGGTTTGCTCACCCCCTTATTTTGCCTCTCTACAGAGCACTTTCAGTAGACTGAGAGAGATTGAGGAGTTGATTTTTGGAGTTTGCTACATCCCATCATATAAAGGTATACACATTTGTACAGCCTTGTATCTAGACATTTAATAGCACAGTAATATTTTGAATGTAACTTTTGGGGATGTAAAGAATTGTAAACACTTGTAAATTGCAACTCTGATTTAAGAATTGCTAGTGTTTACCTTTAAATAAAATGTAAATTAAAGTGGTATGATTGGATGAGAGTAACATTGATATGAAGCCCAACTGATGGTGGTGTAGCTGTTCACGATCTGTTATGACCATCCGTGACTTACCAAAATCCACTACAAATTTTTCTCATTTTACTTACCTTTCCTTCTGTCACATTTCAATCACCAAATCGTTGGGCTGTGATTCGTTATTAGTCATCTCAACCACATTCATTCTATAACATGCATACATGTCAATACAGTTATTTATTGACTGTAAGTACTCTTTTCTTAAAAGTAAACTCATATACATTAATACAAATACTTGTACATATACATCCCTGACGGTACATTCGTTTACATAACTGTGCCTTTACATTGTTCAGTACAAAATGTTCGAATGTGTATACCTTTCGTAAGATGGGTATGTAGTGGATAAAGGAATACCAGTCCTCAGCCGTGCTCAACTACTACGGACGCTCTGTAGAGAGGGGGAAATAAAAAGGGGGTGAGCTCACAGCTCAGTAAGAAAATAAGGTAAGTAAGTAGATAACCACACTATCTACAAAATACAATGCTCATGCCTTGAAATCATTTCCTTTTTGATTTGCATCTAAAGCATGTATCTTCTTAAAACATTTATGCAATATATATATAGATACAAATCATCAGTATGAACTAAAAACATGCTGGTTTAATAATCTCAGCAATTTATACAAAACATTGCATTTTTTATGTAATTAATATAAATCACATTTTATCATGCCATTTCAATTAAATCAAAACAATATGGCATTCTATCATGTAAAAGCATGGAAATACGGGCCTCACCCATCCCTCGGGTTACCCATATCACACACAAGGTCACATGTCGAGGCTCAACCCATCCATTGGGTCTACCCAATTTATAAAAATTCATGTGACAATTCAAACAAGAAATAGTAGTAAGGTGAGATAGGCGACTACTTTTTCTAAGATTATGATCATAACTCATTTTTCGTGATCCCAGGTTACACAGTATTTAGTGTGTGGGGTCTTACATTTACTGTAACGGGAGGTGGGCCAAATCCTCAACCGTCAGCCACAACTCTATATCATTGTGTACTCAAAGTACATCGTACTTCATGTGACATACACGGTACAAAGTACTCCATGGACCCAATCCTCATAGTCAAGGTATCTGCCATAGGTCTTAGCTGTCACGACCCGAATTACCTAAAAATCAGAGTAAATTTTTCGCTTTTTCATTTATTATTTAATTCTTACTTTTCTCTCGTCGTGACCATCCTACAACACAGTTGGGCTATGATTCGGTGTTAGTCACCTCACACTATTTAACATTTCATTCCCATAATCATATATCAGAGTCTACTATCCTTTTTACTTTAAATAAACACATACCCAATGGTATTTACATGACTCTACATCCCCGACATAATATCCGTTTACAGTACTGTGCATTACATATTTAGATACAAAACCATACAAATGTGTATACCTGTCTCTCGATGGGAAGCAGCAAGCAGCGGATATTAAGCATGCAAGTCCTCAGCCGCTCAATAATTATTACAAGTGCTCTGAAAAGATGGGAAAATAAGGGGGGTGAGCAAACCACACGCTCAGTAAGGCAATTATGCAAGTAAGTAGATAGCTCCACTATCTACATGCTCATAATGCCATGCCCTTAAATCCATTTCTTTTCATTTAAAATTACACGCACAAAGTCATGCATATTCAATGCCATAGTTTATCCAAAACTATTTGTGCATATATAAATCATGTAACTCATGCATTCAAAGCATTTTATGTGACATCATTAAATCATATTAAGCATGAATTAGATCAAGATCATGCAGTCTTTTATGCCATGTAAGACAAAACATGGATTTCAAATGAAAGCATGGAAAACTTCACATGCTACTGCATTTAAATCAAAACATTAAAACTGCAGTTAAAACCCCTTTCCGGGTCCATCTCATAAAACAATTCAATAAAATTCATTATAAAACTTCGGTTATAAAACCACCCTTCTTTCAGGGTCACATATCATAAAATCATCTGAAATCATCAAATCATCAAATCGGGGGCCTGACCCCTCCTTCGGGTCTACCCTGGTCTAACAGACCACAAGTTATATCATGTGAGACAATCAGGTAATTAACAGTAACATCGAGGACTATGGCCATATCCTAGTGATCCCTGGCAACACGGTACCTAGTGTGCGGGGTATCACACCTGAAACGGGAGGTGGGTCGTCCTACCCGCCAGAACAGCATAACACCAGGATTGCGAGGGCAAGGCTTGCTGCCTCGTGGCTAATGCCACTCCACTCCAACAATCCCCACGGTACAGCGTACTCCGCGTGACATACACGGTACAAAGTACTCCGTGAACCCAAGCTCAGTCAGGGGTGCCTGTAATAGGTCTTATCCACCCATATCATCTGTCTCAGAATGCACGTGTGAGCATATCATCTCACTGTGACACACAGTCTACAGGAGGCTCCAACACGGCTATATGCATGTAATATAAATCCCTGTGCGAGCGAAGCTCAAGCACGGCTCCATGCATATTCATGATATCTGAAAATCTCGTGCGAGGGAAGCTCTAGCACGATTTCATAAAAATCAGTGAAATCTGCGTACGAGCAGCGCTCCAGTACGACTTAAACTGATTATAATTTCATGTAAATTCCACGTACGAGCAACGCTCTAGTACGGATATGTATATAAATTCAGTGAAAACCTCGTACGAGAAAAACTCCAGTACGACATTCAAATGAATTATGAAAACCATGTAAAACTTTGTGCGAGCAATGCTCCAGCACAAATGAATGCTCAAGTAAATCAAATCTCGTGCGAGTTACACTCCAGCACGGCTTTATGCATAATTAAATCAAATCTCGTGCGAGATTCACTCCAGCACGGCTTTATGCAATATCAAATCAAAACAGGATGCGAGCTAAGCTCCAGCATCTCTCATGCATGTCAAATCATTAAATCTAGTGCGAGCAATCGCTCCAGCACTATTTTATGCATACCACGTTAAACCAAATCAAGACATGTCAAAACAGAGTGCGAGCTAGGCTCCAGCAGCTCTCATTTCACAATAATAAAAATCAGTGCGAGCACCATGCTCTAGCACATTTCATGCATATGATGTCACAAGTCGGTGCGAGCAACTGCTCAAGCACATTTATGCACATTCACAAACGCAGATATAGTGCGAACTACGTGTCGGCACTATCTGTTTCCATATAAACTTGATAGTTGGCCGTTTTCCAAAGAAATTTCCATTTAATTATTAATAACACCTACGTAGTGTTATTTTGTGAAATTAAACAATTTCTGGCCAATCTATCGCTTTGCTTTGATTAAAACCAATAAAATTCCTTAATCATCAAAAATCCTTAAATCATGCATTTCATGCATGTCATGCTTTCACCATCCTTAGGTGAACTTCCCTCAATAGGGGTAAAATAGACATTTCACCTATTTCGATCCTTAAAATCATTCAAACCATTTTTAGGATCATTATACAATATCCATGTATACATACATACTCAGTGTACAGAAAAACTATTAAAATATGCGTAGCTACCTCTAGCTACTCACACAATTCCCTTACCTCATTTATCTGTACAGTCTGACCTTTACATCGATGTCTCGTCCCGCAGTCCGATTTGCTCCAAATCCGAATCAAATCTCCGGAACTGCGGATACACATTCATCAGGTCAAATACAATACAATTAATTGTATCTCATATGTTCTGGGCTTAATTTAAATCATTGGGCCCGTTTACCCATATTGGGCCCGATTGTACCAATGGGTCTTAATCGGCCTTAAGCCCGTTTACCACAATTTATCGAGGCCTATTGGGCTCATTGGACCCATCAATATTTATTTAGCCTCGTTCTAAATTTTCGGATATCTCAATTTAATATTTACGACAATTTATCCAATTTTTCAGAATTTAATTCATTTATGCGGAAATTAAATCCGTAATTTATGCGTTAAATATCAATCACGCATAACGATACAAATTGTCGTAAATTAAGGGTCACTTACCCGTTATTCCATGATCGTACACAAATCGAGGCTGTCTCGAGCTCTCGGTTGATGCCAATTGTCGAGCTACACAATTAAATATATTTTTCCGGGTAAATTTCCAGTCGGAATTAATTAAATTAAATATTCAAAAAATTAAATCGGTCAATTTGACCGCTTACCGACTTACCCGAAGCTCGATTGCATCACTGGAATTTTTCCCAATTTTTTCTCTTTTTCTTTTTCCCTTTTTCTTCCTTTTTTTTCCCTCTCTTTTTGGCTGAACCGGTCCGGTCCGGTTCAACCCGGTTCGGACCGCCGGTTCGGTCTGGTCCGGTTCGGCCGGTTCTGTCCGGTTCGGCCGGTCCAGGCTCCCTTTGGTCGTGCCGGCGCCGTCCGGCCGGTTCTCTGGGCGATTCCGGTGCCGTTCAGCGCGCCATGGCATGGGCTCCCTAAATCGGGCCTCGGCTGGGGTCGAATCGCAGCCATCGCCGGCGAATCGGGGTTCTCTCCCCCGCGGTCTTCTCCTCCGTTTCCGACGTTTTCCGGCCACCTGGCCGCGCGTCGATGCCACCGGTGGGTTCGCCTGAGGTCGGTCGACCTTCGCCGACCCTCGCCTGGGGCCCTTGGCCGCCGGTGGTGGCTCGTCTGGCCCATCTTCTTCCTCGGCTTCCTCGCTTCGTTTCGCTTCTCTGTTTCGCGTTTTTTCAGACTTTTCGATTCTGTTTTTTTTTTTTTTTTTTTTTTTTTTTTTTTAATTTCATTTTATTTATTTATAATTTATTTTTAATAATATTTTATTCATTAAAATATTATTAAAATTACAAAATATCCCAAAATATTATAAAAAAAATTTCTATTTAATTCATAAATTAATTTCTCAGTCCGGTTTTACCTTTCCGGTATATTTTTCGATTATTTTCGGGATTATTTTTCGATGCGAAAATCTCGATTTATCCCAAGAAATTTATATCTTGATCAATTTAACCCGAAATTTAATTATTTCTTCATCATTGATCAAGATTTCTCATTCTCATATTTTTAATTAAATTTTCTTGTCCCGATTAATACCGAATTTTGGTCTTTTGACCATTTTGCCCTTGCACGTATTCGGGAATGTCATTTAAGTCCTTTTGCATTTTTAAATGCACTCGAAAATATCGGGTCTTACAATCTCCCCCACTTAAGAAATTTGGTCCTCCAAATTAGAACCAAGTAATATGAGTCCATAACAACTCCGGGTATGTCTATCGCATCATATACTGTCATCCTCAAGTGACTTTCTCCGGAGTGTAATATTACCATCATACTTAACTAGGGAGATTATCTTAAACCTCAACACTTTTTCCTTTCGTCTAATACCCGAATCAGTTCTCCAATCATACGTTATACTTTCATTGAGCTAACCCGTTGAAGCTCATATCTGCACATATACTGGGTCCGGATATATTTCTGAAGCATCATAAGATAGGACACATAGTGGATGCCTGTTTATTCAAGTGGTAATGCCAACCTACAGGTCTTACTTCCACTTGTCCAATATCTCTCTATCCGAATCTCGTTACGTCCTTATGCTCTTAGGACAAGTAACTATCAACAGTAATGATTCACCCTTGGTGAATTCCAATGGTTTCTGTCTCTTGTCAGCATAGCTTTTTCTATCTGCTCTGAGGTGTTCTTAATATCTCACAAATCCACTGAACATCCTCAGAGGTTTGTCTTACCAATTCGGGAACAATTCTCTATTTGTCACCCACTTTTCTTATCGAAGTCAGGGAACAACTCCCTACTGTCATACAATGCCACATATAATCTCATCCCGATACTCAAGTGACAACTGTCATCACTGGCGAATTTGATTAGTAGCAGCTAATCATCCCAGGAGCTCATAAAATCAATTGCACACGCTCTCATCACATCCTCCAGAACCTGTACAGTCCTCTCTGACTGACTATCTGTCTGAGGGTGGAAGCTGTGCTAACACACAATCAGGGTCCCATAGCTTCCAAAAAAAACATATTCCCAGAAGTGGAAAGTGAAGCGGGAATCCCTATCTGATACCATGCTCACTGGAACGCTACACAATGTTTCACAATATTCCACACACATAAATCCGCCTATACACTTAGAGTATCTAGGGATTTTCATAACCAGAAGGTGGGTAAACTTAATCAATCTATCAACTATCACCTAGATAGCCTCGTGATTCATTAGGGTCCTCTGTAACCCATCACAACTTCATGGTCACTTGTTCCCATTTCCATGTCAAT
Organism: Firmiana major; assembly: GCA_033439115.1. Taxonomy (NCBI): domain Eukaryota; kingdom Viridiplantae; phylum Streptophyta; class Magnoliopsida; order Malvales; family Malvaceae; genus Firmiana; species Firmiana major. The sequence goes on from CM065898.1 coordinate 35,996,579, forward strand.
ATAGGTAGAGGTTGCAATAACTCTGTAGACATCTATTGCTCTACCTTACTCTGCTGATATACGAGACACTTGTCCATAATTCTACAATGTCACTTTTCATACCTGACCACCAATACCATTTTCAAATATCTCGATATATTTATTATTTCTCGGATGCACTGTATATCCCGAAAAGTGAGCTTCTGACAATAATACTGTATCATCAACTGTGGTCCTGGGGAGCACTTATATTGTGTCTGAACCTCTGTGAATCATCATCACTCTCTGTGACCTCTGTCACTGTACCCTTCTGAATCTGACCCACAATATCGACACCATGCCGATCATCACGCTAAGCCTGGCAAATTCGGTCACACAAATCCGGTTCTAACCTCAGGCTAGCTGTCACAAAATCACCGTCATCATCAGAAGGAATCACATCACTACTGAGGCTCAAACTGCTTTAGCAGCTCACGCTCCCTGACCATCATATGTAATACCATCCCGAGGCTCTTTCTGTTTAAAGCATCAGCCTTTACATTAGCCTTTCTTGGGTGGTACAATATTCACAATCATAATCCTTAGAAGCTCTAACCCTCATGGTTATCTCATTTTCTACTCTTTCTGTGAAAACAGATACTCAGGGCTTTTACGATCAGTGCATACCCGAAATTTCTTACCATATAAGTGGTGGCGCCATACTTCCAGTGTAATCACTATGGCTGCCAACTCTAAATCATGGGTCAGATAGTTTCTCTCATGATCCTTGAACTATTTGGATCTATAAACGACTATCTTCCCATTTTACATCAATACACAGCCCAATCCTTATTTGGAGGTATCCATACACACTGAAACCTCTTGAGCTGTTAGTTATAGTAAGAATACTTACGGTGGTCAGTTCATTACTCCAATATACCAAAACTCATTGAAGCTATTTTCATACTTATCATAACACTCGTATGAAATCTTTTCCCGAATGAGACGTGTCAACTGAGCAACTCATTTCAAGAAACTCATAACACCTTGTCTGTAAGACAGTTTCCTGTTGCTACTCATACTCATCCCTGGACTTCGAATACATCATAATATCATCGCTGTAGATGACAACCAATCGGTCCAGGTAAGGTTTAAATACCTTAACGTAGTTGAGTTCCACTCAATATTTCAATTTTTCATATACTTGACCTATGTACGCATAAACGTACAATGTCATTTCGAAATAGCTTTCGTTCAAGATACTAGCTCACGTCATTTCTTTCCTCTTATATTGACGGCTTTTATAAAATTTTAAATTTTAAACTTTCATGATTAATGAATTTCTATATCTTTTTATCATACCAATAAAAGTACCCAAATTTTAAATGTATATATTATGACTGTCGATTTCAATCTATAGATTATGCGTGCGCTTCCAGACGCTGTCAAATCTTCAGGCAGGGAAGTATTTTAAAATACCTTTATTATCCCTCAGACTTGACTACATATCGCTTAATCCAATTTACTTTGCATATCAAGGATATCCTTACCTTGCATACGTCTCTTATTCCAATATATCTCCTTTTATATATCACTTGTAACAAACTCTTTCCTTACTTGTCAAGTTACAATACACTTTTCAGTGATATTTTCACCCCTATTTTCAACTTACAATCCCTATACCCATATTCAGTCAGTGAAAATCAACTAACTATTATCCTCTTGTCTATGGGTACAGGCTTCACATTTTTCACTAGCTTATAAGCAACTGAAGGCAGTATGAATAAATAAATGGCACCAGGAGCAATTAAAAATAATTATTTCATTATTCACAACCAGTGTGGTATCTTCCACCACATCCAATGAAACATCAGTAGTGTCCTGGTCCAAGGCATACACTCGCCCTCGTCCAACATCTTATTTTCGTGGTAACTACCACACATCTTACACTGTTCACACTGCTACTCTGTCATACTGTTACGTAGTAGGTCGGGGTCCTCAAATCACAATACCCCTCAAAAGTATTGAAATTGGATACACTGGGGTTTATCAATCAACTTACCCCGTGATTTATCGACTCTAATCTTTTACCAAACTATCTTTTTCCCATTCTGACATCTCTGTCATTATTTATTCTCTTTTGTCTCAATTTTGGCCCTTACTACCTTTCTCAATCTCAGAGGCGCGCAATTTATAATCTTATTTAACACAACTGTAGTCTGCGCACTGCCTCGGCATAGGTAGTGATGTCTAACAGACAAATCGGACTCTAATTGATAATCTGAGTCCTTCCATGAACTTTCAGACATCTCGACTCTCACTGTTTATCGTGTCCGAGTCACATCTGCCCAGGAATATAATCTGAGTTTCATACTCATTAATTAACCAATTCCTCTGGGTCAGAGTAAATAATATCATCTGTAATTTCCTTTAAACAGTGTCCGGGATATTTTGTCACCGGAATACATTTCGAATTATTTTTCATGTCCAATCTGGATGTCGAAATCTTCAAATGGGTTGAGCGAACTTTCATCAATGTTCCGACTCGCCCTCAAATATCATACATATTCTGAGTAATTAGCTCTCAAAATATTCTCCCCCTTCGCTCCAACCTTGCGAAGCGTATCTCAATACTGTCCGATCTCTCTGTCAGACTCTATCCGATCTCTCTATCGGACTCTGTGGGGCATGATCAACCAGCTTCCACGTCAATCTCATCTCAAGTCTCAAGTGGCGACTCAGTACAACTCCCGGGCCTACCTCAACGGCCTTGAGCTCGTGTACTCGCCTCTCAACCATAGCGGCTATCAGTCAATGAGTCTATTCTTGCATTTAAAACCAAATTCTTAGCTGCACTTCCATCTCGATATACACAATTGTATCTAAGCAATGCACAGTACATGGGGATGTAATTTCTTAACCACTAACACCGACTCATATCAGGCCAACTCAAGCTCTGATACCATTAAACCTGTCACGACCCGAATTACCTAAAAATCAGAGTAAATTTTTCGCTTTTTCATTTATTATTTAATTCTTACTTTTCTCTCGTCGTGACCATCCTACAACACAGTTGGGCTATGATTCGGTGTTAGTCACCTCACACTATTTAACATTTCATTCCCATAATCATATATCAGAGTCTACTATCCTTTTTACTTTAAATAAACACATACCCAATGGTATTTACATGACTCTACATCCCCGACATAATATCCGTTTACAGTACTGTGCATTACATATTTAGATACAAAACCATACAAATGTGTATACCTGTCTCTCGATGGGAAGCAGCAAGCAGCGGATATTAAGCATGCAAGTCCTCAGCCGCTCAATAATTATTACAAGTGCTCTGAAAAGATGGGAAAATAAGGGGGGTGAGCAAACCACACGCTCAGTAAGGCAATTATGCAAGTAAGTAGATAGCTCCACTATCTACATGCTCATAATGCCATGCCCTTAAATCCATTTCTTTTCATTTAAAATTACACGCACAAAGTCATGCATATTCAATGCCATAGTTTATCCAAAACTATTTGTGCATATATAAATCATGTAACTCATGCATTCAAAGCATTTTATGTGACATCATTAAATCATATTAAGCATGAATTAGATCAAGATCATGCAGTCTTTTATGCCATGTAAGACAAAACATGGATTTCAAATGAAAGCATGGAAAACTTCACATGCTACTGCATTTAAATCAAAACATTAAAACTGCAGTTAAAACCCCTTTCCGGGTCCATCTCATAAAACAATTCAATAAAATTCATTATAAAACTTCGGTTATAAAACCACCCTTCTTTCAGGGTCACATATCATAAAATCATCTGAAATCATCAAATCATCAAATCGGGGGCCTGACCCCTCCTTCGGGTCTACCCTGGTCTAACAGACCACAAGTTATATCATGTGAGACAATCAGGTAATTAATAGTAACATCGAGGACTATGGCCATATCCTAGTGATCCCTGGCAACACGGTACCTAGTGTGCGGGGTATCACACCTGAAACGGGAGGTGGGTCGTCCTACCCGCCAGAACAGCATAACACCAGGATTGCGAGGGCAAGGCTTGCTGCCTCGTGGCTAATGCCACTCCACTCCAACAATCCCCACGGTACAGCGTACTCCGCGTGACATACACGGTACAAAGTACTCCGTGAACCCAAGCTCAGTCAGGGGTGCCTGTAATAGGTCTTATCCACCCATATCATCTGTCTCAGAATGCACGTGTGAGCATATCATCTCACTGTGACACACAGTCTACAGGAGGCTCCAACACGGCTATATGCATGTAATATAAATCCCTGTGCGAGCGAAGCTCAAGCACGGCTCCATGCATATTCATGATATCTGAAAATCTCGTGCGAGGGAAGCTCTAGCACGATTTCATAAAAATCAGTGAAATCTGCGTACGAGCAGCGCTCCAGTACGACTTAAACTGATTATAATTTCATGTAAATTCCACGTACGAGCAACGCTCTAGTACGGATATGTATATAAATTCAGTGAAAACCTCGTACGAGAAAAACTCCAGTACGACATTCAAATGAATTATGAAAACCATGTAAAACTTTGTGCGAGCAATGCTCCAGCACAAATGAATGCTCAAGTAAATCAAATCTCGTGCGAGTTACACTCCAGCACGGCTTTATGCATAATTAAATCAAATCTCGTGCGAGATTCACTCCAGCACGGCTTTATGCAATATCAAATCAAAACAGGATGCGAGCTAAGCTCCAGCATCTCTCATGCATGTCAAATCATTAAATCTAGTGCGAGCAATCGCTCCAGCACTATTTTATGCATACCACGTTAAACCAAATCAAGACATGTCAAAACAGAGTGCGAGCTAGGCTCCAGCAGCTCTCATTTCACAATAATAAAAATCAGTGCGAGCACCATGCTCTAGCACATTTCATGCATATGATGTCACAAGTCGGTGCGAGCAACTGCTCAAGCACATTTATGCACATTCACAAACGCAGATATAGTGCGAACTACGTGTCGGCACTATCTGTTTCCATATAAACTTGATAGTTGGCCGTTTTCCAAAGAAATTTCCATTTAATTATTAATAACACCTACGTAGTGTTATTTTGTGAAATTAAACAATTTCTGGCCAATCTATCGCTTTGCTTTGATTAAAACCAATAAAATTCCTTAATCATCAAAAATCCTTAAATCATGCATTTCATGCATGTCATGCTTTCACCATCCTTAGGTGAACTTCCCTCAATAGGGGTAAAATAGACATTTCACCTATTTCGATCCTTAAAATCATTCAAACCATTTTTAGGATCATTATACAATATCCATGTATACATACATACTCAGTGTACAGAAAAACTATTAAAATATGCGTAGCTACCTCTAGCTACTCACACAATTCCCTTACCTCATTTATCTGTACAGTCTGACCTTTACATCGATGTCTCGTCCCGCAGTCCGATTTGCTCCAAATCCGAATCAAATCTCCGGAACTGCGGATACACATTCATCAGGTCAAATACAATACAATTAATTGTATCTCATATGTTCTGGGCTTAATTTAAATCATTGGGCCCGTTTACCCATATTGGGCCCGATTGTACCAATGGGTCTTAATCGGCCTTAAGCCCGTTTACCACAATTTATCGAGGCCTATTGGGCTCATTGGACCCATCAATATTTATTTAGCCTCGTTCTAAATTTTCGGATATCTCAATTTAATATTTACGACAATTTATCCAATTTTTCAGAATTTAATTCATTTATGCGGAAATTAAATCCGTAATTTATGCGTTAAATATCAATCACGCATAACGATACAAATTGTCGTAAATTAAGGGTCACTTACCCGTTATTCCATGATCGTACACAAATCGAGGCTGTCTCGAGCTCTCGGTTGATGCCAATTGTCGAGCTACACAATTAAATATATTTTTCCGGGTAAATTTCCAGTCGGAATTAATTAAATTAAATATTCAAAAAATTAAATCGGTCAATTTGACCGCTTACCGACTTACCCGAAGCTCGATTGCATCACTGGAATTTTTCCCAATTTTTTCTCTTTTTCTTTTTCCCTTTTTCTTCCTTTTTTTTCCCTCTCTTTTTGGCTGAACCGGTCCGGTCCGGTTCAACCCGGTTCGGACCGCCGGTTCGGTCTGGTCCGGTTCGGCCGGTTCTGTCCGGTTCGGCCGGTCCAGGCTCCCTTTGGTCGTGCCGGCGCCGTCCGGCCGGTTCTCTGGGCGATTCCGGTGCCGTTCAGCGCGCCATGGCATGGGCTCCCTAAATCGGGCCTCGGCTGGGGTCGAATCGCAGCCATCGCCGGCGAATCGGGGTTCTCTCCCCCGCGGTCTTCTCCTCCGTTTCCGACGTTTTCCGGCCACCTGGCCGCGCGTCGATGCCACCGGTGGGTTCGCCTGAGGTCGGTCGACCTTCGCCGACCCTCGCCTGGGGCCCTTGGCCGCCGGTGGTGGCTCGTCTGGCCCATCTTCTTCCTCGGCTTCCTCGCTTCGTTTCGCTTCTCTGTTTCGCGTTTTTTCAGACTTTTCGATTCTGTTTTTTTTTTTTTTTTTTTTTTTTTTTTTTTTTAATTTCATTTTATTTATTTATAATTTATTTTTAATAATATTTTATTCATTAAAATATTATTAAAATTACAAAATATCCCAAAATATTATAAAAAAAATTTCTATTTAATTCATAAATTAATTTCTCAGTCCGGTTTTACCTTTCCGGTATATTTTTCGATTATTTTCGGGATTATTTTTCGATGCGAAAATCTCGATTTATCCCAAGAAATTTATATCTTGATCAATTTAACCCGAAATTTAATTATTTCTTCATCATTGATCAAGATTTCTCATTCTCATATTTTTAATTAAATTTTCTTGTCCCGATTAATACCGAATTTTGGTCTTTTGACCATTTTGCCCTTGCACGTATTCGGGAATGTCATTTAAGTCCTTTTGCATTTTTAAATGCACTCGAAAATATCGGGTCTTACATTAGCCTTCATACCATGGCTAATAATTTCGATAACCCTCGACCATATCTCAAAAATTTACTCGTGCGAGCATGTAATCAGTGTAACACACAGTCTGCACAGGCTCCCAACAGGACTGTTTTATGCTATCTCTTTCAAAACAGGTACGTACGAGTAATCTCCAACACGAACTCATGCATAAGGTTATATAAATCTAGTGCGAGAATTGCTCCTAGCACTATGTCATGTAAAATTGAGTATGAGCAATGCTCCAATACTCTATCATGCACCAATCAATAAAACTGAGTACAAGCAATGCTCCAGTACTCTATCATGCACAAATCACATTAAAACCAAATACGAAAAATACTCAAGTTCTATGTGATGCATATCTTATAAAATCTAGTGCGAGTATCACTCTAGCACTAATGGTTTTCACACAAACCGATAAATGACTTATTTCAATTAAAATTCACTTAATTAAATCAAATCGGCACTATAATGTGTTGTTTTCGCATATATCATGAAAACATTAGTCAATCTATTTATACAACTGTCAAGCAACTTTAAAACTAGTCACAAACATGCTTCTTAATCTTTTTACCCTTAATTGGGTAAAATCACAATTTTACCTTATTAGTTCCTACCGAAACTTTTATATACTCGAAATTTCCATATAGAATATAAATGCTCAAAATTTTATTCGAAATACGTGTAGCTACCTCTAGCTACTCACGAACTTCCCTTACCTCTGATCACGTCGCGTGACCTCACTTCCTAGGTGCTGCTAAACCTCACAGTCCGATCAGCTTCCAATATAAACTCCAAAGTTGTAGATAACCATTCACATCAGTATACCTTAATATACTTAATTTTCACTTGCATGAATTTCAATTCAATGCCTTTAGCCCTTTTTACACTCATTTGGCCTTATTACATCTCATTGGACCTTACTCTTTCTTAAGTCCATTCCAACACATGTATTTCACAAAACTATCTTACAATTATATATACATGCTTAATAACATCACTATATGCTTAAATCATCATCTAATCCATTCCTAATCAACTTTCTCTCATTTTTTCACATCCAAGCCAATTCTAGGTCATAGAGATTTAACATGTTCAAGGGGTTTTCACCCAACAAAACATACACCAATCAACTCACCGATACCTATATTAACATACTTGAAGCTGGTGTATTGAATCTTACCTAGCTTGATTTTTCCTGTTTTTGCCAAATTAGGGGAAAATCTCCTTCAATTCTTGATTTCAACTTCTAGTTTCCAACTATGTTGTTCTCCTCCTCACAAGGAATAACTTTGCTGAAATAAATCTCACTCAAAACTGATTGAAAGGGATGATTTTTGGAGTAGGAAAGTTAGGTTTGACTTTGTTTCAATGGAGGATTTGTTTGTTTCTCGGGGAAGGAAGGTGTAATAGTCTAGTTTATATAGACTTGCTTTAGGGGATCGATCTCCTAACCATGAGAGATCGATCTGCTTTGTGTTTATCTCTTCAGAATTTGACTTTGACAAGGTAAGATCAATCTGCTCCTTAATATGAGATCGATCTGCCCTTTGGTATGAGATTGATCTGGCTCAAACAGACTCACTTAGAGATCGATCTAGCCCTTGAGAATAGATCAATCTATGCTATCCAAAACCCTTTAGAGATCAATCTGCCTCAACTAGAACTTATCCAAGATCGATCTGCTTTAAGTGAAGGATCGATCTCCCTCTTGCAGAATGCTTTGGCATTGTATTTCAAGCCTTAAGATCAATCTCCCCTTGCTAATGAGATCAATCTGCCCTTCATTTGCAACATTCCTGCTGCAATTTTCCTAGAAAATCAAGGTTAACTTCATATTCATTCGCTTAACTACTTAAATTTGCATTTTATTCACATTTGGAACTTAAAAACATTCATTTCTTATGATTCATATCAAATGTAACCTGTCTGTATATCATGAAATCATAAGAATACGTATAATTTTATAGGCCTTACTCGATCAGAGTAAGGTAAGAAATGGATTAAATAATAAACGAAAAATGAAAAAAAATTTATAGTGGATTCTCGATTAATTGAGGGCCGTGACACATCTATTTTGAGTTGCTCAAGAAATTTGGAGTGCCAAATTTCTTAAGGTGGGGAGGATGTAAAACTTCGATTTTGCCTTGTTTAAGCCTTAATATTGTTATTGAATAAGTTGAGCGTGTAAAGTATTTTGATTGTCTTTTTAGTTGAATAATGATTTAATGGAAATAACTTTTGTATGAATATTGTAAGTTGTTGGACAAATTACAAGATTCATGGATGCATCATGAATCCATGCTTTATGATATTGAAGATAAGATGAGTTATTTTTGTTGAATTATATGTGTATAAGAAGTATTAAATGTGAATTAAGGATTAGGATCATATGAAACATTGTGAATGTGGAAATGTTGATTTATGTGTATGATGTTATGTTAAAAACTAGATTAGGAAAGGAAGAAGTATGGATATTAACCCCTTCAGATGCTTGAGTTATTCTGGCATGAATTAGAATTAAAATTTGAAGGTTTTCGATAATCTGGAGCTAAGAGATTGATCCCCTACCTTAAGAAGACCAATCCCTAAATGAAAGGAACTAAAATTTTAGCCTAAAAGAAGGACAGGATCGATCCCCTATGCCTAAGGGATCAATCCCTTATTGGCAAAATGCCAAAATGAATAGTAATGCACAAAAGGATCGATGCCCTTCTTAAGCATTTGAATACTTAAATTAGGTTTTAAAGACAATAGAAGAAAAAGCAAAGGGAATCTAGGGAAAAGAAAAGAAAAGAGAAAGGAAAGGAAAAAAGAAAAAAATGAGAAAAAGAATAGAGAAAGCTAGGAACCCTACCTCTACTCTCACTCTTTACCTCTATTCCTTCATTAACCCAAATCTTGGAGTGCCATTGGGTTGGAGAAAAAGGGAAAATGGTAGAGAACCAAAAAGAGTTTTGGAAGAAAGAAGGGATAGAGGTAAAACGATTCTATCTTAAATTAAAATTGATGGGTATGGTTTAGTTATGGTTATTAAACGCTAATTGAATGAGTATTTCTAGTTTGAAGGTTGGTGATGGGTTGAAAAGCTTGAAAGACATTTAGGATTTTGTACTCTCTCTACAAATTGTGCAGGGTAAGGATTCTCTAAAATTCCAAGAAAAATATATGTTGAGATTGGCATTAATATGTATTTATTTGCTAAAGTAGATTGTTGAATTAAATTGTGGAATGATGGTTTAGGGTTAGGACCCTTAGTTATTTGAGGTTATGAGAACTAAGAGTTCTATTGGTAGGTTTTGATGGCTGAGATGATGGGGATTTAATATAAGAGGCATGAGGTGTGAAATAGAGTGATGAATGGTTAAGAATGCTTATAAGAGCTTTTAAGTTAAGTTTCTTAAGCTAAGATTTAAAAGAAATTAAGATAAGAGATAAGTTTAGGAAATATTTATGTTATGGAAGTTTAAGTAAGTATAAAGGCATGAAAAATAAGTATTGTACGATTGACTTTTGCAGGAAAACTTCATTAGTAGAAGTTTGGCAATATAAATGTATTACCTAACCTAAGTTGGTGCCAAAGAAACTAAGGCTAAGTGCAGCAATTGCCTAGAGGTAAGGATTATAAGTTGAGTCATGATGTCTATTTGACTTTGAAGCATGAATGCAAGTTTAATGTATTTTAAATATGTTTATAACTTATAAACTTTATGAAAATTCATATTTTATACCAATAGATCGATCATACAAGGAAGGGATCGATCCCTCGAATGAATTTTTCTAAAAAATTGTATTGGGGTGATAAGAGACCGATCCCCCTATGGGGTAGGATCAATCCCTTCCTTATGTTTTGTGCTTGAACGTGTTTTTTCATGCAAATTTACATATTTTTCTAACTCAATAAGTGCATTATTTATTAAGCCTATTATTTTATGGATTGATTAAAAATTTGCCACCAAATGCATCAATGAACCTTATTTGGAGGAAAATTGCATAATAAAACTTATTTTTGCTATTTAAACCAAGGCTAGCACATTAAAATGGTTTCCCTAAATTGTATTTAGCATGTTTTGAACTAGGGTCACTATGTTTTAAGCTATGAAAAATGATTCTTTGGGATAACTATCCCAACCTACCTACGTAATTTGATTTGAACTTTAAGACTATGCTTATTATGATATGGAATCATGCTATGTATGTTTTATTAACTATTTTCAGAGACGGTAAGGCTATCATGTAAGCCCAATTTTATTCAAAACACAAAATGAGAAAAGATCAAATGAAGGATTGAAATGGTATTCCCGAACACGTTGAAGGGCAAAACGGTCAAAAGATAAAAATTCGGTATTAATTGGACAAGAAAATTTCATTAAAAATATGGGATTGAGAAATCTTGATCAATAACGAAGAAATAATTAAATTTTGGGTTAAATCGATCAAGATATAAATTTATAGGAATTAATCGAAATTTTCACCTCGGGAAATTATCTCGAAAATATTGAAAAAATATACTGAAAATACGAAATAAGACCGATAAATTCAACTATTGATTTAATGAATAAAATAATATTTTTTGAAGATATTTTAGAATTTTTAATATATTTTAATTGATTAAAATAATAATAAAAATAAATTATAAATAAATAAATAAAAAAGTCTGAAATCGCTAAAATGAAAGAAACAGAAAACGAAACAGGCGAAAGTGAGGAAGCCGAAATCGAGGGAATCGGTTTCCCCTCACCGGTATGCCACCGGCGAGACTGACGGGCCGACGAGGACCGACGAAGGTAGCCCAACACCGGGCGACCCACCAGCGGCGGTAATGCGCCGTGGAGACGTCGGAATCAAGAGATCGATGGAGGGGAGGCTGAAAAGGGAGAGAGGAGATTGGCGACCATCGGCGCTGATTTGGTCAAATCCAAGGCCCGATGACGAATGCCCAGGTCGTGGCGAGCTAAACGGCACCGAAATCACTTAGGGAATCGGCCAGACGGTGCTGGAACGACAAAGTTGAGCTTGAACCGATACGGACCAGTTCAATACAGTGCAGTATGTTGAACCGGACCGGACCGGTTCAACCAAAAAGAAAAGAAAGAGAAGAAAAGAAAGAGAAAAAGGAAGATGAAAAAGAGGAAAAATTGGGAAAAAAATCTCAGTGATGCAATCGAGCTACGGGTAAGTCGGTAAGCGGTCAAAATTGACCGATTTAAGTTTTGAAATATTTAATCTAATTAATATTCGACTGAAAGTTTACCCAAAAAAATATTTAATTGTGTAGCTCGATCATTGATGTCAAACGAGGACTTGAGTTAGCCTCGATTTGCATACTATCATGGAATCTCGGGTAAGTAATCCTTATTTACGACAATATTGCATCGTTATGAACATTAGAAATTTACGGCATAAATTACGGATTTAAATTCCGCATGAAATGAATTATATTCTAGAATATGAGATAAATTGTCGTAAATAATTAATTTAGCTATCTGAAAATTTAGAATGAGGCTCAATAAATACTAATGGGCCTAATGAACCCAATAGGCCTCGATGATGTGAATAGTAAGTGGAAAACGGGCTTAAGGTCGATTAAGGCCCATTATGGTGCAATTGGTCCCAATATGGGTAAACGAGTCCAATGATTTAAATTAAGCCCAGAAAATATGAAATATAATTAATTGTATTGTATTTGACCTGATGTACATTTATCCGCAGTTCCAGAGATTGGATTGGGAGCAAATTGGACTGCGTGACGAGTCATCAGAGGAAAGGTTAGACTGTATAGAAAAATGAGGTAAGGGAATTGTGTGAGTAGCTAGAGGAAGCTACGCGTATTTTAATAGCTTTTGTATACACTGAATATGTATGTATACACTAAATATGTATAAAGGTCCTAGAAATAGATTAAAGATTTTAAGGACTCGAAATAGGTAAAAATGTTATTTTACCCCTATTGAGGGAATTCACATAAGGATGGTGAAAGCATGACATGCATGAAATGCATGATTTAAGGAATTTTCAGATTTAAGGAATTTTCTTGGTTTTTAAGCAAAGCAAATCAATAGATTGGCCAGTAATTGCATAAATTTCACAATATAACACTACGTAAGTGTTATTAAGATTTAAATGAAAATTATTTGGAAAATGGGCCAACTATCAAGTTTATATGGAAACAGATAGTGCTAGCGCATAGCTCGCACTATATCTGAGTTTGTGAGTGTGCATACAATGTGCTTGAGCAGTTGCTCGCACCGACTTCTGTGACATCATATGCATGAAATGTGCTTGAGCGGTTGCTTGCACTGACTTGTGTGACATGATATGCATGAAATGTGCTAGAGCGGTTGCTCGCACTGATTTTACTAATGTGAAATGCATGAGAGGTGCTAGAGTTTAGCTCGCACTCTGTTTTGCATGTTTTGACTTGTTTTGACTAGATATGAATAAAAAGGTGCTGGAGCGCTGCTCGCACTAGTTTTAATGATTTGACATGCATGAGAGGTGCTGGAGTTTAGTTCGCATCCTGTTTTGATATGATAATTGCATAAAAATTGTGTTGGAGTGTAACTCGCACGAGATTTGATTTATTGATGCATAACATCGTGCTGGAGCTTGCTCGCACGAAGTTTTATATGGATTTATAACTCATTTTAAAATCGTAATGGAGTACTATACGTATGCAGATTTTACTGATCTTTATGAAACCGTGCTAGAGCTTCGCTCGCACGATATTTTTTGATATCATGAATATGCATGGAGCCATGATAGAGCTTCGCTCGCACAAGGATTTATATGACATGCATATAGCTGTGTTGGAACCTTCTATAGACTGTGTGTCACCGTGAGATGATATATCTACACGTGCATACTGAGGCGTATTTGGTATGGGTGGATAAAACCTATTGCAGGCACCCCCTAACTGAGACTGGGTTCACGGAGTACAATGTTCCATGTATATCACATGGAGTACGTTGTACCGTGGGGATTGTTGGAGTGGAGTGGCCTAAGCCACGAGGCAGCAAGCCTTGCCCTCGCAATCCTGATGTTATGTTGTTCTGGCAGTAGGATTGACCCACCTCCGTTTCAGGTGTAATACTCCGCACACTAGGTACCTATAGCCAGGGATCACTAGGTTATGGTCATAGTCCTCTTTGTTATTGATATAGTCACCTACTTGTCTCACATGATATAACTTGTGGTCTTGATACAGTAGGGTAGACCCGAGGGAGGGGTCAAGCCCTCGATTTTACGATTTTCTACTGTGATGCTAGATTTCAGATGATTTTATGAGACCCTAAAAGAAGGTGATTTTATGATAGAATTTTATAACGAATTGTTTTATGAGTTTTGAGATGTATTTTTGAGATGATTGACCCAGAGGGGTTATTTTATACTGCAGTTTTAATAAAATGATTTAAATACAGTAGCATGATGAGTTTTCCATGCGTTAATGATAAATTCATGAAAAGAATTATTTCTCATGATTTGTTTTACATGGCATGATCTTGATTTACCTCATGCTAAGTATGATTTAATGATGTCACATAAAATACATTTGATGCATGAATTACATGATTTCTATATGCACAATAGTTTGATAAACTATGTCATTGATGTATGCATGGTTTTGTACTTGAGATTTTAATGAAAAGAAATGGATTTTAAGGGCATGGCATTATGAGCATGTAGATAGTGGAGCTATCTACTTACTTGCATGATTTAATGATGTCACACAAAATACCTTTGATGCATGAATTACATGATTTCTAAATGCACAAATAGTTTTGATAAACTATGTCATTGATGTATGCATGGTTTTGTACTTGAGATTTTAATGAAAAGAAATGGATTTTAAGGGCATGGCATTATGAGCATGTAGATAGTGGAGCTATCTACTTACTTGCATAATTGCCTTACTGAGCGTGTGGTTTGCTCACCCCCTTATTTTCTCATCATTTCAGAGTACTCACAGTAGTTAGTGAGCGGCTGAGGACTTGCATTTTTGGTATCCGCTGCTTCCCATCGAGAGTCAAGTATACACATTTGTATAGTTTTGTATCTGAACATGTAATGCACAGTAATGTAAACGTATATGATGTCGGGGATGTAAGGTTATGTAAATACCATTGTGTATGTATTTAGTTAAAGTCAAAAGATAGTAATCTCTAATATGTGAATGTGATTATAGAAATGGAATGGTAATTAGGTGAGAGGTGACTAACATCGAATCATAGCCCAACTGTTTGGTAAGATGGTCACGATGAGAGAAAGGTAAGAATTAAATAATAATCAAAAAATGAAAATTTTGTAGTGATTTTATGTAATTTGGGTCGTGACAGTTTTTGGTATCAAAGCTTAAGTTGGCCTGATATGAGTCGGTGTTAGTGGTTAAGGAAGTTTATATCCCCATGTACTGTGCATTGTTTAGATACAATTGTGTATATCGAGATGGAATTGCAGCTAAGAATTTGGTTTTAAATGCAAAAATATAAACTCATTTACTGATAGCCGCTATGGTAGAAGGGCGAGAGTACACAAGCTCGAGGCCGTAGAGGTAGGCTCGAGAGTCGTACTGAGTCGCCACATGAGACTCAAGATGAGATTGACATGGAGGCTAGTATTGAGCATGCCCCACGAGGGATCAGATAAAGTCCGACAAAGAGATCAGACAGTATTGAGACACGCTTCCAGAGGTTGGAGCGAAGTGTGGAGAATATTTTAAGAGCTAATTGCTCAGAGTATGAATAGGATTTAAGGGCGAGTCGGTGGAAGTACACTCGACCTATCTTAAGAGTTAGACATCCAAAATGGATGTGGAAAATAATTCTAGATGTATTTCGATGACAGAATATCCCGGACACTGCTTAAAGGAAATTACAGATAAAATTCTTTACTTTGACCCAGAGGAACTGGTTGAGTAACGAATATGAATCTCAATTTATATACCTGCCCAGATATGACTCGACACTATGAACAGTGAGAGTCAAAATGTCTGGAAGTTCATGGAAGGGCTCAGATTGTCAATTAGAGTTCGATTAACCCCGTTAGATATCACTACCTATATAGAGGCATTGCACATGTAAGACCCGATTTTAGTT
Source organism: Firmiana major (assembly GCA_033439115.1). Lineage (NCBI taxonomy): Eukaryota > Viridiplantae > Streptophyta > Magnoliopsida > Malvales > Malvaceae > Firmiana > Firmiana major. The sequence continues at coordinate 36,012,636 of CM065898.1, forward strand.
AAAACATGAAATGAGTATGTTCGTGAAAGAAAGGATTGCAATGAAATTCCCGAACACGTGCAACGGCAAAACGGTCAAAAGACCAAAATTTGGTATTAATCGAGACAAGAAAATTTAATTAAAAATATGAGATTAAGAAATCTTGATCAATAACGAAGAAATAATTAAATTTCGAGTCCAATTGATCAAGATACAGAATTTTTAGAAATACTGAAAAATCACTCGAGACAATATATCGAAAATACGGACAAATTATACCGAAAAAAGGGTTAAAAATATAATAAATAAATTAAATAAAATAAAATTAATTAATTAATTTGGAATAAAATAATATATTAGTAGATATTTTAGAATATTTTAGAATATTTTAATGATTATTTTAATAATAAAATAATTTAATAATAATAATAATAATAATTAATTAAAAAAACTGAAACTGGATTTTTCGCGAAGAGAGAAAGAAATGAAAACAGAAAACGAAACCCAAAAGACCGACGAGGAAGACACGAGCATCGGACGACCACCGGTGACCAGCGGCCAGGCAAAGGGCCGAAAAAGGAAGAGGAGAGGCCGGCGACCTCCCTGGTAGTGGCGACGCAGCCCACCAACGCCGGAATCCGACGAAATCGAAGGGAGAGAGAACCCGAGGGAGAAAAAGAAGATCGACGGCAACCAGCGCCGATCTAGCCCCAACTGACCCCAGCCGAGGCTTCCCCAGGTGCAGACGACGCGATCGGTGGTGGCCACGGTTGGTGAAACCGACGAACGACGTCGAAAATGGCGAAAAAGAAAATGGGTACCGACGACGAGGAGAGAACAGGCCGGACCGACCACTTTTCGACCACCGTTGGTGAAACCGAGGCCAGATTCATGAATCAAACTACCTTGTGGAGCTATTGGAGGTAAAAGCCGGCAAAGAACCGACCGGCAGAGCTCCGAACGCTGAAGAAGAAAACCGGACCGGACTGAACCGGCTGACGGACTGGTCTGAACCGGGTTGAACCAGACCGAACCGGTTCAGCCAAGAAAGAGAGGAAAAGGGAAAAAAAGAAAAAGGAAAAAGGGAAAGAATTTTTGGTGATACACCGGACTTCAGGTAAGTCGATATGAGATCAAAAGTGACCGATTTGATTTTCGAAAAATTTATTTAAATTATATTTAATCAAAAATTAACCCGGAATTAAATATAAAATTGTGCAGTTCGATAGATCGTGTACATGAGCCCGAACGAGAACCGATTGAGCTTCGAATTTTGTACCCCACATAGCATTGGGTAAGTACATTTTAATTTCGATAATTAGAGTCCCCAATGCAGAGTTAAGATTATTTTACGGATTAATTTTGTATAAAAAGGAATATTATTCAAAATTTTACAGTAATTACCGTAAATAGTATATGGGCTATCCAAAGAGTTTGGAACAGAGCCCAATGGCTATTGAGAGCCCAATAGACTGCAGAAGGGATTTAATAAGTAGAAATGGGCTGGAAATGGGTCGAGGCCCATTAAGGTGCGATCGTGCCCAATAAGAGAAAATTGACCCAATTAGTTAAATCGACTATAGTAAACTTGAGAATTATATTTATTGGGTTAAATTTACATGGTAAATAATTATCTGCAGCTCCAGAGTACATATTGGGAGCTAAACAGATCGGGTGATCGGTAGAATTGAAAAAGTTAGACTGTACAGAGAATCGAGGTAAGGGAATTTTGTAGGTGCATAGAGATTTCTATACATATTTTTGAGGGGATTTACAGGGTCTAGAATTTCTTAAAGTATCTAGAAATGAAATAATAATTTTTATGAAAATCGGGGGATGGGTGAAAAAAGACGATATTACCCCTAGGAGTAAAATTTACAAAAAGGGTAGTAAGGCAAATAAATTGCATGATTATCATGTTTTGATGTTTTATATGAATGTATTGCTTTGATTTAAGCAAATATACACATAGGTTGGCTGTTGATTTCATGAATTATACAAAAGGGCACCGGTTTGTACCGGTTACAATTTTAAAAGATGTTTTATCAAGATTGAGCCACCTATCATATTTACACGAGTAAAATGAGTGCTAGAGTCTTACTCGCACTAAATTTTACTGATTTATTACTCATAAAAAGTCGTACTGGAGCATTGCTCGTACGAGAAATTTGTGTATGTACAGAAATTGTGCTGAAGCTTCGCTCACACGAGATTTTAGATATCATGATATGCATAGCGTCGTGCTGGAGTTCCGTTCGCACTAGACGTGAGTTGACATGCATATAGTCGTGCAGAAGCCTCCTGTAGACTGTGTGTCGCAGAGAGTTGATATGCTCTCACGTATACTTTGAGACATGGGTTGGTTATCGACATAGTATTGATGTGGGTAAGACCTACGGCAAGCACCCCCAGACTATGATATGGGTCCACGGAGTACATTGTATCGTGTATGTCACACGGAGTATGCTGTACCGAGCAGTCATGATGACTCGATGATGTTACTTGATATTCTGGCGGGTAGGATTTAACCCCACCTCCCATTACAGTTGTGATGCCCCGCACATCAGGATCCGTGTAGCCTGGGATCATAGGGACAAAATATGGCCATTGTCCTCGATTTTGATATAGTAACCTACATGCCTCACATGATATCATAAGGTCTGAATAGACCAAGACAAACTCGAAGGAGGGGTAATGTCCCAATTTATGTTTTTAAAAGAGATGCGATTTAATGAATCAAGGTATTCCTGGGGGATGGGTTTTACCTTGATGTGGTTGTTTTGTGATAAAACAAATAAGTTTTAATGTGATGAGTTTATGATGAAACTAATAAGTTTTAATGTGACGAGCATGAGATGTCATACATGATGATTTTTCTATGTTTGTTTTATATGTTGATTTCATGATTTCTCTTATATATGATATATACATACAAGTGGCATCGTTTTAGTCTTGCCTCATGCTCCAAATATAAACGATTTTATATCATGACATTATCAGCACGTAGATAGTATAGTTATCTACTTGCTTACATTATTGTCTTACTGAGCCAGTTTCGCTCACCTTTTCATTTTCCACCCCACAGGGTACATTCAGTAGAAGAGAGCGACAGTAGTCTTGCATTTCGGTTATCCGCTGCTTCCTATCAAGACCAGGTATACACATTCGTATAATTTTTGTATCTGAACATATAAAGGCACAGTATTGTACACGGATGTAATATTGGGGATGTATTTAGTTAAAATAAATTGATATGTAAATGAAATATGGAAAATAGATGTTAAGGTAAGTAACATGACATGAGAGACTAACATCAACTAATAACCCAACTATTAGTAGTGAAACTGTTCACGACGGGTAAGGAAATGAAAAAGCAAAAAATTTGTAAGGGTTTTTAGGAAAAATAGGTCATGACAAAAGGTGGTATCTGAGCAGAGTTGGCCTGATATGAGTCGGTGTTAGTGGTTAAGTAAATTTACATCCTCATGTACTGTGCATTGTTTAGATACAATTGTGTATATCAAGATGGAACTGCAGCTAAGAATTTAGTTTCGAATACAAGAATATAGTTTTTATAACTGATAGCCGCTATGGTAGAGGGGTGAGTACACATGCTCGAAGCCGTAGAGATCGGCCTGAGAGTCGAATGAGTCGTCACATGAGACTCAAGATGAGAGTGAGGTGGAGGCTGATGTTGAGCATACTTCACATGGTCTTATAAAGAGACCAAACAGTATTGAGACACGATCCGAGAGGATGGAGTGGAGTGTAGAAAATATTTTGGAGTTGTTTACTCAGTATATGCAAGTACTTGAGGATAGGCAGGGTAAAGCCTAAACAGATGCCTCAGACTATAGAGATTTTCACAACCCTCCGGTATATAGCGAAGTAAAGAAACCAATAGTTGATGAGGACTGGGTGAATGAGATAGCGAAGTTGTATAGATTCTTTCGGTGTATGTCAATTGAGAAGGTGACTATTAAATACGTTTATGTTGGAGGCGAGGCGGAGCATTGGTGGAAGTCCGCTCGACACATCTGAAGAGTTAGACGTCCAGAGCCGACATGAGAAATATTTTTGGATGTATTCCTGTGACAGAATATTTCGGACACTACTTAAGGGAAATTACAAGTAAAATTTCTTACAATGACCAAGAGACACTAGTTGATTGATGAGTATGACTCTTAGTTTATATACCTGCCCAGGTATTACCCCGACACTATGGCCAGTGAGAGTCAGAAAGCCCAAAAGTTCATGGAAGAGCTCAAATTGTCGATTAGAGTCCAATTGGCTCACTACTTATGTTGAGGCAGTGCGCAGAATACAGTTACATGAATAATATCATGTGTTGCACGCCTCTGAGATTAAGAAAGGTAGTAAGGACTGAAATAGAGATAGAAGAGAATAAAGAATGACAAAGATGTCAGAGCGGGAAAGAGACTAGTTGGTAAGAGATTAGAGTTGATGAGTCACGGGGTAAGATGATTGGTAAAGCCCCAGAGTATTCAATTTGAATACTTTTGAGGGGTATTGTGATTTGAGGACCTCGACCTGCTACGGAGCAGTGTAGCAGTGTAAGCAGTTTGAGCAGTGTAAGTAGTGTAGCAGTGTAACAGTGTAAGCAGTGTAACAGTGTAAGCAGTGTAGCAGTGTAAGCAGTGTAGGATGTGTAGTAGATACAACGAAAATAGGGCCTACACCTACACTTTATTGACTAAATTAGGTGTTAAGTGTGGTAAGACGGGTCAATTATTTAATGATTGCTCAGAATTGGGTGAGACTGCCCCACAGAAGGGTAAAGAGACAGAGAAAACCCTATTGGTATCTTTGCACCGAAAAAGGGGTGAAGCGATTGAAATTAAAGGAGTAAATGATTGTACTCACGGAATGAGTAATGACAAAGTTGTTATAAGAGATATACGAAAGGAGATAAGCTTTTAGATGTGATAGATCCTGAATACAAAATCTATTGGAATAAGAGGTGTATGCAAGGTACGAATATCTCTAATATGTGAAATAATTTGGATTAAGCGATAGGTAGTAGATATGAATTGCGACTAAGGATAAGGGGTGTATATATCCATAACCAGTCCATGTGGTCAAGTCTGAGGGTTAATAAAGGTATTTCAAAATACCTCCCCGCCTGAAGACTTGACAGCGTCTAAAAGTATACATAACCTATAAATTGAAATCGACAGTTGTAATATATACGCTTAAAATTAGGGTACCTTTACTTGTACAATAAAGAAATATAGAATTCGATTAATCATGAAGGTTTAAAAAAATTAATTAAAAATTTTATAAAAGTCGTTAATATAAGAAAAAGGAAATGACGCGGGTTAGTATCTTGAACAGAAGCGATTTCGAAATGACATTATATGTTTATGCGTACATAGGTCAAAGATATGGGTGATTGAAATATTTAGTGGAACTCAACTACGATGAGGTATTTAAACTTTACCTGGACCAATTTTTTATCATCCTTATTGATAATATTTTGGGTGTATTTACAGTCCAGGGAAAATTATAAACAACAATTGAAAATTGTTTTTACAGATGATTTGTTGAGAGTTCTCGAAATGGACTACTTTATTGACACGTTTAACTTAGAAAAAGTTGTATTTGAATGGGATGATAGATGTGACAAGAGTTTTGTGTGCCAAAGTAATAAACTGACCACCGCATTTTTTCTCATCATACCCAACAGATTAAGAGGTTTCTCATGAGTCTATGGATACCTCAAAATAATGAATGGGCTGTGTATTGATGAAAAAGGGGAAGATAGTCAATTATGAATCCAGACAACTCAAGGATCATGAAAAGACTATCCGACCTATGATTTAAAGTTGACAACGATAGTGGTTGTATTGAGTATATGACACTAGTATGTATACGGTGAGAAATTTCATGTATGCACTGATCATAAAAGCCCCAAGTATCTGTTTTGACAGAAAGAGTCGGATACGAGAACAAAGAGGGTTAGAGCTTCTAAGGGATTATGATTGTGGAAATTGTACCACCCAGGAAAGGCTAATGTAATGGCTAATGACTTGAGCAAAAAGAGCCTCAAGATGATATTACATATGATGGTCAGGGAGCGTGAGCTGCTAGAGCAGTTGTAAGCCTCAGTAGTGATGTGATCGCCTCTGATGATGACAGTGATTGTGTGACAGCTAGCCTTAGATTAGAACTGGATTTGAGTGACTAGATTTGACAGGCTAGGCTGATGATCGGTAGGGTGTTGGTGGGTCAGATTCAGATGGGTACAGTGATAGAGTTCACAGAGTGTGATGATTGCTTACTGAGGTTCAGAGACAGTATAAGTGCTCCCTAGGACCACAATTGATGAGATAGAGTTATTGTCAAAAGCTCACTCTTCGGGATATACAGTGCATCCGATAAGTAATAAATATATCGAAATCTTAGAAAAGGGTATTGGTGGTAAGATATAAAAAGAGACATGGTAGAGATTGTGGAGAAGTGTCTCGTATGTCAGCAGATTAAGGTAGAGTACTAGAAGTCTGCAGGGTTATTGCAGTCTCTACCTATATCCACACGGAAATGGGAACAAGTTACCATGAATATTGTGATGGGTTACAGAGGACCCAGATGAATCACGAGGTTATCTGGGTGATAGTTGATAGATCGACTAAGTCTACCCACCTTCTGGTTAGGAAATCCCCAGATATTCTGAGTGTGTAGGCGGATTTATGTGTATGGAAAATTGTGGAACACCAAGTATTTTTCCAGTGAGCATTGTATCATATAGGGATTCCCGCTTCACTTCTCACTTTTGGGAATATTTTTCAGGAAGCTATGGGCACCCGACTGAGTATTAGCACAACTTTCCATCCTCAGACAAATGGTCAGTCAGAGAGGACTGTACAGGTTCTGGAGGATATGATGAGAGCGTATACCATTTATCTGATAAGCTCCTGGGATGATCAGTTGTTACTAATAGAATTCATCAATAATGATATTTGTCACTTTAGTATCGGGATGACTTCAGATGAGGCATTGTATGGCCGTAAGGGTTGTTTCCCCGATTTGGATAAGACGAAGTGGGTGACGATAGAAAATTGTTCCTGAATTGGTAAGACAAACCTCTGAGAATGTTCAGTTGATTTTGAGAGATTAAGAACACCTCAAAGCAGATAGAAAAGCTATGCTGACAAGAGACAAAAACAATTGGAATTCACCGAGGGTGAATTAGTATTGTCGAAAATTACTTATCCTAAGGACGTAACGAGATTCAAAAAGAGATTGGATAAATGGGAGACAAGGCCTGTAGGTTGGCGTTAACACCTGAATTAGCAGGCATCCACAATGTGTCTCATCTTATGATGCTTCGAAAATACTATCCGGATCCAGCATATGTGATTGGATATGAGCTCCAACAGCTTAGCTCAATGAAAGTATAACGTATGATTGGAAAATCGATTCGGGTATTAAACAGGAAGGAGAAAGTGTTGAGGTTTAAGATGATCTCCCTAATTAAAGTATGTTGGTAGTATTACACTCTGACAAAAGTAACTTGAGAATGACAGTATATGATACAATAGACGTACCCGGAGTTATTTATGGATCCATTTAACTTGGTTCTAATTTGGAGGACCAAATTTCTTAAGTGGGGGAGATTATGTAAGACCCGATTTTAGTTAAAACACGAAATGAGTATGTTCGTGAAAGAAAGGATTGAAATGAAATTTTCGAACACGTGCAAGGGTAAAACGGTCAAAAGACCAAAATTTGATATTAATCGGGACAAGAAAATTTAATTAAAAATATGAGATTGAGAAATCTTGATCAATAACGAAGAAATAATTAAATTTCGAGTCCAATTAATCAAGATCTAGAATTTTTAAAAATATCAAAAAATCACTCGGGACAATATCTTGAAATCACGGAGAAATTATACCGAAAAAAGGGTTAAAAATATAATAAATAAATTAAATTAAATAAAATTAATTAATTTGGAATAAAATAATATATTAGTAGATATTTTAGAATATTTTAATGATTATTTTAATAATAAAATAATTTATAAATAATAATAATAATAATTAATTAAAAAAACTAAAACTGGATTTTTCCTGAAAAGAGAAAGAAATGAAAACAGAAAATGAAACTGAGAAGACTGACGAGGAAGACACGGGCACCGGACGACCACTGGTGACCCAGCGGCTAGGCGAAGGGCGGAAAAAGGAAGTGGAGAGGCCGGTGACCTCCCTGGTACTGGCGATGCAGCCCACCAACGTCGGAATCTGGCGAAATCAAAGGGAGAGAGAACCCGAAGGAGAAAAAGAAGATCGGCAGTAGCCGGCGTCGATCTAGCCCCAACCGACCCCAGCCGAGGCTTCCCTAGGTGTAGACGATGCGATCTGTGGTGGCCACGGCCGGCGAAACCGACGAACGGCGTCGAAAATGGTGGAAAAGAAAATGGGTACCGACGGCGAGGAGAGAACAGGCCGGACCGGCCACTTTTCGGCCACCGTTGGTGAAACCGAGGCCAGATTCGTGAATCAGACTACCCCGCGAAGCTGCTGGAGGTGAAAGCCGGCGAGGAACTGGTCGACAGAGCTTCAAACGACGAAGAAGAAAATCGGACCGGACTGAACCAACTGAACCGGACCGATCTGAACGAGAGCCAATTGAGCCTGAACGAGAGCCAATTGAGCTCCGATTTTCATACCCCACATAGCACTGGGTAAGTACATTTTAATTTCGACAATTAGAGTCCTTAATGCAGAGTTAAGATTATTTTACGGATTAATTCTGTATTGTAAGACCCGAATTTAACTAAATACGAAAATTAAATAAGAAAAGATGAGGAGTATTTGTGAAGGAAGTCGGGTTAAATTAATCCCGAACACGTGTAAGGGCCAAATGGTCAAAAGATCGAAAGCCGGTATAATTTCGATAAGGGAATTTAATTAAAAATATGGATTTAAGAAATCTTGGTCAATAAAAGTGAAATAAAATTATTTCGGATTAAATTGATCAAGATAGTAATTTATGAAAATTAATCGGGATTAATCGAGATTTTTAGTTCGGAAAAAAAAAAAAATAATCCCGAAAATAATCGAAAAATATACCGAAAGGTCACCCGGGACAATATCCCGAAAATACGGAGAAATTATACCCGAAAAAGGATTAAAAATAAATTAAATAAATTAAATAAAATTAAATTATTTAAATTAGAATAAAAATAATAATTTTGTATGATATTTTGGGGTGTTTTAATATATTATAAGGAATAGTAAAACAATTAAAATAAATAAAAATAAAATTAATAAAATTAATAAAACAAAAAAAAAAAAGAGAGAAATTGGAAAAAAAAAACCATCGGGGAGAGAGAAAAATGAAGCAGAAAAACGGAGAAGAAGAAGCTGCCGCGCGTGGCCGACCGACCCACGGCCACCGGGCACCGACGGCCTCCGACGAGGGGCCGATCAGCAAGAGGAGAGGTCGGCGAATCCATCGGCGCTGGCGACGCGCCCCAAGGAGACCGGAAAACGGCGAACGGAGGAAGAAAAGCCACGGGGAAAAACGGAGTCGGTGCCGGCGATCCACGGCAGCTGGGGACGATCGGCGGGCACCGGTGTGACCGGGGAGAGGAGCCGGTCCTTTTGAGACCGGTATCGGCCGGCGAGACCACCGGAATCCGGTGGATCGAGGGAGAGAAGCCACGGAGGGAGAAGACGAATCCGGCGGCCACCGGCGAGATTCGGCCAACCCCGACCCCAGCCGAAGACTCCCCAGGCCCAGACGGAGCGATTGGTGGCGGTGGCAGCCACCGAAACCGGCGGACGGCGCCGGAAACAGAAAAGGAAGGAAATGGGTCCGACGGCGAGGAGAGAAGAGGCCGGACCGGCGGCTTTCCGGCGGCCTTGGGCGAATCCGAGCCCAGATTCGAGGTGCGGACGGCCTTGCGGAGCGTTTGGCGGTGGAAGCCGGTGGAGAACCGGCCGGAAAAGGGGCGAACCGGCGGTGAACCGGTCGAACCGGGGTGAACCGGCGGTCTGAACCGGGTTGAACCGGTCTGAACCGGTTCAGCCAAGAAAGAAGGGAAAAAAAAGAAGAAAAAGGGAAAAAGAAAAAGAGGAAAAAATTGGGGAAAATTCCTGTGATGCAATCGAGCTTCGGGTAAGTCGACAAGCGGTCAAAATGACCCGATTTAAATTTGGAATATTTTATTTAATTAATTTTGGGCTGAAAACTTACCCGAAAAAATTGTGGAATTGTGTAGCTCGACGATTGGAATCCACCGAGGGCTCGAGACAGCCTCAATTTACGGACTAGCATGGAATATCGGGTAAGTGACCCCTATTTACGACAATTACCTTGTATTGCGTGATATTGATTTAATTCCCGCAATTATTTGAATTAATTTATGGAAATTTAGATAAATTGTCGTAAATAGTGAATTTAGATATTCGAGAATTAGAACGAGGCCCGATAAATTATTGGTGGGCCCAATGAGCCCAATAGGCCTCGATAAGTGGGAATTTAGTGAAAAGCGGGCTTAAGGCCGATTAAGGCCCATTAAGGTGCAATCGGGCCCAATAAGGGTAAACGGGCCCAATGATTTAAATTAAGCCCAGAAAGTAATAGATACAATTAAATTGCATAATATCTGACCTGAGGAATGTTAATACGCAGTTCCGGGCATTGGATTGGAAGCAAATCGGACTGCGCGATGGGACTACATTGGAAAAGAAAAAGGTCAGACTCGACGAGAATCGAGGTAAGGGAATTCTGCGGACTGCTAGAGGTAACAGTACGCAATTTTAAATTCATATGCAGTCCTTTAAAACTAATTGAAGGGTCTAGAGGTCGAAGAACAATTTTAGTGCCCCGTATGGGCAAAATTACTAAAATACCCTTGCTAAGGGTAAAATTCTAAAAATTTAGGAAAAATTGGGAGGAGCAAGGACAAGAGGTTCCTGCTCGTTCTGGAGGTATTTCAACGCATGCATGAGTAGGCTGGCTCACCTTGAAAGAAAATGCATAGCATTGCATATCTTAACTGATGTGATTTCTGTGAAAACTATTTGGAAATAACCGAGCCGCCTACATGTTTTTATTTACATGTGACGTGCTAGAGCTCAGCTCGCACGATGTTTGACTTGTGTAATGCATGCATTAGTGCTGGAGCGAGAGCTCGCACTAGAGTTTTACATGCATAGGTGCTAGAGTATAACTCGCACCAGATTTCACATGCTTTTGCGTGACATGGTGCTAGAGTCTAACTCGCACCAGATTTTACATGATTTTCATGACAGGGTGCGGGAGTTTAACTCGCACCAGATTTTATAAGATTTTCATACGATTTGTATACAGAGTGCTGAGCCTAGCTCGCACTAGTTTTACTGGATTTGTGGAGTAGCGCTGTCTGCCCTAGGAGTCAGCCAAAAGGCCCAACAGGCTCAATAGACCTCTTAAGTAGGGTGAGAGTGAGGGATGAGGTTGGCGGCCTTGTGGAGATGTAAAGCGGGCTCTGCCAAGTTTACTTGATTTGATGAGAGTGCTGAGCATCGCTCGCACTGATTCTTAAGAGAACATACAATGAGCCGTGCTTGGAGCATCGGGTAGACTGTGTGTCACCGATTTAATAGGCTCGCACGTGCGTTTTGAGACATGGCAACGAGTATTGAGTTATGAAAACCTCTGTGGGAAGCAGGCCAATTGGGCTGGAGTACCTAGAGTGATATGGGTCCATGGAGTACGATGTACCGTGCAAGTAGCATGGAGTACGATGTACCGTGGGGTATCTTCGGATACGGTATCTTTGTGATACAGAGTATCTTCGGATACGGTATCTTTGTGATACGGGGTATCTTTGTGATACGGTATCTTCGTGATACGGGGTATCTTTGGATACGGCATCGACGGATGCGTGAGATCGGATAAGACTGACGGGTTGGATTGACCCACCTCCCGGGCAGTTCCCGATCAGGGTGAGACCTCGTACACTGGGATCCGTGAAGCTAGAGGACTCACGAGGACATATTGGCCAGTCCTGGTTATTACCGATATACAGTATTGCCTAGTCTCGTATCTTGTATATATATACGTATGTTTTCGATATCGATGCTTTTGAGAAATTTTATTTCCATGGTTTTTGTGTGAGTCAGGATCACCCGAAGGAGGGGTCGAGTCCTGACTTCATTGTGAAATTTTTAAAGAGAAAGAAATGATTTAAAATAATTGCATGTTGAGTTTTCCGTGCAACTGGATTTACATAACATCACAACATCATATCATATGTTTTAAAATGTGTGGAGAAAGGGTGGTTTATGCATGGCACCACGTTCATGTAGGTAGTATGGTTACCTACTTGTTCGTAGGATTGCCTTACTGAGCTTGATGTGCTCACCCCTTTCATTTTCTCCCACAGATGATCTCCAGTTGAAGTTGAGGCGACTCAGTACTGCATTCCGGATATCCGCTGCTGCCCATCAACATAAGGTATATACACTTGTACTTATTGTATCTACATAAGCATAGCACAGTAACATGTTTGTAAGTAACTTTAGGGGATGTATAAATAATATAACAATTATAAATGACTGGAGAAGAAATAAGTACTGGGGTAGATGTATGGTGGGACTGGCATTGACGCACAGCCCAATTAGTAGTGGAGTGTTGGTCACGATTCGAGGACAGGTAAGAATTAAAGTAAGAAAATAATAAAAACGCGAAAAATTAACTCTGATTTTTGGGTAGTTTGGGTCGTGACATATAAAGGTGGTATCAGAGCAACAATTGGTCTTATGTGTGTCAGTGTCAGTAATTAGGAAATTACATCCCCGTGTTACTGTGCTTAGTTAGATACAATAGTGTATATCGAAATGGGCTTGACTAAGAAATGGTTGAGAATGCAGGAATGCTTAATATGAGTCGCGTTAGATGAGATAGTGCACGAGGCAGAGGTCGTGGAGATAGACCTAAGTCTGCTAAGTCGTGCTGAGTTTGGCTATGAGAATCAGTATGAGATTGGAATAGAGGCGAATGTTGAGCATGCCTCACAGAGTCCGACAGAGTGATCGGACAGTATTGAGACACGCTTCGCGAGATTGGAGCGGAGTGTGGAGATTATTTTGAGGAGCAAATTGCTCAGATTATGTATGAGATCAGAGGGCGCAGCGGAGCATTGGTGGAAACCCGCTCGACCCATCTTAAGAGTTGAGATGAGAAATGATTATGGATATATTCCGGTGACAGGATATCCCGGACATGATTTAAAGGAAAGTTCGGATTAAAGTCCTTGCTTTGACCCAGAGGATTTGATTTATTGACGAGCATGGAGACTCGATTATACTCTGGGCAGATAATTCCTCGACACTATGAACAAGTGACAATCGAGATGTTTAAAGGTTCATGAAATGACTCAACTTTTCGATTAGAGTCCAATTGACCGTGAGATATTGCCTATACCGAGGCAGTGCACAGATTTACAGTTGGGTAAATAAGAACACGAATTGCACGCCTCTGTGATTGAGAAAGGTAATGAGGGCCGAAATAGAGACGAAAAAGAGAATCGAGAAATGACAGAAATGTCAAAATGGGAAAATACAAATTTGGTAAAAGATTAGATTTGACGAGTTATGGAGTAAGATAATTGGTAAGGCCCCAGCGTATCCAATTTTGGCACTCTGGAGGGGCATTGTGATTTTGAGGACCCCGACCTGCTACGAAACAGAGTAGCAGTGTAAGTACTGTAAGCAGTGTGGGATATGTGGTGGATACCACAGAAAAAGGGTCTATACCTACACGGTATTGGTGAAAATGGTCGTCAAGTGTGGTAAGACAGACCATTGATTTTGATTGCTCAGAGTTGAGCGAGATTTTCCCACAGGAAAGTAAAGAGACAGAAAAATTTCGTTGGTATAGCTGCAACGAAAAGGGAGGCAATAGCCGAAAAGAAAAAGGAAAGTAAGTTGTTGGACGAAGGCGAGAGGATGTCTTGGACCAGGACACTATTGATGTTTCATGGATGTGGTGTAAGATACCACACTTGTTATGAATAATGAAGTACATATGTTTATTGATCCTGGTGCCACATATTTATTTATACCGCCTTCATTCGCTTATAAGTGAGTAAAAGGCATGAATGCCTACATCATTGGGGATAATTCTGATAAATGAGTGCCCCAATAGAGGAGGATTAATTAACGGAATATGGCTATAGAGATTTTAAGTTGAAAACAGGGGTGAAAACATCACTGAAGAGTATACTGTAAGTGTTGACAAGTGATAACAAGGGGTGCGACAATTGAAATTAAAGGAGTAAAGGATTGTACTCACTGAATGAATGATGACGAGAGTTTCATTATAATTGATACACTAAGGAGAAAATCTTTGAGATAAGATAGATCCTAAGTACAAGATGTATCGGAGTAAGAGGCGTATGCTAGGTAAGAACATCCTTACGATATGAAGTAATTGGGATTAAGCAATTAGTAAGGAATATAAATTATAACCAAGGATAAAGATGGGTATAACCATAACCAGTAGTTGTGGTTAAGTCTGAAGGCTAATAAAGGTATTTCAAAATACCTCCCCGCCTGAAGACTTGACAGCGTCTAAAAGTATATATATATATATATAACCTATAACGTGAAATCGATCGGCGTAATAGATACCTTTAGCATTAGGATACCATTACTAAGACGATAAGAATATAAAAACTCGACAAATCATAAAGGTTAACATAGAAAAATTTAATAAGAGCCGTTAAGATAAGAAAAGGAAATGACGCAGGTTAGTACCTGAAGACGTAAGTGATTTTGAAGGATCTTATACGCTTATGCGTAAATAAGTCAAGGATTAGATCGACTTGTAATCATCATTATCGATGATATGTAGGGTGTAGTTAAAGCCTAGGGCGAATTATAGGCAACAATTGGAAGATGGCTTTTACAGATGGACTGCTGCAAGTTCCAAAAGGATATACCTGGTTGACACGTTTAACCAAGAAAACGTGGTCATTGAATGAGATAATAAATAAGATGATAGATGTGACGTGAATTTGGCGTGATGAAGTATGAACTGACCACCGTGATTAATTTCACCATACCCAACAGCTCAAGAGGTTCTCAGTGAGTATGGATACCTCGAAATAATGAATGAGCTGTGTATTGATGTATAATGGGAAGATAGTCAAGTATGGAGTCAGACAACTCCTTGATCATGAAATAAACTATCTGACCCATGATTTAAAGTTGACAACAGTATTTGTACCGAGGATATGGTACTATTATGTACACAGTGAGAAATTGTAGATATGCACTGATCATAAAGCCCGAGTATCTGTTTTTACAGAAAGAGGCGAACATGAGAATATACATATTGGGTTAGAGCTTCTGAGAGGCTTTGATTTGTGAAAATTGTACCACCCAGGAAAGGCTGATGCTTTGAGTAGAAAGAGCCTCGGGATGGTACCACATATGATGGTCAGGGAGCGTGAGCTGCTAGATGCAGATGTGAACCTCAGTATTGATGTGATCCCTTCTGATGATGACAGTGATTGTGTGACAGCTAGCCTGATGACTAGTACCGGATGAGAGTGCCCGGATTTGCCAGGCTTAGCGTGATGATCGACCGGATGTCGATAGTTTGGGTTTGATTCAGAAGGGTACAGTGGTAGAGATCACAAAGAGTGTGATAATGATTTACAGAGAGGTTCAGAGATAGTATAAGTGCTCCCCAGGACCACAGTTGATGAGATAGTAATATTGTCAGAAGCTCACTCTTCGGGATATACAGTGCATACGGAAGTAAAGAAATATATCGAAATCTCGAAAAGGGTATGGGTGGTCAGATGTGAAAAGAGATATTGGTGGAGATTGTAGAAAAGTGCCTAGTATGTCAGCAGAATAAGGTAGAGTATTAAAAAGTCTGCAGAGTTATTGCAGCACCTACCTATATTGACACGGCACGAAAAACGAGAGTAAGTCTCCATGAATGTCGTGATGGGTTATAGAGGACCCGGATAAATCAGGAGACTATTTGGATGATAGTCGCCAAATTGATTAAGTCTACCCACCTTCTAGTTATGAACTCCCCAGATACTCAGAATGTGTATGAGGATTTATGTGTAAGGCAGTTTGTGGAACATTATGTAGCGTTCCAGTGAGCATGGTATCATATAGGGATTCCCGCTTCACCTTCTACTTCAGAGAATATTTTTAGGAAGCTATGGTAACTCGACTGAGTATTAGCACAGCTTTCCATCCTCAGACAGATGATCAGTCAGAGAGGACTGTATAAGTTCTGGAGGATCCGATGAAAGCGTGTGCCATTGATTTTATAAGCTCCTGGAATGATCAGTTGATTTCTAATTGAAGTCGCCAATAACGATAATTGGCAATTGAGTATCGGGATAACAAGATATGAGACCGTGTATGGCTGTAGGGGTTGTTCCCCAAATTTGGATAAGAAAAAGTGGGTGACAGATATAATTATTTTGACTTTGGATAATAAGTCTCTGAGGATGTTTAGTTAAGGATGAGAGATTAAGAACACCTCAGAGCAGATAGACAAGTATTGGAAATTTCCCTTGGTGAATTATTATGGTTGAAAGTTACATGTCCTAAGAGAATAAGGACATAGCGGAACTTTTGGAAGAAGTAAATTGAGTTGAGCTGGATCGAATCCTTGAGAGATTGGACAAGTGGGAGATAAGACCTGTAGGTTGTTGTTAATCACTTGGATTAACAGGCACCCACAATGTGTCCCCGCTTATGATGCTTCGGTACTACTATCCAGATCCAGCAGAGGTGGCAGGATATGAACTCCAAAAGTTCAATTTAAGGAAAATACAAATATATTGAAGAAGATTGATTCGGGCATTAAACAGGAAAGAGAAAGTATTGGGGTTTAAGATAATCCCCCTAATCAAAGTCCTTTGGTAGTAATACACTCCGGAGAAGGTTACATAAGAATTTAAGAGTATGATACAATCGATATACCCGGAGTGGTATATGGACTCATATGGCTTGGTTCTAATTTGGAGGACCAAATTTCCTTAAGTGGGGGAGAGTTGTAAGACCCGAATTTAACTAAATACGAAAATTAAATAAGAAAAGATGAGGAGTATTTGTGAAGGAAGTCGGGTTAAATTAATCCCGAACACGTGTAAGGGCCAAAATTGTCAAAAGATCGAAAGCCGGTATAATTTCGATAAGGGAATTTAATTAAAAATATGGATTTAAGAAATCTTGGTCAATAAAAGTGAAATAAAATTATTTCGGATTAAATTGATCAAGATAGTAATTTATGAAAATTAATCGGGATTAATCGAGATTTTTAGTTCGGAAAAAAAAAATAATCCCGAAAATAATCGAAAAATATACCGAAAGGTCACCCGGGACAATATCCCGAAAATACGGAGAAATTATACTCGAAAAAGGATTAAAAATAAATTAAATAAATTAAATAAAATTAAATTAGTTAAATTAGAATAAAAATAATAATTTTGTATGATATTTTGGGGTGTTTTAATATATTATAAGGAATAGTAAAACAATTAAAATAAATAAAAATAAAATAAATAAAATTAATAAAACAAAAAAAAAAAAAGAGAGAAATGGGAAAAAAAAAACCATCGGGGAGAGAGAAAAATGAAGCAGAAAAACGGAGAAGCAGAAGCTGCCGTGCGTGGCCGACCGACCCACGGCCACCGGGCACCGACGGCCTCCGACGAGGGGCCGATCAGCAAGAGGAGAGGTCGACGAATCCATCGGCGCTGGCGACGCGCCCCAAGGAGACCGAAAAACGGCGAACGGAGGAAGAAAAGCCACGGGGAAAAACGGAGTCGGTGCCGGCGATCCACGGCAGCTGGGGACGATCGGCGGGCACCGGTGTGACCGGGGAGAGGAGCCGGTCCTTTTGAGACCGGTATCGGCCGGCGAGACCACCGGAATCCGGTGGATCGAGGGAGAGAAGCCACGGAGGGAGAAGACGAATCCGGCGGCCACCGGCGAGATTCGGCCAACCCCGACCCCAGCCGAAGACTCCCCAGGCCCAGACGGAGCGATTGGTGGCGGTGGCAGCCACCGAAACCGGCGGACGGCGCCGGAAACAGAAAAGGAAGGAAATGGGTCCGACGACGAGGAGAGAAGAGGCCGGACCGGCGGCTTTCCGGCGGCCTTGGGCGAATCCGAGCCCAGATTCGAGGTGCGGACGGCCTTGCGGAGCGTTTGGCGGTGGAAGCCGGTGGAGAACCGGCCGGAAAAGGGGCGAACCGGCGGTGAACCGATCGAACCGGGGTGAACCGGCGGTCTGAACCGGGTTGAACCGGTCTGAACCGGTTCAGCCAAGAAAGAAGGGAAAAAAAAGAAGAAAAAGGGAAAAAGAAAAAGAGGAAAAAATTGGGGAAAATTCCTGTGATGCAATCGAGCTTCGGTTAAGTCGACAAGCGGTCAAAATGACCCGATTTAAATTTGGAATATTTTATTTAATTAATTTTGGGCTGAAAACTTACCCGAAAAAATTGTGGAATTGTGTAGCTCGACGATTGGAATCCACCGAGGGCTCGAGACAGCCTCAATTTACGGACTAGCATGGAATATCGGGTAAGTGACCCCTATTTACGACAATTACCTTGTATTGCGTGATATTGATTTAATTCCCGCAATTATTTGAATTAATTTATGAAAATTTAGATAAATTGTCGTAAATAGTGAATTTAGATATTCGAGAATTAGAACGAGGCCCGATAAATTATTGGTGGGCCCAATGAGCCCAATAGGCCTCGATAAGTGGGAATTTAGTGAAAAGCGGGCTTAAGGCCGATTAAGGCCCATTAAGGTGCAATCGGGCCCAATAAGGGTAAACGGGCCCAATGATTTAAATTAAGCCCAGAAAGTAATAGATACAATTAAATTGCATAATATCTGACCTGAGGAATGTTAATACGCAGTTCCGGGCATTGGATTGGAAGCAAATCGGACTGCGCGATGGGACTACATTGGAAAAGAAAAAGGTCAGACTCGACGAGAATCGAGGTAAGGGAATTCTGCGGACTGCTAGAGGTAACAGTACGCAATTTTAAATTCATATGCAGTCCTTTAAAACTAATTGAAGGGTCTAGAGGTCGAAGAACAATTTTAGTGCCCCGTATGGGCAAAATTACTAAAATACCCTTGCTAAGGGTAAAATTCTAAAAATTTAGGAAAAATTGAGAGGAGCAAGGACAAGAGGTTCCTGCTCGTTCTGGAGGTATTTCAACGCATGCATGAGTAGGCTGGCTCACCTTGAAAGAAAATGCATAGCATTGCATATCTTAACTGATGTGATTTCTGTGAAAACTATTTGGAAATAACCGAGCCGTCTACATGTTTTTATTTACATGTGACGTGCTAGAGCTCAGCTCGCACGATGTTTGACTTGTGTAATGCATGCATTAGTGCTGGAGCGAGAGCTCGCACTAGAGTTTTACATGCATAGGTGCTAGAGTATAACTCGCACCAGATTTCACATGCTTTTGCGTGACATGGTGCTAGAGTCTAACTCGCACCAGATTTTACATGATTTTCATGACAGGGTGCGGGAGTTTAACTCGCACCAGATTTTATAAGATTTTCATACGATTTGTATACAGAGTGCTGAGCCTAGCTCGCACTAGTTTTACTGGATTTGTGGAGTAGCGCTGTCTGCCCTTGGAGTCAGCCAAAAGGCCCAACAGGCTCAATAGACCTCTTAAGTAGGGTGAGAGTGAGGGATGAGGTTGGCGGCCTTGTGGAGATGTAAAGCGGGCTCTGCCAAGTTTACTTGATTTGATGAGAGTGCTGAGCATCGCTCGCACTGATTCTTAAGAGAACATACAATGAGCCGTGCTTGGAGCATCGGGTAGACTGTGTGTCACAGATTTAATAGGCTCGCACGTGCGTTTTGAGACATGGCAACGAGTATTGAGTTATGAAAACCTCTGTGGGAAGCAGGCCAATTGGGCTGGAGTACCTAGAGTGATATGGGTCCATGGAGTACGATGTACCGTGCAAGTAGCATGGAGTACGATGTACCGTGGGGTATCTTCGGATACGGTATCTTTGTGATACAGAGTATCTTCGGATACGGTATCTTTGTGATACGGGGTATCTTTGTGATACGGTATCTTCGTGATACGGGGTATCTTCGGATACGGCATCGACGGATGCGTGAGATCAGATAAGACTGACGGGTTGGATTGACCCACCTCCCGGGCAGTTCCCGATCAGGGTGAGACCTCGCACACTGGGATCCGTGAAGCTAGAGGACTCACGAGGACATATTGGCCAGTCCTGGTTATTACCGATATACAGTATTGCCTAGTCTCGTATCTTGTATATATATACGTATGTTTTCGATACCGATGCTTTTGAGAAATTTTATTTCCATGGTTTTTGTGTGAGTCAGGATCACCCGAAGGAGGGGTCGAGTCCTGACTTCATTGTGAAATTTTTAAAGAGAAAGAAATGATTTAAAATAATTGCATGTTGAGTTTTCCGTGCAACTGGATTTACATAACATCACAACATCATATCATATGTTTTAAAATGTGTGGAGAAAGGGTGGTTTATGCATGGCACCACGTTCATGTAGGTAGTATGGTTACCTACTTGTTCGTAGGATTGCCTTACTGAGCTTGATGTGCTCACCCCTTTCATTTTCTCCCACAGATGATCTCCAGTTGAAGTTGAGGCGACTCAGTACTGCATTCCGGATATCCGCTGCTGCCCATCAACATAAGGTATATACACTTGTACTTATTGTATCTACATAAGCATAGCACAGTAACATGTTTGTAAGTAACTTTAGGGGATGTATAAATAATATAACAATTATAAATGACTGGAGAAGAAATAAGTACTGGGGTAGATGTATGGTGGGACTGGCATTGACGCACAGCCCAATTAGTAGTGGAGTGTTGGTCACGATTCGAGGACAGGTAAGAATTAAAGTAAGAAAATAATAAAAACGCGAAAAATTAACTCTGATTTTTGGGTAGTTTGGGTCGTGACATGTATAAAAAGGAATATTATTCAAAATTTTACAGTAATTATCGTAAATAGTATATGGCTATCTAAAGAGTTTGGAACAGAGCCCAATGGCTATTGAGAGCCCAATAGACCAAAGAAGGGGTTTAATAAGTAGAAACGGGCTGGAAATGGGTCAAGGCCTATTAAGGTGCGATTGTGCCTAATAAGAGTAAATTGACCAAATTAGTTAAATTGACTGTAGTAAACTTGAGAATTATATTTATTACGTTAAATTGACATGGTAAATAATTATCTGCAGCTCCAGAGTACATATTGGGAGCTAAACGGATCGGGTGATCGGTAGAATTGGAAAAGTTAGACTGTACAGAGAATCGAGGTAAGGGAATTTTGTAGGTGCATAGAGATTTCTATACATATTTTTGAGGGGAGTTATAGGGCCTAGAATTTCTTAAAGTATCTAGAAACGAAATAATAATTTTTACAAAAATCGAGGGATGGGTGAAAAATGACGATATTGCCGCTGGGAGTAAAATTTACAAAAAGGGTAGTAAGGCAAATAAATTGCATGATTATCATGTTTTGATATTTTATATGAATGTATTGCTTTGATTTAATCAAATATACACATAGGTTGGCTGTTGATTTCATGAATTATACGAAAGGGTACCGGTTTGTACCGGTTACAATTTTAAAAGATGTTTTATCAAGATTGAGCCACCTATTATATTTACACGAGTAACATGAGTGCTAGAGTCTTACTCGCACTAAATTTTACTGATTTATTACTCATAAAAGGCCGTACTGGAGCATTGCTAGTACGAGAAATTTGTGTATGTACAAAAATCGTACTGGAGCTTCGCTCGCACGAGATTTTAGATATCATGATATGCATAGCGTCGTGCTGGAGCTTCGCTTGCACTAGACGTGAGTTGACAAGCATATAGTCGTGCGGAAGCCTCATGTAGACTGTGTGTCGTAGAGAGTTGATACGCTCACACGTATACTTTGAGACATGGGTTGGTTATCGACATAGTATTGGGGTGGATAAGACCTACGACAGGCACCCCCAAACTATGATATGGGTCCACAGAGTACGTTTTACCGTGTATGTCACACAGAGTACGCTGTACCGTGCAATCATGATGACTCGATGATATTACTTGATATTCTGGCGGGCAGTTATGATGCCCCGCACACCGGGATCTGTGTAGCCTAGGATCACAGGGACAAAATATGGCCATAGTCCTCGATTTTCATTTAGTAACCTACATGCCTCACATGATACCATACGGTCTGAATAGACTAGGACAAACCTGAAGGAGGGGTAATGTCCCGATTTATGTTTTTAAAAGAGATGCGATTTAATGACCCAAGGTATTCCCAGGGGATGGGTTTAGCCTTGATGTGGTTGTTTTGTGATAAAACAAATAAGCTTTAACATGATGAGTTTATGATGAAACTAATAAGTTTTAATGTGACGAGCCTGAGATGTCATATATGATGATTTTTCCATGTTTGTTTTATATGTTGATTTCATGAATTCTCTTATATATGATATATACATACATGTGGCATCATTTTAGTCTTACCTCATGCTCCAAATATAAAAGATTTTATATCATGACATTATCAGCACGTAGATAGTATAGTTATCTACCTGCTTACATTATTGCCTTACTGAGCAAGTTTCACTCACCCTTTCATTTTCCACCCCACATGGTACATTCAATAGAAGAGAGCGACAGTAGTCTTGCATTTCGGTTATCCGCTGCTTCCTATCAAGACCAGGTATACACATTCGTGAACATATAGAGGCACAGTACTGTAAACGGATGTAATATTGGGGATGTATTTAGTTAAAATAAATTGATATGTAAATGAAATATGGAAAATAGATGTTAAGGTAAGTAACATGATAGGAGGGACTAACATCGACTCATAGCCTAACTGTTAGTAGTGAAACTGTTCACGATGGGTAAGGAAATGAAAAAGCAAAAAATTTTTAGGGGTTTTTAGGAAAAATGGGTCGTGACAGCGCAGACTATAGTTATGTGAATAAAATCATGTGTTGCACGCCTCTGAGATTGGGAAAGGTAGTAAGGGTCGAATAGAGATAAAAAGAGAATAGTGGATGACAGAGATGTCAGAACGAAAAAAAGGTAGTTTGGTAAAAGCTTAGAGCTGTTAAGTCATGGGGTAAGATGATTTGTAAGGTGCCAGTGTATCCAATTTCAACATTTATGAGGGGTGTTGTGAATTGAGGACCCCGACCTGCTCCGTAGTAAATGTAAATAGTGTATGATGTGTGGTAGATACCACGGAAATAAGATGTTGGACGAGGGCGAGTGTATGCCTTAGACCAGGCCACTACTGATGTTTCATCTGAGGTGGTGGAAGATACCACACTGGTTGTAAAAAATGAAGTAATTATTTTAATTGATCCTGGTGCCACGCATTTATTCATACCGCCTTCATTTGCTTATAAGCTAGTGAAAGATGTGAAGCTGTACCCTTAGGCAATATGATGATAGTTAGCTGATTATCACTAACTGAATATGGGTATAGGGATTATAAGTTGAAAACGGGGGAAAAAGGATATGTCAGCCGCTTTTATTCGATCAAATATGAATAATTTTGAAGTAATATTTAAGAATAGATTGATTCGGCTGCAAAATATGTTGTTTAGATTGCTATCCTAAGATAGTGATGTTTTTACCCCTGAAAAGTGTACTGTAAGTTTTAACAAGTAATGAAAGAGTTTGTTATAAGTGATATATGAAAGGAGATAAGTTTTGAGATGTGATAGATCTTGAAGACAAGATATATTAGAATAAGAGGCGTATGCAAGGTAAGAATATCTTTGATATGTAAAGTAATTTGGATTAAGCGATATGTAGTGAATATTAATTGCGGCCAAGGATAAGAGGAGGATATATATCCATAACCAGTCTATGTGGTCAAGTCTGAGCGTTAATAAAGGTATTTCAAAATACCTCCCCGCCTGAAGATTTGACAGTGTTTAGAAGTACACATAACCTATAAATTGAAATCGACAGTCTAATATATACATTTAAAATTTGGGTACCTTTACTGGTACAATAAAGAAATATAGAATTTGATTAATCATGAAGGTTTAAAAAAAATTAAAATTTTATAAAAGCCGTTAATATAAGAAAAAGGAAATGACGTGGATTAGTATCTTGAATGAAAGCGATTTTGAAATGACATTATACGTTTATGCGTACATAGGTCAAGGATATGGGTGATTGAAATATTTAGTGGAACTCAGCTACGATGAGGTATTTAAACCTTACCTGGACTGATTGGTTGTCATCTTTAGCGATGATATTTTAATGTATTCGAAGTCCAGGGAAGAGCATGAGTAGCAACAGGAAATTGTCTTACAGACGAGTTGTTTAGAGTTTCTCGAAATGGGTTGCTCAGTTGACACATCTTGTTTGAAAAAGATTGTATGCCAGTAGGATGATAAGTATGAAAGTAGCTTCGGTGAGTTTTGGTATATTGAAGTAATAAACTGACTATCGTAATTATTCTCACCATAACCAACAGCTCAAGAGGTTTCAGTGTGTATGGATACCTCAAAATAAGGATTGGGCTGTGTATTGATGTAAAATGGGAAGATAGTCGTTTATGGATCCAAATAGTTCAAGGACCATGAGAGAAACTATTCGACCCATGATTTAGAGTTAGCAGCCATAGCGTTTACACTAAAAGTATGGCGCCACCACTTAAATGGTAAGAAATTTTAGGTATGCACTGATTGTAAGAGCCCCGAGTATCTATTTTCACAGAAAGAGTAGAATATGAGATAACCAAGAGGGTTAGAGCTTCTAAGGATTACGATTGTGAACATTGTACCACCCAGGAAAGGCTAATGTAATGGCTGATACCTTGAGCAGAAAGAGCCTCGGGATGGTATCACATATGATGGTCAGGGAGCATGAGCTGTTAGAGCAGTTGTGAGCCTCAGTAGTGATGTGATCCCTTCTGATGATGACAGAGATTTTGTGATAGCTAGCCTGAGGGTAGAACTGGATTTGAGTAACTGGATTTGCCTGGCTTAGCGTGATGATCGGTATGGTGTCGATAGTGTGGGTCAGATTCAGAAGGGTATAGTGACAGAGTTCACAGTGAGTGATGATAACTTACAGAGGTTCAAAGACAGTATAAGTGCTCCCTAGGACCACAGTTGATTAGATAGTGTTATTGTCAGAAGCTCACTCTTCGGGATATACAGTGCATCCGAGAAGTAATAAATATATCAGAATCTCTGAAAAGGGTATTGGTGGTCAGATATGAAAAGAGACATTGTAGAGATTGTGGAGAAGTGTCTCGTATGTCAGCAGATTAAAGTAGAGTACTAGAAGTCTGCAAGATTATTACAGCCTCTACTATATATTGACACGGAAATGGAAGCATGTTACCATGAATTTCGTGATGGGTTACAGAGGGCCCGGATGAATCACGAGTCTATCTGGGTGATAGTCGATAGATTGATTAAGTCTACCCACTTTCTGGTTATGAAATCCCCATATACTCTAAGTGCGTAGGCGGATTTATGTGTACGAAAAATTGTGAAACATTGTGTAGCGTTCCAGTGAGCATGGTATCAGATAGGGATTCCTGCTTCACTTCCCACTTCGGGGAATATTTTTCAGGAAGCTATAGGAACCCGACTGAGTGTTAGCACAGCTTTTCATCCTCAGACAGATGGTCAGTCAGAGAGGATTGTACAAGTTCTGGAGGATATGATGAGAGCGTGTGCCATTGATTTTATAAGCTCCTGGGATGATCAGTTGTTACTAATCGAATTCGCCAACAATGACAGTTGTAACTTGAGTATCGGGATAACATTTTATATGAGGCATTGTATGGTCCTAGGGAGTTGTTTCCCGACTTGGATAAGAAGAAGTGGGTGACAAATAGAGAATTGCTTTCGAATTGGTAAGACAAACCTTTGAGGATGTTCAGTTAAATTGTGAAAGATTAAGAACACCTCAAAGCAGACAGAAAGACTATGTTGAGGAGAGACAAAAACCATTTGAATTCACTGAGGGTGAATCAGTATTGTTGGAAGTTATTTGTCATAAGGGCATAAGGACATAACGAGATTCAGAAAGAAAGAAAATTGAGTTTCGTTAAATGGAATCCTTTGAGAGATTGGACAATGTTGGAGATAAGGCCTATAGGTTGGCGTTTCCACCTGAATTCGCAAGCATCCACAATGTGTCCCATCTGTTGATACTTTGGAAATACTATCCGGACCCAGCATATGTGATCAAATATGAGCTCCAACAGCTTAGCTCAATGAAAGTATAACGTATGTTGAAAAAAATCGATTTTAGTATTAGACGGAAGGAGAAGGTGTTAAGGTTTAAGATGATCTCCCTAGTCAAGTCCGTTGGTAGTATTACACTCCGAAAAAGTTGCATAAGCATTAAAAAGTATGATGCGATAGACGTACTCGGAGTTGTTTATAGACCCTTTTGACTTGGTTCTAATTTGGAGGACCAAATTTCTTAAGTGGGGGAGATTATGTAAGACCCGATTTTATTCAAAACACGAAATGAGAAAAGATCAAATGAAGAATTGAAATGGTATTCCCGAACACGTTGAAGGGTAAAACGATCAAAAGATAAAAATTTGGTATTAATTGGATAAGAAAATTTCATTAAAAATATGGGATTGAGAAATCTTAATCAATAACAAAGAAATAATTAAATTTTGGATTAAATTGATCAAGATATGAATTTATAGGAATTAATTAAAATTTTCACCTCGGGAAATTATCCCGAAAATATTGAAAAAATATACCGAAAATACAAAATAAGATCGATAAATTCAATTATTGATATAATGAATAAAATAATATTTTTAGAAGATATTTTAGAATTTTTAATATATTTTAATTGATTAAAATAATAATAAAAATAAATTATAAATAAATAAATAAAAAGTTTGAAATCGCGAAAACGAAAGAAACAGAAAATGAAACAGGTAAAAGTGAGGAAGCCAAAATCAAGGGAATCTATTTCCCCTCACCGACGAGCCACCGGCAAGACTAAGGGGCCGACGATGACCGACGAAGGCAGCCTAACACCGGACGACCCACCAGTAGCGGCGACACGCCGTGGAGACGCCAAAATCGAGAGATCGATGGAGGGGAGGCCGAAAAGGGAGAGAGGAGATTGGCAGCCATCGACGCCGATTTGGTCCAACCCGAGGCCCGATGATGAACGCCCAGGCCATGGCGCAGTGAATGGCACCGGAATCATGTCGAGAATCGGTCGGACGACGCCGGAACGACAAAGTTAAGCCTGAATCGGTATGGACCAGTTCAGTGTAGTGCAGTATGCTGAACCGGATTGGACCGGTTCAGCCAAAAAGAAAAGAAAGAGAAGAAAAAGAAAGAGAAAAAGGAAATAGAAAAAGAAAAAAATGGGGAAAAATCTTAGTGATGCAATCGAGCTACGAGTAAGTCAATAAGCGGTCGAAATTGACCGATTTAAATTTTGGAATATTTAATTTGATTAATATTCGACTGAAAGTTTACCCAAAAAAATATTTAATTGTGTAGCTCGACAATTAACGTCAAACGAGGACTCGAGTTAGCCTCGATTGGCATACTATCATGGAATCTCGAGTAAGTAACCCTTATTTACGATAATATTACATCGTTATGCGTGTTAGAAATTTATCGCATAAATTACGAATTTAAATTTCGCATGAAATGAATTATATTCTGGAATTAGAGATAAATTTTCGTAAATAATTAATTTAGCTATCCGAAAATTTAGAATGAGGCTCAATAAATACTGATGGGCCCAATGAGCCCAATAGGCCTCGATGATGTGAATAATAAGTGAAAAATGGGCTTAAGGCCGATTAAGGCCCATTATAGTGCAATCGGGAATAATATGGGTAAACGAGCCCAATGATTTAAATTAAGCCCAGAAAATATGAAATACAATTAATTGTATTGTATTTGACCTGATGTACATTTATCCGCAGTTTTAGAGATTGGATTGGGATCAAATTGGATTGCGTGACGAGTCATCAGAGGAAAGGTCAGACTGTACAGAAAAATGAGGTAAGGGAATTGTGTGAGTAGCTAGAGGTAGCTACGCGTATTTTAATAGCTTTTGTATACACTGAATATGTATGTATACACTAAATATGTATAAAGGTCCTAGAAATAGATTAAAGATTTGAAGGACTCGAAATAGGTAAAAATGTTATTTTACCCTTATTGAGGGAATTCACCTAAGGATGGTAAAAGCATGACATGCATGAAATGCATGATTTAAGGAATTTTTAGATTTAAGGAATTTTCTTGGTTTTTAAGTAAAGCAAATCGATAGATTGGCCAGTAATTGCATAAATTTCACAATATAACACTACGTAAGTGTTACTAAGATTTAAATGAAAATTATTTGGAAAATAGGCCAACTATCAAGTTTATATTGAAACAGATAGTGCTGGCGCATAGCTCGCACTATATCTGAATTTGTGAGTGTGCATAAAATGTGCTTGAGCGGTTGCTCGCACCGACTTATGTGACATCATATGCATGAAATGTGCTAGAGCGGTTGCTCGCGTTGATTTTACTAATGTGAAATGCATGAGAGGTGCTAGAGTTTAGCTCGCACTCTGTTTTGAATGTTTTGACTTGTTTTGACTTGATATGAATAAAAAGGTGCTGGAGCGCTTGCTGGCACTAGTGTTAATGATTTGACATGCATGAGAGGTGCTGGAGTTTAGCTCGAATCCTGTTTTGATATGATAATTGCATAAAAGCCGTGTTGGAGTGTAACTCGCACGAGATTTGATTTATTTATGCATAAAGCCATGCTGGAGTGTAACTCGCACGAGATTTGATTTATTTATGCATAAAGCCATGCTGGAGTGTAACTCGCACGAGATTTGATTTATTGATGCATGACACCGTGCTGGAGCTTGCTCGTACGAAGTTTTATATGGATTTATAACTCATTTTAAAGTCGTACTGGAGTGCTACACGTACGTAGATTTTACTGATCTTTATGAAACTGTTCTAGAGCTTCGCTCTCACGAGATTTTTTGATATCATGAATATGCATGGAGCTGTGCTAGAGCTTCACTCGCACTGGGATTTATATGACATGCATATAGCCGTGTTGGAACCTCATGTAGACTGTGTGTCACAGTGAGATGCTATATCTACACGTGCATACTGAGGCATATTTGGTATGGGTGGATAAGACCTATTGCAAGCACCCCCTGATTGAGACTAGGTTCACAGAGTACGATGTACCGTGTATATCACATGGAGTACGCTGTACCGTGTATATCACATGGAGTACGCTGTACCGTGGGGATTGTTGGAGTGGAGTGGTATTAGCCATGAGGCAGCAAGCCTTGCCCTCGCAATCCTGATGTTATGTTGTTCTGGTAGCAGGATTGACCCACCTCTGTTTTAGGTATGATACCCCGCACACTAGGTACCGTGTAGCCAGGGATCACTAGGTTATGGCCATAGCCTCTTTGTTACTGATATAGTCACCTACTTGTCTCACATGATATAACTTATGGTCTCGATAGACCAGGGTAGACTCAAGGGGGGGTCAGGCCCCTGATTATATGATTTTCTACTGTGATGCTAGATTTCAAATGATTTTATAAGACATTAAAAGAAGGGTGATTTTATGACAAAATTTTATAACGAGTTGTTTTATGAGTTTTGAGATGTATTTATGAGATGATTGACCTAGAGGGGTTATTTTATACTGCAGTTTTAATGAAATGATTTAAATGCAGTAGCATGATGAGTTTTCCATTTGTTAATGATAAATTCATGAAAAGAATTATTTCTCATGATTTGTTTTACATGACATGATCTTGATTTACATCATGCTCAGTATGATTTAATGATGTCACATAAAATGCCTTTGATGCATGAATTACATGATTTCTATTTGCACAAATAGTTTTGATAAACTATGTCATTGATGTATGCATGGTTTTGTGCTTGAGATTTTAATGTAAAGAAATGGATTTTAAGGGCATGGCATTATGAGCATGTAGATAGTGGAGTTATCTACTTACTTGCATAGTTACTTTACTGAGCATGTGGTTTGCTCACCCCCTTATTTTCCCATCTTTTCTAAGTACTCGTAGTAGTTAGTGAGCGGCTGAGGACTTGCATTTTTGGTATCCGTTGCTTCCCATTGAGAGTCGGGTATACATATTTGTATAGTTTTGTATCTGAACATGTAATGCACAGTACTGTAAACGTATATGATGTCGGTGATGTAAGGTTATGTAAATACCATTGTGTATGTATTTAGTTAAAGTCAAAAGATAGTAAACTCTGATATGTGAATGTGATTATGGAAATGAAATGGTAAATAGGTGAGAGGTGACTAACACCGAATCATAGCCCAAGTGTTTCGTAAAATGGTCACGATGAGAGAAAATTAAATAATAATCGAAAAGCAAAAAATTTGTAGTGATTTTAGGTAATTTGGGTCGTGACATGTCATTAGTAAATGCTTAAGGGACGTATAATGTCCACCCCTCTCTATGGCATTTATGCCTTTATGTTTTATGGCTGTATAACCAGGACAAGTTAACAACATTCCTATTACTTACTAGTCTAGTGAAGCTAAGGAAACCTTAACTACGACCATAGGTTAACCTTCTCTTTAAGGGCTACCATATCGGGATGTAAATATGTTGCACAATGTTATTAATGGGACAAACTGCCCAGTCTTTAACTTATGTTTAAAATTCTTATGAGCATGTATTTCTAAGTTATGATTTACAATATGCATCTAAGCAGGACTTATTTACATGCCTATTCTTTGTAAAATACCTATGTTATGCTTTGACTTTAAAGCATGATTTTAATTAAGTATGTTTTAAACTAAGACTGCCTTAATTTGGTTTAAATGAAGTATGCATGTTGTTTTACCTTCCCCTCTACATGTACTCTCATTGAGCATTAAGCTTATCCCCTTTTCCTTTTCTATACAAATTACCTACACTTGGTATAGAAAGCGTGACATTTTTTGGGATAGGTTAAGAGAGCGTTGTCCTGCTGCCCATTTGATTCTTTTAAAGATATATACATAAGCTATATATCTTGGTTCGCATGTCAAACACCTTTATGCACAAATTATGTACTTCTTTTTTGGGATGTAACGATATGTCACGACCCAAAACTACCTAAAAATCAGAGTAAATTTTTCGTGTTTTGTTATTTTCTTTCATGCTTACCTGTTCTCTGATCGTGACCACACTCCACTAACAATTGGGCTGTACGTCAATGCCAGTCCCACCAAATTAATTCTTTCTCAGTCATTTATAAATGTTTACAATATTTATACATCCCCTAAAGTTACTTGCAAACATGTTACTGTGCTATACTTATTTAGATACAATATGTACAAGTGTATATACCTTAAATGATGGGCAGTAACAGATATCCGAAATGCAGTATTCAGTCGCCTCAACATCTACTGGAGATTATCTGTGTGAGAAAATGAAAGGGGTGAGCACATTAAGCTCAGTAAGGCAATCCTACGAACAAGTAGGTAACCATTCTACCTACATGAACGTGGTGCCATGCATAAACCACCCTTTCTCCACACATTTCAAAACTGATGCTATGATTCATGATGTCATGTAAAACAAGTTTGCATGGAAAATTCAACATGAAACTATTTCAAATCATTTCTTTCTCATATAAATTTCACAACAAATCCAGGACTCAACCCATCCCTCGGGTGGTCCTGACTCACACAAAATCACGAAAATCAGTTTACATCACACATGTGTTTAAAAAGCATGGAAATAATCATCATGCACATTTGATTTAAAACCCAGTTTCAATCATCGTCAAGATCATCAACATGCGAGACTAGGTAACATCTGTATATCGGTAATAACTAAGACTATGGCCGTGTGTCCTCGTGAGCCCCTCTGCTACATGGATCCTAGTGTGCGGGGTCTCACCCTGATCGAGAACCGCCCGGGAGGTGGGTCAATCCAACCCGTCAGTCTTATCCGATCCCACGCATCCGAAGATACCCCGTATCCAAAGATACCACACGGTACATCGTACTCCATGCTACTTGCACGGTACATCGTACTCCGTGGACCCATATCATATCTCTATACTCATGCCATGTCTCAAAGCGCACGTGCGAGACTATTTAATCGGTGACACACAGTCTACCCGATGCTTTAAGCACGGCTCATCGCATGTTCTCATAAAAATCAATGGGGGGTGAGAGTGATGCTCCAGCACTCTCGTCAATTCAAGTAAAACTAGTGCGAGCTAAGCTCTAGAACTCTCATCAAGTCATGTGAAAAATCTGGTGCGAGTTAGACTCTAGCACCCTGTCACGAAAATCATATAAAACCTGGTGCGAGTTAGACTCTAGCGCCGTATCACGAAAATCATGTATATATATATATATATAAAATCTTGTGTGAGTTGGACTCCAGCACCAATGCATGTAAAACTCTAGTGCGAGCTCTCGCTCCTGCACTAATGCATGCATCACACAATTCAAAACATCGTGCGAGCTGAGCTCTAGCACGTCATATGTCAAGAAAAACACGTAGGCGGCTCTGTTTCCTCAAAACAGTGTTCAAAACAATTTCATCGTTGAAACTATGAAATGCTGTGCATTTTTCTTTCAAGGTTAGTCAGCCTACTCATGCATGCATCAAAAACCTCCAAAACGAGCAGGAACCTCTTGTTCTTGCTCCTCCCAAATTTTCCTAAAATTGTAAATTTTTA
This sequence comes from Firmiana major, assembly GCA_033439115.1. Lineage (NCBI taxonomy): Eukaryota > Viridiplantae > Streptophyta > Magnoliopsida > Malvales > Malvaceae > Firmiana > Firmiana major. The sequence continues at coordinate 36,045,411 of CM065898.1, forward strand.
CCCTTAACAAGGGTATTTTGATAATTTGCCCATTCGGGGCACTAAAATTATTAACTTACTTCTAGACCCTTCAGATAATTTAAAAGACTGCATATGACTTTGAAATTTCGTAAAGTTACCTCTAGCAGTCCGTAGAATTCCCTTACCTTATTTTTCTGTAGAGTCTAACCTTTCCTTTTCCACTGCTGTCTCGTCACGCAGTCCGATCTGCTCTCAATCAAATGTCCAAAACTGCGTATAATTATTCCTCAGGTCAGATATCATACAATTTAATTGTATTTCCTATTTTCTGGGCTTAATTTAAATCATTGGGCCCATTTACCCTTATTGGGCCTGATTGCACCTTAATGGGCCTTAATCGGCCTTAAGCTCGTTTTCCACTTAATTTTCACATTATTGAGGCCTATTGAGCTCATTGGGCCCACCAACAATTTCTTGGGCCTCGTTCTAACTCTCGAATAGCTCAATTTATTATTTAAGACAATTTATCCGACTTTCCAAAATTTAATTTAATTAATGCGGAAATTAAATCCGAAGCACGCATAACGATGCAAATTGTCATAAATAAAGGTTACTTACCTGAGATTCCATGCTAGTACGTAAATCGAGGCTATCTCGAGCTCTCGTTTGACGTCGATTGTCGAGCTACATAATTTCATAAATTTTCGGGTAAATTTCCAGTCGAAAATTAATTAAATAAAATATTCCAAAATTTAAATCGATCAATTTCGACCGCTACTAACTTACCCATAGCTCGATTACATCGCTAGGATTTTTCCTCAATTTTTCCTCTTTTTTTCCCTTTTTCTCCTTTTTTTCCTTTCCTCATTGGCTGAACCTGTTCGGTCCGGTTCAGACCCTGTTCGGACCCGCCAGTTCACCCCGGTTCACTCCGGTTTGACCGGTTCAGGGTCTTGCCGGTCGGTTCTCCGCCGGCTTTCGCCGCCAGTGGCTCCGCTGGGTCGTCCGCAGCACGAATCTGCCCTCGATTTCGTCCAAGGCCGTTGAAAAGTCGCCGGTCCGGCTGTTCTCCTTCGACCGTCGGTACCCAATTCTGGTCTTGGCCGTCGTCAGCGATTTCGACCGTTTCGCCGGCAGCAACCGGTCTTAAAAGGACCGCCTCCTCCTCATGGTCACGCCGGTGGCCTCCGTTCACGCCCAGTCGCCGTGGATCGTCAAAAATCAGGCCGTTTCTCCCTCGATTTTTCCTTCCTCCGATCGGCGTCCTCCGGCCTCCAAACGGCGTGTCTCCGGTGTCCTGAAGATCGTCAGCCTCTCCTCTTCCTCCGCGACTCCTCGTCGGGGGTCGTCGGTCACCGGTGGTGGCTCGTCGGTCTTCCTCGGTTTGGCTTTCGTTTTCCGTCTCTCTCCCCGATTTTCAATTCTGATTTTTTTAACTAATTAATTAATTAATTATTTATTTATTTTATTAATATTTTAATCAATAAAAAAAAATTAAAAATCTAAAATATCTACCAAAATTTATTATTATTTTAATCATTAAAATACATTAAAAATACCCAAATATCTCTTAAAATATCCTAAAAATTATTATTAAATTATAAATTCATTTATTTAATTTAATTTAATTTATTTAGTTTATTTTAACCATTTTCGGTATATTCTCTCTGTATTTTCGGGATATTGTCCCGAGCGAAAATTTTGATTAATTTTCAGTAAATTCATATCTTGATCGATTTAACCCGAAATAAATTTATTTCTTCGTTATTGATCAAGATTTCTCAATCCCATAATTTTAATTAATTTTCTTATCGAATTTATACCTGCTTTCGGTCTTTTGACCATTTTTCCGTTCAACGTGTTCAGAAATTCCATTTCCAATCTTTTTGTATTTTTTTAATTTCGTGTTTTAACTAAAATCGGGTCTTACATAATCTCCCCCACTTAAGGAATTTGGTCCTCCAAATTAGAACCAAGTCATATGAGTCCATATATAACTCCAGGTACGTTTCTCATATCATACTCTTAAATTCTTTTGTGACCTTTCCGGAGTGTATTACTTCCAAAGGACTTTAATTAGGGAGATCGTCTTAAACCTCAATACTTTCTCTTTCCTGTTTAATGCCCAAATCAACTTTTGCAATATACTTATATTTGCATTGAACTGAATCTGTTGGAGTTCATATTCGATTACTTATGCTGGATCTGGATAGTATTGCCGAAGTATCAAATGATGGGACTCATTGTGGATGCCTGTTTATTCAGGTGATAACACCAACTTACAGGTCTTATCTCCCACTTGTCCAATCTCTTAAAAATTCCATTCAGCAAAACTCAATTTGCCTTCTTCCCGAGTCTCGTTATGTCCTTTTTCCCTTAGGACAAATAAGTTCAACCATACTGATTCACCCTCGGTGAATTCAATGCTTTTTGTCTGCTTTGAGGTGTTCTTAATCTCTCACTCAACTGAACATCCTCAGAGACTTATTATACTAATTCGGAAGAAATTTTTGTCGCCCACTTTTTCTTCTCTGAGTCGGGGAACAACCCTTACAGCCATACTCTGCCTCGTGATTCATCTGAGTCCTCTATAACCCATTACGAAATTCATGGAGACTTCTTCCCATTTCCGTGCCGTGTCGATATAGGTAGAGGCTGCAATAACTCTGCAGACTTTTAATACTCTACCTTATTCTGCTGACATACTAGGCACTTTTCCACAATCTCTACCATATCTCTTTTCACATCTGACCACCAATACCCTTTTTAGAGATTTTATATATATATTCATTACTTTCCGTATGCACTGTATATCCCGAAGAGTAAGCTTCTGACAATATTACTATCTCATCAACTGTGGTCCTGGGGAGCACTTATACTGTCTCTGAACCTCTCTGTAAATCATCGACACTCTCTGTGAACTCTGTCACTGTACCCTTCTGAATCTAACCCAAACTATCAACACCATGTCGATCATCAAGCAAAGCCTGTCAAATCTGAGAACTCTCATCCGGTTCTAGTCTTAGGCTAGCTGTCACACAATCACTGTCATCATCAGAAGGGATCACAACAATACTGAGGCTCACAACTGCTCTAACAGCTCACGCTCCCTGACCATCATATGTGGTACCATCCCGAGGCTCTTTCTACTCAAAGCATCAGCCATTACATTAAGCCTTTCCTGGGTGGTACAATTTTCCACAATCAAAATCTCTCAAAAGCTCTAATCCACTTTGTATTCTCATATTCGCCTCTTTCTGTGAAAACAGATACTTAGGGCTTTATGATCAGTGCTACCCAAAATTTCTCACCAGGTACATAATAGTACCATATCCTCAGTACAAGTGCTACCGCTGCCAACTTTAAACCATGGGTCAGATAGTTTATTTCATAATCCTTGAGTTGTTTGGATCCACAATCGACTATCTTCCCTTTTTGCATCAATACCTAGCTCATTCATGATTTTGAGGTATCCATATTGTTGAGTTAATGTATTTTGAAATAACAAAACAAGTAAATTCAATAAAGAAAGATGATACAAAAACATGTTTAGAGGTTATCAGTACTAGAACTTAAAGTTCTGTTGATGAGAGATCGATCTCCTGGGTTTATCTTGGATGAGAGATCGATCTCAGGAAGACATGAGATCGATCTACCAAGCCTTGAGCCTGTACAAAGGTATTAAGAAAGAGTAAGATCGATCTATAAAGGTTAAGAGATCGATCTGCCCAATACTGGAGTTGAGGGATCGATCTGATCTATGAAGAGATCGATCTCCCTTAATGCAAAGACAGTAGATCGATCTGGGTTATTGAGAGATCGATCTCCCCACTACGAGATTGCATGGCAGATCGATCTATAGATCGATCTTGCCTTTAACAGAGAGATTGGAAGATCGATCTGCCTATTCGACAGATTGATCTCCCTATCATTTTCAAATTAAGAGAATGATCTGCTAACCTATGAGATCGATCTCCTTGTGTTATTGTGCTTTGATCTTGCAGGATTTATAACTAAGAGATCGATCTGGCCAAGATGGCAGATCGATCTGGCACTCTACTGGAGGTACCCAACTGCTAGTTTCTGCAAAATCTCAAAGGGAAAATAGCATTTAATGCTCCAACTACCAATCCTTCAGTATTTAACCAAGCATTGAAGACAATGAGAAGAGAGACACTATTGCTGCACATTTCTTACATTCTCAAGAGTTTAATACTTTCATTCCTTGTGTCTTCATTCCTCATTTATTGAGTTTGTTGTATAAGCTTAAGTGCAAAAGCTGTAATTGTCCTACCCACACTAAAAACTTGATTCTGTATACATCCTTACCTTAGAAGAGAAGAGGATTGTTCCTCAGTGAGATAAAATTGTAAAAGGGTGAATACATCTTTGTATTGCAAAGGGTAGAGAGGTTATTCCTTAACCTGAAAAAGGAAGATTGTAACTTCTGTTGAAGGAGAGAAAGAAAGCACTTGACAAGAAGGTCAAGGAGAGAGGACGTAGGCAAGAGTTTGGCCGAACCTCTATAAGCGATTGTGTTTGTTTCTCTCTTCCCTATCTTGCATTAAATTGTTTAATTTTATTATATTGCTCACTATCATTTGCTAATTAAATTAGGATTAATTTAAAATTTGCCATAAACATTAGAAAATCGATTCACCCCCCTCTCGGTAGAGCCAAAAATTGGTATCAGAGCTAGGACTCTTTAATCACATAGGAACAACTTCCTAAGAGTTAGAAACGATCAAATGGCTCACAACAATGTAGCAACTAGTTTGGTAGGAGAGGGGCTCTCTACGGTTAGACCTCCTATGTTCAATGGAGAACATTATGCTTACTGGAAGACTAGGATGATGTTGTTCATTCAAGCAAATGACTATGAGGTGTGGAGGATCATAATTAAAGGACCTCAAATCCCTACAAAGAGAATAGAGGGAAGAGATATCCCTAAAGAAGAAGATGAATGAGATTCAAATGATATTAAATGTGCTCAGCTAAATGCTAAAGCTGTGCACACATTATTTTGTGCCTTAGGTCCAAATGAATATAATAGAGTCTCCGGGTGTGATAATGCCAAACAAATTTGGGACAAATTGGCAATAACTCATGAGGGTACTACCCAAGTGAAGGAGACTAAGGTAGGGATGCTCACACATGATTATGAGCTTTTTAGGATGAAGGAAGGAGAATCAATTAGTGATATGTTCACTAGATTCACGGATGTTATTAATGGATTAAAGTCCTTAGGAAAGATATACTCTAATATTGAAATGGTCAAGAAAATATTAAATAGCTTACCTAAATCATGGGAAGCTAAAGTGACTGCAATTGAGGAATCTAAGGATCCTCACACATTGTCTTTAGATGAATTAATAGGATCACTACTCACTTATGAGATGAAATTAAGAAGAAATGAAGAGCCACCCAAGAAAGTGGGAGTTGCTCTAAAATCCACTGCTCAAGAGGAGATTAAGAATGAGAGTGGTAGTGAAGAGGACCTTGAGATGGCAATGTTTGCCAAAAGATTTAACAAGTTCATGAGGATGAGAGCTAGTGGTAGTAATAGGAGAAACAATAAGAGAGATCAAGAAGAAGTAGGTAGAAAAGATTCAATTGTGTGTTATGAATGTAAAAAACCAGGACACATAAAATTTAACTGCCCTCTTCTTTAAAGGTCCAATGATAGGTTCCACAAAAAGAAGGCAATGGTAGCAACATGGAGCAACAGTGACTGCTCCGATGATGACTCAAATGAGGACATTGCCAACTTGTGCTTCATGGCTATTAAGGATGAAAAGGTAACTTCAAACCTCAATGAATATTCCTTTGATGAATTGCAAGATGCCTTTGATGATCTTGCATTAGAGTATGAATGCATGAGCATGAAATATAAAAAGATAATATCCAAATTAAGAAAAGAAAATGAGTTGATGCTAAGGGACAAATTAGAATGCGAAAAGAAATTAGAAATTTCAAATCGTGAAATTTGTGATCTTAAAGAGAAAAATGGCAATCTACATAATTCCTTTAATAGGTTCCACATGGGTCAACAAAAGTTGGATAGCATGCTAGAGACCCAAAGGGCATTCTTTGACAAAAATGGGTTAGGATATAATGCAAAAAGTAGAGAGACTCATCTTAAAAGCTTTGTTGCTAGAAATAGTATAAATAAACTATCAACTTCTTGTTCATATTGCAATAGGAAGGGACATGCATCACATAATTGCAATATAAAAATGAGATCTCTTAAAGGAAAAATAGTAAAAAGGATATGGATTCCAAAAGAAGTAATTCACTCCAAGAATGTTAATGCATTAGCTAAATGGATGCCAAAGGGATCAAGAATTGCATTCACTAACCTCAAAGGACCAAATAGAATTTGGGTACCTTAGACTTGAGTTGGAATCTTTTTGTAGGTAATTGAGCATGGCCACAAAGCTAAAACAAAGGAAGCATGGTACTTGGATAGTGGATGCTCAAGGCACATGACGGGAGATAGAAGCCACTTCAACTCTTTTAAATCAAAGGTTGGTGGAGAGGTCACATTTGGGGACAACTCCAAAGGCCAAGTTGAAGGAAGTGGCTCAATAGGTAATGACTATTTTTCATTAGAAAAGGTATTACTTGTTAGGGGTCTAAAGCATAACTTACTAAGCATAAGTCAACTTTGTGACAAAGATTACAAAGTAATTTTTGATTGCATGAAATGTCATGTTGTAGATCCTAAGTCAAACAAAGTACTTTTTCTAGGTCATAGGCAAGGTAATATATATATATTATCTATCTTAATGAACTCAAAAATGAAAATATATGCCTAATGGTATACAATAAAAAGGAATCTTGGTTATGGCATAGAAGACTAGGTCATGCTAGCATGCATGTGCTATCTAAGTTAGCTAGAAAGGATCTAGTCAAAGGTTTACCCAAGCTATCATTTGATTATGAAGAAATATGTGAAGCTTGTGTTAAAGGAAAACACAACAGGATAACATTTAAGCCTAAGAATGTAGTATCCACCACTAGGCCTCTTCAATTACTTCACTTAGATTTATTTGGACCAACTAGAACAACTAGTCTAGGTGGGAAACACTATGGATTTGTAATAGTTGATGATTACACTAGGTTCATTTGGGTGTTCTTTTTAAGAGTAAAAAATGAAGCCTTAGAAAAATTCATAGCCTATACAAAAATTACTCAAAATGAAAAAGGGTATACAATAACTAGCATTAGAAGTGATCATGGCAAGGAATTCGAAAACATAGGATTTGACGAGTATTGCAATGATCAAGGAATTAGTCATAACTTCTCAGCCCATAGGACACCACAACAAAATGGAGTAGTTGAAAGAAGAAATAGAACCTTGGAAGAAATGGCTAGAACCATGTTGTGTGAGAATAATTTGCCAAAGTATTTTTGGGCTGAAGCTATAAACATATCTTGCTATATAATTAATAGAGCTATGATTAGACCCATGCTTAAGAAAACTCCTTATGAGCTCTACAAAGGTAAAAGGCCTAACATTAGTTACTTCCATCCCTTTGGCTGCAAATGTTTTGTCTTAAATAATGGGAAAGATAATTTAGGAAAATTTGATGCCAAAAGTGTGAAGGAATCTTTCTAGGGTACTCATTGAATTCAAAGGCTTATAGAGTATATAAAAAAAGAACATTAATGGTTGAAGAATTTATTCATGTTATATTTGATGAGTCAAATGATGTATCTAAAGATTCAACCAATGATGAGGATGTTGGAATATTTGATGAAAACTTGGAGGAAATTCCAAACTTAGAAGATGATTTATTAGAAAAACTTAACTTGAATAAAGAAGATGAAGAAGAAATAGAGATATTAGAGAGAGAGTCTAGAGTACCAAGAGAGTTAGGATATGTAAAAGATTGTGAAATAGTAGGAGATCCAACTCTTGGAGTTAAAACTAGATCATCTCTAAGAAATATGTGTCAATATATAGCCTTTGTATCTCAAATAGAACCTAGGAATGTCAATGAAGCTTTAGATGACAATAATTGGTTCTTAGCAACGCAAGAAGAATTAAATCAATTTGAGAGAAGCAAAGTATGGAAACTAGTTCCTAGGCCTAGTGATCACTCTATAATTGGAACTAAATGGATATTCAAGAACAAGATGGATGAAAATAGTGTGATCATAAGGAACAAGGCTAGGTTAGTTGCACAAGGATATAGACAAGAGGAAGGTATAGATTATGATGAAACCTATGCACCGGTAGCTAGATTAGAGGCAATAAGAATGTTACTTGCCTTTGCATGCTATAAAAACTTCAAGTTATATCAAATGGATGTAAAAAGTGCATTCTTGAATGGTTTCATTAATGAAGAAGTCTATGTTGAACAACCTCCTGGCTTTGAAAATCATGAATTTCCTGAACATGTTTTTAAATTATCTAAGGCACTCTATGGCTTGAAACAAGCTCCTAGAGCTTGGTATGAAAGGTTGTCAAAATTTTTAATAGAAAAGGGATTTTCAAGAGGAAAAGTGGATACCACCTTATTCATCAAAAATAAAAATAAGGATTTATTAGTTGTACAAGTGTATGTAGATGATATTATTTTTGGATCAACTAATGAGTCTTTATGTCAAGAGTTTGCTAAGATCATGCAAGGTGAGTTTGAAATGAGCATGATGGGAGAACTCACATTCTTCTGGGGACTTCAAGTAAAGCAAACAAAAGATGGAACCTTCATCAATCAAGCAAAGTATACTAAGGATTTGCTCAAGCGATTTGGAATGGACAATTGCAAACCTCAAGCAACTCCAATGGGCACCAACATCAAGCTTGATAAGGATGAAAGTGGTAAGTGTGTAGACACTAAACTCTATAGGTCTATGATTGGCTCATTGCTTTATTTAACTGCAAGTAGACCAGATATTTTGTTTGGTGTATGCCTTTGTGCTAGATTTCAATCCTCTCCTAGGGAATCACATTTATTAGCCACTAAAAGGATCTTTAGATACCTTAAGGGCACTCCCTATCTAGGACTTTGGTACCCCAAGGACTCTACCTTTGCACTTCATGCATTTTCAGATGCAGATTTTGGGGGATGCAAAATAGATAGGAAAAGTACTTCAGGTACTTGCCAATTCTTAGGAAATAGACTAATCTCTTAGTTCTCCAAGAAACAAAATAGTGTGGCTCAGTCCACAACTGAAGCTGAATACATAGCAACAGGTAGTTGTAGTGCTCAAGTGTTGTGGATTAAACAACAAATGAAAGATTATGGTATTGACATGAAACAAGTCTCTATTAAATGTGATAATACCAGTGCCATTAATCTATCTAAAAATCCTATTCAACACTCTAGAACCAAGCACATAGAAATTAGGCATCACTTCATTAGAGACCATGTGCAAAAGGGGGATATAATTCTAGAGTACATTGACACTTTACATCAAATAGCTGATATATTCACCAAACCCCTTGATAGAGATAGGTTTTGTATTCTTAAAGGTGAATTAGGACTTATGAATGTTCCCTAAGATGTTTGTGCTTCAAAATCTTGATTTCAAATTGTCTTAAAAGTGATTTTCAATGATTTTTCTGGGCAACAAGTATGATAGATCGATCTCCATACCTCAAATAAGCCTAAAGCATTAAGGTTAAGCTAGGCAGATCGATCTTCTATCCATAAGATCGATCTCCTTAAGCCTCTGTTAGATAACAGATCGATCTGTGCATACGAAAGATCGATCTCCTCTAGCCTCTGTATCCTGAAGATCGATCTGTGCATACAACAAATCAATCTCCTCAAGCCTCTGTCCTCTAATGATCGATCTATGCATTTGGCAGATCGATCTCCTTACGCCTCTGTTTGAAACAGATCGATCTGTGCATACGACAGATCGATCTCCTGGGGCTTCTGGAAATGACAGATCGATCTGTCATCCCGACAGATCGATCTCCTGTGCCCTGGACTATAAATACTGGCGAAAAATCCCCAAATTTTAAAACTCCAAATTCAAAATCCCTAACTTCCCTCGTACCTCCTCTCTTGATTCCTCCTCAGATCGATCTCGGTACGGCCTTCGTCGCATCTTTTCTTCGTTTACTGGTATAGTAACCCACATTTCTCATTGTTTTTTCAAAATTTTCTTAAGATTTGTGTTATATTTCACTCTAGGGCACATCTAGTCACTGTTGCATTGATTTTGTGCTTGTGAACCTGTCTTAGAGTCAATATAGTATCTAGAACCATGCCTCGCCTTAAGAGAGTAGGCCAAAAACCTCCCCGATCCAATGTAGAACCTGGGTCATCCTCCCAATCCATTCCTCCCTCTTCCGTTGCTACCTTCAACAGGTGTTTTAAAACACCTGCCAAAAGGAAGCGATATGAAGAATACTTTTCAACCATGCCAATTAAACATTGGCGTACAATCGATTTCTCTTTCCTAAACCGAATTGATTTTCCGTATCTGTCTAAATTTGAAGATTTTGGATGGCTGTCTTTCCTAAAAATCAATACTCCCGTACCTCCAAATATCGTTCGCGCATTCTTTTCCAATGTCGAACTCAACTATGATCCCAACGACACTTGTAACATTCTTAGATTTACTACGTATGTCATGGGTAAATCCATTGTCGTCGACACTGAAGTCCTTGCCAAAGCGTTTGACATACGCAATGAAGGCTTGACAAACGAAGATGAGGAAGGTCCTTTGGAGTTTGATATTCCCGGGGATAAGGTGAGTGACCTCCCAATGCACCCCCGGTTACTCCACCTCATCATTTCTTGGAATCTTCATCCTTTTGGTACCCGTCACTCCACTGTTAGACGGTTAGATAGGTTCTGGCTTCACCACATTCATTCCACCAGTCAAAAACCCAACCTCATCTACTTTATCTATCAAGACTGGTTGAAGATCGTACGAGGTCAAGCCACAACAATCGTGTTTTCGCAACCACTGGTGTACTTTCTCCACCGACTCGGAATAGATAGCAGTTGCGAAACCTGCGAAATGCCCTCTCCGAAGAGCGTCCTCAACATTGGGACACTCCATCACATGGGCTACTACAAAGACTTCCGGGGCGACTGGAAGAAGAAACGGGAACAGCCTTCTGCAGCAGCTATGGAGGAAGATCCCTTCGATGAGCCTGTCGATCCACCGGCAGCACCGACTGCGCGTCCACCATCTCCACCTGCTCAGCCCACTGCACCTAAACCCTCACCTGCTGGCATGGAGCTCATTATGACGATGATGAGTGACTTCAACAGAAAAATTGATGAAGGCTTTGCAAACCTTCATGCAACTCAGCAGCGGATGTTCGAGGAACTGAACCGCAAAGTGGATGATGGTCTTGCAAATCTTCATGAGGCTCAGGAGGCGATGTTTGATGAGCTTCAAGACACTCGCACTCACGTTGAGGATCTCATGGATCGATTTCCTCCTCCACCATAGGACTTAGTTGCTAGATCTAGTTTAGTTATATGTTTTCATTACTCTTTGTTATTTGAACTCAATTTGCTTGAATGAACTGCCATTTATCTTCTTGTTGACTGAGTTTTAATGAAAATGTTAATTTGAAATGACATGAATATTATTTCTTTCTTGCCATTGATATGACAAAAAGGGGGAGAAGAAAAGAGAACATATGTTTAATTAAAAGAAAAGAGAACATATGGTTAATTCGAAGATGTGAAAATGGCTTTAAGAAACATCTCTAAAGTTTTAAAAGAATGATTAAAATGAGGGAGAGTTAAGATAGTAACAAGGTCAAAAGCTAAAAGAAAGGGGGAGCTCACAAAAAGGGGGAGCTTCTGCAAATTAACTAAACATGTTGATTGAATAAGTTTTGTCATATCAAAAAGGGGGAGATTGTTGAGTTAATGTATTTTGAAATGACAAAACAAGTAAATTCAATAATATAAAGATGATACAAAAACATGTTTAGAGGTTATCAGTACCAGAACTTAAAGTTTTGTTGATGAGAGATCGATCTGGGTTATGACAGATCGATCTCCTGGGTTTATCTTGGATGAGAGATCGATCTCAGGAAGACATGAGATCGATCTGCCAAGCCTTGAGCCTGTACAAAGGTATTAAGGAAGAGTAAGATCGATCTATAAGGGTTAAGAGATCGATCTGCCTAATACTGGAGTTGAGGGATCGATCTGATCTATGAAGAGATCGATCTCCCTTAATGCAAAGACAGTAGATCGATCTGTAAGACCGAACTACACTCAAACAGAGAGCTTATGAGATCGATCTGATAAGAAAGAGATCGATCTCCTCAAAGTCAGAGAGCTAAGGAGATCGATCTGGGTTATTGAGAGATCGATCTCCCCACTACGAGATTGCATGGTAGATCGATCTATAGATCGATCTTGCCTTTAACAGAGAGATTGGAAGATCGATCTGCCTATTCGACAGATCGATCTCCCTATCATTTTCAAATTAAGAGATCGATCTGCTAACCTATGAGATCGATCTCCTTGTGTTATTGTGCTTTGATCTTGCAGGATTTATAACTAAGAGATCGATCTGGCCAAGATGGCAGATCGATCTGGCACTCTACTGGAGGTACCCAACGGCTAGTTTCTGCAAAATCTCAATGGGAAAATAGCATTTAATGCTCCAACTACCAATCCTTCAGTATTTAACCAAGCATTGAAGACAATAAGAAGAGAGACACTATTGCTGCACATTTCTTACATTCTCAAGAGTTTAATACTTTCATTCCTTGTGTCTTCATTCCTCATTTATTGAGTTTGTTGTATAAGCTTAAGTGCAAAAGCTGTAATTGTCCTACCCACACTAAAAACTTGATTATGTATTCATCCTTACCTTAGAAGAGAAGAGGATTGTTCCTCAGTGAGATAAAATTGTAAAAGGGTGAATACATCTTTGTATTGCAAAGGGTAGAGAGGTTATTCCTTAACCTGAAAAAGGAAGATTGTAACTTCTGTTGAAGGAGAGAAAGAAAGCATTTGACAAGAAGGTCAAGGAGAGAGGACGTAGGCAAGAGTTTGGCCGAACCTCTATAAGCGATTGTGTTTGTTTCTCTCTTCCCTATCTTGCATTAAATTGTTTAATTTTATTATATTGCTCACTATCATTTGCTAATTAAATTAGGATTAATTCAAAATTTGCCATAAACATTAGAAAACTGATTCACCCCCCCTCTCGGTAGAGCCAACACATACACACTGAGAAACCTCTTGAGCTGTTGGGTATGGTGAAAATAATCACGGTGGTCAGTTCATACTTCACTACATCGAAATTCCTGTCATATTTATCATCTCACTTATCATCTCATTCAAATACCATGCTTTCTTAGTCAAACGTGTCAACAAAGTATACCCTTTTTCAGAATTCGCAACAACCATCTGTAAAAGCAATTTTCCAATTGTTGCTTATAATTTTCCCTAGACTTTAAATACACCCAGCATATCATTAATAAGGATGATGACCAATCGGTCCAGGTAAAGTTTAAATAACTCATTGTAGTTAAGCTCCACTACATATTTTAATCGCCCATATCCTTGACCTATGTACGCATAAACGTGTAGTATCACTTCAAAATTGCTCCCGTTCACGATACTAACCCACGTCATTTCATTTTTCTTATATTAACGACTTTTATTAAATTTTAATATTTTAACCTTCATAATTAATCGAATTTTTTAATTCTTTATCGTACTAGTAAAAGTATCCAAATTTTAAATTTATATCTTACCACAATCGATTTCAAGTTATAGATTATATATATATTTCTAGACGCTGTCAGGTCTTCAGGCGGGGAGGTATTTTGAAATTCCTTTATTAACCCTTAGACTTAACCACATGGACTAGTTATGGTTATATCCACCCTTATCCTTGGTTATAATTCATATTTACTACTTATCGCTTTAATCCAAATTACTTCATATTTTAAGGGCATTCTTACCTAGCATACGCCTCTTATTCCAGTACATCTTGTATTCAGAATCAAGCATATCTCAAAGATTATCTCCTTAGTGTATCAATTATAACGAAACTCTGTCATTATTCATTTCGTGAGTACCATCATTTGCTCCTTTAATTTCAACCGTTGCACCCCTTTTTATTACTTGTCAAAACTTACAATATACTTTTCAGGGGTAAAACAGCACTATCTTAGGATAGAAATTCGAACATCATAATATGCAGCCGACTACTTTATTCTCAAATATTACTTTAAATTATTCATAGTCCATTGAACAAAATCGGCTGACTTATACTTTTTCCCCCATTTTGAACTTAAAATCTCTTAATAATTATTCCGTTAGTTAACCTTCCTCTATTGGGGTACTCATTTATCAGCATTGTGCCCAAGAGTGTAGGCATTTATGTCTTTTACTCACTTATATGCAAATGAAGTCGGTATGATGAAATACGTGGTACCAGGATCAATTAACACAATTACTTCTTTATTCATAAGAAGTGTGGTATCTTTCACCACATCCTGTGAAACATCAGTAGTGTCCTGGTCCAAGACATGCACTCGCCTTCGTCCAACAGCCTACTTTCCTTTTCTCTTCTGCTGTGGCCTCCCTTTTTGATGCAGCTATCTCAACAGGGTTTTCTCTATCTCTTTACCTTCCTGTGGGGCAATCTCGCCCAACTCTGAGCAATCATAATAAATGGTCCGTCTTACCACACTTAACGGCCATTTTCATCAATAATATGTAGGTGTATGTCCTACTTTCGTGGTATTTACCACACTTTCTACAGTGATCCGTAGCAGATCGGGGGTCTACATTCACAATACCCCTCAAAAGTGCTACAATCGGATAACTGTGGCCTTACCAATCATCTTAGCCCATAACTCATCAAATCAAATCTTTTACCAAACTACCCCTTTTTCTCGTTCTGTCATCTCTATCATTCTCGATTCTCTTTCTGTCTCTATTTCGGCCCTTACTACCTTTCCCAATCTCAGAGGCGTACAACTCACAATCTTATTCACACCACTGTAGTTTACGCATTGCCTCGACATAGGTAATATCTCATGGGCCAATCGGACTCAAATCGACAATCTGAGTCGTTCCATAAACTTTTAGACATCTCAACTGTCACTGTTCATAGTGTCGAGGTAATATCTGCCCAAGAATATAACCGAGTTTCATACTCATAATTCATACTCATCAATAAATCAATTCCTTTTAAACAGTGTCCGGGATATTCTATCACCGAAAATACATCCAGAAATATTCTCCACACTCCGCTTCAATCTTGCGAAGCGTGTCTCAATACTGTCTGATCTCTCTGTCAGACTCTGTGAGGCATGCTCAATATAAACCTCTATTTCAATCTCATCCTGATTCTCACAGGTCAACTTAGCACGATTTGCAGGCTCAGGTGTACCTCTACGACCTCTGCCTCGTGCTCTACCTTCTTTATCATGACTAATATTATGCATTCCTGCATTCTCAACCATTTCTAGTTAAAACCCATCTTGATATACACTATTGTATCAATCCAAGCACAGTAACACGGGGATGTAATTTCTTAATTACTGACACTGACACACATCAGACCAATTTCTGCTTTGATACCACCTTTATATGTCACGACCTAAAACTACCCAAAAAAGAGTAAATTTTTCGCCTTTTGTTATTTTCTTTCATGCTTACCTGTTCTCTGATCGTGACCACACTCCACTAACAATTGGGCTGTACGTCAATGCCAGTCCCACCAAATTAATTCTTTCTCAGTCATTTATAAATGTTTACAATATTTATACATCCCCTAAAGTTACTTACAAACATGTTACTGTGCTATACTTATTTAGATACAATATGTACAAGTGTATATACCTTAAATGATGGGCAGCAGCGGATATCCGGAATGCAGTATTCAGTCGCCTCAACATCTACTGGAGATTATCTGTGTGAGAAAATGAAAGGGGTGAGCACATCAAGCTCAGTAAGGCAATCCTACGAACAAGTAGGTAACCATTCTACCTACATGAACGTGGTGCCATGCATAAACCACCCTTTCTCCACACATTTCAAAACTGATTCTATGATTCATGATGTCATGTAAAACAAGTTTGCATGGAAAATTCAACATGAAACTATTTCAAATCATTTCTTTCTCATTTAAAATTTCACAACAAATCCAAGACTCAACCCATCCCTCGGGTGGTCCTGACTCACACAAAATCACGAAAATCAGTTTACATCACACATGGGTTTAAAAAGCATGGAAATAATCATCATGCACATTTGATTTAAAACCCAGTTTCAATCATCGTCAAGATCATCAACATGCGAGACTAGGCAACATCTGTATATCGGTAATAACTAGGACTATGGCTCTGTGTCCTCGTGAGCCCCTCTGCTACACGGATCCTAGTGTGCGGGGTCTCACCCTGATGGGGAACCGCCCAGGAGGTGGGTCAATCCAACCCGTCAGTCTTATCCGATCCCATGCATCCGTAGATGCCGTATCCAAAGATACCGTATCCGAAGATACCCCGAATCCGAAGATACCACACGGTACATCGTACTCCATGCTACTTGCACGGTACATCGTACTCCGTGGACCCATATCATATCTCTATACTCATGCCATGTCTCAAAATGCACGTGCAAGCCTATTTAATCGGTGACACACAGTCTACCCGATGCTCCAAGCACGGCTCATCGCATGTTCTCATAAAAATCAGTGGGGGTGCGAGCGATGCTCCAGCACTCTCGTCAATTCAAGTAAAACTAGTACGAGCTAAGCTCTAGCACTCTCATCAAGTCATGTGAAAAATCTGGTGCGAGTTAGACTCTAGCACCCTGTCACGAAAATCATATAAAACCTAATGCGAGTTAGATTCTAGCACCATATCACGAAAATCATGTATATATATATAAAATCTGGTGCGAGTTGGATTCCAGCACCAATGCATGTAAAACTCTAGTGTGAGCTCTCGCTCCTGCACTAATGCATGCATCACACAATTCAAAATATCGTGCGAGCTGAGCTCTAGCACGTCATATGTCAATAAAAACACGTAGGCGGCTCTGTTTCCTCAAAACAGTTTTCAAAACAATTTCATCGTTGAAACTATGAAATGTTGTACATTTTTCTTTCAAGGTTAGCCAGCCTACTCATGCATGCATCAAAACACCTCTAGAACGAGCAGGAACCTCTTATTCTTGCTCCTTCCAATTTTTCCTAAAATTGTAAATTTTTACCCTTAACAAGGGTATTTTGATAATTTTGCCATTCGGGGCACTAAAATTATTAACTTACTTCTAGACCCTTCAGATAATTTAAAAGACTGCATATGACTTTGAAATTTCGTAAAGTTACCTCTAGCAGTTTGTAGAATTTCCTTACCTTATTTTTCTATAGAGTCTGACCTTTCCTTTTTCACTGCTGTCTCGTCACGCAGTCCGATCTGCTCCCAATTAAATGTCGAAACTGCGTATAATTATTCCTCAAGTCAGATATCATACAATTTAATTGTATTTCCTATTTTCTGGGTTTAATTTAAATCATTGGGCCCATTTACCCCTATTGGGCCCGATTGCACCTTAATGGGCCTTAATCGGCCCTAAGCCTGTTTTCCACTTAATTTTCACATTATCGAGGCCTATTAGGCTCGTTGGGCCCACCAACAATTTCTTGGGCCTCGTTCTAACTCTCGAATAGCTCAATTTATTACTTACGACAATTTATCCGACTTTCCAAAATTTAATTTAGTTAATACAAAAATTAAATCTGAAGCACGCATAACGATGCAAATTGTCATAAATAAAGGTTACTTAATCGAGATTCCATGCTAGTACGTAAATCGAGGCTGTCTCGAGCTCTCGTTTGACGTCGATTGTCAAGCTAAACAATTTCATAAATTTTCGGGTAAAATTCCAGTTGAAAATTAATTAAATAAAATATTCCAAAATTTAAATTGGTCAATTTCGACTGCTACTGACTTACCCGTAGCTCGATTACATCGCTGGGATTTTTCCTCAAATTTTCCTTTTTTTCCCTTTTTCTCCTTTTTTTCCTTTCCTCATTGGCTAACCGGTTCGGTCCGGTTCAGACTCGGTTTGGACCCGCCGGTTCACCCCGATTCACTCCGGTTCGATCGGTTCAGGGCCTTGTCGACCGGTTCTCTACCGGCTTTTGCCGCCAGTGGCTCCGCTGGGCCGTCCGCAGCACGAATCTGCCCTCAGTTTCGTCCAAGGCCACCGAAAAGTCGCCGATCCAGCTGTTCTCCTTCGGCCGTCGGTACCCAATTCTGGTCTTGGCCATCGCCGACGATTTCTGCCGTTTCGCCGACAGCAACCGGTCTCAAAAGGATCGCCTCCTCCTCATGGTCACGCAGGTGGCCTCTGTTCGCCCAGAAGCCGTGGATCGTCGGAAATCAGGCCGTTTCTCCCTCGATTTTTCCTTCCTCCGATCGGTGTCCTCCGGCCTCCAAACGGCGCGTCTCCGGTGTCATGAAGATCGTTGGCCTCTCCTCTTCCTCCTCGGCTCCTTGTCGGGGGTCGTCGGTAGCCGGTGGTGGCTCGTCGGTCTTCCTCGGTTTGGCTTCTGTTTTTCGTCTCTCTCCTCGATTTTCAATTCTGATTTTTTTTAACTAATTAATTAATTATTTATTTATTTATTTATTTTATTAATATTTTAATCAATAAAAAAACATTAAAAATCTAAAATATCTACCAAAATTTATTATTATTTTAATATTAAAATATATTAAAAATACCCAAATATCTCTTAAAATATCCTAAAAATTATTATTAAATTCTAAATTCATTTATTTAATTTAATTTAATTTATTTAGTTTATTTTAACCATTTTCGGTATATTCTCTCTGTATTTTCGAGATATTGTCCCGAGCGAAAATTTTGATTAATTTCCAGTAAATTCATATCTTGATCGATTTAACCCGAAAGAAATTTATTTCTCTGTTATTGATCAAGATTTCTCAATCGCATATTTTTAATTAAATTTTCTTATCGAATTTATATCGACTTTCGGTCTTTTGACCATTTTACCCTTTAACGTTTTCGAAAATTCCATTTCCAATCTTTTTGCATTTTTTTAATTTCGTGTTTTAACTAAAATCGGGTCTTACACGATATATTATAATAGATATCATATGTAGTCTTTGGGCTATATTAGATGTCGATTATAACCTGTAAGTGAAGTGTGATGCATGAATCAAGACAAACTCAATTGTATTCTTTTGTAAGCGATTAATGGATGAATCAATTATGGTTGAATGATATGTTTGTGTGATGAAATGTATGTGAATCACATCACAAACTTTTGAATGGGACCAATATTAAAGGAAATTATAAACTGAGTTTATTAATAAGATCAACGAAAGCGATTAGGTGCTACGTTGATTGTTGACAAACATAGGTAAGGAAAGAAAAATTTAGTCCAATTTCCATTGAATCAGGACGTTACATAGAAAAAATTCATAATTAACATATTTAAACCTCGAATCATGAAACAAGGTGTAGTCAATGGATCTTAACCTTAGCCAAATTGTTTCTTATTCTAGCCTTTTTAGTTTTCAAGCTTTCTCTTAAGGAAACAAGAATGTAAGAAGGATAGGGAGATGAAAATAAGCTAAGAATAACAAGAAAAAAGGGTTTAAATGAGTTTGGATCTTCTTTCTTTTTGCATGGAAGCTCACAGTTTAAGGGTTTTCTATCACTTTATCTTATTTCCTTCTATTTTCGGTTTACATGAGTTTTTGTAATGAAGCTGCCAACTTTCTTCTTCATTGCAATATTATATTTCTTAAAATATCATAAGGCAATTACCAATATTAATGAAGAGATTGTAGAAGAAGCTAAGTAAGATTTTTATCATTTATCACCTTTTTCACTAAATATGTCATTTTTCTAATTTCTTATTGGTGCATGCATACTAAGTGTATATTAATCACCTTAATTTCATGCATGTCCCATGTCTTAAGACCACTTTTTGTTGACTTTTCAAAGGGCTGGTCAGCCATGACACATAACAATAGGGTTTTCACTCAAGTTGTGTTATGCGTTAAATATGGCGTGGATCTCAATAGGCAAGTGCTAGGGTTCGGGGAAAAAAAAAGCTTCAAAACATCTTTCAGATTAATACTCATAAGCCCTAACTTTGTATATTACTGATTATAGAAAGGAAGTAAGTTCAGGAAAACTTAATGGTTATGTGCAGTATGGATTATCCTGGATAATTAAGGAAATTTTGATTATGATAGTGTCACGACCCTTTTCATCCATTTTGGTTAAAATCACCAGAAATTTTTTGCTTCATTCGTTAACTTACTCGGTCGTGAACAACCCTCACAAGCATAGTTGGGCTGTGAGTCAGAATTAATCATCACTTACCATACCTCTTTCAATTAATCAAAAGCAACACCTACATTTGCAAGTTTAAGTCTTGTACTTATACATGACATGTTTGCTAACATTTACATCCCCCATATTACAATTGAAAATGATTACTGTGCTATTATATGTTTAGATACAAAAAGAATTCCTGTGTGTATACCTCTTGACAATGGAGAGCAGCGGATATCTAAATATAACGCCTCAGTCCCTCACTAGGCTACTATGCGCGCTCTGTAGAGGGGGAAAGTGAATGAGATGAGCAACCACACGCTCAGTAAGGCAATAATCAAAGCATGGTAGATAACTACACTATCTACATGCTTATAGTGTCATGCATAAAAATCATTCATATCTAGAGCATGAGGAAATATTAAAACTATGCCACATGTATATACATATATCATGTATTGAAAAACATGAAAATAGGCATGTAAAACTTGGAAAATCATCATGTAAAACATGGAAAATCATCATGTAAAACCTCTCATGCTCATCATAATAAAACTCATAGTTCCATTTCAAATCATAGATAACATATCGTCCAAACATTTGTAAAATTCATCATAATATCTTAAAAACATCCCATAGGATTTAACACTTTTTAAAAAACATAGCAAAATTCGTTACAAATAGCTATACCATCTCTTAAAACACAATCCCACAAGGCTCGACCCCTCCCTCGGGTCTACCCTGGACAACGTAAATCATACTCAGTATACAAAACCATGTGATATCATGTGAGATAGGTGGTCATTATATATATCGAGGACTATGTTGGCCAACTATGTCATTATCATGCCAAACCACACGGATCCCAGTGTGCAGGGTATCATGTTAGAATGAAGGTGGGTTAGTCCTACACCAGACTATTAAATCATCATCACAACCACGCGGTACAATGTACTCCATATGATCTACATGGTACAACATACTCTGCGGACCCATATCATGGTTGGGGGTGCCTGCCATAGGTCTCATCTAC
This sequence comes from Firmiana major, assembly GCA_033439115.1. Lineage (NCBI taxonomy): Eukaryota > Viridiplantae > Streptophyta > Magnoliopsida > Malvales > Malvaceae > Firmiana > Firmiana major. The sequence goes on from CM065898.1 coordinate 36,066,693, forward strand.
CCCATGCCATGCATAACCTACTCAGTCTCAAGTGCACGTGCGAGCATCTCATCCATGTGACACACAGTCTACACGAGGTATCCAGCACAACTCATTACATATCATAGTGTGAAAACCAGTACGAGCTAAGCTCTAGCACGATTCATGCATCATCAATAAATTCCCTCGTACGAGCAACGCTCTAGTACGACTTTATGCATAAAAATGCAATGAGGAAATCACTTACGAGCATAGCTTCAGTACGGTTTTATGCATAAGAAAATTGATAGAAAACCATGTACGAGCAATAGCTCCTGTACGGCTTGAAAAATATCATCGATTCAAAATATAGTGCAAGCTAGGCTCCAGCACGTTTCATGCACATTAAAAAATCAAAATCTAGTGCGAGCGAAGCTCCAGCACGATTTAACTCATACAAATCCGATAGGCGACTCCACTTCAGCAGAACACATTCAAAATCACAATTTGCACCTGACTCGTGCCGTTTCATGAAATTATGAAATCATTAGCCAGCCTATCCACAAATTTACTTAGCCCAAAGTAATGAATTTCATAAAAATGTCAAAACATGATATTTATGCAATTATTAGCCTTACTGTCCCTTTTTGTAAGATTCACTTCAAAACAAAATCATATATATTCGAAGTCATTCACACAAACCCTTAATTCTTTTCTAGATAACCAAGCATTTGCAAAGCCCTATATACACCCATAAAATACGCGCAACTATCTCTAAGTACTTACAAAATTCCCTTACTTGGAATCGAGTTGAGTGATTCCACTTCCTTAGAGCTGCCCGATTTGTGCAGTTTGATTCGCCTCCAACGAAATCTTCGGGACTGCATGAAATTACGTATCACATCAATTAAATCCAATGGAATAAGATTTTTGCGTTTACTATAGTCGATCCAACTTATAGTTTTCATTAACACTTATAGTCCCCTGTTTTGATTGCTCTACTTATTTCTCGAGAGTCTATTGAATCTTTTTAGGCCTATTGATTCACACTAGATCGGTATTAAGCCCATAATGCCTCTAGTTCATCATTTACTCCACTATGGTAATTTATCAAACACCTCATATGCTTATTTTCATAACTTGACTAATCTCACAATGTAGCATTATTCAATCATCTCAAAATCATACATATCACCTCACTAACACCATAGTATAAGCCATTTATCATCAAATCAACCATATCACATTTTCTCACACTAACTCATTCTAGGTTATGCTTGTTCCATTACATTCTAGGTAGTTTCAATCATCAATACATGCACCAATCTACTCACAACAACAACTAGATAAATATACTTTGATCTGGTGTATTAGAAACTCACCTAGCTTGTCTTTCCTCTTTTCAAAATTTGAAAACTCTTTTGCTCCTTTAATCTAACAAATGAAGTGTTGATTCTAAGCTATGTTGTTCTTCTCTTCACAATGAACAACTTTGCTCTAATAGTTTTTTCTCAAATCTTTATGAAAATGTGATGATTTTTAGAGTGAGAAAGCTAGATTAATGCTAAAAATGGAGGAAATATGTTTGCTCCCATGAAATAGAAATCCAACTGCACCATTTGTATAGAGAAAACCTTAGGAGATTGATCTGGCCTTACTTGAATCCTTCAAAATTTTGACATTTTACAGGTAGGGGATCAATTTGTTCAATGCATGAGATTGATCTGCTTAAGGTAATGGATCGATTTGTTTCAGGCAGAAGGCTTTGGAGATCGATCTGGCATTAAGAGGAGATCAATCTAGCCTCTGCAGAGACCAATGGAGATCGATCTGCCTATAGGAGGAGATCGATCTAGTCCAACCTGAGAGAGCATGAGATCGATCTGCTTGAGTGAGGGATCGATCTCCTTCTTGCAGAATGCTTGACATTGTGTTTTCCAGGCCATGAGATCGATCTCTCCTTGCATGGGATCAATTTGGCATGCTTCCTGCAGCATTCTAGCTGTAATTTTCCCAAATTTTCTATGTTAAACTTCCATCCAATTGATTCTATACTCATTTTGCAATTTATTCACTCTTAGAACTTACAAACATCTATTCCTTGGAATTCAAATGTAATGTTAACTTGTCTGTACATTCAATAATCATAAACGTTACATAGAAATTTACGGGTCTTACAGATAGACATAAAAGAGTTAGGAATGCATAAAATGTTTCACAGTTCATCTCCAATTTCATGTAAATCGATTTTATGCATTATATGCACATGCATTAGTACAATAGGAACCTAACTACCATTTATGTATGTTACTTACTAGATGTTAGCTCACCCCCTATGTTACCTCCTCACGGATTAACTCAGTTTTGGGTTAAGATCGAGGGTTGTTTTGGAGTTAATACAACCTCCAAAACGTATTTGTGTATTTTATACGTATAACCTTTGTTTTTATGTTGTTTATATTTATAGACATGTATGTTTGTAGTAATATAAGTTGAGGTGTAAGTTAGAAATGGAATTGAGGGAACATATGGATGTAAATATTAAGTTATCTTTATACTTGGTGATATATATAGTCAATGTATGGTGCCAAATGTTGTTAGAAAGTGTTGGCTCTACCGAGAGGGGGGTGAATTGGTTTTCTAGCGTTAATCGGAAATTTTAAATTAATCCTAATTTAATCAGCAAATGAAAGTGAGCAATAATGAAATTAAACAAGATAATGCAAGATAGGGAAGAGAGAAACAAACACAATCGTTTATAGAGGTTCGGCCAAACTCTTGCCTACGTCCTCTCTCCTTGACCTTCTTGTCAAGTGCTTTCTTTCTCTTCTTCAACTGAAGTTACAATGTTCCTTTTTCAGGTTAAGGAATAACCTCTCTACCCTTTGCAATACAAAAATGTATTCACCCTTTTACAATTTTTTTATCTCACTGAGGAACAATCCTCTTCTCTCTTAAGGTAAGGATGAATACAGAATCAAGCTTTTAATGTGGGTAGGACAATTACAGCTTTTGCACTTAAGCTTATACAACAAACTCAATAAATGAGGAATGAAGACACAAAGAATGAAAGTATTAAACTCTTGAGAATGTAAGAAATGTGCAGTAATTGTGTCTGTATTCTCATTGTCTTCAATACTTGGTTAAATACTGAAGGATTGGTAGTTGGAGCATTAAATGCTATTTTTCCCGTTGAGATTTTTACAGAACTAGCCGTTGGGTACCTCCAGTAGAATGCCAGATCGATCTGCCATCTTGGCCAGATCGGTCTCTTAGTTATAAGTCCTATAAGATCAAAGCAAAATAACACAAGGAGATCGATCTCATATATAAGCAGATCGATCTCTTATTTGAAAATGTTAGGGGAGATCGATCTGTCGAATAGGCAGATCGATCTTCCAATCTCTCTATTTGAGGCAAGATCGATCTATAGATCGATCTGCGATGCAATCTCGTAGTGGGGAGATCGATCTCTCAATAACCCAGATCGATCTCCTTAGCTCTCTAACTTTGAGAAGATCGATCTCTTCCTTACCAGATCGATCTCATAAGCTCTCTGTTTGAGTGTAGATCGATCTTGAAGATCGATCTACTTTCTTTGCTTTAAGGGAGATCGATCTCTTCCTAGATCAGATCGATCTCCTCAACTCCAGTAATAGGCAGATCGATCTCATAACCCTTATAGATCGATCTCACTCTTCCTCAATACCTTTGTATAGGTTCAAGGCTTGGCAGATCGATCTCATGTCTTCCTGAGATCGATCTCTCATCCAAGACAAACCCAGGAGATCGATCTCTCATAACCCAGATTGATCTCTCATCAACAGAACTTTAAGTTCTGGTACTGATAACCTCTAAACATGGTTTTATATCATCTTTACATTATTGAATTCACTTGTTTTGTCATTTCAAAATACATTAACTCAACAATCTCCCCCTTTTTGATATGACAAAACCTATTCAATCAACATGTTTAGTTCCCTATTTTCATTTTGCACAAACTCCCCCTTTTTGTAAACTCCCCCTTACTTTTGGCTTTTGATCTCTAAACTTTCTTAACTCCCCCTTATTTTAATCATTCATTTTCAACCATTAGATATGATTCTTAAAGTCATTTAAACATGTTTTAACACACTCATGTGTTCTTAGCATTATTTCTTCTCCCCCTTTTTGTCATATCAATGGCAAGAAGGAAATCTAAACAGTACTCCTGTCATTTCAAATTAACATTTCTTAAAAAAAAAAACTCATTCAATAACACAGAGGGCAGCTCATTCAAGCAAATTTAGTTCAAACAACAATGAGTAATGAAAACATATAACAAAACTAGATCTAGTAAATAAGCCCTATGGTGGAGGAGGAAATCGATCCATGAGATCCTCAACGTGAGTGCGAGTGTCTTGAATCTCATCAAACATCGCCTCCTGAGCCTCATGAAGATTTGCAAAGCCTTCATCCACTTTGCGGTTCAACTCCTCGAACATCCGCTGCTGGGTCGCATGAAGGTTTGCAAAGCCTTCATCGATCTTTCTGTTCAGTGCACTCAACATTGTCACAATGGACTCCATTTCAGCGGTTGAGGTAGCAGGTGCAGTGGGCTGAGAAATTGAGGACGATGGACCCGCAGTCGGTGCAGTAGGTGGATCCATAGGCTCATCGGAGGGATCTTCCTCCATAGCTACAGCAGACTATTGTTCCCTCTTCTTCTCTAGTCACCCCGGAAGTCCTTGTAGTAGCCCATGTGGTGGAGTGACCCGATGTTGAGGACGCTCTTTGTAGAGGGCATTTCACACGTCTCGTAGCTGCTGTCCACTCTGAGTCATTGGAGAAAGTACGCCAATGGTTGCGGAAACACTATCGTTGTGGCTTGGCTGCGTACGATCTTTAACCAGTCTTGATAGATAAAGTGGATGAGGTTGGGTTTTTGACTGGTGGAGTGAATGTGGTGAATCCAAAACCTATCTAACCGCCTAACGGGGGAGTGACGGTACCGAATGGACAAAGGTTCCACGATATGATGAGGTGGAGTACCCGGGGGTGCATTGGGAGGTCACTCGCCTTATCCCTGGGAATAGCAAACTCCAAAGGGACTTCCTCATCTTCGTTTGTCAACCCTTCATCGCGTATATTGAAAGCGTGGGCTAGGATTTCAGTGTCTACGGCAATGGATTTTCCCATGACATACGTTCTAAACCCAAGAATATTACAGGTGTCGTTAGGATCATAGGTGAGTTCGGCATTGGAAAAGAATGCTCGAACGATATTTGGAGGTACGGGAGTTTTGATTTTTTGGAACGACATCCAACCAAATTCTTTGAATTTGGATAGATAGGGAAAATCGATGCGGTTTAGGAAGGAGAAATCGATTGTTCGTCAATGTTTAATTGGCATGGTAGAAAAATATTCTTCATATCACTTCCTTTTCGCAGGTGTTTTAAAACACCTGTTAAAGGTAGTGACTGAAGGGGGTGGACTGGTTTGGGAAGAAGACCCTTGATCGACACTAGGTCGAGGAGGTTTTTAGCCTACTTTCTTAAGTCTGGGCATGATTCTAGACATGGGAATTACTCTAAGACAGGTTCACAACAAAAAATCAATGAAACAGTGACTAGATTTGCCCTAGAGTGAAATTGAACACAAATCTTAAGAAATTTTTGAGAAAATAATAAGAAATGTGGGTTACTATACCAGTAAACGAAGGAGAGAAGCGACGAAGACCGTACCGAGATCGATCTGAGGAGGAATCGAGAGAGGAGATGCGAAGGAAGTTAGGGATTTTGAAGTTTGAGGGTTTGAAATTTAGGGATTTTTTGCCAGTTTTTATAGTCCAGGGTACAGGAGATCGATCTGTCGAGATGACAGATCGATCTGTCATTTCCAGAAGCTCAAGGAGATCGATCTGTGGTCCATAAGATCGATCTGTAAAATACAGAAACTTAAGGAGATCGATCTGTCGTATGCACAGATCGATCTGCTGTGTGACAGAGGCTTAGGGAGATCGATCTGCCAAATGCTTAGATCGATCTTCAGAATACAGAAGCTTGAAGAGATCGATCTGTCGTATGCACAGATCGATCTGCTGTTTAACAGAGGCTTAAGGAGATCGATCTTATGGATAGAGGATTGATCTACTTAGCTTAACCTTAATGTTTTAGGCTTATTGGAAGTATGAAGATCGATCTATATTGATAGGAGATCGATCTCTCATACTTGTTGCCCAGAAAAATCTTTGTAAAACTCTTTTAAAACCAACTTAAAACCAAGATTTTGAAGCATAAATATCTTAAGGGATATTCATGAGTCCTAATTCACCTCTAAGGATACAAAACCTATCTCTATCAAGGGGTTTGGTGAATATATCAGCTATTTGATGTAAAGTGTCAATATACTCTAGAATTATATCCCCTTTTTGCACATGGTCTCTAAGAAAATGATGCCTAATCTTAATGTGCTTGGTTCTAGAGTGTTGAATAGGATTTTTAGATAGGTTGATAGCACTGGTATTGTCACATTTAATAGAAACTTGTTTCATGTCAATACCATAATCTTTCATTTGTTGTTTAATCCACAACACTTGAGCACTACAACTACCTGTTGGTATGTATTCAGCTTCAGTTGTGGACTGAGCCACACTATTTTGTTTCTTAGAGAACCAAGAGATTAATCTATTTCCTAAGAATTGACAGGTACCTGAAGTACTTTTCCTATCTATTTTGCATCCCCCAAAATCTGCATCTGAAAATGCATGAAGTGTAAAGGTAGAGTCCTTAGGGTACCAAAGTCCTAGAGAGGGAGTGTCCTTAAGGTATCTAAAGATCCTTTTAGTTGCTAATAAGTGTGATTCCCTAGGAGAGGATTGAAATCTAGCACAAAGGCATACACTAAACAAAATATCTGGTCTACTTGCAGTTAAATAGAGCAATGAACCAATCATAGACCTATAGAGTTTAGTGTCTACACACTTACCACTTTCATCTTTATCAAGCTTGATGTTGGTGCCCATTGGAGTTGCTTGAGGTTTGCAATTGTCCATTCCAAATCGCTTGAGCAAATCCTTAGTATACTTTGCTTGATTGATGAAGGTTCCATCTTTTGTTTGCTTTACTTGAAGTCCCAAGAAGAAGGTGAGTTCTCCCATCATGCTCATTTCAAATTCTCCTTGCATGATCTTAGCAAACTCTTGACATAAAGACTCATTAGTTGAACCAAAAATAATATCATCCACATACACTTATACAACTAGTAAATCCTTATTTTTATTTTTGATAAATAAGGTGGTATCCACTTTTCCTCTTGAAAATCCCTTTTCTATTAAGAATTTTGACAACCTTTCATACCAAGCTCTAGGAGCTTGTTTTAACCCATAGAGTGCCTTAGATAATTTGAAAACATGTTCAGGAAATTCATGATTTTCAAAGTCGGGAGGTTGTTCAACATAGACTTCTTCATTAATGAAACCATTTAAGAATACGCTCTTTACATCCATTTGATATAATTTGAAGTTCTTATAACATGCAAAGGCAAGTAACATTCTTATTGCCTCTAGTCTAGCTACCGGTGCATAGGTTTCATCATAGTCTATACCTTCCTCTTGTCTATATCCTTGTGCAACTAACCTAGCCTTGTTCCTTATGATCACACTATTTTCATCCATCTTGTTCTTGAATATCTATTTAGTTCCAATTATAGAGTGATCATTAGGCCTACGAACTAGTTTCCATACTTTGCTTCTCTCAAATTGATTTAATTCTTCTTGCATTGCTAGGAACGAATTATTATCATCTAAGGCTTCATTGACATTCCTAGGCTCTATTTGAGATACAAAGGCTATATATTGACACATATTTCTTAGAGATGATCTAGTTCTAACTCCAAGAGTTGGATCTCCTACTATTTCACAATCTTTTACATATCCTAACTCTCTTGGTGCTCTAGACTCTCTCTCTAATATCTCTATTTCTTCTTCATCTTCTTTATTCAAGTCAAGTTTTTCTAATAAATCATCTTCAAAGTTTGAAATTTCCTCCAAGTTTTCATCAAATATTCCCACATCCTCATCATTAGTTGAATCTTTAGATACATCATTTGACTCATCAAATATAACATGAATAGATTCTTCAACCATTAATGTTCTTTTGTTATATACTCTATAAGCCTTTGAATTCAATGAGTACCCTAGAAAGATTCCCTCATCACTCTTGGCATCAAATTTTCCTAGATTATCTTTACCATTATTTAAGACAAAGCATTTACAGCCAAAAGGATGGAAGTAACTAATATTAGGCTTCTTACCCTTGTAAAGCTCATAAGGAGTTTTCTTTAGCATGGGTCTAATCACAGCTCTATTAATTATATAGCAAGATGTGTTTATAGCTTCAGCCCAAAAATACTTTGGTAAATTATTCTCACACAACATGGTTCTAGCCATTTCTTCCAAGGTTCTATTTCTTCTCTCAACTACTCCATTTTGTTGTGGTGTCCTAGGGGCTGAGAAATTATGACTAATTCCTTGATCATTGCAATACTCATCAAATCCTATGTTTTCGAATTCCTTGCCATGATCACTTCTAATGCTAGTTATTGTATACCCTTTTTCATTTTGAGTAATTTTTGTATAGGCTATGAATTTTTCTAAGGCTTCATTTTTTTACTCTTAAAAAAAACACCCAAGTGAACCTAGTGTAATAATCAACTATTACAAATCCATAGTGTTTCCCACCTAGGCTAGTTGTTCTAGTTGGTCTAAATAAATCTAAGTGAAGTAATTGAAGAGGCCTAGTGGTGGATACAATATTCTCAGGCTTAAATGTTGTCCTTTTATGCTTTCCTTTAACACAAGCTTCACATATTTCTTCATGATCAAAGGATAGCTTGGGTAAGCCTATGACTAGATCCTTTCTAACTAACTTAGATAGCACATGCATGCTAGCATTACCTAGTCTTCTATGCCATAGCCAAGATTCCTTTTTGTTGTCTACCATTAAGCATATATTTTCATTTTTGAGTTCATTAAGATAGACAATATATATATTACCTTGCCTATGACCTAGAAAAAGAACTTTGTTTGACTTAGGATCTACAACATGACATTTCATGCAATCAAAAATTACTTTGTAACCTTTGTCACAGAGTTGACTTATGCTTAGTAAGTTATGCTTTAGACCCCTAACAAGTAATACCTTTTCTAATGAAAAGTAGTCATTACCTATTGAGCCACTTCCTTCAACTTGGCCTTTGGAGTTGTCCCCAAATGTGACTTCTCCACCAACTTTTGATTTAAAAGAGTTGAAGTGGCTTCTATCTCCCGTCATGTGCCTTGAGCATCCACTATCCAAGTACCATGCTTCCTTTGTTTTATCTTTGTGGCCATGCTCAATTACCTACAAAAAGATCCAAACTCAAGTCTTAGGTACCCAAATTCTCTTTGGTCCTTTGAGGTTAGTGAATGCAATTCTTGATCCCTTTGGGATCCATTTTGCTAATGCATTAACATCCCTTGAGTGAATTACTTCTTTTGGAATCCATATCCTTTTTACTATTTTTCCTTTAAGAGAGCTCATATTTATGTTGCAATTATGTGATGCATGTCCCTTTCTATTACAATATGAACAAGAAGTTGAGAGTTTATTTATACTATTTCTAGCAATAAAGCTTTTAAGATGAGTCTCTCTACTTTTTGCATTATATCCTAACCCATTTTTGTCAAAGAATGCCCTTTGGGTCTCTAGCATGCTATCTAACTTTTGTTGACCCATGTGGAACCTATTAAAGGAATTATGTAGGTTTCTATTTTTCTCTTTAAGGTCACAAATTTCAAGATTTGAAATTTCTAGTTTCTTTTCACATTCTAATTTGTCCCTTAGCATCAACTCATTTTCTTTTCTCAATTTGGATATTATCTTTTTATATTTCATACTCATGCATTCATACGCTAATGCAAGATCATCAAAGGCATCTTGCAATTCATCAAACGAATATTCATTGAGGTTTGAAGTTACCTTTTCATCCTCAATAGCCATGAAGCACAAGTTGGCAATGTCCTCATTTGAGTCATCATCGGAGCAGTCACTATCGCTCCATGTTGCCACCATTGCCTTCTTTTTGTGGAACCTATCATTGGATCTTTTAAGAAGAGGGCAGTTAAATTTTATGTGTCCTGGTTTTTTACATTCATAACACACAATTGAATCTTTTCTACCTACTTCTTGATCTCTCTTATTGTTTCTCCTATTACTACCACTAGCTCTCATTCTCATGTACTTCTTAAATCTTTTGGCAAACATTGCCATCTCAAGGTCCTCTTCACTACCACTCTCATTCTTAATCTCCTCTTGAGCAGTGGATTTTAGAGCAACTCCCACTTTCTTGAGTGGCTCTTCATTTCTTCTTAATTTCATCTCATAAGTGAGTAGTGATCCTATTAATTCATCTAAAAACAATGTGTGAGGATCCTTAGATTCCTCAATTGCAGTTACTTTAGCTTCCCATGATTTAGGTAAGCTATTTAATATTTTCTTGACCATTTCAATATTAGAGTAAATTTTTCCTAAGGACTTTAATCCATTAATTACATCCGTGAATCTGGTGAACATATCACTAATTGATTCTCCTTCCTTCATCCTAAAAAGCTCATAGTCATGTGTGAGCATTCCTACCTTGGTCTCCTTTACTTGGGTTATACCCTCATGAGTTATTGCCAATTTGTCCCAAATTTGTTTGGCATTGTCCCATCCGGAGACCCTATTGTATTCATTTGGACCTAATGCACAAAATAATGTGTGCATAGCCTTAGCATTTAGCTGAGCACATTTAATGTCATTTGAATCCCATTCATCTTCTTCTTTAGGGATATCTCTTCCCTCTATTCTCTTTGTAGGGATTTGAGGTCCTTTAAGTATAATCCTCCACACCTCATAATCATTCGCTTGAATGCATAACATCATCCTAGTCTTCCAATAGGCATAATGTTCTCCATTAAACATAGGAGGTCTAACCGTAGAGTGCCCCTCTCCTACCAAACTAGTTGCTACATTGTTGTGAGCTATTTGATCGTTTCTAACTCTTAGGAAGTTGTTCCTATGTGATTAAAGAGTCCTAGCTCTGATACCAATTGTTGGCTCTACCGAGAGGGGGGTGAATCGGTTTTCTAGCGTTAATGGGAAATTTTAAATTAATCCTAATTTAATCAGCAAATGAAAGTGAGCAATAATGAAATTAAACAAGATAATTCAAGATAGTGAAGAGAGAAACAAACACAATCGTTTATAGAGGTTCGGCCAAACTCTTGCCTACGTCCTCTCTCCTTGACCTTCTTGTCAAATGCTTTCTTTCTCTTCTTCAACTGAAGTTACAATGTTCTTTTTTCAGGTTAAGGAATAACCTCTCTACCCTTTGCAATACAAAGATGTATTCACCCTTTTACAATTTTTTATCTCACTGAGGAACAATCCTCTTCTCTCTTAAGGTAAGGATGAATACAGAATCAAGCTTTTAATGTGGGTAGGATAATTACAGCTTTTGCACTTAAGCTTATACAACAAACTCAATAAATGAGGAATGAAGACATAAGGAATGAAAGTATTAAACTCTTGAGAATGTAAGAAATGTGCAGCAATAGTGTCTCTATTCTCATTGTCTTCAATGCTTGGTTAAATACTGAAGGATTGGTAGTTGGAGCATTAAATGCTGTTTTTCCCGTTGAGATTTTTACAGAACTAGCCGTTGGGTACCTCCAGTAGAATGCCAGATCGATCTGCCATCTTGGCCAGATCGATCTCTTAGTTATAAGTCCTGCAAGATCAAAGCAAAATAACACAAGGAGATCGATCTCATATATGAGCAGATCGATCTCTTATTTGAAAATGTTAGGGGAGATCGATCTGTCGAATAGGCAGATCGATCTTTCAATCTCTCTGTTTGAGGTAAGATCGATCTACAGATCGATCTACGATGTAATCTCGTAGTGGGGAGATCGATCTCTCAATAACCCAGATCGATCTCCTTAGCTCTCTGACTTTTAGAAGATCGATCTCTTCCTTACCAGATCGATCTCATAAGCTCTCTGTTTGAGTGTAGATCGATCTTGAAGATCGATCTACTTTCTTTGCTCTAAGGGAGATCGATCTCTTCCTAGATCAGATTGATATCCTCAACTCCAGTAATAGGCAGATCGATCTCATAACCCTTATAGATCGATCTCACTCTTCCTCAATACCTTTGTATAGGTTCAAGGCTTGGCAGATCGATCTCATGTCTTCCTGAGATCGATCTCTCATCCAAGACAAACCCAGGAGATCGATCTCTCAAAACCCAGATCGATCTCTCATCAACAGAACTTTAAGTTCTGGTACTGATAACCTCTAAATATGGTTTTATATCATCTTTACATTATTGAATTCACTTGTTTTGTCATTTCAAAATACATTAACTCAACAGAAAGTGTTGAAATTAAGAAACCATGATCTTTTATTAGCAATGGTAGACACTCACGAGGTATTTAAGTTAGGATCTTAGGTAAATAGTCTTAAAGTGAATCAAGTGAAATCATACTTGATTATTTGAGTCTACACTACAGAGTGACAAATTGCATAAGTAAAAGAAAAAGTTAGCCAAAGAAATCGACTTTTGAGGTTTTTACAACAGTCTACATGATTAAGAAATTAAATCTTTCAACAAGAAGCAACTTTCTCAATGATTTAACATTAGGATCAAAGGTAAGTTTTCTTTAAAACTAATTTAGGTATGTTATTCATCTTTTTAGCCATTTAGAAAGCCAGATTCATTAAGAAATTTTAAGCGAAAGATTTAAAAGGAATTATAAACCTAAAACCAACATATTCAAAGCAGTTTTCCTAATTTTGGCAAACTTTATGCCTAATTTTGTGCTCAATGTTAATTAACTCCAAAAATCTACAAACTTAACACAACAATCCTCAACATATCTATTAAGTCATGTTAAAATTTCAAACCCATTGGATTTGTCTTTAGAAAACTAAAAATAATGAAATACTACTTACTCAAAATTTTCATACTTCAAGATAAATTTGAAAGAAAATTTTTAATAAATTATCAAACAGCATCTTAAAATCATAAGAATTTAAACTAATCATCCTAAATCATCATAATTCGATATTCTAAAAAAATCACATAAAAAAATGTTAAACATGATTTTCAGCGCTTATAAAACAATTAACAAATTGTAACCAAACAGTTTTGAAAACAAAAACAACCAAATAATTATATTTGTAAGAAATTTGATCAAAAGGGACTCGAATACCACTTGTAGATTTCTTGGGTCATGCAGGTGGAACATACTGAAACAAAGGTTAAACAAAGAGAAAATAAAGTTTTACCTCAAGAAACTGATCCCAATAGATCTCTTTGATCTAGATATTTAAATCATAGAAATTAAACATCAAGAATCATAAAAAGGGTTTCAAGAAACACACCAATTCATTAGATATCATAATCAAATGCTTTCTCCTTATTAATGATGCTTAATCTTCATGTCTTGAATGACAACACCACCCATGTGTGATATTCTCTAACGTAAGTCCACGTAAGTAGTAATGAAACCTTCGGGAAGGTTGGATTGTATTACAACCATCACCATGTTAGCAGCTTAAGTTTCATAAACTCACCATAACTTATCAATCTCTTAAGGACCAAAATAATGAAGAAAACACTTTTCTTGAAGCAAGCAAAAAAGAGAAGATTGAGGACAAGGGGGTGGGCGATAAAGACTTTACAGGATCTTACCACCTTAACTTGAAAACCTCTCATTTTTCCTCTAAACGTGTGGTTGGCCATGATGTTCTATTTATAGGATAAGCTAAATGTGTTTCAATAATTGGTGCATTTACTTTTTAGACCTTGAACTTATTTTAATAGCAATTGTGTCTACCTCTTCATTAAACTATTTAATTAGAGGCAGGACTCAAATTATAATTTAGGGTAGTGGACTTCAACTTAATTAAACTTTTTTTAATTAAGTCCAATAATCTCTTTTAATTATAATTTGACCTAATAACTTAATTAAACTTTTTTTTATTAATTTCACTTAGTTAAACTCATTTAATTAAGCCTAATTATAATTCTATCCAATAAGTCCAAATGGTAAATTTCAAATTTCCCTGAATCAATCCATTTTCATCCATTAGCTACTCTTTTATATGTGACCAATCAAACTCTTAATATCATGGCAATGAACTTGAATAGCAATTCAAATTCATAAATCAAATTGAGTATCGAGTAATACCATATGACCACTGAAATGTAGAGAGTTTAAAAGTGATTCTTAACTCAAGCCTTTCAATGATAGCCTGCAACGATCCAAATTTCACACATTTTGGTTAGGCTACGAGTCGATATCAGATTAAAACTATAAATCTGACTACTTAATTTAATTTTCTCTTAGTAATAATTTAAACAAAACCAAGGATAAATACTTCTACAATTTAATTAGCACAATAATTTCTTCACAAAATATTCACATTCTCCAGACATGTTTCTCTATACATTACTGTGCTTAAAAAAATTTTAGATACAAGAACAAATGTCTATACTGGGTATACATTTGCCACGAACGAGTACCCTACTGATGTATGGTGATAATTTTATTAAAATAGAATTATTTGTGCTTAATTTCTTAATTAATTATTTTAATCCCCATATTATTTTATTAATTATCCCCTCAATTTAATTAAAATTCTCTTATGTAAAGGTAAATTAAATCCGGATGAATTTCAGTCGAAAATAGGCTAAAAATGAGCTAAAAGGAGACTGACCACTACCGTTTCGTAGTCTGAGTCACCATTCGTCTGGACACGTGTGATGTTGGGTGTTCGTATTTTATTCGCCTCGAAAAGATAAGATCAACGGATACCGTGCCCAACTTCTTGAAAACACACGCCGGACCACATCGCAAATCCAAGTGGATAAAAAGACAAGTGACGTGGAAATATCTTCTCTGAAGCGAATGGAATGAAGATAAGAGGCCAAACAATGCCAACTCATATAGGATTGAAAATTACCATTGTACCCCCAAGTTTGTGTATAAATATAACATGATGAGCAATTGAAAAACCAAGTAGTGTAGGTAGGGTAAAGTAGTTTAGGAGTAGAATTTTAGGGTAAAGTAGTTTTAAGGTAGTTTTTAGAATAGTTTATTTTAGATTAAATTTTTCATTGCTATGTTTTATTTTCTTGTTTCCTTTTAGCTTTCACGTTAGTTTTATGAATAGTAACCATTTCCATTTTCTTCTTCTCGTTTTTGTTCAAGTTCCATTGCTTTATTGTTTTAATGTTTAAGTTTTAATGAAAAAGCTTCCATTTTTCTTTTCTTTAGCTCTTGGTTTGCATCTTTAACTTTTCTATTCCCTTGTTCCTGCTTACTGATTGTTGGGCCAGAGGAGGTGAGAAATTTGGCTGGTGACAGTGGCCATAGTCTTCCTTCATGTTTCAGCACCTTCTTTTTCTGTTTTAAGTTTAGCTAATTTCAAGCACGTTACTTCCTATTTTCAAGTTGTTTTAAGATAGTTACCAAGTTACATTCAAAACAGAAAATTTTCTTTACAGTTGCCCTTATTGCATTTTCGTTTCCTGTATTTTTTTTTATCTTACATTTTCTAGTTCGTTTTACTTCATCATTCTGCCCGTGGTGGCTCTATTGATTTGAGATGGTGGAAAGGGCCGATTTGTAAGACCCGATATTTTCGAGTGCATTTAAAAATGCAAAAGGACTTAAATGGTATTCCCGAATACGTGCAAGGGCAAAATGGTCAAAAGACCAAAATTCGGTATTAATCGGGATAAGAAAATTTAATTAAAAATATGAGAATGAGAAATCTTGATCAATAACGAAGAAATAATTAAATTTCGGGTTAAATTGATCAAGATATGAATTTATTGGAATAAACCGGGATTTTCGTATCGAAAAAAAATAATCCCGAAAATAATCGAAAAATATACCGAAAAGGTAAAATCGGACTGAGAAAATTATTTACAGATTAAATGAATAAAATATAAATTTTTTTAAGGATATTTATGCATTTTAATATTATTTTATTGAATAAAATAATATTAAAAGTTAATTATAAATAAATAAATAAAATAAAAAAAAAAAAAAAAAACGAAATTCTGAAACAGAAAGAAAAGAAACAGAGGCGAAAAACGAAGCGAGACCGAGGGAAGAAGAGAGACTCACCGGCGAGCCACCACCGGCGAGGCTGAGGGGCCGACGAGGGTCGGCGAAGGTCGGCCGACCTCGGGCGAACCACCAGCGGCCAGGACGCGCCGTGGAGTCGCCGAAAAAACGCCGAAAAGCGAAGGAGATGCCGCGGGGAAGAAACGTCGATCGGCGGCCATCGGCGCCGATTAGACCCCAGCCGAGGCCCGATTTAGGAAGCCCAGGCCATGGCGCGCCGAACGGCACCGAAATCGCACCGGGAACCGGCCGGACGGCGCCGGAACGGCAAAATGATGGCCGAACCGGACCAGACCGAACCGGCGGTCCGAACCGGGTTGAACCGGACCGGACCGGTTCAGCCAAAAAGAGAGGGAAAAAAGGAAGAAAAAGGGAAAAAGAAAAAGAGAAAAAATTGGGGAAAATTCCAGTGATGCAATCGAGCTTCGGGTAAGTCGGTAAGGGGTCAAATTGACCGATTTAATTTTTAGAATATTTAATTTGATAAATAATCGACTGAAAGTTTACCCGAAAATATATTTAATTGTGTAGCTCGACAATTGGCATCCACTGAGAGCTCGAGACAGCCTCGATTTGTGTACGATCAGGGAATAACGGGTAAGTGACCCTTATTTACGACAATTTTATATCGTTATGCGTGATTGATATTTAACGCATGAATTACGGATTTAATTTCCGTATAAATGAATTAAATTCTAGAAATTAGGATAAATTGTCGTAAATAATTCATAAGCTATCTGAAAATTTAGAACGAGGCTAAATAAATATTGATGGGTCCAATGAGCCCAATAGGCCTCGATAAAGTGTGGTAAACGGGCTTAAGGCCGATTAAGGCCCATTATGGTGCAATCGGGCCCAATATGGGTAAACGGGCCCAATGATTTAAATTAAGCCCAGAAAATTGTGAAATACAATTAATTGTATTGTATTTGACCTGATGAATGTGTATCCGCAGTGCCGAAGATTTGATTTGGATTCGGAGCAAATCGGACTGCGTGACAAGACATCAGTGGGAAAGGTCAGACTGTACAGATAAATGAGGTAAGGGAATTGTGTGAGTAGCTAGAGGTAGCTACGCATATTTTAATAGTTTTTCTGTACACTGAGTATGTATGTATACATGGATATTGTATAATGATCCTAAAAATGGTTTGAATGATTTTAAGGATCGAAATAGGTGAAATGTCTATTTTACCCCTATTGAGGGAAGTTCACCTAAGGATGGTGAAAGCATGACATGCATGGAATGTATGATTTAAGGATTTTTATGATTAAGGAATTTTCTTGATTTTAATCAAAGTAAAACGATAGATTGGCCAGTAAATGCATGAATTTCACAAAATAACACTACGTAGGTGTTATTAATATTTAAATGAAATTTCTTTGGAAAAGAGGCCAACTATCAAGTTTATATGGAAACAGATAGTGCCGACACGTAGTTCGCACTATATCTGCGTTTGTGAATGTGCATAAATGTGCTTGAGCAGTTGCTCGCACCGACTTGTGACATCATATGCATGAAATGTGCTAGAGCATGGTGCTCGCACTGATTTTTAATATTGTGAAATGAGAGCTGCTGGAGCCTAGCTCGCACTCTGTTTTGACATGTTTTGACATGTTTTGATTTGTTTTAACGTGGTATGCATAAAATAGTGCTGGAGCGATTGCTCGCACTAGTTTTAATGATTTGACATGCATGAGAGATGCTGGAGCTTAGCTCGCATCCTGTTTTGATTTGATATTGCATAAAGCCGTGCTGGAGTGAATCTCGCACGAGATTTGATTTAATTATGCATAAAGCCGTGCTGGAGTGTAACTCGCACGAGATTTGATTTACTTGAGCATTCATTTGTGCTGGAGCATTGCTCGCACAAAGTTTTATATGGTTTTCATAATTCATTTGAATGCCGTACTGGAGTTTTTCTCGTACGAGGTTTTCACTGAATTTATATACATATCCGTACTAGAGCGTTGCTCGTACGTGGAATTTACATGAAATTATAATCAGTTTAAGTCGTACTGGAGCGCTGCTCGTACGCAGATTTCACTGATTTTTATGAAACCGTGCTAGAGCTTCCCTCGCACGAGATTTTCAGATATCATGAATATGCATGGAGCCGTGCTTGAGTTTCGCTCGCACAGGGATTTATATTACATGCATATAGCCGTGTTGGAGCCTCCTGTAGACTGTGTGTCACAGTGAGATGATATGCTCACACGTGCATTCTGAGACAGATGATATGGGTGGATAAGACCTATTACAGGCACCCCTGACTGAGCTTGGGTTCACGGAGTACTTTGTACCGTGTATGTCACGCGGAGTACGCTGTACCGTGGGGATTGTTGGAGTGGAGTGGCATTAGCCACGAGGCAGCAAGCCTTGCCCTCGCAATCCTGGTGTTATGCTGTTCTGACGGGTAGGACGACCCACCTCCCGTTTCAGGTGTGATACCCCGCACACTAGGTACCGTGTTGCCAGGGATCACTAGGATATGGCCATAGTCCTCGATGTTACTGATACTTACCTAATTGTCTCACATGATATAACTTGTGGTCTGTTAGACCAGGGTAGACCCGAAGGAGGGGTCAGGCCCCCGATTTGATGATTTGATGATTTCAGATGATTTTATGATATGTGACCCTGAAAGAAGGGTGGTTTTATAACTCAAGTTTTATAATGAAATATAACAAATTGTTTTATGAGTTTTGAGATGATTGACCCAGAGGGGTTATTTTATACTGCGTTTTAAATGAATTGATTTAAATGCAGTGGCATGATGTGTTTTCCATGCTTTCATTTGAAAACCTTGAATTGTCTTACATGACATGAAAGACTGCATGATCTTGATTAAATTCATGCTTAATATGATTTAATGATGTCACATAAAATGCTTTGAATGCATGAGTTACATGATTTATATATGCACAAATAGTTTTGGATAAACTATGGCATTGAATATGCATGACTTTGTGCGTGTAATTTTAAATGAAAAGAAATGGATTTAAGGGCATGGCATTATGAGCATGTAGATAGTGGAGCTATCTACTTACTTGCATAATTGCCTTACTGAGCGTGTGGTTTGCTCACCCCCCTTATTTTCCCATCTTTTCAGAGCACTTGTAATAATTATTGAGCGGCTGAGGACTTGCATGCTTAATATCCGCTGCTTGCTGCTTCCCATCGAGAGACAGGTATACACATTTGTATGGTTTTGTATCTAAATATGTAATGCACAGTACTGTGAATGGATATGATGTCGGGGATGTAGAGTCATGTAAATACCATTGGGTATATGTTTATTTAAAGTCAAAAGGATAGTAGACTCTGATATATGATTATGGGAATGAAATGTTAAATAGTGTGAGGTGACTAACACCGAATCATAGCCCAACTGTGTTGTAGGATGGTCACGACGAGAGAAAGGTAAGAATTAAATAATAAATGAAAAAGCAAAAAAATTTACTCTGATTTTTAAGGTAATTCGGGTCGTGACAGGTTTAATGGTATCAGAGCTGAGTTGGCCTGATATGAGTCGGTGTTAGTGGTTAAGAAAGTTTACATCCCCATGTACTGTGCATTGCTTAGATACAGTTGTGTATATCGAGATGGATGTGCAGCTAAGAATTTGGTTTTAAATGCAAGAACAGACTCATTGACTGATAGCCGCTATGGTTGAGAGGCGAGTACACGAGCTCAAGGCCGTTGAGGTAGGCCCATGAGTTGTACTGAGTCGCCACATGAGACTTGAGATGAGATTGACGTGGAGGCTGGTTGATCATGCCCCACAGAGTCCGATAGAGAGATCGGATAGAGTCTGACAGAGAGATCAGACAGTATTGAGATACGCTTCGCGAGGTTGGAGCGGAGTGTAGGGAATATTTTACGAGCTAATTGCTCAGGGTATGTATGGTATTTGAGGGCGAGTCGGAACATTGATGAAAGTTCGCTCGACCCATTTGAAGATTTCGACATCCAGAATGGACATGAAAAATAATTTCAGATGTATTCCGGTGACAGAATATCCCGGACAGTGTTTAAAAGAAAATTACAAATAACATTATTTACTCTGACCCAGAGGAACATGTTGATTAACGAGTATGATACTCAGTTTATATTCCTGGGCAGATGTGGCTCGGACACGATGAACAGTGAGAGTCGAGATGTTTGAAAGTTCTTGGAAGGGCTCAGATTGTCAATTAGAGTCCGATTAGCCCGTTAGACATCACTACCTATGCCGAGGCAGTGCGCAGACTACAGTTGTGTAAATAAGATTATAAATTGCGCGCCTCTGAGATTGAGAAAGGTAGTAAGGGCCAAAATAGAGACAAAAGAGAATAAATAATGACAGAGATGTCAGAATGGGAAAAAGATAGTTTGGTAAAAGATTAGAGTCGATAAATCACGGGGTAAGTTGATTGATAAACCCCAGTGTATCTAATTTCAATACTTTTGAGGGGTATTATGATTTGAGGACCGCAACCTGCTACGGAGCATTGTAAACAGTATAACAGAGTAGCAGTGTGAACAGTGTAAGATGCGTGGTAGTTACCACGAAAATAAGATGTTGGACGAGGGCGAGTGTATGCCTTGGACCAGGACACTATTGATGTTTCATAGGATGTGGTGGAAGATACCACACTGGTTAAGAATAATGAAATAATTAATTTAATTGATCCTGGTGCCACGCATTTAATTATACCGCCTTCAGTTGCTTATAAGTTAGTGAAAAATGTGAAGCCTATACCTTTAAGCATGAAGAGGATGATAGTTAGTTGATTTTCACTAACTGAATATGGGTATAGGGATTGTAAGTTGAAAATAGGGGTGAAAATATCACTGAAAAGTGTATTGTAACTTGACAAGTAAGGAAAGAGTTTGTTACAAGTGATATATAAAAGGAGATATATTGGAATAAGAGACGTATGCAAGGTAAGGATATCCTTGATATGCAAAGTAATTTGGATTAAGCGATATGTAGTCAAGTCTGAGGGCTAATAAAGGTATTTCAAAATATCTCTCTGCCTGAAGATTTGACAGCGTCTGGAAGCGCACGCATAATCTATAGATTGAAATCGACAGTCATAATATATACATTTAAAATTTGGGTACCTTTATTGGTATGATAAAAAGATATAGAAATTCATTAATCATGAAAGTTTAAAATTTAAAATTTTATAAAAGCCGTCAATATAAGAGGAAAGAAATGACGTGAGCTAGTATCTTGAACGAAAGCTATTTCGAAATGACATTGTACGTTTATGCGTACATAGGTCAAGTATATGGAAAATTGAAATATTGAGTGGAACTCAACTACGTTAAGGTATTTAAACCTTACCTGGACCGATTGGTTGTCATCTTTAGTGATGATATTATGATGTATTCGAAGTCCAGGGAAGAGAATGAGTAGCAACAGGAAACTGTCTTACAGACAAGGTGTTATGAGTTTCTTGAAATGAGTTGCTCAGTTGACACGTCTCATTCGGGAAAAGATTTCATACGAGTGTTATGATAAGTATGAAAATAGCTTCAATGAGTTTTGGTATATTGGAGTAATGAACTGACCACCATAAGTATTCTCACTATAACCAACAGCTCAAGAGGTTTCAGTGTGTATGGATACCTCCAAATAAGGATTGGGCTGTGTATTGATGTAAAATGGGAAGATAGTCGTTTATGGATCCAGATATATTCAAGGACCATAAGAGAAACTATCCGACCCATGATTTAGAGTAGGCAGCCGTAGCGATTACACGGAAAGTATGGCGTCACCACTTAAATGGTAAGAAATTTCGGGTATGCACTGATCGTAAAAACCCCCGAGTATCTGTTTTCACAGAAAGAGTCGGATGAGATAACCATGAGGGTTAGAGCTTCTAAGGATTATGATTGTGAACATTGTACCACCCAGGAAAGGCTAATATTATGGCTGATGCTTTGAGCAGAAAGAGCCTCGGGATGGTATTACATGTGATGGTCAGGGAGCGTGAGCTGCTAGAGCAGTTGTGAACCTCAGTAGTGATGTGATCCCTTCTGATGATGACGGTGATTTTATGACAGCTAGCCTGAGGTTAGAACCGGATTTGTGTGACCGGATTTGCCAGGCTTAGCATGATGATTTCGACATGGTGTCGATAGTGTGGGTCAGATTCAGAAGGGTATAGTGACAGAGTTCACAGTGAGTGATGATAACTTGCAGAGGTTCAGAGACAGTATAAGTGCTCCCCAGGACCACAGTTGATGATATAGTGTTATTGTCAGAAGCTCACTCTTCGAGATATACAGTGTATCCGAGAAATAATAAATATATCGAGATCTCTGAAAATGGTATTGGTGGTCAGGTTTGAAAAGTGATATTGTAGAGATTGTATAGCAAGTGTCTCGTATGTCAGCAGAGTAAGGTAGAGTACTAGAAGTCTGCAGAGTTATTGCAGCCTCTACCTATATTGACATGGAAATGGGAACAAGTGACCATGAAGTTGTGATGGGTTATAGAGGACCCGGAAGAATCACGAGGCTATCTGGGTGATAGTCGATAGATTGATTTAGTCTACCCACCTTCTAGTTATGGAAATCCCCAGATACTCTGAGTGTGTAGGCGGATTTATGTGAATGAAAAATTGTGAAACATTGTGTAGCGTTCCAGTGAGCATGGTATCAGATAGGGATTCCCGCTTCAGTTCCCACTTGGGGAAATGTTTTTCAGGAAGCTATGGGACCCTGATTATGTGTTAGCACAGCTTCCACCCTCAGACAGATGGTCAGTCAGAGAGGACTGTACAGGTTCTGGAGGCTGTGATGAGAGCGTGTGCCATTGATTTTATGAGCTCCTGGATGATCAGTTGCTACTAATCAAATTCGCCAAGGATGACAGTTGTCACTCGAGTATCGGGATAACAAGTTATATGAGGCTTAGTATGGCCGTAGGGAGTTGATCCCTGACTTAGAGAAGAAGTGGGTGACAAATAGAGAATTGTTCCCTAATTTGTAAGATTAACCTCTGAGCATGTTCAGTTGATTTATGAGAAATTAAGAACGCCTCAGAGTAGACAGAAAGACTATGCTGACTAGAGACAGGAAAATCATTGGAATTCACCGAGGGTGAATTAGCATTGTTGGCAGTTACTTGTCTTAAGGACGTAAGGAGATTCAGATAGAGATATTGGACAAGTGGGAGATAAGACCTGTAGGTTGGCATTACCACATGAATTGGCAGGCATCCACAGTGTCCTATCTTTTGATGTTTAAGAAATACTATCCGGATCCAGTATATGTGATCAGATATGAGCTTCAATGGTTTAGCTCAATGAAAATATAACGTATGATTGGAGAAATTGATTCGGGCACTAAACGGAAAGAGAAAGTGTTTAGGGTTAAGATGATCTCCCTAGTTAAGTATGATGGTAGTATTACACTCCGGAGAAGGTCACTTGAGGATGACAGTATATGATGCGATAGACATACCCGGAGTTGTTATGGACTCATATTACTTGGTTCTAATTTGGAGGACCAAATTTCTTAAGTGGGGGAGATTGTAAGACCCGATATTTTCGAGTGCATTTAAAAATGCAAAAGGACTTAAATGGTATTCCCGAATACGTGCAAGGGCAAAATGGTCAAAAGACCAAAATTCGGTATTAATCGGGATAAGAAAATTTAATTAAAAATATGAGAATGAGAAATCTTGATCAATAACGAAGAAATAATTATATTTCGGGTTAAATTGATCAAGATATGAATTTATTGGAATAAACCGGGATTTTCGTATCGAAAAAAAATAATCCCGAAAATAATCGAAAAATATACCGAAAAGGTAAAATCGGACTGAGAAAATTATTTACAGATTAAATGAATAAAATATAAATTTTTTTAAGGATATTTATGCATTTTAATATTATTTTATTGAATAAAATAATATTAAAAGTTAATTATAAATAAATAAATAAAATAAAAAAAAAAAAAAAAAAAAAAAAACGAAATTCTGAAACAGAAAGAAAAGAAACAGAGGCGAAAAACGAAGCGAGACCGAGGGAAGAAGAGAGACTCACCGGCGAGCCACCACCGGCGAGGCTGAGGGGCCGACGAGGGTCGGCGAAGGTCGGCCGACCTCGGGCGAACCACCAGCGGCCAGGACGCGCCGTGGAGTCGCCGAAAAACGCCGAAAAGCGAAGGAGATGCCGCGGGGAAGAAACGTCGATCGGCGGCCATCGGCGCCGATTAGACCCCAGCCGAGGCCCGATTTAGGAAGCCCAGGCCATGGCGCGCCGAACGGCACCGAAATCGCACCGGGAACCGGCCGGACGGCGCCGGAACGGCAAAATGATGGCCGAACCGGACCAGACCGAACCGGCGGTCCGAACCGGGTTGAACCGGACCGGACCGGTTCAGCCAAAAAGAGAGGGAAAAAAGGAAGAAAAAGGGAAAAAGAAAAAGAGAAAAAATTGGGGAAAATTCCAGTGATGCAATCGAGCTTCGGGTAAGTCGGTAAGGGGTCAAATTGACCGATTTAATTTTTAGAATATTTAATTTGATAAATAATCGACTGAAAGTTTACCCGAAAATATATTTAATTGTGTAGCTCGACAATTGGCATCCACTGAGAGCTCGAGACAGCCTCGATTTGTGTACGATCAGGGAATAACGGGTAAGTGACCCTTATTTACGACAATTTTATATCGTTATGCGTGATTGATATTTAACGCATGAATTACGGATTTAATTTCCGTATAAATGAATTAAATTCTAGAAATTAGGATAAATTGTCGTAAATAATTCATAAGCTATCTGAAAATTTAGAACGAGGCTAAATAAATATTGATGGGTCCAATGAGCCCAATAGGCCTCGATAAAGTGTGGTAAACGGGCTTAAGGCCGATTAAGGCCCATTATG
The DNA here is from genome assembly GCA_033439115.1 of Firmiana major. NCBI lineage: Eukaryota > Viridiplantae > Streptophyta > Magnoliopsida > Malvales > Malvaceae > Firmiana > Firmiana major. Next base: position 36,091,743 of record CM065898.1, read on the forward strand.
GTGCAATCGGGCCCAATATGGGTAAACGGGCCCAATGATTTAAATTAAGCCCAGAAAATTGTGAAATACAATTAATTGTATTGTATTTGACCTGATGAATGTGTATCCGCAGTGCCGAAGATTTGATTTGGATTCGGAGCAAATCGGACTGCGTGACAAGACATCAGTGGGAAAGGTCAGACTGTACAGATAAATGAGGTAAGGGAATTGTGTGAGTAGCTAGAGGTAGCTACGCATATTTTAATAGTTTTTCTGTACACTGAGTATGTATGTATACATGGATATTGTATAATGATCCTAAAAATGGTTTGAATGATTTTAAGGATCGAAATAGGTGAAATGTCTATTTTACCCCTATTGAGGGAAGTTCACCTAAGGATGGTGAAAGCATGACATGCATGGAATGCATGATTTAAGGATTTTTATGATTAAGGAATTTTCTTGATTTTAATCAAAGTAAAACGATAGATTGGCCAGTAAATGCATGAATTTCACAAAATAACACTACGTAGGTGTTATTAATATTTAAATGAAATTTCTTTGGAAAAGAGGCCAACTATCAAGTTTATATGGAAACAGATAGTGCCGACACGTAGTTCGCACTATATCTGCGTTTGTGAATGTGCATAAATGTGCTTGAGCAGTTGCTCGCACCGACTTGTGACATCATATGCATGAAATGTGCTAGAGCATGGTGCTCGCACTGATTTTTAATATTGTGAAATGAGAGCTGCTGGAGCCTAGCTCGCACTCTGTTTTGACATGTTTTGACATGTTTTGATTTGTTTTAACGTGGTATGCATAAAATAGTGCTGGAGCGATTGCTCGCACTAGTTTTAATGATTTGACATGCATGAGAGATGCTGGAGCTTAGCTCGCATCCTGTTTTGATTTGATATTGCATAAAGCCGTGCTGGAGTGAATCTCGCACGAGATTTGATTTAATTATGCATAAAGCCGTGCTGGAGTGTAACTCGCACGAGATTTGATTTACTTGAGCATTCATTTGTGCTGGAGCATTGCTCGCACAAAGTTTTATATGGTTTTCATAATTCATTTGAATGCCGTACTGGAGTTTTTCTCGTACGAGGTTTTCACTGAATTTATATACATATCCGTACTAGAGCGTTGCTCGTACGTGGAATTTACATGAAATTATAATCAGTTTAAGTCGTACTGGAGCGCTGCTCGTACGCAGATTTCACTGATTTTTATGAAACCGTGCTAGAGCTTCCCTCGCACGAGATTTTCAGATATCATGAATATGCATGGAGCCGTGCTTGAGTTTCGCTCGCACAGGGATTTATATTACATGCATATAGCCGTGTTGGAGCCTCCTGTAGACTGTGTGTCACAGTGAGATGATATGCTCACACGTGCATTCTGAGACAGATGATATGGGTGGATAAGACCTATTACAGGCACCCCTGACTGAGCTTGGGTTCACGGAGTACTTTGTACCGTGTATGTCACGCGGAGTACGCTGTACCGTGGGGATTGTTGGAGTGGAGTGGCATTAGCCACGAGGCAGCAAGCCTTGCCCTCGCAATCCTGGTGTTATGCTGTTCTGACGGGTAGGACGACCCACCTCCCGTTTCAGGTGTGATACCCCGCACACTAGGTACCGTGTTGCCAGGGATCACTAGGATATGGCCATAGTCCTCGATGTTACTGATACTTACCTAATTGTCTCACATGATATAACTTGTGGTCTGTTAGACCAGGGTAGACCCGAAGGAGGGGTCAGGCCCCCGATTTGATGATTTGATGATTTCAGATGATTTTATGATATGTGACCCTGAAAGAAGGGTGGTTTTATAACTCAAGTTTTATAATGAAATATAACAAATTGTTTTATGAGTTTTGAGATGATTGACCCAGAGGGGTTATTTTATACTGCGTTTTAAATGAATTGATTTAAATGCAGTGGCATGATGTGTTTTCCATGCTTTCATTTGAAAACCTTGAATTGTCTTACATGACATGAAAGACTGCATGATCTTGATTAAATTCATGCTTAATATGATTTAATGATGTCACATAAAATGCTTTGAATGCATGAGTTACATGATTTATATATGCACAAATAGTTTTGGATAAACTATGGCATTGAATATGCATGACTTTGTGCGTGTAATTTTAAATGAAAAGAAATGGATTTAAGGGCATGGCATTATGAGCATGTAGATAGTGGAGCTATCTACTTACTTGCATAATTGCCTTACTGAGCGTGTGGTTTGCTCACCCCCCTTATTTTCCCATCTTTTCAGAGCACTTGTAATAATTATTGAGCGGCTGAGGACTTGCATGCTTAATATCCGCTGCTTGCTGCTTCCCATCGAGAGACAGGTATACACATTTGTATGGTTTTGTATCTAAATATGTAATGCACAGTACTGTGAATGGATATGATGTCGGGGATGTAGAGTCATGTAAATACCATTGGGTATATGTTTATTTAAAGTCAAAAGGATAGTAGACTCTGATATATGATTATGGGAATGAAATGTTAAATAGTGTGAGGTGACTAACACCGAATCATAGCCCAACTGTGTTGTAGGATGGTCACGACGAGAGAAAGGTAAGAATTAAATAATAAATGAAAAAGCAAAAAAATTTACTCTGATTTTTAAGGTAATTCGGGTCGTGACACGATTAACATAGCTTTACCTTCATCATTTCATCATTTGCTTCTACGCTATGTATTTCTTGCCTCAGTTTTTTTTTCTTTTATTGTAGTCATTGTTTTAGTTTCAACGTTACCTTAAACCCTTTTCTTTTTTATTTTTAAAGTAGCTTAGATGCAGTTTACATTGGTTCAAAAGTTTTAAATTCGTGTTGCTGACTGTCACAGTTCTGTCTCCTTTTCTTACTTTCAAATTTCTTTTTGAATGCTTAGATATTGCTGTAGGTATAATGCTGTTGTGTTAAAGGAAGAAATGCTCAATGAAAAAATTGGTTCAGCTGCCACAAATCCTTATCTTGTTTGACAATTTATAGTTTATTTCAGGGACTGTTTTACTTTCTGTTTAATTTATGCTTTGTATCCTGGTATTATTGTTTACGGTTCTTCTTACTATGTTGATGCCTGAATGTTGCTGTTGTTGCTTTCTTCACTGGATAAGGCTTGCGAGAATATGCTCAAATTCAGTTCAACTTCTTCTTTCTTGCTTGCTGGAACGTAGTACAAGACACATTGTGAAGAGCTAAAGCAGTTGCCTGTTGAGAGTGTTACGGACTGCTGCTGTGCGGGAGAAAGAAGATGTGGCAGCTGAAGTTGGTAGGACACTGGCACTCGGTGTACAACCAAGAAATAGTGTGCAGTTGATCGGGATAGTTGTGAGGGACGGATTGTGTGACGCCCCGTAAGTGCGAAAAATAGGGTAAATTTTAAACTTTATTTACATCAATACATATTTTTAGGTGCATTCCTGTGCAGTGTCACATCAATACACAATTCTAGGTGCATTCCTATGCAGTGTCATACATCATTATATATACATTGTAAAACTTTCACCTCAGGATGTCACGACCAAAATTACCTAAAAATCAGAGTAAATTCTTCACTTTTTCATTTATTATTTAATTCTTACCTTTCTCTCATCGTAACCATCCTACAAACAGTTGGGCTATGATTCGGTGTTAGTCACATCTCACCTATTTACCATTCCATTTTCATAATCACATTCATATATCAGGATTTACTATTCTTTGACTTTAACTAAATCCATATACAATGGTATTACATCACCTTACATCCCCGACATCATATCCATTTACAGTACTGTGCATTACATATTTAAATACAAAACTACAGAAATGTGTATACCTGTCTCTCGATGAGAAGCAGCAGATACCAAGATGCAAGTTCTCAACCGCTCACTAACTACTGTGAGTAATCTGAAAAGATGGGAAAATAAGGGGGTGAGCAAACCACACGCTCATTAAGGCAATTATGCAAGTAAGTAGATAGCTCAACTATCTACATGCTCATAATGCTATGCCCTTAAAATCCATTTCTTTTCTTTAAAATCTCAAGCACAAAACCATGCATACATCAATGACATAGTTTATCAAAACTATTTGTGCATATAGAAATCATGTAATTCATGCATCAAAGGCATTTTATGTAACATCATAAAATCATAATTAGCATGAATTAAATCACGATCATAAATTAGTTCATGCCATGTAAATCAAATCATGAGAAACAATTCTTTTCATGAATTTATCATTAACGCATGGAAAACTCATCATGCTACTGCATTTAAATCATTTCATTAAAACTGCAGTATAAAATAACCCCTCTGGGTCAATCATCTTATAAATACATCTCAAAACTCATAAAACAACTCGTTATAAAATTCTGTCATAAAATCACCATTCTTTTAGGGTCACATGTCATAAAATCATCTGAAATCTAGCATCACAGTAGAAAATCATAAAATCGGGGGCCTAACCCCTCCCTCGGGTCTACCCTGGTCTATCGAGACCATAAGTTATATCATGTGAGACAAGTAGGTGACTATATCAGTAACAATGAGGACAATGACCATAACCTAGTGATCCCTGGCTACAGGGTACCTAGTGTGCGGGGTATCACACCTGAAAAGGGAGGTGGGTCGGTCCTACATGCCAGAACAACATAACATTAGGATTGTGAGGGCAAGGCTTGCTGCCTCGTGGCTAATGCCACTCAACTCCAACAATCCCAATGGTACAGCGTACTCCGCATGACATACACGGTACAACGTACTCCGTGAACCCAAGCTCAATCAGGGGGTGCCTCCAATAGGTCTTATCCACCCATACCATCTCTATCTCAATATGCACGTGTGGCATATCATCTCACTGTGACACACATTCTACAGGAGGCTCCAACACGGCTATATGCATGTCATATAAATCCTTGTGCGAGCGAACCTCAAGCATGACTCCATGCATATTCATGATATCTAAAAGTCTTGTGCGAGTGAAGCTCTAGTACGGTTTCATAAAAAGATCAGTAGAATTTATGTACGGGTAGCACTCCAGTACGACTTTAAAATAAGTTCTAAATCCATATAAAACTTCGTGCAAGCAACGCTTTAGCACGAATGAATGCTCAAGTAAATCAAATCTCGTGCAAGTAAAACTCCAGCACGGCTTTATGCAATTCAATCGATTAAATCACGTATGAGCAAGGCTCCAGTATGGCTTTAAAATGAAATTATCATATCAAAACAGGATGCGAGCTAAGCTCCAACACCTTTCATGCATATCAAATCATAAAAACTAGTGCGAGCAATCTCTCCAGCACCTTTTTATGCATATCAAGTTAAAACAAGTCAAAATAGAGTGCGAGCTAGGCTTCAGCACCTCTCATGCATGTCACAACAATAAAAATCAGTGCGAGCAACCGCTCTAGCACATTTCATGCATATGATGTCACACAAGTCGGTGCAAGCAACCGCTTAAGCATGTTTTATGCACACTTACAAACTCATATATAGTGCGAGCTATGCGCCAACACTATCTGTTTCCATTTAAACTTGATAGTTGGCTTATTTTCCAAATAATTTTCATTTAAATCTTAATAACACTTACGTAGTGTTATATTGTGAAATTTATGCAAATGCTGGCCAATATATCGATTTGCTTTGCTTAAAAACCAAGAAAATTCCTTAATCATGCATTTCATGCATGTCATGCTTTCATCATCCTTAAGTGAACTTCCCTCAATAGGGGTAAAATAATCTTTTACCTATTTCGGGTCCTTAAAATCTTTAATTTATTTCTAGGACCTTTATACATATTCAGTGTATACAAAAGCTATTAAAATATGCGTAGCTACCTCTAGCTACTCACACAATTCCCTTACCTCATTTTTCTGTACAGTCTGACCTTTCCATTGATGTCTCGTCACGCAGTCTGATTTGCTCCCAATCAAATCTCTGAAACTGCGGATAAATATTCATCAAGTCAAATACAATATATTTAATTTTATTTCATATTTTCTTAGCTTAATTTAAATCATTGGGCTCGTTTACCCATATTAGGCCCGATTACACCATAATGGGCCTTAATCAGCCTTAAGCCCGTTTTCCACTTACTATTCACATTATCGAGGCCTATTGGGCTCATTGGACCCATCAGTATTTATTGAGCCTTATTCTAAATTTTTGGATAGCTCAATTAAATATTTAGGACAATTTATCTCTAATTCCAGAATATAATACATTTCATGCGGAATTTAAATCCGTAATTTATGCGGTAAATTTCTAACACGCATAACGATGCAATATTGTCGTAAATAAGGGTTACTTACCCGAGATTCCATGATAGTATGCAAATCGAGGCTGTCTCGAGCTCTCATTTGATGTCAATTGTCGAGCCATAGCTCGATTGCATCACTGAGATTTTTCTCCAATTTTTCCTCTTTTTCTTTTTCCCTTTTTCTCTTTCCTTTCCTTCTTTTCTGGCTAAACCGGTTCGGTCCGGTTCAACCCAGTTCAGACGGATTTGATTCAGCCTGTTCAGTTTCATTCAGTCGGTTCAGGGCTTCATTGGTCGGTTCTTTGTTGGCTTCCATTGCCAGTAGCTCCGCGGGATCGTTCGGTGCACGGATCTACCCTTGGTTTCGCCATGATTGGCCGAAAAGTGGCAGGTCCAGCTCTTCTCCCATCCGCCGTTGGTGCTGGTTCTTTTTACCTCTGTTACCGGTGCTGGCTACGGTTCTACCAGTCATTTCTGCCACCACTCGGCTCGACAGCACGTGGGGAACCTTCGGTGGTCGGTGGCTGGGGCTGAATCGACGTCGGCGGCAACAGATTCCTCTTTCTCCTCTCGGTTCTCTCTCTCTCGCTGGAGTTTCTCTCGCCGTTCGTGCTTCCTCGCCGGATTTCGCCTGGGTCGGTGTCGACTACCTCACCTGGTGCGTGCGCCATCGGTCGCTCCGTCCGGTGAGGCAGAGGGCTCGAATTCTCATTCGTTTCCTGCAGAAATCGTGTTTCGCGATTTTCTGTCTTTTGTTTTTATTTATAATTTATTTTTATTATTATTTTAATTGATTAAAATATTAGTAAAAATTCCAAAAATATCTAAAAAATTATATTTTATTCATTTAATCAATAAATGAATTTATCGGTATTATTTCCTATTTTCGGTATAATTTTTCAATATTTTCAGGATTATTTTTCGAAGTGAAAATTTTTGTTTATTCCAATAAATTCATATCTTAATCAATTTAACCTGAAATTTAACTATTTCTTGTTATTGATCAAGATTTCCCATTTCCATATTTTTAATTAAATTTTCTTATCGAATTTATACCGACTTTCGATCTTTTGACTATTTTACCCTTGCACGTGTTCGAGAAATCATTTCAATCCTTCATTTGATCTTTTCTCATTTCGTATTTTAACTAAAATTGAGTCTTACACAGGATCTTATCATCTAATATTTATATATCATACCATATACATTCCTCAATTCAGAGTTAATTAATCCTAATACATCCATACATAATTGTTCATCAAGTGTCTGTAAATACAACTTTAGTCTGGGTACATGAAATATTAAAGTATACCTCAAAATACAATATACGGCCTGAGCTCAAGTCCTCCACTAGCCACTACTACGTACATCGCAAGAAAACTCTCTTCACTTGAAGAAATCGGGGGAGGGGGGATATAAACATAGAGTAAGCTTCTAAATCGCTCAGTAAAGGGGTAAGGGATTTATTAAAAAAAATGATTAATTACACAACACAATCATTTTGTTTTATAGATGAAACTCAATAAGCTTAATAGAAAACGTAGCATGAAATCATTAAAATATCATTATCATCTCATTTCTCTAAGATCATGCAGAAACATGAGAGTAAATGGCTCAGTATGAAAACCATAGTTACAAGCATGTGGAAATCAAGATACGATAATGGCTTTTCTCGTAAAAACGTGATAAAAATCACCTCAGTAGTAATGCACGTGGCAAGGCCACAATCTCATGTATAAAATGGAGACTAGGCAATAAAAACTCAGATCAAGACATCTGTCATGGCACATCAAAGCAATCTCCTCTGGGTGCGCATCCCAGGCATCTTGAAAAGAAGGAACGTCGACAATATGGTCGTGTACATGGTGTATTGGTCTTACGTGTTTCCAGAACAAGGCCCGGACTTACATGCTACCAGAGCAAGGCCTCTCCTAATGCACACTATCGGTCTTACATGCTACCAAAGCAAGGCCCGGACTTACATGCTACAAAAGCAAGGCCACCCAGCGCTACCAGAGCGGGGGTCATCTCACATTACCAGAACGGAGGCATCTCTCGCTGCCAAAGCGGAGGAATATTGGACTTACATGCTACTAGAGCAAGGCCTGAACTTATATGCTACCAGAGCAAGGCCCGATGTGCTATCTCATGACGCCTAAGTCTCAATAACAACTATTATCATATAAAACTGTTTTTCTTTCACGTAAAGCTCATAATGGTTTCTCTCATAAAACTCATCTGAAAACCCTTTTTTGTACTCATTACAAAACATGTCAAAATCAAGCTCAAACCGGTAAAACACGCACACATTTCTCAAATCTTAGTACACCTTAACATAGAGCCCAAATCTGCTTCGCTTCACTTTTTAAACTCAAACGGTTTGTAAAACAATTTCACACTTTGTTTACAACTCATAAAAATTGGGCCTCAACTGGCTATAAAATCGTGTGCAATAATTCAATCACAACTCGTAAAACATGCTTATTTTCTCAAATAACATTTCATGCTACAATATCATCAGAAATCACATACACAAATGAGTTTAAGTTTTCTCTTACTTCGTTGCACCTCGTATAGTGCAATCGTTTCCCCTAATGATGGACTAGCCTCGCATTCCTCTATGGAACTCCAGGGTTGTCCAAACGATCTAAAAACATCATCAACACGTCATCACACTGTCTCTAATCTCAACATCGAGCATAATTGCTCATATTCTCATAATTTCTCAATACCTCAATAATTCTAACAAGCCTAACCATTTTCAGCCATCTCATCATAACATCTACAGCCACAATCGCAAAAATCTACATCAAATCAAGGATTAAAGCTTAGAAATTTACCCAAAACTTGTGGAGCCCTCAATTTACACCTCAGCTCAAATCGTCCTTGAAGTTCCAAGTATGTTGTTCCCTTTATGATGAGGAACAACTTTCTTTCTTGCCACTACCTCTGATTCGAACGAAAATGGGTGTTTTGGAAGAGAGAGAAAGCTAGGGATTCAGCCAAAATGGGGGTTTTCAGTTTTTGGAAAGAGAAAAGATGAATTCTAGTGAAAACATAGGGGTCCTTATATAGGGAGAAGGTGGCAGATCGATCTGCTCTTGGGTAGAGATCGATCTACCTTTGAATTGGGAACGTTTTAGGTGATTTTTATGCCTACCAGATCGATCTGTCGTAGGGGCAAGATCGATCTAATAATCTTGAGGAGATCAATCTGCTTCTTATGAGGAGATCGATCTACATTTTATAGAAACATTTAAAGATCGATCTGCTCTTGTAGGAGATCGATCCCTTTAAGGTAGAATCACAAGGAGATCGATCTGCCTTAATTGGAGATCGATTTGCTCATTTAGATTTTTCCATTCCTTGTCACTTTGGCCTACCAGATCGATCCTCTCTTCTCCAAGATCGATCTGGCCTCCTACTTTCACACTATGGTTGCATACTTGACATAAAATCTTCACATATAATAGCCATAATTTACTCTATTGATTATTTCTCATTCAATACTCATTCATCACTTAGAAATTTCATTCCTTACCGCTTCAATATATAAGTACATCACATTTAGCTAAATCAATTACACTTCATGTTCACATTACAAAATTAGATGTGTACAAAATTCTTAGGTCTCACATCCTCCCCACCTTAAAAGAATTTGGTCCTTTAAATTCAACTCGACTCGTCAAACAGATGGGGGTACTTCACCTTTATTAGGCTTTCCAATTCCCAAGTTGCCTCTTCCATTGAGTGATGCATCCATAAAACTTTCACTAATGGGATGCTTTTAGTCTGAAACACCTTCTCTTTCCTATCGAGGATTCAGACAAGTTCTTTAGTATAGCTCATGTCCTCTTATATGTTCATCTCTTCATACTCTATGACATGAGAAGGGTCTAGGTAGTACTTCCTCAACATAGATACATGGAAGACGTTGTGTATCCTAAACATTTGTAAGGGAATGCCAACCTGTAGGATACCTCTCCCACTCTCTCAAGAATCTCGAATGGTCCAATGTATCGAGGACTCAATTTTCCTTTCTTTCGAAATCTCATGATACCCTTACTCGGTGATATTTTCAGAATTACTGCATCACTAACATCAAACTCGAGTGGCCGTCTATGCACATCCGCATAGCTTTTGTGTCTACTCTGTACAGCCCGTAATCTCTCATATATAAGTCTCACACTCTATACAGCCTGTTCAACAAGCTCCAGAGCATTTATCTTTCTGTCACCCACTTCTTCCCAAGCTACAGGCGATCTACACCTCCTACCATATAGAGTCTCAAAAGGTGCCATTCCAATACTCGCATGATAGCTATTATTGTAAGCAAACTCTGCTAGGGGCAAGTGATCATCCTATGATCCCTTAAAATCCATCGTACACGCCCTCAACATATCCTCCAGGGTCTGAATAGTCCTCTTTGACTGACCATCTGTCTGAGGATGATAGGCGATACTAAAACTCAATCGAGATCCCATGGACTCCTGAAAATGGGTCTAAAATCTAGAGGTAAATTGGGAATCTCTGTCAGAAGTAATACTTATTGGATCCCCATGTAATCTAGCTATCTTGCTGACATATAATGTCACCACCCAAATTACCTAAAAATCAGAGTAAATTTTTCACTTTTTCGTTTATTATTTAATTCTTACCTTTCTCTCATCGTGACCATCCTACAATCAGTTGGGCTATGATTCGGTGTTAGTCACCTCACACTATTTACCATTCCATTTCCATATTCACATTAACATATAAGAGTTTACTATCCTTTGACTTTGAATAAATACATACACAATGGTATTTATAATCCTATATCCTCGACCTCATATCCATTTACAATACTATGCATTACATATTTAGATACAAAACCATACAAATGTGTATACCTGTCTCTTGATGGGAAGCAGCGGATACCAAGCATGCAAGTCCTCAGTCGCTCAATAACTATTGTAAGTGCTCTAAAAAGATGGGAAAATAAGGGGGTGAGCAAACCACACGCTCAGTAAGGCAATTATGTAAGTAAGTAGATAGCTCCACTATCTACATGCTCATAATGCCATGCCCTTAAAATCCATTTCTTTTCATTAAAATCTCAAGAAAAAATCATATATTTCATCAATGACTTAGTTTATTCAAAACTATTTGTGCATATAAAAGTCATGTAATTCATGAATCAAAGGCATTTCATGTGACATCATTAAATCATAATGAGCATGAAGCAAATCCAGATCATGCATTCTTTCATGTCATGTAAGACAAATCATGAATCTGAATAAAACCATGGAAAAATCATCATGCTGCTACATTTTAAATCAATTCATTAAAACTGCAGTATAAACTAACCCTTCCGGGTCAATAATCTCATAAAACAATTCATTGTAAAACTTCAGTTATAAAACCACCCTTCTTTCAGGGTCACATCATAAAATCATAAAATCGGGGGCCTGACGCCTCCCTCGAGTCTACCCTGGTCTATCGACCAATAGTTATATCATGTGAGACAAGCAAGTGATTATATCAAAAACATCGAGGACTATGGCCATATCCTAGTGATCCCTGGCAACACGGTACCTATAGTGCGGGGTATCACACCTGAAATGGGAGGTGGGTCGTCCTACCCGTCAGAACAGCATAACACCAGGATTGCGAGGGCAAGGCTTGCTTCCTCGTAGCTAGGGGTGACTGCAATAGGTCTTATCCACCCAAATCATCTCTGTCTCAAAATGCACGTGTGAGCATATCATCTCACTGTGACACACAATCTACAGGAGGCTCCAACACGGCTATATGCATGTAATATAAATCCATGTGCGAGCGAAGCTCTAGCACGGCTCCATGCATATTCATGATATCTAAAAACCTCGTGCGAGCGAAGCTCTAGCACGGTTTCATAAAAATCAGTAAAATCTGAGTACGAGCAGCGCTCCAGTACGACTTAAACTGATTATAATTTCAAGTAAAATCCACGTACGAGCAATGCTCTAGTACGGATATGTGTAGAAACTCAGTGAAAATCTCGTACGAGAAAAACTCCAGTACGACATTCAAATGAATTATAAAAACTATATAAAACTTTGTGCGAGCAAGCTCCAACACAAATGAATGCTCAAGTAAATCAAATCTCGTGCGAGTTACACTCCAGCACGACTTTATGCATAATGAAATCAAATTTCGTGCTAGTTACACTCCAGCACGGCTTTATGCAATATCAAATCAAAACAGGATACGAGCTAAGCTCCAGCATCTCTCATGCATGTCAAATCATTAAAAGTAGTACGAGCAATCACTCCAGCACCATTTTATGCATACCACGTCAAAACAAATCAAAACATGTCAAAACAGAGTGCGAGCTAGGCTCCAACAGCTCTCATTTCACAATGATAAAAATCAGTGCGAGCACCATGCTCTAGCACATTTCATGCATATGATGTCACACAAGTCGGTGCGAGCAACCGCTCAAGCACATTTATGCACAATCACAAACGTAGATATAGTGCGAACTACGTGTCGGCACTATTTGTTCTCATATAAACTTGATAGTTGGCCCATTTTCCAAAGAAATTTCCATTTAAATACAAATAACACTTACGTAGTGTTATCATGTGAAATTCATGCAATTACTGGCCAATCTATCGATTTGCTTTGATTAAAACCAATAAAATTCCTTAAATCATGCATTTCATGCATGTCATGCTTTCACCATCCTTAGGTGAACTTCCCTCAAAAGGGGTAAAATAGTCTTTTCACCTATTTCGATCCTTAAAATAATTTAAACCACTTTTAGGATCTTTATACAATATCAATGTATACATACATATTCAGTGTATACAAAAACTATTAAAATACGCGTAGCTACTCACACAATTCCCTTACCTCTAGCTACTCATTTTTCTGTACAGTCTGATCTTTCCACTGATGAGTCGTCACACAGTCCGATTTGCTCTGAATCCAATCCCCGAAACTGCGGATAAATATTCATCAGGTCAAATACAATACAGTTAATTGTATTTCATATTTTCTGGGCTTAATTTAAATCATTGGGCTCGTTTACTCATAGCGGGCCTGATTATACCATAATGGGCCTTAATCGGCCTTAAGCCCGTTTACCACACTTTATCGAGGCCTATTGGGCTCGTTGGTCCCATCAGTATTTATTTAGCCTCGTTCTAAATTCTTGGATATCTCAATTTAGTATTTACGACAATTTATCCAATTTTTCAGAATTTAATCCATTTAATGCAGAAATTAAATCTGTAATTTATGCGATAAATATCAATAACGCATATCGACGTAAAATTGTCATAAATAATGATTACTTACTCGTGATTCGCTGATAGTACGTGAATCGAGGCTGTCTCGAGCTCTCGGTTGATGCCAATTGTCGAGCTACACATTTAAATATTTTTTCGGGTAAATTTTCAGTCGGAGATTAATCAAATTAAATATTTCGAAAATTAAATCGATCAATTCGACCGCTTACCGACTTACCCGTAGCTCGATTGCATCACTGAAATTTTCCCCAATTGTTCCTCTTTTTCTTCTTTTTTTTCCTTTTTTTTCTTTTTTTGGCTGAACCGGTTAGGTCCGGTTTAGCATAACATCACTGCACTGAACCGGCTATACCGGTTCAGGCATCTTTTCCTCGTTTCGACGCCGTCCGACCGGTTTCGGGCACGATTCCGATGTCGTTCGGCTCGACTGAGCCTGGGCGTCCTTCATCGGCCCTCAGGGTGCCTCGAAACGGCGCCGATGGCTATCGATAGCCTTTCCCCCTTTTCGGCCTCCCTTCCGTCGATCTCCTCCGTCAGGCATCACCGGTGCAATGGTGCCTCTCAGGCACTCCCACCGTGCCGGTCTTGCCGTCGCCTGCCGCCTCGTGATGGTCGAATGGCCAAGGCTCGTCGGTGCAGAGAATCGGTCCTCGGGTTCGGCTTCCATTTCTTTCACCATTTCCCTTTCTGTTTCTGCGATTCAATTTCAGAATTTGTTTTTTTTTTTTACATTTTATTTATTTATTTATAATTTATTTTTAATATTATTTTATTCATTAAAAATAATATTAAAATCCAAAAATATCTTAAAAAATTATATTTTATTCATTTAATCCGTAAATGAATTTCTCAGTCCGATTTTTACCTTTCTAATATTTTTTTCGGTTATTTTCGGGATTATTTTTCGATACGAAAATTTCGATTTATTCCAATAAATTCATATCTTGATCAATTTAACCCGAAATTTAATTATTTCTTCATTATTGATCAAGATTTCTCAAGCTATTATTTTTAATTATATTTTCTTATCCCGATTAATACTGAATTTTTGTCTTTTGATCGTTTTGCCCTTGCACATTTTCGAGAATACCATTTCAGTCCTTTTGCATTTTTAAATGCACTCAAAAATTTCTATTCATTCCCTTTTTGCTCTTACGATAAAATCAGGTCTTACAATCTCCCCCACTTAAGAAATTTGGTCCTCCAAATTAGAACCAAGTCAAATAAGTCCATAAATAACTCCAGGTACATCTATCGTATCATACTCTTTAATTCTCATGTGACTTTCTCCGGAGTGCAATACTACCATCATACTTAACTAGGGAGATCATCATAAACCTCAACACTTTCTCTTTTTAATGTTTAATAACCAACTCGATTTCATACATTACTCTTTCATTGAGTTAAACTGCTGGAGCTCATATCCGATCACATGCTGGATCCGAATAGTATTTTCGAAGCATCAAAAGATGGGACACATTGTGGATGCCTGTTTATTCAAGTGGTAATACCAACCTATAGGTCTTACCTTCCACTTTGTCCAATATCTCTTTTCGAATCTCATTATGTCCTTAAGACAAGTAATTGCCAACAATACTAATTCTCCCTCGGTGAATTTTCAATGGTTTCCCGTCTCTTGTCAGCATAGCTTTTCTATCTGCTCTGAGGTGTTCTTAATCTCTCATAAATTAACTGAACATCCTCAGAGGTTTGTCTTACTAATTCGGGAACAATTCTATCTGTCACCCACTTCTCTTATCCAAGTTAGGGAACAACTCCCTACGGGCATACAATGCCATATATAAAGTCATCCCGATACTCAAGTGACAACTGTCATTATTGGCGAATTTGATTGATCACAAATGATCATCCCAGGAGCTCATAAAATCAATGGCACACGCTCTCATCACATCCTCCAGAACCTATGCAGTCCTCTCTGACTGACCATCTGTCTGAGGACGGAAGCTGTGCTAACTCTCAATCAGGGTCCCATAGCTTTCTAAAAAACGTTCCCAGAAGTGGGAAGTGAAGCGAGAATCCCTATCTGATATCATACTCCCTGGAACGCTACACAATGTTCCATAATTTTCCATACACATAAATCTACCTACACACTTAGAGTATATGGGGATTTCATAACCAGAAGGTGGGTAGACTTAATCAATCTATCGACTATCACCCAGATAGCCTCGTGATTTATCCGGGTCCTCTGTAACCCATCACGATATTCTTGGTAAGTTGTTCCTATTTCCATGTCAATATATAAGTAGAGGATGCAATAATCCTGCAGACTTCTCATACTCTACCTTAATCTGCTGACATACGAGACACTTGTCCACAATCTCTACAATAGCTCTTTCATATCTGACCACCAATACTCTTTTCAGAGATTTCGATATATTTATTACTTCTCAGATGCACTGTGTATCCCGAAGAGTGAGCTTCTGATAATAACACTATCACATCAACTGTGGTCCTGAGGAGCACTTATACTGTGTCTGAACCTTTGTGAATCATCATCACACACTGTGAACTCTGTCACTGTATCCTTCTGAATCTGACCCACACTATCGACACCATGCTGATCATTACGCTAAGCCTGGCAAATTCGATCACTCAATTTCGGTTATAACCTCAGGCTAGCTGTCACAAAATCACCATCATCATCAAAAGGGATCACATCACTACTGAGGCTCACAACTGCTCTAGCAGCTCACACTCCCTGACCATCATATGTAATACCATCCCGAGGCTCTTTTTGTTTAAGGCATTAGCCATTACATTAGCCTTTCCTGGGTGGTACAATATTCACAATCATAATCCTTAGAAGCTCTAACCCTCATGGTTATCTCATATTCTGCGCTTTTTGTGAAAACAGATACTCGGGGCTTTTACGATCAGTGCATATCCGAAATGTCTCACCGTATAAGTGGTGGCACCATACTTCTAGTGTAAACACTACGACTGCCAACTCTAAATCATGGGTCGGATAGTTTCTCTGATGGTACTTGAACTAATTGGATCCATAAACGACTATCTTCCCATTTTACATCAATACACAACCCAATCTTATTTTAAGGTATCCATTGTCACGCCCCGAATATGCGAAAAATAGGGCTAATTTAAACTTTTTACTCATTAATTCACAATTAAAGGTGCATTCCTGTGCAGTGTCATACATCATCATAATTATTATGCCTCGGGATCTCATCACTAGGATTTATATATCATATCAAATACATTAATCCATCTCAAGTTAATTAATCCTAATACATCCCATATAATGTTATACATCGAGTGTCTGCAATTACAATAATAGTCTGGGTACATGAAAAGATAAATATACCTCAAAGTACAAAATATATAGCCTGGAGCTCGAATCCTCCACTAGCCACTACTCCGTACGTCGCAGGGAAGTCCTTATTCACTTGAAGAACTCTGGGGGGAAAGGAAAACAGGGTGAGCTTCTAAATCGCTCAGTAAAGGGGGTAAGGAACTCATTTCATAAACCAAAATACACATCACAAAAGGTTTATTTGTATGTGAAACTCATTTGAAAACCATAGCATGAAAGTACTCAAAACGACACTCTCATGTGTCAAGTCATGTGAAAACATGAAGAAAAAGGCTCACTCTAGAGCAATAACAAAGCATGTGAAAACAACGCGATAAACGCTTTCTCAAATACGTGATAAAATCATAGTAAAAATAATGCACGTGGCACAGCCACTAAACACACGTGGCATAGCCACTATTTTAAATTCTCGCGTGGCATAGCCACAAAACACACGTGGCAAAGCCACAGATTTAATTTCTCGCGTGGCGTAGCCACAGATTTAATTTCTCGCGTGGCATAGCCACAGAATAGGGTTTCTCAACGTGGCACAGCCACCAATGGGGTATAACGTGGCACAGCCACCAATGGGGTTTCTCAACGTGGCACAGCCACCAATGGGGTATAACGTGGCACAGCCACCAATGGGGTTTCTCAACGTGGCACAGCCACCAATGGGGTATAACGTGGCACAGCCACCAATGGGGTTTCTCAACGTGGCACAGCCACCAAGTATACGTGGCATAGCCACAGAATAGGTTATTCTCACGTTACCAGAACAGAGAAGAAATCGGGCTTACATGCTACCAGAGCAATGCCCGGTGTGTACTCACAACTACACACCTAAGTCTTATCACGTAAGACTGGTTTGCCTTCACGTAGAACTCATGATGGTTTTTCTCTCATAAAACTCATTTGAAAATCGTTTTGTACTCAACACAAAACGTAATAAAACCTAGTTCCAACCGGCAAAGCACACGCACACATTTCTCCAATCTCAATACTGCCTTAACGTAGAGCCCAGTTATAAACTCATAAAAACATTGGGCCCCAACCGGCTATAAAATCGTGTGCAATTAAATCTCAACACAAAACTCAACATGCTTGTTTTATAAACCACAATTCATGCTAAAATAGTTTGCAATTCACATACACAAATGGTTTAGATTTTCCCTTACCTCTTTGCACCTCCTATAGTGCAATCGTTTCCCCCGTATCACGGACTAGCCTCGCATTCCACTCTGGAACTCCCGAGCTGTCCAAACGATGTTAAAACATCAATACTCAATTATCGCATCAACCTAAATTCCCAAAATCGAGCATAATTGCTCATAACATCTCAAATCTCTTGATTCTCGTAACTCAACCCTAACTACAACCTCATTCCCAATATCTCAACGTCCTACATTCCTCATGCCAATTATCTAGGCTAATTCTCCACATTGTCTATATTTCCATTTATAGTTCAAAATTCCCAAAATTATCAAAATCGCTAAATATCATTATCACTCTAACCACATTGAAATTTCATCAATCCCTAATCATTTCTCAGCTATTTCAACACAATGACAACCACCAATATCATCAAAATCAGCTCAAATATCAAGATCGAGGTTTAGAAATTACCCAAAGCTTGTGAGATGCACAACTCACGCCTCGATCCGATTCGTCCTTCGATTTCCAAGTATGTTGTTCTCCCTTTGATGAGGAACAACTTTCCTTCTTACCACAACAGCTGATTCGACCGAAAATGGGTGATTTGGATGAGTGAGAAAGCTAGGTTTTCGGTGGAAATGGGTTTGGAAGAGAGAGAAAGTGAGTTTGCAGGAGAAAACACGGGTTCCTTATATAGACTGGAGGTAGGAGATCGATCTGCCTCTTGATGAGATCGATCTGCGTTTGAAATTTGGGGACGATCTGGGTAATTTTATGCCTAGGAGATCGATCTGTCGAGGGGTGAGATCGATCTCTTTATGGCTTTATGAGATCGATCTGCTCCTAAGGAGATCGATCTTCTCCCCAAACATAATCATTTGGAGATCGATCTCTTCCTCATGAGATCGATCCTTTCCCAAACAGAATCATTTGGAGATCGATCTCTTCTATTGGAGATCGATCTGCTCCTCAAATTCCTCCTTCCTCATCATTTTTAACTCACCAGATCGATCTCTCTTTCTCCCAGATCGATCTGTCCTCATGGTTCATGCTTATTTTACACACTTAACATATAAATCTCCAATTATAATTCCCACAATTCACTTAGCTCAATAAATTACACTTCAAATTCTTATTACATCATTAAAATGTCTGAAATTCTCAGATCTCACATCCATATACATTGAAACCTCTTGAGCTGTTGGGTTAAGGTGAGAATACTTACGGTGGTCAGTTTATCACTTCAATATACCAAAACTCACTAAAGCTATTTTCATACTTTTCATCCCACTCGTATACAATATTTTCCCAAATGAGATGTGTCAACTGAGCAGCCCATTTCAGGAAACTCATGACACCTCGTTTGTAAGACAGTTTCCTGTTGCTACTCATTCTCTTCCCTGGACTTCGAATACATTATAATATCATCACTAAAGATGACAACCAATTGGTCCAGGTAAGGTTTAAATACCTTATCATAGTTGAGTTCCACTAAATATTTCAATCATTCATATTCTTGACCTATGTATGCATAAATGTATAACGTCATTTCGAAATAGCTTCTGGTCAAGCTACTAACCCACGTCGTTTCCTTTTTTTTTTTAAACCTTCATGATTAGTCAAATCTATATTTCTTTATCGTACCAGCAAAAGTACCTAATTTTTAAATGCATATATTACGACTATCGATTTCAATTTATAGGTTATGTGTGCGCTTCTAGACGCTGTCAAATCTTCAGGCGGATAAGTATTTTGAAATACCTTTATTAACCCTCAAACTTGACCACAATTACTTTACATATCAGTCCATGTGGTCAAAATTCATATTCGTTACTAATTGCTTTAATCCAAATTATTTTACATATCAAAGATATCTTTACCTTGCATACATATCTTATTCCAATATATCTCGTATGCAGGATCTATCACATCTCAAAGATTATCTCCTTTCATTATCACTTATAACAACTCTTTCATTACTCGTCAAACTTACCAGACACTTTTTAGTGATGTTTTCACCCATATTTTCAACTTACAATATTTATACCCATATTCAGTTAGTGAAAATCAGCTAACCATCATCCTCATGCCTAAGGGTATAAGCTTCACATTTAAGCTTCACATTTTTCACTAACTTGTAAGCAACTGAAGGCGGTATGAATAAATACGTGGCACCAGGATCAATTAAATAATTACTTCATTATTCACAACCAGTGTGGTATCTTCCACCACATCAGATAAAACATCAATAGTATCCTGGTCCAAGGTATACACTCACCCTCGTCCAACATTTTATTTCCGTGGTAACTACCACACATCTTACACTGTTCACATTGCTACTCTGTTTACACTGCTACACTGCTACGTAGCAGGTCGGGGTCCTCAAATCACATTCCCCTAAAAAATATTGTATTTGGATACACTGGGGCCTTTCAATCATAGCGGCTATCAGTAAATGAGTCTATTCTTGCATTTAAAAACAAATTCTTAGCTGCACTTCCATCTCGGTATACACAATTGCATCTAAACAATGCACAATACATGGGGATGTAATTTCCTTAACCACTAACACCGACTCATATCAGGCCAACTCAAGCTCTGATACCAAAAACTGTCACGACCCAAATTACCTAAAAATCAGAGTAAATTTTTCACTTTTTCTGTTTATTATTTAATTCTTACCTTTCTCTCATCGTGACCATCCTACAACCAGTTGGGCTATGATTCAGTGTTAGTCACCTCACACTATTTACCATTCCATTTCCATATTCACATTAACATATCAGAGCTTACTATCCTTTGACTTTGAATAAATACATACACAATGGTATTTATAATCCTATATCCCCGACCTCATATCCATTTACAATACTGTGCATTACATATTTAGATACAAAACTTTACAAATGTGTATACCTGCCTCTCGATGGGAAGCAGCGGATACCAAGCATGCAAGTCCTCAGCCGCTCAAAAACTATTGCAAGTGCTCTGAAAAGATGAGAAAATAAGGGGGTGAGCAAACCACACGCTCAGTAAGGCAATTATGCAAGTAAGTAGATAGCTCCACTATCTACATGCTCATAATGCCATGCCCTTAAAATCCATTTCTTTTCATTAAAATCTCAAGCACAAATCATAAATTTCATCAATGACTTAGTTTATTCAAAACTATTTGTGCATATAAAAGTCATGTAATACATGAATCAAAGGCATTTCATGTTACATCATTAAATCATAATGAGCATGAAACAAATCCAGATCATGCATTCTTTCATGTCATGTAAGACAAATCATGAATTTGAATAAAAGCATGGAAAACACCATCATGCTGCTGCATTTTAAATCAATTCATTAAAACTGCAGTATAAACTAACCCTTCAGGGTCAATAATCTCATAAAACAATTCATTGTAAAACTTCAGTTATAAAACCACCCTTCTTTCAGGGTCACATCATAAAATCATAAAATCGAGGGCCTGACCCCTCCCTCGGGTCTACCCTGGTCTATCGACCAATAATTATATCATGTGAGACAAGCAAGTGATTATATCAGTAACATCGAGGACTATGGCCATATCCTAGTGATCCCTGGCAACACGGTACCTAGTGTACAGGGTATCACACCTGAAATGGGAGGTGGATCGTCCTACCCGCCAGAACAGCATAACACCAGGATTGCGAGGGCAAGGCTTGGTGCCTCGTGGCTAATGCCACTCCACTCCAAATATCCCCACGGTACAGCGTATTCTGCGTGATATACACGGTACAACGTACTCCATGAACCCAAGCTCAATCAGGGGTGCCTGTAATAGGTTTTATCCACCCAAATCATCTCTGTCTCAGAATGCACATGTGAGCATATCATCTCACTGTGACACACAGTCTACAGGAGGCTCCAACATGGCTATATGCATGTAATATAAATCCCTGTGCAAGCGAAGCTCTAGCACGGCTCCATGCATATTCATGATATCTAAAAATCTCGTGCGAGCGAAGCTCTAGCACGATTTCATAAAAATCAATATAATCTGCGTACGAGCAGCGCTCCAGTACGACTTAAACTGATTATAATTTCAAGTAAAATCCACGTACGAGCAATGCTCTTGTACGGATATGTATAGAAACTCAGTGAAAATCTCGTACGAGAAAAACTCCAGTACGACATTCAAATGAATTATAAAAACCATATAAAACTTTGTGCGAGCAAGCTCCAGCACAAATGAATGCTCAAGTAAATCAAATCTCGTGCGAGTTACACTCCAGCACGACTTTATGCATAATTAAATCAAATCCCGTGCGAGTTACACTCCAGCACGGCTTTATGCAATATAAAATCAAAACAGGATGCGAGCTAAGCTCCTGCATCTCTCTTGCATGTCAAATCATTAAAAATAGTACGAACAATCGCTCCAGCACCATTTTATGCATACCACGTCAAAACAAATCAAAACATGTCAAAACAAAGTGCGAGCTAGGCTCCAGCAGCTCTCATTTCACAATGATAAAAATCAGTGCGAGCACCATGCTCTAGCACATTTCATGCATATGATGTCACACAAGTCGGTGCGAGCAACCACTCAAGCACATTTATGCACAATCACAAACGCAGATATAGTGCGAACTACGTGTCGGCACTATCTGTTCTCATATAAACTTGATAGTTGGCCCATTTTCCAAAGAAATTTCCATTTAAATACAAATAACACTTACGTAGTGTTATCATGTGAAATTCATGCAATTACTGGCCAATCTATCGATTTGCTTTGATTAAAACCAATAAAATTCCTTAATCATAAAATTCCTTAAATCATGCATTTCATGCATGTCATGCTTTCACCATCCTTAGGTGAACTTCCCTCAAAAGGGGTAAAATAGTCTTTTCACCTATTTCGATCCTTAAAATCATTTAAACCACTTTTAGGATCTTTATACAATATCAATGTATACATACATATTCAGTGTATACAAAAACTATTAAAATGCACGTAGCTACCTCTAGCTACTTACACAATTCCCTTACCTCTAGCTACTCATTTTTTTGTACAGTCTTATCTTTCCACTGATGACTCGTCACGCAGTCCGATTTGCTCCGAATCCAATCCCCAGAACTGCGGATAAATATTCATCAGGTCAAATACAATACAATTAATTGTATTTCATATTTTTTGGGCTTAATTTAAATCATTGGGCCCGTTTACTCATATCGGGCCCAATTATATCATAATAGGCCTTAATCGGCCTTAAGCCCGTTTACGACACTTTATCGAGGCCAATTGGGCTCGCTAGGCCCATCAGTATTTATTTAGCCTCGTTCAAAATTCTTGGATATCTCAATTTAGTATTTACGACAATTTATCCAATTTTCCGTAATTTAATCAATTTAATGCGGAAATTAAATCTGTAATTTATGCGATAAATATCAATCACGCATATCGACATAAAATTGTCGTAAATAATGGTTATTTACATGTGATTCCCTGATAGTACGTGAATCGAGGCTATCTCGAGCTCTCGGTTGATGCCAGTTGTCGAGCTACACTTAAATAATTTTTCGGGTAAATTTTCAGTCGGATATTAATCAAATTAAATATTCAGAAAATTAAACCGGTCAATTCGACCGCTTACCGACTTACCCGTAGCTTGATTGTATCACTGAAATTTTCCCCAATTTTTTCTCTTTTTCTTTTTCCCTTTTTCTTCTTTTTTTTCTTTTTTTTTTCTTTTTTTGGCTGAACCGGTCCGGTCCGGTTCAACATAACGTCACTGGACTGAACCTGTCGTATCGGTTTAGGCATCCTTTCCTCGTTTCGATGCCGTCCGGTCTGTTCCGAGCATGATTTCGGTGCCGTTTGGCTCGGCTGCACCTGGGCGTCCTTCGTCGGCCCTCGGGGTGGCTCGAAACGGCGTCGATGGCCGCCGATGGCTTTTCCCCCTTTTCGGCCTCCCCTTCGTCGATCTCCTCCGTCAGGCATCACCGGCGCGCGTGGTGCCTCTCAGGCACTCCCACCGTGCCGGTCTTGCCGTCGCCTGCTGCCTTGTGATGGTCGGATGGCCAAGGCTCGCCGGCGCAGAGGATCGGTCCTCGGGTTTGGCTTCCATTTCTTTCGCCATTTCCCTTTCAATTTCTGCGATTCAATTTCAAAATTTTTTTTTTACATTTTATTTATTTATTTATAATTTATTTTTAATATTATTTTATTCATTAAAAATAATATTAAAATCCACAAATATCTTAAAAAATTATATTTTATTCATTTAATCCGTAAATGAATTTCTTAGTCCGATTTTTACCTTTTCGATATATTTTTCAGTTATTTTCGGGATTATTTTTCGATACAAAAATTTCGGTTTATTCCAATAAATTCATATCTTGATCAATTTAACTCGAAATTTAATTATTTCTTCGTTATTGATCAAGATTTCTCAAGCCATTATTTTTAATTATATTTTCTTGTCACGATTAATATCGAATTTTGGTCTTTTGATCGTTTTACCCTTGCACGTTTTCGGGGATACCATTTCAGTCCTTTTGCATTTTTAAATGCACTCAAAAATTTCTATTCGTTCCCTTTTTGCTCTTACG
Source organism: Firmiana major (assembly GCA_033439115.1). NCBI lineage: Eukaryota > Viridiplantae > Streptophyta > Magnoliopsida > Malvales > Malvaceae > Firmiana > Firmiana major. Next base: position 36,116,346 of record CM065898.1, read on the forward strand.
ATAAAATCGGGTCTTACATATAACTCAGCTAAGGCATCCACAGTATTTGTGCTCTCGATGGCAAAGAAGTGGGCACTTTTTGTAAGTCTATCCACTATAACCCATATAGCGTCATGACCTCTTCGGGTTCTCGGTAAACCCATAATAAAGTCCATGGTGACATGCTCCCATTTCTATGTTGGCACAGGTAAAGGCTATTTAATCCTCCGGGCTTCTGATGCTCAGTTTTCACTTGCTGGCACATTGTGAGATCTAAGAATTTTAGACATATTTAAATTATGTAATGAGAACATGAAGCGTAATTGATTGAACTAAATATGATGTACTCATATATTGAGGTGGTATGGAATGAAATTTTAAGTGATGAATGATTTTTAAATGAGATTTTATGTTAAAGTGTGAAACTATGGGGTCAGATCGATCTTGGAGAAGAGAGGATCGATCTAGTAGGCCAAAAATGACAAGGAAGGAGGAATTTAAGCGAGCAGATCGATCTCCAATGGAAGAGGATCGATCTCCATATGATTCTGTAATGAAGAGATCGATCTCATAAGGAAGGAATCGATCTCAAAATGTTTCTGTAAAGGAGAAGATCGATCTCCTCTAGGAGTAAATCGATCTCATGAAGCATTCTGTAAGAAGAAGATCGATCTCCCCAAGGAGCAGATCGATCTCGTGAAGCATTCTGTAAACTAGAGATCGATCTCCCCAAATTCAAATGCAGATCGATCTCATCAAGATACAGATCGATCTCCTACCCTCGGCCAATATAAAGACCGCTGTGTTTTCCTGCATTTCATCTTTTCTCTCTCTTTCAAACCTCCATTTCAATCGAACCCTAGCTTTCTCTCTCTTCAAAAGTCCTCATTTTTGTCCAAATAGAAGGTTGTGACAAGAGGAAAAGTTATTCCTCATCTAAAAGAGAGTAACATACTTGGAAATCGAAGGACAAATTGAATCGAGGTGTGAGTTGAGCACTCCACAAGTTCAGCTCGGGAGTTCTAGAGTGGAATGTGAGGCTAGTCCGATATACAGGGGAACGATTGCACTATACGAGGTGTGAAGAGGTAGGGGAAACATAAGCTTATTTGTGTATGTGAATTGTGAAATATTTTAGCGTGAATTGCGATTGAGAAAACAAGCATGTTTTATGTGTTGTGAATGAGAAATTGCACATGATTTTATAGTCGGTTGGGGCCCAGTTTTTATAAGTTGTAAACTATGTGTGAAAATGTTTTACAATCGTTTTGTGTTTAAAACGTGAAAAAGAGATTTAGGCTCTACGTTAAGGCGTACTGAGATTGAGAAATGTGTGTGTGGTTTTGCCTGTTGGAACTCGGTTTTAACATGTTTTGTGTTGAGTACATAAATGTTTTAAATGAGATTTGTGAGAGAAAACTATGATGAGTTTTACGTGAAGGCAAAATGTTTTCTATGATAATGGCTACTGATTGAGACTTAAGTGTGTCATGTTGAATACATATTGGGCATTGCTCTGGTAGCATGTAAGTCCGGGCCTTACTTTGGTAGCATGTAAGTTCGATATTCCTCCGTTCTGGTAACGTGAGAAGACCCCGCTCTGGTAGCATTGGGTGGCCTTACTTTGGTAGCATATAAGTCCGGGCATTGTTCTGGTAACATGTAAGTCCGATTATTCCTCCGCTTTGGTAGCGTTGGGAGGCCTTGCTTTGGTAGCATGTAAGTCTGGGCCTTGCTTTGGTAGCATATAAGAACGATAGAGTGGGCCACCTAGGAACTGACCCAGGGACCACGTAATAATGTGCATGAGGAGAGGCATTGCTCTGGTAGCATGTAAGGCCGGGCCTTGTTCTGGTAACACATAAGTCTAATATACCATGTACACGACCATATTGTCGACGTTCCCTCTTTTGAGGATGCCTGGGATGTGCACCCAGAGGAGATATATTATTGATGTACCATGACGAATATTTATATGAGTTTTAATTGCTTAGTATCGTTTTACACATGAGTTGTGTTTTGTGGCTGTGCCACGTGCATTTTATTACTGTGATTTTATCACGTTTTAATGAGAAAAGACATTATCGCGTCATGATTTTCACATGCTTGTAACTGTGATTTATACTGAGTTATGTACTCTCATGTTTTAACATGATTTTAGAGAATGAGATGATAATGATGTTTTATTGAGTCATGCTACATTTTCTAACGAGTTTTCAACTATAAGTTAAAATGATTATTTTGTGCAAATCATTGTTTTATTGATGAGTCCCTTACCCCCTTACCGAGTGATTTAGAAGCTCACCCTGTTTTCTCTCCCCCCAGATTTCTTTAAGTGAAGAGAAGTTTTCCTGTGACGTATGAAGTATTGGCTAGTGGAGTACTTGAGCTCCAGGCCATATATTTGTAATTGAGGTATAATTTACATTTCATGTACCCAGACTAATGTGTATTTACAGACACTTGATGTACAACATTGTATAGGATGTATTAGGATTAATTAACTTGGAATTGAGTAATGGATATAATATAATAAACACTATTTAATGATGAGATTCTGAGACATGATAAGTATGATGATGTATGACACTACACAGGAATGCACCCTTAATTGTGATTTGATGAGTAAAAAGTTTTAAATTTGCCCTATTTTTTTGCGCTTCCGGGGCTCACACACACTAAACATCTGGCTACATAATCTGCCATGTCTCGCTTCATACCACTCCACCAGTACACCTTTCTCAAATCTTGGTACATCTTAGTACTCCCTGGGTGCATGGTGTATTGCGAGCAGTGGGATTCTCTCAGTATTTGTTTCTTCAGGGTATCATCGTCCGGTACACAAAGTCGTCCTCTAAATATCAACATTTCATCCTCACTGACTATGAGATCCACCTACAAAGTCTGCTCAGCTTGGCTAACCATATCAATCAACCTCTGATCATCACGCTACCCAGTTCTAATATGATCCATGATCCTGGGCTCTATTCGTAGGCTAGCCAAAACTCCAGTGTCTACCTCTTTAACTCTGATTCAGAGTTCAGCGAACTGCTCCAATAAATCCCATTCCCTAACCATCATAGCAGATATTATACTTTTCTTGCTCAGGGCATCAACAACTATGTTTGCCTTCCCCAGATGGTATAGAATCTCACAGTCGTAATCCTTAAGGAGTTCCATCTATCTGTTTTGTCTCATATTTAACTCTTTCTGATCAAATAGATACCTCAAACTCTTGTGGTCAGTGAAGATTTGGAATCTTTCCCCATATAAATAGTGTCACCAGATCTTCAAGGCAAACACCATAGCGACTAACTCCAAATCATACGTAGGGTAATTCCGCTCATGATCTTTCAACTGTCGTGATCCATAGGCGACCACTCTTCCATGCTGCATGAGCACACACCCCAATTCTTGATAGGAAGCATTACTATACATAGAAGATCCTCCTGATCCCTCAAGAATAGTCAACACAGGTGCCGTTGTTAATCTACTCTTTAATTCCTGAAAATTGAGCTCACATTGATCAGTCCATATGAACGGAGTCTCCTTGCACGTGAGCTTGGTCAAAGGAGCGGTAATCCTGGAAAATCCTTCCATAAATCTTCTGTAGTACCTGGCCAAACCAAAGAAACTTCGTACCATTGTAACTGTCATCGGTCTTTCCCAATTAAGCACAACCTCCACTTTAATTGGATCAACCGATACTTCCTCCATGGAAACTATATGACCAAGGAAAGTTATCTGATCCAGCCAAACTCACACTTACTAATCTTGAGGAGATCGATCTGCTCTTTGTGAGGAGATCGATCTACATTTTATAGAAACATTTGGAGATCGATCTGCTCTTCTAAGAGATCGATCCCTTTAAGGCAGAATCACAAGGAGATCGATCTGCCTTCATTGGAGATCGATTTGCTCGTTTAGATTTTTCCATTCCTTGTCACTTTGGCCTACCAGATCGATCCCCTCTTCTCCAAGATCGATCTGGCCTCCTAGTTTCACAATACAGTTGCACACTTGACACAAAATCTCCACATATAATTACCATAATTTACTTCATTGATTATTTCTCATTCAATACTCATTAATCACTTAGAAATTTCATTCCTTACCGCCTCAATATATGAGTACATCACATTTAGCTCAATCAATTATACTTCATCTTCACATTACAAAACTAGATGTGTACAGAATTCTCAAGTCTCACAGATTGAGGCAAAACTGAAGTGCAGGGTTGTGTTGAAGGTGTTCCCTTCATCATTTCATCATTTGCTTCTGCGCTATGTATTTCTTGCCTCACCTTTTTTTTCTATTTTTTTATTTTTTTATTTCTTTTCTTTTTTTAAATAAAAAAACTTGGTACAGACTACGCCCACCCTAAGTGACCTAGACGTGTTATCCACAAGTGCACGGGTCGTACAAGTAAGAATGAGATTTGAGTCCCAGATTATCGTCATACAGAGAATCTAATTAGCCTAATTAAGTACCGATTAATCTTACCCTAAGTATATCCTAGCAAATTATGAAAATTCATTGGGTGATTTATAAAGTCTAAAATTAAAATTACTGAAAAACAATAAAAACAACAAAAAATAAATAAAATGGAGCTAAAATTACTTATAAAACTCCGAGCAATTAAAAGCAATAACCTACAAAAGATAATTAACACAGTTAAAATTAATTAATGCAAATAAACTAGAGTGCAAATATGAAAATAAAGAAACACAATTAATTAGACTAAAATTAAACAATCCTAAAACAAAATATGCATGTAATTAATCTAACTAATTTGAAAATAACAATGCAAATTAATCTAACCTAAAGTCTAATAAACTAAAATTCTATTAACTTAAAGCAATTTCTAAATGTAACTAACAAATAAAATACCTATAAGATGGCTCTAAATTAACTATAATTCTAACTAATTACTAACTTAATAAAATAAGAAAACAAAAATCTAAATAATGCATGAGAACTTAATATTTTTGGATTTTTAAAATAAAAACTAAATTAAAAATGCATAAAATAATTCTACCTCTAATTTAATTCTAAATGCAACACATGAGCTTTCTAATTAACATAAAATTTCCAAGGTAATGTAATAAAAAAAATTAACTATTATCCGAATTAAAACTAAATTCTAAATTAACAAGCAATGAAAATTTTCAAATTACTTTAAAATCTAATTTTTCCCAACTTAACAAATAATAGTAAGTGGTATAAAAAATATTTTAAACATGCTAAACCAATTGTAACAATTAAAAATGGCCAAACAAGGCCTTAACCAAATTCCCAGCCAGCTGGTCCCGTGTACTACTACTATACACGCTCATTCCTTCTCTGCTCCAGCACTTTCCGACTGCTCCTACATCCAGGTGTTGTCCGTTCCCTGCACCACCAGCCTTGCGTTGCATGTACCAGCAACACACGTCACAGCATCAGCCTACAGCACACGTTCATAGATGAATACTCTAAGCATCAGTGCTGTCTCTGCCCAGCTAAAGACTGGTCACTAAAGAAAGGCTCACCCAGCTACAGCTCTGTCTGTACACCAATGCAGTGCTGCACATTCCCTTACTTCACGCACAACAGCATGGCACCAGGGGTTCACCTGCATTCATGTAGCGGACTGGGGTGCACCAGAGAATGCTTTAGCAACTGAGTGCAACAACCATCTAGTGGATGCACCATGCTTTCCTGCTGCACTCGAACAACCAAGTCTCGATCCTGTTTATCATCAACTAACCTGAAATAATGCAAAACAAAAAGAAAACACAAGCAAAATAAAATATGTAATATGTAAGTTCTAAGCAGTAAATGAAGAACAACAACTTAAACGGATTAAAACTAAAAGCTAAAAAAAAATGAACAGTAAATAAAACATGGAACAGAGGAGAACAGAGTAAGAAACTCCCATTACTGTTGTTGACATGGGCTCAAGTTGTAGCTGCAAACACCTTCAACACAACCTTGCACTTCAGTTTTGCCTCAGTCTGTCCCTCACAACTATCCTGACCAACTACACACTGTTGCTTGGTTGTACATCGAGAGCCAGTGTCCTACCAACTTCAACTGCCACATCTTCTTTCTCCCACACAGAGCAGTTCACAATACTCTCAACAGGCAACTGCTTTAGCTCTTCACAACGTGTCCTTTACTACATTCCAGCAAGCAAGAAAGAAGAAGCTCAACTGAATTTGAGCATATTCCCGCAAGCCTTATCCAGTGCAGAAAGCAACAACAACAACGTTCAGGCATCAACATAGTAAGAAAAATCGCAGACAACAATACCAGGATACAAAGCATAAATTAAATAGAAAGTAAAACAGTCCCTGAAATAAAACTATAAATTGTCAAACAAGATAAGGATTTGTGGCAGCTGAGCCAATTTTGTCATTGAGCATTTCTTCCTCTAACACAACAGTATTATACCTACAGCAGTAGCCCAAGAAATTTGAAAGTAAGAAAAGGAGATAGAAAAGTGACAGTCAGCAACACAAATTTAAAACTTTCGAACCAATGTAAATTGCATCTAAACTACTTTAAAAATCGAAAAGAAAAGGGTCTAAGGTAATGTTGAAACTAAAACAGTGACTACAATTGTCACGACCCAAAACTACCCAAAAATCAGAGTAAATTTTTTGTTTTTTTCTTTCATACTTACCTGACCTCTGATTGTGACTAACCATAACCAGTAATTGGGCTGTATGTCAGTACCCATATCATCATCATACATTTTACAGGTAGTGCACAATTTAAATTAAATATAAACTCATATGTTATGCACTAATTTTCTTTCATTTCTTTACCTTATGTACCCAATCTATACATCCCAGTGTCAATACAAAATATAGTACCGTGCTTATGTTATTTAGATACAACATATATATACAACGTGTATATACCTCAAAAGATGGGCAACAATGGATGTCTGGAATGCAGTACTCAATCTCCTCAAGGTCTACTGAAAAGAAATCTGTGTGAGAAAATGAAAGGGGTGAGCACATCAAGCTCAGTAAGGCAACCCTACGAACAAGTAGATAACCATACAACCTACATGAATGTAGTGCCATGTATAAACCACCCCTTCTCCACACATTTCAAAACAGATGCTATGATTCATGATGTCATGTAAAACAAGTTCACATATGGATTTTTCAAAGAGCACATAAATTCATCATGCAAACCCATTTAAATCATTTCATTCTCGTTAAAATTTCACAACAAAATCAGAACTTAACACATCCCTCGAGTGTTCCTGACTCACATAAACTCATGAAATAAAATGCTTTTCAAAGCAATGGTAACATGTAAGAGTTTAAATCCCAGTTTTATTCTCATCACAATCACATCTTAGTCAGGACTCAAACCCTCCCTCGGGTGATCTAAACTCACATAAAAATCCAAAATGTGTTTCTCAAAATCATCAACATGCGAGACTAAGCAATATATTTATATCTCACGCAAATAACTAGGACTATGGCCATATGTCCTCGTGATCCCACTGCTATACGGATCCTAGTGTGCGGGGTCTCACCACTATCGGGAACCACCCCGGGAGGTGGGTCAGTCCATCCCGTCGACCCTACCCAATCACTCACATTTGAAGATGCCACTCGCATCCGAAGACACCACGCATCCAAAGATGCCACATAATCAATCACAGCACGGTACAGCGTACTTCGTGCTACTTGTACGGTACAACATACTCTGTGGACCATATCTCATATCCATACTCATGCCCTGTCTCAAAACGTACATGCGAGCCTATTTAATCGGTGTGACACACAGTCTACTCGACACTCCAAGCACGGCTCATCGCATGTTCTCAGAAAACTAGTGCGAGAGATGCTCCAGCACTCTCATAAAATCAAGTAAAACTAGTGCGAGCTAAGCTCTAGCACTCTGTATACAAATCATGTGAAAATCTGGTGCGAGCTAGGCTCCAGCACTATGTCATGAAAATCATGTAAAAATCTAGTGCGAGTCAAACTCCAGCACCAATGCATGTAAAACTCTAGTGCGAGCTCTCGCTCCAGCACTAATGCATGCATCACACAAATCAAAAATCGTGCGAGCTGAGTTCTAGCATGTCACATGTCTATAAAATCACGTAGGCGGCTCTGTTATCTCAAAACAATTTCCAACAAAAATCACATTGTTAAAAATATGCAATGTTGTGCATTTTTATTTAAACGTTAGTCAGCCTACTCATGCACGTGTCAACACCTCAAGAACAAGCGGGAACCTCTTGTTCTTGCTCCTCCTAATTTTTCCTAAATTTGGAAATTTTACCCTTCACAAGCGTATTTTGGTAATTTGCCCATCCGAGGCACTAAAATTTTTATCTTAAATCTAGACCCTTCAGACAATTTTAGGGAATGTAAATGATGTCGAAATTGTGTAAAGTTACCTCTAGCAGCAAGTAAAATTCCCTTACATGGAATCACATGCAAGTTTATCCCATCTCGATGATACCAAGTCTCTCAATCCAAATTCGCTCCAACCAAGTCTATGGAGCTACATATAACCACGTATTTGGGTCAGTTCTAATATATTTATCAGTGTTTCACTCTTTCTGATCGAATCTAAAGTACTGGGCCTGTTTTACTTTATTGGGCCCGATTACACCTTAATGAGCCTCGACCCATTTTCAGCCCGTTTCTACTTATTAAATCCCTTCTTCGGATTTTACTGAGCTCATATTGCTTACCAATACTCATCGGGCTTCGTTCCAAACTCATTGGATAGCCCGTATACTATTTACGATAATTACTTTAAAATTTCGAATAAAATTCCTTTTATGTAGAATTAATCTGTAAAACTCGTAAAATAATCTTAACTCTGCATTAAGGACTCTAATTGTCGTAATTAAAATGTACTTACCCAATGTTATGCGAGGTACAAAAATCGAAGCTCAATCGGCTCTCGTTCGGGCTTTATCGTAAAACTGCACAATTAGGTAAATGCGGGTTATTTTCCATTAAATATAATATTAAATAAATTTTTGAAATTTATTCGTGGGTCAATCTTGACCATCGATCAACTTACCTGAATCTCGAGTCGTCCCCGATAATTTTTCTTTCCTTTTTCCCTTTTCTTTCTTTTCTTTTTTGTTCCTTTCGTTCTCTTTTTCCTTACTTTTCCTTTCGGCCAAACGGTGCCGTTTTTTGGTCTTTGCCGTCGCCAACGATGCCCTCCGTTCATGCCCAGCTACCATCGATCACTAGAATCAGGACTTTTTTTCTCGCGGTTTTCTCCTCCTCCGTTCGACAGACTCAGCCGTCCTCGGCGCGCGTCACCGATGCCAAAGTGTTCGTCGGCCTCTCCTCTTTCTCCTTCGATCTTCGTTTGGGATCGTCGATCGTCAGTGGCCGTGGGTGGGTCTCGGTCTCGGCTATCGCTTTCATCAATTTTCAGTTTCGGGTTTTTCCCAATTTTCGCTCTTTTTTCTTTTATTATTATTATTATTATTATTTATTTTATTATTATTATAATCATTAAAATGCTGAAAAAATTCCTAAAATATCTAATAATTTATATATTTTATTAATAATTAATTAATTTAATTTATTTCTTATATTTTAACCCCTTTTTCGATATATTTTCTTCGTATTTTTGGGATATTGTCTCGAGTGACTTTTCGGTATTTCTAAATAATTTTGGATCTTGATCAATTGGACTAGAAATCTTATAATTTCCTCATTATTGATTAAGATATCCTAAATCCTTATTTTTAATTAAAATTTTTCTTATCGAATTTATATAGGATTTCGATCTTTTGACCGTTTTACCCCTGCACTTGTTTCGGAACCAATTTAACCTGACTTTCCTTTATACATCCACTATCTTTTCTTATTTTAAATTTGTATTTTCCGTCAACTAAATTTTGATCCCTTTCATTTTGCCTATGACCATCTCTACCCTTATTTGGCTACTTTATACATTCACCGATATTTTATTTTATTCTATTTACAAATTTAATTCAGTCAAAGCTCTTCTTATGATTCAATCAATATGTGGAAGTGTACATCACATGAATCATAAGGAAATGCATCAACAAGTACGTACAAAGTGGGTCTTACATAATCTCCCCCACTAAAAGAATTTGGTCCTCCAAATTGGAACCAAATTAGTCTCTGAACAACTCCGAGTACTTCTCTTTCATCAAACTCTTTAACTCCCAAGTCGCTTCCTCTAGAGTGTGATGCTACCACAGTACTTTCACTAGGAGAATCGTCTTCGATCTCAATACCTTCTCCTTCCTATCCACAATCTGGATCGGTCTCTCAACATAGGACATACTCTCACTGAGCTCCAGTGGCTCGTATCTATTCACATGCGACGGATCCGGCTGATACTTCCGAAACATGGAGATGTGGAAGACGTTATGGACATTTGCTAGCTCTGGTGGTAACGCTAGCCTATAAGCTCGATCTCCCACTCTATCGAGTATCTCAAAAGGACCTATGAAGCGAAGGCTCAGCTTCCCTCTCTTTCCAAATCTCGTAATACCCTTGGAAGGAGAAACTTTCATGAATACTGACTCCTCTGCTATAAACTACAACGGTCTACGTCTCCTATCAGCATAACTCTTCTATTGACTCTGAGCTGTCCTCAACCTCCCACAAATCAACTAGACATCCTTAGAGGCCTGACGTATCAAATCGGGAGCGAATATTTTCCTGTCACCAACCTCCTTCCATCCTATAGGAGGACGACATCTATGGCCATACAAGGCCTCATATGGTGCCATCTTGATACTCGAATGATAACTGTCATTGTAGGCGAACTCCGCAAGTGGTAGGTGATCATCCCAGGAGCCTCTAAAATCAAGTACACAAGCTCTCAACATATCCTTGAGGGTCTGTATACTCCTCTCTGACTGCCCATCCGTCTGAGGATGGAAAGCTGTACTGAATCTCAACTGGGTCCACATAGCTTCCTGAAAGTGTTCCTAGAAATGGGAAGTGAAGAGGGAATTCCTATCTGACACAATACTCACTCGGACACCATGCAGTCTCACAATCTCGCGCACATATAGCTCTACAAATCTACTTAGAGTATCGGTGACTCTCACAGCTAGGAAATGTGCCAACTTCATCAATCTGTCAACTATCACCCATATGGCATCATTCCCTCTACGAGTCCTCGGTAAACCCATCACAAAGTCCATGGTGACATGCTCCCACTTCCAAGTCGGTATAGGTAGAGGCTGCAATAACCCTGCAGGCTTCTGATGCTCTACCTTCACCTGCTGACAGATGAGACATCTCGCAACAAACTCTGGTATGTCTCTCTTCATTCCCGACCACCAATATACCTTTTGAAGATTCTGATACTTCTTTGTACTACTCGGATGTAAGGTATATCTCGACGAATGAGCCTCTGTCATGATCAACCTCCTAATCTCAGGATCCTCGAGAACACATTTCTTGTCTCGAAACCTTAATAATCCATCCGAACTCAACTCAAACTCAGTCTCAATACCCCTCTGCATCTGCCTGACTATCTCAATACACTGCTAATCATCACGCTGAGCTTGTCGGATCCGATCCATCATATCCAGCTCTAACCACAGGCTAGCAATCATATAATCACTATCAGCATCAGACGGGGTCACATCCAAACTGAGGTTCGCAAACTGCTCTAACAACTCATGTTCCCGTACCATCATATATGAAACCAACCCGAGATGCTTCCTGCTCAACGCATCAGCCACTACATTCTCCTTACCCGGGTGGTATCAGATCTCACATTCGTAATCTTTCAGAAGCTCAAGCCACCTTCTCTGTCTCATGTTTAATTCCTTCTGCGAGAATAGATACTTGAGGCTTTTGTGATCGATAAATACTTGAAAGTTCTCACCATACAAATAGTGGCACCATTTCTTTAATGCAAACACTACACCGCCAACTCTAAGTCATGGGTCGAGTAGTTCCTCTCATGATCCTTCAGTTGCCTGGATCCATAAGCGACTACCTTCCCGTCCTGCATCAATACACAGCCCAGTCCTTGGTAAGAAACATTTGTGTAAATAGAAAAACCTCCTGAGCTGGTAGGAATGATGAGAATCAGAGCAGTGGTTGATCGACGCTTCAGCTCCTGAAAACTCTCCTCACATCTGTCGTCCCACTCAAATGCAACACTCTTCCGAGTGAGACGTGTCAACGGAGTAGCCAACCTCGAAAACCCTTCACAAACCGTCTATAATATCCAGCTAAACCCAGAAAGCTCTTGATCTCTGTAACTGTCTGAGACCTCTACCACTGAACTACTACCTCAATCTTGGACATTGACACACATTTCGTCGACACAATATGTCCTAAAAAGGAGATCTGCTCCAACCAAAAGTCACACTTACTGAGTTTAACATACAGCTGCTTCTCACGGAGGGTCTGCAATACAATCCTTAAGTACTACTCATGCTCCTCTTTGGACCTCGAATAAACCAGGATGTCATCGATGAACACTATCACAAATTGATCCAAATAAGGCTGAAACACCTCATTCATTAATGGCATAAAAGCTGCGGGAGCGTTCGTCAACCCGAATGGTATAACCATAAACTCAAAATGACCATAACGGGTGCAAAAAGCTATTTTGGGTACGTCTCCATCCCGAACTCTCAACAGATAGTACCCAGATCTCCGATCAATCTTAGAAAAGACTTGTGCTCACCGTAGCTGATCCAGTAAGTTATCAATCCTCGGAAGGGGATACTTATTCTTGATGGTAGCCTTATTCAACAATCGGTAGTCGATACACAATCGAAGGCTCCCATCCTTCTTCCTCACAAACAGGATCGATGCTCCCCACGGTGATACACTCGGTCTGATGAACCCTTTCTCTAATAATTCCTATAACTGTTTCCTCAGCTCCTTCAACTCAACCGAGCCATCCTGTACAATGCTCTAGATATCGGCTCTGTACCAGGTGTCAAATCAATACTAAATTTTGTCTCCCTCACTGGCGGTAACCCTGGTAACTCATCTGGAAAGACATCTAAAAATTCTCTGACTACTGAAATGTTTATCAATTTCGGACATGCCTTAGCCGTATCTACCACGTATGTAATATAACCTTCAAAACATTATTCATCCAATTAGTACATCATTCATTCATACTCTTACAAAATTCTCATTCTCATTAACTTTGAGGAAATTGTACAATACATTTTTTTGGAGTATGAAATGTGACTGTCTTAGCAAAACAATCTAAAATAGCTCGATTATCAGCCAACCAATCTATTCTTAGGATTACATCAAAATCTCTCATATGCATCAAGATTAGATTGGCTGTCATCACTCTGCCACTTAATTTCAGCTCACAATTCTTCAATACATATTCCACTAATTGACTAGTGTTCATAGGTGTAATTATCGACAGCTTACTGCTCAGAGGGGTAGGTTTTACAAAATTAAACAATTTACATGCTAACAAAGGCGATACAAATGAATGTGTAGAACCAGGATCTATTAACACATATTGTTCTAAATTATAGATCAGAATAGTACCTTTCACCACATCTGATGACTGATCTGCTGTATCCTGGTCTAGAGCGTGCACTCGCCCGTACCAATCACTTGTTTCCCCTTCTCTACCGCTGTCGCTTTCCTCTACTATGCTGAAGTCTCACCGAAAGCCCTTTCTGAACCCTTGCCCTTTTGAGGGGTACTCTAAACTATCTCTGGATATTCTCTAATCACATGTCCGGGCTTCCGCATCTGAAACATACCACTGTGGTACCAAAACAAGGTCTATCACCGTGATATCTACCACACCTACTGCATCTCTTAGTCGTATGTCGTGGCCCCCTATCACAATACCCTTCTGTGGAGCAGAAGTAATGGCCGGATAAATTGGAGGTCTAGCTGGCCTCTCTCGAATCTCCTCTATCCTCGGCCTCTTCCTAGTCAACCGTCTGCCCCTTCTATAACCAGACCCTTTGTTTCCTACTGGTCTCTTCCTCTCTCTATCTCCAAATCTGCCAGCCTTCCAGAACTCTGAGGCTCCCCTCTCAAAATCTTGCTCTATCAACTGCCTCCTCGTAAGTCAGGACAACCAAAGGGACCAATCTAGATCTGATAGCTGGCCTCAATCCATCAATAAATCTTCGAACCTTCTTAACCTCACTACCCATAGTGTCTGGATCATATCTACCCAGGGAGATGAACCTTGTCTCATACTCATCTACTGATCTACTCCCCTAGGTCAAACTCAAAAACTCAGTCTGTAGCTTTCGCTGCGCTGTATTCGGGACGTACTGCCTCCAGAAGGCCTCCAAAAATACCTCCCAGCTAATCACTATATGTTTGGCTCTAAGAATCTGTTTGGTGGACTTCCACCAATGTTTCACCGATCCCCTAAACATAAATGCACCGAACACTACCATCTCAGTAGGGGTACACTCAAAGAACCTATATAGTTTCTCCATCTCACTCAATCAATCCTCAGCTACCACTGGGTCCTTCGCCCTGCTAAATGTCGATGGTCTGAACTTTTGAACTGTCGCAGTCTGTCCATGTCACAACTATAACCCCAATTTCTAGTACTTTACTGTGGGGCAACAAGAGAATCCGTGTCTAGACTAGTGGGGGTGTAGGAATATCTGTATCCTGAACTAGCTGAGCAGGTGCATCAGGAGCAGCTGCCTGTCCAGCATCACCCTGTCCACCTCTAACTCCCTACACTGACTACGCAAATAACTCCATAATCTTTTCGAGGCTCCGCTCTATCCTAGCGAAACACACCTCGATCGTCTCAGCAGGTCTCTCCGTAGTATCCCTCACTGTAGGATCCTGTGGGGTATGCTCAACCTCGGTCTCTACCTCAGCCTCCTCCTGAGTCTCATGAGGTAACTCGACACGTCCAACAGGCACAGGCCTACCTCTACGGCCTCTGCCTCGTGCCCGACCTCCTCTACCGCTATGGGTAATAGGCATAATGCCTATGTTCCTGCAGTCACATCCTTTTCTTAGTTAAAACCCATCTCAATATATATGATTGTATCTAACCAAGCATAGTAGCACAAGGATGTAATTTCTTAATTACTGACACTGACACACATCAGACCAATTTGGCTCTGATACCACCTTTTGTCACGACCCAAAACTACCCAAAAATCAGAGTAAATTTTTCATTTTTTTATCTTTCATACTTACCTCACCTCTGATCGTGACCAACCACAACCAGTAATTGGACTGTATGTCAGTGCCCATATCATCACCATACATTTTACAGATAGTGCACACTTTAAATTAAATATAAACTCATATGTTATGCACTAATTTTCTTTCATTTCTTTACCATATGTACCCAATCTATATATCCCAGTGTCAATACAAAATATAGTACCGTGCTTATGTTATTTAGATACAACATATATATATACAACGTGTATATACCTTAAACGATGGGCAGCAGGGGATGTCTGGAATGCAGTACTCAGTCTCCTCAAGGTCTACTGAAAGAAATTTGTGTGAGAAAATGAAAGGGGTGAGCACATCCAGCTCAGTAAGGCAATCCTACGAACAAGTAGATAACCATACAACCTACATAAACGTAGTGCCATGTATAAACCACCCCTTCTCTACACATTTCAAAACAGATGCTATGATTCATGATGTCATGTAAGACAAGTTCACATATGGATTTGAAAGAGCATGGAAATTCATCATGCAAATCTATTTAAATAATTTAATTCTCGTTAAAATTTCACAACAAAGTCAGAACTTAACCCATCCCTCGGGTGTTCCCGACTCACATAAAATCATGAAATAAAATACTTTTCAAAGCAATGGTAACATGTAAGAGTTTAAATCCCAATTTTATTCTCATCACAATCACATCTCAGTCAAGACTCAACCCCTCCCTCGGGTGATCTAGACTTACACAAAAATCCACAAAATATGTTTCTCAAAATCATCAACATGTGAAACTAGGCATTATATATATATATATCTCAGGCAAATAACTAGGACTATGGCCATATGTCCTCGTGATCCCACTACTACACGGATCCTAGTGTGCGGGGTCTCAGCACTATAGGGAACTGCCTTGGGAGATAGGTCAGTCTATCCCGTCGGTCTTGCCCGATCAGTCACATTCGAAGATGCCACTCGTATCCGATGATACCACTCGCATCTGAAGACGCCACGCATTTGAAGATGCCATATAATCAATCCCAGCATAGTACAGCGTACTCCATGATACTTGCACGGTACAACGTACTCCGTGGACCAATATCTCATATCCATACTCATGTCCTATCTCAAAACGCATGTGCAAGCCTATTTAATTGGTGTGATACACAGCCTACATGACGCTCCAAGCACGGCTCATCACATGTTCTCAAAAAACTAGTGCGAACAATGCTCTAGCACTATCATAAAATCAAGTAAAACTAGTGCGAGCTAAGCTCTAGCACTCTGTATACAAATCATGAGAAAATCTGGAGCGAGCTAGGCTCCAGCACCATGTCACGAAAATCATGTAAAAAACTGGTGCGATTTAGACTCCAGCACCAATGCATGTAAAACTCTAGTGTGAGCTCTCGCTCCAGCACTAATGCATGCATCACAAAAATTAAACTCGTACGAGCTGAGCTCTAGCATGTCACATGACTATAAAATCACGTAGGCGGCTCTGTTATCTCAAAATAATTTCCAACAGAAATCACATTTTTGAAAGTATGCAATGTTGTGCATTTTTATTTAAAAGTTAGCCAGGCTACTCATGCACGTGTTAACACCTCAAGAACAAGCAAGAACCTCTTGTTCTTGCTCCTGCTAATTTCTTTTAAATTTGGAAATTTTACCCTTCACAAGGGTATTTTGGTAATTTGCTCATCCGAGGCACTAAAATTTTTATATTAAATCTAGACCCTTCAGACAATTTTAAGGAACGTAAATGATGTCAAGATGTGTAAAGTTATCTCTAGCAGCCCTTAAAATTCTCTTTCCTGGAATCACGCGCAAGTTTGTCCCGTCTCGATGATACCAGGTCTTTCAATTCAAATTTACTCCAACCAAGCCTATGGAGCTGCATATAACGTATTTGGGTCAGTTCTAATATATTTATCAGTGTTTCACTCTTTCTGATCTAATCTAAAGTACTGGGCCCGTTTTACTTTATTGGGCCCGATTATACCTTAATGGGCCTCGACCTATTTTCTGCCCGTTTCTACTTATTAAATCCCTTCTTCAGATTTTACTGAGCTCATATGGCTTACCAATACTCATCAGGCTTCGTTCCGAACTCATTGGATAGCCCGTATAATATTTACGATAATTAATTTAAAATTTCGAATGAAATTCCTTTTATGCAGAATTAATCTGTAAAACCCGTAAAATAATCTTAACTCTACATTAAGGACTCTAATTGTCGTAATTAAAAGGTACTTACCCAATGTTATGCGGGGTACAAAAATCGGAGTTCAATCGGCTCTCGTTCGGGCTATGTCATAAAACTACACAATTAGGTAAATTCGGGTTATTTTTCATTAAATATAATATTAAATAAATTCCTCGAATTTACCCGTAGGTCAATCTCGACCCTCGATCAACTTACCCGAATCTCGAGTCATCCCCGATAATTTTTCTATCCTTTTCCCCTTTTCTTTTCTTTTCTTTTCCTTTCCTTCTCTTTTTCCTTCATTTTCCTTCCTTTTCCTTTCGGCCAAATGGTGCCGTTTTCTGGTCTTTGTCGTTGTCGATGGTTTTGGCCGATTCGTCGGCCACTACCGGTCTTAAAAGGATCGCCTCTTACTCTCGATCACGTCGGTGCCCTCCGTTCACGCCCCGCTGTCATGGATTGTCGGAATTGGGCCGTTTTTCCTCGCGATTTTCTCCTCCTTCGTTCGCCGGACTCAGCCGTCGTCGACGCTCGTCACTGCTGCCAAAGTGTTCGTCGCCTCTCCTCTTTCTCCTCCGATCTTCGTCTAGTGTCGTCAATTACCGGTGGCCGTAGGTGGGTCTCGGTCTCGCCTATCATTTTCGTTGGTTTTCAGTTTCAGGTTTTACCCGATTTTCGCACTTTTTTCTTTTTCTATTATTATTATTTATAATTTATTTTATTAATATTATATTCATTAAAATACTCAAAAAATTCAAAAAATATCCAATAATTTATATATTTTATTAATAATTAATTTATTATATTTTAACCCCTTTTTTCGATATATTTTCTCCGTATTTTTTGGATATTATCCCGAGTGACTTTTTGGTATTTCTAAATAATTATGGATCTTGATCAGTTGGACTCAAAATTTTATAATTTTTTCATTATTGATCAAGATATCCTAAATCCTTATTTTTAATTAAAAGTTTTCTTATTGAATTTATACCGGATTTCGATCTTTTGATCGTTTTACCCCTGCACTTGTTTCAAAACAAATTTAACCCGACTTTCCTTCATACATCCACTATCTTTTCTTATTTTAAATTTGTATTTTCCGTCAACTAAATTTTGTTCCCTTTCGTTCGGCCTATGGCTATCTCGGCCCTTATTTGGCCACTTCATACATTCACCGATATTTTATTTTATTCTATTTACAAATTTAATTCAGTCAAAGCTCTTCTTATGATTCAATCAATATGTGGAAGTGTACATCATATGAATCATAAAGGAAATGCATCAACAAGTATGGACAAAGTGGGTCTTACAATAATAAAAGAAAAAAAACTGAGGCAAGAAATACATAACGCAGAAGTCAATGATGAAATGATGACGGCAAGGCTGTGTCACCCGACCCTTTCCACCATCTCGAATAAATAGAGCCACCACGGGCAGAATGATGAAGTAAAACGAACTAGAAAATGTAAGATAAAAAAATTCAAGAAACAAAAATGTAACATGGGCACCAGTAAAGAAAACTTTCTGTTTTGAATGTAACTTGGTAACTATCTTAAAACAACTTGAAAATAGGAAGTAACGTGCTTGAAATTAGCTAAACTTAAAACAGAAAAAGAAGATGCTGAAACATGAAGGAAGACTATGGCCACTATCACCAGCCAAAATTTCTCACCTCCTTTGGTCCAACAATCGGCAAGCAGGAACAAGGGAATAGAAAAGTTAAAGATGCAAACCGAGAGCTAAAGAAAAGAAAAATGGAAGCTTTTTCATTAAAACTTAAACATTAAAAAGATAAAGGAATGGAACTTGAACAAAATCGAGAAGAAGAAAATGGAAATGGTTACTATTCATAAAACTAACGTGAAAGCTAAAAGGAAACAAGAAAATAAAACATAGCAATGAGAAATTTAATCTAAAATAAAACTATTCTAAAAACTACCCTAAAACTACTTTACCCTAAAATTCTACTCCTAAATTACTTTACCCTACCTACACTACTTGGTTTTTCAATTGCTTATCATGTTCTATTTATACACAAACTTTAAATCCTAGATGAGTTGGCATTGTTTGGCCACTTGCCTTCATTCAATTCGCTTCAGAGAAGATATTTCCACGTCACTTGTCTTTTCATCCACTTGGATGTGCGATGTGGCCCGACGTGTGTTTTCCAGAAGGTGGGCACGATATCCGTTGATCTTATCTTTTCAAGGCGAATAAAATACGAACACTCGGTATCACATGAGTCCAAACAAATGGTGATTCAGACTATGAAATGGTAGTGGTCAGTCTCCTTTTAACATATTTTCAGCCCATTTTCGACTGAAATTCATCCAGATTTAATTTACCTGCACATAAGAGAATTTTAATTAAATTGAGGGGATAATTAATAAAATGATACGGGGATTAAAATAATTAATTAAGAAATTAAGTAGTGATAATTCTATTTTAATAGAATTATCACACCCCCAAACTTGAGCTTTTGCTTGTCCTTAAGCAAAACAAAACAAATGGAGGAATGATGAGTACCAAACATAATAATTTCCCCAATATTATCCTCAAAGAAAAAGTACAAACTATGATCTCAAAGATTCACGATTATAAGTCTAACACTCAGAATCATCCAATTATAAGTCCTAACCCAAATTGGGCTCCTCGTGTATGTGTGAATGTCAAAGCCACTTCACAGTACATTACTCGGATCGAATTATGCAAACATAGTGAATGCAAAGTCAATGACAAGTGATCATTCCCATAAGTTTGCTTTTCACTTCTCTCTCTACTAATGTAGTCACACTTAATCAAAGATCAATAGGACTAATTAAGCTTGTAATGTAAGGCTGGGGCTAAGGTATGATAAAGTTGATTTAAGTTTAATTACCTCTCAACGTGCATTACTTCTAGGATCTTTAATGTAAGAGTTCTTAATTGTTTCCCCCAAACTTATTTATTTCGCTAAACATTTTTATTCTATTTTTGTATTTTTCTTCTTCTTCTTCTTTCTTTTTTTTTTTCATCATCATTTTCATTTCATTTTTTTCGAACTTTAACTATCACCTGATACCCATATGTACAAAGCTCACAATATATCCCAATGACTTTTCATGCTTTCGGGGTAAGGGATAGGAACAGAGTATTTAAGCTAAGAAAAATTTTGCAGGTGTATTTACAAAGAAAAGCTTATTTGGCTCAGATGGGTGACTAGGGTAAAATATGTACAAAGATGACTAGAAAGGCTCAAACGATCCAAAGATGGCCTAAATCATCTTCCTAATTAAGTGTGATCTAATATTTCACATCGAGATCAGATCAAACAAATTCTAGAATATGATGCACAAAATCAATTGAACAAATGCAATCCTATGTCCACATAAGCCTTCTCTAAATAAATATACAGATTCATGACATGACATGTGCATAAAAAGAGGAAATCACAATCAGAATCAAGACAAATTCAAGAATATAACTTCATGCTTTTCCTATAATCATGCTTCTTATTCAATCAAAGTCAGACTAAATCATGGGTTATATCATCTAAATATGGGAAAACTATATGCTAAGTACACAATCATCCTAAAATCAAACAATGTAAGCTCAAATTTTTGAAATGTTTTTCAATTTTTGCCCAAAATTTTTAAAAATGCTCAAGTGATATCCCCACCCCCAAACTTAAAGTGCACAATGTCCTCAGTATGCAGATAATATAAAAATTGAACCTTAAGTATAGAGTACTCCCCTATCTGATGATGAAGACAATTGAAGCTTGATGACAGAGTGCTATTGTAAAGGCTATCTAACAAAGAAAGAAACAATAGAAAAGGGAAAAGAACTATATAAAAAGTGAAATGAAAAATAAAACAACATAAGGATCAGAAGTAGGAGGATCAACTAAAGTGGTAACAGAATGCTGACGGTCAAATCCTCCCCCAAAATAGTGCTTAAGTCCTAATGATTTAAAAAAAATTATTTTTTATTTTAAAAATTTATTCATCATTACAGAAGCGGTCCCAATTATTGATGGGGCTCTTTGGAGGAAAGTAAAGGGTGAGCTTAACATGCTAAGTAAGAAAATTATGTAAGTAATCGACAACCATACTATCTACATGCTTATAATGCATGCCATGATCAGTTATAAAACACTATAAAACACTTGCATTTAATTTGATTCGATAATACTGAAAACTATTCACACTCGATGCACTTTTCTTTGACAACACTTGCAATAACGATTCATTTTCATTACGATACTTTAACACTTGTAAAACATATGTATTCGATACAGTTGATATGATGAAACAATTTTTTGTTCAATCAATGAAAATAAAACACTTGAAATTGTTTTCTCAAAATGTTTCATTCAATCAGTAAATAGTTCAATTCACTTTCAATTCATTTAATAAACAATTCAATTCACTAAAGACTAGGTGGGGATTCAATCAATAATGATACAGTGGACATATGGCCATAGTTAGTGACCCCAAGCAATCACGGGCCAAGTGTACAAGGGTGTCATGCGCCTCAGAGGGGGATAGGTCAGTCTAGCCCGTCGGCCAATCAATAGAATACAATTAATACGATAGGATAGTTCGTAGACTCAATGCACAATGCAGCATACTCCATGTGAGTCCACACGGTACAACGTATTCCATGGACCCTGATACAAAACAATATGACTTATGGCACCGAGTAATCTCAAGCATTTACCCCCCAGCATCTATATCAACCACCACCTTATCTCAAAATCAAGTGCGAACAGGTCAGTGCAAGATCACACAACAATACATGACGGCTCCAGCACAGTTTTAATCATAAATCATTTAAAATCCAATGTGAGTAATTCAGTGTGACACATAGTCTACATGAGCACTTTAACACTATCTCATTCGAAAATCGGATAGGTGGTTCAATTCTTTCAAAAATGATATAAAAATCAATGTTCTGTATAAAAATAGTGCATAAACGATTGTGAGTGGAGACTTCCCGAGAGGTCACCCATTGTGGAATTTTTCCCACTCAAGCACGGTTAACTTCGTAAAATGTGCTATTTTATGTAGACAGTAGAAACAATAGCCAATCTATCCATATACCGTAGGACACAGTATTCAGCGATGAAAACACTGAAAACATGCAATTTATGCATTTATGATTTTCCAACACTTTATGGAACGATTCAATCTATAGGTAGGGGTAATATGTGATTTTCTATCTCTAGGTTTTTACCTAGATTTTTTTCATTATCTATTTTCTTTACCGTATCTATTTAGCTACTGGAGATCATAAAAATACATACAGTTATTTCTAATAGGTTGCATGTAAGACTTGATTTTTTTTCGTATGAGCAAATGGAATGAATAGAAATTTTCGAGTGCATTTAAAAGTGCAAAAGGATTGAAATGGTATTCTCGAACACGTGCAAGGGCAAAATGGTCAAAAGACCAAAATTTGATATTAATCGGGACAAGAAAATTTAATTAAAAATATGAGATTGAGAAATCTTGATCAATAATGAAGAAATAATTAAATTTCAGATTAAATTGATCAAGATATGAATTTATTGGAATAAATCAAAATTTTCGTATCGAAAAATAATCCCAAAAATAATCGAAAAATATACCGAAAAGGTAAAATCGGACACATAAATTCATTTACGGAATAAATGAATAAAATAATATATTTTTTAGATATTTTGGGGTTTTAATATTATTTTAATGATTAAAATAATATTAAAAATAAATTATAAATAAATTAAAAAATTAAAAAAACGAAAAGGCAGAATCGCGAAATCGCGATTCAATAAAGAGAGAGCCGATTCATCCGATGAAGCATCGGCCGACGACAACCCAGGCAAGATAAAGCCCAGCCGAGCCACCACCGGCACCAACAAGGCGACGAACGACGGTGAACGACGAAGAGAAAGGAATACGGAAAGGATCGAGAGGCAGAAAGGCGTTTCCCGGCGGCCGACGCCGATTCGAGGTTGGCCACTGCCTGCCGAGGGAGCGCCATGCTAAGACCAGTCGATTGGTGGCAGCCTTGGCCGGTAGAATGACGGCCAGCACCGAAAACGACGAGGAAAGAGATAGCTACCGACGACGAAAAGGAGAACAGGCTGGACCGGCCACTTTTCGACGGCCTTGAATGAAACTAACCCCATATCTGAGATACGGACGACCCAGCGGAGCCACTGGCGGTGAAAACTGGTGGAGAACCGATCGGCAAGGAACTGAACCGACTGAATCAAACTGAACCGGCGGTCTGAACTGGGTTGAGCTGAACCGGACCGAACCGTTCAGCCAAAAAGAAAAGGAAAAAGGAAGAAAAAGGGAAAAAGAAAAAGAGAAAAAATTGGAAAAAATTCCAGTGATGCAATCGAGCTACGGGTAAGTCGGTAAGCGGTGGAATTGATAGATTTAAATTTCAAAATATTTAATTTGATTAATATTCGACTGGAAATTTACCCGAAAAAATATTAAATTGTGTAGCTCAATAATTGGCATCAACCGAGAGCTCGAGACAGCTTTGATTTGCGTACTATCATGGAATCTCGAGTAAGTAACATTTATTTATGATCATTTGCATCGTTATGCGTGTTAGATAAATTACGAATTTAATTTCTGCGTTAAATGAATTATATTATGGAAATTGGGATAAATTGTCATAAATATTTAATTGATCTATTTGAGAGTTTAGAACGAGGCTAAATAAATATTGATGGGCCCAATGAGCCCAATAGGCCTCGATAATGTGAATAGTAAGTGGAAAATAGGCTTAAGGCCGATTAACGCCCATTATGGTACAATCGAGCCCAATATGGGTGAACGGGCCCAATGATTTAAATTAAGCCCAGAAAATATGAAATACATTAAATTGTATTGTATTTGACCTGATGAATATGTATCCGCAGTTCGGGAGATTGGATTTGGAGCAAATCGGACTGCGCGACAACTCATCAGTTGAAAGGTCAGACTGTAAAGAAAAATGAGGTAAGGGAATTGTGTGAATAGCTAGAGGTAGCTACGCGTACTTTAAATAGCTTTTGTATACACTGATTATGTATGTATACATTGATATTGTACAAATGTCCTAAAAATGATTTAAAGATTTTAAGGATCGAAATAGGTAAAAAGTCTATTTTACCCCTATTGAGGGAAGTTCACCTCAGGATGGTGAAAGCATGACATCCATGAAATTCATGATTTAAGGATTTTATTGATTTAAGTAATTTTCTTTGTTTTTATCAAAGCAAATCGATAGATTGGCCAGTAATTGTATAAATTTCACAAGATAACACTACGTAAGTGTTATTTATATTTAAATGGAAATTTCTTTGGAAAATAGGCCAACTATCAAGTTTATATGGAAACATATAGTGTCGGCACATAGCTCGCACTATATCTGCGTTTGTGAATGTGCATAAATGTGCTTGAGCGGTTGCTCGCACTGATTTGTATGACATCATATGCATAAAATGTGCTTGAGCGGTTGCTCGCACTGAATTTATGATTTGATATGCTTGAGAGCTGCTGGAGCCTAGCTCGCACTATGTTTTAACATGTTTTGACATGTTTTGACTTGTTTTGACGTGGTATGCATAAAATGGTGCTGGAGCGATTGCTCGCACTCGTTTTTATGATTGACGTGCATGAGAGGTGCTGGAGCCTAGCTCGCATCCATTTTTGATATAATAATTGCATAAAAGTCGTGCTGGAGTGTGACTCGCACGAGATTTGATTTAATTATGCATAAAGTCGTGCTGGAGTGTAACTCGTACGAGATTTGACTTACTTGAGCATTCATTTGTGCTGGAGCGTTGCTCGCATAAAGTTTTATATGGTTTTATAATTCATTTGAATGTCGTACTGGAGTTTTTCTCGTACGAGGTTTTCACTGAGTTTTTATACATATCTGTACCTGAGCATTGCTTGTATGTGGATTTTACTTGAATTTATAATTATTTTAAGTCATACTGGAGCGCTGCTCGTATGTAGATTTCATTGATTTCTATGACACCGTGCTAGAGCTTCGCTCGCACAAGATTTTTCTGATATCATGAATATGCATGGAGCCATGCTAGAGCTTTGCTCGCTCAGGGATTTATATGACATGCATATAGCCGTGTTGGAGCCTCCTGTAGACTGTGTGTCACAGTGAGATGATATACTAACACGTGAATTCTGAGACAAAGAGATATGGGTGGATAAGACCTATTGTAGGCACCCCTGACTAAACTTGGGTTCACGGAGTACGTTGTACTGTGTATGTCACGCAGAGTACGCTGTACCGTGGGGATTGTTGGAGTGGAGTGGCATTATCCACGAGGTAGCAAGCCTTGCCCTCGTAATCCTGGTGTTATGCTATTCTGGCGGGTAGGACAACCCACCTCCCGTTTCAGGTGTGATACCCCGCACACTAGGTACCGTGTTGCCAGGGATCACTAGGAAATGGCCATAGTCCTTGATGTTACTGATATAATCAACTGCTTGTCTCATATAATATAACTATTAGTTAATAGACCAGGGTAGACCCAAGGGAGGGGTCAGGCCCCCGATTTTATGATTTTTATGATATGTGACCTTGAAAGAAGCGTGGTTTTATAACGATGTTTGATAATGAATTTTAATGAATTGTTTTATGAGATGATTGACCCGGAAGGGTTAGTTTATACTACAGTTTTAATGAAATGATTTAAATCCAGTCGCATGATGATATTTTCCATGCTTTAATGATAAATTCATGAAATGATTATAGCTCATGATTTGTTTTATATCGCATGAAATAATGCATGATTTTGATTTGCTTCATGCTCATTATGATTTAATGATGTCACATAAAATGTTACTGATACATGATTTCAATATGCATGAATAGTTTTATAAACTAAGTCATTGATGACATACGTGATTTCGTGCTTGAGATTTTAAATAAAAAGAAATGGATTTTAAGGGCATGGTATTATGAGCATGTAGATAGTGGAGCTATCTACTTACTTGCATAATTGCCTTACTGAGCGTGTGGTTTGCTCACCCCCCTTATTTTCCCATCTTTTCAGAGCACTCATATTAATTAGTAAGCGGCTGAAGACTTGCATTCTGGATATCTGCTACTTCCCATCGATAGACAGGTATACACATTTGTATAGTTTTGTATCTGAACATGTAAATGCACAGTACTATAAAAGGATATGATGTCGGGGATGTAAGGATATGTAAATACCATTGTGTATGTATTTAGTTAAAGTCAAAAGATAGTAAACTCTTATATGTGAATGTGATTATGGAAATGAAATGGTAAATAGGTGAGAGGTGACTAACACCAAATCATAGCCCAACTGTTTGTAGGATAGTCACGATGAGAGAAAGGTAAGAATTAAATAATAAATGAAAAAGCAAAAAAATTTACTCTGATTTTAAGTAATTTGGGTCGTGACATTGCATAAATCCCTTACCTCGGTGTCTGACTGCAGTTCTCAATGCCTTTAGTGACTCGAGTTAGTGGGTCCGGTCTGCTTTGTTAATCTTCCCGAAATTTTGTACTAGTATTTCTAGACTATTTTTCCTATGAGTTTTTCCCCAATTTTTAAAATCTCTGTACCTCCTTCTTTATCTCCAATTATTTATATATATGTAAATAAATATTTTCCTTTTTTTTTGGAATTTCGCCTTCGTGCCAAATTCACTTTTCTTTTCTTTTCTTATTCTTATTCTTCTTCTTCGCGCCTTCTACACCCTTCACTATTCATCGTTTACCATCATTCTCCTCCATGCCCTTCCTCATTCTCCTCTCTCGGCTATCATCGTCATCACCATGTCCTACCACCACCACCGTCGTCTTCAGTTCACATCTCCAATTCGAGAGTCATTATTCCCATCCCCTGTTCGCCTTTGTTTTCGACTCACCAATCATCAGCCATCGTCTTCCTCCTCTTCCCTTTGCTGCCATTTCCTCCCTTATTATCCTATGGTCTTCCTCACATCTCCTTCATCATCATCTTTATCATCAACCTGAACGCCACCCGTCTGACCACTCACGATCTCCTCCCTTATCTTAGCTTCCTCAATTTCCCTTGATTCACGGTTTTACTCTTCTCTCCTATATCATATTTCAGTCTCTCCTTGATCATATTCACTTCCCGGTTCCAGCTTCTCTTTCTCATATTTCTCGATTCCACCTTCTTTCCATCACTCCCTGGGTTTGGCCACCATGATCATAGTTCTGCTAGCTTCAGTACACTACTATTGTCCACATTTCCAGCTCTCCTACTTCCAACCACCACCTACCTGCTAGACATAGAAGTAAGGAGAGTCACCCCTTATCTTCCTGCACATTCAGCTGCCGGTATTAACAATATTTCTCCCCCCAACACAGCTACCTTTCAGGCCGATTGCATCTTCTCTGTCTCGCCACACCACCCAGATCCATCCGCTTCTTCTTGGTCTATCTCTTATGTGTTCTAGAAATCTAACACACGTTTTCTATCTCTCTTCTTTTAAATAAATAGGCCATCATGTCTTCCTATTCTTTTATTACCATCTGCTCGTCCTCATCACTTTTACCAGCTTCTGCCTACGTTTCTTTTCGACCTTATTTCTGACCTTTTGCTGATTATTTCAGCTATATAAATATATATCACTTACCTAACACTTTTAGGTCGACAAGTCATCTACATTATCCTCGATTTTATGACTTTACCTCTTGGTTTCACTGACATCCTTATGTTTTATTTCTCTCATTTTATGCTTCCATCCTATATATATATTTTACCTATTTCGGTCAGTCTCTTCTTTCCCATAGTCTGCCAGTTTCCAGGCCACCCTTCCTTTTCTTCCTGCTACAATTATTCCTATTACATTTTATATATATATATATATATTTATTCTTCAAGTTTTCTCTTTCCAAACACTATCATCCACTAACTCCCACCTTCCCCATTGTATGTACTAAATCAATTAAATGTTCCTGACCTCGGGACAACAATCTTCTCTCAACCCTATTACCTATGCTACTAAGTTAGCATTCCCTTACTTTCTTTTCCTTTTTCTTTGAGAAAACCATTGTCACCCTTCACCACTTCAATTCTGTTCTATGCCATAAGATGTCTTTCCTCATTTTCGTTGTTGTATTTTCCTTCCACTACAGCAGGAGTAGTTGGCTTAGGGTCTAACTTCATGGGAAACCATATCATACGCGTGTAGCTTCCATTGCTGAACAACACCATTCCTTCTCTTCACCACATGGTTGTCTCGAGTTTGGATTCATTGGAAGCCAACCCATGTGCTGATAGTTTCATTTCCTTTTCTTCTTGTTCTCATGCTGATCAAAATTATCACCATCTCTCACATTTTCTAGTGCTACCGTGCACCACCTACTTCCATTCATTCACGTTTTCTAATCTGCATTTTCCTTAATATTTCCTTCATGAATGCATTCCTCTGTGCAACTGATTTTTGGCTATCTTTTGCTAGTAAAAATAATTATCATCACTCATTATGGATTTTTTTTTTCATAGGGGTATTTCGGGTTAGCTTTAAATGAAGCCAATCCTTGCACATAAACCCATTAAAAGTCTAATAATAATAATAACACTATTTCATATAATAGATTTTAATATGATTTTGCAGTATGATCCACTTATCATCATGTCATTCTTATACTCATTTATTTTTTCAAGATAAAATATCTTATTCGCTTAAACTTATCTAAATCTTTCAAGCCAACAATATAATTTAATTTGATCATCCACCAAAGAACACATTTTTAATCCCAGTTATTTAATTTTCTATTCATTGTTAAAACCGAATGCATGAAAATTCGTGGAGTTTACATTCTCCCCACCTTAGGAAATTTGGTCCTCAAATTTAAAAGTACATCAGTCTTTAAATAATTGTGGGTACTTCTCTCACATTAAACTTTTCTAATTCCCACGTGGCCTCTTTCAAAGTATGATACTGTCATAGAACCTTAACTAGTGGAATTGTCTTAGACCATAATGCTTTTTCTTTCTTGTCCAAAATCCATATTGGCTTCTCTACGTATGTCATATCCTCCTTTAATTCCAACGGTTCATACTTTATCACATGCACGGAATTTGGTTAATACTTGCGTAGCGTCGAAACGTGGAAGACATTGGGGATACTTGATAATTTCGGCAATAACACCAAATCTATAAGCTTTGTCTCCCACTCAGTCTAAGATCTCTAAAGGTCTAATGTATCGGAGATGTAGCTTTCCTTTCTTCCCAAATCTCATTATGCCCTTGAAAGGTGAAACTTTCAGAAACACCGAATCTCCTACTAAAAATTCCAAGGGTCTTTGTCTTTGGTCAGTGTAACTTTCTGTCTGCTCCAAGCTGATCTTAACTTCTCACAAATCGATTAAATATCCTCAGTAGCTTGCTTAACCAAATTGGGAGTAACTATTTTTCTTTCACCCACTTCTTCCCGTCAGATTAGAGAACCACACTTTCGACCATACAATGCTTCGTACAGTGTCATTCTGATACTTGAGTGGTAGCAGTTATCATTTACGAATTCTGCGAACATTTGAGATTTAGTCACAAATTCAGTTATATCTCTTATCATACTTGATTACCAATATTCCTTTGGGACATTTTGATAAATCTTACTATTCTCTGATGCAGAGTATATCTCTATAAATCAGCCTCTAGCGACATCAATTGCTTTAACTATAGATCATTGGGTACATAATTCTACTTTTAAATTTCAATAAATCATCAGTACGAATACCAAAACTTGTTGTAGCACCCATCTGGGTTTGATTAGCTACATCAATATAGTGTTTATCATTACGCTGAGCCTGTTCGATTCGATCAATGAAGTCAAGTGTTCAAATCTTAGGTTAGCAATCATACAATATTGTCAGTATTAGAAGAATTGCATCTAATTTGAGGTTTATAGAATGTTCCAACATTTCACATTTCCTGATCATTACATAAATATAACACTGTCTCGAGGTTACTTCTGTTCGAGGTACTAACGCTAGTCATTTCCTTTACCTTATATTCAATTCCTCCTGTGAAAACAATTATCTAAGCTTTTTTTATTAATAAAAATCTATAATTTCTCACCACACAAGTAGTGGTGCCTTAACTCTAATGTAAATATTATAGTTTCCCATTCTAAATCATGGGTTAGGTAGTTCTTCACATGATCTTTTAATTGCCAAGATCCATAGGCAGTTGCCTTTCTATTCTGCATTATCAAGCAGCTCAGTCCCTGTCTCGAGGTATCTGTATACACTTTTTCTCTTGGGTTATGGATTAAGATATTTCTAGATGCTGTCAAGTTTTTCAGGCAGATAGGTACTTTGAAATACCTTAATTAGCCATCAAACCTAACCACATGAACTAAATATAATCATAAAGGGTCAAAATTCAACTTACGGTCGAACGTAGAAAATAAAGTTTATCGTAATTTTCATTTATCTTTTGGACACCATCCATCCTCAATTCATATCACTTAATTCGAATCATTTGATATACCAAAAGTACTTATACATCGTATACATCTCTTATTCAAAATATAATCTGCGTTCAAAATCTATCGCACTTCAAAACTTGTCTCGTTTCGTATGTCAATTATAACGAAACCTATTCCTTACACAGATTAAGTCTCACATTCGAAACATAAAAACATACAAACTACAATCCTTAGATTTGTAACGTAATTCATATTCCAAAGTCTCTTTATACCCTAAATACTCTAAATCTTCTTAATAGTTTTGGGTCTTTCCCACTGATTTATAACATTTTTTTTGGGAGAATCCACCCGTTCTTGATACAACATGACCCAAAAGACTCCGGATCTCCTTGTCAAGTAACACCAGTACACTCCAAAGTGAATCACTTGGTTTGATAATGTCACGACCCAAATTTCCTAAATATCACTACAAATTTTTCATTTTTGGTTTATTCTTTAATTCTTACCTTTCTCGCATCGTGATCATCCTACAACAGTTGGGCTATGATTCGGTGTTAGTCACCTCTCACCTATTTACCATTCCATTTCCATAATCACATTCACATATCAAGATTTACTGTCCTTTGAATTTAACTAAATACTTATACAATAGTATTTACTTAACCTTACATCCCCGACATCATATCCATTTACAGTACTGTGCATTTACATATTTAGATATGAAACTATACAAATGTGTATACCTGTCTCTCGATGGGAAGCTGTAGATACCAATATGCAAGTTTTTAGCCACTCACTAACTACTGCGAGTGCTTTGAAAAGATAGGAAAATAAGGGGGTGAGTAAACAACACGCTCAGTAAGGCAATTATCCAAGTAAGTAGATAGCTCCACTATCTACATGCTCATAATGCCATGCCCTTAAATCCATTTCTTTTCGTTTAAATCTCACACAAAAAATCATGCATATATCAATGCCATAGTTATAAAAACTATTTGTGCATATAGAAATCATGCAACTCATGCATTAATGGCATTTTATAGATAAAATCATCATTCGTATGAATTAAATCAAGATCATGCATTAATTCATGCCATGTGACACCAAACATGAAAGACAATTCTTTTCATGAATTTGTAATTAAAGCATGGAAACTCCTTATGCTACTGCATTTAAATCAGTTCATTAATGTAAGACCCCGTATATGTAAAAGGGTAATATGTGTAATTGGATCAAATAATATGAATGGACTTGTGATGTAAATTATGATTGATGAAGTCCATGGATTCAATGTATGTATGTGTAATATGAATTGTAACGTACATACAAGTTTCATTGAGTATGAATACGAAGGAATGAGTTATGGCAAGTGATGGATGTGATTGAAACTCAAAATGAGTAGTGTGGTAAAATGGAATGGAGTAAGCTTCCATTCGGTTCTATGTAGCATACCTTGGGACATATAATGAATGCACACAAGTTTCAATGTGCATAAGGTATGAATGGATGCCATTTTCAAGTTATAAAGGTGGATGGATGAGAAAATGGCCATGGCAATAGATTAAGGATGTGTTGGTATGAGTTGTAGCAAAGAAACTGCAGGAAATCTGGAAAACATGAGGTCCAGATCGGTCTCATAGGATGAGAGATCGATCTGGAAGAGCCAGAATGCTCTTATTTGGGCGAAAGAATAGAGCAGATCGATCTCCAATGGAGACAGATCGATCTGCCAAGCATTCTGTAAGTGAAAAGATTGATCCTCAAGCACCCAGATCGATCTCCTTAGCTCTCTGTTTGGGACCAGATCAATCTCATGCTTCTACAGATCGATCTCATGATTCAATAGATCGATCTCATTGCTTCGACAGATCGATCTCGGGCTTAAAAATACCGTGAAAAAGAGGGATTTTAAGGGACCAGATCGATCTCCTCTTGGACCAGATCGATCTCCTCAAGTCATTTCTATATAAGGAGAGCTGAAAAATCTGGAAATCTCGGAAAACACTTAACCATACAATTTCAACCCTAAAAACCCAACTTTCCCTCTCTAAAATCAGCCATTTTCAGTGGGATTTGGAGAGAGATCATTAGAGGCAAAGTTGTTCCTATCAAAGAGAAGAACAACATAGTGAGAGGGCATTTTCCTATTCTTGGAATTGAAAGAGTTAAGGGCATTACCATTTGGAGCAAGAAGAGAAATCATATTGGTAAGATTCTAACACTCCAATCCAAATGCATTAGCTATTTAATTGATTTTGGAGTTGATTGATATGAGTATTGATGGATAAACTACCTAGGAATGTAGGGGAATTGGTGTGACCTAGAAATCTAAAATGGGTGTAAAGTGAGGATATGTGGGATTGAATGAGTTTATAATTTATGGCATGCCAAAGTTGTTATTGGGATAATATTTATGATTTTAAACGGTTAAATGAGATTACATAGTGAGTTTGGAGGAATTGTGGAAATGGGTATGTATATAATTGATAAATGCCATAGTGAGGGGATTCAAGGAATATGAACGCTATGAGCTTTATGTCGATTTGATATCGACTTTGAATAAGTTAATAGGCCTAAGAAGGTCCATAGACTCGAGCTATGGGTAAAGTAATGAAACGAGGCCAAATAAGCTTTAATAGAGGCTATAGATTAAATTGACTATAGCAAGCACAAGGGTTGCAATTATATGGATCGAATATAATGCGGGATACGATTTTGTGCAGTCCTGAAGAGTTCGTTGAAGGCGGACCGAATCGTGCGAGTAAGCAGCTTAAGGAAGTGGAATCACACATCGCGATTCCAGGTAAGGGAATTTTGTGAGTATATAGAGGTAGCTGCTCGTACTTTGAACTTGTGGGTGAATATCGGGTGTTTTTATGAAATGCATGATTGCTCAAATAAATGTTGATGGTATTCGTGAAAGATGATGGGTACATGCGTGGTTTTGGATTTGAAGTGGATTTTATGAAAAAGGGATAGTAAGGCTAATAATTGCATAAATCATGTGTTTTGAATGCTTTTACAAAACACAATGCTTTGATTTGAGCAAATAAAAGGATAGGCTGGCTAGTACTTGAATGATGTTGTGAAATAGCCCATATGAGGCACCAAGCATATTATGAGATGTTTTGAATGCATGTAAGCCGCCTATCGCGTGTATGAGATATAATTCGCGTTAGAGCCTCGCTCGCGCAAGATTTCTATGTTTCACTTGTGTGAAACGTGCTGGAGCTTAGCTCTCACTTTGAAATTGAATTGTGATGATGTTTATAAACCGTACTGGAGCTTACGCTCGTACGTGGATTTGAGTGGTTTTTCTTATGCATATAACTGTACTGGAGCTATGCTCGTACATGGTTTTTTCATATTTTATGCATAAATGCCGTACCAGAGCGTTGCTCGTACGAACTGATTGGTTTTGATGCATGAATTCGCGCTAGACCGTAGCTCGCGCTGGTTTTCACACTGTGGTATGTATGAGGCCGTGGTGAGAGATACGGATTAACTCAGGGAACCCAACAGGCCTAACGGACCTCTTAGGTGGGGTGAAGGTGAGGGGCTAGGACCTGACTTAATCCATCCAAGGAACCCAATAGGCCTGACAGACCTCTTAGGTGGGGTGAGGGTGAGGGGCTAGGACCTGGATCAGGGAACCCAACAGGGGCGAGCAAGGCCATGAGGGGCTAGGACCTGGTATTGAGGTTACTCCCACGCGCTCTTGAGACTATAAAGGTTACACTCGATATGGGGTAGATAAGACCTATGGCAGGCACCCCCTAACCATGTTATGGGTCCGCGGAGTACGATGTACCGTGTATATCACATGGAGTACGATGTACCGCGTGGTGGTTACTTGATTGAGAAAGTCTGGCTGAGAACTAACCCACCTTCGTGCCAGCATGATACCCCGCACACCGAAATCCGTGTGGTCTGGGATGATATGTGACGATTGGCCAATGTAGTCACTTGAGATATAGTAACCTGTCTCCTTGCTTGAATTACTTACTACCACATGATTTTAAATCTCTAAGTGTGATTGTGATTGTTTAAGGTAGACTCGAAGGAGGGGTCGAGCCTCGTGGATTTGAATTGTGAAATGAAAACGTGGTTGTGATTGTGAATTGATGTGATGTGATTGTATGTGATGAGAAAGAGATTTATGACGTGGGTTTAAAAAGGAGGTTTCTTAATGAATTGCCCTTTTTATGAATTTAATTGAGATCGAGCATGAGATGATTTATACATGATGTTTTACCATGTTTTATATGCCAATTTTACATGACTTTGATACATGATATATATGTATACTCATATGGCATAGTTTTATTCCTCATGCTCCTACCATAAATGATTATGCATAACACTATCAGCATGTAGATAGAGTAGTTATCTACCATGCTTACATTATTGCCTTACTGAGCGTGTGGTTGCTCATCCCACTCTATTTTCCCCCTACAGAGCGTGCATAGTAGCCCAGTAAGGACTGAGGCGTATTATTTTGGACTCCGCTGCATCTCCATCGCTAAGAGGTATATGCACAGTGATTCTTTTTGTATCTAAACAATGTAAAAGCACAGTATTCTTTTGAGTTGTACTTATGGGGGATGTAGATGTCAGTAAAACATGTATTCGTATAAGTACACGATTAAATGCACATGTATGACATCGTTTTAATTAATTGAGAATGAATGAGATGTGGTGTTATTATTGA
This sequence comes from Firmiana major, assembly GCA_033439115.1. Taxonomy (NCBI): domain Eukaryota; kingdom Viridiplantae; phylum Streptophyta; class Magnoliopsida; order Malvales; family Malvaceae; genus Firmiana; species Firmiana major. The sequence goes on from CM065898.1 coordinate 36,151,827, forward strand.
CTCACAGCCCAACAGTGTGTGGTGAGTTTAGTTCACGACCGGGTAAGGTAACAGTAAAACGCGAAAAATTTTCAGTGATTTCGGTTAAAGAGAATGGAATTGGGTCGTGACAATTAAAACACAGTATAAAATAACCCGAAGGGGTTAAGCATCTCATAAATCATTCTCATTAAAAATTCATTATAAAATTCTTCTATAAAAGTCACCCTTCTTTTAGGGACACATTTCATAAAATCCTCTGAAAAATTTAGCATCATAGTAGAAAATCATAAAATTGGTGGCCTGACCCCTCCCTCGGGTCTACCCTGGTCTATCGAGACCATAAGTTATATCATGTGAGACAAGGTAACTATATCAGTAACATCGAGGACTATGGCCATAACCTAGTGATCCCTGGCTACACGGTACCTAGTGTGCGGGGTATCACACTTGAAAGGGGAGGTGGGTCAATCCTGCCGTCAGAATAACATAACATCAGGATTGTGAGGGCAAGACTTGCTGCCTCGTGGCTAATGCCACTGCACTCCAATAATCCCCATGGTACAGCGTACTCCATGTGATATATATGGTACAACGTACTCATGAACCCAATCTCAGTCAGAGGATGCCTGCAATAGGTCTTATCCACCCATGCCAAATATGTCTTAGTATGCACGTGTGGACATATCATCTCAATGTGACACACAGTCTAGAGGAGGCTCCAACATGGCTATATGCATGTAATATAAATCCCTGTGCGAGCAAAGCTCTAGCACTACTCCATGCATATTCATGATATCTGAAAATCTCGTGCGAGCGCAGCTTTAGCACGGTTTCATAAAAATCATTAAAATCTGCGTACGAGTAGCACTCCAGTAAGACTATAAAATGAGTTATAAATCCATATAAAATCACGTGCGAGCAACGCTCTAGCACGAATGAATGCTTAAGTAAATCAAATCTCGTGCGAGTTACACTCTAGCCTGGCTTTATGCAATTAAATCGATTAAATCACGTACAAGCAAGGCTCTAGTACAGCTTTATAATGAAATTATCATATCAAAATACGATGCGAGCTAAGCTCCAGCACCTTTCATGCATGTCAAATCATAAAAAACTAGTACGAGCAATTGCTCCAGCACCTTTTTATTCATATCAAGTCAAAATAGAGTGCGAGCTAGGCTCCAGCACCTCTCATGCATGTCATAATAATAAAAATCGGTGCGAGCAACCGCTCTAGCACATTTCATGTACACTCACAAACGCGGATATAATGTGAGCTATGCGCCAGCACTATCTGTTTCCGTATAAACGTGATAGTTGGCCCATTTTCCAAAGAATTTCATTTAAATATAAATAACACTTACGTAGTGTTATCTTATGCAATTTATGCAAATACTGGCCAATCTACAGATTTGCTTTGCTTAAAAACCAAGAAAATTCCTTAAATCATGCATTCCATGCATGTCATGCTTTCACCATCCTTTGGTGAATTCCATCAATAGGGGTAAAATAGTCTTTTCCTATTTCTGAGTCCTTAAAATCTTTAAACCATTTCTAGGACCTTTATACATATTCAGTGTATACAAAAGCTATTAAAAATACGCGTAGCTACCTCTAGCTACTCACACAATTCCCTTACCTCATTTTTCTGTACAGTCTGACCTTTCCACTGGTGTCTTGTCATGCAGTCCGATTTGATCTCAATCAAATCTTCGAAACTGCGTATAAATATACATCAAGTCAAATACAATACAATTTATTGTATTTCATATTTTTTGGGCTAAATTTAAATAATTAGGCCCAGTTTATCCATATTGGGCCCGATTGTACCATAATGGGCCTCAACCGGCCTTAAGCTCATTTTCCACTTACTATTCACATCACCAAGGCCTATTGGGCTCATTAGGCCCATCAATATTTATTGGACCTCGTTCTAAACCCTCGGATAGCTCAATTAATTATTTACGACAATTTATCTCTAATTCCATAATATAATTCATTTTATGCGAAATTAATCCGTAATTTATGCGGTAAATTTTTAGCACGCATAACTATGTAAATTGTCGTAAATAAGGGTTACTTACCCGAAATTCCATGATAGTACGCAAATTGAGGCTATCTTAAGCTCTCGTTTGACGCCAATTGTCCAGTTACACAATTTCATATTTTTTCGGGTAAATTTTCGGTCGAATCATAATCAAATTAAATATTTCAAAATTTAAATCGGTCAATTTCGACCGCTTACCGACTTACCCGTAACTCGATTGCATCACTGAGATTTTTCTCTAATTTTTCCTCTTTTTCTTTTCCCCTTTTTCTCTTTTCTTTTTCTTCTTTTCTAGTCGAACCGGTTCGGTTCCGCCGATTCAGTCAGGTTTGGGGTTTCGTCGGCCTATTCTTCATCGGCTTTCGTCGCTAGCTGCTCCGCGGGACCTCGTGAAGCTCGGATCTGGGGTCGGTTTGGTCAGAGGTGCCCGAAAAGTGGTCGGTCCGACTCTTCTCCCTTTCGGCGTCAGTGCTGTTTCTTCCCTTCATCGTTGACGGTGTTGTCGGCCGTTCTACTGGCCGATTCGATCGCTAATCGGTCGGTCTTCGTATGGGGCTCCTTCAGCTGGCGGTGGTCGGGCCTATATCGGCACCGATCACCGAATTTCTCTTTTCTCCTCTCGTGGTTTCTCTGAATTTCTCTCTCTCGACTGCCGTTCGCCTCTTCCTTCGGCCTCTATATTCTCCAGCGAGGCTCGGCTGTCTCTCCCTTCAGCCGCTTCTCACTTGGGCTCGTCGCAAGTCGCCTATCGCTGAGGTAGAAAGGGCTCGGCCTCTGCATTGTTTTCCAGAAATGGCATTTCGCGATTTCTTTTATTTATTTATTTATTTTATTATTATTTTATTCAATTAAAATCCAAAATATCTTCTAAAATTCTTATTTTATTCATTTAATCACTAAATAAATTTATCTATCTTATTTCGTCTTTTCGGTATATTTTTTCAATAATTTCGAGATAATTTTTCAAAGTGAAAATTTCAGTTTATTCCAATAAATTCATATCTTGATCAATTTGACTCGAAATTTAATTATTTCTTCGTTATTGATCAAGATTTCTCAATCCCATATTTTTAATTAAATTTTCTTATCGAATTTATATCATATTTGGGTCTTTTAACCATTTTACCCTTTAACGTGTTCGAGAATACCATTCCAACTTTCCTTCATGAACACTCACGCATTTCGTGTTTTAAATAAAATCGAGTTTTAGAGATAATCCTCTTATCATATAATTCCAGTAATATCTTCTTTAGTTCTTTGAATTCAATTGAAACCATTCAGTATAGTAGTTGGAAAATCATTTCGGTACCAAATACTAAATCAATTTTCAAAACTTCATCTTTCTATCTAGTGGTAGCTTTGGTAGATCATCCGGATATTTGTCGAAAAAACTTTTTGTCTACAGGAATGTCTCTTCATTTCGAACATGCCCTGTCCTTATCAATTACGTAAGCAATGAAACCTTCAAGTTTCATTTATACTTTTAGTTCTGTAATTCATCCTTCAAGTTACAGTGACTTTACTCTTTCACTTTCACTATTTTCTTAGTAGATCTCTTTTCTGTCACTCTCTTTACCTTTCCTTTTTCTTATTAACCTTGAAAATATACATTTCATATCATAACAATTGCACCTGGCAAACTGCTTCCTCAAAATAACATCAAATGGAGCTAACCTAGCACGTTTGAGGATCTCAGTATCTCCTATGAGTTTTCTAGATTTCCTTCAGTTCACATCTCTACATATCTGATTTATACTTCTTTCAAAACTATGAATTTAATTTCATATTCATCCGTAGACTTGTTACTTTTTATCCAATTCAATCATTTCATTTTGTAATTACTGTTGTGTCGTGTCATGTAAACTCATCCAGAAATATGTCTCATATGACTCTCTAATTATTGAGTCCTCAGTAAATCGGGGAACTTTCACCAAGATTCGACTTCTCATTTAATATCAATGATGTAAAGGCTACCTTCTTTACAATAGGGCTTTCTAAAAGTCCTTATAGCTTATCCAATTATTTACCATAAAATTGCTAGAGTTACTTCCAAAATCATAGAGCTTTTCTGTCTCATTATCCAATCTTCCGAATTCATTGAATTCTTAACCTCACTAAAAAACAGAGGCTCAAACTTCTAAACTTATCTCAGTATATTAAGTTCGTGATCGTACTTTAAGAATCCATATAAGTTTTCCAATTCATTTTTCCAGTTTTCCATTACAATAGAATTCTTGACTCCAATATATAATCGTGTACTATAATCGTGTACTATCTTTCGAAATTGTCTCAGTCTTTCTCTAAGTCACAGTCATACTTTAACCATCATCATTATTATTGTGTTGCTATCACTTGACCAAACAATGCCATTATTGTTTCCATGTCCCGTTCAAATCTTACGTAGTGGACTTCAGAATTTTTGGTTAAACTAGGAGGTATATATTCAGATGAGGGTTCACTCTATCTCTCGGGCCAATCTCTATAACCTCAACAAACAGTTCCTTCTCGTCTACTGGTGTGGTAGCGATAGCAACCAGCCACATCTATTAGTTTTCCTTCATTCAATGACACAATTTGTTTTCCAATAAAACAAAGTCAGGTATACCCATTTGTACCTAAACAATGTACAATAATGTTGGGGATGTGAACTTTCCAAATTTTCTCTTACTTCTAATATCGACTTGTATTAAACCAACCTTGCTCTGATACCAACTTTGTAATGACCCAAATTCATACATTTTCATTGGGTTACGAGTTATATCAGATTAAAACCAAAATTGTGACTACTCAATTTAATTTTCTCTTAGTAATAATTTAAACAAAACCCAGGATAAATACTTCTCCAATTTAATCAACACAATAATTTCTTCACAAAATATTCACATTCCCCAGACATGTTTCTATATACATTACTACACTTCCAAAAATTTTAGATAGAAGAACAAATGTCTATATTGGGTATACCTTTGCCACAGATGAGTACCTTACTGACGTATGGCTGTGAAAATTTATTCATCTTACAGAAGCGATCCCAGTTACTGATGGGGCTCTGTGGAGGAAAGTGAAGGGTGAACCTAACAGGATAAGTAAGAAAATTATGTAAGAAGAAGACAACCATACTATCTACATGCTTATAATGCATGCCGTGATCAATTATAAAACACTATAAAACACTTGCATTTCATTTAATTCGATAATACTGAAAACTATTCATACTCGGTGCACTTTTCTTTGAAAACACTTCCAATAACGATCCATTTTCATTACGATACTTTAACACTTGTAAAACAAATGCATTTGATACAGTCGATACGATGAAACAATGTTCTGTTCAATCAATGCAAATAAAACACTTGAAATCGTTTCCTCAGAACATTTTATTCAATCAATAAACAGTTCAATTCACTTTCAGTTCATTTAATAAACAATTCAATTCATTGGAGACTAGGCAAGGATTCAATCAATAACGATGCAATGGACATATGGCCATAGTCAGTAACCCCAACCAATCTCGGGGTAGGTGTGCAAGGGTGTCATGCACCTCAGGGGGGATGGGTCAGTCTAGCCTGTCGGCCAATCAATACTATACAATCAGTATGATACGACAGTCTGTAGACTTAATGCACGGTGCAGTGTACTCCATGTCCGTCCACACGGTACAACGTACTCCATGGACCTCGATACAATACAATATGACTGAGGGCACCGAGTAATCTTAAGGATTTACCCCCCAACATCAATATGAACCATCACCTTATCTCAAAATCCAGTGCCAGCAGGTCAATGTAAGATCAAACAGCAATACACGACGGCTCTAACACGATTTTACTCATAAATCATTTAGAATCCAGTACGAGCAATTCAGTGTGACACACAGTCTACACGAGGGCTCTAGCACTATTTCATTCAAAAATCAGATAGGTGGTTCAATTCTTTAAAAAATGATATAAAAATCAATGTTCTGTGCATAAACAATATGTGAATGGAGACTTCCCGAGAGGTCACCCATCATGGAATTTCTCCCACTCAAGCACGCTTAACTTCATAAAACGTGTTGTTTTATACAGATAGTAGAAACAGTAGCCAACCTATCCATATACCTTTGGACATTGTATTCAACGATGAAAACACCAAAAACATGTGTAAGACCTGTAAATTTCTATGTAATATTTATGATTTCGGAATGTACATACAAGTGACATTACATATTAATCTCAAGAAATGGATGTTTCTAAGGGCTAAGTATGGATAGAATGTAAAATGAGTATAAAAGCAAATGACTGAGACTTTAACTTTAGAAATTTGGGAAAAAAACAGGAGTAGGAAGCCTAAAGATGAAGGCCAGATCGATCTCATGTGGTGACATGATCAATCTTACCATTACAGAATGAAAACACCAAGGTTTTTAGGTAAGAAGATCGATTCTTAGTCAAGCTAGATCGATCCCCTGATGAAGAGCAGATCAATCTCCTCTCCAAGATGATCGATCCCAAGTGGCTCTTCCTAGAAGAGATCAATCTCATCCCTATGGTAGATCAATCTCAATTTGTCTCAGTCATGAGCAAATCAATCTCCAAAGCCTTCTGCCTGAACTAGATCGATCATATCCCCTTGAGCAGATCGATCTCCTGCCTGTAATTGTCAAGATTTTGAGGATTTTAAGCAAGGGGAGATCGATCTCCACCCCTTGGAGATCAATCTTATAATGCAAAATCTATAAAAAGCTAGACAAACTGTGCCTTCTTCTCCTGAACATTAAAAACCTTCCATATTTAAGCAAAACCTATTTTCGCACTCTAGATTTTAATACCTTCCAAAGAGATTTGAGGAAAATGTATTGGAGCAAAGTTGTTGCTTAAGAAGAGGAGAGCAATATAGTTGAAAACTAGAGGTTGAATCGAAGGATTGAAGGAGAATAAGAATCTTCCCTCACATTTGGCAAAAAGGAGAAAAGTCAAGCTAGGTAAGATTTCAATGCACCAACTTCTAGTATGATAATTTAGAAATTTGAATGATTTAGTTTGGTATATACATTGTTTGCTTAAATAGTCATATACATGCTTAAGTAACCATGACCTAGAATGAGTTTAGTGAGAGAAAGTGGAAATGGCATGATGTTAATGATGACTTAAGTATGTAGAAATGTTGATAAGCATGTATAGAGGATTTTAAAATACCTTTGGGGAATCTATATGTTTGTCAGACCTGAATTTTATGTAGCTTATTCCTTATGATTCCTATGTGTATGAACACTCTGTTATTATAGTTGAATCATAAGAAGAGTATTTACTAGACATAAAGTGTTAGGAAAAGGATTTAACGCGCAAAAGCTACATAAAGAGCCTAATGTGGACTATAAGTGTCACAGGCTAAACTGAGTAAATTTAAATCATTCTGACTGAAAATAAGAACTTAAAATGAGAGAGCATAGAGAGCTCATGAAGGAAAGTCAGCTTGATTTAGTCCTGAACATAGAAAATAAGAGTAAAAGCTAAAAAGGGTAAAATAGACCTTTTTGGCGAGAAAAGGTGTTTTGGGTATAATTATCCACCGGGAACAGTTGAAACATAAAGACGAGAGTGTAAGACATAAGATATGACACTTTCAAAATTTTGAGAAAAAGTCAACTTGGTCAATGGTTAAGGAAAAAGTCAACTATAGTTAAGAAAGTGAACTTTTACCATACTTGACTAATCATGGTAAAAAAATTAACCTAAGTGTGGAAAAAAATTTGGAGAAAAATATTCTTGGCTAGAATGCAAGATAATCACCTCAAAAGTAAGGAAAATTTATTCGAAAAGATTCCAGAATAAATTTAATGGTTAAAAACGTAATGGGCCTAAGGTGAAAATTTTAAAGCCCATTAAGGTATACTAAACGTATATCGAAATTCTTAGGTCCTTTAGACCGAATTGTTGGACCAATTGATGGGCCAAATATTGAGGCAATTGAAGGCCCAATAGGTAGAAAAAATTTCAGCCCAAAAGCCCAAAGGAAAAGCCCAAACCGAGAAGCCCAATTGAAAGCCCATGTGAATAAGTTAAAAGTCATTAATGAAAGGTAACAAAGTTTAAAATGATAACCATTACCTAAACTTTTTGGAAGTCAATTAAGGCGGCTGGATTTTTAGCTTAATGACTAAGCAATGGACTTATAAATACCAGCCAACACATAATCATCTTCATCCTTTCATTTTCGGCAAAGTGAAGAAACCATAACCGAAAAGTTTTCTAAGCTTTCTCTTACTAGAAATCACTAGGAAAAAGGCATATTTGGAACTTGCAATCTTCATGAAAGTTGTTCCAAATTGAGAGGAGAGTGACATATGTTGGAATTGGCTATCAAGGAGCCATAGTGTACAAACCGTGAGGCTTCAAAGTTTTGGCCAAGTGTGAACACAAATACTAGGTATAATTTTAAGCTTCCAACTTCATATATGTTAATCTATGAGTTATATGGAGTTGATTGGTATATGTTTTATGGATTGAAATATATGAAAACACTATGAACATGTGATGACCGAAAGTTGGTATATGAGTTTTGATAAATACCCATGTGATTTTAAGACATGTATAGGTTGATATGCATGTAGATATGATTATGGCATGGTTAGTTATAATCAATTTGTTCAAATGGATAGTGGTATGATATTGGCACATAGGGTGTTTGATAAAATGCCAACATGAACTATGTGATGTTTAAGAATGTTGCCAACCAAGTGTTTGTGAAAATGCCTAAGTAAATTTGGCTAACCAAATGGACATGGACGGCATGCCATGGTGTGACCAACGGCATGGGATGCTCTCGGCCATGGCATGTGGCCGAGAGACCCAATGGGCCATGTCCAAATATTTTAGGCCCAATGTGATGTAATGGGTCTAGGACAAGCCCAATAAGAGTTGGTGGGCCCCACAAGCCCAATAGGCCCAACGAAAATGAATAGTAAAATAAAAATGGGATTAAGGCATAGTTAGGCCCATTAAGGATTTTTAAAGCCCATTAAGGGAAATATACTGTATTTAATGTGTAATACAGTAGGAAAAGTATAATTAACCTAAGGAATGGTTATTTACAGCTCCAGAGTTTACATTGAGAGCTGATCGGACTGCGAGATTGAGCAGCACCGAGGAAGTGAAGTCACTTGACGTGATTCGAGGTAAGGGACTTTTGTGAGTAGTTAGAGATACCTGCATGTATTTTCGTCTGCTTTTACATTCACTTAAAAACTCTGAGGGTCAGAGAAAGTGAATAATAATTATTGCGACCCGATAGTGGCAAATTATGATTTTGCCCCTAGTTAGTCAAAAAGTCAACTTTTGTGAAAAGTTACAAAAAGCATGGAAACTACTATTATGAGTGTTTAACTGCTGTTTAGCATGAAAATAAATAGATGGGCTAATGATTTTAAGGTTGATGTGACTTGAGCACACTTTATAGTGCTGATTTTCACATTTTGTAAACCATCCCTTTTCAAAGAGCCATCTATCATATTATGTGAGAATGAATCGTGCTAGAGCACAACTCACACGAGATTTCATATATTTTCCACATACATTAGTGCTGGATTTTGATCCGCACTAGATTTCCATGACATGCATGATAGAGTACTGGAGTTATTACTCGTACTCGATTTTATATGATATATGCATGAGAGAGTGCTGGAGCGATTAGCTCGTACTCGAGTTTTTCATGAGATGCATGACAGAGTGCTGGAGCGTTACTCGTACTCGATTCTTCATGATTTATACATGACAAAGTACTGGAGCTATTGCTCGTACTTGATTTGATGATATTGTGCATAGCATGGTACTGGAGCTATTGCTCGTACTTGATTTAATACATGAACTATGCATTGACCTAGTTGCTGGAGGTTTACTCGCACTAGAGTTGAGTTTGTGATGTGAAAACAGTGTTTGAGCGGAGTGTCGACTGTGAGTCGCACTCAAGGCACGCATTGTATGTGATATATAATACATGTTAAAATCCATGCCCGAGTCCTTGTGTGACTGTGTGTCACATCTTGTGAGAGGATATCCGCACGAGGGTAATATAGACGTGGTATGATATTCCATGGTTTGAGGGCTAAGACCTATGGCAGGCACCCCGACTGTGATGTAGGGTCCACGGGTGTACTTTGTACCGTGCCTGGGGCATGGGAGTACGCTGTAGCGTGTGTTGTTGTATAGCTGACGGTTGTAATGGACTGACCATCCTCCCATTGCAGCAGTGATGCCCTGCACACCGAGTACTGTTTTGCTTGTGATCACATGTCGGATATGATCATAGTCTATGATACTATTCGCATTTCACGACAGAGTCTCACATGATATATCACATTGATTGACTGATTTAAATTGCGGACAGACCTGAGGGATGGGTCGGACTCCGATTTTGTGATGTGAATTATTTAATGCCATATTTATTGTGATTTAAATATACATGGCATGATTTACATAAAGGCATGATTTATATAAAGATGCATTGCTTTGCACTACATGCCTACATTTGAAAAAGAAAGTATGATTTCTGTACATGAGATTTAATCTGTACAAGATACATATATATATATATATATTTAAAGACATGCTTTTAAAGTGAGTTAAGGAAATAATGTTTTCAAGGCATAGCATTATTTTGAGTAGATAGTGTAGATATCTACTTGCTTGCCTGATTTCCTTACTGAGAGCGTTGTATGCTCACCCCCTTTCTTTACATCTCTCTTCAGAGTATCAGCAGTAGAGCGAGAGCTATTGAGGGATAGTATTCTTGAGTCCACTGCTAGTTCCTATCGACTGCCAAGTATACAGATTTTGTACGGTTATATATCTAAACATAGAAACAGCACAGTGATGTATACGATATATAATAGGGAATGTATTTGTATTAGATTTTATATAATCTTACATGTATAATAAAAGTAATTACAGTCAGTAACAGTATATTGACATGTATGTATGATAATGGATATTATGGTAAGCGAGGAGTCTGACATCGAATCACAGCCCAACCATTTATGAGAGGAAAGGTAAGTTAAAAATGCGAAAAAAATTGTAGTGGTTTTTGGTTAAGTCATGGATTGAGAATGGGGTCCTGACAGAATGGTATCAAAGCAGAGGTTGGTCTGATGTGAGTCGGTGTTAGAAAATAGGAAAGTGTACATCCCCATAGTATTGTGCTGTGTTTAGATATAACTGTGTATACCAGATAGGAAACGGACAAATTCATGATTTTGAATGCAGGAACTTTGCCTATATGGCAAATACGCGTAGTGGTAGAGTTATGATAGGTAGGGCTCGAGGCCGGGGAGATAGACTCAAGGGACGAGCTGTTGCCGAACCATTACCTACGCCTAGACTCTAGGTGCTACTACGGCACTCGAGTGTGTTGAGATGCGCTTTACGAGATTAGAGCATAGTCTTGAGACGATTGTCGAGATATTGGCACATATGATGCTAGGTAGGCAAGGACAGGAGGCAACAGCTGCGACAGGAGAGGCAGTTGCCCCTGATACACCTACACAGATGACTCATGCACCGAGGACTGTAGATACTCCTACACCCCCACTAATTTTCGGTGGTAGTGGATTAGGGTATGGATGTAATCTACATCGGTTGCGAGAATTCCAGAAGTTTAGACGTCCATCTTTTAGTGGGGGTCAAAGACCCTGTAGCTGCTGAGGAGTGGTTAGCGGAGATGGAGAAGCTTTACGGATTCTTCAAGTGTACGATCTCGGAGATGGTCGCATTTACTGCGTTCCTACTGAAAGGAGCTGCAGAGCATTGGTGGAAGTCCACCCGACCTATATTGAGAGCCCGACACACAGACATTAGTTGGGAGATATTTCGGGAGGCCTTTAGGAGGCAGTTCGTACTCGATACCATACAGTGAAAACTACAAGCAGAGTTTTTGGGACTAAACCAAGGGAGTTTGTCAGTGGACGAGTATGAGACTCGATTCCTATCCCTAGGGAGATATGACCCAAATACCATGTATAGTGAGGCCAGAAAGGTCCACAGGTTTATCGATGGGTTGAGACCGGTTCTGCGGTTTGATTGGTCCTATTAGACATAACTACCTATGAGGAAGCAGTGTACATGGCACAACTGTGTGAGCAAGATTATGAGAGGAATGTTTTCGAGTTTGGGAAGTTTAGTCAAAGCCAAGATATACAGAAGAAGAGGCCGGCTAGAGATTTCAGTTATCGAGGAGGGAGGAAACTCTTCGGTAAGAGATTTTGGGTAGAAGAGGCACGAGAGGGATTTACTAGACCTTCTGCTTATCCGACTGTAGCCCCAGCAAAGGCCATTATCATAGGAGGACAGAGGCCTACTGTTGATCAATGCAGAAGATGCAGTAGACCACATAGAGATAGACCATGTCCACGGAGTACTATAGTATGTTTTCGATGTGGGAAACAGGGGCATATGGCTAAAGAGTGCCCGGAGAAATTTGTTACTGCACCACTGAGGGGCAAGGAGCCTGATAGAACTCCAACTGGTACGTCTACTAAGAGAGGTAGAGCGACGGCAGATGAGAAGCAGAAATAAGTGATGGGTCAAAGGTGAGTACATGCTTTGGACCAGGGGATAGCAGATGCTTCATCAGATATGATTCGAGGTTTCATTGCATACGTGGTAGATATGGATAAGGCACATCTGGAGTTGTCGGATATTACTGTGGTCAGTGAGTACCCAGATGTTTTTTCGGATGAATTGCCAGGGTTACCACCAGACAGAGAGATGGAGTTCTATATAGATTTGGTACCTGGTACGGAGCCTATTTCGAGACCACCACATCGTATGGCCTTAGTTGAGCTAGAGGAGCTCAAGAGACAGTTACAGGAGCTGTTGGATAGGGGTTTTGTACGACTGAGTGTTTCACCTTGGGGAGTACCGATTTTGTTTATGAGAAAGAAGAATGGGAGCCTTCGATTGTGTATAGATTACCGATTGTTGAATAAGGCCACCATCAAGAATAGATACCCCCTTCCACGCATTGACGACTTATTAGATCAGCTTTAGGGAGCACGAGTCTTTTCCAAGATTGACCTGAGGTCTGGGTATCATCAGCTGAAGGTTCGGAGTGGAGATGTACCCAAGACCGCATTTCGTACCCGATATGGCCATTATGAGTTCTTGGTCATGCCATTCGGATTGACGAATGCTCCAGCTGCTTTCATGGCTTTGATGAACGATGTGTTCAAGCCATATTTGGACCAGTTTGTTATCGTCTTCATCGATGACATATTGGTGTATTCGAGATCCGAGGAGGAACATGAGGAGCACCTCAGGATCGTGTTGCAGATTCTACGAGAGCATGAGTTATATGCTAAGCTCAGTAAGTGTGACTTTTGGTTGTCACATATCTCGTTTTTGGGACATGTTGTATCGAGAGATGGTGTATCAGTTGATCCATCTAAGATAGAGGCTGTAGTTTAGTGGGAATAGCCGAGGACAATCACCGAGATCAAGAGTTTTCTGGGTTTAGATAGATAATATCAGAGATTCGTTGAGGGATTTTCAAAGTTGGCTACTTCGTTGACACGTCTTACTCGAAAGAGTGTACCGTTTGTATGGAACGAGGATTGTGAGAAGAGTTTTGAGGAGTTAAAACGTCGATTGACCACCGCTCCGAGTCTCACTATCCCTACTAGCTCAGGAGGATTTGCAGTGTATACCGATGCTTCGCATCAGGGATTGGGCTGTGTATTATGCAGGATGGGAAGGTAGTTGCTTATGGATCCAGACAGCTGAAGGATCATGAGAAGAACTATCCGACCCACGATTTGGAGCTAGCAGCAGTAGTGTTTGCGTTGAAGGTATGGCGCCACTACTTGTATGGCGAGAAGTTCCAGATATTTATCGACCACAAGAGCCTCAAGTATCTATTCTCACAGAAAGAGTTGAACATGAGACAGAGAAGATGGCTAGAGCTTCTGAAGGACTACGATTGTGAGATACTTTATCATCCGGGTAAGGCTAACGTTGTAGCCGATGCCTTGAGTAGGAAGAGCCTAGGGATGGTATCGTACATGATGGTTAGGGAACATGATTTGCCAGAGCAGTTTCCTAGCCTTAGTTTGGGAGTCGTGCCTTTTGACATGGATACAGGCTATGTGATAGCTAGTCTACGCTTGGAGCTGGACCTGTTGGACAAGATCAGAGTGGCTCAGCAGACTGATCCATTTTGTATGGATGTGAGTGGTTAGATGCAGAAGGGCACAGTGACTAATTTTGAGTTGAGTTTAGACGGACTACTGAGGTTCAGAGGTAGATTATATGTTCCCAAGGATCCAAGACTAAGGAGATTGATGTTGGCGGAAGCTCATTCGTCGAGGTATACGTTACATCCGAGGAGTAACAAGATGTATCAGAACCTCCAGAAGGTATACTGGTGGTCGGGTATGAAGAGAGATGTAGCAGACTTTGTGGCTAAGTGTCTCGTATGTCAGCAAGTGAAGGTAGAGCATCAGAAACCTGCAGGGTTATTGCAGCTTCTACCTATATCGACATGAAAATGGGAGCATATCACCATGGATTTCGTGATGGGTTTACCGAGAACCCGCAGGAATCACGATGCTATATAGGTGATCGTTGACAGACTGACGAAGTCAGCCCACTTCCTAGCTATGAGAGCGACCGATACTCTGAGTTCATTAGCAGAACTGTATGTACGCGAGGTAGTGAGGTTACATGGTGTACCAGTGAGCATAGTCTTTGATAGGGATTCCCGCTTCACATCCCACTTTTGGGGACATTTTCAAGAAGCCATGGGAACCCACTTGAGTTTGAGCACTGCTTTCCATCCTTAGACAGATGGTCAGTCAGAGAGGACAATACATACTCTGGAGGATATGTTGAGAGCATGTGTGCTAGATTTTAGAGGCTCCTGGGATGACCACCTGTCACTAGCCGAGTTCGCCTACAACAACAGTTATCATTCGAGTATCGGGATGGCACCATGGGAGGCTTTATATGGCCGTAGGTGTCGTTTCTCCTATTGGATGGGATGAAGTGGGTGACCGTAAGATTTTCATTCCTGACATGGTTACACAAGCATCTGAGGATGTCCACTTGATAGTAGAGAGACTGAGGACAGCTCAGAGCAGACAGAAGAGTTACGCTGACAGGAGACGTAGGCCACTAGAGTTTGCAGTTGGTGAATCCGTGTTTTTGAGAGTTTCTCCTTCCAAGGGCATAACGAGATTTGGGAAGAGAGGGAAACTAAATCCTCGCTATATTGGACCCTTTGAGATACTTGATCGAGTGGGAGATAAGGCTTATAGGTTGGCATTGCCACCAGATTTATCAGGTGTCCATAACGCCTTCCACATATTGGTGCTTCGAAAGTATCACCCACATCCAGCACATGTGATTAATTACAAGCCTTTGGAACTCTGAGAGGACATGTCATATGTTGAGAGACCGATTTGGATATTGGATAGGAAGGAGAAGTTATTGAGATCGAAGACCATCGAATTAGTGAAGATTCTCTGGCAGCATCATACTTCAGAGGAAGCTACTTGGAAGCTAGAGAGTCTGATGCGAGAGAAGTACCCTCACCTATTTGATGACTGACTTGGTTCTAATTTGGAGGACTAAATTTTCTGAGGAGGGGAGGATTGTCAAACCCAAATTTTATGTAGCTTATTCCTTATGATTCCTATGTGTATGAACACTCTGTTATTATAGTTGAATCATAAGAAGAGTATTTACTAGACATAAAGTGTTAGTGAAAGGATTTAACACGCAAAAGCTACATAAAGAGCCTAATGTGAACTATAAGTGTCACAGGCTAAACTGAGTAAATCTAAATCATTCTGACTGAAAATAAGAACTTAAAATGAGAGAGCATAGAGAGCTCATGAAGGAAAGTCGCTTGATTTAGTCCCGAACATAGAAAATAAGAGTAAAAGCTAAAAAGGGTAAAATGGACCTTTTTGGTGAGAAAAGGTGTTTCGGGTATAATTATCCACCGGGAACGGTTGAAACATAAAGACGAGATTGTAAGACATAAGATATGACACTTTCAAAATTTTGAGAAAAAGTCAACTTGGTCAATGGTTAAGGAAAAAGTCAACTATAGTTATGAAAGTGGACTTTTACCATAGTTGACTAATCATGGTAAAAAAATTAACCTAAGTGTGGGGAAAATTTGGGGAAAAATATTCTTGGCTAGAATGCAAGATAATCATCCCCGAAAGTAAGGAAAATTTATTCGAAAGGATTCCGGAATAAATTTAATGGTTAAAAACGTAATGGGCCTAAGGTGAAAATTTTAAAGCCCATTAAGGTATACTAAACGTATATCGAAATTCTTATGTCCTTTAGACTGAATTGTTGGACCAATTGATGGGCCAAATATTGAGACAATTGAAGGCCCAATAGGTAGAAAAAATTTCAGCCCAAAAGCCCAAAGGAAAAGCCCAAACCGAGAAGCCCAATTGAAAGCCCATGTGAATAAGTTAAAAGCCATTAATGAAAGGTAACAAAGTTTAAAATGATAACCATTACCTAAACTTTTTGGAAGTCAATTAAGGTGGCTGGATTTTTAGCTTAATGACTAAGCAATGGACTTATAAATACCAGCCAACACATAATCATCTTCATCCTTTCATTTTCAGCAAAGTGAAGAAACCATAACAGAAAAGTTTTCTAAGCTTTCTCTCACTAGAAATCACTAGGAAAAAGGCATATTTAGAACTTGCAATCTTCATGAAAGTTGTTCCAAATTGAGAGGATAGTGACATATGTTGGAATTGGCTATCATGGAGCCATAGTGTGCAAACCGTGAGGCTTCAAAGTTTCGGCCAAGTGTGAACACAAATACTAGGTATAATTTCAAGCTTCCAACATCATATATGTTAATCTATTATGGAGTTGATTGGTATATGTTTTATGGATTGAAATATATGAAAACACTATGAACATGTGATGGCCAAAAGTTGGTATATGAGTTTTGATAAATACCCATGTGATTTTAAGACATGTATAGGTTGATATGCATGTAGATATGATTATGGCATGGTTAGTTATAATCAATTTGTTCATATGGATGGTGGTATGATATTGGCACATAAGGTGTTTGATAAAATGCCAACATGAACTATGTGATGTTTAAGAATGTTGCCAACCAAGTGTTTGTGAAAATGCCTAAGTAAATTTGGCTAAACAAATGGACATGGATGGCATGCCATGGTGTGACCGACGGCATGGGATTCACTCGGCCATGGCATGTGGCTGAGAGGCCCAATGGGCCAAGTCCAAATATTTTAGGCCCAATGTTGATATAATGGGTCTAGGACAAGCCCAATAAGAGTTGATGGGCCCACAAGCCCAATAGACCCAACGAAAATGAAAAGTAAAATGAAAATGGGCTTAAGGCATAGTTAGGCCCATTAAGGATTTTTAAAGCCCATTAAGGGAAATATATTGTATTTAATGTGTGATACAGTAGGAAAAGTATAATTAACCTAAGGAATGGTTATTTATAGCTCCAGAGTTTACACTGAGAGCTGATCGGACTGCGAGATTGAGCAGCACCGAGGAAGTGAGGTCACTTGACGTGATCCGAGGTAAGGGACTTTTGTGAGTAGTTAGAGATACTTGCACGTATTTTCGTCTGCTTTTACATTCACTTCAAAACTCTGAGGGTCAGAGAAAGTGAATAATAATTATTGCGACCTGATAGTGGCAAATTACGATTTTGCCCCTAGTTAGTCAAAAAGTCAACTTTTGTGAAAAGTTGTAAAAAGCATGGAAACTACTATTATGAGTGTTTAACTGCTGTTTAGCATGAAAATAAATAGATGGGATAATGATTTTAAGGTTGATGTTACTTAAGCACACATTATAGTGCTGATTTTAACATTTTGTAAACCATCCATTTTTAAAGAGTCATCTATCATATTATGTGAGAACGAATCGTACTAGAGCACAACTCGCACGGGATTTCATATATTTTCCACATACATTAGTGCTGGATTTTGATTCGCACTAGATTTCCATGACATGCATGATAGAATACTGGAGTTATTACTCGTACTCGATTTTATATGATATATGCATGAGAGAGTGCTGGAGCGATTAGCTCATACTCGAGTTTTTCGTGAGATGCATGACAGAGTGCTGGAACGTTGCTCGTACTCGATTCTTCATGATTTATACATGACAAAGTACTAGAGCTATTGCTCGTACTTGATTTGATGATATTGTGCATAGCATGGTACTGGAGCTATTGCTCGTACTTGATTTAATACATGAACTATGCATTGACATAGTTGTTGGAGGTTTACTCACACTAGAGTTGAGTTTGTGATGTGAAACAGTGTTTGATCGGAGTGTCGACTGTGAGTCGCACTCAAGGCGCGCACTGTATGTGATATATAATACATGTTTCTGATAGTATGTTTTCGATGTGGGAAACAGGGGCATATGGCTAAAGAGTGCCCGAAGAAATTTGTTACTGTACCACTGAGGGGCAGGGAGCCTGATAGAACTCCAACTGGTACATCTGCTCAGAGAGGTAGAGCGACGGCAGAGGAGAAGGGGAAACCAGTGATGGGTCAAGGGCGAGTACATGCTTCTGACTAGGGGATAGCAGATGCTTCATCGAATGTGATTCAAGGTTTCTTTGTGTACGTGGGAGATATGGATAAGGCACATCCAGAGTTGTCGGATATTACTGTGGTCAGTGAGTACCCAGATGTTTTTTCGGATGAATTGCCAAGGTTACCACCAGACAGAGAGATAGAGTTCTGTATAGATTTGGTACCTGGTACAGAGCCTATTTTGAGACCATCATATCGCATGGCCTTAGTTGAGGTAGAGGAGCTTAAGAGACAGTTACAGGAGCTGTTGGATAGGGGTTTTGTACTACCGAGTGTTTCACCTTGGGGAGTACCGATTTTGTTTGTGAGAAAGAAAGATGGGAGCCTCCGATTGTGTATAGATTACCGATTGTTGAATAAGGCCACCATCAAGAATAGATACCCTCTTCCATGCATTGACGACTTATTAGATCAGCTTCAAGGAGCACGGGTCTTTTCCAAGATTGACCTGTGGTCTGGGTATCATCCGCTGAAGGTTCGGAGTGGAGATGTACCCAAGACAGCATTTCGTACCCGATATGGCCATTATGAGTTCTTGGTCATGCCATTTGGATTGACGAATGCTCCAGCTGCTTTCATGACTTTAATGAACGATGTGTTTAAGCCATATTTGGACCAGTTTGTTATCGTCTTCATCGATGACATATTGGTGTATTCGAGATCCGAGGAGGAACATGAGGAGCACCTCAGGATCGTGTTACAGACTCTATGAGAGCATGAGTTATATGCTAAGCTCAGTAAGTGTGACTTTTGGTTGTCACAGATCTCGTTTTTGGGACATGTTGTATCGAGAGATGGTGTATCAGTTGATCCATCTAAGATAGAAGCTGTAGTTCAGTGGGAGCAGTCGAGGACAGTCACCGAGATCAGGATTTTTTGGGTTTAGCTGGATACTATCAGAGATTCGTTGAGGGATTTTCAAAGTTGGCTGCTCCGTTGACACGTCTTACTTGAAAGAGTATACCGTTCGTATGGAACGAGGATTGTGAGAAGAGTTTTGAGGAGAAGTATGAAGTAGTGGTATAATGATTAATCATTGATGTTTTGACGTTATTTGGACAGCTCAGGAATTAGGCTCGTGAGTTGGAGCTAGTCCGTGACATGGGAATATTGCACCACCCAAGGTGCGAGAGGTAAGGGATGCAACCTTTTGTGCATGTGTATCTCCTTACTAGTGAAAATGCTTTGGTAGCATAAAATGAGTTTACAAATGAGCATACTTATTTAGAAAAGTGTTTGATTTGAGATTTATCACTTGAGTGAATGTTTTACCAGTTTGAGCCCAGTTTTGATATTTTGAGTTATTTATGAGCAAACATATCTTTCTATCTAAAAGAGATTTACAAGCAAAACTATCATGAGCTCTACGTGAAGGAGAAACTATTTTCTACACAATAATGGCATATGATTTTTGAGACTAAAAGGCTTGTCATGAAATTTACACTTCGGTAGACACCGAGGCTTTGCTAGGCCCGAGTCTTACCATGCTTCCTTTTTGGTAACGAGAGATGCCTCCGTTTTTGTAACGAGAGATGCCTCCATTTTGGTAACGAGAGATTCCGCCGTTTTGGTAACGAGAGATGCCTCCGTTTTTGTAACGTGAGATGTCTCCGTTTTGGTAACGTGAGATGCCTATGTTTTGGTAATGTGAGATGCCCTTATCGAGGATGATGTGATATGATGATTTCATTCATGACTTTTATATTATACCTAGTCTCCATCATTATTTTGAGATATGACGTGTTTGTAAAATGAGATATAGATATTTTGATGAATTGTGATTTTAATCACATATTTATAACCATGTGATTTATGCCATTATTACACTTATGGTTTAAATGATGATTTTTAAAGCTCATATGCACTCCTTACTGAGCAAAGTTGAAAGCTCACCCCATATTTTTCTCCCCTCACAGATTACTTACAGTGAGTGGTAGTACCTGCTGCATACTTGACATAGGCTGGTGGACGAGACTCTCCCCAGGCTATTGCTTGTACACACGAGAGGTATAATTCAATTCATTTTGTAACCTAGACAATTATGTAATACAGACACTTTTATTTAGGTGATGTTAGGATGTAATCATATTAGTATTAGTGAATTAATGGAGAAGTAGACTCCTTTTGATGTCATGATATTTAATTAAATAAATGTGGATATTGAGAGATCCTTGAGATATTGATTGATGAGATAGAAAGAAGTTAACTAACATTGTACAAGAATGCAACCCGAGTAAGAAGTTTAATCTAAGAAAAATTTAAATTAGCCATATTTTTCGCACTTTCGGGCTGTCACAGATTTGGTGGTAACAGAGCGGAGGTTGCCTAGTACTGTCAGTGTCGATTTAGTGGAAATAGATTACATCCTAAATGTCTGTAATTTTCTGTTATGAATTGAATTTAGTGGTTAGCATTGTTACCAATGTTTAATGTGTACGCGCCGGTACGTAAGAGATAAATTATGAGGGGAAAATGAGGCCGTCCCCGAAGGCAGGCACAACCACCTCCATCACCTGAACATCAGTCGGAGAGTCCTAACTCTCGAATTAATTGACTTGAGCATGATGTACGAGAGGGATTTGAGTAGATAGCAGCGCTATTTGCGCAACATTTTGGGGCTAATGCCTCAGGTACCACACCTACCCCGGCTCCTACACCACCACAGGATCCGCCAACACCTCCTATACAGATTGACCCTGTGCCACATGTCATTCAACCTCCAATATAAACCAGGCCCGATGATGGAGGTAAGGGTCGATTGAAGGATTTTCTTAATATGAACCCACTGACATTTAAAGGGGTGAAGGGTCCAGCAGAGGCGGAGGAGTGGTTGATCGAGATGAGGGTAATCTTTGACTTTCTGGGATGCACTGATGCAGAGGGGGTTAGTACGGGTACCTACATGCTTAAGGAACAAGCACAGTGTTGGTGGAATACCACCTAGAGTATATTGAATGCCATCCATCCAATGATCAGTTGAGAGACTTTTCAGTCGGCTTTTAGGACCCAATATATCCTTCGCGCTGCCTAGAGGAAGATGCAAGTAGAATTTCTAAATCTAGTGCAGGGCAGTATGATAGTCGATGAATACAAGAACAGATTCACTACTTTGTTGAGATACGATCTGTAGACTGTCAAGGATGAGGAGCGCTGAATAGAGCATTTTGTTTATGGGTTGAGACCAACCATTCAGATAGACTGATGGGGCTCTGCATTACAGTGTTTAATGATGCTTGGAGACTGGCACAGGAAGTTGAAATAGGACTAGAGCTGATACAGTCCCAGTCTGAGTCCCAAGTGATAACTAAGGATAAGGGTAAGAGACCTACAGCTTCCCACACCGATTTCAGGAGGGGTTCTTTTAAGAGACAAAGGATCGAGGGACCCAAAGGGAGAGTTGATAGACCCAGAGTTACTCCTATTACTATGGAGACCCCTTGAGGTGTCGGACCCAACACTAAGATCGGTAGAGATTATGGTCGGCCGTATGAGAGTACTTATTTTTGGATACTACGGGGATGTTTCAGGTGCGAGGATATAGGTCAGAGGGTGAATGATTGCCCACAGCCACAGAGACCAAATCCTCAAGAGCCTCATCAACAACAGCCACAAAGAGTGGTCCTACAGAGATGGGCCATAGCTGCTGATAAGGGAAAAAAGCCTGTCACTGAGGGGCGTGTGTTTGCTTTAGATAAGAAGACTGCAGACACTTCATCCGAGACTATACGAGGTACACTTTTTATCTATAATTATGAGGCTCATGTGTTGTTTGAACAAGGTTCTGCGCATTCTTTTATTTCTGTACACTTTGCATGTAAATTAAATTTAGAGCCTGAACCCTTAACTCATATTTTACATGTGTGTACACCTATGCGTGAGTCGCAAAGAACAGATATGGTATGTAGAAAGTGTGAGATTAAGGTGGGAGATAAAGTGATGTTAGTAGATCTAGCTTTACTAAATATGTGTGGTTTTGATGTGATTCTAGGAATGGATTGGTTAGCGGCCAATTGTGTGAGTCTAGACTGCTATACTAAAACTGTAACTTTCTCCCTACCTGAAAAATTTATTGTATGTTTGAATGTTAAGGAATGAAAATGTGTGAACTTTATTGTGAGAAATTGTAAGACATAATTATGTTACCATAAAATCATTGATTAAATAATTGATGTGAAGCTTTTCATCGCACTCATCTCTGATATGAGTCGAGAACCTCTGAGGATAGAGGACATACCGATAGTATGAGAGTTTCGGGATGTGTTCCTAGATGAGTTACCGAGTTTACCACCTGAGAAAGAGCTGGAGTTCACTATCAATTTAGTGCCAAATATCCAGCCAGTCTCTAAACCTCCCTATAGGATGGCATTGGTTGAATTGGAAGAGTTAAAGAAATAGCTGCAAGAGCTGCTTGACCAAGGTTTTATTAAACCCAGTGTGTCAGCATGAGGAGCTCCGGTGTTATTTGTAAGGAAAAAGGATGGTAGCCTCAAATTGTGTATAGACTACAGATTACTGAATAAGGCTATGGTGAAGAACAAATACCCCTTTCCAAGGATTGACGATTTGTTTGATCAGCTGAGAAGGGCTTCTATCTTTTCTAACATTGACTTAAGATCGAGCTATCACCAGTTAAGGATCAAGAAATAGGACATTTCGAAAACGACCTTCGAAAAGAGATTTGGCCACTATGAGTTCTTAGTGATGCCTTTTGGTTTGATGAATGCCCCCGATGCATTCATGAGTATGATGAATGAGGTATTTCAAGGCTATCTAGATCAATTCATGATAGTATTCATTAATGATATCCTTATATACTCTCGGTCTTAAGAGGAACACGCACAACATTTGAGGATTGCGCTTCAGATACTCCGAGACAAGCAGTTGTATGGAAAGCTCTGTAAAAGTGAGTTGTGGCTAGATAGGATAGCTTTCCTTGGTCACATTATATATAAGGATAGAGTATCAGTTGATTCCTCCAAGGTAGAAACTGTACTTAATTGGGAGAGGTTGATGACAGTTAAAGAGATGCAGAGTTTTCTGGGACTTGCAGGATATTACCTGAGATTTGTTTAGGGATTCTCTAAGATCGCAACTCCTCTGACTAAGCTAACACGTAAGGACATTTCGTTTACATGGTTGGATCAGTGTGAGCAAAGTTTTCAATAGCTTAACGACGATGGACTACAGCACCCATTTTAACGATTTCGAGTGGGTCTAGAGGCTTCATGTTGTATAATGATGCTTCCCATCCGGGTTTGGGGTGTGTACTTATGCAACACAGATGAATAGTCACTTATGGGTCACGCCAGTTGAAGGACCATGAGCATAACTACCCCACGCATGACATGGAGTTAACCGTTGTGGTGTTTACAATAAAGATATGGCGACGTTACCTGTATGGGGAAAGGTTTCAGATCTTCACTGACCATAAGAGTCTGAAGTATATCTTCAACTAGAAGGAGCTTAATATGAGACAAAGACGATGGATGGAGCTCCTTAAGGACTATGACTGTGAGATTTTATATCATCCGAGGAAGGCAAACATAGTTGTGGATGCCTTGAGCAGAAAGAGCATGGTTTCTGTTATGATGATCAGGGAATGAGATTTATTAGAACAGTTCGTTGGAGTCAGGATAAGAGTTGAGGAAGCAAAGCTCGAATTTATGGCTAGCCTACAGATAGAGCTTAATATTTTGGATCATATTAGAACTGGACAGAGAAGTGATCAAAAGCTATTGGATTTGGTTAGCCAAGCTGAGAAGACCCTACAGTCAGATTTTACGGTCAGTTATGCTGGATTGTTGAGGTTTAAGGGTCATATTGAGGGAGTCTCAATGTATCAAATATTAAGGGAGTCTTAATGTTCTCGTTACACCATGCACCCAGGTAGTACCAAGATGTATCAGGATCTGCGTAAGGTGTATTGGTGGAGTGGTATGAAACGGGAAGTGTCAGAAGTTGTGGCCAAGTGTTTGGTGTGTCAACAGGTAAAAGCTGAGCATCAAAAGCCCGAAGGATTACTTAAGTCCTTACCAGTGCCTAAGTGGAAATGGGAGCATATTACCATGGACTTTATCATGGGATTATCGAGGACCTAGAGAGGTCATGATGCGATTTAGGTGATAGTAGACAGATTAACTAAGTGTGCCCACTTACTTGCAATCAAGAGCACGAATACCTTGAGTGCCTTAGCTGAGCTATATGTTAGAGAGATAGCTAGATTGCATAAGGCCCCAGTAAGTATAACATCTGATAGAGATTCCAGGCTTACTTCCAGATTTTGGACTCTTTTTAAGGAAGCCATGGGATCTCGGTTGAATTTTAGTACCGCCTATCATCCTCATACTCATGGTCAGTCCGAGCGGACTATACAAACCTTGGAGGATATGTTGCGAGCGTGTACGATGGACTTTGAGGGATCATGGGATGATCACTTGCCTTTTACTAAGTTTGCATACAACAATAGCTATCATGCGAGTATTGGTATGGCACCTTATGAGGCTCTATATAGTACGAGGTGTAGGTCCCTATAGCTTGGGAAGAAGTGGGTGACAAAAAAGTAATTGCTCTCGACCTCTATAAGTAGGCAGTTCAGAATGTGAAGATTATTTGTGATAGATTATGGGCTGCTCAGAGTCAACAGAAATGTTACGCTGATATGTGTAGACAGCCACTTGAGTTTCAAACTGGAGATTTCGTGTTCCTTAAAGTGTCTCCAAGTAAAGGTATCATATGCTTTGGGAAGAAGGGGAAGTTGAGTCCCCGTTTTATTGGTCCATTTGAGGTATTAGAGAGAGTGGGAGATGTCGCCTATCAGTTAGCTTTACCCCCACAGTTTTTCATGATTCATAATGTCTTCCACGTCTCAATGTAGAGGCCGTAGAGGTAGGCCTGAGAGCCGTACGGAGCCACAGACTGAGCAGGCTCCATAGAACCCTGCTGAGAGAGCAGAGGATACTAAGGCTCGCTTCGCTAGGTTAGAGCGGAGTATTGAGAGTTTGGTGGAGATAGTCACGCAGGCATTGGGTGCCGGTGACAGACGAGGTCCCGCGGCACAGCCTACTATGGAACAGGCAGCTGCAGAGGCGGAGAGACCTCAGACTGCTGAGACAGCTACAGTTACACCACCTCCAGCCCAGGATATAGCTTCTCCTATCGCTCCACAGCAGAGCGGTAGCGATTTGGGATATGACTGCGACTTGAGCAGGTTGCGAGAGTTTCAAGTGCTGAAACCCCCAGTGTTTAGAGGGGTGAAGGACCCAGTGGTTACGGAGGATTGGGTGTATGAGATGGAGAAACTGTATTAGTTTTTTCGATGCACTTCAGCTGAAAAGGTAGCCTTTGCCGTGTTTATGCTGAAAGGCGAGGCCGAGCATTGGTGGAGGTCCACCGAGGTTATTTTGAGGGCTAGACACTCTGAGATCTCGTGGGAGATATTTCTAGAGGCCTTCAGGAGACAGTATATTCCAGCTACCGCACAGAGGAAATTGCGGATGGAATTTATGAACCTGGTTCAAGGGAACCGAACTGTGGACGAGTATGAGTCCAAGTTTATGTCATTGGGAAGATATGACCCTGACACGATGGGTAGTGAGACCCAAAAGATTCAGAAGTTCATGGATGGATTGAGATTGGCCATCCGGACTAAGCTAGCTCCCTTTGACATCTTAACTTATGAGGAGGCTGTACATAAGGCTCAGTTATGTGAGCAAGACTTTGAGCGAAATGCCTCCGAGCTTGGGAGAATCAGCGTTGGAAAGAACAGAGACCGGAAGAGATCCGGGAGGGATAGAGTGACCAAGAGAGATGGCCAAAGATTTTTCGAGAAGAGGCCAAAGATTGAGGAGGTGCGGGAGAGAGCTGCTAGACCTCCCGTATACCCAGCCTTGACTGCGCCAAGGGGTATGACTATTGGAGGACCACGACCTACTACTGATCAGTGTAGGAGATGTGGGAGATTTCACGGGAATAGACCCTGTCTGATGGCCCCTATGGTGTGTTTTAGATGCGAGAGACCAGGACATATAGCTAAGTATTGTCCCGAGAAGATGGAGATTACCCCACAGAAGGGCAAGGAGCCTGAGGGAGCTCCAGTTGAGACAGCAGCCCCGAGGAGGAGGGCTACAGCTGAGGAAAAAGGGAAACAGGTTACGGGTGTGAGCAGAGGAAGAGTACATGCGCTGGACCAGGACACTGCAGACGCATCGACGGATGTGATTAAAGGTACCATCCGAATCTTTGATTTAGAAGCATTGGTATTATTTGATCCTGGTGCCACGCATTCTTTCATATCACCTTCCTTTGCACATAAATTGTTGAAATATGTGAAACCAACATTGTTGGATAAAATGTTGATGATTTCCACACCCATGAATGATAGTCAATTGACTGAGCATGTATTTAGGAATTGTAAGTTAAAGATAGAGGGGAAGGAAATGATAGCCAATCTGATTTTATTGAATATGAATGACTTTGATGTAATTTTGGGAATGGATTGGTTGGCTACCAATCGTGTTGTAATGGATTGTCATGCCAAAACATTGATGTTTTCAGGATTAGACAATCTTATTGTAAATTTTGATGAAAAGAAATGATATGAAACTTGTATGATTGTTGTAAATCAAGGAGTATGATTTTAAATGCATATTGCTTAGGAGATAAATTATTGTTTATGATAAATGTTGAATTTGGAGTGATGGTTTATGTTACTAACGATGGAGAGGATAATGTGAAGGGTTCATTGCATATGTGGTCGATATAGATGAGGCACACCCGGAATTGAGGGACATACCCGTAATTACGGATTACCCTGATGTCTTTCCGGATGAATTACCAGGACTACCACCTAAAAGGGAAATGGAATTCTACATAGAGTTAGTGCCTGGTACAGAGCCGATATCGAAACCACCCTATAGAATGGCTCCGATAGAATTGGAAGAGCTGAAGAAACAGCTGTAAGAGTTGCTAGAGAAGGGGTTTATTAGACCGAGTGTCTCACCTTGGGGAGCACCAGTTCTATTTGTAAGGAAGAAGGATGGAAGCCTCCGACTGTGTATAGATTACCGGTTGTTGAATAAGGCCACCATTAAGAACAAGTACCCCTTTCCAAGAATCGATGATTTGTTGGATCAGCTCCAGGGAGCCAAAGTATTTTCTAAGATAGATCTGCGGTCAGGGTATCATCAATTGAGGATCAGGAGTGGAGATATACCCAAGACAGCATTTCGTACCCGTTATGGCCACTACGAGTTTTTGGTGATGCCATTCGGATTGACGAATGCTCCCGTAGCATTTATGGCATTGATGAATGACATATTCAAGCCATACCTGGACAAGTTTGTGATAGTTTTCATAGATGATATTTTGGTGTACTCTAAGTCCAGGGAAGATCATGAGGAGCACTTGAGGATAGTTCTGCAGACCCTCCGAGAGAGAGAATTGTATGCCAAACTCAGCAAGTGTAACTTTTGGTTGGAACAGATCTCATTTCTGGGGCATGTTGTGTCAAAGGATGGGGTATCGGTGGATCCATCCAAGATAGAGGCAGTTGTACAGTGGGAACAGCCCAAGACAGTAACTGAGATCAGAAGTTTCCTGGGATTGGCAGGATATTATCGGAGATTTGTAGAGGGTTTCTCCAGACTAGCTGCTCCGTTGACACGCCTCACGCGTAAGGATGTTAAGTTTACATGGGATGAGGCATGCGAGAGGAGTTTTGAGGAGCTTAAGCGTCGACTGACGACTGCTCCAGTTCTCACCATTCCTACCAGCTCAGGAGGATTCTCGGTGTATACGGATACATCACACCAGGGACTGGGCTGTGTGCTTATGCAGGATGGGAAGGTAGTTGCCTATGGATCTAGACAGTTGAAAGATCATGAGAGGAACTACCCGACACATGATTTGGAGTTGGCGGCTGTAGTATTTACTTTGAAAATATGGCGCCACTATCTCTATGGTGAGAAATTTCAGGTGTTCACAGATCATAAGAGCCTTAGGTACCTGTTCTCGCAGAAAGAGCTGAATATGAGACAGAGGAGATGGCTCGAACTCCTGAAGGACTATGATTGTGAAATCATGTACCACCCGGGTAAGGCAAATGTAGTTGCCGATGCTTTGAGTAGAAAGAACCTTGGGTTGGTGTCTTATATGATTATACGGGAACATGAATTGTTAGAACACTTTGCGAACCTCAGTTTAGATGTAACCTCACCTGGATCTGAGAGACTTGAGATCATGGCTAGTTTGAGACTAGAGCCAGAGTTGATTGGCCGTATTCGGCAAGCCCAGCAGAGCGATCGACGGTGTATCGATTGGCTGAGGCAGATACAGATAGGTGTGGGTAGTGATTTTGAGCAGAGTGCTGATGGGTTATTGAGGTTCAGAGGCAGAGTATGCATTCTCAAGGATCTTGAGATCAGGAGAATGATTTTCTCAGAGGCTCACTCATCAAAGTATACGATACATTCGGGAAGTACCAAGATGTATCAAAACCTTCAAAAGGTTTATTGGTGGTTTGGAATGAAGAGAGACATTGCTGAATATGTCACAAAGTGTCTCGTTTGTCAGCAAGTGAAGGTAGAGCATCAGAAGCCTGCAGGATTATTGTAGCCTCTACCGATACCGACATGGAAGTGGGAGCATGTCACCATGGATTTTGTGATGGGGTTGCTGAGGACCCGCAGAGGTCATGATGCCATATGGGTTATTGTGGACCAGTTGACTAAGTCTGCCCATTTCTTGGCTATGAGAGCTACCGATACCCTGAGTCAGTTGGCGAATCTGTATATTCGAGAGATAGTATGGCTACATGGTGTACCAGTGAGCGTTGTTTCTGATAGGGATGCCCGCTTCACTTCCCATTTCTGGGAACATTTTTAGGAAGCGCTGGGGACCCGATTGAGTTTTAGCACCGCTTTTCATCCTCAGACAGATGGGCAGTCAGAGAGGACTATACAGACCCTCGAGGATATGTTGAGAGCGTGTGTGCTGGATTTTAGAGGCTCCTGGGATGACCACCTGCAGTTAGCCGAGTTCGCTTATAATAATAGCTATCATGCTAGTATCGGGATGACACCCTATGAGGCATTATACGGGCGTAGATGCCGTTCCCCTATTGGATTGGAAGAGGTTGGTGACAGACAAATTTTTGCTCCGGACTTAGTGCAACAGGCATCTGAGGACGTCCAGTTGATATGTGAGAGATTACGGATAGCTCAGAGCCGGCAAAAGAGTTATGCTGACAAGAGACGAAGACCACTGGAGTTTGATGAGGGTGAGTCGGTGTTTCTGAGGGTATCACCATCGAAGGGTATTATGAGATTTGGTAAGAAGGGCAAGCTGAGCCCTAGATATATCGGACCCTTCGAGATTTTGGAGAGAGTGGGAGATAAGGCGTATAGGTTGGCATTGCCACCGGACTTGGCAAATGTCCACAATGTCTTTCACGTCTCGATGCTTCGGAAGTATCACCCGAACTCGGCACACGTGATAAGATATGAGCCGTTGGAGCTCTATGAGAGTATGACATATGTTGAGAAGCCAGTTCGGATATTGGACAGAAAAGAGAAAGTGTTACGGAATAAGACAATTCCCTTGGTGAAAGTCCTTTGGCAACACCACACGGCGGAAGAGGCCACGTGGGAATTGGAGAACTTGATACGGGAGAAGTACCCCCAACTTTTTGAAGAGTGACTTGGTTCTAATTTGGAGGACGAAATTCCTTGAAGGAGGGGAGAATGTAAGACCCCGTATATGTTTAATGGTAATGTGTGTAATTGGATCAAATAATATGAATGGACTTGTAATGTAAAGTATGATTTATGTAAGTCCATGGATTCAATGTATGTATGTGTAATATGAATTGTAATGTACATACAAGTTTCATTGAGTACGAATATGAAGAAATGAGTTCTGGCAAGAGATGGATGTGATTGAAACTCAAGATGAGTAGTGTGGTAAAAATGGAATGGAGTTATGCTTCCATTTGGTTTCATGTAGCATACCTTTGGACATACAATGAATGCACACAAGTTTCAATGTGCATAAGGTATGAATGGATGCCATTTTCAAGTTATAAAGGTGGATGGATGAGAAAATGGCCATGGCAATAGACTAAGGGTGTGTTGGTATGAGTTGCAGCAAGGAAACTGCAGGAAATGTGGAAAACATGAGGGCCAGATCGATCTCATAGGATGAGAGATCGATCTGGAAGAGCCAGAATACTCTTATTCGGGCGAAAGAATAGAGCAGATCGATCTCCAATGGAGCCAGATCGATCTCCTAAGCATTCTGTAGTGAAAAGATCGATCCCCAAGCACCCGGATCGATCTCCTTAGCTCTCTGTTTGGGACCAGATCGATCTCATGCCTCGATAGATTGATCTCATTCTTCAACAGATCGATCTTATGCTTCGACAGATCGATCTCATGCTTA
This sequence comes from Firmiana major, assembly GCA_033439115.1. Taxonomy (NCBI): domain Eukaryota; kingdom Viridiplantae; phylum Streptophyta; class Magnoliopsida; order Malvales; family Malvaceae; genus Firmiana; species Firmiana major. The sequence continues at coordinate 36,182,900 of CM065898.1, forward strand.
AAAATGTTGTGAAAAAGAGGGATTTAAGGGGACCAGATCGATCTCCTCATGAACCAGATCGATCTCCCCAAGCTATTTCTATATAAGGAGGGCTGAAAATCAGGAAATCTTGGGAAAAACACTAACCTTTCACTTTCAACCCAAAAACCTAACTTTCCCTCTCTAAAATCAGCCATTTCCAGCAAGAATTAAAGAGAGACCATTAGAGACAAAGTTGTTCCTATCAAAGAGAAGAACAACATAGTGTGAAGGCACTTTTCCATTCTTGGTATTGAAGGAGTTAAGGGCATTTTCATTTGGAGCAAGAAGAAAAATCATATTGGTAAGATTCTAACACTCCAATCCAAATGCATTAGCTATTTAATTGATTTTGGAGTTGTTTGGTATGAGTATTGATGGATAAATTACCTAGGAATGTAGTGGAATTGGTGTGACCTAGAAATCAAAAATGGGTATAATATGAGAATATGTGGGATTGAATGAGCTTATGATCTATGGCATGCTAAAGTTGTTATTGGGGTAATGTTTATAATTTTAGATGGTTAGATGGAATTACATGGTGAGTTGGAGGAATTGTGGAAATGGGTATGTATATGATTGATAAATGCCATAGTGAGGGGATTCATGAAATATGAACACTATGAGCTTTATGTCGATTTGATATCGATTATGAATAAGATAATAGGCCTAAGAAGATCCATAGACTCGAACTATGGGTAAAGTAATGAAACAAGGCCAAATAAGCTTTAATAAAGGCTATAGATTAACTTGACTATAGCAAACACAAGGGTTGCATTATATGGATCGAATATAATGCGGGATACGATTTTGTGCAGTCCCGAAGAGTTCGTTGAAGACGAATCGAACCGTACGAGTAAGCAGCTTAAGGAAGTGGAATCACGCATCGCGATTCCAGGTAAGGGAATTTTGTGAGTATATAGAGGTAGCTGCTCGTACTTTGAACTTGTGGGTGAATATCGGGTGTTTTATGAAATGCATGGTTGCTCAAATAAATGTTGATGGTATTCGTGAATGATGAGGAGTATATGCGTGATTTTGGGTTTTGAAGTGGATTTTATGAAATGGGATAGTAAGGCTAATAATTGCATAAATCTAATGTTTTGATGTTTTTCAAAACGAAATTGCTTGGTTTTAAGCAAGCTTGTAGATGGGTCGGCTAGTATTGTATTGTTGTGTTGGAAAAGCATTTGTGAGTGCTAAACCCGATTGCCGGGATTGTTTGATTGTGTATGAGTCGCCTATCATATTGTATGACATAAATCGCGCTAGAGCCTCGCTCGCGCTGGATTTCTATGTTTTCATTTGTATGAAACGTGCTGGAGCTTAGCTCGCACCTTGATTGGAAATTATGTTGATGTTTATAAACCGTACTGGAGCTTTTGCTCGTACGTGGCTTTTGAGTGGTTGTCTTATGAGTATAACCGTACTAGAGCTATGCTCGTACGCGTCTTTTTACGAGAGGATGCATGAGTCGTGCTAGAGATTTGCTGGCATAAGTTTGCACATTGTGATAAGCATAAGGTTGTGAAAGTTGGTAAGATCCTTAAGCCTTACATCCTTAAGCCTTACATCCTTAAGCTAACATCCTTAATCCCAAAGAGGCGGGGAGGCTCTGTTAGGCGGGGAGGATTTGTTAGGTGGGGAGGCTCTGTTCGGTGGGGAGGCTCTCTTACGGTGGGATCCTTAAGCCAACATCCTTAAGCCCAAAGAGGCAGGGAGGCTCTGTTAGGCAGGGAGGCTCTCCTACATGGGTACAGTAAGATCCTTAAGCCCTACATCCTTAAGCCCAAAGAGGCGGGGAGGCTCTGTTAGGCGGGGAGGCTCTGTTCGGTGGGGAGGCTCTCTTACGAAAAGGATCCTTAAGCCCTACATCCTTAAGCCAACATCCTTAAGCCCAAAGAGGCGGGGAGGCTCTGTTAGGTGGGGAGGCTCTGTTCGGCAGGGAGGCTCTCCTTCACGAAATATGGAAAACTCTTGGTATGGGGTAGATAAGACCTAGGAATGGCACCCCCAATCACGATATGAGTTGTGGAGTACGCTGTACCGTGTATATCACATGGAGTACGATGTACCGCATGATGGTTATGTGATGAGAAAGTCTGGCGAGGGATAATCCATCTTCGTGCCAGCATGATACCCCGCACACCTGGATGCGTGCGGTCTGGGATGATTTATGATGTAATGGTCCACATAGGCACTTTTGATATAGTGACCTAGTTTTTATACACACGCGTGAATTGTGAAATGAAAATGTGGTTGTGATTGTAAGTTGATTTGGTGGTAATTATGTGTTGAGAAAGAGGTTTATGACGTTGGTTTAAAAAGGAGGTTTCTTAATGAATTGCCCTTTTTATGAATTTAAATAAGATTGAGCATGAGATTATTTATACATGATGTTTCTACCATGTTTTATAAGCCAATGCACATGATTTTGATACATGATATATATGTATATTCACATGGCATAATTTTATTCCTCATGCTCCTACCATAAACGATTTATGCATAACACTATCAGCATGTAGATAGAGTAGTTATCTACCATGCTTGCATTATTGCCTTACTGAGTGTATGGTTGCTCATCCCACTCTATTTTTCCCCTACAGAGCGTGCATAGTAGCCCAGTAAGGACTGAGGCGTGGTATTTTGGACTCCGCTGCATCTCCATTGCTAAGAGGTATATACACAATGATTCTTTTTGTATCTAAACAATGTAAAAGCACAGTATTCTTTTGAGTAGTAATTATGGGGGATGTAGATGTCAGTAAAACATGTATTCGTATAAGTACACGATTAAATGCAAATGTATGACATCGTTTTAATTAATTGAGAATGAATGAGATGTGGTGTTTATTATTGACTCACAGCCCAACAGTGTGTGGTGAGTTTAGTTCACGACCGGGTAAGGTCACAGTAAAACGCGAAAAATTTTCAGTGATTTTCGGTTAAAGAGAATGGAATTGGGTCGTGACACATAGGGATTTATATGACATGCATATAGCCGTGTTGGATCCTCGTAGACTGTGTGTCACATTGAGATGATATGCTCACACGTGCATTCTGAGACAGAGATGATTTGGGTGGATAAGACCTATTACAGGCACCCTTGATTAAGCTTAGGTTCACGGAGTACGTTGTACCATGTATATCACGCGGAGTACGCTGTACCGTGGGGATTGTTGGAGTGGAGTGGCATTAGCCACGAAGCAATAAGCCTTGCCCTCACAATCCTGGTGTTATGCTGTTCTGGCGGGTAGGATGACCCACCTCTCGTTTCAGGTGTGATACCCCGCACACTAGGTACCGTGTTGCCAGGGATCACTAGGATATGGCCATAGTCCTCAATGTTACTGATAATTACCTGATTGTCTCACATGATATAACTTGTGGTCTGTTAGACCAAGGTAGACCTGAATGAGGGGTCAGGCCCCTGATTTGACGATTTTATGATTTCATGATTTATAATTTGTGACCCTGGAAGAAGGGTGGTTTTATAACCGATGTTTTATAATGAATTTTAAATAAATTGTTTTATGAGATGATTGGCCCGGAAGGGTTAATTTTACTGCATTTTTAATGAATTGATTTAAATGCAGTAGCATGATGATGTTTTCCATGCTTTCAATTGAAATCCATGATTTTTCTTACATGGCATGAAAGAATGCATGATCTTGTTTTAATTCATGCTAAGTATGATTTAATGATGTCACATAGAATGTTATGAATGCATGAATTACATGATTTAAATATGCACAAATAGTTTTGGATAAACTATGGCATTGAATATGCATGACTTTGTGCTTGATGATTTTAATGAAAAGAAATGGATTTAAGGGCATGGCATTATGAGCATGTAGATAGTGGAGCTATCTACTTACTTGCATAACTGCCTTACTGAGCGTGTGGTTTGCTCACCCCCCTTATTTTCCCATCTTTTTAGAGCACTCACAGAAATTAGTAAGCGGATGAGGACTTGCATGCTTGGTGCTTCCCATCGAGAGACAGGTATACACATTTGTATGGTCTTGTATCTAAATATGTAATGCACAGTACTGTAAACGGACATTGATGTTGGGGATGTAGAGTTATAAATACCAATGGGTATGTATTTAATTAAAGTCAAAGGATAGTAAACTCTGATGTATAAATGTGATTATGGAAATGGAATTGGTAATAGTGTGAGGTGACTAACACCGAATCATAGCCCAACTGTTTGTAGGATGGTCACGATGCGAGAAAGGTAAGAATTAAATAATAAATGAAAAAGCGAAAAATTTACTCTGATTTTTAGGTAATTTGGGTCGTGAAACTTTTTATAGATACAGAGACATGAGATCGACCTGGTCCCTTGTGGAGATCGATCTTTGTATGGTTTGGTAGTCTTTTTACCTAATATAACTACTACCAGATCGATATGCTAGTAAGGGGAGATCAATTAGTTAGTGAAGAGAAGATTGTTCTATTAGTGAAAAAGGGGGATCAATCTGTTGCAAGCCGAGACATTTGGAGATCGATCTGTTCCTTATGAGATATCGATTTCTTCCAAATAGAAGCTTAATGAGATTGATCTACCTTGTTAAGAGATCAATCAGCCTTGTTCCAATTGGCTGATACTTAACATTTTGTGAGAGGAGATCGATCTCCCCTTCATGGGAGATCGATCTGCTCCTCCCCTGCACCCCTATTACTGCAGTTTTTTTGCAGATTTTCCAATGTACAATTCATCCTTAATTTCCTATTACCTCATTTTACATACCGTACACAACCAACGTATAATAGTGTCCATTCCATATAATTTATAGGCAATAAAACTTCTGCACACAACGTGAAATCATGAATTGTACATTAAATTTTCATAATCCCCCAAGTCCTTTATTATTTATACACATGTTACAATGTGCACATACATCATAGCTTCATAAAAAGTACATGTGGAACTACAGGCATTATGATAATTCTATATTTTTAGAATTATTTGTGCTTAATTTCCTAATTATTTATTTAAATCCCCAATTTATTTTGTTAATTATCCCCTTTATTTAATTAAAATTCTCATGTTTGCAGATAAATCAAATCCGGATGAATTTTGAATATTTCGGTAGAAAATGGACCGAAATTGGGCTAAAATCGAGATTGAGCCACGCGGACAACACGAGTCATGCCACCGAGCACATCCAATTGGACAAGAAGACCGATGACATGGACATATCTTTTCGAGGAGCCAATGGTGTGAAGACAAGTGGCCAAAAAAAAATGCCAACTCATCAAGGATGTGAAAATTACCGGTTTACCCCTAGTGTGTTTATAAATAGGAAAGGATGACAATTGAAAGTGTAATGTAATTTTTAGGAGTAGGAGTAGTGTAATGTAGTTAGGAGTAGTGTAATGTAATTTCTAGGGAAAAATAGTTTTTAGAGTTGTGTTTAATTTCCATGTTCTTCATTTTTACAACTTGTTAAATTTATTTTTCAATGAAAGCTCATTCTCATTTTCATGCTCTCGGTTTTCCCTTAAGTATTGTTATATTTCCTTAGTTTCATTTCCATAACTTATTTTACTAATTCATTCTCGGTTTCATACTTTGTTCTTGTTTGAAGCAATCTTTTTTTATTTTTTTCTAAGCTCTCGGTTTGAACATCTTTGGTGTAATCGGGTTGTATGAGTTATTCATTCAATCTTCTCCCCTTTGATTCTGATGCCTTGATGTGTGAGGTTGCAAAGCATTTACACACATCATGAGCAAAATGGAGTCTCGGCTGGAGAAGGAAGTGATGCCACCCGAGGATGATGATCAAGAATTCCCTGTTTTCTGCATTTGTTCATGTTTCTGCATATAGTTCATCTATTGCATTTCACTCTTCTCGGTTTGTTTGTATTTGCTTATCTTTGTATGTTTATTTCCTTCTTTTCTTGTGCTTGTTGTTGAGCAGTTGCCATTCGAGGCAGTAGAGCTTCATGAATGCAAGGGCAGGACATCACGTTGCCTCCCTGTTCTTCTCTGTATCATAATTTATGTACTGTTCATTGCTGGGTCTTATGATTTGTTGTTTGATGCTGCATTTTGTGAGGTAAGGGTTATGTTGAATGGATGCTAGGTGGAAAACTAAGCAGAATCTAGCAGCATAAGGCAATGAGGCCAGGCTCCAAGGAGGACGGACTCCAATAGCTCCTCTGTTCATGCTGAGTGCAAATCCTGCAGGCTGGTTTCAAACCGAAATAGTTGCAGTAGTACAAGGCAGGAGATACGGGCATGAAAGGCAGAGCACTAACAGCAGTAGGCGGACGTCAACCGGGAGTAAAGCTGGAACCGAGACCTGGACAGCAGCTGGAAATGTGGAAGAATGCAGGACCGTGCAGCAGAGCAGACCGAGAGAAGCTGCGTCACACGTAGCACCTGGGCAGTAGGTGGAAACGTGAAGGCTGAACCCAAGAGGCATGGAGCATAAGCACTGAACCCGAGAGGCATGGAAGTGCTGGGGCAGTTAGCCAGAAACCGAGGCAGAGTTGGTAGCCAAGCAGCTGGACACGCCTAAGCTACCAAACCCGAACCGTGACCTGGAAATGCAAAAGGAAAAATGATATATGAATAGTATTTTGGAGGGAATGTTTAAAAATGCTAAGGCCTTGTTTGGCTTTTGCATTTTTGGGCATTAACTCATTTTCATGCTTTTTAGTTTAATTTATTTCCAATTAAATTAGTTAGCTTAGTTTAGATTTGTTAATTAAATTGCATGATTAGTATTCTAGTTTAATAGTGTAGAACTTAGTTTTATTTAGGTTGATAGTTAATTAAATGTTAGTTTAGAATTAGATTAGGGGTAAATTCATTTCATTAAGTCTTAGGTTAGTTTAATTGTAGTTTAATTTTATTGCTTTATTTTCATAATTGCATTTTATTTTAATTGCGTTAGTTAATTTTAACAGTTTTAATTTTCTTTTGTAGGTTGTTGTTTTTAATTGCTTGGAGTATTGTAAGTACTTTGAGCTCAGTTTTATTTTCTTTATTTTATAGTTTTATTATTTTATTGCTTTCAGTATTTTCAATTATAGCTATGTAGATCACTCACCTTAATTTCATAATTTGCTAGAATATACTTAGGGTAAGATTAACCGGTACTTAATTAGGCTAATCAACTTCTCTGTGGGACGATAATTCGGGACTCAAATCCCATTATTACTTGTACGACCCGTGCACTTGCGGATATATACCCTTAGGGCTCGTCACATTACAGGAAAGCCTAAACTGAAAAGCCCAAATGCTAGGCCCAATTGGTTGAAAATCAAGCCCATTAGTAAAAGGTAACCATAGCCAAATTGGTAACTATTACCTAAACCAATTCAATTCAAAGTTGTTAGCTAAAAAGTTAGCCTTAATGACTACATAATTGACTTATAAAATCAGCCAACACAACTTCATCTTCTTCTTTAAGAATTCGGCAAAGAGAATAAACCATTAAACACACATAGTCAAGCTTTCTCTCACTAGAAATCACTAGGAGAGAAAGCATATTTGGAACTTGCAATCTTCATGAAAGTTGTTCCAAATTGAGAGAGGATTAACATATGTTGGAATTGGCTATCAAGGAGCCAAACTGGGCAAACCGAGTAGCTTCAAAGTTTCAGCCAAGTGTGAAAGTGCAAGCTAGATATAATTTCAAGCTTTCAAATTCATATATGTTAATGTATGAATTATTCTAAGTTGATTGGTACATGTTTTAATCATTGAAACACATGAAATCACTATGAACATGGATTGGCCAAGAGTGGGTAGTGCTAAATTGATGAATGCCCATATGATTTTAAGGCATGAATGAGTTAATATACATATGTTTATGATTATGGTATAGTTAGAATTAATCAATTTGATCAATTGGTGGATGAATTAAGTTGGCAATCAAGGTGTTTGATAAAATGCCTAAATGAACTAAGTTAAGCTTATGAACAATTCCAACTAATTGTTTGTGAAAATGCCTAAGAGAATAGCTCGTGAAATGGCTGACGGTGGCGTGGTGCTCGGCATGACTAAGCATGCATGGTTCTCGACCGGCATGTAGTCGAGAGGTCTAATGGGCCAAGCCCAATTGGTTTCGACCCAATGTGATGTAATGAGCCTCAAACAAGCCCAATAAGAGTTGGTGGGCCCTATAAGCCCAATAGGGCCAACGAAAATAAATAGTAAAATGGAAATGGGCTTAAGGTAGAGTTAGGCCCATTAAGGTTTATCAAAGCCCATTAAGTGAAATAGACTGTATTCAATATGAAATACAGTAGGAAGAGTAAAATTAACCTGATGAATGGTTATATGCAGCTCCAAAGATTGTTGGAGGAGCTAATCGGACTGTTAGATTGAGCATCATTGAGAAAGTAAAATTTCTCGAGTGATTATAGGTAAGAGACTTTTGTGAGTAGTTAGAGATACCTGCACGTGTTTTCGTCTGCTTTTGCATTCACTTAAAAACTCTAAGGGTCGGAGAAAGTGAATAATAATTATAGCAACCTGATAGTGGCAAATTACGATTTTTCCATTTGTTAGGAAAAAAGTCAACTTTTGGGAAAAGTTGTAAAAAGCATGGAAACCCCCATTATGAGTGTTTTTACTACTGTTTAGCAGAAGAGTAGGTAGATGGGCTAATGTTTTCACGGTTGGTGAGAAATAGCACAATTTATAGTACTGATTTCGATGTTTTGAAAATCATCCCTTTTAAAGAGTCATCTATCGAATTATGTGAGAATAAATCGTGCTAGAGCACAGCTCGCACTTGATTTCATATGTTTTCCAAATATATTAGTGCTAAAGTATGATTAGTGATGGGCCCAAAGGGTATATATCCGCAAGTGCACGGGTCGTACAAGTAATAATAGGATTTGAGTCCCGAGTTATCGTCCCACAGAGAAGTTGACTAGCCTAATTAAGTACCGGTTACTTTTACCCTAAGTATATTCTAGCAAATTATGAAATTAAAGGGGTTGATCTACATAGCTAGAATTAAAAATACTGAAAGCAATAAAATAATAAAACTATAAAATAAAGGAAATAAAAATGAGCAAAATTACTTACAGTGCTCCACGCAATTAAAATCGAAAACCTACAAAAGAAATTAAAACAGTTAAAACTAATTAACGCAATTAAAATAAAATGCAAATATGAAAATAACAAAACAAGATTAATTAAACTAAAATTAAACTAACCTAAAAATGCAATTAAACTACTTAATCAAATGCAATTTAAACTAACCTATGATTTAATGAAATAAATTTACCCCTAATCTAATTCTAAATGAACATTTAATTAACTATTAACCTAATTAAAACTAAGTTCTACACTATTAAGCAAGAATAATAATTATGCAATTTAATTAACAACTCTAAACTAAGCTAACTACTTAAATAAAAAATAAACTAAACTAAAATGCATGAAAATGAGTTATTGCCAAAAATGCAAAAGCCAAACAAGGCCTTAGCATTTTTAAACCTTCCCTCCATAAACTGTTCATCATTCATTTTGTTTCTTTTCCAAGTGGCTCGGGTTGGTAGCTGCTGCCCATGCTGTTTGGCGTGTCTAGCTTGCTCATGCTTCACGGGTTGCTGCTGCTGTCCAGGTCCTGTCCCAACTGCCTTGCTCGGTCCTGTCCAAGCCTGCTGCTCACTACCAGCTCCATGCATAACCGTGCATATTTCCTTCTCCAGGTGGCTCGGGTTGGTAGCTGGTCCAGGTGTGGTCTCGGGTGTCCGCTGGATGCTCACAGGTGAGGCTCGGCTTTGCCCTCTGGTCCGCTGCTGCTGCACCATTTCTGCTTCGGTTTCTGTTGTGCCTGTGTTGCTAACATCAACACAAGACCAGGGAAAATGCTCCTGCTCCAGCCCGACTCTCTGCTACGTCCAGCAGGGCTCGACACTGCTTCCTGCCCAGACTTGCTCTCGGTTCCTGCTCTCGGTGTGATCCAGATGATGCCCATAGCTATGTCCAGGCGATGTCCACTTCTGCTGTCTGCTGCACCGATCCTGTTTCTATTCCCAATCTATCCGACCGCTGGTTCAAGTCTGCATTAAGGTTTCAGGGATGAAATAGAGCATAACAAAGGAGAAGTCTCGGTTTCCAGGTGTGCTGCTGTTTCGGATTGTTTGCTACTGCTGCCCTCTCGGGTTTGTCTCCAAATGATTGTCCAAGTAGTGCTATATCTCCTATATTACTGCTGTTATGCAATGAAGAGCAGTGATCGATGAAATCCAACAAGAAGGCTAACCGAGAATCACTAGAAATTTGAGAACTCAAGTGCAAAAGAAAATCAAAGACTAAGCTTATCAAACCGAGAGCTCAACCATGAAACAAAGATTAAGCTTTTCAGAATAACCCAACATAAAAATAAAGCAATGGAAGCTTGACAAAACCAAGAATAAGGAAAGAGAATTGATTGCCATTAAAATGATCTATCCAAGACTAGAAAAAAAATGAAGAACATGAAAATGGATTGAACAATAAAAGTAAATGGAAGCTAACGGGAAAGAGAAACCAAAAAAAATTCAAACAATTCTAACACTACTCCTAACTACATTACACTACTCCTACTCCTAAAAATTACATCCCTTTCAATTGTCATCTTCCTATTTATAAGCACACTAGGGGTAAAATGGCAATTTTCACATCCTTGATGAGTTGGCATTTTTTTGGCCACTTGTCTTCACACCATTGGCTCCTTGAAAAGATATTTCCATGTCATCAGTCTTCTTGTCCAATTGGATGTGTTAGGTGGCATGACTCGTGTTGTCCGCGTGGCTCAATCTCGATTTTAGCCCAATTTCGGTCCATTTTCTACCGAAATATTCAAAACTCATCCGGATTTGATTTATCTGCAAACATGAGAATTTTAATTAAATAAAGGGGATAATTAACAAAATAAATTGGGGATTTAAATAATTAATTAGGAAATTAAACACAAATAATTCTAAAAATATAGAATTATCACACCCCCAAACTTGAGCTTTTGCTTGTCCTCAAGCAAAACAAAATGATTGTAGGAATGAGAAGTACAAAATACAATAATTTCCCCAATATCATCCTCAAAGAAAAAGTATAGACTATGAAATCAAAGACTCACAATTACAAGTCCAGCACTTAGAATTATTCAATCATAAGTCCTAACCCAAATTGGACTCCTCGTGAGTGTGTGAAAAATGTCTAAGTCAATTCACAGTACACTATCCGGATCAGATTATGCAATATAGTGAATGCAAAGTCAATGACATGTGATCATTCCCATAAGTTTGCTTTTCACTTCTCTCTCCACTAATGTAGTCACACTTAACTAAAGATCATTAGGACTTCATTAGGCTTGTAATGTAAGGCTGGGGTTAAGGTATGATAAAGTCGATTTAGGTTTAATTACCCCTTAACATGCATTACTTTTAGGATCTTAATGTAAGAGCTCTAATTATTTCCCCCAAACTTATTTCTTTTGCTAAACACTTTTTTTTTTGTATTTTCTTCTTTTTTTTCTTTTTTTCTCTTTCTTCTTTTTTTTCAATTTTTTTTTTACATACTCCTTCACTATCACTTAATACCCATATAGATCACAATATATCCAATGACTTTTCATGCTTTCGGGGTAAGGGATAGGAAAAAGTATTTAAGCTTAGGAAACAAAAATAAGCAGGTGTATTTATAGAGAAAAGCTTATTTGGCCCAGATGGGTGACTAGGGGTAGCATATGTACAAGGAAGGCTAGAAAGGCTCAAACGATCCAAAGATGGCCTAAATCATCTCCCTAATTAAGTGTGATCTAATATTTCGCCTCAAGATCAGATCAAACAAATTCTAGAATATGATGCACCAAATCAACTGAACAAATGCAATCCTATGTACACATAAGCTTTCTCTAAATAAATATACCGATTCATGACATGACATGTGCATAAGATGAGGCAATCACAATCAGAATTAAGACAAATTCAAGAATTCAACTTCATGCTTTTCCTATAATCATGCTTCTCAGTCAATCAAAATCATACTTAATCATGGGGTCATATCATCGGAATATGGGAAAACTACATGCTAAGCACTCAATCATCCCAAAATCAAGCAATTTAAGCTCATATTATCGAAAAAATTTTAAAAATTCTTTCTCTGATTTTCGAAAAAATTTTGAAAATTTTTTCAATTTTTCACAAAATAGCTCAAGTGATATCCCCTTCCCCAAACTTAAGATGCACAGTGTCCTCAGTGTGCAGATAATATAACAATTAAAGTTCAAGACAGAGTACTCCCCTTTCTGATGTTAATGAACAATCGAAGCTTTGATTGAAAGCATAAAACGAGAAAATAAACCTGCAACACAAACAAAGAAAGAAACAACAGAAAAGAAAAAGAACTATATACAAAGTGAAAGTGAAAACACAAACACTTCAAATGCAGCTGAAAAACACTACACTCAGTAGCAAGGCAAAGAGCAGGAGGATTAGCCAAAATGGTGACAGAATGTTAACAGTTAAATCCTCCTGAGCTCTCATTACTTCCCTCCTTTTTTGAGAATTTTTGTGCTCAAGCCTTATATTCTCCTCAATCTTTATCTTAAAACATTCTTGAGAGTCATCAGGGAGCTTCAAAGGTTTGAAAACATTAAACTTCACTTCCTGATCTTGGACTCTCATCATCAACTTTGTAGCATCAGAGGGCAAGGAAGGCAATGAATAAGAAGAAGGTATAGATGAAGAAGCGCTTAGCTTTATTTCCTTGGCAGCCCGATCCTGATGTTCCTGCTCTTTCTGAGCTGCTTCGTTAGAACCTATGTGTTCTTCAACTATGTGCTGTTCAGGTTGGGACTTAACTTGTGACTCCTCTAGCTCTCTGCCACTCCTAAGGGTGATAGATCTAACATGTTCCTTACCCTCCCCTTGCTTATCAGGATTAACTTCAGTATTACTAGGAAGGGTCCCTTGAGGATGTTGGCTAAGAGCATTAGCTATTTGTCCCACTTGAACCTCTAAGTTCGTAAGTGAAGCAGCTTGATCTTGCAGGATAGTCGTGAACATCTCCTCTAATGTATGCTTCTTCTCAGCTGCTGGTGTGTGATAGAATTGGGGCTGCATGAGTGGTGGTGGTGGTGGTGGTGGTGATGGATGATATTGAAATTGAGGTGGGGATGGATGATGTGGATGGTGTGGAAATTGAAATTGCGGCTGTGGTGGTACCTGAACCGGTGGAGCTTGAAAACTAGGGGGTCCTACAGATATGGGATTAGAAGTTTGCCCTTGGTTTTGGCTCCAGGAGAAGTTAGGATGGTTCCTCCACCCTGAATTATAGGTGTTTGAAAAAGGGTTGTTCTGTTGCGTTTGAGAAGGGGTAACATACTGAACCGATTCTAAGTTGAGCGGACACCTATCTACAGAGTGGGTACCACTACACAGCTCGCAGGAAAGAAAAGGACTTTGGACAGAATATATAGGGTTAGGACTATTGGGAGGATTATGTTGGGTACTGAGCGACTCCACCTTCTTTGTAAGATTGGCTATCTGAGAAGTCAAGGTGGACAGCGTGTCAAGCTCATATATACCCGCCGATTTCTTTGGCAGCTGCCTTTCCGAGGACCATTGGTAATTGTTAGCCGCCATCTTATCTAGCAGCTCATATGCCTCTTCCTCTGTTTTACACATCAGTGCTCCGCCCGAAGCAGCGTCCACTATCGTCCTATTCTGGCTTGTAAGCCCATTGTAGAAAGTTTGGACTTGCAGCCATAGAGGTAGGCCGTGGTGAGGACACTTCCTTAGAAGCTCCTTGTATCGCTCCCATGCCTCGTAAAGAGATTCAGAGTCGTACTGGGCAAAGGAGGATATATCGCTACGAAGTCGGGCCATTTTAGAGGGTGGAAAGAATTTGGCTAGAAATTGATGGGCTAACTCATCCCATGTGGAAATGGATCCTGGGGACAGGGAGGTCAACCAGTGTCTTGCCCTATCCCTGAATGAAAAAGGGAATAGTCTAAGCCGTAGTGCATCGTCCGATAATCCATTATGCTTGAAGGTATTGCATAAGTCCAAGAACTACCCAAGATGAGCATGTGGGTCATCATGTGGAAGCCCACTGAACTGCAAAGATGTTTGGATCATTTGAAGGATGGACGGCTTAATTTCAAAATTATTAGCAGGGACTGCTGGTGGCCTAATGCCAGTGTAGTATCCTCCAATTGTCGGCATCGCATAATCCCCAACTGTCCTGATTTCCCTATTTTCTGCCATCGTGTGTTGCAGCGGAGTTATAGATTTCCTAGATTCCTTTCGTATTCTCCTAAGAGTTCGTTCGATTTCAGGATCTAGAGAAAGGCAATCAAAGCTCTGGGCTCACGCATGCAAACATCAAGAAGTCCTTAGAAGAAATTTTTAAGTTTTTTTATTTTTAATTTTTTTTGATTTTTTTTTATTTTTTTTATTAATGATGGGAAAATTAACTAATCTAAATATTTACAACCTAAATATTTATAGGCTAGAATTACACTTAAGTATAATTTCACCGATATTAACTAACGACTAATTAAACTTCCCCGGCAACGGCGCCAAAAACTTGACGGGCCCAAAGGGTATATATCCGCAGGTGCACGGGTCGTACAAGTAATAATGGGATTTGAGTCCCGAGTTATCGTCCCACAGAGAAGTTGACTAGCCTAATTAAGTACCGGTTACTTTTACCCTAAGTATATTCTAGCAAATTATGAAATTAAAGGGGTTGATCTACATAGCTAGAATTAAAAATACTGAAAGCAATAAAATAATAAAACTATAAAATAAAGGAACTAAAAACGAGCAAAATTACTTACAGTGCTCCACGCAATTAAAATCGAAAACCTACAAAAGAAATTAAAACAGTTAAAACTAATTAATGCAATTAAAATAAAATGCAAATATGAAAATAACAAAACAAGATTAATTAAACTAAAATTAAACTAACCTAAAAATGCAATTAAACTACTTAATCAAATGCAATTTAAACTAACCTATGATTTAATGAAATAAATTTACCCCTAATCTAATTCTAAATGAACATTTAATTAACTATTAACCTAATTAAAACTAAGTTCTACACTATTAAGCAAGAATAATAATTATGCAATTTAATTAACAACTCTAAACTAAGCTAACTACTTAAATAAAAAATAAACTAAACTAAAATGCATGAAAATGAGTTATTGCCAAAAATGCAAAAGCCAAACAAGGCCTTAGCATTTTTAAACCTTCCCTCCATAAACTGTTCATCATTCATTTTGTTTCTTTTCCAAGTGGCTCGGGTTGGTAGCTGCTGCCCATGCTGTTTGGCGTGTCTAGCTTGCTCATGCTTCACGGGTTGCTGCTGCTGTCCAGGTCCTGTCCCAACTGCCTCGCTCGGTCCTGTCCAAGCCTGCTGCTCACTATCAGCTCCATGCATAACCGTGCACATTTCCTTCTCCAGGTGGCTCGGGTTGGTAGATGGTCCAGGTGTGGTCTCGGGTGTCCGCTGGATGCTCACGGGTAAGGCTCGGCTTTGCCCTCTGGTTCGCTGCTGCTGCACCATTTCTGCTTCGATTTCTGTTGTGCCTATGTTGCTAACATCAACACAAGACCAGGGAAAATGCTCCTGCTCCAGCCCGACTCTCTGCTACGTCCAGCAGGGCTCGACACTGCTTCCTGCCCAGACTTGCTCTCGGTTCCTGCTCTCGGTGTGATCCGGATGATGCCCACAGCTATGTCCAGGCGATGTCCACTTCTGCTGTCTACTGCACCGATCCTGTTTCTGTTCCCAATCTATCCGACCGCTGGTTCAAGTCTGCATTAAGGTTTTAGGGATGAAATAGAGCATAACAAAGGAGAAGTCTCGGTTTCCAGGTGTACTGTTTTGGATTGTTTGCTGCTGCTGCCCTCTCGGGTTTGTCTCCAAATGATTGTCCAAGTAGTGCTATATCTCCTATATTACTGCTGTTATGCAATGAAGAGCAGTGATCGATGAAATCCAACAAGAAGGCTAACCGAGAATCACTAGAAATTTGAGAACTCAAATGCAAAAGAAAATCAAAGACTAAGCTTATCAAACAGAGAGCTCAACCATGAAACAAAGATTAAGCTTTTCAGAATAACCCAACATAAAAATAAAGCAATGGAAGCTTGACAAAACCAAGAATAAGGAAAGAGAATTGATTGCCATTAAAATGATCTATCCAAGACTAGAAAAAAAATGAAGAACATGAAAATGGATTGAACAATAAAAGTAAATGGAAGCTAACGGGAAAGAGAAACTAAAAAAAATTCAAACAATTCTAACACTACTCCTAACTACATTACACTACTCCTACTCCTAAAAATTACATCCATTTCAATTTGTCATCTTCCAATTTTATATGTTTTGTGCATAGCATGGTACTAGAGCGATTGATCGTACTTGATTTGAAACATGAACTATGCATGACCTAGTGCAGAAGGTTTACTCGCACTAGAGTTTGAGTTTGTGATAAGTGAAATAGTGTTTGAGCGTAGTGTTGACTGTCAGTAGTGCTCAAAGGCACGCACTTGTGAGACCTGAGAATTTTACACAGATCTAATTTTGTAATGTGAACATAAAGTGTAATTGATTGAGCTAATTGTGATGTACTCATACATTGACGTAGTAAGAAATGAGATTTCTAAATGATGAATGAGTATTGAATGAGAAATAATCAATGGAGTAAACTATGACAATTATATAAAGAGATTTTATGTCTAGCGTATTCCCATAGTGTGAAACTAGAAGGCCAGATCGATCTTGGAGAAAAGGGGACCGATCTTGTAGGCCAATGTGACAAGGAATGAGGAATATAAACGAGCAGATCGATCTCCAATGGAAGCAAATCAATCTCCTTGTGATTCTACCTTACAGAGATCGATCTCCTATAGGAGCAGATCGATCTCCAAATGATTCTGTAAAATGCATATTGATCTCCTCAAGATTATAAGATCGCTCTTACCCCTCGACAGATCGATCTAGTAGGCATAAAAAGTTTCCAAAGCGTTCCCAAATTTCAAGGCAGATCGATCTCCTGCCCTTTGCCTATATAAGGACCCCTGTGTTTTTGGCTAGAACTCATCTCCTCTCTTTAGAAAACTGAAATCCCTCATTTTCTCTCTCCTCCAAAACACCCATTTTTGTTCGAATCAGAGGTTGTGGTAAGAAAGAAAGTTGTTCCCCATCAAAAGGAGAACAACATACTTGGAAATCGAAGGACGATTTAAGCTGAGGCGTGATTTAAGCACTCCATAAGTTTTGGGTAAATTTCTAAGCTTTACTCTTTGATTTGGAAGTAGATTTCTGAGATTGTGGTTGTTGATGTTGTGATAAATGGGCTGAAAATGATTAGGGTTGATAGAAATAGTGAGAAATTATGAGAAATTGGTTTGGTGAGGAGTTTAAGATGTTAAATGAGAATGTGAGCAATTATGCTCGATGTTGAGATTTGAGACAATGTGTCAGGACCCCATTCTCAATCCATGACTTTAACCAAAAACCACTACAATTTTTTTTTTTTTTGCATTTTTAACTTACCTCTCCTCTCTTCAATGGTTGGGCTGTGATTTGATGTTAGAGTCCTCGCTTACCACATCATCCATTCATAAATATATACTATTACTGACTGTAACTGCTTTTATTATACATGTAAGATTATATAAAATCTAATACAAATACATTCCCCATAATATATGTCGTATACATCACTGTGCTGTTTCTATGTTTAGATATATAACCGTACAAAATCTGTATACCTGGCGATCGATAGGAACTAGCGGTGGACTGAGGAATACTATCCCTCGATAGCTCTCGCTCTACCGACGCTCTGTAGAGAGATGTAAAGAAAAGGGGTGAGCATACAACGCGCTCAGTAAGGAAATCAGGCAAGCAAGTAGATATCTACACTATCTACTCAAAATAATGCGATGCCTTGAAAACATTATTTCCTTTACTCACTTTAAAAACATATCTTGAAATATAATATATATACTTGTACAGATTAAATCCCATGTACAGAAATCATGCTTTCTTTCTCAAATGTAGGCATGTTGTGCAAAACAATGCATCTTTATATAAATCATGCCTTTATGTAAATCATTCCATGTATATTTAAATCACAATAAAAATGGCATTAAATAATTCACAACACAAAATCAGAGTCCGACCCATCCCTCAGGTATGTCCGCAATTTAAATCAGTCAATCAATGTGATATATCATGTGAGACTCTATGGTGAAATGCAAATAGTATCCTGGACTATGATCTTATCCGATATGTGAACCCAGGCTACACAGATCTCGGTGCGCGGGGTATCACTACTGCAACGGGAGGATGGTCAGTCCACTACAGCCGTCAGCTATACGTAACACACGGTACAACGTACTCCTCGTGCCTCCAGGCACGATACAACGTACACCCGTGGACCCTACATCACAGTCAGGGTGCCTGCCATGAGTCTTAGCCCTCAAACCATGGAATATCATACCACGTCTATATTACCCTCATGCAGATATCCTCTCACAAGATGTGACACACAGTCACACAAGGACTCGGGCATGGGTTTTAACATGTATTATATATCACATACAGTGTCTGTCTTGAGTGCGACTCACAGTCGACACTCCGCTCAAACACTGTTTCACATCATAAACTCAACTCTAGTGCGAGTAAACCTCCAGCAACTAGGTCAATGCATAGTTCATGTATTAAATCAAGTACGAGCAATAGCTCCAGTACCATGCTATGCACAATATCATCAAATCAAGCATGAGCAATAGCTCCAGTAATATGTCATGTATAAACCATGAAGAATCGAGTACGAGCAATGCTCCAGCACTCTATCATGTATCTCATGTAAAACTCGAGTACGAGCTAATCGCTCCAGCACTCTGTCATGCATATATCATATAAAACTGAGTACGAGTAATAACTCCAGTACTCTATCATGCATGTCATAGAAATCTAGTGCGTATTAAAATCCAACACTAATGTATGTGGAAAACATATGAAATCCAGTGCGAGCTGTGCTCAAGCATGATTCATTCTCACATAACTTGATAGATGGCTCTTTAAAAAGGGATTGTTTACAAAATATTAAAATCAGCACTATAAAGTGTGCTTAAGTCACATCAACCTTAAAATCATTAGCCCATCTATTTATTTTCATGCCAAACAGCAGTTAAACACTCACAATAATAGTTTCCATGCTTTTTGCAACTTTTCACAAAAGTTGACTTTTTGACTAACTAGGGGTAAAATCGTAATTTGCCACTATCAGGTCGCAATAGTTATTATTCACTTTCTCTGACCCTCAGAGTTTTTAAGTGAATGTAAAAGAAGACAAAAATACGTGCAGGTATCTCTAACTACTCACAAAAGCCTCTTACCTCGGATCACGTCAAGTGACCTCACTTCCTCGATGCTGCTCAATCTCACAGTCCGATCAGCTCTCAATGTAAACTCCGGAGCTGTAAATAACCATTCCTTAGGTTAATTATAATTTTCCTACTGTATTACACATTAATACAGTCTATTTTCCCTTAATGGGCCTTAATAATCCTTAATGGGCCTAACTATGCCTTAAGCCCATTTTCATTTTACTATTCATTTTTGTTGGGCCTATTGGGCTTGTAGGGCCCACCAACTCTTATTGGGCTTGTTCTAGGCCCATTACACCTTATTGGACCTAAAATATTTGGGCTTGACCCATTGGGCCTCTCGGCCACATGCCATGGCCGAGAGCTACCCATGCCTCGGTTTCACCATGATATGTCATCCATGCCTATTATCTAGCCAATTTCACTTAGGCATTTTCACAAACACTTGGTAGGCAACATTACTAACCATCATATAGTTCATTTAGGCATTTTATCAAACACCTTGATTGCCAACTAATTACATGTATTAATTAATCAAATTGATTAATTCTAATTACACCATAATTATTAACACATGTACATTAATCCATTTATGCCGAAAAATCATATTGACATTAATCAATATCCCATTACTCACTCTCGGCCTAACCCACTTTATGGTGATTTAATATGTTTCAATGCTTAATATATCAACATGCTTAAAATCATTCATACATTAACATATATGAAATTGAAAATTAGAAAATATACCAATTGTTGTGTTCACCCTTTGGCCGAAACTTTGGAGGCTCTCGGTTTGCACTCTATGGCTCCCTGATAGCCAATTCCAACATATGTCACTCTCCTTTCAATTTGGAACAACTTCCATGAAGGATGCAAGTTCCAATTATGCCTAATTCCTAATGATTTCTAGTGAGAGAAAGCTTGGAAAATATGTTTCAATGGTTTCTTCTTCTAGCTGAATTTGGTGTGATGAAGATGACAATGGTGTGGCTGAATTTATAAGCCATATACTTAGCCATTAAGCTTTACTTTTCAGCAATTATACTTGACTTTCCAAACCTTAGCCATGAGTCACCTTATGAGTCACCTTATGAGTCATAGTTAACTTTAACTATGGTTAGATATTTATCTCATGGGCTTTTCCATTTGGGCTTCTCGGTTTGGGCTTTCTTAAGGGCTTTCGGGTCAAATTTTTTACTATATCTCGAGCCTTTAATTGTCTCAAAATTTGGCCAATCAATTGGTCCAACAATTCGGTCTAAAGGACCTAAGAATTTCGATATATGCTTAGTATACCTTAATGGGCTTTAAAATTTTCACCTTAGGCCCATTACGTTTTTAACCATTAAATTTATTTCAGAATCCTTCCGAATAAATTTTCCTTACTTTTGGGGATGATTATCTTGTATTCTGGCCAAGAATAGTTTTCCCCAAATTTTCCTCCACACTTAGGTTAATTTTTAATCATGATTAGTCAACTATGGTAAAAGTCCACTTTCTTAACTATAGTTGACTTTTTCCTTAACCATTGACTAAGTTGACTTTTTCTCCAAATTTTGAAAGTGTCATATCTTATGTCTTACACTCTCGTCTTTATGTTTCAACCATTCCCGATGGATAATTTCACCCGAAACACCTTATCTCACCAAAAAGGTCCATTTTACCCTTTTTAGCTTTTACTCTCATTTTCTTTGTTCGGGACTAAATCAAGCTGACTTACCTTCATGAGCTCTCTATGCTCTCTTATTTTAAGTTCTTATTTTCAGTCAGAATGATTTAGATTTACTCAGTTTAGCCTGTGACAGTTATAGTTCACATTAGGCTCTTTATGTAGCTTTTGTGTGTTAAATCATTTCACTAACACTTTAAGTCTAGTAAATACTCTTCTTATGATTCAACTATAATTACATAGTGTTCATACACATAGAAATCATAAGGAATAAGCTACAAACATCTGGGTCTGACACAATGTGATGATGTATTGATAATGTTTTTACATCGTTGGGACAGCTCGGGAATTCCAGAGAGGAATGCAAGGTTAGTCCATCTTTAGGGGGAACGATTGCACTATACGAGGTGCAACGAGGTAAAGGAAAAGCTTAAACTCATTGTGTATATGATTTTGTGATGATAATTGTAGAATCAAACGTTTTAAGAAACAAGCATGTTTTACGAGTTGTGATTGAGTTATTGCACACGGCTTTATAGCCAGTTGGGGCCCAATTTTTATGAGTTGTAAACAAAATGTGAAATTGTTAGACAAACCATTTGAGTTTAAAATGTGAAACGGGATGTGGGCTATACGTTAAGGCGTACTAAGATTTAAGTAATGTGTGCGTGGTTTTGCCAGTTTGAGCTCAGTTTTTGACATGTTTTGTGATGAGTACAAAAAGGGGTTTTCAGATGAATTTTATGAGAAAAACCATTATGAGCTTTAGGTGAAGGCAAAACGATTTTATATGATAATGGCTATTACTGAGACTTAGGCGTGTCATGTGAATACACATTGGGCCTTGCTCTGGTAGGATGTAAGTCCGAACCTTGCTCTGGTAGCATGTAAGTTTGATATTCCTCTATTTTGGTAATGAGAGATACCTCCGTTCTGGTAAAAATGACCCCCACTCTAGTAGCTCTGGGTGGCCTTACTTTAGTAGCATGTAAGACCGATAGTGTTCATGAGGAGAGGCCTTGCTCTGGTAGCATGTAAGTCCGGGCCTTGTTCTGGTAACACGTAAGACCAATACACCATGTACACGACCATATTGTCGACATTCCCTTTTTTGAGGATGCCTGGGATGTGTACCTAGAGGAGATTATTTTGATATGCCATGACGAATGTTTTATTTGAGTTTATTTGCCTAGTCTCCGTTTTACACATGAGATTGTGTTTTGGTGGCTGTTCCACGTGCATTACTACTAAGGTGATTTTTATCACGTTTCATGGGAAAAGCCATTATTGCATCCTTATTTCCATATGCTTGTATCTATGGTTTTCATACTGAACCATTTACTCTCATGTTTCTATATGATTTTAGAGAAATGAGATGAGAATGATGTTTAATGATTTCATGCTACGTTTTCTACTAAGTTTATTGAGTTTCACTTGCAAAACAAAATGATTATGTTGTGTAATTAATCATTTTTTTAATGAGTCCCTTACCCCCTTACTAAGCGATTTAGAAGCTCACCCTATTTTATATTCCCCCCAGATTTCCTCAAGTGAAGAGAGTTTTTCCTGCGACGTACGGAGTAGTGGCTAGTAGAGGACTTGAGCTCTAGGCCATATATTGTATTTTGAGGTATACTTTAACATTTCATGTACCCAGACTAAAGTTGTAATTACAGACACTTGATGTACAATGATGTATGAGATATATTAGGATTAATTAACTCTGTATTGAGGAAATGTATATTGGTATGATATATGAATATTAGATGATGAGATCCTGAGGTGAAAGTCTTATAATTTATATATCATGATAACATTGCATAAGAATGCACCTGGAATTATGTTTTGATGTAAATAAGTTTTAAATTTGCCCTATTTTTCGTGCTTTCGAGGCGTCACAAGGTTTATTTGGTTTCAAAGCTTAGGGTGTTTAGTAC
The DNA here is from genome assembly GCA_033439115.1 of Firmiana major. NCBI lineage: Eukaryota > Viridiplantae > Streptophyta > Magnoliopsida > Malvales > Malvaceae > Firmiana > Firmiana major. The sequence goes on from CM065898.1 coordinate 36,205,904, forward strand.
TGTCAGTGTCGGTTAAGTGAAATAGAATACATCCCAAGTGTCTGTATAAGTATGGTCATGAACTGAAATTGAGGATTGAAATTTCAATCTGGTTTGATGTGTACGCATAGGAACGTATTGAGGTTGAAAATGAGTGGATGACAAGGTCGTTTGAGGAGGCAGGCAGAGCCACCTCCATCACCTGCCCCACAACGGGAGAATCCTAACTCTCGATTTAACCGGATTGAGACAGATGTGCGGTAGGGTTTTGAGTAGATGGCAGCGCTATTCGTGCAACATTTTGGAGTTAATACCTCGGGTACTACTCCTACACCACCACAAGGACCTCCTGCGGCCCCAATACAGATGGACCCGGTGCCTCCCACCACTCAGTTCAATGACAGAAATATAGTCTGACTGAAGGACTTTTTGGAAATGAATCCACCCGCATTCAACCTGAGAAAGGATCCCGTAGAGACTGAAGAGTGACTGACTGAGTTAAGAGGCATATTTGACTATTTGGGATGAACTGATGCTGAGAGGGTCAATATGGGTGCTTATATGTTGAAAGTGATAGCTCGAGATTAGTGAGATACTACCTAGGGTATTCTGATGTCCCGACAGGATGTGATTAGTTGGGAAGAGTTTCAGAAGGTCTTTAGAGCCCAATACATACCACGAGCTACCCAGAGAAGGATGTAGGCTGAGTTTTCGAGTTTGGTACAGGGCGATATGTCTATGGATGATTATGAGAGTCGATTTACCACTCTGTTGAAATATGATCCAGAGACCTTTAAGGATGAAGAGCTCCGCACCAAGAGATTTGTATATGAACTGAAGCCCATCATCAGAGATCGATTGATAGGGTCGTGTATTACTGAGTTTAGAGATGCTCTGAGATAAGCACAAGAGATTGAGAGGGGAATCGAAATGGTAAAATCCCAGAATGAGTTCAGAGCAGTGGCTAGAGATAAGGGTAATAGACCAGCGATTTCCCAAATATATGTTCGGAGAGGTTCTTTCAGAAGAGGAAGGATTGAGGTACAGAAGGGCAAATTGGAGAGACCAAGAGCTTTTCCCATCATTAGGGAGACCCCTCGAGATGTCAAGCCTACGATAAGGGTTTGTAGAGATTGTAATCGATCGCATGAGGGAAATTGTACTGGGTTGATCCGTGGATGTTTTAGATGTGGATACATGGGTCATAAAGTAAAAAACTGTCCTCAACCTCAGAGACCACATGCTCAAGAGCCTACCAGATAGCAGCCTTAGAGAGTAAATCTCCTAAGACGGGCCACTGCTACAGAGAAAGGAAAGAAACCCGTCACAGTGGGACGTGTGTTTGCTTTGGATAAGGAAACAGCAGACACTTCTGCAGAAACTATAAGAGGTACACTCTCTATTTGTAATCATAAGGCTCTTGTGTTGATTGATCCGGGATCCATGCATTCGTTTATTTCTTAGCATTTTGCATGTAGTTTAAATTTGAAGTTTAAACCCCTAGAGTATATTCTACATGTAAATACCCCTATGCGTGAGTTGCAGAGAACGGATATGATATGTAGGGGATATGAAATAAAAGTGAGAGATAGAGTAATACTAGCAAATCTCATGATGTTAAATATACATGGGTTTGATGTAATTTTGGGAATGGATTGGCTAGCAACCAATCGAGTGAGTTTAGACTGCTACACTAAGATAATACCTTTCTCCCTACCTGAACCCTACAATGTACATTTGAAATATTGAGAAAATAAATGTGTGAAATTTTTCTAAGCAATTGGAAATTTATGATGTTACTTTTTGAGGGTATTAAATTTGCTTTTAATGTGAAGGTTATGAAATGCTCATTTCAGATGATAACATGGAATATCCGAGGATTGAGGATATACCTGTGGTGTGTGAATATTTGGATGTCGTCACAGATGAATTGCTCGGTTTACCACCAGAGAGAGAGCTGGAGTTTACCATTGATTTGGTACCAGATACTCAGCCTGTCTCTAGACCTCTATATAGGATGGCATTAGTGGAATTAGAGGTGTTGAAGAAACAACTACAGGAGTTATTGGATCTAAGATTTATTAGACACAGTGTCTCACCGTGGGGAGCACCAGTGTTATTTGTAAAGAAGGATGGTAGTCTCAGATTATGCATAGACTACCGACTATTGAATAAAGCCACTGTGAAGAATAAATACCCATTGTCGAGGATTGATGATCTACTTGATCAGTTGAGAGGGGCCTCAGTCTTCTCTAAGATTGATTTAAGATCGGGCTATCACCAATTGAGAATTAAAGAGGAAGATATTCCGAAGACGGCCTTCAAGACAAGGTATGGCCATTATGAATTCCTAGTGATGCCCTTTGGATTGACAAACGTCCCTGCAGCCTTTATGAGATTAATGAATGAGGTGTTTAGAGACTATCTAGATACGTTTGTGATAGTCTTTATTGATGATATCTTGGTGTACTCTCGGTCTTATGAGGAGCACGCACAACACTTGTGGTTAGTACATCAGATACTTTGAGATAAGCAATTGTATGGAAAGCTTAGTAAGTGTGAGTTTTGGTTGGATCAGATAGCTTTCCTTTGTCATATAGTTTTAGCAAAGGGAGTATCAATTGATCCAACTAAAGTGGAGGCTGTGCTTAATTGGGAAAGACCGAGGACAGTTACAGAGGTACAAAATTTTCTTAGATTGGCAGGATATTACAGAAGATTTGTAAAGGGATTTTTCAGGATTGTCGCTCCTTTTACCAAGCTCACGCGCAAGGAGACTCCATTCATATGGACTAATCAATGTGAGCTCAATTTTCAGGAACCAAAGAGGAGATTAACAGCGGCCCCTGTGTTGACTATCCCTGAGGGATGAGGAGGATTTTTAGTGTATAGTGATACTTCCCATCAAGGATTAGGGTGTGTGCTCATGCATCACAGAAGAGTGATCGCCTATGGATTGCAACAGTTGAAAGATCATGAATAGAATTACCCCATGCATGATTTGGTGTTAGCCGTTGTTGTATTTACCTTGAAGATCTGGTGGCACTACTTATATGGGGAAAGATTTCAGATCTTCACCGACCACAAGAGTTTAAGGTATTTTCTTATCAGAAAGAGTTAAATATGAGACAAAGGAGATGGATAGAACCCCTTAAGGATTATGATTGCGAGATTCTATACCATTTAGGGAAGATGAACTTAATTGCTGATGCCCTGACCAGGAAGAGTATGATATCTGCTATGATGATCAGGGAATGGGATTTATTAGAGTAGTTCACCGAAGACCAGATCAGAGTTAAAGAGGTAGAGACTGGATTTTTGGCTAGCTTGCTAATAGAGCTTAAGATCATGGATGGAATTAGAATTGGGCAGCGTGATGATTAGAGGTTGATTGATATGGTTAGCCAAGCCGAACAGACTTCGCAGTCAGATCTCTTAGTCAGTGAGGATGGATTGTTGAGATTTAGAGGATGAATTTGTGTATCAGATGATGATACCCTGAAGAAACAGATACTGAGAGAATCCCACTGCTCGCGATACACCATGCTCCCAAGGAATACTAAGATGTACCGAGATTTGAGTAAGGTGTACTGGTGGAGTGGTATGAAACGAGACGTGGTAGATTATGTGGCCAGATGTTTAGTGTGCCAGCAAGTGAAAGCTGAGCATCAGAAGCCCCAAGGATTATTACAACATTTACCTATACCTACATGAAAATAGAAGCATGTCACCATGGACCTTATTATGAGTTTACTGAGGACCCGAAGAGGTCGTGACGCTATTTGGGTCATAGTGGATAGACTGACAAAAACTACCCACTTCTTTTCCATCTAGAGCACAGATACTATTGATGCCTTAGCTGAGTTATATGTCAGCGAGATAGCTAGATTACATGGGGCTCTAGTGAGTACTACTTCTGACAAATATTCCTGATTTACCTCTAAAATTTTAACCCATTTTCATGAGTCCATGGGATCTCGATTGAGTTTTAGTACTACCTATCATCCTCAGTGAGATGGTCAGTCAGAGAGGACTATTTAGACCCTGGAGGATATGTTGAGGGCGTGTACGATTGAATTTAACGGATCATGGGATGATCACCTGCCCCTAGCAAAGTTTGCGTAAAATAATAGCTGTCATGCGAGTATTGGAATGGCACCTTTGGAGGCTCTATATGGTAGGAGGTGTAGATCCCCTGTTGCTTAGGATGAAGTGGGTGACAGAAAGATAAATGCTCCCGAGCTTGTTGAACAGGCTGTACAGAGTGTGAAACTCATATGTGAGAGATCATGAATTGCACAAAGTAGACAGAAAAGCTACGAGGATGTGCTTAGACGGCCACTCGAGTTTAATTTTGGAGATGCTGTATTTCTGAAGATATCACCAAGTAAGGGTATCATGAGGTTTGGAAAGAAAAGGAAATTGAGTCCTCGATACACTGGACCATTCGAGATTCTTAAGAGAGTGGGAGAGGTAGCCTACAGGTTGGCATTACCCCTACAGATGTCCGAAATACATAACGTCTTCCATGTATCTATGTTGAAGAAGTACCACTCGAACCCTTCTCATGTCATAGAGTATATAGAGCGATGAACATACAAGAGGACATGAGCTATACTGAAGAACCGAATCCTCGATAGAAAAGAGAAAGTGCTTCGGACTAAAAGCATCCCATTAGTGAAAGTTTTATGGAAACATCACTCAATGGAGGAGGCAACTTGGGAATTGGAAAGCTACATGAAGGAGAAGTACCCCCATCTGTTTGACGAGTCGAGTTGAATTTGGAGGACCAAATTCTTTTGAAGGTGGGGAGGATGTGAGACCTGAGAATTTTACACATCTAATTTTGTAATGTGAACATGAAGTGTAATTGATTGAGCTAAATGTGATGTACTCATATATTGAGGTAGTAAGGAATGAGATTTCTAAGTGATGAATGAGTATTGAATGAGAAATAATCAATGGAGTAAACTATGGTAATTATATAAAGAGATTTTATGTCAAGTGTACAACCATAGTGTAAAACTATGAGGCCAGATCGATCTTGGAGAAGAAGGGATCAATCTGGTAGGCCAAAGTGACAAGGAATGAGGAATATAAATGAGTAGACCGATCTCTAATGGAAGCAGATCGATCTCCATGTGATTCTGCCTTAAAGAGATCGATCTCTTATAGGAGCAGATCGATCTCCAAATGTTTCTGTAAAATGCAGATCGATCTCTTATATAAGCAGATCGATCTCCAAATGTTTCTGTAAAATGCAGATCAATCTCCTTAAGATTATGAGATCGTTCTTACCCCTCGACAAATCGATCTGGTAGGCATAAAAAGTGCCCAAAACATTCCCAAATTCAAAGGCATATCGATCTCCTACAAGAGCAGATCGATCTCCTGCCCTCCGCCTATATAAGGACCCCTGTGTTTTTTGCTGGAACTCATCTCCTCTCTCTAGAAAATTAAAATCCCTAACTTTCTCTCTCCTCTAAAACACCCATTTCTGTTCGAATCAGAGGTTATGGCAAGAAAGAAAGTTGTTCCTTATCAAAAGGAGAACATACTTTGAAATCGAAGGACGATTTGAGCTGAGGCATGATTTGAGCACCACAAGTTTTGGGTAAATTTCTAAGCTTTAATCTTTGATTTGGAACTAGATTTCTGCGATTGTAGCTGTAGATGTTGTGATAAATTGTTTAAAAATGATTAGGGTTGATAGAAATATTGAAAAATTATGAGAAATTGCTTTGGTGAGGATTTTGAGATGTTAAATGAGAATGTGAGCAATTATGCTCGATGTTGAGATTTGAGACAATGTGATGATGTATTGATGACGTTTTTACATCGTTGGGACAGTTCGGGAGTTTTAGATAGGAATGCAAGGCTAGTTGGTCGTTAGGGGGGAACAATTGCACTATATGAGGTGCAACGAGGTAAGGGAAAACTTAAACTCATTCTGTATGTGATTTTGTGATGATAATTATAGTATGAAACATTTTAAGAAACAAGCATGTTTTACAAGTTGTGATTAAGTTATTACACACGGTTTTATAGCCGGTTGGGGCCCAATTTTTATGAGTTGTAAACAAAATGTGAAATTATTTTACAAACTGTTTGAGTTTAAAATGTGAAACGGGATTTGGGCTCTACGTTAAGGCGTACTGAGATTTGAGAAATGTGTCTGTGGTTTTACTGGTTTGAGCTCGGTTTTTGACATGTTTTGTGATGAGTACAAAAAGGGCTTTTTAGATGAATTTTATGAGAAAAACCATTATGAGCTTTACGTGAAGGCAAAACGGTTTTATATGATAATGGCTATTACTAAGACTTAGGCGTGTCATGTGAATACACATCGGGCCTTGCTTTCGTAGCATGTAAGTCCGGGCCTTGCTTTGGTAGCATGTAAGTCCGATATTCCTCTGTTTTGGTAACGAGAGATGCCTCCGTTATGGTAATGTGAGATGACCCCCGCTCTAGTAGCGCTGGGTGGCCTTGCTTTGGTAGCATATAAGTCTGGGCCTTGCTTTGGTAGCATGTAAAACCGATAGTGTGCATGAGGAGAGGCCTTGCTCTGGTAGCATGTAAGTCCGGACCTTGCTCTAGTAACACATAAGACCAATACACCATGTACAAGAAAATATTATCAACGTTCCCTCTTTTAAGGATGCCGGGATGCACACCCAGAGAAGATTATTTTGATGTGCCATGATGAAAGTTTTATCTTAGTTTATTTGCCTAGTCTCCGTTTTACACATGAGATTGTGTTTTTGTGGTTGTGCCACGTGTATTACTACTGAGGTGATTTTATCACATTTTACGAGAAAAGCCATTATCACCCTTATTTCCATATGCTTGTAACTATGGTTTTCATACTGAACCATTTACTCTCATGTTTCTACATGATTTTAGAGAAAATAGATGAGAATGATGTTTAATTATTTCATGCTACGTTTTCTACTAAGTTTATTGAGTTTCACTTGTGAAACAAAATAATTGTGCTTTGTAATTAATCATTTTTGTTAATGAGTCCCTTACCCCTTTACTGAGCGATTTAGAAGCTTACCCTATTTTATATTCCCCCCAGATTTCTTCAAGTGAAGAGAGTTTTTCCTGCGATGTACGGAGTAGTGGCTAGTGGAGGACTTGAGCTCCAGGCCATATATTGTATTTTGAGGTATACTTTAACATTTCATGTACCCAGACTAAAGTTGTATTTATAGACACTTGATGTAGAATGATGTATGGGATGTATTATGATTAATTAACTCTATATTGAGGAAATGTATATTGGTGTGATATATGATTATTAGATGATGAGATCCTGAGGTGAAAGTCTTATAATCTATATATCACGATGTATTACATTGCACAGGAATGCACCCAGAATTGTGTTTTGATGTAAATAAGTTTTAAAATTGCCCTATTTTCTGCGCTTCCAAGGCGTCACAGCACTGTAGTTCTTTTGTGATAAATAAGATATGTCGAAAACCATGGTGATTTCCTCGTGTAGACTGAGTGTCACACTGTGAGATGTTCGCATGTGGATTTAGAGACGTGGTATTGATTATCCATTGAGATAGGGTCCACGGGTGTACGTTTTATCGTATGTATGTCACGGAGTATGTTGTACCGTGTGTTGTTATGATGTGTATGAGGAGTTGGTAGCGGGCGGTTGTGATGGACTGACCCCCCTTCCGTTGCAGCAGTGATTGCTCCGCACATCGAGATCTGTGTAGCTTGGGATCACCATTATAGGATATAGCCATAGTTCAGGATATTATTGCATTTAACCACAGAGTTTCACATGATATATCACTTGATTTTATGATACGAATAGACCTGAGGGATGGGTCGAAATTCGAGTGTTGTGTTGTGAATAATTTAAATGTCATATTTTCTTTGATTTGAATGTAAATGGCATAATTTATCTAAAGGCATTGTCAAATTATAAAGATACATTGTTTTGCACGAAATGCCTACATTTGAGAACTAAGCATGATTTCTGTACATAGGATTTAATTTGTACAAGTATATGTATATATTTTAAATACATGATTTTAAAGTGAGCTATGGAAATGATATTTTCGAGGCATAACATTATTTTAAGTAGATAGTGTAGATGTCTACTTGCTTGCCTGATTTCCTTATTGAGCTGTGAGCTCACCTTTTTTTTTACACCTCTCTACAGAGCATTCGCAGTAGAGCGAGTACAATTGAGGGATAGTATTCTTGTTGTCCGCTGTCATTTTCTATCGATCGACAGGTATATACTTTTTGTACGGTTTTGTATCTAAACATATAAACAGCACAGTGATGTAAACGATGTAAATTATGGGGGATGTATTTTTTTTAGATTTTATATGAGATCACTTATGTTATAAAAGAAATTACAGTTAGTAGATAGTATATTGACTTGTATGTATGATAATGGATGAATGGTACGGTAAGCGAGAATAATAGCATTGAATCACAGCCCAACTGTTGAGAAGGAGAAAGGTAAGTAAAAAATGAAAACAATTTGTAGTGGTTTTGGTTAAGTCACGGAGGGTCGTGACAACCTACCTCTTAGACACAAAAGCAAGGAGAGTCACCCCCCGTCTTTCTGCACATTCAGCTATCGACGTTAACAACATTTCTCCCCCAACATAACTACCTCTCAAACTGGTTGCGTCTTCTCTGTCTCGTCAGACCACCCCCGATCCATCCTCTTCTTCTCGGTTTATCTCTTCTGTGTTCTTGAAATCTAACACACATTTTCTGTCTCTTTTCTTTTTAAATAAACAGGCCATCATGTCTTCCTACTCTTTCATTACCATCTGCTCGTCATCATCACTCTTACCAGCTTCTACCTACGTTTCTTTCTTGCCTTATTTTGACCTTTTGCTGATTGTTTCAGCTATATAAATATATATCACTTACCTAACGCTTTCAGGTTGGCAAGCCATTTACATTATCCTCGATCTTATGACTTTACCTCTCGGTTTCACTGACATCCTCATGTTTTATTTCTCTTGTTTTCTGCTTCCATCCTATATATATATTTTACCCGTTTCGGTCAGTCTCCTCTTTCTCGTTCTCTACCAGTTTCTAGGCCACCCTTCCTTTTCTTCCTGCTGCAGTCGTTCCTATTACAATTCTTATATATACATATATATATATATGTACTGAATCACTATCATCCACTAACTCCCACCTTCACCATTGTGTGGCGGTGTAACGATCTCTGTAGTCTGAGGTCTCTTTGCAGGTGTCTGTCTAGTAGCATCAAGCTGTCCGACTGGACCTCGTCTATCATCAGCCCCTAACTTCTGCGCAACCATCTCAACAATACGATTTTCATGCATATAAATCAGTAAAACTCAGTGCGAACAAGGCTCCAGCACTCTGTATGTAAGTCAAAACATCAAATCTAGTGCGAGCAAGGCTCTAGCATGATTTATACTCGTTTAAATATGATAGGATGCTTTATTTAGATAAAATACTTTCAAAATCATAATTGGCACCTCACATGTGTCCCTTTCATGCAAATCATGAAAATCAATAGTCAGCCTATCGATAAATTGCTTAAATCAAGCAATATATTTCATAAAAATATCAAAAACATGTTAGTCATGCAATTTATTAAGCTTACTACCCTTTTTGTAAAATTCGTAACAAGGGGAAAAATGATCTTTTTTCCCACTGATACCCTAAATTTCGTAGAAATAATTATTTCATTTCTAAATACTTTATGAAATTTTGGGCCCTATAAATCCCTGTAAAAATACGCATAGATATCTCTAAGCACTTACAAAATTCCCTTATCTCAAATCACTTTGTACTGTCTGACTTTCCAATGCTGAGAAATCGCTTAGTCCAATTCGCTCCCAATTAAATCTCCGGAGCTGGATATAGCCATTTATGGGGTTAAATATAATATATTTACCCATGTTTCACTTTTACAGGGCTTACTTTAAAGCATTTGGGTCCGTTTACTCTTATTAGGCCCAATTGCACCCTAATGGGCCATAATCGATCTTACGCCCATTTTCACTTACTATTCCCTTCATCAAGGCCTATTGGGCTCATGGGGCCTATCAACACTTACTGGGCTTCGTTCTAGGCTCTTTGGAGAGCTCGTACAATTATTTTACGACAATTGATTTCTAATTCCAAAACATAATTCATTTTATACGAAATTAATCCGTCACTTATGCGATGAATTTCTAACGCGCATAACTATACAAATTATCGTAAATGAGATTTACTTATCCGATATTCTGTGATGTTATGCAAATCGAGGTTAACTCGAGCTCTCGTTTGTTGCCAATCGTCGAGCCACACATTTATATATTTACCGGGTCAATTTCAGTCAAATATAATTTCAATTAAATATTTTAAAAATTAAATCGGTCAATTTTGACCACTTACTGCCCTACCAGTATCTCGATTGGACCACTAAATTTTTTCTCCCCTTTTCTTTCCTTTCTTTCTTGGCTAAATCGATCCTATCCGGTTTAGCACAGTTCCATTTTCACTGAACCGATCATACCAGTTCAGTCCTGACTTCGTCGTTCACGGTGTTTTCGGCCGTTTCCCAGCTCCCCTCTACCACCGTTCGACTTGTCTTTGACTGGGGAACGTTCAGCTGGCCTCGAATTGGACCGATGGGCGCTGGTGTTGCTGAATTTCTCACTTCTCTCCTCAGTAATCTCCCTCATCGATCTCCTCTTTCCAACTTCGTCGGCGCGCGTATTGGTGCCTGGTGGCTCTCACGTGGTCGAATTTTTTTTCCATATTGTCGGGATAATTTCCCGAGGTGAAATTTTTTTATTTATCACCATAAATTCGTATCTTGATCAATTGGACTTGGAATTCAATTATTTCTTCTTTATTGATCAAGATTTCATAGATCTATATTTATAATGAAAACTTCTTACCGAATTGATACCAAATTTTGGGTCATTTTGACCTATTTACCCTTTTTCGCATTTTACGTATTTGTCTAACTATTTCATTCACATTTATATGATCAAAATCATCCGTCTTATGATTCCATTAAATATAATAATGTCATATAACATGTAAATCATAAGGAATGTCATACAAAATACGAGTTTCACAGATCTCCCCCTCTAAAGAAATTTGGTTCTCCAAATTAGAACCAAATCAGTCTGTAAATAACTCTGGGTACTTCTTCCGCATCATATTTTCCAACTCCCAAGTAGCTTACTCTGGAGTTTGATACTGCCAAAGAACCATCATGAGAGAGATCGTCTTAGACCGTAATACCTTCTCCTTCCTATCCAATATCTGAATCGCTCTCTCGACATATGACATGCTCTCATTAAGCTCCAACGACTCGTAGCTAATCATGTGTGTTGGATCCGGATGGTACTTCTGAAGCATAGAGACATGGAAGACGTTATGAACACCTGCTAACTCTGGTGATAATGCCAACCTATAAGCCTTGTGTCCCACTCGCTCCAGAATCTCAAGGGTCAAATATAATGAGGACTCAGTTTACCTTTCTTCCTGAACCTTGTAATACCCTTGGAAGGAGAAACCTTAAAAAATATTGACTCACCAACGGTAAACTCTAGTGGTCCCCCTCTCCTGTCCGCATAACTCTTCTGTCAACTCTGAGCTATTTGTAACTTCTCACATAATACCCGAACATCCTTAGAGGTCTGTCTAACCAAGTTAGGAGCAAAAATGTGTCTGTCACCAACCTCTTCTCATCCAATAACGGATTGGTATCTGCGTCCATATAGTGCCTCATATGGTGCCATCCCGATACTCGAGTGGTAACTGTTGTTGTAGGCGAACTCAACTAGTGGCTAGTGGTTATCCCAAGAGCCTCTAAAATCCCACACACACGCTCTCAACATATCCTCCAGAGTCTGTATAGTCCTCTCTGACTGACTATCTATCTGAGGATGGAAAGCGGTGCTAAAACTCAGCTGGGTCCCCATCGCTACCTAAAAATGTTCCCAAAAGTGGAAAGTGAAGCGGCATCCCGATCAAAAACAATACTTAGTGGAACACCATACAGCTGTACTATCTCTCGGACATACAAGTTTGCTAACGTACCTAGAGTATCAGTAGCTCCCATAGCTAAGAAATGGGCTGACTTCGTCAACCTATCCCCAATCACCCAGATGGCATTATGACCTTTGCGGGTCCTTGGTAAACATATCACAAAATCCATGGTGACGTGCTCCCACTTCCATGTCGTATCGATAGATGCTGCAACAATCCTGCAGGCTTTTGATGCTCTACCTTTACTTGCTGATAGACGAGATATCTAGCGACATATTCTGCAATATCTCTCTTCATCCCAGACCACTAATAAACTTTCCAAAGATTCTGATACATCTTTGTGTTCCCCGAATGTATCGTATATTGTGTCGAATGAGCCTCAAATAAAATCAATATCCTGATCTCTAGATCCTCGAGAACACATACTCTACCTTGAACCTCAGTAATCCATCTGTACTCAGCACAAGATCAGTACCCACACTTGCTTGTACCTGACTCAACCAGTCGATACATTGTCGATCACTCTGCTGAGCCTATCGAATATGACATATCAAATCTAGCTCCAATCTCAGGCTAGCCATAACATTAAACCTATCTGTATCAAGTGGGGCTACATCTAAACTGAGGTTCGTGAACTGCTCCAACAATTCATGTTTCTGAACAATCATAAATGATACCAACTCGAGACTCTTCCTGCTCAAGGCATCAGCAACTACATTTGCCTTAGCTGGGTGGTACAGGATCTCACAATCGTAGTCCTTCAAGAGCTCAAGCCATCTTCGTTGTCTCATATTCAGCTCTTTCTGCGAAAATAGATACTTGAGGCTCTTGTGCTTCATAAATATCTGAAATTTCTCACCCTAGAGATAGTAGCACCATACCTTTAAAGCAAACACCACGGTCGCCAACTCTAAATCATGGGTTGGGTAGTTTCTCTCATGATCCTTCAGCTGTCTAGATCCGTAGGCAACTACCCTCCCTTCCTGCATAAGTACATAGCCCAGTCCCTGGTGTGATGTGTTCGTATACATAAAAAAACCTCCTAAGCTGGTAGGAATGGTGAGAATCGGAGCAGTGGTCAACCGACGCTTAATCTCCTGAAAACTCTTCTCGTAAGTATCGTCCTACATAAACTCAACATCTTTCCGTGTAGGACGTTTCAACAGATGAGCTAGTCTGGAGCAACCCTCAACAAATCTTCGATAATAACCTGCCAACCCCAGAAAACTCCTGATCTCGTGATGGTTCTGGGCCGTTATTACTGAACGACTGCCTCTATCTTAGATGGATCTATTGACATCCCATCCCTCGATACTACATGGCCCATAAATGATATCTGCTCTAACCAAAAGTCACACTTACTGAGCTTGGTATACAACTATCTCTCTCGGAGGGTTTGCGGAACTATCCTCAAATGTTACTCAAGATCTTCCATGGACTTGGAATAAACTAATATATCATCAATGAACACTATCACAAACTAGTCTAGGTATGGCCTGAACACATCGTCCATCAAAGCCATAAATGCTGCAGGGGCATTCGTCAATCCGAATGGCATAGCTAAGAACTCGTAGTGACCATATCGGGTACGAAATGCTGTCTTGGGTACATCTCCACTCTGTATCCTCAACTTATGCTACCCAGATCACAGATCTATCTTAGAAAAGACTAGTGTTCTCTGAAGCTGATCCAACAGATCATCAATGCGTGGAAGAGGGTACTTGTTCTTAATGGTAGCCTTATTCAACAATCTGTAGTCTATACACAGTCGAAGGCTCCCATCCTTCTTCCTTACAAACAAGATCGAAGCTCCACAGGATGAAATGCTCGGTCTAATAAACCCTTTCTCAAGCAACTCCTGCAACTGCTTCTTCAGCTCCTCAAACTTAACTGGAGCCATCCTATACGGTGGTATGGATATCGGCTCTGTACCAGGTACCAACTCAATACAGAATTCCATCTCTCTATCCGATGATAACCCTAGTAGATCATCCGAAAGGACATCAAGAAACTCTGCAACCACCGGAATGTCTCTCAATTTCGGACGTGCCTTATCTATGCCAACCACATATGCAATGAACCCTTTAAAATACCATTTCCACTATTTGTAACATAATTCATCATAGAAGTATCCATTATAAATAAATAAATTCACCTCATAGATATGATGTATTATAACTATTCATTTTCCAATTGCAAACATCATATTCCTTTATTTCTTTTCAGCAAAATTTACAATACACTTTTCAGGAAAACTTACAGTTAGGCTATCTATCGTTGAAAACATTACTGTCTTAGCATAACAATCTAAAATAGCATGATTCGCAACCAACCAATCTATTCTAAAATTACATCGAAATCACTCATATTCAGTAAGATAAGATCGGTTGACATATCCCTTCCCCCTATTTTCAGCCTGTAATCCCTATATACATATTCATTCAATTGACTATCACTTTTAGGTGTAGAGATCAATAACATTCAATTAATGATGTGGGCTTTACATACTTTAACAACTTACATGCAAATGAAGGCGATATAAAGGAATGCGTAGCACAATGATCAAATATTAGAAATGCTTCTAAATAAAAAATTAGGATGGTACCTTTAATCACATTCGCTGAAGCGTCCGCGGTGTCCTGGTCCAATGCATGTACTCGCCCTTTGCCTATAACCTACTTCCCCTTCTCCTTAAATGTAGCTCTCCTGCTCAGAGCAGCAGTCTCAACATGAGCTCTCTCCTACCATTTACCTTTCTGTGGGGCAGTCTCAATCATCTCAGGGGAGTTCCTCATGACATGTCATGGCTTCCCATAACGAAAACATACTCTAGTAATCATTGGATAAGGCCTAGTACCATGAAATCTACCACATCTCCGACACTGCTCAGGAGTAGGTCGTGGTTCTCCAATTACTATACCCCTCGGTGGAGCTAAAGCAGAGTATACAGGAGGTCTAGCAGCTCTCTCCTGTATCTTTTCAATATTCGACCTCTTCCTAAAGAGCCGTCCTCCTCTCTTGACCACTATATCACCTCCAGATCTATTTCGATCTCTATCTCTATCTCTATCTCTGCTGACCATCCCTAACTCTGTAACATTTCGCTCAAAATCTTGCTCACACAACTCTGCCATGTGCACTACCTTATCATAAGTAGGGATGTCAAACGGAGCTAATCTAGATCTGATGTTTGGTCTCAATCCATCCATGAACTTTTAGACCTTTTGAGTCTCATTGCTCAATTTATCCGGGTCATACCTCCCAAAAGATATGAACCTGGACTCATACTCATCACCGGAGTGGTGCCCCTGAACCAAACTCATAAACTCCATCTGTACCTTCTACTGTGCAGTGGCCAAAATTTACTGCCTCTTAAAGGCCTCCAAAAATATCTCCCATGTAATCTCTCGGTGTCAGGCTCTCAAGATAGATACTGTGGATCTCCACCAGTGCTCTGCCTCGCCCTTCAACATAAATATGACAAAAGCAACCCTCTCAATCGATGTACACCTAAAGAACCCATACAACTTCTCCATCTCATATATCCAATCCTCTATAATAACCGGGTTCTTCACTCTTCTGAAAACTAGAGGTTTGAACTTCTGGGACTGTCGTAACCTATCCAACTCACAGTCATAACCCAGATCACTACCGCTCAGCTGTGGAGCAATAGGAGAAGCTGTATCTTGAATTAGAGGCAATGTAACGGTCTCTGTAGTCAGAGGTCTCTCTGCAGCTGTCTGTCCAGTAGCAACAAGCGGTCCGACTGGACCTCGTCTATCACCAGCCCCTAACTTTTGTGCAACTATCTCAACAAGGCTCTCTATACTCTACTTAATCCTAGTAATGTGTGCCTTAGTATCCCCTGATCTCTCAATAGGGTCTTGTGAAACCTGATCAGTCTGTGGCTCTGCACGACTCTCAGGCCTACCCTTACGGTCTCTAGCACGTGAACTCGTCCCTCAACCACAGCGTGTGATAGGCATAATGCCTAAATTCCTGCATCCATAACCATCTATTTGTCTAATCCCATCTTAATATACACAGTTATATCTAAACAAAGCACAGTAATATGGGGATGTAATTTCTTAACTATTATTACTGATTCATATCAGACCAACTCTAGCTTTAATACCACCTTTTTGTCACGACCTGTTCTACCAAAAATCACTACAAATTTTTCATTTTTTCTATACATCTCACCACCTCGTGACAATTCCATTTTGCGCTAGTTTGGCTATGAGCCAGTAATAATTCCAATGCCTATTCCATTTAATCATATTATTATTATGGTAATGACACCAGAGTCTCATGCAACATAAGAATAATTACATATGTTATAAAATTGTATGTATATACATTTACATTTATTTACATCCCTTATAATTACAATCGTTTACAAAACTATGCTATTATTTGTTCAGATACAAAACTGTACAATGTGTATACCTGATTCATGATGGGAAGCAGCGAATAACAAGGAATGTAGTCTCTACCCTCTCCCAACTATTGTGGATGTTCTGTAAGGGTGGAAAGTGAAAGGGTGAGCACAACTTGCTTAGTAAGGCAATAATGTAAGCAGGTAGATAACTACACTATCTACATGCTTATAATGTCATGATATAAAAATCATCTATATCCAGAGCATGAGGTATAATTAAAACTATGCCACATGTATATAAATATATCATGTACTGAAAACATGAAAATAGGCATGTAAACATGGAAAATCATCATGTCAACGTCTCATGCTCAACTAATTGAAAACTCAACATAAAACAACATGTCAAGGTTTAACACATTATCAAAACTTAATAAAACTCATCAACACATCATTAAAACCACATTTCATTTTAAAATCACAAATCGAGGTTAAAATCACAAATCGAGGTGTAACCCCTCCTTGGGGTCTGCCCTGGTCCATCTAGACCGTATGATATCACGTGAGGTATGTAGGTTATTGTACAGGAAAAGTTGAGGACTATGTCCTTGTGATCCCAGGTTACACGGATCCCGTTGTGTAGGGCATCACGGCTGCAACGGGAGCTGGGTCAGTCCTACCCACCAGAATATCAAATCACCAATCTCATAGTCATGACTACACGGTACAACGTACTCGATGAACCTATATCATAGTCTGTGGGTGCCTGCCATAGGTTTTATCCACCCCATACGATGTTGATAAACAACTCATGTCTCAAAATACATGTGTGAACTTATTATCTCACTGTGCTACAGAGTTTACAGGAGGCTCTAACACGGCTCTATGCATGTCACACCATGTCTAATGCGAATGAAGCTCCAGCACGACGCCATGCATATTATGATATCTAAAATCTCGTGCGAGCGAATCTCCAACACGATTTTATGCACATACAAAAATCTTAATATGACCAACACTCCAGTATGACTTTCATGTGTAATAAATCGATGTAAATCACGTACGAGCAAATCTCCAGTATGGTTTTATACACAATAAATCAATGTAAAATTACGTATGAGCAAGGCTCTAGTACGATTTGTATGCAGAGTGAGGCTCCAGCACTCTGTATGTAAGTTAAAACATCAAACTGCAGTGCGAGCAAGGCTCTAGCATGATTTATACTCATATAAATCTGATAGGCTACTTTATTTCGATAAAACACTTTCAAAATCATAATTAGCACCTCACACGTGCCCCTTTCATGCAAATCATGAAAATCAATAGTCAGCCTATCAATAAATTGCTTAAATCAAGCAATATATTTCATAAAATATCAGAAACATATTATTAACGCAATTTAGTAGCCTTACTACCCTTTTCGTAAAATTCTTAACTAGAGGCAAAACTGTCACGACCCTCAATCTACCGAGAATCCACTACAAAGTTTTTCATTTTTCGTTTATTATTTAATCCATTTCTTATTGTTTGTTCTTTACCTTTACCTTACCTGATCGTGAACAGCTACACCACCAACAGTTAGGCTGTGTATTGATGTCAATCTCATCCAATCAAATCATTTCAATTTACAATTCATTTAAACATAAACACTTGTATTTCTATATCAAAGTTGTTGTTCACATGTGTTTACAATTCTTTACATCCCTAAAAGTTACATTTCCAAAATATTACTGTGCTACGACATGTCTAGATACAAAAACTATACAAATGTGTATACCTCGAGTGATGGGATGCAACAGACACCAATTTCCAATCCTCAGTCGCTCTCTATCTACTGTAAGTGCTCTGCAGGCGGGGAAAATAAAGGGGTGGGCAAACCACGTGCTCAGTAAGGCAATCATGCGAACAGGTAGATAACTACACTATCTACGTGATCATGATGCCATGCTTAAACCACACATTTACTTGTCATACCCAGAATATAACAGTTCATGCTCGTGTTCATGATATGTAAAGCAGTTCATGCTATTTAAAACAGTGCACAATTCTTAAACAAATCATGGAAAATCAACATGCGTAAATCGAGTTCGAGGCATGGTAAATCATCATGCAATGTGCCATTAAATTTTTTTTTCATAATTCAGCACCAATCAATACAAAATCACCACTTATCAGGACTCAGCCCCTCCCTTGGACTGTCCTGAACCACAACACATTTCAAGCATGGATTCTTCATAAAATAATAGACATTTGAGATAGGAAAATAATATAATAAGGGTAATAACTAGGACTATAGCCATATCCTCTATGATCACAGACTACACAGATCCTAGTTTGCGGGTATCACTTCTATCTACTTTAGTATGGGAGGTGGGTCACTTCCAACCTGTCGGTCCATAGCAGAATATCCATCGTCTGAAGACGATATATATATCATATCCATACATGGTACATCGTACTCCATGCTATTTGCTTGGTACAACGTACTCCATGGACCCATATCATCACATCATACACTCCACATCTCGATACACACGTGCGAGCCTATTTATTCGACGTGGCACACAGCCTACCCGAAGCTCCTAGCACAGCTGCTAACATGTCATAAAACCACGTATGAGTAATCTTTAGCACGACAACAAGTATAGTGGACATCTAGTGTGAGCTATGCACCAGTACCATGTCAAAACTCATATGAAAACTAGTGCAAGCTAGGCTCCAGTACAATATCATAAAATTCGTATAAAACTCTAGTGCGAGCATCGCTCCAACATAATGCTTGTATAAAACATGTAAAATGTCGTGTGAGAAATGCTGTAGCACAATTCGTTTCCATAAAACTCATGTAGCTGGCTCATTCTTTACAAAGCATGGTTATAAAACCAAATCAAGCTATTTTTTGTGCAAACCATTTCAAATGCTAGCCAACCTACCAAAACACATGCTAAAAGCAGCAAAAGACTAAAGAACATCATGTTCTTGCTTTTCATGCACTTTTTCTCAAAAACCCAATTCTTTGCCCTTCAAACATCCATTTTATCCTAAGACCCTTAGATATCTTAAGAAATCACCCATGCGCCCGAAAGGCATACAGATATCCCTAAGGCTAACACAATTCTCTTACCTCAATTCTCGGTGAAGTAACTCTTTCTTCCCTTCCCACTTTTCACGATTGAGCTCAACTTGCTCCGCATATATCCTCGGGAGCTGCAAACATTTATTAATTATATAAGTTAATATCGATAACTCATGTTCTGACTTCAACTAGTCAGTGTATCTCATCGAGCCTATTTCATCAATTTTGGCGTATTATCTCATTTGGCCATCATTATGCCATTTCTAGTCAATTTAGCTAGCAACTCACCTAATAGCTTATCAAACACTTGGCATAGATGTTTTATCCAGAATATCTCATTCATTCATGCATTTCTACTACATCATTTATGCACATTTTATCACTTGAATAATCTCACCATGTGATTCCATCCAATCATCTCAAAATCATGCATATCACGTCACTCACACCTTAGTATAGTCCATTTATCATCAACTCAACCATATCATATTTTCTAATACTAAATCCATTCTAGGTTATACTTGATTCATCACATTCTAGGTAGTTTCTACAAACAATTCATACACCGATCTACTCACAACAACATCTAGATGAATGTACTTAGAGTTGGTGTATTGGAAACTCACTTAGCTTGACTTTCCTCCTTTCCAAATTTGAAGACTTCTTTGTTCCTTCAATCCAATAAATGAAATGTTGACTCTAAGCTATGTTGTTATTCTCCTTACAATGAACAACTTTACTCTAATAGCTTTTTTCCCAATTCTTTTTAGAAGGGGGTGTATTTAGAGAGAGAAAGCTTGGATTTTTTATGTAAAAATAAAGGATTATGTTTGATTTACTAAAGATGGAGATTGGTCTTCGGGTTTTTATAGAGCTGGAGGGGTGAGATCTGTCACGACCCGAATTACCTAAAAATCAGAGTAAATTTTTCGCTTTTTTTCATTTATTATTTAATTCTTACCTTTCTCTCGTCGTGACCATCCTACAACACAGTTGGGCTATGATTCGGTGTTAGTCACCTCACACTATTTAACATTTCATTCCCATAATCATATATCAGAGTCTACTATCCTTTTGACTTTAAATAAACACATACCCAATGGTATTTACATGACTCTACATCCCCGACATCATATCCATTTACAGTACTGTGCATTACATATTTAGATACAAAACCATACAAATGTGTATACCTGTCTCTCGATGGGAAGCAGCAAGCAGCGGATATTAAGCATGCAAGTCCTCAGCCGCTCAATAATTATTACAAGTGCTCTGAAAAGATGGGAAAATAAGGGGGGTGAGCAAACCACACGCTCAGTAAGGCAATTATGCAAGTAAGTAGATAGCTCCACTATCTACATGCTCATAATGCCATGCCCTTAAATCCATTTCTTTTCATTTAAAATTACACGCACAAAGTCATGCATATTCAATGCCATAGTTTATCCAAAACTATTTGTGCATATATAAATCATGTAACTCATGCATTCAAAGCATTTTATGTGACATCATTAAATCATATTAAGCATGAATTTAATCAAGATCATGCATTCTTTCATGTCATGTAAGACAATTCAAGGTTTTCAAATGAAAGCATGGAAAACACATCATGCCACTGCATTTAAATCAATTCATTTAAAACGCAGTATAAAATAACCCCTCTGGGTCAATCATCTCAAAACTCATAAAACAATTTGTTATATTTCATTATAAAACTTGAGTTATAAAACCACCCTTCTTTCAGGGTCACATATCATAAAATCATATGAAATCATAAAATCATCAAATCGGGGGCCTGACCCCTCCTTCGGGTCTACCCTGGTCTAACAGACCACAAGTTATATCATGTGAGACAATCAGGTAATTAACAGTAACATCGAGGACTATGGCCATATCCTAGTGATCCCTGGCAACACGGTACCTAGTGTGCGGGGTATCACACCTGAAACGGGAGGTGGGTCGTCCTACCCGCCAGAACAGCATAACACCAGGATTGCGAGGGCAAGGCTTGCTGCCTCGTGGCTAATGCCACTCCACTCCAACAATCCCCACGGTACAGCGTACTCCGCGTGACATACACGGTACAAAGTACTCCGTGAACCCAAGCTCAGTCAGGGGTGCCTGTAATAGGTCTTATCCACCCATATCATCTGTCTCAGAATGCACGTGTGAGCATATCATCTCACTGTGACACACAGTCTACAGGAGGCTCCAACACGGCTATATGCATGTAATATAAATCCCTGTGCGAGCGAAGCTCAAGCACGGCTCCATGCATATTCATGATATCTGAAAATCTCGTGCGAGCGAAGCTCTAGCACGGTTTCATAAAAATCAGTGAAATCTGCGTACGAGCAGCGCTCCAGTACGACTTAAACTGATTATAATTTCATGTAAATTCCACGTACGAGCAATGCTCTAGTACGGATATGTATATAAATTCAGTGAAAACCTCGTACGAGAAAAACTCCAGTACGGCATTCAAATGAATTATGAAAACCATATAAAACTTGGTGCGAGCAACGCTCCAGCACAAATGAATGCTCAAGTAAATCAAATCTCGTGCGAGTTATACTCCAGCACGGCTTTATGCATAACTAAATCAAATCTCGTGCGAGTTACACTCCAGCACGGCTTTTATGCATAATTAAATCAAAACAGGATGCGAGCTAAGCTCCGGCATCTCTCATGCATGTCAAATCATTAAAAGTAGTGCGAGTAATCGCTCCAGCACTATTTTATGCATACCACGTCAAAACAAATCAAAACATGTCCAAACATGTCAAAACAGAGTGCGATCTAGGCTCCAGCAGCTCTCATTTCACAATATTAAAAATCAGTGCGAGCACCATGCTCTAGCACATTTCATGCATATGATGTCACAAGTCGGTGCGAGCAAGCGCTCAAGCACATTTATGCACATTCACAAACGCAGATATAGTGCGAACTACGTGTCGGCACTATCTGTTTCCATATAAACTTGATAGTTGGCCGTTTTCCAAAGAAATTTCCATTTAAATATAAATAACACCTACGTAGTGTTATCTTATGAAATTTAAACAATTACTGGCCAATCTATCAATTTTCTTTGATTAAAACCAATAAAATTCTTAAACCATAATAGCCCTTAAATCATGCATTTCATGCATGTCATGCTTTCACCATCCTTAGGTGAACTTCCCTCAATAGGGGTAAAATAGTCATTTCACCTATTTAGATCCTTAAAATCATTCAAACCATTTTTAGGATCATTATACAATATCCATGTATACATACATATCCAGTGTATAGACAAGCTATTAAAATATGCGTAGCTACCTCTAGCTACTCACATAATTTCCTTACCTCATTTATCTGTACAGTCTGACCTTTACATCGATGTCTCGTCACGCAGTCCGATTTGCTCCAAATCCAAATCAAATCTCCGGAACTGCGGATACACATTCATCGGGTCAAATACAATACAATTAATTGTATCTCATATGTTCTGAGCTTAATTTAAATCATTGGGCCTGTTTCTCATATTGGGCCCGATTGCACCTTAATGGGCCTTAATCGGCCTTAAGCCCGTTTACCACACGTTATCGAGGCCTATGGGGCTCATTGGGCCCATCAGTAATTTATTTAGCCTCGTTCTAAATTTTCGGATATCTCAATTTAATATTTACGACAATTTATCCAATTTTCCAGAATTTAATTCATTTATGCGGAAATTAAATCCGTAATTTATGCGTTAAATATCAATCACGCATAACGATACAAATTGTCGTAAATTAAGGGTCACATACCCGTTATTCCATGATCGTACACAAATCGAGGCTGTCTCGAGCTCTCAGTGGATGCCAATTGTCGAGCTACACAATTAAATATATTTTCGGGTAAACTTTCAGTCGATTATTTATCAAATTAAATATTTCAAAAATTAAATCGGTCAATTCGACCGCTTACCGACTTACCCGAAACTCGATTGCATCACTGGAATTTTTCCCAATTTTTCCTTTTTTTCTTTTTCCCTTTTTCTTCCTTTTTTTTTTTTTTTTTTTTATTTATAATTAAATTTTATTATTATTTTATTCAATAAAATAATAATAAAATTCCCAAAAATATCTAAAATAATCTTAGTTTATTCATTTAATCTGTAAATAATTTTCTCAGTCCGGTTTTGCCTTTTCGATATATTTTTCGATTATTTTCGGGATTATTTTTCGATGCGAAAATCCCGGTTTATCCCAAGAAATTCATATCTTGATCAATTTAACTCGAAATTTAATTATTTCTTCATCATTGATCAAGATTTCTCATTCTCATATTTTTAATTAAATTTTCTTGTCCCGATAAATACCGAATTTTGGTCTTTTGACCATTTTGCCCTTGCACATATTCGGGAATGCCATTTAAGTCCTTTTTGCATTTTTAAATGCACTCGAAAATATTGGGTCTTACAATCTCCCCCACTTAAAAAAATTTGGTCCTCCAAATTAGAACCAAGTAATATGAGTCCAGAAATAACTCCGGTTACATCTATCATATCATATACAGTCATCCTCAAGTGACTTTCTCCGGAGTGTAATACTATCATCATACTTAACTAGGGAGATCATTTCAAACCTCAACACTTTGTCCTTAAGTTTAATGCCCGAATCGATTCCTCCAATCATACGTTATATTTGCATTGAGCTAAATTGTTGGAGCTCATATCTGATCACATATACTGGGTCCGGATAGTATTTCTTAAGCATCAAAAGATAAGACACATAGTGGATGCCTGCTTATTCAAGTGGTAACGCCAACCTACAGGTCTTACCTCCCACTTTGTCCAATATCTCTATCCGAATCTTGTTACGTCCTTAAGACAAGTAACTGCCAACATAATGATTCACCCTCGGTGAATTCCAATGATTTCCTGTCTCTTGTCAGCATAGGCTTTTCTATCTGCTCTGAGGTGTTCTTAATCTCTCTCAAATCAACTGAACATACTCAGAGGTTTGTCTTACTAATTCGGGAACAATTTTCTATCTGTCACCCACTTCTCTTATCAAAGTCAGGGAACAACTCCCTATGGCCATACAATGCCTCATTTAATCTCATCCCGATACTCAAGTGACAACTGTCATCATTGGCGAATTTGATTAGTAGCAACTAATCATCCCAGGAGCTCATAAAATCAATGGCACACGCTCTCATCACATCCTCCAGAACCTGTACAGTCCTCTCTGACTGACCATCTGTCTGAGGGTGGAAGCTGTGCTAACACATAATCGGGTTCCCATAACTTTCAAAAACAATATTCCCAGAAGTGGGAAGTGAAGCGGGAATCCCCATCTAATATCATGCTCCCTGGAACGCTACATATTGTTCCACAATTTTTTTCATACACATAAATCCGCCTACGCACTCAGAGTATCTCGGGATTTCATAACCAGAAGGTGGGTAAACTTAATCAATCTATCGACTATCACCCAGATAGCCTCGTGATTCTTTCGGGTCCTCTATAACCCATCACAACTTCATGGTCACTTGTTCCCATTTCCATGTCAATATAGGTAGAGGTTGCAATAACCCTGCAACTTCTTTTACTCTACCTTACTCTGCTGACATACGAGACACTTTTTCGCAATTCTATACAATATCACTTTCCATATCTGACCACCAATACCCTTTTCAAGGATTTCGATATCTTTATTATTTCACGGATGCACTGTATATCCTAAAGAGTGAGCTTCTGACAATAGCACTTTCTTATCAACTATGGTCCTGAGGAGCACTTATACTGTCTCTGAACCTCTGTGAGTCATCATCACTCTCTGTGAACTCTGTCACTATACCCTTCTGAATCTGACCCATACCATCGACACCTTGTCGATCATCACGCTAAGCCTGGCAAATCCGGTCACACAAATCCGGTTCTAACCTCAGGCTAGCTGTCATAAAATCACCGTCATCATCAAGAAGGGATCACATCACTACTGAGGTTCACAACTACTCTAGCAGCTCTCGCTCCCTGACCATCTTATGTGATACCATCCCGAGGCTCTTTCTGCTCAAGGCATCAACCATTACATTAGCCTTTCCTGGGTGGTACAATATTCACAATCATAATTCTTAGAAGCTCTAACCCTCATGGTTATCTCATTTTCTACTCTTTCTGTGAAAACAGATATTCGGGGCTTTTACGATCAGTGCATACCCGAAATTTCTTACCATATAAGTGGTGAAGCCATACTTTCAGTGTAATCGCTACGGCTGCCAACTCTAAATCATGGGTCAGATAGTTTCTCTCATGATCCTTGAACTATTTGGATCTATAAATGACTATCTTCCCATTTTACATCAATACACAGCCCAATCCTTATTTGGAGGTATCCATACACACTGAAACCTCTTGAGCTGTTAGTTATAGTAAGAATACTTACGGTGGTCAGTTCATTACTCCAATATACCAAAACTCATTGAAGCTATTTTCATACTTATCATAACACTCGTATGAAATCTTTTCCCGAATGAGACGTGTCAACTGAGCAACTCATTTCAAGAAACTCATAACACCTTGTCTGTAAGACAGTTTCCTGTTGCTACTCATACTCATCCCTAGACTTCGAATACATCATAATATCATCGCTGTAGATGACAACCAATCGGTCCAGGTAAGGTTTAAATACCTTAACGTAGTTGAGTTCCACTCAATATTTCAATTTTCCATATACTTGACCTATGTACGCATAAACGTACAATATCATTTCGAAATAGCTTTCGTTCAAGATACTAGCTCACGTCATTTCCTTTTTCTTATATTAACGGCTTTTATAAAATTTTAAATTTTAAACCTTCTTGATTAATCAAATTCTATATTTCTTTATCGTACCAGCAAAGGTACCCAAATTTTAATGTATATATTATGACCGTCGAATTCAATCTATAGATTATGCGTGCGCTTCCAGACGCTGTCAAATCTTCAGGCAGGGAAGTATTTTAAAATACCTTTATTAACCCTTTTGACTTGACCACATCAACTGGGTGTAGATGTATCTACCCCTTATCTTGGTCGCAATCCATATGCACTACATATTGCTTAATCCTTAGTTACTTGGCTTATCAAGGACATCCTTACCTTGCATACGCCCCTTATTCAAATATATTTCGTATGCAGGATCTATCATATCTCCAAGCTCATCTCCTTTCATATATCTTATAACAAACTCTTTCCTTACTTGTCAAACTTACATTACACTTTTCAGTGATATTTTCACCCCTATTTTCAACTTACAATCCCTATACCCATATTCAGTTAGTGAAAATCAACTAACTATCATCCTCTTCATGCTTAAAGGTATAGGCTTCACATTTTTCACAACTTATAAGCAACTGAAGGCGGTATGAATAAATGCGTGGCACCAGGATCAATTAAAATAATTATTTCATTATTCACAACCAGTGTGGTATCTTCCACCACATCCAATGAAACATCAGTAGTGTCCTGGTCCAAGGCATACACTCGCCCTCGTCCAACATCTTATTTTCGTGATAACTACCACACATCTTACACTGTTCACACTGCTACTCTGTTATACTGTTACGTAGCAGGTCGGGGTCCTCGAATCACAATACCCCTCAATAGTGTTGAAATTAAATATACTGGGGTTTATCAATCAACTTACCCCGTGATTTATCAGCTCTAAGCTTTTTACCAATTACCTTTTTCCTATTATGACATCTCTGTCATTCTCTATTCTCCTTTGTCTCAATTTCGGCCCTCACTACCTTTCTCAATATCAGAGGCGTGCAACTCATGATCTTATTCACACAACTATAGCGTGCGCACTGCCTCATCATAGGTAGTGATATCTAACAGGCTAATCGGACTCTAATTGACAATCTGAGTCCTTCCATGAACTTTCAAACATCTCGACTCTCACTGTTCATCGTGTCCGAGTCACATCTGCCCAGGAATATAATCTGAGTTTCATACTCATTAATTAACCAATTCCTCTGGGTCAGAGTAAAGAATGTCATCTGTAATTTCCTTTAAAACAATATCCGGGATATTCTGTCACCGGAATACATTTCGAATTATTTTTCATGTCCAATTTGGATGTCGAAATCTTCAAATGGGTCAAGCGAACTTTCATCAATGTTCCGACTCGCCCTCATACATACCATGAGCAATTAGCTCGCAAAATATTCTCTACACTCCGCTCCAACCTCACGAAGCGTGTCTCAATACTGTCTGATCTCTCTGTCAGACTCTGTCCGATCTCTCTGTCAGACTCTGTCCGATCTCTCTGTCGGACTCTATGGGGCATGCTCAACATTAGCCTCCACGTCAATCTCATCTCAAGTCTCATGTGGCGACTCAGTACAACTCATGGGCCTACCTCAACGGCCTTGAGCTCGTGTACTCGCCTCTCAACCATAGCGGCTATCAGTCAATGAGTCTATACTTGCATTTAAAACCAAATTCTTAGCTGCACTTCCATCTCGATATACACAATTGTATCTAAACAATACACAGTACATGGGGATGTAAACTTCCTTAACCACTAACACCGACTCATATCAGGCCAACTCAAGCTCTGATACCATTAAACCTGTCACGACCCGAATTACCTAAAAATCAGAGTAAATTTTTCGCTTTTTTTCATTTATTATTTAATTCTTACCTTTCTCTCGTCGTGACCATCCTACAACACAGTTGGGCTATGATTCGGTGTTAGTCACCTCACACTATTTAACATTTCATTCCCATAATCATATATCAGAGTCTACTATCCTTTTGACTTTAAATAAACACATACCCAATGGTATTTACATGACTCTACATCCCCGACATCATATCCATTTACAGTACTGTGCATTACATATTTAGATACAAAACCATACAAATGTGTATACCTGTCTCTCGATGGGAAGCAGCAAGCAGCGGATATTAAGCATGCAAGTCCTCAGCCGCTCAATAATTATTACAAGTGCTCTGAAAAGATGGGAAAATAAGGGGGGTGAGCAAACCACACGCTCAGTAAGGCAATTATGCAAGTAAGTAGATAGCTCCACTATCTACATGCTCATAATGCCATGCCCTTAAATCCATTTCTTTTCATTTAAAATTACACGCACAAAGTCATGCATATTCAATGCCATAGTTTATCCAAAACTATTTGTGCATATATAAATCATGTAACTCATGCATTCAAAGCATTTTATGTGACATCATTAAATCATATTAAGCATGAATTTAATCAAGATCATGCATTCTTTCATGTCATGTAAGACAATTCAAGGTTTTCAAATGAAAGCATGGAAAACACATCATGCCACTGCATTTAAATCAATTCATTTAAAACGCAGTATAAAATAACCCCTCTGGGTCAATCATCTCAAAACTCATAAAACAATTTGTTATATTTCATTATAAAACTTGAGTTATAAAACCACCCTTCTTTCAGGGTCACATATCATAAAATCATATGAAATCATAAAATCATCAAATCGGGGGCCTGACCCCTCCTTCGGGTCTACCCTGGTCTAACAGACCACAAGTTATATCATGTGAGACAATCAGGTAATTAACAGTAACATCGAGGACTATGGCCATATCCTAGTGATCCCTGGCAACACGGTACCTAGTGTGCGGGGTATCACACCTGAAACGGGAGGTGGGTCGTCCTACCCGCCAGAACAGCATAACACCAGGATTGCGAGGGCAAGGCTTGCTGCCTCGTGGCTAATGCCACTCCACTCCAACAATCCCCACGGTACAGCGTACTCCGCGTGACATACACGGTACAAAGTACTCCGTGAACCCAAGCTCAGTCAGGGGTGCCTGTAATAGGTCTTATCCACCCATATCATCTGTCTCAGAATGCACGTGTGAGCATATCATCTCACTGTGACACACAGTCTACAGGAGGCTCCAACACGGCTATATGCATGTAATATAAATCCCTGTGCGAGCGAAGCTCAAGCACGGCTCCATGCATATTCATGATATCTGAAAATCTCGTGCGAGCGAAGCTCTAGCACGGTTTCATAAAAATCAGTGAAATCTGCGTACGAGCAGCGCTCCAGTACGACTTAAACTGATTATAATTTCATGTAAATTCCACGTACGAGCAATGCTCTAGTACGGATATGTATATAAATTCAGTGAAAACCTCGTACGAGAAAAACTCCAGTACGGCATTCAAATGAATTATGAAAACCATATAAAACTTGGTGCGAGCAACGCTCCAGCACAAATGAATGCTCAAGTAAATCAAATCTCGTGCGAGTTATACTCCAGCACGGCTTTATGCATAACTAAATCAAATCTCGTGCGAGTTACACTCCAGCACGGCTTTTATGCATAATTAAATCAAAACAGGATGCGAGCTAAGCTCCGGCATCTCTCATGCATGTCAAATCATTAAAAGTAGTGCGAGTAATCGCTCCAGCACTATTTTATGCATACCACGTCAAAACAAATCAAAACATGTCCAAACATGTCAAAACAGAGTGCGATCTAGGCTCCAGCAGCTCTCATTTCACAATATTAAAAATCAGTGCGAGCACCATGCTCTAGCACATTTCATGCATATGATGTCACAAGTCGGTGCGAGCAAGCGCTCAAGCACATTTATGCACATTCACAAACGCAGATATAGTGCGAACTACGTGTCGGCACTATCTGTTTCCATATAAACTTGATAGTTGGCCGTTTTCCAAAGAAATTTCCATTTAAATATAAATAACACCTACGTAGTGTTATCTTATGAAATTTAAACAATTACTGGCCAATCTATCAATTTTCTTTGATTAAAACCAATAAAATTCTTAAACCATAATAGCCCTTAAATCATGCATTTCATGCATGTCATGCTTTCACCATCCTTAGGTGAACTTCCCTCAATAGGGGTAAAATAGTCATTTCACCTATTTAGATCCTTAAAATCATTCAAACCATTTTTAGGATCATTATACAATATCCATGTATACATACATATCCAGTGTATAGACAAGCTATTAAAATATGCGTAGCTACCTCTAGCTACTCACATAATTTCCTTACCTCATTTATCTGTACAGTCTGACCTTTACATCGATGTCTCGTCACGCAGTCCGATTTGCTCCAAATCCAAATCAAATCTCCGGAACTGCGGATACACATTCATCGGGTCAAATACAATACAATTAATTGTATCTCATATGTTCTGAGCTTAATTTAAATCATTGGGCCTGTTTCTCATATTGGGCCCGATTGCACCTTAATGGGCCTTAATCGGCCTTAAGCCCGTTTACCACACGTTATCGAGGCCTATGGGGCTCATTGGGCCCATCAGTAATTTATTTAGCCTCGTTCTAAATTTTCGGATATCTCAATTTAATATTTACGACAATTTATCCAATTTTCCAGAATTTAATTCATTTATGCGGAAATTAAATCCGTAATTTATGCGTTAAATATCAATCACGCATAACGATACAAATTGTCGTAAATTAAGGGTCACATACCCGTTATTCCATGATCGTACACAAATCGAGGCTGTCTCGAGCTCTCAGTGGATGCCAATTGTCGAGCTACACAATTAAATATATTTTCGGGTAAACTTTCAGTCGATTATTTATCAAATTAAATATTTCAAAAATTAAATCGGTCAATTCGACCGCTTACCGACTTACCCGAAACTCGATTGCATCACTGGAATTTTTCCCAATTTTTCCTTTTTTTCTTTTTCCCTTTTTCTTCCTTTTTTTTTTTTTTTTTTTTTTATTTATAATTAAATTTTATTATTATTTTATTCAATAAAATAATAATAAAATTCCCAAAAATATCTAAAATAATCTTAGTTTATTCATTTAATCTGTAAATAATTTTCTCAGTCCGATTTTGCCTTTTCGATATATTTTTCGATTATTTTCGGGATTATTTTTCGATGCGAAAATCCCGGTTTATCCCAAGAAATTCATATCTTGATCAATTTAACTCGAAATTTAATTATTTCTTCATCATTGATCAAGATTTCTCATTCTCATATTTTTAATTAAATTTTCTTGTCCCGATAAATACCGAATTTTGGTCTTTTGACCATTTTGCCCTTGCACATATTCGGGAATGCCATTTAAGTCCTTTTTGCATTTTTAAATGCACTCGAAAATATTGGGTCTTACAAGATCGATCTGCTAGGGTGAAGAGATCGATCTTTCCTTGGTTTTAGCAATCGAATTTCAAGGTTTGTAATGGGAGAGATCGATATGTTCATTGGGGAGAGATTGATTTTTGCTTGGTAAAGGCAACAACAGATCCATCTACTCATGGGGAGAGATCAATCTGCTTTTGATAGAATCAAATGATGATCGATCTGCACTTAGGAAGGGATCGATCTCTGCTAGGCAGAGGTAAATGTAGATCAATCTACTCATTGGGGTGATCGATCTGTTCAATGGAGAGATCAGATCGATCTGTTCATTGGGGGATCGATCTATTAAATGGAGAGATCCATCTAGCCTTGGCAGATTCACTTGGAATTATTCTGCTTGCGCAAGGGATCGATTTGCCTTGAATAGGAGATCGATTTGGTCTTCTTCAAGGGCATTCCAGCTGTATTTTTCTCAGATTTTTCAAAGGTCATCTCCTATTTCATTACTCCAATACTCATTTTGCATTTTAATCCCACTTAGAGCATGGAAAGGCTCATTTCTTATGATTCACATACAATATGACGTGTGCGTATTGCTTGTATTCATAAAGGATACACAGAATTCACAGTCCATGCCTTATCATTTTGTGTTTAAATCCTTATCTTCAATTCGAATGCTTAAAGTTCTATTCGTTTAGTTTGTGGCCACTTCAGCCCTTATTTATGCTTTACTTGTATCTTAACACTTATTTATCTCATTGCAATACATTCACATTTATATGATCCAAAAATCATTTGTCTTATACTTTCATTCACATATAATTAAGTCATATATACATGGGGTCTCACAATATCCCTCATTAAGAAAATTTGGTCCTTCAAATTAGAACCAAAGCAGTTTGTGAACAACTCAGGATACTTCTCCCACATCAAATTCTCTAACTCCCATGTAGCTTCTTCTGCAGTGTGGTGCTGCCAAAGGACTTTCACTAAGGGAATCATCTTTGAGCTCAACACTTTTTCCTTCATATCCAATATCCTAATCGGCTTCTCAACATATGACATGTTCTCGTTGAGCT
This sequence comes from Firmiana major, assembly GCA_033439115.1. Taxonomy (NCBI): domain Eukaryota; kingdom Viridiplantae; phylum Streptophyta; class Magnoliopsida; order Malvales; family Malvaceae; genus Firmiana; species Firmiana major. The sequence goes on from CM065898.1 coordinate 36,238,544, forward strand.
CTAACGGCTCATATCTAATTACATGTGCCAGATCCGGGTGGTATTTCTGTAACATAGAGATGTGAAAGTCGTTGTGAACACTCGCTAGCTCATGTGGCAACGCTAGACTGTAGGCCTTATCTCCCACTCTATCAAGTACCTTAAAGGGTCGAAAGTAACGAGAACTTAACTTTCCTTTATTTTCGAACCTCGTTATACCCTTAGAAGTTGTAACTCGCAAAAAAATTAACTTACCCACTATGAACTCCAATGGTCTTCTTCTTTTGTCAACATAACTCTTTTGTTTGCTCTGAGCTATATATAACCTCTCAAAAATCAACTAGACATCCTTAAAGGCTTGTCTCACTAAGTTGGGAGTAAATATCAGTCGGTCACCAACCTCTTCCCATCCAATAGGGGAACGACATCTACGGCCATACAAAGCTTTATACGGTGCCATCCCAATACTCGAATGATAGCTATTGTTATAGGTGAACTCTGCGAGAGCCAAATGGTCATCTAAGGAGCCTCCAAAATCTAATGCGCACGCTCTCAACATATCCTCCATGGTTTGTATAGTCCTCTCTGACTGACCATCTGTCTGAGGATGGAATGTTGTGGTAAAACTCAGTTGGGTCCCCATCGCCTCCTAAAAGTGTTGTAAAAAATGAGAAGTGAAGCAGGCATCCTTATCAGAAATTGTTGGCTCTACCGAGAGGGGTGTGAATCAATTTTCTAGTGTGAATGCTAAATTCAAACTTAATTGAATTTAATTGCATGTAATCAAAGAATAAGGAATAGATTATAGTTCAGTAAATCAAAGGAGATAAGAGAGAGAAGAAGAAAACTCAACAATTTATAGAGGTTCGGCCAATCTCTTGCCTACTCTCTTCTTGACCTTATTGTCAAGAGTTTTCCTTCACTATCTCAATAGTTAATACAGTCTCCTTTTTAAGGTTAAGGAATAACCTCTCTACCCCTTTTTGCAAAGATATATATATTTACCCCTTACAAGATTCTCTCACAGAGGAAGTCTCCTATTTTCTTTTGGATTTAGGATGAATACAAATAGGAACTTTCTTTTGTGGGTAGGAAGAATAACTTTTTCACAAGCTATTTAACACAATACAATAAATATAAAGTGGAAAAAAAGGGAATGTTAAGGAATGATCTTTTGAGAGTATTCAAAATTTTTAGCACAAGTCTCTTGTTTTTCAATGTGTTCAATGCTTGGTTTTATATAGTAGGATTGGTAGTCGAAGCATTTAATGTAGTTTTTCCCGTTGAGGATTTTATAGAGAGAGTCATTGGGAACCTCCAGTAGAGTACCAGATCGATGTTCCATCATGATCAGATCGATCTTCTAGTTTAAATTCCTGCAATTACAAAGCAACTCAAAGTAAGGAGATCGATCTCATACTTGTAGAGATCGATCTTATAATTTGAAAAATGTTAGTGAAGATCGATCTGTCGAACCATCAGATTGATCTTCTAAACTCTCTGTTTAAAGCAAGATCGATCTCCAGATCGATCTCCAGATCGATCTTGCAGGCATTCTCGTAGAGGGGAGATCGATCCCTAATCACCCTATATCGATCTGCTAAACTCTCTGACTTTGAGGAGATCGATCTCTATCCATATGAGATCGATCTCATAAGCTCTCTGTTTGAACATAGATCGATCTACAGATCGATCTAAGACCTTTAACCTCTGCCTTTAGAGGAGATCGATCTCTTCCTAGACCAGATCGATCTCATATGCATTCTGTAAGTCAAAGATCGATCTCATAACCTTTAGGGATCGATCTCTCCTTCCTTAACTTCCTATACATGTTCTTTGAGTCTTTAATCTTTTATCAGATCGATCTCATATTCTCATGAGATCGATCTCTCATACTTGAAAACCCATGAGATCGATCTCTCAACCTTTAATACCTAGTTTTTGGCAATGACATGTATCTAATTAACCTCTTTAACATGTTTAAAACATTTCTCGATTTATAATTTCCATTATTGAATTACTGTTTTGTCATTTCAAAATATATTAACTTAACAATCTCCCCCTTTTTGATATGACAAAACTTATTCAATATACTAAGTTTATAAACATGTTTAATCTCCCCCTTTACATATGCATCAAATTTTCTAGTTGCAAAAAAAAAAAAAAACTCCCACTCAGTTCAAGAACTCAAGAACTCCCCCTTAATTTATGCTTATCTTGACATGTTCTCTCATGCTCTCTTCTGCCCCTTTCTGTCATATCAATATTACCACAAAGCATAAGACTATTTATCACAAATCAGAAATCAATAAACTCTGAAGCATAAAACTGAATGAAAATTCTTGCATTTCAAAATATAATTGTTCATACAACAAAAATAGAGTTCAAAGCATAGTAAAGAAAAATCATTTTCTACGAAGATGGTGAAGGAAAATGATCAGCAATGTCCTTAACTTGAACGCGAGTGGTTTGAAGCTCATCGTACATAGCTTACTGTGTTGCCTCAATTGTGTCAAGACGTTTCTCTAAAACTAAGAACTGTTGTGCAAACGTCTCCATCGTGGTATCAAAGTGTTGTTGAAAATCCATTATGGCTGTAACGGTATCAGCTGGTGCAGTAGGCTGAGAAGCAGACGTAGGAGGAACCTCAGTGGACGGTGCAGTAGGCTCAGCTAGAACGTCCTCTTCCAGGGTTGCCTCGTGATGGGTTTCGCTTTTCTTCCTCCACTGACCATGGAAGTCTTTGTAGTACCCCATATGGTGAAGAGTTCCAATATTCTAAACACGTTTTGCAGAGGGCACTTCACTGATCTCACAAGAATAGTCAACCCCTAGTTTTTGTAGCAGGAATGCGAGGGGTTGAGGGAAGACTATTGTTAAGGCTTGACCATGCATGATTTTTAGCCAATCTTCGTAGATGAAGTGGACTAGGTTCAATTTTTGGCTTTGAGAGGTATGAATATGATGGAGCAAAAAACGGTCTAGTTTTCTGACTGTAGAATGACGAGTACCGAAAGGTCTGAGGTTCCAAGAGATGATTAGGTGTAGTAACCTAGGGTGCATGGGTAGGTTAAATTCAAGGGGTACCTCATCTTCTTCATCAGTCAAACCATTATTTTCGATCTCAAACATTCTGGCTAAGAGATTGGTGTTTATGGAGTTTTAGCTATGACGAAGGTTTTAAAACCTAGAATTTTACATGTATCATCAGGGTCATAGATAAGCTCGACGTTTGAGAGAAATGCCCTAATAATGTTTGGAGGAGCAGGGGTGTTTATTTTGAGAAATGGAAGCCAACCAAATTCTTCCATTTTTGACAAATATGGGAAGTCAATGCGGGAAAGAAATGAAAAGTCAATGGTCCTCCAGTGTTTTATGGGCATGGTAGAGAAGTACTCTTCATATCACTTTCTTTTTGCAGGTGTTTGAAAACACCTGCTAAAAGTGGTGACAGAAGATTGAGGGGCAGTTTAAGATTGGGAGGAGGAGCCTCTATCAACATTAGATGGTTGTCTAGGTGGTTTAGGATCTTTGGTTGCAATTCTCTTAAGACGAGGCATGATGGTACACTAAATAATTAGCTAAACACACTCTAAGATTGTTTTAAGAGCTCTTTAAAATCCTAGGCAATGAAACAGTTCAATAGGAGCCCTAATGATGATTAATAAAAAACAAAGGAATTTTTAAAGGAAAATCGACAATGTAGGTTACTAGAATGAAGATTGATGAAAATGATTGGACGAGAACCTTACTAGAGATCGATCTGCGAGAGAAATCGAAGGAGAAGGCGCGACAGAGGGTTAGGGATTTAAATTTTGAGTTTTTGAAATTTGGGAATTTTGAAGCAGTATTTATAGCCCAGGGCTAAGGAGACCGATCTGTCGAGGTACCAGATCAATCTTCTACATGATGAGATCGATCTGTTGTTTAATGAGATCGATCTACAAAATACAGAAGTTCAAGAAGATCGATCTGCCAAATGCAGAGATCAATCTGCAAAATACAGAGGCTGAAGAAGATCGATCTGCTAAGTGCAAAGATCGATCGATAAAACACAGAAGCTTAAGGAGATCGATCTTATGGGATAGAAGATCGATCTGCTTAGCTGAACCTTACTACTTTGAGCTAATTTTGAGCATGCTAGATTGATCTATATTGAGAGGAGATCGATCTCTCATACTCTTTACCCAGAAAATGAGTTGTAAAATCAGTTGAAAATAAGTTTGAAATTAATGTTTTGAAGGCAATAATTCTTAAGGAGCATACATAAGTCCTAATTCACCTATAAGAACACAAAATCTATCTCTATCAAGAGGTTTGGTGAAAATATTAGCTATTTGATATAAAGTATCAATATATTCTAGAATGATATCTCCTTTTTGTACATGATCTCTTAGGAAATGATGCCTAATCTCAATATGTTTAGTTCTAGAGTGTTGGATTGGATTTTTAGAGAGATTAATGGCACTAGAATTATCACATTTGATGGAAACTTGCTTCATGTCTACACCATAATCTCTCATTTGTTGTTTAATCCACAACACTTGAGCACTACAACTACAAGCTGCTATATATTCTGCCTCTGTTGTGGATTGTACTACACTGTTTTATTTCTTAGAGAACCATGATATTAATCTATTCCCTAAGAATTGGCATGTTCCTGAAGTGCTTTTTCTATCTATTTTACAACCTCCAAAATCTACATCAGAATATGCATGAAAAGCAAAGGTGGAATCTTTAGGGTACCAAAGTCCTAGAGAGGGTGTCTCTTTAAGATACGTAAAGATTCTTTTTGTAGCTAGTAAATGTGACTCTCTAGGAGAGCATTGAAATCTAGCATATAAACATACACTAAACAAAATATCACGTCTACTTGCAGTAAGATAAAGCAATGAACCAATCATAGACCTATATAGTTTAGTATCTACACACATACCACTTTCATCTTTATTAAGCTTGATGTTGGTGCCCATTGGAGTTGCTTGAGGTTTGCAGTTATCTATTCTGAATCATTTGAACAAATCCTTGGTGTATTTAGCTTGATTGATGAAGGTTCCATCCTTAGTTTGCTTCACTTGAAGTCCCAAGAAGTAGGTGAGCTCTCCCATCATGCTCATTTCAAATTCACCTTGCATGATCTTAGCAAACTCTTGACACAGAGATTCATTAGCTGATCCAAAAATGATGTCATCTACATATACTTGACAACTAGCAAATCTTTATTCTTATTTTTGATAAACAAAGTTGTATCTACTTTTCCTCTTGAAAATCTATTTTCTATTAAGAACTTTGAAGGTCTTTCAGACCAGGCTCTAGGGGCTTGTTTCAAACTGTAAAGTGCCTTAGAAAGTTTGTAGACATGTTCAGGAAATTCAGGACTTTCAAAAACTGGGGGGTTGCTCAACATAAACTTCCTCATTGATGAAACCATTTAGAAATGCACTCTTTACATCCATTTGATATAATTTGAAGTTTTTGTAGCATGCAAAAGCAAGTAGCATTCTTATTGCTTCTAATCTAGCTACCGGTGCATAGGTTTCATCATAGTCTATTCTTTCCTCTTGCCTATAACCTTGTGCAACTAGCCTAGCCTTGTTTCTTATGATCACACTATTTTCATCCATCTTGTTCTTGGAAATCCATTGATTTCCAATTATAGAGTGATCACTAGGCCTAAGGACTAAGTTCCATACTTTGCTTCTTTCAAATCGATTTAGTTCTTCTTGATTGGCAAAAAACTAATTATTGTCATCTAAAGCTTCATTGGCATTATTTGGTTCAATTTGAGATACAAAGGCTATATATCGACATACATTTCTTAGAGAGGACCTCGTTCTAACTCCAAGAGTTGGATCACTTACTATTTCACAATCTTTGACATATCCTAGTTCTCTTGGTGCTCTAGACTATCTTTCTAGTATTTCTAGTTCTTCTTCATCCTCTTTATTAATGTCAAGTTTTTCTAGTAGATTATCTTCTATCTTTGAGGAATCTTTCAAGGTCTCATCAAATATTTCAATATCCTCATCATTGGTAGAACCTTTAGATGCATCGTTTAACTCATCAAATATTACATGTATTGATTCTTCTACCATCAAGGTTCTTTTGTTATATACTCTATATGCCTTTGAATTCAAGGAGTAGCCTAAAAAGATTCCTTCATCACTCTTGGCATCAAATTTTCCTAAGTTGTCTTTTCCATTAATTAAGACAAAGCATCTACAACCAAAAGGGTGAAAATAGCTAATATTAGGCTTCTTTCCCTTGTAAAGCTCATAAGGGGTTTTCTTTAAGATTGGTCTAATCATAGCTCTATTTATGATGTAGCATGATGTATTTATAGCTTTAGCCCAAAAATATTTAGGTAAATTATTTTCATAGAACATTGTTCTAGCCATTTCTTCTAATGTTCTATTTCTTATCTCAACTACCCCATTTTTGTTGTGGTGTCCTAGGGGCTGAAAAGTTATGAATAATTCATTGATCATTGCAATATTCATCAAAACCAATATTTTCAAATTCCTTGCCATGATCACTTCTAATGCTAGTTATAGTGTAACCTTTTTCATTTTGGGCTACTTTTGTATAGGCAATGAATTTTTCTAAGGCTTCATTCTTTACTCTTAAGAAAAATACCCAAGTAAACCTAGTGTAATCATCTACAATCACAAACCCATAATGCTTACCACCTAGGCTTGTAGTTCTAGTTGGTCCAAATAGATCTAGGTGAAATAGTTGAAGAGGTCTAGTGGTTGATACATTATGTTTAGGTTTAAATGTTGTCCCTTTATGTTTTCCCTTGACACAAGCTTCATAAATTTTGTCATAGTCAAAGGATAACTTAGGTAATCCTACAATAAGGTCTTTTCTAGCTACCTTAGATAATACATGCATGCGAGCATGACCTAGTCTTTTATGCCACAACCAAGGTTCTTTTTCTTTATCTACAATAAGGCATACATTTAAGTTCATTTAGATAAACAATGTATATGTTACCTTGTCTATGTCCTAGAAAAAGAACTTTATTTGATATGGGATCTATTACATGGCAATTCAAGCAACCAAAAATTACTTTGTAACCTTTGTCACAAAGTTGACTAATACTTAGCAAATTATGTTTTAGACCTCTAACAAGTAAAACCTTTTCTAATGAGAAATAGTTATTACCAATTGATCCACTTCCTTCAACTTGGCCTTTGGAATGTGACTTCTCCACCAACTTTTGATTTGAATGAGTTGAAGTGGCTTCTATCACCAGTCATGTGTCTTGAGCATCCACTATCCAAGTGCCAAGTGTAACGACCCTTGACCCTTGAAAAAAAAATCGGGGGATTTTTTTTTGAATTTAATTTAGCTACTTATTCCCTTATTGACTTAGGCTATATTCTTGTTCAGTGTCAATCCTTAAGAATATCTCATTTAATTTATCCTTATACAGATTTCATCTCGACACATTATTTTCAATAGATGTCTGTGCATATAAATAGTCTGGTAAAGAGATAAGAATGTATACCTCACGCATATACAAAAGGTAGTCGGGGGAGGCTCATATCTGCCAACCTACATCATCTACGCAGCATTTTATTAATTGTAATTCACTACAAAAATCTGAGAGGCAGAGGAGTGAGCTTTTGGGGAAAAGCCTAGTAAGGTAATACTCTTAAAGCAGTTCTGATATATATAGAAATATTTGAAGTTGTTCATAGAACGAAACTTAATGCAATACATAAATTTCCATTTCATGCATAATCGTCATAAAGCATGCGTGTCTTTAAAACAAATCACATGCTTAACCATTTTACAACTTTTCATAAACCTTTCATGAACATTTCATAAATCATTTCGTAAACATTTCATGAATATTTTATAGTCATTTCGTAAACATCTCATGAATATTTCATAATCACTTCATAAACATTTCATGCATATTTCATAATCATTTCGTAAACTTTTCATGAATAATTCATAATCAGTTCGTAAACATTTCATGATTATTTCATAATCATTTCGTAAACTTTTCATGAATAATTCATAGTCATTTCGTAAACATTTCATGAATATTTCGTAATCATGGAAACACATATTCATTCATCATAGTCAATTTTTCATAATCAAATCAAGGAGACTAGGCTATAACTAAGTCATGCGATACGTGTCATTCTCCGTAGAGAGTCATCATACCTATGGCCATGGTAAGTGGGCTGTAGACTGGATCAGGGTCGTACAGCCCTTTCGTAAAGTATGGGTAGTATCTATCTTACTTACATTCACTAGCACTTAGCTAGGACACGGGCACCAGTGGCACTCTCCGTGTAGGAAACATAATTGCGTGCTGCGCGGGCACGAGATACTAACGAAATATCATCATAAACCACCAGTAGCACGACATCTTCCACACAGGTCGAGTCAAGTGCTAGAGGGGCCTACGTACCGGCACCCAAGTGGTGGAGCCAGAACACCACAAGAAGTAACCATGCATGAAGCCTATAGTCTCAAAACATCTTTTCTCTTTTCTTCAATACTTTTGAAAACGTCAAAAGTTCCATTCAAGGCATAAATATGGGTTTTCAAACCATCATAAAACTTTCATGCATTTTCATAATTCGAAAGTTTATTTCATAAACATAGATATTCTAGCGAACATTTTGTAAAACGAAATCATGTTTTGTAAACAGTTTCGCAAGTATGGAAGCATTGATAAATCATTTCAAATCATATGCTCTTTCATAAAATCATTTATCAATGAAACAAGAATACAATATCAAAACTAAGTTAAGTAATACCCCTTACCTTGATTTATCGGGTATCCCGAATTCGAACGGTGACGTCTCCTAGTACCTCATTTAATCCCTTCTACAATCACCTACGCCGAAATTGTAGACTTAGCACCCTATTCATGCGAATTGCGTTAAAATCGTAATTTATTGTTGCTACTGCGTGTGTACGTACCATTGTATATCCTTAGGCCGACACGCACGTTTATATATTTCTTCTCTATTTATATATTTGCTCCTACAAGTATTAACATATACCTTTATTATATACATCCACATGTATACACGCATAAATATATATTTATATATATATACACTCCTATATGTATATATATATATACTTTTATTGTTTTCATGTTTTCCTATCTCATATATATACATTCTTTGTATATACACATACTTGCACACATTCACCTTTCATACCCCCCACATGTATATGCACCTAAATAAATATATATATATACACTCCTTTATATATATATTATCATTGTTTTCCATTTTTCCTTATCACCTATGCATACATTTTTTTTTTGTACAAATACTAGCATACCCAATTCATTATATACACCTATTTGTATATGTACCTAAATAAATAAATATACATATATATATTTAATTAATTATTTTGAAAATTAAATTGGTTCATTTGACCACGTACAGACTTACCCGGTGCTCGATTGCATCATCGAATTTTTCTTATTTTTTTTCTTTTTTTTCTTCTTTTTCTGGCTGAACCGGTTCGGTCCGATTCAACTCGATTCAAACCGGTCCGGTTCAGCCTGATTCAGTCCAGTCCAACTTTCTTCCTCGCTGTTCGGAGCTTTTTCGACAGGTTCTCCACCGGCTTCCACCTCCAGCTTGTCAGCAGGGTAGTCCGGTGCATGGATCTGGGGTCGGTTTTACCAAAGCTCGTCGGAAGGTCCTGCTTCTTCTCTCCTTTGGTGTTGGCACCCATTTTTTTTCTTTCGATCGGCGTCGTTTCTGGCTGATTTGTGCCTGGATCGAAGCAGCAGATGTCCCTCTCTGGCCGGTGGTGGGTCGGTCCTCCCTTCCTCGGCCGTCGATCTCCTCTCTTTCCTCTTTTCCCCCCTATTTCTCTCGGTTTCTCCCTCTCTCTCGATCGCTGGACGTTCTGTAAGACCCGAATTTAATTAAAATACAAAAATTAAATAAGAAAAGATGGGGGACGTATGAAGGGAGGTTAAGTTAAATTGAATCCCGAAACAAGAGCAGGGGTAAAATGGTAAAAATACCAAAACCCGGTATAAGGGCAATAAGAAAATTTTAATTAAAAATAAGGAATTAGGATATCTTGATCAATAATAAGGAAATTATAAATTTTGGGTCAATTGATCAAGATTCGAAAATTTTAAAAATATCGAAGAAATTATCGGGACTATATCTCGAAAAACGCGAAGAAATAATACCGAAATTTAGAGAAAAATAAAATTAATAAATTAAATTTTAATTGAATGAATAAAAGTAGAATAAAAAAAAAATGAGGTAAGTGGAGATATTTTGGGTTTTTAAGAGTATTCTATTGAATAGTAATTAGTTAAAAATAAATAATAATAAAAATAAAAATAATAAAAAAAAAAAAGAAAGAAGCAACCGAAACAAAAAAAAAGAGGAGAGAGAGAGAGAGCTCGGGAACAACCCGAGAAAACCAAAAACCCGAAACAGTGACCCGCACCCGTTCACCGCCGAATCTCGCCCACCGGCGACCGTTCGAGTCCGACGAAGCTTCCAGGAGCAAGAGGAGAGTCCGGCGAACACGTGGGTACCGGTTTCACGCCGTCAGGTGGCCGGAGCAGCCCGATCGGAACCGAGGAAGACCGCCGGAAAAAGAGGTTGATTCCCGATGAACCGCCGCGTCTGGGTTGAAAAGGGGACCACCGACGCAACCAGGGGAGCAAGCCGGTCCTTTTGGCACCGATCTCGGCCGGTGAGACCGTCGGAAACGCCGGCGACGGCAAAAGGGCTTAAACGGTGTCGTTTGGCTGGCTGGAAGGAAAGGGAAGGAAAGGGAAGGAAAGGGAAGGAAAAGAGAAAGGAAAAGAGAAAGGAAAAGAGAAAGGAAAAGGAAGGAAAAGGAAGGAAAAAGGGAAAAAATTTCCGGGGGACGACTCGAGGTTCGGGTAAGTTGACCGAGGGTCGATATTGACCAACGGGTGAATTCCGGAAATTTAATTTAATATTATTTTAATGGAAAATAATCCGGATTTACCTAATTATGCAGTTTTACGACGGAGACCGAACGAGAGCCGATCGAGCTCTGATCTTCATACCCCGCATCGTATCGGGTAAGTACAATTTAATTTCGGCAATTAGAGTTCTTAAATACCGAGTTTAATTATTTTATGGAATTATGGATTAATTTCGCGTAGGAAGGAATATTATGCGAAATTGTAATAAAAATTGCCGTAAATGGTATACGGGCTACCCAATGAAAGTGGAATGAAGCCCGATAATTATTAGAAAGCTGAATGAGCCCAGTAAACCCGAAGAAGGGATTTAAACAGTATAAACGGGCTGAAAATGGGTCGAGGTCCATTAAAGTGCAATCGGGCCCAATAAGGGTAAACGGGCCCAATGATTTAAATTAAGCCCAGAAAGTAATAGATACAATTAAATTGCATAATATCTGACCTGAGGAATGTTAATACGCAGTTCCGGGCATTGGATTGGGAGCATATCGGACTGCGCGACGAGATGACAATGGAAAAGAAAAAGGTCAGACTCGACGAGAATCGAGGTAAGGGAATTCTGCGGACTGCTAGAGGTAACAGTACGCAATTTTAAATTCATATGCAGTCCTTTAAAACTAATTGAAGGGTCTAGAGGTCGAAGAACAATTTTAGTGCCCCGTATGGGCAAAATTACTAAAATACCCTTGCTAAGGGTAAAATTCTAAAAATTTAGGAAAAATTGGGAGGAGCAAGAACAAGAGGTTCCTGCTCGTTCTGGAGGTATTTCAACGCATGCATGAGTAGGCTGGCTCACCTTGAAAGAAAATGCATAGCATTGCATATCTTAACTGATGTGATTTCTGTGAAAACTATTTGGAAATAACCGAGCCGCCTACATGTTTTTATTTACATGTGACGTGCTAGAGCTCAGCTCGCACGATGTTTGACTTGTGTGATGCATGCATTAGTGCTGGAGCGAGAGCTCGCACTAGAGTTTTACATGCATAGGTGCTAGAGTATAACTCGCACCAGATTTCACATGCTTTTGCGTGACATGGTGCTAGAGTCTAACTCGCACCAGATTTTACATGATTTTCATGACAGGGTGCGGGAGTTTAACTCGCACCAGATTTTATAAGATTTTCATACGATTTGTATACAGAGTGCTGAGCCTGGCTCGCACTAGTTTTACTGGATTTGTGGAGTAGCGCTGTCTGCCCTTGGAGTCAGCCAAAAGGCCCAACAGGCTCAATAGACCTCTTAAGTAGGGTGAGAGTGAGGGATGAGGTTGGCGGCCTTGTGGAGATGTAAAGCGGGCTCTGCCAAGTTTACTTGATTTGATGAGAGTGCTGAGCATCGCTCGCACTGATTTTTAAGAGAACATACAATGAGCCGTGCTTGGAGCATCGGGTAGACTGTGTGTCACCGATTTAATAGGCTCGCACGTGCGTTTTGAGACATGGCAACGAGTATTGAGTTATGAAAACCTCTGTGGAAAGCAGGCCAATTGGGCTGGAGTACCTAGAGTGATATGGGTCCATGGAGTACGATGTACCGTGCAAGTAGCATGGAGTACGATGTACCGTGGGGTATCTTCGGATACGGTATCTTTGTGATACAGAGTATCTTCGGATACGGTATCTTTGTGATACGGGGTATCTTTGTGATACGGTATCTTCGTGATACGGGGTATCTTCGGATACGGCATCGACGGATGCGTGAGATCGGATAAGACTGACGGGTTGGATTGACCCACCTCCCGGGCAGTTCCCGATCAGGGTGAGACCTCGCACACTGGGATCCGTGAAGCTAGAGGACTCACGAGGACATATTGGCCAGTCATGGTTACTACCGATATACAGTATTGCCTAGTCTCGTATCTTGTATATATATACGTATGTTTTCGATACCGATGCTTTTGAGAAATTCTATTTCCATGGTTTTGTGTGAGTCAGGATCACCCGAAGGAGGGGTCGAGTCCTGACTTCATTGTGAAATTTTTAAAGAGAAAGAAATGATTTAAAATAATTGCATGTTGAGTTTTCCGTGCAACTGGATTTACATAACATCACAACATCATATCATATGTTTTAAAATGTGTGGAGAAAGGGTGGTTTATGCATGGCACCACGTTCATGTAGGTAGTATGGTTACCTACTTGTTCGTAGGATTGCCTTACTGAGCTTGATGTGCTCACCCCTTTCATTTTCTCCCACAGATGATCTCCAGTTGAAGTTGAGGCGACTCAGTACTGCATTCTGGATATCCGCTGCTGCCCATCAACATAAGGTATATATATACACTTGTACATATTGTATCTACATAAGCATAGCACAGTAACATGTTTGTAAGTAACTTTAGGGGATGTATAAATAATATAACAACTATAAATGACTGGAGAAGAAATAAGTACTGGGGTAGATGTATGGTGGGACTGGCATTGACGCACAGCCCAATTAGTAGTGGAGTGTTGGTCACGATTCGAGGACAGGTAAGAATTAAGTAAGAAAATAAACAAAAACGCGAAAAATTCACTCTGATTTTTGGATAGTTGGGTCGTGACACGTTCTCCTCTCTCTACCCACGCCGGCTTGGGCTCGGCTGCTTCTTCTCCTTCAGCCGCTTGCCTGGCTCCTCGCCGGTGTCCTACCGTTGAGGCAGAGGGGAGGCCCTCAGCTCCCTTCTTTTGTCTGCTGCGTCCTTTTTCATTTCCAGTCGCGATTTCGCGACTCATTTTCTTCGTTTCTTTTTTTTTCTTTACTCTTGAGTATTGACTTTTCTGTTTTTTTATATTATATTATATTATATTATATTTTATCAAAATATAATATAATATAATATTTTATATACCCAAATATTTAAATATATATATATTTAAATCCATTAAATATATATATTTTATCTTATTTATTTATTTATTTATTTATTTATTTTTATTATTTAATATTTTTTTGTAGTGCAATAATAAGGTTATACTTAAACTAATCCACCCGTAATCACATTTTTAAATCTTAGTTGCCTAAATTGTCATTTATAAATAACACCAAATATTTTGAAAATTTTCGGTATTTACATTCTCCCCACCTTGAAAATTTTGGTCCCCAAATTTAAAAGTACATCAGTTCTTAAACAAGTGTGGGTATTTCTCTCGCATTAAACTTTCTAATTCCTGCACAGTCTCTTCCAAAGCGTGGTACTGCCACAAAATTTTGACCAGAGGAATTGTCTTAAATTGCAATATCTTCTCTTACCTATCCAGTATCCGAACCGATTTCCCATATACATCCTATCCTCTTTCAACTCCAGTGGTTTATACTTTACCACAAGAATTCGACCTGGATGATACTTGCGAAGTATTAAAGTGTGGGAGACGTTATGGGTACTCAATAATTCTGGCGGTAACTTCCATCTATTAGCTCATGTACCATTCGGTTTAAGACTTTGAAAGGTCCGATGTATTGAGAACTCAGTTTACCTTTCTTCCAACTCTTGCTATACCCTATCTTTAAGCTGTTGTCATATGAGGCTTTTAGTCACACTTCCAATTATATCTCTTATTGTCCCTGATTGCCAATATATCTTCAGAAGATTTGATAAATTCTATTATTCTCCGAATGTAGGGTATGTCTCTGTAAATGAGTCTCTAACGACATCAATTTCCTTTATCTGTAGATCATTTGATATACAATTCTATTTTTAAATTTCAACAAATTATCAGTACCGATACTCAAGCTAGTTGCAGCACCCATTTGGGTCTGATTAGCTACATCAATAAAGTGTTTATCATTGCACTGAGTCTGCCCGATTCATTCAAATCAAGTCCAGTTTTCAACTCTCAGGCTCGCTACTACGATATAAGTATCAGTATCAAAAAGGAACCACATCCAGTTGAGGTTCACTAAATATTTCAATAACTAATGTCCTTGAACAATATACATAATGTCATCATGTGACCACTTCTGCTTAAAGCACTAACCTGAGTTATCCATTTTCTTCTTGTATCAGACGGTCTTTGGGTAATTTAACATTTAATCTTTGGTCGCAATTCATTTTCTTACTCAAATTGAGTCTTGCATTCAAAATGTAAGTATAAATAATTTACAATCCTTAAACTCGATACGTAATCCATATTCTAAAGTCTCCTTATAACCCAAACCCTGAATCATCTTAACAGTTTTAGGTCTTTTCCCACTGATTTATAATCCTTATCTTGGGAATCCAATTAACACCTGTTCTTAACATATCGTGACCAAGAAGACTCCGGGTCTCCTTAACAATTAATGCTAGTACACATCAAAGTAATTCACTTGGTCCGATAATCTCCTTTTCATGTAATCCTTATAATTGTTTTCCTCAGGATTTTAATTCAATCTTGTAAGCACACTTTTAGTTATGTGATTCATCTTTTCAGTCACAGGGACTTTACTCTATCACTCTCATTGCTTCCTTAGTACATCACTATTCGGTCATCCTCTATACCTTGTCATTTTCTTAGTAATCTCGAGAGTATATATCTCATATTCTCATAGTTGCGCCTTACGCACTGCTCTCTCAAAATAACATCAAGTTGAGCTAACTTAGCTCGATTGAGGATCTTCGTATCTCCTATGAGTTTCCTGGATTTTCTCCGTTTCACATCTCTACTTATCCAGATTATTCTTCTTCCAAAGCTATAAATTTAATTTCATAATCATCCATAGACTTGTTACTTCCTATTCGATTGCAATCATTTCATTCATAATTGCCACTTTATTTCATCTGAAATGTGTTGCCGCCTAAGGGCCTTCAGAATATATCCCATGTAATTTTTTGATGTCGGCTCTCGGATTAAATCGGGGAACTTCCCTTCGAGTTTGACTTTCCATCTCGATATTGATGCTACAAGGGCTACTTTCTTTATAGTAGTACGCCCTGAAAATCAGTGTAGCTTCTCCAATCCTTTAACACAAAAGTTACAAAAGCAACTTCCTCGTTAGAGTTGCTTCTAAAATCATCAAGCTTTCCTATCTCATTCATTTAGTTCTCTATAACTATCGGGTCCTTTATCCCATTTAACAATGGCAATCTACGGTTCTGAAACTGTCTCATCTAGTGTAGCTCCTACATCCTAACCCAAGTCATCATCGCTCTGCTGTGTAGCTATTGGGGCAGACATATTTGTAATTTTGAAACATCTCTATCGGTTGTGCGGGCGCATCGAAAGTAATCTATCTATCAATTCTTTCGTCTACCCCATCACCTAACATAGCATGTGTCCTAATTTTCCATAATATGTTTAATACTCCACATAATCTTAGCAAAGTGTATCTTAATACCATCTGTCCTTTTCACAGGACCTGATGGAGCACGCTCAACATTAGTTTCAATCTCGGTATCATTTATGAGTCTCATATGATAAATCTGCATGATTCTCAGGCCTATCTATGCGGCCTCTAGCTCGTGATCTAATTCCTCAGTAAACCAAACATTAAGTCTTAACTTCATTAGGTATACTTACCCTACAACCAGACAAGCACAGACAATTGGGATGTAATCTTATCCTTATTATTGACACTGACAGTACTAGACAGTCTTCGCTCTGATACCACTTAAACTGTAACGACTCTTGACCCTTGAAAAAAAATCGGACACTTGAAAAAAAAATCAGGGGATTTTTTTTTTTGGAATTTAATTTACCTACTTATTCCCTTATTCACTTATGCTGTATTCCTGTTCAGTGTCAATCCTTAAAAATATCTCATTTAATTTATCCTTATACAGATTTCATCCCGACACATAATTTTCAATAGATGTATGTGCATACAAATAGTTTGGTAAAGAGATAAGAATGTATACCTCACGCATATACAAAAGGTAGTCTGGGGAGGCTCATATCCGCTAACCTACGTCATCTACGCAGCATTTTGTTAACTATAATTCATTGCAAAAATCTGAGAGGTAGAGGGGTGAGCTTTTGGGGAAAAGCCTAGTAAGGTAATACTCTTAAAGCAGTTCATATATATATAAAAATATTTGAAGTTGTTCAAAGAACGAAACTTAATGTAATACATAAATTTCCATTTCATGCATAATCGTCATAAAGCATGCGTGTCTTTAAAACAAATCACATGCTTAACCATTTTACAACTTTTCATAAACCTTTCATGAACATTTCATAAATCATTTCGTAAACATTTCATGAATATTTTATAGTCATTTCGTAAACATCTCATGAATATTTCATAATCACTTCATAAACATTCCATGCATATTTCATAATCATTTCGTAAACTTTTCATGAATAATTCATAATCATCTCGTAAACATTTCATGATTATTTCATAATCATTTCGTAAACTTTTCATGACTAATTCATAGTCATTTCGTAAACATTTCATGAATATTTCGTAATCATGAAAACACATATTCATTCATCATAGTCAATTTTTCATAATCAAATCAAGGAGACTAGGCTCTAACTAAGTCATGCGATACGTGTCATTCTCCGTAGAGAGTCATCATACCTATGCCCATGGTAAGTGGGCTGTAGACTGAATCAGGGTCGTATAGCCCTTTCGTAAATTATGGGTAGTATCTTACTTACATTCACTAGCACTTAGCTAGGACACGGGCACTAGTGGCACTCTCCGTGTAGGAAACATAATTGCGTGTTGCGCGGGCACGAGATACTATCGAAATATCATCATAAACCACTAGTAGCACGACATCTTCTACACAGGTCGAGCCAAGTGCTAGAGGGGCCTACGTACCGGCACCCAAGTGGTGGAGCTGGAACACCACAAGAAGTAACCATGCATGAAGCCTATAGTCTCAAAACATCTTTTCTCTTTTCGTAAATACTTTTGAAAACGTCAAAAGTTCCATTTCAAGGCATAAATATGGGCTTTCAAGCCATCAAAAAACTTTCATGCATTTTCATAATTCGAAAGTTTACTTCATAAACATAGATGTTCTAGCGAACATTTTGTAAAACGAAATCATGTTTTGTAAACAGTTTCGCAAGTATGGAAGCATTGATAAATCATTTCAAATCATATGCTCTTTCATAAAATCATTTATCAATGAAACAAGAATGCAATATCAAAACTAAGTTAAGTAATACCCCTTACCTTGATTTATCGGGTATCTCGAATTCGAACGGTGACGTCTCCTAGTACCTCCTTTAATCCCTTCTACAATCACCTACGCCGAAATTGTAGACTTAGCACCCTATTCATGCGAATTGCGTTAAAATCGTAATTTATTGTTGCTACTGCGTGTGTACGTATCATTGTATATCCTTAGGCCGACACGCACGTTTATATATCTCTTCACTATTTATATATTTGCTCCTACAAGTATTAACATATACCTTTATTATATACATCCACATGTATACACGCATGAATATATATTTATATATATATACACTCCTATATGTATATATATATACTTTTATTGTTTTCATGTTTTCCTATCTCATATATATACATTCTTTGTATATACACATACTTGTACACATTCACCTTTCGTACCCCCCACATGTATATGCACCTAAATAAATATATATATATATATATATATATATATATATATACACTCCTTTATATATATATTATCATTGTTTTCCATTTTTCCTTATCACCTATGCATACATTTTTTTTGTACAAATACTAGCATACCCAATTCATTATATACACCTATTTGTATGTGTACCTAAATAAATAAATATACATATATATATATTTAATTAATTATTTTGAAAATTAAATTGGTTCATTTGACCACTTACCGACTTACCCGGAGCTCGATTGCATCATCGAATTTTTCTTATTTTTCTTTTTCTTTTTTTTTCTTCTTTTTCTGGCTAAACCGGTTCGGTCCGGTTCAACTCGATTCAAACCGGTCCGGTTCAGCCTGATTCAGTCCAGTCCAACTTTCTTCCTCGCTGTTCGGAGCTTTTTCGACAGGTTCTCCACCGGCTTCCACCTCCAGCTTGTCAGCAGGGTAGTCCGGTGCATGGATCTGGGGTCGGTTTTACCAAAGCTCGTCGGAAAGTGGCTGGTCCTGCTTCTTCTCTCCTTTGGTGTTGGCACCCATTTTTTTTCTTTCGATCGGCGTCGTTTCTGGCTGATCTGTGCCTGGATCGAAGCCGCAGATGTCCCTCTCTGGCCGGTGGTGGGTCGGTCCTCCCTTCCTCGGCCGTCGATCTCCTCTCTTTCCTCTTTTTCCCCCTATTTCTCTCGGTTTCTCCCTCTCTCTCGGCCGCTGGACGTTCTCCTCTCTCTACCACGCCAGCTTGGGCTCAGCTGCTTCTTCTCCTTCAGCCGCTTGCCTAGCTCCTCGCCGGTGTCCGACCGTTGAGGTAGAGGGAAGGCCCTCGGCTCCCTTCTTTTGTCTGCTGCGTCCTTTTCATTTCCAGTCGCGATTTCGCGACTCATTTTCTTCGTTTCTTTTTTTTCTTTACTCTTGAGTATTGACTTTTCTGTTTTTTTATATTATATTATATTATATTTTATCATAATAGAATATAATATTTTATATACCCAAATATTTAAATATATATATATTTAAATCCATTAAATATATATTTTATCTTATTAATTTTTATTTATTTATTTTTATTATTTAATATATATTTTTTGTAGTAAAATAATAAGGTTATACTTAAACTAATCCACCCGTAATCACATTTTTAAATCTTAGTTGCCTAAATTGTCATTTATAAATAACACCAAATATTTTGAAAATTTTCGGTATTTAAACCAAACTTCTTTTGTTTTTGCCTTGTAGCAATGCTCAACTACCTATAATCAACATTCAAACTTTTGTCTTAGGTACCCAAATTTTCTTGGGTCATTTGTAGCTAGTGAATAGAATTCTTGATCCTTTTGGGATCCATTTTAATATTACATTAATATCTTTTGAATTAACCACATCTTTTGGGACCCATGTTCTTCTAACTATCCTTCCTCTAAATGTGGTCATCTTCACATTGCAACTATATGATGCATGCCCCTTTTTATTACAATGTGAGCAAGTAGTAGAGGATTTAAGCATATTCTTTCTAGCGAAGAAACTTTTGAGGTGAGTTTCCCTACTTTTGCCATCATATCCTAACCCCTTTTTATCAAAGAAGGCCTTTTAAGTTTCTAGCATGTGATCTAGTTTTTGTTGACCCATGTAAAATCTAGTAAAGGAATTATGTAAGTTACTATTCTTTTCCTTTAGGTTATGGATTTCAAGATTTGTACTTTCTAATCTCTTTTCACATTCTATCTTATCATTTAGTATTAATTCATTTTCTTTCTTTAGTTTAGAAATCAATTTTTTGTACTTCAAATTCATGCACTCATAGTCTAATGCAAGATCATCAAATGCATCTTGTAGTTCATCAAAATAGTACTCATTGGGATCAGAAGTTACCTTCTCATCTTTATTTGCCATGAAGCATAGATTGGCAATATCTTTATTTGAATAATCATCGGAGCTGTCACTGTCGCTCCATGTTGCCATCATTGCCTTCTTTTTGTGATTCCTATCACTTGATCTTTTTAGAAGAGGACAGTTAAATTTAATGTGTCTAGGTTTTTTGCATTCATAGCACATAATGGTATCTTTTCTACCTAATTCTTCTTATTCTTTCTTGTAGATTCTCCTACCACTACCATTTGCTCTTATTCTCATAAATTTATTAAATCTCTTGGTAAACATTGCCATTTCAAAATCTTCTTCATTACGGCTCTCATTTTTATTTTCTTTCAAATCCTCTTGAGTAGTTGATTTTAGAGCTACTCCTACTTTCTTGGGTGGCTCTTCATTTCTCCTCAATTTCATTTCATATGTGAGCAATGACCCTATCAATTCATCTAATGATAGTGTGTGGGGTCCTTGGATTCTTCAATTGTTGTTACCTTAGCTTCCCAAGATTTTGGTAGGCTATTCAGGATTTTCTTTACCATTTCTATATTGGAGTAGATTTTGCCTAAGGACTTTAGTCCATTTATTACATCAGTAAATCTAGTGAACATGTCACTAATTGACTCTCCTTCTTTCATCCTAAATAACTCATAATCATGTTTGAGCATTCCTACCTTAGTCTCCTTTACCTGAGTTGTGCCTTCATGAGTAATTGCCAATTTATCCCAAATTTGTTTGGCATTATCACAACCGGAGACTCTATTACACTCATTAGGCCCTAATTGATAATTCTATATTTTTAGAATTATTTGTGCTTAATTTCCTAATTAATTATTTAAATCCCCGATTTATTTTGTTAATTATCCCTTTTATTTAATTAAAATTCTCATGTTTGCAGATAAATTAAATCCGGATGAATTTTGAATATTTCAGTAGAAAATGAACCGGAATTGAGCTAAATCAAGATTGGACCACGCGGACAACACGAGCCTAGCACATCTAATTGGACAAAAAGACAGATCACATGGAAATATTATTTTTCAAGGAGCCAATGGTGTGAAGACAAGTGGCCAAACAATGCCAACTCATCTATGATGGAAAAATTACAATTCTACCCCTAAATGTGTATATCAATAGAAAATGAAAACAATTGTAAAGGGTGGAAAAAAATAGGGTAGAATAGTTTTTCTTTTTTTTAGGTTAACTTTAAAAAGTCTTGTTTTCTTTGTTTTTCATGGTTCTACCGCATAGTATTTTTTTTTAGCTTCCATTTTTCTTTTCTCAGTAGCTACTATTTTATTCAATTGAATTTATTATGAAAAATTCTTCTCTTTAGTTTATCAATATCATTGCTTAGAAATATTACTTTATCATTTCAGTTTGCTTCACTCGTCACCATCTTGTTTTTGCTATATTATTTTAATCCATTTTCGGTTGTAGTCTAAAGCATTTGCAAATCTTTAATCATCAATGCTGATCATGATGTTTTGATTCAAAATATATTAGATCACACTTAATTAGGAAGATGATTTAGGTCATCTTTGGATCGTTTGAGCCTTTCTAGCCATCCCTGTACATATTTTAACCCTAGTCACCTATCTGAGCCAAATAAGCCTTTCTCTGTAAATACACCTGCGTTAATATCCTTAGCTTAAATATTCTTTTCCTATCCCTTACCCCGAAAGCATGGAATGTCATTGGATATATTGTGAGCTTTGTACATATGGGTATCTGGTGATAGTGAAAATTTAAAAAAAAAAAAAGAAAAGAAGAAAGATGAAAAATACAAAAAAAAATGTTTAGTGAAATAAATAAGTTTGGGGGAATTTGAGCTCTTACATTAAAATCCTGAACGTAATGCATGTTAAGGGGTAATTAAACCTAAATCGACTTTATCATACCTTAGCCCCAACCTTACATTACAAGCTTAATGAAGTCCTATTTGTAAGACCCGATTTTACGGTAAGAGCAAAAGGGAATTAATAGAAATTTTTGAGTGCATTTAAAAATGCAAAAGGATTGAAATGGTATTCCCGAACACATGTAAGGGTAAAATGGTCAAAAGACCAAAATTCGATATTAATCGGGACAAGAAAATTTAATTAAAAATATGAGAATGAGAAATCTTGATCAATAACGAAGAAATAATTAAATTTCGGATTAAATTGATCAAGATATGAATTTATTGGAATAAATCGAAATTTTCGTATTGAAAAATAATCTCGAAAATAATCAAAAAATATATCGAAAAGGTAAAATCAGACTGATAAATTCATTTATAGATTAAATGAATTAAATAATAATTTTTGAAGATATTTTTGGCAATTTTAATATATTTTAAATGAATAAAATAATAATAAAAATAAAATAATAAAACAATTGAAAAAAAAAGGAAAACAGAATTGAAAACGCAAAATAGAGGAAAACGGAGAGGAAAAACGCGAAGGAAGGCCCGAGGAAGAGAAATTCGTCGGACGGCCACCACCGGCGACCCCAAGGCCAGGCACGCGACCGAAAAATGAAGCCCGGTAACGTGCGACCTCCCTGCCACAGGGACGCGCCCCACCGGCGCCGAAAAACGCCAGAAACGGGGAGGAGAAGACGCGAGAGAGAACCTCGATTCGCCGGCAATGGTTACGATTCGACCCCAACCGAGGCCCAATTTAGGAAGCCTAAGCCATGGCGCACCGAACGGCGGTCCAAACTGGACCGAGCTGAATCGGCGGTCCGAACCGGGTTGAACCGGATCGGACCGGTTCAGCCAAAAAAGAGAGGGAAAAAAGGAAGAAAAAAGAGAAAAATTGGGGAAAATTCCAGTGATGCAATCGAGCTTCGAGTAAGTCGGTAAGCGATCAAATTGACCGATTTAATTTTTGAAATATTTAATTTGATAAATAATCGACTGAAAGTTTACCCGAAAGTATATTTAATTGTGTAGCTCGACAATTGGCATCCACTGAGAGCTCGAGACAGCCTCGATTTGAGTACTATCATGGAATCTCGGGTAAGTAACCCTTATTTACGACAATTTTGCATCGTTATGCGTGATTGATATTTAACGCATAAATTATGGATTTAATTTCCGCATAAATGAATTAAATTCTGGAAAATTGGGATAAATTGTCGTAAATAATTCATAAGCTGTCTGAGAGTTTAGAACGAGGCTAAATAAATATTGATGGGCCCAATGAGCCCAATAGGCCTCGATAAATTGTGGTAAATGGGCTTAATGCCGATTAAGGCCCATTAAGGTGCAATCGGGCCCAATATGGGTAAACGGGCCCAATGATTTAAATTAAGCCGAGAAAATATGAATACAATCAATTGTATTGTAATTGACCTGATGAATATGTATCCACAATTCCGGATATGTGATTGGAAGCAAATCGGACTGCGCGACGAGTCATCAGTGGAAAGGTCAGACTGTACAGAAAATGAGGTAAGGGAATTGTGTGAGTAGCTAGAGGTAGCTACGCATATTTTAATAGATTTTGTATACACTGATTATGTATGTATACGTGATTATTGTATAATGATCCTAAAAGTGGTTTAAATGATTTTTAAGGATCGAAATAGGTGAAATATCTATTTTACCCCTATTGAGGGAAGTTCACCTAAGGATGGTGAAAGCATGACATGCATGAAATGCATGATTTAAGGATTTTTATGATTAAGGAATTTTCTTGGTTTTAATCAAAGTAAATCGATAGATTGGCCAGTAATTGCATAAGTTTCCCAAAATAACACTACGTAGGTGTTATTAATATTTAAATGGAAATTTCTTTGGAAAACGGCCAACTATCAAGTTTATATGGAAACAGATAGTGCCGACACGTAGTTTGCACTATATCTGCGTTTGTGAATGTGCATAAATGTGCTTAAGCAGTTGCTCGCACCGACTTGTGACATCATATGCATGACATGTGCTAGAGCGGTTGCTCGCACTGATTTTTATTCCTATGAAATGCATGAGAGGTGCTGGAGCTTAGCTCGCACTCCGTTTTGACATGTTTTGACTTGTTTTGATTTGTTTTGACGTGGTATGCATAAAATGGTGCTGGAGCGATTGCTCACACTAGTTTTAATGATTTGACATGCATGAGAGATGCTGGAGCTTAGCTCGCATCCTGTTTTGATTTGATATTGCATAAAGCCGTGCTGGAGTGTAACTCGCACGAGATTTGATTTATTTATGCATAAAGCTGTGTTGGAGAATAACTCGCACGAGATTTGATTTACTTGAGCATTCATTTGTGCTGGAGCGTTGCTCGCACAAAGTTTTATATGGTTTTCATAATTCATTTGAATGTCGTACTGGAGTTTTTCTCGTACGAGGTTTTCATTGAGTTTTTATACATATCCGTACTAGAGCATTGCTCGTACATGGATTTTACTTGAATTCATAATCAGTTTAAGTCGTACTAGAGCGCTGCTCGTACGCAGATTTCATTGATTTCTATGAAACTGTGCTAGAGCTTCGCTCGCACGAGATTTTCAGATATCATGAATATGCATGGAGCCGTGCTAGAGCTTCGCTCGCACAGGGAATTGTATTACATGCATATAGCCGTGTTGGAGCCTCCTATAGACTGTGTGTCTCAGTGAAATGATATGCTCACACGTGCATTCTGAGATAGAGATGATATGGGTGGATAAGACCCATTGCAGGCACCCCTGATTGAGCTTGGGTTCACGGAGTACGTTGTACCGTGTATATCACGCGGAGTACGCTGTACCGTGGGGATTGTTGGAGTGGAGTGGCATTAGCCACGAGACAGCAAGCCTTACCCTCGCAATCCTGGTGTTATGCTGTTCTGGCGGGTAGGACGACCCACCTCCCGTATCAGGTGTGATACCCCGCACACTAGGTTCCGTGTTGCCAGGGATCACTAGAATATGGCCATAGTCCTCGATGTTACTGATAATTACCTGTTTGTCTCACATGATATAACTTGTGGTCGATAGACCAGGGTAGACCCGAAGGAGGGGTCAGGCCCCCGATTTGACGATTTTATGATTTCACGATTTTATGATTTGTGACCCTAAAAGAAGGGTGGTTTTATAACTGGAGTTTTATAATAAACTTTACTGAATTGTTTTATGAGATGATTGACCTAGAAGGGTTAGTTTATACTACAGTTTTAAATGAATTGATTTAAATGCAGAAGCATGATGTTGTTTTCCATGCTTTTAATTCAAATTCATGATTTGTTTTACATGACACAAACGAATGCATGATCTTGTTTTACTTCATGCTTATTATGATTTAATGATGTCACATAAAATGCTTTGAATGCATGAACTACATGATTTATATATGCACAAATAGTTTTGGATAAATTATGGCATTGAATATGCATGACTTTGTGCGTGAAATTTTAAATGAAAAGAAATGGATTTAAGGGCATGGCATTATGAGCATGTAGATAGTGGAGCTATCTACTTACTTGCATAATTGCCTTACTGAGCGTGTAGTTTGCTCACCCCCCTTATTTTCCCATCTTTTCAGAGCACTCACAGAAATTAGTAAGCAGCTGAGGACTTGCATGTATTGGTATCCGCTGCTTCCCATCGAGAGACAGGTATACACATTTGTATAGTTTTGTATCTAAATATGTAATGCACAGTACTGTAAACGGACATTGATGTCGGGGATGTAGAGTTATAAATACCAATGTGTATGTATTATTTAAAGTCAAAAGATAGTAAACTCTGATAAATGAATGTGATTATGGAAATGAAATGGTAAATAGGTGAGAGGTGACTAACACCGAATCATAGCCCAACTGCGTTGTAGGATGGTCACGATAAGAGAAAGGTAAGAATTAAATAATAAATGAAAAAGTGAAAAATTTACTCTGATTTTTAGGAAATTTGGGTCGTGACAGGTTAAATGGTATCAGAGCTGAGTTGGCCTGATATGAGTCGGTGTTAGTGGTTAGGGAATTTTACATCCCCGTGTAATGTGCATTGCTTAGGTACAATTGTGTATATCGAGATGGAAGTGCAGCTAAGAATTTGGTTTTGAATGCAAGAATACACTCATTAACTGATAGCCACTATGATAAAGAGGCGAGTACACGAGCTCGAGGCCGTAGAGGTTGGCACAAGAGTTGTACTGAGTCGTCACATGAGACTCGAGATGAGATTGACGTGGAGGCTGGTATTAAGCATGCCCCACAGAGTCTGACAAAGAGATCGGATAGAGTCTGACAAAGAGATCAGACAGTATTGAGATACGCTTCGCGAGGTTGGAGCGGAGTGTGGAGAATATTTTGCGAGCTAATTGCTCAGGGTATATATGATATTTTAGGGCGAGTCAGAGCATTGGTGGAAGTCCGCTCGACCCATCTTAAGATTTCGACATCCAGAATGGACATGGAAAAATAATTCAAAATTTATTCCGGTGACAGAATATCCCGGATATTGTCTTTAAGGAAATTACTGATGATGTTCTTTACTCTGACCCAGAGGAACTAGTTGATTAACGAGTATGAAACTCAGTTTATATTCCTGGGCAGATATGACTCGGACACGACGAACAGTGAGAGTCGAGATGTCTGAAAGTTCATGAAAGGACTCAGATTGTCAATTAGAGTCCGATTAGCCCGTTAGATATCACTACCTATATCGAGGCAATGCGCAGACTACAATGTGTGAATAAGATTATGAGTTGCATGCCTCTGAGATTGGGAAAGGTAGTGAGGGCCGAAATAGAGACAAAAGAGAATAGAGGATGACAGAGTTGTCAGAATGGGAAAAGGTAATTTGGTAAAAGATTTGAGTTGAGGAGTTATGGGGTAACATGATTGGTAAGGCCCCAGTGTATCTAATTTCAATACTTACGAGGGGTATTGTGATTTGAGGACCCCGACCTGC
This sequence comes from Firmiana major, assembly GCA_033439115.1. Taxonomy (NCBI): domain Eukaryota; kingdom Viridiplantae; phylum Streptophyta; class Magnoliopsida; order Malvales; family Malvaceae; genus Firmiana; species Firmiana major. Next base: position 36,265,764 of record CM065898.1, read on the forward strand.
TATGTAACAGTATAACAGAGTAGCAGTGTGAACAGTGTAAGATGTGTGGTAGTTACCACAAAAATAAGATGTTGGACGAGGGCGAGTGTATGCCTTAGACCAGGATACTATTGATGTTTCATATGATGTGGTGGAAGATACCACACTGATTGTGAATAATGAAATAATTATTTTAAATTGATCCTGGTGCCACGCATTTATTCATACCGCCTTCAGTTGCTTATAAGTTAGTGAAAAATGTGAAGCCTGTACCCTTAGGCATGAGGATGATGGTTAGCTGATTTTCACTAACTGAATATGGGTATAGGGATTGTAAGTTTGACAAATAATGAAAGAGTTTGATATAAGTGATATATTAAAGGAGATATATTGGAATAAGAGGCGTATGCAAGGTAAGGATATCATTGATATGCAAGTAAGGATTAAGCAATATGTAGTGTATATGGATTCGACCAAGATAAGGGGTAGATATATCTACACCCAGTCGATGTGGTCAAATCTGAGGGTTAATAAAGGTATTTAAACCTTACCTAGACCGATTGGTTGTCATCATTAGCAATGATATTATGATGTATTCGAAGTCTAGGGAAGAGCATGAGTAGCAACAGGAAACTGTCTTACAGACGTTACTGAGAGTTTCTGGAAATTGGTTGCTCAGTTGACACGTCTCATTCGGGAAAAGATTTCATACGAGTGGTATGATAAGTATGAAAATGGCTTCGGTGAGTTTTGGTATATTGAAGTAATGAACTGACCGCCGTAAGTATTCTCACCATAACCAACAGCTCAAGAGATTTCAATATATGGATACCTCAAAATTATAAGTGAGCTGTGTATTGATGTAAAATGGGAAGATAGTTGTTAATGGATCCAGATAGTTCAAGGATCATGACAGAAACTATCCGACCCATGATTTAGAGTTGGCAGCCGTAGTGATTACACTGGAAGTATAGCGCCACCACTTATACGGTGAGACATTTCGGGTATGCACTGATCGTAAAAGCCCCGAGTAATCGTTTTCACAGAAAGAGTAGAATATGAGATAACCAAGAGGGTTAGAGCTTCTAAGGATTATGATTATGAACATTATACCACCCAGGAAAGGCTAATGTAATGGTTGATACCTTGAAAAGAAAGAGCCTCAGGATGGTATTACATATGATGGTCAGGGAGCGAGAGCTGCTAGAGCAGTTGTGAGCTCAGTAGTGATGTGATTCCTTCTGATGATGACGGTGATTTTGTGACAGCTAGCCTGAGGTTAGAACCAGATTTGTGTGTGTCACGACCCGAATTACCTAAAAATCAGAGTAAATTTTTCGTTTTTTCATTTATTATTTAATTCTTAACTTTCTCTCGTCGTGACCATCCTACAACACAGTTGGGCTATGATTCGGTGTTAGTCACCTCACACTATTTAACATTTCATTCCCATAATCATATATCAGAGTCTACTATCCTTTTGACTTTAAATAAATACATACCCAATGGTATTTACATGACTCTACATCCCCGACATCATATCCATTTACAGTACTGTGCATTACATATTTAGATACAAAACCATACAAATGTGTATACCTGTCTCTCGATGGGAAACAGCAAGCAGCGGATATCAATACATGCAAGTTCTCAGCCGCTCAATAACTATTTCAAGTGCTCTGAAAAGATGGGAAAATAAGGGGGTGAGCAAACCACACGCTCAGTAAGGCAATTATGCAAGTAAGTAGATAGCTCCACTATCTACATGCTCATAATGCCATGCCCTTAAATCCATTTCTTTTCATTAAAATCATCAAGCACAAAGTCATGCATATTCAATGCCATAGTTCATCCAAAACTATTTGTGCATATATAAATCATGTAACTCATGCATTCAAAGCATTTTATGTGACATCATTAAATCATATTAAGCATGAATTTAATCAAGATCATGCAGTCTTTCATGTCATGTAAGACAATTCAAGATTTTCAAATAAAAGCATGGAAAACACATCATGCCACTGCATTTAAATCAATTCATTTAAAACGCAGTATAAAATAACCCCTCTGGGTCAATCATCTCAAAACTCATAAAACAATTTGTTATATTTCATTATAAAACTTGAGTTATAAAACCACCCTTCTTTCAGGGTCACATATCATAAAATCATCTGAAATCATCAAATCATCAAATCGGGGGCCTGACCCCTCCTTCGGGTCTACCCTGGTCTAACAGACCACAAGTTATATCATGTGAGACAATAAGGTAATTATCAGTAACATCGAGGACTATGGCCATATCCTAGTGATCCCTGGCAACACGGTACCTAGTGTGCGGGGTATCACACCTGAAACGGGAGGTGGGTCGTCCTACCCGCCAGAACAGCATAACACCAGGATTGCGAGGGCAAGGCTTGCTGCCTCGTGGCTAATGCCACTCCACTCCAACAATCCCCACGGTACAGCGTACTCCGCGTGACATACACGGTACAAAGTACTCCGTGAACCCAAGCTCAGTCAGGGGTGCCTGTAATAGGTCTTATCCACCCATATCATCTGTCTCAGAATGCACGTGTGAGCATATCATCTCACTGTGACACACAGTCTACAGGAGGCTCCAACACGGCTATATGCATGTAGTATAAATCCCTGTGCGAGCGAAACTCAAGCACGGCTCCATGCATATTCATGATATCTGAAAATCTCGTGCGAGCGAAGCTCTAGCACGGTTTCATAAAAATCAGTGAAATCTGCGTACGAGCAGCGCTCCAGTACGACTTAAACTGATTATAATTTCATGTAAATTCCACGTACGAGCAACGCTCTAGTACGGATATGTATATAAATTCAGTGAAAACCTCGTACGAGAAAAACTCCAGTACGGCATTCAAATGAATTATGAAAACCATATAAAACTTTGTGCGAGCAACGCTCCAGCACAAATGAATGCTCAAGTAAATCAAATCTCGTGCGAGTTATACTCCAGCACGGCTTTATGCATAACTAAATCAAATCTCGTGCGAGTTTCACTCCAGCACGGCTTTTATGCATAATTAAATCAAAACAGGATGCGAGCTAAGCTCCAGCATCTCTCATGCATGTCAAATCATTAAAAGTAGTGCGAGTAATCGCTCCAGCACTATTTTATGCATACCACGTCAAAACAAATCAAAACATGTCAAAACATGTCAAAACAGAGTGCGAGCTAGGCTCCAGCAGCTCTCATTTCACAATATTAAAAATCAGTGCGAGCACCATGCTCTAGCACATTTCATGCATATGATGTCACATAAGTCGGTGCGAGCAACTGCTCAAGCACATTTATGCACATTCACAAACGCAGATATAGTGCGAACTACGTGTCGGCACTACCTGTTTCCATATAAACTTGATAGTTGGCCTCTTTTCCAAAGAAATTTCATTTAAATATTAATAACACCTACGTAGTGTTAATTTGGGAAACTTATGCAATTATTGGCCAATCTATCGATTTACTTTGATTAAAACCAATCAAATCTTAAATTCGGAAAATTCCTTAAATCATGCATTTCATGCATGTCATGCTTTCACCATCCTTAGGTGAACTTCCCTCAATAGGGGTAAAATAGACATTTCACCTATTTCGATCCTTAAAAATTATTTAAACCACTTTTAGGATCATTTTACAATAATCGTGTATACATACATAATCAGTGTATACAAAATCTATTAAAATATGCGTAGCTACCTCTAGCTACTCACACAATTCCCTTACCTCATTTATCTGTACAGTCTGACCTTTACATCGATGTCTCGTCACGCAGTCCGATTTGCTCCGAATCCAAATCAAATCTTCGGCACTGCGGATAAATGTTCATCAGGTCAAATACAATGCAATTAATTGTATTTCTTAATTTTCTGGGCTTAATTTAAATCATTGGGCCCGTTTACCCATATTGGGCCCGATTGTACCATAATGGGCCTTAATCGGCCTTAAGCCCGTTTACCAAAATTTATCGAGGCCTATTGGGCTCATTGGGCCCATCAGTAATTTATTTAGCCTCGTTCTAAATTCTCTGATATCTCAATTTAATATTTACGACAATTTATCTAATTTTCCAGAATTTAATTCATTTATGCGGAAATTAAATCCGTAATTTATGCGTTAAATATCAATCACGCATAACGATATAAAATTGTCGTAAATAAGGGTCACTTACCCGTTATTCCCTGATCGTATACAAATCGAGGCTGTCTCGAGCTCTCAGTGGATGCCAATTGTCGAGCTACACAATTAAATATATTTTTCCGGGTAAATTTCCAGTCGGAATTAATTAAATTAAATATTCAGAAAATTAAATCGGTCAATTTGACCGCTTACCGACTTACCCGAAGCTCGATTGCATCACTGGAATTTTCCCCAATTTTTTCTCTTTTTCTTTTTCCCTTTTTCTTCCTTTTTTCCCTCTCTTTTTGGCTGAACCGGTCCGGTCCGGTTCAACCCGGTTCGGACCGCCGGTTCGGTCTGGTCCGGTTCGGTCGGTTCTGTCCGGTTCGGCCGGTCCAATCTCCCTTTGGTCGTGCCGGCGCCGTCCGGCCGGTTCCCGGCATGATTCCGGTGCCAATCGGCGCGCAATCGTCTGGGCTCCCTAAATCGGGCCTCGGCTGGGGTCGAATCAGCCCCATCGCCGGCGAATCGGGGTTCTCTCCCCCGCGGTCTTCTCCTCCGTTTCCGACGTTTTTCGCCGTTCCCGGCGCGCGTCTGGGCTGCTGGAGGTTCGCCCGAGGTCGGTCGACCTTCGCCGACCCTCACCGGCCCCTCGGTCCCACCGGTGGTGGCCGTCCGGTGTCTCTTCTTCCTTCGGTCTCACTTCGCGTTTTCCCTCTGTTTCTTTTCTTTCTGTTTTCGTTTCAGACTATTCGTTTCTTTTTTTTTTTTTTTTTTTTTCATTTTATTTATTTATAATTTATTTTTAATATTATTTTAATCAATAAAATAATATTAAAATACACAAATATCTTTTAAAAATTATATTTTATTCATCTAATCTGTAAATAATTTTTTTCAGTCCGATTTTTACCTTTCCGGTATATTTTTCAATTATTTTCGGGATTATTTTTCGATACAAAAATCCCGGTTTATTCCAATAAATTCATATCTTGATCAATTTAACCCGGAATTTAATTATTTCTTCGTCATTGATCAAGATTTCTCATTCTCATATTTTTAATTAAATTTTCTTGTCCCGATTAATACCGAATTTTGGTCTTTTGACCATTTTACCCTTGCACGTATTCGGGAATGTCATTTAAGTCCTTTTGCATTTTTTAAATGCACTCGAAAATATCGGGTCTTACAATCTCCCCCACTTAAGAAATTTGGTCCTCCAAATTAGAACCAAGTAATATGAGTCCATAATTAACTCCGGGTACATCTATCGTATCATATACTATCATCCTCAAGTGACTTTCTCCGGAGTGTAATACTACCATCATACTTAACTAGTGAGATCATCTTAACCCTCAACACTTTCTCTTTCCATTTTTAATAACCAACTCGATTTCATACATTACTCTTTCATTGAGCTAAGCTGTTGGAGTTCATATCCGATCACATATATCGGATCCGGATATTATTTCTTAAACATCAAAAGATAGGACACTGTGGATGCCTGCCAATTCATGTGGTAATGCCAACCTACAGGTCTTATCTCCCACTTGTCCAATATCTCTATCTGAATCTCCTTACGTCCTTAAGACAAGTAACTGCCAACAATGCTAATTCACCCTCGGTGAATTCCAATGATTTTCCTGTCTCTAGTCAGCATAGTCTTTCTGTCTACTCTGAGGCGTTCTTAATTTCTCATAATTCAACTGAACATGCTCAGAGGTTAATCTTACAAATTAGGGAACAATTCTCTATCTGTCACCCACTTCTTCTCTAAGTCAGGGATCAACTCCCTACGGCCATACTAAGCCTCATATAACTTGTTATCCCGATACTCGAGTGACAACTGTCATCCTTGGCGAATTTGATTAGTAGCAACTAATCATCCCATGAGCTCATAAAATCAATGGCACACGCTCTCATCACATCCTCCAGAACCTGTACAGTCCTCTCTGACTGACTATCTGTCTGAGGGTGGAAGCTGTGCTAACACACAATCAGGGTCCCCATAGCTTCCTGAAAAACATTTCCCCAAGTGGGAACTGAAGCGGGAATCCCTATCTGATACCATGCTCACTGGAACGCTACCTCATGTATCACAATTTTCCATACACATAAATCCGCCTACGCACTCAGAGTATCTCGGGATTTCATAACCAGAAGGTGGGTAAACTTAATCAATCTATCGACTATCACCCAGATAGCCTCGTGATTCTTCCGGGTCCTCTATAACCCATCACAACTTCATGGTCACTTGTTCCCATTTCCATGTCAATATAGGTAGAGGTTGCAATAACTCTGCAGATATCTATTGCTCTACCTTACTCTGCTGATATACGAGACACTTGTCCATAATTCTACAATGTCACTTTTCATACCTGACCACCAATACCATTTTCAAATATCTCGATATATTTATTATTTCTCGGATGCACTGTATATCCCGAAAAGTGAGCTTCTGACAATAATACTGTATCATCAACTGTGGTCCTCGGGAGCACTTATACTGTCTCTGAACCTCTGTGAGTCATCATCACTCACTGTGAACTCTGTCACTATACCCTTCTGAATCTGACCCACACTATCGACACCATGCCGATCATCACGCTAAGCCTGGCAAATCCGGTCACACAAATCCGGTTCTAACCTCAGGCTAGCTGTCATAAAATCACCGTCATCATCAAGAAGGGATCACATCACTACTGAGGTTCACAACTGCTTTAGCAGCTCTCGCTCCTTGACCATCTTATGTGATACCATCCCGAGGCTCTTTCTGCTCAAGGCATCAACCATTACATTAGCCTTTCCTGGGTGGTACAAAGTTCACAATCATAATCCTTAGAAGCTCTAACCCTCTTGGTTATCTCATATTCTACTCTTTCTGTGAAAACAGATACTCGGGGGTTTTTACGATTAGTGCATACCCAAAATTTCTTACAGTATAAGTGGTGGCGCCATACTTTCAGTGTAATCGCTATGACTGCCAACTCTAAATCATGGGTCGGATAGTTTCTCTTATGGTCCTTGAACATATCTGGATCCATAAACGACTATCTTCCCATTTTACATCAATACATAGCTCAATCCTTATTTGGAGGTATCCATACACACTGAAACCTCTTGAGCTGTTGGTTATAGTGAGAATACTTATGGTGATCAGTTCATTACTCCAATATACCAAAACTCATTGAAGCTATTTTCATACTTATCATAACACTCGTATGAAATCTTTTCCCGAATGAGACGTGTCAACTGAGCAACTCATTTCAAGAAACTCATAATACCTTGTCTGTAAGACAGTTTCCTGTTGCTACTCATTCTCTTCCCTGGACTTTGAATACATCATAATATCATCGCTGTAGATGACAACCAATCGGTCCAGGTAAGGTTTAAATACCTTAACGTAGTTGAGTTCCACTCAATATTTCAATTTTCCATATACTTGACCTATGTACGCATAAACGTACAATGTCATTTCGAAATAGCTTTCGTTCAAGATACTAGCTCACGTCATTTCCTTTTTCTTATATTAACGGCTTTTATAAAATTTTAAATTTTAAACCTTCTTGATTAATCAAATTCTATATTTCTTTATCGTACCAGCAAAGGTACCCAAATTTTAATGTATATATTATGACCGTCGAATTCAATCTATAGATTATGCGTGCGCTTCCAGACGCTGTCAAATCTTCAGGCAGGGAAGTATTTTGAAATACCTTTATTAACCCTCAGATTTGACCACATCGACTGGGTGTAGATATATCTACCCTTTATCTTGGTCGCAATCCATATACACTACATATTGCTTAATCCAAATTACTTTGCATATCAATGATATCCTTACCTTGCATATGCCTTTTATTCCAATTTATCTCGTATGCAGGATCTATCACATCTCCAATCTTATCTCCTTTAATATTTACTTATAGCAAACTCTTTCCTTACTTGTCAAGTTACAATACACTTTTCAGTGATATTTTCACTCCTATTTTCAACTTACAATCCCTATACTCATATTCAGTTAGTGAAAAACAACTAACTATCATCCTCTTGCCTAAGGGTACAGGCTTCACATTTTTCACTAACTTATAAGCAACTGAAGGCGGTATGAATAAATGCGTGGCACCAGGATCAATTAAAATAATTATTTCATTATTCACAACCAGTGTGGTATCTTCCACCACATCCAATGAAATATCAGTAGTGTCCTGGTCCAAGGCATACACTCGCCCTCGTCCAACATCTTATTTTCGTGATAACTACCACACATCTTACACTGTTCACACTGCTACTCTGTTATACTGTTTACAATGCTCCGTAGCAGGTTGCGGTCCTCAAATCATAATACCCCTCAATAGTGTTAAAATTAGATATACTGGGGTTTATCAATCAACTTACCCCGTGATTTATCAGCTCTAAGCTTTTTACCAATTACCTTTTCTTGTTCTGACATCTTTGTCATTCTCTATTCTCTTTTTGTCTAAATTTCGACCCTCACTACCTTTCTCAATCTCAGAGGCATGCAACTCGTGATCTTATTCATACAACTATAGTCTGCGCACTGCCTCGGCATAGGTAGTGATATCAAACGGGCTAATCGGACTCTAATTGACAATCTGAGTCCTTCCATAAACTTTCAGACATCTTGACTCTCACTGTTCATCATGTTCGAGTCACATCTGCCCAGGAATATAAACTGAGTTTCATACTCATTAATTAACCAATTCCTCTGGGTCAGAGTAAATAATATCATCTGTAATTTTCTTTAAAACAATATCCGGGATATTCTGTCATCGGAATACATATATAATTTTTTTCCATGTCCATTCTGGACGTCTAACTCTTCAAATGGGTCGAGCGAACTTCAATTAATGCTCCAACTCGCCCTCAAATATCATACATATTCTGAGTAATTAGCTCTCAAAATATTCTCCCCCTTCGCTCCAACCTTGCGAAGCGTATCTCAATACTGTCCGATCTCTCTGTCAGACTCTATCCGATCTCTCTATCGGACTCTGTGGGGCATGATCAACCAGCCTCCACGTCAATCTCATCTCAAGTCTCATGTGGCGACTCAGTACAACTCATGGGCCTACCTCAACGGCCTTGAGCTCGTGTACTCGCCTCTCAACCATAGCGGCTATCAGTCAATGAGTCTATTCTTGCATTTAAAACCAAATTCTTAGCTGCACTTCCATCTCGATATACACAATTGTATCTAAATAATGCACAGTACATGGGGATGTAAACTTTCTTAACCACTAACACCGACTCATATCAGGCCAACTCAAGCTCTGATACCATTAAACCTGTCACGACCCGAATTACCTAAAAATCAGAGTAAATTTTTCGTTTTTTCATTTATTATTTAATTCTTAACTTTCTCTCGTCGTGACCATCCTACAACACAGTTGGGCTATGATTCGGTGTTAGTCACCTCACACTATTTAACATTTCATTCCCATAATCATATATCAGAGTCTACTATCCTTTTGACTTTAAATAAATACATACCCAATGGTATTTACATGACTCTACATCCCCGACATCATATCCATTTACAGTACTGTGCATTACATATTTAGATACAAAACCATACAAATGTGTATACCTGTCTCTCGATGGGAAACAGCAAGCAGCGGATATCAATACATGCAAGTTCTCAGCCGCTCAATAACTATTTCAAGTGCTCTGAAAAGATGGGAAAATAAGGGGGTGAGCAAACCACACGCTCAGTAAGGCAATTATGCAAGTAAGTAGATAGCTCCACTATCTACATGCTCATAATGCCATGCCCTTAAATCCATTTCTTTTCATTAAAATCATCAAGCACAAAGTCATGCATATTCAATGCCATAGTTCATCCAAAACTATTTGTGCATATATAAATCATGTAACTCATGCATTCAAAGCATTTTATGTGACATCATTAAATCATATTAAGCATGAATTTAATCAAGATCATGCAGTCTTTCATGTCATGTAAGACAATTCAAGATTTTCAAATAAAAGCATGGAAAACACATCATGCCACTGCATTTAAATCAATTCATTTAAAACGCAGTATAAAATAACCCCTCTGGGTCAATCATCTCAAAACTCATAAAACAATTTGTTATATTTCATTATAAAACTTGAGTTATAAAACCACCCTTCTTTCAGGGTCACATATCATAAAATCATCTGAAATCATCAAATCATCAAATCGGGGGCCTGACCCCTCCTTCGGGTCTACCCTGGTCTAACAGACCACAAGTTATATCATGTGAGACAATAAGGTAATTATCAGTAACATCGAGGACTATGGCCATATCCTAGTGATCCCTGGCAACACGGTACCTAGTGTGCGGGGTATCACACCTGAAACGGGAGGTGGGTCGTCCTACCCGCCAGAACAGCATAACACCAGGATTGCGAGGGCAAGGCTTGCTGCCTCGTGGCTAATGCCACTCCACTCCAACAATCCCCACGGTACAGCGTACTCCGCGTGACATACACGGTACAAAGTACTCCGTGAACCCAAGCTCAGTCAGGGGTGCCTGTAATAGGTCTTATCCACCCATATCATCTGTCTCAGAATGCACGTGTGAGCATATCATCTCACTGTGACACACAGTCTACAGGAGGCTCCAACACGGCTATATGCATGTAATATAAATCCCTGTGCGAGCGAAACTCAAGCACGGCTCCATGCATATTCATGATATCTGAAAATCTCGTGCGAGCGAAGCTCTAGCACGGTTTCATAAAAATCAGTGAAATCTGCGTACGAGCAGCGCTCCAGTACGACTTAAACTGATTATAATTTCATGTAAATTCCACGTACGAGCAACGCTCTAGTACGGATATGTATATAAATTCAGTGAAAACCTCGTACGAGAAAAACTCCAGTACGGCATTCAAATGAATTATGAAAACCATATAAAACTTTGTGCGAGCAACGCTCCAGCACAAATGAATGCTCAAGTAAATCAAATCTCGTGCGAGTTATACTCCAGCACGGCTTTATGCATAACTAAATCAAATCTCGTGCGAGTTTCACTCCAGCACGGCTTTTATGCATAATTAAATCAAAACAGGATGCGAGCTAAGCTCCAGCATCTCTCATGCATGTCAAATCATTAAAAGTAGTGCGAGTAATCGCTCCAGCACTATTTTATGCATACCACGTCAAAACAAATCAAAACATGTCAAAACATGTCAAAACAGAGTGCGAGCTAGGCTCCAGCAGCTCTCATTTCACAATATTAAAAATCAGTGCGAGCACCATGCTCTAGCACATTTCATGCATATGATGTCACATAAGTCGGTGCGAGCAACTGCTCAAGCACATTTATGCACATTCACAAACGCAGATATAGTGCGAACTACGTGTCGGCACTACCTGTTTCCATATAAGCTTGATAGTTGGCCTCTTTTCCAAAGAAATTTCATTTAAATATTAATAACACCTACGTAGTGTTAATTTGGGAAACTTATGCAATTATTGGCCAATCTATCGATTTACTTTGATTAAAACCAATCAAATCTTAAATTCGGAAAATTCCTTAAATCATGCATTTCATGCATGTCATGCTTTCACCATCCTTAGGTGAACTTCCCTCAATAGGGGTAAAATAGACATTTCACCTATTTCGATCCTTAAAAATTATTTAAACCACTTTTAGGATCATTTTACAATAATCGTGTATACATACATAATCAGTGTATACAAAATCTATTAAAATATGCGTAGCTACCTCTAGCTACTCACACAATTCCCTTACCTCATTTATCTGTACAGTCTGACCTTTACATCGATGTCTCGTCACGCAGTCCGATTTGCTCCGAATCCAAATCAAATCTTCGGCACTGCGGATAAATGTTCATCAGGTCAAATACAATGCAATTAATTGTATTTCTTAATTTTCTGGGCTTAATTTAAATCATTGGGCCCGTTTACCCATATTGGGCCCGATTGTACCATAATGGGCCTTAATCGGCCTTAAGCCCGTTTACCAAAATTTATCGAGGCCTATTGGGCTCATTGGGCCCATCAGTAATTTATTTAGCCTCGTTCTAAATTCTCTGATATCTCAATTTAATATTTACGACAATTTATCTAATTTTCCAGAATTTAATTCATTTATGCGGAAATTAAATCCGTAATTTATGCGTTAAATATCAATCACGCATAACGATATAAAATTGTCGTAAATAAGGGTCACTTACCCGTTATTCCCTGATCGTATACAAATCGAGGCTGTCTCGAGCTCTCAGTGGATGCCAATTGTCGAGCTACACAATTAAATATATTTTTCCGGGTAAATTTCCAGTCGGAATTAATTAAATTAAATATTCAGAAAATTAAATCGGTCAATTTGACCGCTTACCGACTTACCCGAAGCTCGATTGCATCACTGGAATTTTCCCCAATTTTTTCTCTTTTTCTTTTTCCCTTTTTCTTCCTTTTTTCCCTCTCTTTTTGGCTGAACCGGTCCGGTCCGGTTCAACCCGGTTCGGACCGCCGGTTCGGTCTGGTCCGGTTCGGTCGGTTCTGTCCGGTTCGGCCGGTCCAATCTCCCTTTGGTCGTGCCGGCGCCGTCCGGCCGGTTCCCGGCATGATTCCGGTGCCAATCGGCGCGCAATCGTCTGGGCTCCCTAAATCGGGCCTCGGCTGGGGTCGAATCAGCCCCATCGCCGGCGAATCGGGGTTCTCTCCCCCGCGGTCTTCTCCTCCGTTTCCGACGTTTTTCGCCGTTCCCGGCGCGCGTCTGGGCTGCTGGAGGTTCGCCCGAGGTCGGTCGACCTTCGCCGACCCTCACCGGCCCCTCGGTCCCGCCGGTGGTGGCCGTCCGGTGTCTCTTCTTCCTTCGGTCTCACTTCGCGTTTTCCCTCTGTTTCTTTTCTTTCTGTTTTCGTTTCAGACTATTCGTTTCTTTTTTTTTTTTTTTTTTCATTTTATTTATTTATAATTTATTTTTAATATTATTTTAATCAATAAAATAATATTAAAATACACAAATATCTTTTAAAAATTATATTTTATTCATCTAATCTGTAAATAATTTTTTTCAGTCCGATTTTTACCTTTCCGGTATATTTTTCAATTATTTTCGGGATTATTTTTCGATACAAAAATCCCGGTTTATTCCAATAAATTCATATCTTGATCAATTTAACCCGGAATTTAATTATTTCTTCGTCATTGATCAAGATTTCTCATTCTCATATTTTTAATTAAATTTTCTTGTCCCGATTAATACCGAATTTTGGTCTTTTGACCATTTTACCCTTGCACGTATTCGGGAATGTCATTTAAGTCCTTTTGCATTTTTTAAATGCACTCGAAAATATCGGGTCTTACAGTGTGACCGGAATTGCTAGGCTTAGCATGATGATCGGCATGGTGTCGATAGTATGGGTCAGATTCAGAAGGGTATAGTGACAGAGTTCACAGTGAGTGATGATGACTGACAGAGGTTCAGAGACAGTATAAGTACTCCTCAGGACCATAGTTGCTGAGATAGTGTTATTGTCAGAAGCTCACTCTTCGGGATATACAGTGCATCCGAGAAATAATAAAGATATCAGAATCTCTGAAAAGGGTATTGGTGGTCAGGTATGAAAAAGAGATTTGTAGCGATTGTAGCAAAGTGTCTCGTAAGTCAGCAGATAAAGGTAGAGCAAAAGAAGTTTGCAGAGTTATTGCAGCCTCTACTCATGTATTGAGACGGAAATGGGAACAAGTTACTATGAATTTCGTGATGGGTTACAGAGGACTCGGATGAATCACGAGGCTATTTGGGTGATAGTCGATGGATTGATTAGGTTACCCACCTTCTGGTTATGAAACTCCCCAGATTCTCTGAGTGCGTAGGCAAAATTATGTGAATGGGAAGTTGTGGAATAATATGTAGCGTTCCAGGGAGCATGATATCAGATAGGGATTCCTGCTTCACTTCCCATGTCTGGGAATGTTTTTCAGGAAGCTATGGGAACCCGATTGAGTGTTAGCACAGCTTCCACCCTTAGACAGATAGTCAGTCAGAGAGGACTGTACAGGTTCTGGAGGATGTGATGAGAGCGTGTGCCATTGATTTTATGAGCTCTTGGGATGATCAGTTGCTACTAATCAAATTCGTCAATGATGACACTTATCAGTTGAGTATCGGGATAACATTTTATATGAGGCATTGTATGGCCATAGGGAGTTGTTCCTGACTTGGATAGGAAGAAGTGGGTGACAGATAGAGAATTGTTCCCGAATGGGTAAGAAAAATCTCTGGGGATGTTCAGTTGATTTGTGAGAGATTAAGAACACCTCAGAGCAGATAGAAAAAGCTATGCTGACAAGAGACAGAAATCATTAGAAATTCACTGAGGGTGAATTAGTATTGTTGACCGTTACTTGTCTTAAGGACGTAATGAGATTCAGAAACACAGATTGGACAAGTGGAAGGTAAGACCTGTAGGTTGCCGTTACCACTTGAATAAACAGGCATCCACAATGTGTCCTATCTTGAGATGCTTCGAAAATAATATTCGGACCCGATATATGTGATTGGATATGAGCTCCAACAGTTTAGCTCAATGAAAGTATAACATATGATTGAAAATCGATTCGGGTATTAGACGGAAGGAGAAAGTGTTGAGGGTTAAGATGAGCTCCCTAGTTAAGTATGTTGGTAGTATTACACTCTGGAGAAAGTCACTTGAGGATGATAGTATATGATACGATAGATGTACCCGGAGTTATTTATGGACTCATTTACTTGGTTCTAATTTGGAGGACCAAATTTCTTAAGTGGGGGAGATTGTAAGACCCAGTTTTACGGTAAGAGCAAAAGGGAATTAAAAGAAATTTTTGAGTGCATTTAAAAATGCAAAAGTATTGAAATGGTATTCTCGAACACGTGTAAGGGTAAAATGGTCAAAAGACCAAAATTCGATATTAATCGGGGCAAGAAAATTTAATTAAAAATATGAGAATGAGAAATCTTGATCAATAACGAAGAAATAATTAAATTTCGGATTAAATTGATCAAGATATGAATTTATTGGAATAAATCAAAATTTTCGTTTTGAAAAATAATCCTAAAAATAATCGAAAAATATACCGGAAAGGTAAAATCGGACTGATAAATTCATTTATAGATTAAATGAATTAAATAATAATTTTTGAAGATATTTTTGGCAATTTTAATATATTTTAAATGAATAAAATAATAATAAAAATAAAATAATAAAACAATTGAAAAAAAAAGGAAAACAGAATTGAAAACGCGAAACAGAGGAAAACGAAAAGGAAAAACGCGAAGGAAGGCCCGAGGAAGAGAAATTCACCGGACGGCCACCACCGGCGACCCCAAGGCCAGGCACGCGACCGAAAAATGAAGCCCGGCACCATGCGACCTCCCTGCCACTGAGACGCGCCCCACCGGCGTCGAAAAACGCCAAAAACGGGGAGGAGAAGCCGCGAGAGAGAACCTCAATTCGCCGGCGATGGTTACTATTCGACCCCAGCCGAGGCCCGATTTAGGAAGCCCAAGCCATGGCGCACCGAACGGCGGTGGAATCGCGCCAGGAACCGACCGGATGGCGCCGGCACGACCAAATGTTGCCTGAACCGAACGAACCGGACTGAACCGATCGAACCGGACCGAGCTGAACCGGCGGTCCGAACCGGGTTGAACCGGACCGGACCGGTTCAGCCAAAAAAGAGAGGGAAAAAAGGAAGAAAAAAGAGAAAAATTGGAGAAAATTCCAGTGATACAATCGAGCTTCGGGTAAGTCGGTAAGCGGTCAAATTGACCGATTTAATTTTTAAAATATTTAATTTGATAAATAATCGACTGAAAGTTTACCCGAAAATATATTTAATTGTGTAGCTCGATAATTGGCATCCACCGAGAGCTCGAGACAGCCTCGATTTGAGTACTATCATGGAATCTCGGGTAAGCAACCCTTATTTACGATAATTTTGCATCGTTATGCGTGATTGATATTTAACGCATAAATTATGGATTTAATTTCTGCATAAATGAATTAAATTCTGGAAAATTGGGATAAATTGTCGTAAATAATTCATAAGCTGTCTGAGAGTTTAGAACGAGACTAAATAAATATTGATGGGCCCAATGAGCCCAATAGGCCTCGATAAATTGTGGTAAACGGGCTTAATGCCGATTAAGGCCCATTAAGTTGCAATCGGGCCCAATATGGGTAAACGGGCCCAATGATTTAAATTAAGCCCAGAAAATATGAATATAATTAATTGTATTGTAATTGACCTGATGAATATGTATCCGCAGTTTCGGAGATGTTATTGGAAGCAAATCGGACTGCGCGACGAGTCATCAGTGGAAAGGTCAGACTGTACAGAAAATGAGGAAAGGGAATTGTGTGAGTAGCTAGAGGTAGCTACGCATATTTTAATAGATTTTGTATACACTGATTATGTATGTATATGCGATTATTGTATAATGATCCTAAAAGTGGTTTAAATGATTTTTAAGGATCGAAATAGGTGAAATGTCTATTTTACCCCTATTGAGGGAAGTTCACCTAAGGATGGTGAAAGCATGACATGCATGAAATGCATGATTTAAGGATTTTTATGATTAAGGAATTTTCTTGGTTTTAATCAAAGTAAATCGATAGATTGGCCAGTAATTGCATAAGTTTCCCAAAATAACACTACGTAGGTGTTATTAATATCTTTGGAAAATGGCCAACTATCAAGTTTATATGGAAACAGATAATGCTGACACGTAGTTCGCACTATATCTGCGTTTGTGAATGTGCATAAATGTGCTCGAGCAGTTGCTCGCACCGACTTGTGACATCATATGCATGACATGTGCTTGAGCGGTTGCTCGCACTGATTTTTATTCCTATGAAATGCATGAGAGGTGCTAGAGCTTAGCTCGCACTCCGTTTTGACATGTTTTGACATGTTTTGATTTGTTTTGATGTGGTATGCATAAAATGGTGCTGGAGCGATTGCTCGCACTAGTTTTAATGATTTGACATGCATGAGAGATGCTGGAGCTTAGCTCGCATCCTGTTTTGATTTGATATTGCATAAAGCCGTGCTGGAGTGTAACTCGCACAAGATTTGATTTATTTATGCATAAAGCTATGCTGGAGTGTAACTCGCACGAGATTTGATTTACTTGAGCATTCATTTGTGCTGGAGCGTTGCTCACACAAAGTTTTATATGGTTTTCATAATTCATTTGAATGTCGTACTGGAGTTTTTCTCGTAGGAGGTTTTCATTGAGTTTTTATGCATATCTGTACTAGAGCATTGCTCGTACGTGGATTTTACTTGAATTCATAATTAGTTTAAGTCGTACTAGAGCGCTGCTCGTACGCAGATTTCATTGATTTCTATGAAACCGTGCTAGAGCTTCGCTCGCACGAGATTTTCAGATATCATGAATATGCATGGAGCCGTGCTAGAGCTTCGCTCGTATAGGGAATTGTATTACATGCATATAGCAGTGTTGGAGCCTCTTGTAGACTGTGTGTCACAGTGAAATGATATGCTCACACGTGCATTCTGAGACAGAGATGATATGGGTGGATAAGACCCATTGCAGGCACCCCTGATTGAGCTTAGGTTCACGGAGTACGTTGTACCGTGTATATCACGCGGAGTACGCTGTACCGTGGGGATTGTTGGAGTGGAGTGGCATTAGCCACGAGGTAGCAAGCTTTGCCCTCGCAATCCTGGTGTTATGCTGTTCTGGCGGGTAGGACGACCCACCTCCTATTTCAGGTGTGATACCCCGCACACTAGGTACCGTGTTGCCAGGGATCACTAGGATATGGTCATAGTCCTCGATGTTACTGATAATTTCCTGTTTGTCTCACATGATATAACTTGTGGTCGATAGACCAGGGTAGACCCGAAGGAGGGGTCAGGCCCCCGATTTGACGATTTTATGATTTCACGATTTTATGATTTGTGACCCTGAAAGAAGGGTGGTTTTATAACCAGATTTTTATAATAAAGTTTACTGAATTGTTTTATGAGATGATTGACCCGGAAGGGTTAGTTTATACTGCAGTTTTAAATGAATTGATTTAAATGCAGAAGCATGATGTTGTTTTCCATGCTTTTAATTCAAATTCATGATTTGTCTTACATGACACAAACGAATGCATGATCTTGTTTTACTTCATGCTTATTATGATTTAATGATGTCACATAAAATGCTTTGAATGCATGAACTACATGATTTATATATGCACAAATAGTTTTGGATAAACATGGCATTGAATATGCATGACTTTGTGCGTGAAATTTTAAATGAAAAGAAATGGATTTAAGGGCATGACATTATGAGCATGTAGATAGTGGAGCTATCTACTTACTTGCATAATTGCCTTTCTGAGCGTGTGGTTTGCTCACCCCCCTTATTTTCCCATTTTTCCAGAGCACTCATAGAAATTAGTAAGCGGCTAAGGACTTGCATGTATTGGTATCCGCTGCTTCCCATCGAGAGACAGGTATACACATTTGTATAGTTTTGTATCTAAATATGTAATGCACAGTACTGTAAACGGACATTGATGTCGGGGATGTAGAGTTATAAATACCAATGTGTATGTATTATTTAAAGTCAAAAGATAGTAAACTCTGATAAATGAATGTGATTATGGAAATGAAATGGTAAATAGGTGAGAGGTGACTAACACCGAATCATAGCCCAACTGTGTTGTATGATGGTCACGATAAGAGAAAGGTAAGAATTAAATAATAAATGAAAAAGTGAAAAATTTACTCTGATTTTTAGGAAATTTGGGTCGTGACACTATTGATCTTTAGTTAAGTGTGACTACATTAGTGGAGAGAAGTGAAAAGCAAACTTATGGGAATGATCACATGTCATTGACTTTGGATTGACTGTGTTTGCATAATCTAATCCAGATAATGTACTGTGAAGTGACTATGACATTTCACACACTCACGAGGAGTCTAATTTGGGTTAGGACTTATGATTGTATGATTCTGAGTATTGGACTTATAATTGTGACTTTTTGATTTCATAGTCTGTACTTTTTCTTTGAGGATAATATTGGGGAAATTATTATGTTTATTACTTGTCATTCTTACAATTATTTTGTTTTGCTTGAGGACAAGCAAAAGCTCAAGTTTGGGGGTGTGATAATTCTATATTTTTAGAATTATTTATGCTTAATTTCCTAATTAATTATTTAAATCCCCGATTTATTTTGTTAATTATCCCTTTTATTTAATTAAAATTCTCATGTTTGCAGATAAATTAAATCCAGATGAATTTTGAATATTTCGGTAGAAAATGAATCGAAATTGAGCTAAAATCGAGATAGGACCACGCGGACAACACGAGCCTAGCACATCCAATTGGATAAAAAGACAAATGACATGGAAATATTATTTTTCAAGGAGCCAATGGTGTGAAGACAAGTGGCCAAACAATGCCAACTCATCTAGGATAAAAAAATTACAATTGTACCCCTAAATGTGTATATAAATAGAAAATGATGACAATTGTAAACGGTGGAAAAAAATAGGGTAGAATAGTTTTTTTTTTTTTAGGTTAACTTTAAAAAGTCTTATTTTCTTTGTTTTTCATGATTCTGCCGCATAGTTTTTTTTTTTAGCTTCCATTTTTCTTTTCTTGATAGCTACTATTATATTCAATTGAGTTTATTATGAAAAATTCTTCTCTTTAGTTTATCAATATCATTGCTTAGAAATATTACTTTATCATTTCAGTTTGCTTCACTCGTCACCATCTTGTTTTTGCTATATATTTTTAATCCATTTTCGGTTATAGTCTAAAGCATTTGCAAATCTTTAATCATCAATGCCGATTATGATGTTTTGATTCATTTTTGCCGATCTAATATGTTGGAATAATTTTGTGTATTGATTGGTAATATTGGAAGAGTGGAACATGGTAGGAGAAGAAAGTGAAAGAAACCGTAGCTTGGAGTCTCCTATTTTCATGTCTTTTATTTCTCTGCATTACTGATTTAGCATTTAGTTTTGTTTTTCTGTATTGTCATCTTAAGTCCTGCTTTCATGGAGATGCTCATGTGTAATACCTAGAGAGGGTGTTCAACAGCTGAAGGGTAACAAAGAAACAAACCAGCAGCCGATCAATCCTCTGTTCTGCTCTGTTCAACAGCTGGGGTGGCATTTGTTAATTTGTTTTCTTTCCTTTGCAATATTATCTCTATCGGGCTATCTAAATTGCTCATTTTAATTCTGTTTTGTTCCTCTGTTGTTCTCGATTGCAGGAAATGGCTGTTGTGCATCTGCTGTGTGTTTTATTTTGCAGAGAATGAAGCAGATGGTAGTTCTGTGCAGGTTGTCCCGAGCAGAGGAAAGGTACTAAAGGTTACTGTAAATTGATGGGTGCTGACTTAAGGGAAGCTGGTACATTTTGCAGAAGCGAAAAATGAAGGACAGGTTAAGGAACGGTGCCAGGAGCAGGAGTAGTACATCACCCGTAGCACCTGAAGCAGGCAGTTGAGATGTGCATTGTACAATGTACAGCTGGGAGTAGCAACATCTAGAGCAGAAGCCATGGATGAATCCTGGACACTTGAAGAGCAGGACAAAATCGAGAGAAAACAATTTCTGCTGGAGAAGAACGTGTACAGTGTACACATGCACAATCGAGACCACTTGGATTTGCAAATGTCTAAGGCCACGTTTGGCTAAATCATTGTAGTTGTTTAATTCATTTTGCATGCATTTTTAGATAGATTAATTTCAAGTTTATTAGTTAGCTTAGTTAGTTGGTTTTTAATGTGCATGTTAGTCATAATTTCTTTATTTCATTAGTTTAACTTTGATTTAATTAAGTTACTAAGTAATTTTTATTCTAGCATTAGGGGTTATGCTTAAAATAATTAACTCATTTTATGCATTTAAGTTTTCATTTTAAAGTGAAAAATCCAAAAATTGTTTTTCATGCGTTAGTTAATTTTCATTGTTAAATTAGTAATTAGTGATAATTAGGATTAATTTAGATTTAATATTTTAGACATTTAGATGTGTAGTTAATTTCTTAATTAATTTGCATTTTTATTAGTTCGTTTAATTACATGCATTTTTATTTTATTTTAAGTTTGTTTACATTTTAGTTTAATTAATTTTTATTTTCATATTTGCATTTTATTTCAGTTGCGTTAATTCATTTTAACTGTTTTAATTTTCTTTTGTAGGTTATTTGCTTTTAATTGCTTGGAGCATTGTAAGTATTTTTAGCTCGGCTTTATTTTCTTTAGTTTATAGCTTTTATTATTTTTATTATTTTTAAATTCAAATTTAGTAGACCACCCATAATCAAAACTTCATAATTTGCTAGGATATACTTAGGGTAAGATTAATCGGTAGTTAATTAGGCTAGTCAACTTCTCTGTGGGACGATAATTCGGGACTCAAATCCCATTATTACTTGTACGACCCGTGCACTTGCGGTAATACCCTTAGGGCCTATCACTAATGCATAAAATAAGGTATGCATGGCCTTTGCATTTAACTGAGCACATTTTACATCATTAGAATCTCACTCATCTTCTTCTTTTGGGATATCTCTTCCCTCTATCTTCTTAGTAGGGATTTGAGGACCTTTAGTAATAATCCTCCATACCTCATAATCATTAGCTTGAATGAAAAGCATCATTCTAGTTTTCCAATATGCATAATGTTCACCATTAAACATGGGAGGCCTAACTGTAGAGCGCCCCTCTCCTATTAGATTTGTTGCTACATTAGTATGAGCCATTAGTTCATTTTAACTCTTAGGAAGTTATTCCTTAATGATCAAAGAGTCCGAGCTCTAATACCAATTGTTGGCTCTACCGAGAGGGGGGTGAATCAGTTTTCTAGTGTGAATGCTAAATTTAAACTTAATTGAATTTAATTGCAAGTAATCAAAGAATAAGCAATAGATTATAGTGCAATAAATTAAAGGAGAGAAGAGAGAGAAGAAGCAAACTCAGAAATTTTTAGAGGTTTGGCCAATCTCTTGCCTACGTCATCTTTTCTTGACCTTCTTGTCAAGAGTTTTCCTTCACTATCTCAGTAGTTGATACAGTCTCCTTTTTAAGGTTAAGGAATAACCTCTCTACCCCTTTTTACAAATATATATATTCACCCCTTACAAGATTCTCTTACAAAGGAACTCTCCTATTTTCTTTTGGATTTAGGATAAATACAAATAGGAACTTTCTTTTATGGGTAGGAAGAATAACTTTTTTACAAGCTATTTAACATAATACAATAAATATGAAGTGGAAAACAAAGGGAATGTTGAGGAATGATCTCTTGAGAGTATTCAGAATTTTCAGCATAAGTCTCTTCTTTTTCAATGTCTTCAATGCTTGGTTTTATATAGCAGGATTGGTAGTTGAAGCATTTAATGCAGTTTTTCCCGTTGAGGATTTTGTAGAGAGAGCCGTTGGGAACCTCCAATATAGTACCAGATCGATCTTCCATCATGACCAGATCGATCTTCTAGTTTAAATTCCTGCAATTACAAAGCAACTCAAAGTAAGGAGATCAATCTCATACTTGTAGAGATCGATCTTATAATTTTAAAAATGTTAGTGAAGATCGATCTGTCGAACCATCAGATCGATCTTCTAAACTCTCTGTTTGAAGCAAGATTGATCTCCAGATCGATCTAGCAAGCATTGTCGTAGAAGGGAGATCGATCTCTAATCACCCTAGATCGATCTCCCCTTCCTTAACTTCCTATACATGTTCTTTGAGTCTTTAATCCTTTATTAGATCGATCTCATATTCTAACGAGATCAATCTCTCATACTTGAAAACCCATGAGATCGATCTCTCATCTCATGAGATCGATCTCTCAACCTTTAATACCCAGTTTCTGGCAATGACATGTATCTAATTAACCTCTTTAACATGTTTAAAACATTTCTACATTTATAATATCCATTATTGAATTACTATTTTGTCATTTCAAAATATATTAACTTAACAGAAACAACGCTCACTGGAACACCATGTAACCTCACTATCTAGCGTACATATAGTTTCGCCAATGTACTCAGAGTATCGGTGGCTCTCATAGCTAGGAAGTGTACCGACTTCGTCAATCTATCCACTATTACCCATATCGCATCGTGATTCCTACGGGTCCTGGGTAAACCCATCACGAAGTCCATGGTGACATGTTCCCATTTCTAAGTCAATATAGGTAAAGGTTGTAATAGCCCTGCAGGCTTCTAATGTTCTACCTTCACCTACTGACAGACGAGACACTAAGCCACATAGTTAGCTACATCTCTCTTCATTCTTGACCACCAATACACTCTCTGAAGGTTCTGATACATCTTGCTACTTCCCGGATGCAGTGTATACTTCATCGCGTGAGCGTCTGATAAAATCAACCTCTTGACCTCTGGATCATTGGGAACACATATTCTACCCCTGAACCTGAGCAAACCATCTAAACTCAACTAAGATTCAGTCTTTGTACCCTTCTGTATTTTCCCAATAATATCACTACACCACTGATCGATCTGCTGAGCCTGCTAGATATGATCTACCATATCAGGTTCCAACCGCAGGTTAGCTACCATAAAGTTAATATTACCATCAGGCGGGGTCACATCCAAACTCGGGCTTACGAGCTGTTCCAACATCTCATGTTCCTTGATCATCATATACGATACCAACCCGAGATGCTTCCTACTCAATGCATCAGCTACTACATTTGCTTTACTCGGGTGGTACAAGATTTTGCAATCATAATCTTTCAAAAGCTTGAGCCACCTTCTCTACCTTATGTTTAACTCCTTTTTTTGAGAACAAATATTTGAGGCTCTTGTGGGTTGTAAATACTTAGAATTTCTCATCATATAGATAATGGCGCTATATTTTCGAAGCAAATACTACAGCTGCTAGCTCTAAATCGTGGGTCGAGTAGTTCCTCTCATGATCTTTCAACTGTCTCGATCCATAGGCTACTACATTTCCATCTTGCATCAATACACAGCCCAGTCCCTGGTACGAAGCATCTGTGTATACAGAAAAACCTCCTCAGCTGGTAGGAATGGTGAGAATCGGAGCTGTGGTTAATCTCTTCTTCAACTCCTAAAAACTCTTCTCACATTTATCGTGCTACACAAAGTCAATACTCTTCCTCATGAGATGTGTAAATGGAGCAGCTAGTTTCAAGAATCCCTCCACAAATCGTCAATAATATCCAGCTAAACCTAGGAAACTTCTGATCTTCATAACTGTCTGGGGTCTCTGCCACTGAACCACTGCCTCAATCTTGGATGGGATTACTAACACACCATCCGTTGATACGATATGTCCCAGAAAAGAGATCTGTTCTAGCTAAAAGTCACACTTACTGAGTTTAGGATATAACTTCTTCTCTCGAAGGGTCTATAGCACTATCCTTAGGTGCTGCTCATGCTCCTCTCTAGATCTTGAATACACCAGGATATCATTGATGAACACAATAATGAACAGATCTAAATATTGGTGAAACACCTCATTCATCAACGACATAAAAGCTGCAGGAGCATTCGTCAACCCGAATGGCATAACTATAAACTCAAAATGACCATACCGGGTGCGAAAAGCTGTATTGGCTACATCTCCATCTCGAATTTTCAACTAATTGTACCCAGATCTCAGATCTATCTTAGAAAAGACCTTCGCTCCCGAAGCTGATCTAACAAGTCATCGATGTGTGGAAGGGGGTACTTATTCTTGATGGTCTCCTTATTCAACAACTTATAGTCAATACACAGTCAAAGGCTCCCATCCTTCTTCTTCATAAGCAGAACCGGTGCTCCCCAAGGCGATACACTCGATCTGATGAATCCCTTATCTAACAACTCCTATAACTGTTTCATTAGTTCCTCTAGTTCAATCGGAGCCATTCTGTATGATGGCTTGGATATCGGCTCTGTACTAGGTGCCAAATATATATAAAATTTCATCTCTCTATCTGGCGGTAACCCTGGTAAATCATCCGGAAAGACATCTGAAAATTCCTTCACCATTAGGATGTCTTGCAATTTCAGGCATACCTTATCCGTCTTAACCACGTATGCAATGTAACCTTTCAAAACATCAATCATTAAATCAGTATAGAAATTCATCTATTTCAGTCACAACTACAACTGTTTTCATTACTTTTTAAGGGAATTTTACATTACATTTTTTAGGGAAACTTATGGTAATGCCATCTACCCTTGAAAATATTACTATCTTATAAAAACAATCTACTACAACACAGTTTGTAGCCAACCAATCCATTCCTATGATTACATCAAAGTCTCTCATATACATTAAAATAACGCCGGTTGATATTTCCTTTTCCCCTACATTCAACTTATAATCATTAAATACATGTTCAACTAGCTGACTATTGTTCATGGGAGTGTTTATCAGCATCCTCCTACTTAATGGGGTAAACTTCATATACTTAAACAATTTATATGCAAATGTAGGCGATACAAATTAATGCGTGGCACCGTGATCTATCAAAACATAAGTTTCAAGATCAAAGATTAAGATGGTACCTTTCACCACATCTGACGACTGATGTGTAGTATCCTGGTCCAAGAAGTGTATTCGCCCTCTGCCAACTACCTGCTTCCCTTTATCTTCAACTATCACCCTCAATCTCAGAGTGGGAGTATTATTAGGAGCTCTCTCCTACTCCTTGCCCTTCTGTGGGGCACTCTCAGTTATTTCTAGGCAATTTCGAATCACATGCCCTGGTTTCCCGCATCGAAAACATACTATAGGAGATCCATAACAAGGTCGAGTTCCATGGTACCAACCACACATACTTCACTGTTCTGTAGTAGGCTATGGCCCTCTAATCACTATACCCTTTACTGAAGCTATTGTTGGATACACGTGAGGCTTAACCGTTCTCTCTCAAATCTATTCAATCCTTGGCCTCTTCCTAGAAAATATCCTGCTTCCTCTATAACTAAAGCCTCTATCCACTGTCTGTCTCTTCCTGTCTCTGTCCCTCAACCTACCAACCTTTCCAAACTCTGAGGTAGCTCACTCGATATCTTATTCACACAACTGTGCCCTATGTACTGCCTCCTCCTAGGTAGGTATGTCAAAAGGGACTAATTTGGATCTGATGGCTTGTCTCAGTCCATCCATAAACTTCCAGACCTTCTTGACCTTACAATCCATCGTATCAGGATCATACTTGCCTAGGGAGATAAATTTAGTCTCATACTCATCCATCGATCTATTCCCCTGGGTCAAATCTAAGAATTCCATTTGCAGCCTTTGCTGCGCAGTATCTGAAACATATTACCCCCGGAAGGCCTCCAAAAATGCATCCCAAATGATCTCTGTATGTCAGGCTCTCAAAATGGGTCTGGTGGACTTCCACCAATGCTTTGCTGATCTTTCTAGTATGAATGCAGCAAATGCTACCATCTCGGTAGTAGTGCACTCGAAAAACACATATAGTTTCTCAATCTCATTCACCCAGTCCTTCGCAACTACTAGGTCCTTAACTCCATTGAAAGATGGCAGCTTAAATTTCTGAAACTACCGCAACCTATCCATGTCACATCCATAACCCCAATCTCTTCTTCCTTGTGATGGAGCAACAGTAGAGGATGTGTCCTGTACTGGTGCTGTAAGACCCATATTTTCATATGTAACTCTTATGGTTCCCTAAGCATAGATTCGTTTATGTAATATGAATCATAAGTGACGTAAGGTCCGTAGACTGATGTTGTCAGACCCGGATTTTATGTAGCTTGTACCTTATGATTCCTATGTGTATAAACACTCCGTTATTATAGTTGAATCATAAGAAGTGTATTTACTAGACTTAAAGTGTTAGTGAAATGATTTAACACACAAAAGCTACATAAAAAGCCTAATGTGAACTATAAGAGTCACAGGCTAAACCGAGTGGATCTGAATCATTCTGACTAAAAATAAGAACTTAAAATGAGAGAGCATAGAGAGCTCATGAAGGAAAGTCAGCTTGATTTAGTCCCGAACATAGAAAACATGAGTAACAGCTAAAAAAGGTAAAATGGACCTTTTTGGCAAGAAAAGGTGTTTCGGGTATAATTATCCACCGAGAATGGTTGAAACATAAAGACGAGAGTGTAAGACATAAGATATGACACTTTCAAAATTTTGAGAAAAAGTCAACTTGGTCAATGGTTAAGGAAAAAGTCAACTATAGTTAAGAAAGTGGACTTTTACTATAGTTGACTAATCATGGTTAAAAATTAACCAAAGTGTGGAGAAAAATTTGGGGAAAAATATTCTTGGCCAGAATACAAGATAATCATCCCCGAAAGTAAGGAAAATTTATTCGGAAGGATTCCGAAATAAATTTAATGGTTAAAAACGTAATGGGCCTAAGGTGAAAATTTTAAAGCCCATTAAGGTATACTAAACATATATCGAAATTCTTAGGTCCTTTAAATCGAATTGTTGGACCAATTGATTGGCCAAATTTTGAGACAATTAAAGGCCCGAGACATAGTAAAAATTTCAGCCCGAAAGCCCATTAAGAAAGCCCAAATCGAGAAGCCCAAATGGAAAAGCCCATGAGATAAATATCTAACCATAGTTAAAGCTAACCATGACTCATAAGGTGACTCATTAGGTGACTCATGGCTAAGGCTTGGAAAGTCAAGCTTAATGGCTAAGTATGTGGCTTATAAAATAAGCAACACCATTGTCATCTTCATCACACCAAATTCGGCTAGAAGAAGAAACCATTGAAACATATTATCCAAGCTTTCTCTCACTAGAAATCGCTAGGAATTAGGCATAATTGGAACTTGCATCCTTCATGGAAGTTGTTCCAAATTGAAAGGAGAGTGACATATGTTGGAATTGGCTATCAAGGAGCCATAGAGTGCAAACCGAGAGCCTTCAAAGATTCGGCCAAAGGGTGAACACAATAATTGGTATATTTTCTAATTTTCAATTTCATATATGTTAATGTATGAATGATTTTAAGTATGTTGATATATGTTTTAAGCATTGAAACATATTAAATCACCATGAAGTTGGTTAGGCCGAGAGTGAGTAATGGGATATTGATTTATGTCCATATGATTTTAAGGCATAAATGGATTAATATACATATGTTAATGATTATGGTGTAATTAGAATTAATCAAATTAATTAATTAATACATGTAATTAGTTGGAAATCGAGGTGTTTGATAAAATGCCTAAATGAACTATATGATGGTTAGGAATGTTGCCAACCAAGTGTTTGTGAAAATGCCTAAGTGAAGTGGCTAAGAAATAGGCATGGATGGCATGCCATGGCATAACCGATGGCATGTGTATCTTCTGCCATGGCATGTGGCTGAGAGGCCCAATGGGCCAAGCCTAAATATTTTAGGCCCAATAAGATGTAATGGGTTTAGGACAAAGCCCAATAAGAGTTGGTGGGCCCTACAAGCCCAATAGGCCCAACGAAAATGAATAGTAAAATGAAAATGGGCTTAAGGCATAGTTAGGCCCATTAAGGATTATTAAGGCCCATTAAGGGAAATAAACTGCATTTAATGTGAAATACAGTAGGAAAAGTGTAATTAACCCGATAAATGGTTATATGCAGCTCCAGAGAGTATTAGAGGAGCAAATCGGACTGCTGAAACGAGCAGCGCAGAGAAAGTGAAATTTCTCGAGTGATTACAGGTAAGGGACTTTTATGAGTAGTTAGAGATACCTGCACGTATTTTCATCTACTTTTACATTCACTTAAAAACTCTGAGGGTCAGAGAATGTGAATAATAATTATTGCGACCCGATAGTGATAAATTATGATTTTGTCCCTAATTAGTCAAAAAGTCAACTTTTGTGAAAAGTTGCAAAAAGCATGGAAACCATCATTTTGAGTGTTTAACTGCTGTTTAGCAGGAGAATAAATAGATGAGCTAAAGATTTTAAGGTTGATGTGAAATAAGCACACTTTATAGTGTTGATTTTGATATTTTATAAATCATCCCTTTTTAAAGAGCCATCTATCATATTATGTGAGAATAAATCGTGCTAGAGCACAGCTCGCACGGGATTTCATATATTTTCCACATACATTAGTTCTGAATTTTGATTCGCACTAGATTTTCATGACATGCATGATAGACTACTGGAGTTCTTACTCGTACTCAGTTTTATATGATATATGCATGAGGGAGTGCTGGAGCGATTAGCTCGTACTCGAGTTTTACATGAGATACATGACAGAGTACTGGAGCGTTGCTCGTACTCGATTCTTCATGGTTTATACATGACATAGTACTGGAGCTATTGCTCGTACTTGATTTGATGATATTATGCATAGCATGGTACTAGAGCTATTACTCGTACTTGATTTAATACATGAACTATGCATTGACCTAGTTGCTGGAGGTTTACTCGCACTAGAGTTGAGTTTGTGATGTGAAACAGTGTTTGAGTTGAGTGTCGACTGTGAGTCGCACTCAAGGCGCGCACTGTATGTGATATATAATACATGTTAAAACCCATGCCAGAGTCCTTGTGTGCCTGTGTGTCACATCTTGTGAGAGGATATCCGCATGAGGGTAATATAGATGTGGTATGATATTCCATGGTTTGAGGGCTAAGACCTATGGCAGGCACCCCGACCGTGATGTAGGGTCTACGAGTGTACTTTGTACCATGCCGGGGGCATGGAAGTACGCTGTACCATGTGTTTTTGTATAGCTGACGGTTGTAATGGACTGACCACCCTCTCGTTGCAGCAGTGATGCCCTGCCCACCGAGTATTGTGTTGCTTGGGGTCACATGTCAGATATGATCATAGTCCAGGATACTATTTACATTTCACCACAGAGTCTCACATGATATATCACATTGATTGACTGATTTAAATTGCAGACAGACCTGAGAGATGGGTCGGACTTCGATTTTGTGATGTGAATGATTTAAATGCCATATTTATTGTGATTTAAATATACATGGCATGATTTACCTAAAGGCATGATTTATATAAAGATGCATTGTTTTGCACTACATGCCTACATTGAGAAAGAAAGCATGATTTCTGTACATGGGATTTAATCTGTACAAGTATACATATATATATATATATTTAAAGACATGCTTTTAAAGTGAGTTAAGGAAATAATGTTTTCAAGGCATAGCATTATTTTGAGTAGATAGTGTAGATATCTACTTGCTTGCCTGATTTCCTTACTGAGCGTGTTGTATGCTCACCCCCTTTCTTTACATCTCTCTACAGAGCATCAGTAGAGCGAGAGCTATCGAGGGATAGTATTCTTGAGTCCACTGCTAGCTCCTATCGACCGCCAGGTATACAGATTTTGTACGGTTATATATCTAAACATAGAAACAGCACAGTGATGTATACGATATATATTATGGGGAATGTATTTGTGTTAGATTTTGTATAATCTCACATGTATAATAAAAGCAATTACAGTCAGTAACAGTATATTGACATGTATGTATGATAATGGATAATGTGGTAAGCGAGGACTCTGACATCGAATCACAGCCCAACCATTGAAGAGAGGAAAGGTAAGTTAAAAATGCGAAAAAATTTGTAGTGATTTTGGTTAAAGTAATGGATTGAGAACGGATCCTGACAGATGTACACACTTATTATGTGAGTTCGTGATGTACACACAAGTTTCATTAAGTATGAATTATAAGAAATGAACCTTTTAAAGTGATAAATGTGAATTAAATGTAAAATAAGTAGTGAGGTAGATTGAAATGAAGTTAACCTTCGAAATTTGGGATGAAATTTGGCCAAGTATGCAGCAGAGCAAGAGGAGATCGATCACAGTAAGTCTTTGCCAAGCAAGGATCGATCTCATCCCCAAGCAGATAGATCTCCTTATGCCTCAGCCAGTAGCAGATCGATCTCATTTTCCTACTAGATCAATCTCTTAAGCTCTCGGCCTAGCTAAGATCGATCTCATGCTATTCGATAGATCAATCTCTCAAGCCTGAAAATTGAATGCTGAGAGGCTAAAAATAGCAGCAGATCGATCCCTCACTTATAGAGATTGATCTCATTAAGCAATTTCTATATAAACTGGACAGTTAAACTGCATTTCAAGGGAGAAATATCAAAACCTTCATTTTTGAAGCAAAGTGACCTAACTTTCTGCTGGCTCTACCGAGAGGGGGGTGAATCGATTTTCTAGTGAAGATGCTAAATTTAAACTTTATTAAATTTTATTGCAAGTAATCAAAGAATAAACAATAGAGTAGTGCAGTAAATGAAATGAGATAAGGGAAGGAAGCAGCAAACTCAGTAATTTATAAAGGTTCGGCCAATTACTTGCCTATGTCCTCTCTTCTTGACATTCTTGTCAAGAGCTTTCTTTCACAATCATAATAATTGATACAGTCTCCTTTTTAAGGTTAAGGAATAACCTCTCTACCCTTTTTTACAAAGATAAGTATTCACCCCTTACATAATTCTCTCACAGAGGAACTCTCCTCTTTTCTCTTGGATTAAGGATGAATACAAATAGGAACTTTCTTTTAGTGGGTAGGAAGAATAACTTCTACACAAGCTATTTAACACAATACAAACAATGTGATGTTGAAGATAAAGGGAATGTTAAAGAATGATCTCTTGAGAGTATTCAGAATTTACAGCACAGTCTCTTGTTCTTCAATGTCTTCAATGCTTGGTTTTTATACAGCAGGAAGGTAGGTGAAGCATTTAATGTTGTTTTTCCCGTTGAAGATTTTGTAGAAAGAGCCGTTGGGAACCTCCAGAAGAGTATCAGATCGATCTTACATCATGACCAGATTGATCTTCTAGTTTAAATTCCTGCAATTACAAAGCAACTTGAAGCAATGAGATCGATCTCATATTTGTAGAGATTGATCTTATAATTTGAAAAAAGTTAGTGAAGATCGATCTGTCGAACTATCAGATCGATCTTCTAAACTCTCTGTTTGAAGCAAGATCGATCTCCAGATCGATCTAGCAAGCATTCTTGTATAGGGGAGATCGATCTCGAATCACCCTAGATCGATCTCCTAAACTCTCTGACTTTGAGGAGATCAACTCTATCCATATGAGATCGATCTCATAAGCTCTCTGTTTGAACATAGATTGATCTACAGATTGATCTATGACCTTTAACCTTTGCCTTAGAGGAGATTGATCTTTTCCTAGACCAGATCGATCTCATAGGCATTCTGTGATTTAAAGATCGATCTCATAACCCCTAGAGATCGATCTCTTCTTCCTTAACATCCTATACATGTTCTTTGAGTCTTTAATCCTTTAACAGATCGATCTCATATTCTCATGAGATCGATCTCTCATACTTGAAAACCCAAGAGATCGATCTCTCATCTCATGAGATCGATCTCTCATCCTTTAATACCCAATTTCTGGCAATGACATGTATTTAATTAACCTCTTTACATGTTTAAAACATTTCTAGATTTATACTATCTATTATTGAATTACTGTTTTGTCATTTCAAAATATATTAACTTAACAATCTCCCCATTTTTGATATGACAAAACTTATTCAATAGACTAAGTGTATAAACATGTGTAATCTCCCCCTTTACATATGCATCAAATTTTCTAGTTTCAAAAAACTCCCCCCCAGTTCAAGAACTCAAGATCTCCCCCTTAATTTATGCTTCTCTTGACATGTTCTCTCATGCTCTCTTCTCCCCCTTTTTGTCATATCAATATTGCCACAAAGCATAAGATTATCATAAATCAACAGACTATGAAGCATAAAACTGAATGAAAATTATTGCATTTCAAAATATAATTGTTCATACAACAAAAACAGAGTTCAAAGCACAGTAAAGAAAAAATCATTTTCTACAAAGATGGTGAAGGACAACGATCAGCAATGTCCTCAACTTGAACACGAGTGGTTTGAAGTTGATCATATATAGCTTGCTGCATTGCCTCAATTTTGTCAAGACATTTCTAAAAACCTGAGAACCGTTGCGTAAACGTCTCTATCGTTGTATCAAAGTGTTACCGAAAATCTATTATGGCCGTAAGGGTATCAGCTGGTGCAGTAGGCTGAGCAACAGACGTAGGAGGAAGCTCAATGGATGGTGCGGTAGGCTCAGCTGGAACGTCCTCTTCCATGGCTGCCTCATGATGGGTTTCACTTTTCTTCCTCCACTGACCATGGAAATCTTTGTAATACCCCATATGGTGAAGAGTGTCGATATTCAGAACACGTTTTATAGAGGGCACTTCACCGATCTCATAAGAACAGTCAACCTCGAGCTTTTGTAGCAGGAATGCAAGGGATTGAGGGAAGACTATTGCTGAGGCTTGTCCTCGCACGATTTTTAGCCAGTCCTGATAGATGAAGTAGACTAGATTCAGTTTTTAGCTTTGAGAAATATGAAGATAATGGAGCCAAAAATAGTCTAGTTTTCAAACTGTAGAATGTCGGGTACCGAAAGGTCTGAGGTTCCAAGAGATGATTAGGTGTAGTAACCTAGGTTGCATAGGTAGGTCACTAGCCTTATCTCCGGGTAGGTTAAATTCAAGTGTTACCTCCTCCTCTTCATCAGTCAAACCATTATCTTCGATCTTAAACACTCGGGCTAAGAGATTGTTGCTTACAGAAATCGTTTTGGCCATGACGAAGGTTTTAAAACCTAGAATTTTACAGGTGTTGTGAGGTTCATAAATAAGCTCGACATTTGAGAAGAATGCCCTAATAATGTTTAGAGGTGCAGGTGTGTTTATCTTGAGAAATGGAAGCCAACCAAATTCTTCCATTTTTGATAAATATGGGAAGTCTATGCGGGAAAGAAATGAAAAGTCAATGGTCCTCCAGTGCTTTATGGGCATGGTAGAGAAGTACTCTTCATATCGCTTTCTTTTTGCAGGTGTTTGAAAACACCTGCTAAAAGTGGTGACAGAGGATGAGGAGACAGTGGGTGGTTGTGAGGATGAGGGTCTAGACTCTTTGTTGGCAGCTCTCTTAATACAAGGCATGGTGGTATACTAAATAATCCGCTAAATACACTCTAAGATTGTTTTAAGAGTTCTCTAAAAACCTAGGCAATGAAATAGTTCAATAGGAGCCCTAATGATGATTAATTAAAAACAAAGGAATTTTTGAAGGAAAATCGATAATGTAGCTTACTAGAATAAAGATTGATGAAAGAGATTGGATGAGAACCTTATCAGAGATCGATCTGCAAGAGAAATCGAAGGAGGAGACGCAACAGAGGGTTAGGGATTTGAAAATTGAGTTTTTGAAATTTTGAAATTTTGAAGCAGTATTTATAGCCGAGGGCTAAGGAGATCGATCTGTCGAGGTACTAGATTGATCTTCTACATGATGAGATCGATCTGTTATTTTATGAGATCGATATACAAAAAACAGAAGCTCAAGAAGATCGATCTGCCAAATGCAGAGATCAATCTGTAAAATACAGAGGCTGAAGAAGATCGATTTGCCAAATGTAGAGATCGATCTGCAAAATACAGAGGCTGAAGAAGATCGATCTGCCAAATGCAGAGATCAATCTGCAAAATACAGAAGCTTAAGGAGATCGATCTTATAGGATAAAAGATCGATCTGCTTAGCTGAACCTTTTTGCTTTAGGCCAATTTGGAGTATGAGGGATCGATGTCCTATCAATATAGATTAACGGCACTGGTATTATCACATTTGATGGAAACTTGCTTCATGTCTACATCATAATCTCTCATTTGTTGTTTATGCCACAACACTTGAGCACTACAACTACCAGTTGCTATATATTCTACTTCTGTTGTGGATTGAGCTACACTATTTTGTTTCTTAGAGAACCATGAGATTAATCTATTCCCTAAGAATTGGCATGTTCCTGAAGTACTTTTTCTATCTATTTTATAGCCTCCAAAATCTGCATCAGAATGAGCTTGAAGAGCACAGGTGGAATCTTTAGGGTACCAAAGTCCTAGAGAGGGTGTGTCTTTAAGATACCTAAAGATCCTTTTTGTAGCTAATAAGTGTGACTCTCTATGAGAGGATTGAAATCTAGCACATAAACATACATTAAACAAAATATCAAGTCTACTTGTAGTAAGATAAAGCAATAAACCAATTATAGACCTATATAGTTTAGTATCTACACACTTACCACTTTCATCTTTATCAAGCTTG
The DNA here is from genome assembly GCA_033439115.1 of Firmiana major. NCBI lineage: Eukaryota > Viridiplantae > Streptophyta > Magnoliopsida > Malvales > Malvaceae > Firmiana > Firmiana major. The sequence goes on from CM065898.1 coordinate 36,301,056, forward strand.
ATGTTGGTGCCCATTGGAGTTGCTTGAGGTTTGCAGTTATCCATTCCAAATCGTTTGAGCAGATCCTTGGTGTATTTAGCTTGATTGATGAAGGTTCCATCCTTAGTTTACTTCACTTGAAGTCCCAAGAAATAGGTGAGCTCTCCCATCATGCTCATTTCAAATTCACCTTGCATGATCTTAGCAAACTCTTGACATAAAGATTCATTAGTTGATCTAAAAATGATGTCATCTACATAAACTTAAACAACTAATAAGTCTTCATTCTTATTTTTGATAAACAAAGTTGTATCTACTTTTCCTCTTAAAAATCCTTTTTCTATTAAGAACTTTTAAAGTCTTTCATACCAGGCTCTAGGGGCTTGTTTTAAATTGTAAAGTGCCTTAGAAAGTTTATAGACATGTTCAGGAGGTTCAGGACTTTCAAAACTGGGGGGTTGCTCAACATACACTTCCTCATTGATTAAACCATTTAGAAATGCACTCTTTACATCCATTTTATATAATTTGAAGTTTTTGTAGCATGCAAAAGCAAGTAGCGTTCTTATTGCTTCTAATCTAGCTACTGGTGCATAGGTTTCACCATAGTCTATTCCTTCCTCTTGCCTATAACCTTGTGCAACTAGCCTAGCTTTGTTTCTTATGATCACACTATTTTCATCTATTTTGTTCTTGAAAATCCATTTAGTTCCAATTATAGAGTGATCACTAGGTCTAGGGACTAAATTCCATACTTGGCTTCTTTCAAATTGATTTAGTTCTTCTTGCATGGCTAAAAACCAATTATTATCATCTAAAGCTTCATTGACATTCTTTGGTTCAATTTGAGATACAAAGGTTATATATTGACATACATTTCTTAGAGAGGACCTTGTTCTAACTCCAAGAGTTGATCACCTACAATTTCACAATCTTTGACATATCCTAGTTCTCTTGGTGCTTTAGACTCTCTTTCTAGTAGTTGTATTTCTTCTTCATCTTCTTTATTAATGTCAAGTTTTTCTAGTAGATTATCTTCTATCTTCGAGGAATCTTTCAAGGTTTCATCAAATATTTCAATATCCTCATCATTGGTAGAACCTTGAGATGCATCGTTTGACTCATCAAATATTACATGTATTGATTCTTCTACCATCAAGGTTCTTTTGTTATATATTCTATATGCTTTTGAATTAAAAGAGTAGCCTAAAAAGATTCTTTCATCACTCTTGGCATCAAATTTTCCTAAGTTGTTTTTTCCATTATTTAAGACAAAGCATCTACAACCAAAAGGGTGAAAATAGCTAATATTAGGCTTCTTTCCCTTGTAAAGCTCATAAGGGGTTTTCTTTAAGATTGGTCTAATCATGGCTCTATCTATGATGTAACATGATGTATTTATAGCTTCAACACAAAAATATTTAGGTAAATTATTTTCACACAACATTGTTCTAGCCATTTCTTCTAATGTTCTATTTCTTCTCTCAACTATCCCATTTTGTTGTGGTGTCCTAGGGGCTGAAAAGTTATGACTAATTCCTTGATTATTGTAATATTCATCAAAACCAATATTTTCAAATTCCTTGCCATGATCACTTCTAATGCTAGTTATAGTGTAACCTTTTTCATTTTGGGTTACTTTTGTATAGATAATGAATTTTTCTAAGGCTTCATTCTTTACTCTTAAGAAAAATACCCAAGTAAACCTAGTATAATCATCTATAATCACAAACCCATAATGCTTACCACTTAGGCTTGTAGTTCTAGTTAGTCCAAATAGATCTTGGAGAAGTAATTGAAGAGGTCTAGTGGTTGATACACTATGTTTAGGTTTGAATGTTGTCCTTTTATGTTTTCCCTTGACACAAGCCTCACAAATTTTGTCATAGTCAAAGGACAACTTAAGTAATCTTACAACAAGGTATTTTATAGCTAGCTTAGATAATACATGCATGCTAGCATGACCTAATCTTCTATGCCACAACCAAGGTTCTTTTTCTTTATCCACCATAAGGCATATATTTTCATGTTTAAGTTCATTTAGATAAACAATGTATATGTTACCTTATCTATGTCCTAGAAAAAGAACTTTATTTGATTTAGGATATATAACATTGCACTTCAAGCAATCAAAAATTACTTTGTAACCTTTGTCACAAAGTTGACTAATACTTAGTAAATTATGTTTTAGACCTCTAACAAGTAAAACCTTTTCTAATGAGAAATAGTTATTACCAATTCATCCACTTCCTTCAACTTGGCCTTTGGAGTTGTCCCCAAATGTGATTTCTCCACCAACTTTTGATTTGAATAAGTTGAAGTGACTTCTATCACCGGTCATGTGTCTTGAGCATCCACTATCCAAATACCAAGATTCCTTTATTTTTACCTTGTAGCAATGCTCAATCACCTATAATTCAACATTCAAACTTTTATCTTAGGTACCCAAATTTTCTTGGGTCCTTTGGAGTTAGTGAATAGAATTCTTAATCCTTTTGGGATCCATTTTAATATTACATTAATGTCTTTTGAATTAACCATATCTTTTGGGACCCATATTCTTCTAACTATCCTTCCTCTAAATGTGGTCATCTTCACATTGTAACTATATGATGCATGCCCTTTTTATTACAATGTGAGCAAGTAGTATAGGATCTATGCATACTCTTTCTAGCTAAGAAACGTTTGAGGTGAGTTTTCCCACTTTTGTCATCATATCCTAACCCATTTTTATCAAAGAAAGCCCTTTGAGTTTCTAGCATGTGATCTAGTTTTGTTGACCCATGTAAAATCTAGGAAAGGAATTACGTAAGTTATTATTCTTTTCCTTTAGGTCATGGATTTCAAGATTTGTACTTTCTAATCTCTTTTCACATTCTATCTTATCATTTAGTATTAATTCATTTTCTTTCTTTAGTTTAGAAATCACTTTTTTGTACTTCAAATTCATGCACTCATATTCTAATGCAAGATCATCAAATGCATCTTGTAGTTCATCAAAAGAGTACTCATTGGGATCAGAAGTTACCTTCTCATCTTCATTTGCCATGAAGCATAGATTGGCAGTATCTTCATCATCGGAGCTGTCACTGTCGCTCCATGTTTCCATCATTGCCTTCTTTTTGTGATTCCTATCACTTGATCTTTTTAGAAGGGGACAGTTAAATTTAATGTGTCCAAGTTTTTTGCATTCATAGCATATAATATTATCTTTTCTACCTAATTCTTCTTATTCTTTCTTGTAGTTTCTCCTACCACTACCATTTGCTCTCATTCTTATAAATTTATTAAATCTCTTGGCAAACATTGTCATTTTGAAATCTTCTTCATTACTACTCTCATTTTTATTCTCTTTTAAATCCTCTTGAGTAGTGGATTTTAGAGCTACTCCTACTTTCTTGGGTGGCTCTTCGTTTCTCCTTAGTTTCATTTCATATGTGAGTAGTGACCCTATCAATTCATCTAGCGATAGTGTGTGGGGGTCCTTGGACTCTTCAATTGCTGTCACCTTAGCTTCCTAAGATTTTGTTAAGCTATTCAGGATTTTCTTTACCATTTCTATATTGGACTAAATTTTGCCTAATGACTTTAGTCCATTTATTACATCAGTAAATCTAGTGAACATGTCACTACTTGACTCTCCTTCTTTCATCCTAAATAGCTCATAATCATGTGTGAGCATTCCTACATTAGTCTCATTTACTTGAGTTGTGCCTTCATGAGTAATTACCAATTTGTCCCAAATTTGTTTGGCATTATCACATGCGGAGACTCTATTATACTCATTGGGCCCTAATGCACAAAATAAGATGTGCATAGCCTTTGCATTTAAATGAGCACATTTTATATCATTAGAATCCCACTCGTCTTCTTCTTTTGGGATATCTCTTCCCTCTATCTTCTTAGTTTGGATTTGAGGACCCTTAGTAATGATTCTCCATACCTCATAATCATTAGCTTGAATGAAAAGCATCATTCTAGTTTTCCAATAAGCATAATGTTCAACATTGAACATGAGAGGCCTAACTGTAGAGTGCCCCTCTCCTACTAGACTGGTTACTACATTTGTCAAGACCCGTTCACAATCCATGACTTTGACCAAAATCACTAAAGATTTTTAGCATTTTTAACTTACCTTTCCTCTCTTTAATGGTTGGGCTGTGATTCGACGTCAGAATCCTCGCTTACCACATTATCCATTATCATACATATATGTCAATATACTATTACTGACTGTAACTACTTTATAATGCATGTGAGATTATATAAAATCTAACACAAATACATTCCCTATAATATATATCGTATACATCACTGTGCTGTTTCTATGTTTAGATATATAACCGTACAAAGTCTGTATACCTGGCGATCGATAGGAACTAGCAGTGGACTCAGGAATACTATCCCTCAATAGCTCTCGCTCTACTGCTGATGCTCTGTAGAGAGATGTAAAGAAAGGGGGGTGAGCATACAACGCACTCAGTAAGGAAATAAGGCAAGCAAGTAGATATCTACACTATCTACTCAAAATAATGCTATGCCTTGAAAACATTATTTCCTTTACTCACTTTAAAAGCATGTCTTTAAATATATATATGTATACTTGTAAAGATTAAATCCCATGTACAGAAATCATGCTTTCTTTCTCAAATGTAGGCATGTAGTGCAAAACAATGCATCTTTAAATAAAGCATGCCTTTAGGTAAATCATGCCATGTATATTTCAATCACAATAAGCATGGCATTTAAATCATTCACATCACAAAATCGGAGTCTGACCCATCCCTCAGGTCTGTCCGTAATTTAAATCAGTCAATCAAGTGATATATCATGTGAGACTCTGTGGTGAAATGTAAATAGTATCTTGGACTATGATCATATCCGAAATGTGATCCCAAGCAACACAGATCTCAATGCGCGGGGCATCACTACTGCAACGAGAGGGGGGTTAGTCCATCACAACCGCCAGCTATATCCTCCTCAACTCCACAACACCACACAGTACAGTGTACTCACATGCCACATTCACGGTACAACGTACTCCGTGGACCATACATCACAGTCGGGGTGCCTGCCATAGGTCTTAGCCCTCAAACCATGGAATATCATACCATGTCTCTATTACCCTCATGCGGATATCCTCTCACAAGATGTGATACACAGTTACATGAGGACTCGGACATGGGTTTTAACATGTATTATATATCACATACAGTGCGCGCCTTTGAGTGCGACTCACAGTCGACACTCTGCTCAAACACTGTTTCACATCACAAACTCAACTCTAGTGCGAGTAAATCTCTACCAACTAGGTCAATGCATAGTTCATGTATTAAATCAAGTACGAGCAATAGCTCCAGTACCATGCTATGCACAATATCATCAAATCAAGTACGAGCAATAGCTCCAGTACTATGTCATGTATAAATCATGAAGAATCGAGTAGAGCAATGCTCCAACACCCTGTCATGTATCTTATGTAAAACTCGAGTACGAGCTAATCGCTCTAGCACTCTGTCATGCATATATCATATAAAACTAAGTACGAGTAATAACTCCAGTACTCTATCATGCATGTCATGGAAATCTAGTGCGAATCAGAATCCAGCACTAATGTATGTGGAAAATATATGAAATCCAGTGCGAGCTGTGTTCCAGCGCGATTCATTCTCACAAAATATGATAGATGGCTCTTTTAAAAAGGGATGACATAAAAAATATTAAAATCAGCACTATAAAGTGTGCGTAATTCACATCAACCTTAAAATCTTTAGCCCATCTATTTATTCTCCTGCTAAACAGCAGTTAAACACTCAAAATAGTGGTTTCCATGCTTTTTACAACTTTTCACAAAAGTTGACTTTTTGACTAACTAGGGGCAAAATCATAATTTGCCACTATCGGGTCGCAATAATTATTATTCTCTTTCTTTGAACCTCAGAGTTTTTAAGTGAATATAAAAGCATATGAAAATACGTGCAAGTATCTCTAACTACTCACAAAAGTCCCTTACCTGCATTCACTCGAGAAATTTCACTTTCTCTGCGCTGCTCGTTTCAGTAGTCCGATTTGCTCCTCCAATACTCTCTGGAGTTGCATATAACTATTTATCAGGTTAATTACACTTTTCCTACTGTATTTCACATTAAATACAGTCTATTTCCCTTAATGGGCTTTAGAAATCCTTAATGGGCCTAACTATGCCTTAAGCCCATTTTTGTTTTACTATTCATTTTCGTTGGGCCTATTGGGCTTGTGGGGCCCACCAACTCTTATTGGGCTTGTCCTAGACCCATTACATCATATTGAGTCTAAAATATTTGGACTTATCCCATTGGGCCTCTCGGCCACATGCCATGGCCGAGAGCTACCCATGCCATCGGTTACACCATGGCATGCTGGCCATGTCTCTTTCTTAGCCAATTCACTTAGGCATTTCCACAAACACTTGGTTGGTAACATTCCTAACCATCATATAGTTCATTTAGGCATTTTATCAAACACCTTAATTGCCAACTAATTACATGTATTAATTAATCAAATTGATTAATTCTAATTACACCATAATCATTAACACATGTACATTAATCCCTTTATGCCTTAAAATCATATGGACATAAATCAATGTCTCACCACTCACTCTCGGCCTAACCAACATCATAGTGATTTAATATGTTTCAATGTTTAAAATATATATCAATATACTTAAAATCATTCATACATTAACATTTATGAAATTGAAAATTAGAAAATATACCAATTGTTGTGTTCACCCTTTGGCCGAATCTTTGAAGGCTCTCGGTTTGCACTCTATGGCTCCTTGATAGCCAATTCCAACCCCTTTCAATTTGGAACAACTTCCATGAAGGATGCAAGTTCCAATTATGCCTAATTCCTAGTGATTTCTAGTGAGAGAAAGCTTGGATAATATGTTTCAATGGTTTCTTCTTCTAGCCGAATTTGGTGTGATGAAGATGACAATGGTGTGGCTGATTTTATAAGCCACTGACTTAGTCACTAAGCTTTACTTTCCAACCATTGACTTTCTAAGCCTTAGCCATGAGTCACCTAATGACTCACCTTATGAGTCATGGTTAGCTTTAATTATGGTTAGACATTTATCTCATGGGCTTTCCATTTGGGCATCTCAGTTTGGGATTTCTTAATGGGCTTTCGGGCTGAAATTTTTACTATACTTCGGGCCTTTAATTGTCTCAATATTTGGCCAATCAATTTGTCCAACAATTCGGTCTAAAGGACCTAAGAATTTTGATATACGTTTAGTATACCTTAGGCCCATTGCGTTTTTAACCATTAAATTTAACCCGAAATCCTTCCGAATAAATTTTCCTTACATTCGGGGATGATTATCTTGAATTCTGGATAAGAATATTTTTCCACAAATTTTTCTCCACACTTAGGTTAATTTTTAACCATGATTAGTCAACTATGGCAAAAGTCTACTTTCTTAACTATAGTTGACATTTTCCTTAACCATTGACCAAGTTGACTTTTTCTCAAAATTCCGAAAGTGTCATATCTTATGTCTTACACTCTCATCTTTATGTTTCAACCGTTACCTGTGGATAATTTCACTCGAAACACCTTATCTCGCCAAAAAGGTTCATTTTACCCTTTTTAGCTTTTACTCTCTTTTTCTATGTTTGGGACTAAATCAAGCTGACTTTCCTTCATGAGCTCTCTATGTTTTCTCATTTTAAGTTCTTATTTTCAGTCAGAATGATTTAGATTTACTCGGTTTAGCCTGTGACACTTATAGCTCACACTAGGCTTTTTCTGTAGCTTTTGCGTGTTAAATTATTTCACTAACACTTTAAGTCTAGTAATTACTCTTCTTATGATTCAACTATAACAAAAGAGTGTTCATACACATAGGAATCATAAGGTACAAGCTACAAAAATTCGGGTCTGACAATCCTCCCCCACTCAGAAAATTTGGTCCTCCAAATTAGAACCAAGTCAGTCATCAAATAGGTGAGGGTACTTCTCTCGCATCAGACTCTCTAGCTCCCAAGTAGCTTCCTCTGAAGTATGATGCTGCCAGAGAATCTTCACTAACCCGATGGTCTTCGATCTCAATACCTTCTCCTTCCTATCCAATATCCGAATTGGTCTCTCCGTATATGACATGTCCTCTCGGAGCTCCAAAGGCTCGTAACTAATCACATTGCCGGATTCGGATGATACTTCTGAAGCATCGATATGTGGAAGACGTTATGGACACCTGATAAGTCTGGTGGCAATGCCAACCTATAAGCCTTATCTCCCACTCGATCAAGTATCTCAAAGGGTCCAATATAGTGAGGATTTAGTTTCCCTCTCTTCCCAAATCTCGCTATGCCCTTGGAAGGAGAAATTCTTAAAAACACGGATTCACTAACTGCGAACTCTAGTGGTACACCGTGTAACCTCACTACCTCGCGTACATACAGTTCTGCTAATGAACTCAGAGTATCGGTCACTCTCATAGCAAGGAAGTGGGCTGACTTCGTCAGTTTGTCGACGATCACCCATATAGCATTGTGATTCCTGCAGGTTCTCGATAAACCCATCACGAAATCCATGGTGATATGCTCTCATTTCCATGTCGGTATAGGTAGAGGCTGCAATAACCCTGCAGGTTTCTGATGCTCTACCTTCACCTGCTGACATACGAGACACTTTACCACAAAGTCTGCTACATCTCTCTTCATACCTGACCACCAGTATACCTTCCGGAGGATCTGATACATTTTGTTACTTCCCAGATATAACGTATACCTCGATGAATGAGCTTTCGCCAATATCAATCTCTTGAGTCCTGGATCCTCGGGAACACACAATCTACCTCTGAACCTCAGTAGTCCGTCCAAACTAAACTTAAAATCAGTCACTGTACCCTTCTGCATCTGACTACTCACATCCATACAAAATGAATCAGTCTGCTGAGCCACTCTGATCCTATCCAACAGATCCAGCTCCAAGCGTAGACTAGCTACCACATAGCCTGTATCCATGTCAGAAGGCACGACTCCCAAACTGAGGCTAGTAAACTGCTCCAGCAAATCATGTTCCCTAACCATCATGTACGATACCATCCCTAGGCTCTTCCAGCTCAAGGCATCGGCTACAACGTTAGCCTTACTCGGATGATAAAGTATCTCACAATCGTAGTCCTTCAGAAGCTCTAGTCATCTTCTCTGTCTCATGTTCAACTCTTTCTGTGAGAATAGATATGTCACGACCCGAATTACCTAAAAATCAGAGTAAATTTTTCGCTTTTTCATTTATTATTTAATTCTTACCTTTCTCTCGTCGTGACCATCCTACAACACAGTTGGGCTATGATTCGGTGTTAGTCACCTCTCACTATTTAACATTTCATTTCCATAATCATATATCAGAATCTACTATCCTTTTGACTTTAAATAAACACATACCCAATGGTATTTACATGACTCTACATCCCCGACATCATATCCAGTTATAGTACTGTGCATTACATATTTAGATACAAAATCATACAAATGTGTATACCTGTCTCTCAATGGGAAGCAGCAAGCAGCGGATATTAAGCATGCAAGTCCTCAGCCGCTCAATAATTATTGTAAGTGCTCTGAAAAGATGGAAAAATAAGGGGGGTGAGCAAACCACACGCTCAGTAAGGCAATTATACAAGTAAGTAGATAGCTCCACTATCTACATGCTCATAATGCCATGCCCTTAAATCCATTTCTTTTCATTTAAAATTTACACGCACAAAGTTATGCATATTCAATGCCATAGTTTATCCAAAACTATTTGTGCATATATAAATCATGTAACTCATGCATTCAAAGCATTTTATGTGACATCATTAAATCATATTAAGCATGAATTTAATCAAGATCATGCATTCTTTCATGTCATGTAAGACAATTCAAGGTTTTCAAATGAAAGCATGGAAAACACATCATGCCACTGCATTTAAATCAATTCATTTAAAACGCAGTATAAAATAACCCCTCTGGGTCAATCATCTCAAAACTCATAAAACAATTTGTTATATTTCATTATAAAACTTGAGTTATAAAACCACCCTTCTTTCAGGGTCACATATCATAAAATCATATGAAATCATAAATTCATCAAATCGGGGGCCTGACCCCTCCTTCGGGTCTACCCTGGTCTAACAGACCACAAGTTATATCATGTGAGACAATCAGGTAATTAACAGTAACATCGAGGACTATGGCCATATCCTAGTGATCCCTGGCAACACGGTACCTAGTGTGCGGGGTATCACACCTGAAACGGGAGGTGGGTCGTCCTACCCGCCAGAACAGCATAACACCAGGATTGCGAGGGCAAGGCTTGCTGCCTCGTGGCTAATGCCACTCCACTCCAACAATCCCCACGGTACAGCGTACTCCGCGTGACATACACGGTACAAAGTACTCCGTGAACCCAAGCTCAGTCAGGGGTGCCTGTAATAGGTCTTATCCACCCATAACATCTCTGTCTCAGGATGCACGTGTGAGCATATCATCTCACTGTGACACACAGTCTACAGGAGGCTCCAACACGGCTATATGCATGTAATATAAATCCCTGTGCGAGCGAAGCTCAAGCACGGCTCCATGCATATTCATGATATCTGAAAACCTCGTGCGAGCGAAGCTCTAGCACGGTTTCATAAAAATCAGTGAAATCTGCGTACGAGCAGCGCTCCAGTACGACTTAAACTGATTATAATTTCAATTAAAATCCACGTACGAGCAACGCTCTAGTACGGATATGTATAAAAACTCACTGAAAACCTCGTACGAGAAAAACTCCAGTACGATATTCAAATGAATTATGAAAACTACGTAAAACTTTGTGCGAGCAACGCTCCAGCACAAATGAATGCTCAAATAAATCAAATCTCGTGCGAGTTACACTCCAGCACGACTTTATGCATAATTAAATCAAATCTCGTGCGAGTTAGACTCCAGCACGGCTTCATGCATAATTAAATCAAAACAGGATGCGAGCTAAGCTCCAGCATCTCTCATGCATGTCAAATCATTAAAAGTAGTGCGAGTAATCGCTCCAGCACTATTTTATGCATACCACGTCAAAACAAATCAAAACATGTCAAAACAGAGTGCGAGCTAGGCTCCAGCAGCTCTCATTTCACAATATTAAAAATCAGTGCGAGCACCATGCTCTAGCACATTTCATGCATATGATGTCACAAGTCGGTGCGAGCAACTGCTCAAGCACATTTATGCACATTCACAAACGCAGATATAGTGCGAACTACGTGTCGGCACTACCTGTTTCCATATAAACTTGATAGTTGGCCTCTTTTCCAAAGAAATTTCATTTAAATATTAATAACACCTACGTAGTGTTAATTTAGGAAACTTATGCAATTACTGGCCAATCTATCGATTTACTTTGATTAAAACCAATCAAATCTTTAATTCGGAAAATTCCTTAAATCATGCATTTCATGCATGTCATGCTTTCACCATCCTTAGGTGAACTTCCCTCAATAGGGGTAAAATAGTCTTTTCACCTATTTCGATCCTCAAAATTATTTAAACCACTTTTAGGATCTTTATACATCATCAAGGCATACATACATATTCAGTGTACAGAACACTATTAAAATACGCGTAGCTACCTCTAGCTACTCACACAATTCCCTTACCTCATTTATCTGTACAGTCTGACCTTTCCACTGATGACTCGTCACGCAGTCCGATTTGCTCCAAATCTAAATCAAATCTCCGGAACTGCGGATACACATTCATCAGGTCAAATACAATACAATTTAATGTATTTCATAATTTTCTGGGCTTAATTTAAATCATTGGGCCCGTTTACCCATATTGGGCCCGATGCACCATAATGGGCCTTAATCGGCCTTAAGCCTGTTTACCACACTTTATCGAGGCCTATTGGGCTCTCTGGGCCCATCAGTAATTTATTTAGCCTCGTTCTAAATTCTCTGATATCTCAATTTAATATTTACGACAATTTATCTAATTTTCCAGAATTTAATTCATTTATGCGGAAATTAAATCCGTAATTTATGCGTTAAATATCAATCACGCATAACGATATAAAATTGTCGTAAATAAGGGTCACTTACCCGTTATTCCATGATAATACAAAAATTGAGGCTATCTCGAGCTCTCGGTGGATGCCAATCGTCGAGCTACACAATTAAATATATTTTTTCGGGTAAATTTCCAGTCGGAATTAATTAAATTAAATATTCTAAAATTTAAATCGGTCAATTTGACCGCTTACCGACTTACCCAAAGCTCGATTGCATCACTGGAATTTTTCCCAATTTTTTCTCTTTTTCTTTTTCCCTTTTTCTTCCTTTTTTTCCCTCTTTTTGGCTGAACCGGTCCGGTCCGGTTCAACCCGGTTCGGACCGCCGGTTCGGTCTGGTCCGGTTCGGCCGGTTCTGTCCGGTTCGGCCGGTCCAGGCTCCCTTTGGTCGTGCCGGCGCCGTCCGGCCGGTTCTCTGGGCGATTCCGGTGCCGTTCAGCGCGCCATGGCATGGGCTCCCTAAATCGGGCCTCGGCTGGGGTCGAATCGCAGCCATCGCCGGCGAATCGGGGTTCTCTCCCCCGCGGTCTTCTCCTCCGTTTCCGACGTTTTTCGGCCACCTCGCCGCGCGTCTGGGCTGCTGGAGGTTCGCCCGATGCTGGGCTACGTTCGCCGGTCCTCGCTGGCCTCTCAGCGTCGCCGGTGGTTCGCCGGTGACGAACCTCCCCCTCGGGTTCGGCCTTCGCGTCTTTTGCTTCGTTTCGCCTCTCTGTTTCGCGTTTCTTCAGACTTTTCGATTCTGTTTTTTGTTTTTTTTTTTTTTTTTTTTTTTTTTTATTTATTATTTAATTTTTATATTTTTTTTATCAAAAAAAAAAAATTAAAATAAACAAATGAGTTTTTAAAAAATATATTTTATTCATCTAATCTGTAAATAATTTTCTCAGTCCGATTTTACCTTTTCGGTATATTTTTCGATTATTTTCGGGATTATTTTTCGATACGAAAATCCCGGTTTATTCCAATAAATTCATATCTTGATCAATTTAACCCGGAATTTAATTATTTCTTCATCATTGATCAAGATTTCTCATTCTCATATTTTTAATTAAATTTTCTTGTCCCGATAAATACCGAATTTTGGTCTTTTGACCATTTTGCCCTTGCACATATTCGGGAATGCCATTTAAGTCCTTTTTGCATTTTTAAATGCACTCGAAAATATTGGGTCTTACAATCTCCCCCACTTAAGAAATTTGGTCCTCCAAATTAGAACCAAGTAATATGAGTCCATAATTAACTCCGGGTACATCTATCGTATCATATACTGTCATCCTCAAGTGACCTTCTCCGGAGTGTAATACTACCATCATACTTAACTAGGGAGATCATCTTAACCCTCAACACTTTCTCTTTCCATTTTTAATAACCAACTCGATTTCATACATTACTCTTTCATTGAGCTAAACTGTTGGAGCTCATATCCGATCACATATATCGGATCCGGATATTATTTCTTAAGCATCAAAAGATAGGACACATTGTGGATGCCTGTTTATTCAAGTGGTAATACCAACCTACAGGTCTTACCTTCCACTTTGTCCAATCTCTTATTCGAATATCGTTACGTCCTTAAGCTCTTAGGACAAGTAACTATCAACAGTAATGATTCACCCTTCGTGAATTTCAATGATTTCCTGTCTCTTGTCAGCATAGTTTTTCTGTCTGCTCTGAGGTGTTCTTAATCTCTCTCAAATCAACTGAACATACTCAGAGGTTTGTCTTACTAATTCGGGAACAACTCTCTATCTGTCACCCACTTCTTATCCAAGTCAGGGAACAACTCCCTATGGCCATACAATGCCTCATTTAATCTCATCCCGATACTCAAGTGACAACTGTCATCATTGGCGAATTTGATTAGTAGCAACTAATCATCCCAGGAGCTCATAAAATCAATGGCACACGCTCTCATCACATCCTCCAGAACCTGTACAGTCCTCTCTGACTGACCATCTGTCTGAGGGTGGAAGCTGTGCTAACACATAATCGGGTTCCCATAACTTTCAAAAACAATATTCCCAGAAGTGGGAAGTGAAGCGGGAATCCCCATCTAATATCATGCTCCCTGGAACACTACATATTGTTCCACAATTTTCCATACATAAAAATCCGCCAACACACTTAGAGTATCTGGGGATTTCATAACCAGAAGGTGGGTAGACTAAATCAATCTATCGACTATCACCCAGATAGCCTCGTGATTCATTTGGGTCCTCTTTAACCCATCACGAAATTCATGGTAACTTGTTCCCATTTCCGTGTCAATATAGGTAGAGAATGCAATGACTCTGCATCTTCTTTTACTCTACCTTAATCTGCTGACATAGAAGACACTTGTAAACAATCTCTACAATATCACTTTTCATACCTGACCACCAATACCTTTCTCAGAGATTCAAATAAATTTATTATTTCTCGGATGCACTGTATATCCCGAAGAGTGAGCTTCTGTCAATAGCACTTTCTTATCAACTATGGTCCTGAGGTCTCTGAACCTCTGTGAGTCATCATCACTCACTGTGAACTCTGTCACTATACCCTTCTGAATCTGACCCACACTATCGACACCATGTCGAAATCATCACGCTAAGCCTGGCAATTCCGGTCACACAAATCCGGTTCTAACCTCAGGCTAGCTGTCATAAAATCACCGTCATCATCAAGAAGGGATCACATCACTACTGAGGTTCACAACTGCTCTAGCAGCTCACGCTCCCTGACCATCATATGTGATACCATCCCGAGACTCTTTCTGTTCAAGGCATCAGCCATTACATTGGCCTTTCCTGGGTGGTACAATATTCACAATCATAATTCTTAGAAGCTCTAACCCTCATGGTTATCTCATTTTCTACTCTTTCTGTGAAAACAGATATTCGGGGCTTTTACGATCAGTGCATACCCGAAATTTCTTACCATATAAGTGGTGGCGCCATACCTTTAGTGTAAACGCTACGGCTGCCAACTCTAAATCATGGGTCAGATAGTTTCTCTCATGATCCTTGAACTATTTGGATCTATAAACGACTATCTTCCCATTTTACATCAATACACAGCCCAATCCTTATTTGGAGGTATCCATACACACTGAAACCTCTTGAGCTGTTAGTTATAGTAAGAATACTTACGGTGGTCAGTTCATTACTCCAATATACCAAAACTCATTGAAGCTATTTTCATACTTATCATAACACTCGTATGAAATCTTTTCCCGAATGAGACGTGTCAACTGAGCAACTCATTTCAAGAAACTCATAACACCTTGTCTGTAAGACAGTTTCCTGTTGCTACTCATTCTCTTCCCTGGACTTCGAATACATCATAATATCATCACTAAAGATGACAACCAATCGGTCCAGGTAAGGTTTAAATACCTTAACGTAGTTGAGTTCCACTCAATATTTCAATTTTCCATATACTTGACCTATGTACGCATAAACGTACAATGTCATTTCGAAATAGCTTTCGTTCAAGATACTAGCTCACGTCATTTCTTTCCTCTTATATTGACGGCTTTTTTTTTATAAAATTTTAATTTTTAAACTTTCATGATTAATCAAATTCTATATTTCTTTATCGTACCAGCAAAGGTACCCAAATTTTAATGTATATATTATGACCGTCGAATTCAATCTATAGATTATGCGTGCGCTTCCAGACGCTGTCAAATCTTCAGGCAGGGAAGTATTTTAAAATACCTTTATTAACCCTTTTGACTTGACCACATCAACTGGGTGTAGATGTATCTACCCCTTATCTTGGTCGCAATCCATATGCACTACATATTGCTTAATCCTTAGTTACTTGGCTTATCAAGGACATCCTTACCTTGCATACGCCCCTTATTCCAATATATTTCGTATGCAGGATCTATCATATCTCCAAGCTCATCTCCTTTCATATATCTTATAACAAACTCTTTCCTTACTTGTCAAACTTACATTACACCTTTCAGTGATGTTTTCACCCATATTTTCAACTTACAATCTCTATACCCATATTCAGTCAGTGAAAATCAACTAACTATTATCCTCTTGTCTATGGGTACAGGCTTCACATTTTTCACTAGCTTATAAGCAACTGAAGGCGGTATGAATAAATGCGTGGCACCAGGATCAATTAAAATAATTATTTCATTATTCTTAACCAGTGTGGTATCTTCCACCACATCCTATGAAACATCAATAGTGTCCTGGTCCAAGGCATACACTCGCCCTCGTCCAACATCTTATTTCCGTGGTAACTACCACACATCTTACACTGTTCACACTGCTACTCTGTTATACTGTTACGTAGCAGGTTGGGGTCCTCAAATCATAATACCCCTCATAAGTATTAAAATTAGATATACTGGGGTTTATCAATCAACTTACCCCGTGACTCAACAGCTCAAAGCCTTTACCAAACTACATTTTTCCCGTTCTGACATCTTTGTCATTCTCTTTTCTCTTTTTGTCTCAATTTCGGCCCTCACTACCTTTCTCAATCTCAGAGGCATGCAACTCGTGATCTTATTCATACAACTATAGTCTGCGCACTGCCTCGGTATAGGTAGTGATATCAAACGGGCTAATCGGACTCTAATTGACAATCTGAGCCCTTCCATGAACTTTCAGATATCTCGACTCTCACAGTTCAGTGTTCGAGTCATATCTGCCCAGGAATATAATCTGAGTTTCATACTCATTAATTAACCAATTCCTCTGGGTCAGAGTAAATAATATCATCTGTTATTTCCTTTAATACTGTCCGGGATATTCTGTCACCGGAATACATCTAGAAATATTTCTCCATGTCCATTCTGGATGTCTAACTCTTCAAATGGGTCGAGCCAACTTCAATTAATGCTCCAACTCGCCCTCAAATCTCATATATACTCTGAGCAATTAGCTCGCAACATATTCTCCACACTCCGCTCCAACCTCGTGAAGCGTATCTCAATACTGTCTGATCTCTCTGTCAGACTCTATCCGATCTCTCTATCAGACTCTGTGGAGCATGCTCTATATCAGCCTCCACGTCATTCTCATCTCGAGTCTCATGTGGCGACTCAGTACAACTCTCGGGCCTACCTCTACGGCCTCGAGCTCGTGTACTCGCCTCTCAACCATAGCGGCTATCAGTCAATGAGTCTATTCTTGCATTTAAAACCAAATTCTTAGCTGCACTTCCATCTCGATATACACAATTGTATCTAAATAATGCACAGTACATGGGGATGTAAACTTCATTAACCACTAACACCGACTCATATCAGGCCAACTTAAGCTCTGATACCATTAAACCTGTCACGACCCGAATTACCTAAAAATCAGAGTAAATTTTTCGCTTTTTCATTTATTATTTAATTCTTACCTTTCTCTCGTCGTGACCATCCTACAACACAGTTGGGCTATGATTCGGTGTTAGTCACCTCTCACTATTTAACATTTCATTTCCATAATCATATATCAGAATCTACTATCCTTTTGACTTTAAATAAACACATACCCAATGGTATTTACATGACTCTACATCCCCGACATCATATCCAGTTATAGTACTGTGCATTACATATTTAGATACAAAATCATACAAATGTGTATACCTGTCTCTCAATGGGAAGCAGCAAGCAGCGGATATTAAGCATGCAAGTCCTCAGCCGCTCAATAATTATTGTAAGTGCTCTGAAAAGATGGAAAAATAAGGGGGGTGAGCAAACCACACGCTCAGTAAGGCAATTATACAAGTAAGTAGATAGCTCCACTATCTACATGCTCATAATGCCATGCCCTTAAATCCATTTCTTTTCATTTAAAATTTACACGCACAAAGTTATGCATATTCAATGCCATAGTTTATCCAAAACTATTTGTGCATATATAAATCATGTAACTCATGCATTCAAAGCATTTTATGTGACATCATTAAATCATATTAAGCATGAATTTAATCAAGATCATGCATTCTTTCATGTCATGTAAGACAATTCAAGGTTTTCAAATGAAAGCATGGAAAACACATCATGCCACTGCATTTAAATCAATTCATTTAAAACGCAGTATAAAATAACCCCTCTGGGTCAATCATCTCAAAACTCATAAAACAATTTGTTATATTTCATTATAAAACTTGAGTTATAAAACCACCCTTCTTTCAGGGTCACATATCATAAAATCATATGAAATCATAAATTCATCAAATCGGGGGCCTGACCCCTCCTTCGGGTCTACCCTGGTCTAACAGACCACAAGTTATATCATGTGAGACAATCAGGTAATTAACAGTAACATCGAGGACTATGGCCATATCCTAGTGATCCCTGGCAACACGGTACCTAGTGTGCGGGGTATCACACCTGAAACGGGAGGTGGGTCGTCCTACCCGCCAGAACAGCATAACACCAGGATTGCGAGGGCAAGGCTTGCTGCCTCGTGGCTAATGCCACTCCACTCCAACAATCCCCACGGTACAGCGTACTCCGCGTGACATACACGGTACAAAGTACTCCGTGAACCCAAGCTCAGTCAGGGGTGCCTGTAATAGGTCTTATCCACCCATAACATCTCTGTCTCAGGATGCACGTGTGAGCATATCATCTCACTGTGACACACAGTCTACAGGAGGCTCCAACACGGCTATATGCATGTAATATAAATCCCTGTGCGAGCGAAGCTCAAGCACGGCTCCATGCATATTCATGATATCTGAAAACCTCGTGCGAGCGAAGCTCTAGCACGGTTTCATAAAAATCAGTGAAATCTGCGTACGAGCAGCGCTCCAGTACGACTTAAACTGATTATAATTTCAATTAAAATCCACGTACGAGCAACGCTCTAGTACGGATATGTATAAAAACTCACTGAAAACCTCGTACGAGAAAAACTCCAGTACGATATTCAAATGAATTATGAAAACTACGTAAAACTTTGTGCGAGCAACGCTCCAGCACAAATGAATGCTCAAATAAATCAAATCTCGTGCGAGTTACACTCCAGCACGACTTTATGCATAATTAAATCAAATCTCGTGCGAGTTAGACTCCAGCACGGCTTCATGCATAATTAAATCAAAACAGGATGCGAGCTAAGCTCCAGCATCTCTCATGCATGTCAAATCATTAAAAGTAGTGCGAGTAATCGCTCCAGCACTATTTTATGCATACCACGTCAAAACAAATCAAAACATGTCAAAACATGTCAAAACAGAGTGCGAGCTAGGCTTCAGCAGCTCTCATTTCACAATATTAAAAATCAGTGCGAGCACCATGCTCTAGCACATTTCATGCATATGATGTCACAAGTCGGTGCGAGCAACTGCTCAAGCACATTTATGCACATTCACAAACGCAGATATAGTGCGAACTACGTGTCGGCACTACCTGTTTCCATATAAACTTGATAGTTGGCCTCTTTTCCAAAGAAATTTCATTTAAATATTAATAACACCTACGTAGTGTTAATTTGGGAAACTTATGCAATTACTGGCCAATCTATCGATTTACTTTGATTAAAACCAATCAAATCTTTAATTCGGAAAATTCCTTAAATCATGCATTTCATGCATGTCATGCTTTCACCATCCTTAGGTGAACTTCCCTCAATAGGGGTAAAATAGTCTTTTCACCTATTTCGATCCTCAAAATTATTTAAACCACTTTTAGGATCTTTATACATCATCAAGGCATACATACATATTCAGTGTACAGAACACTATTAAAATACGCGTAGCTACCTCTAGCTACTCACACAATTCCCTTACCTCATTTATCTGTACAGTCTGACCTTTCCACTGATGACTCGTCACGCAGTCCGATTTGCTCCAAATCTAAATCAAATCTCCGGAACTGCGGATACACATTCATCAGGTCAAATACAATACAATTTAATGTATTTCATAATTTTCTGGGCTTAATTTAAATCATTGGGCCCGTTTACCCATATTGGGCCCGATGCACCATAATGGGCCTTAATCGGCCTTAAGCCTGTTTACCACACTTTATCGAGGCCTATTGGGCTCTCTGGGTCCATCAGTAATTTATTTAGCCTCGTTCTAAATTCTCTGATATCTCAATTTAATATTTACGACAATTTATCTAATTTTCCAGAATTTAATTCATTTATGCGGAAATTAAATCCGTAATTTATGCGTTAAATATCAATCACGCATAACGATATAAAATTGTCGTAAATAAGGGTCACTTACCCGTTATTCCATGATAATACAAAAATTGAGGCTATCTCGAGCTCTCGGTGGATGCCAATCGTCGAGCTACACAATTAAATATATTTTTCCGGGTAAATTTCCAGTCGAAATTAATTAAATTAAATATTCTAAAATTTAAATCGGTCAATTTGACCGCTTACCGACTTACCCAAAGCTCGATTGCATCACTGGAATTTTTCCCAATTTTTTCTCTTTTTCTTTTTCCCTTTTTCTTCCTTTTTTTCCCTCTTTTTGGCTGAACCGGTCCGGTCCGGTTCAACCCGGTTCGGACCGCCGGTTCGGTCTGGTCCGGTTCGGCCGGTTCTGTCCGGTTCGGCCGGTCCAGGCTCCCTTTGGTCGTGCCGGCGCCGTCCGGCCGGTTCTCTGGGCGATTCCGGTGCCGTTCAGCGCGCCATGGCATGGGCTCCCTAAATCGGGCCTCGGCTGGGGTCGAATCGCAGCCATCGCCGGCGAATCGGGGTTCTCTCCCCCGCGGTCTTCTCCTCCGTTTCCGACGTTTTCCGGCCACCTCGCCGCGCGTCTGGGCTGCTGGAGGTTCGCCCGATGCTGGGCTACGTTCGCCGGTCCTCGCTGGCCTCTCAGCGTCGCCGGTGGTTCGCCGGGGACGAACCTCCCCCTCGGGTTCGGCCTTCGCGTCTTTTGCTTCGTTTCGCCTCTCTGTTTCGCGTTTCTTCAGACTTTTCGATTCTGTTTTTTGTTTTTTTTTTTTTTTTTTTTTTTTTTTTATTTATTTATAATTTATTTTTAATATTATTTTAATCAATAAAATAATATTAAAATACACAAATATCTTTTTAAAAAATATATTTTATTCATCTAATCTGTAAATAATTTTCTCAGTCCGATTTTATCTTTTCGGTATATTTTTCGATTATTTTCGGGATTATTTTTCGATACGAAAATCCCGGTTTATTCCAATAAATTCATATCTTGATCAATTTAACCCGGAATTTAATTATTTCTTCATCATTGATCAAGATTTCTCATTCTCATATTTTTAATTAAATTTTCTTGTCCCGATAAATACCGAATTTTGGTCTTTTGACCATTTTGCCCTTGCACATATTCGGGAATGCCATTTAAGTCCTTTTTGCATTTTTAAATGCACTCGAAAATATTGGGTCTTACAAGATACTTGAGGCTCTTGTGGTCGGTAAATATCTGGAACTTCTCGCCATACAAGTAGTGGCGCCATACCTTCAATGCAAACACTACTACTGCTAGCTTCAAATCATGTGTCGGATAGTTCTTCTCATGATCCTTCAGTTGTCTGGATCCATAAGCAACTACCTTCCCATCCTGCATCAATACATAGCCTAGTCCCTGATGCGAAGCATTGGTATACACTGCAAATCCTCCTGAGCTGGTAGGGATAGTGAGAATTAGAGCGGTGGTCAATTGACGTTTCAACTCCTCAAAACTCTTCTCACAATCCTCGTTCCAAACAAACGGTTCACTCTTTCGAGTAAGACGTATCAACGGAGTAGCCAACTTCGAAAATCCCTCAATGAATCTCTGATAGTATCCAGCTAAACCCAAAAAACTCCTAATCTCAATGACTGTTCTCGGCTGTTCCCACTGAACTACAGTCTCTATCTTAGATGGATCAACTGATACACCATCTCTCGATACAACATGTCCCAAAAACAAGATCTATGATAACCAAAAGTCACACTTACTGAGCTTAGCATATAACTCCTGCTCTCGTAGAGTCTGCAACACGATCCTTAGATGCTCCTCATGCTCCTCCTTAGATCTCGAGTATATCAATATGTCATCGATAAAGACGATAACAAACTAGTCCAAATATGGCTTGAACACATCGTTCATCAAAGGCATGAAAGCAGTTGGAGCATTCGTCAATCCGAACGGCATGACCAAGAAATCATAATGGCCATATCGGGTACGAAATATTGTCTTGGGTATATCTCCACTCCGAACTTTCAGCTGATGATACCCAGACCTCAGGTCAATCTTGGAAAAGACCTGTGCTCCCTGAAGCTGATCTAACAAGTCATCAATGCGTGGAAGGGGGTATCTATTCTTGATGGTGGCCTTATTCAATAATCGGTAATCTATACACAATCGGAGGCTCCCATCCTTCTTCCTCACAAACAAAACTGGTGCTCCCCAAGGTGAAACACTCGGTCGCACAAAACCCCTATCCAACAGCTCTTGTAACTGTCTCTTGAGCTCCTCCAGCTCAACTAAGGCCATGCGATATGGTGGTCTCGAGATAGGCTCCGTACCAGGCACCAAATCTATACAGAATTCCATCTCTCTGTCTGGTGGTAACCCTGGCAATTCATCTGAAAAAACATCTGGATGCTCACTGACCACAGTAATATCTGACAACTCCGGATGTGCCTTATCCATATCTACCACGTAGGCAATGAAACCTTGATATGTTGAAGGTTTTGTAAATCAGTAATCATGTAATAATCATAACTACTCCTTTCATTTATTCTTATTAAACTTTACAACATATCTAGTAGGGTTAGGAAACATAACTGTCTTAGCATAACAATCTAAAACAGCATGGTTTGCAGATAGCCAATCCATTCCTAATATTATATCAAAGTCACTCATACTTAGTAGTATTAGATTGGCTGTCATCTCCTTATCCCCTACTCTCAACTTGCAGTCATTAAATACATATTCTACAACTTTACTACTATTTATAGGCATACTAATCAACATCATCACACATAATGGTGTACGCTCTACATTTCTTGCTAATTTACATGCAAATGAAGGCGATTCAAAAGAATGTGTGGCACTAGGATCAATTAAAACATATGCTTCAATATCATAAATCAGGATGTTACCTCGAATCACATCCGATGAAGCATCAGCTGTTCCCTGGTCCAAAGCATGAACTCGACCTCAACCCATCACCTGTTTCCCCTTCTCTTCTGCCGTCGCTCTACCCCTCTGCGCAGACGTACCAGCTGAAGTTCTATCAGGCTCCATGCCTTTCTGTGGGGCAGTCACAAATGTCTCTGGACACTCTCTAGCAATGTGCACCTGTTTCCCACATCGAAAACACACAATAGGAGTCAGCAGACACGGTCTAGTGATCAACAGCAGGTCTCTGTCCTCCTATGATAATGCCCTTTGCTGGGGTTACAGTCAGATAAGTAGGAGGTCTAGCATATCTCTCTCGTGCCTCCTCCACCCGTGATCTCTTACCAAAGAATTTCTTCCCTCCTCAATAACCGAAATCTCCAACCGGCCTCTTCTTCTGTATATCTCAGCTACGGCTAAACTTCCCAAACTCGAAAGTATTCCTCTCGTAATCCTGCTCACACAGTTGCGCCCTGCGCACTGCTTCCTCATAGGTTACTATGTCTAAGGGAACCAACTTGGATCGCAGAACTGGTCTCAACCCATCGATAAACCTGTGGACCTTCCTGGCCTCACTATATATGGTATCTGGGTCATATCTCCCTAGGGATAGGAATCGAGTCTCATACTCGTCCACTGACAAACTCCTCTAGTTCAGTCCCAAAAACTCTGCCTGTAATTTACGTTGTGCGGTATCGGGAACAAACTACCTCCTAAAGGCCTCCCGAAATATCTCCCAACTTATATCTGTGTGTCGGGCCCTCAACATAGGTCGGGTGGACTTCCACCAATGCTCTGCAACTCCTTTCAGTAGGAACGCAACAAATGCGACCATCTCTGAGGTCGTACACTCGAAAAATCCATAAAGCTTCTCCATCTCCGCCAACCACTCCTCAGCAGCTACAGGGTCCTTGACCCCGCTAAAAGATGGAGGTCTAAACTTCTGGAATTCTTGCAACCGATGCAGATCACATCCATACCTTAATCCACTACCACCCGAAACTGGCGGGGGTGTAGGAGTCTCTACTGTCCTCGGTGCATGAATTATCTGTGTAGGCGTATCAGGGGCAACTGCCTCTCCTGTCGCAGCTCTTGCCTCCTGTCCTTGCCTACCTGGCATCGTCTGTGCTAACATCTCTACAATCGTCTCAAGGCTACACTCTAATCTCGTAAAACGCATCTCAGCACACTCGGGTGCCTCAATAACACCTGGAGTATCAGGCGTAGGTAATGGTTCGGTAGCATCTCGTCCCTCGGGTCTATCTCCCCAGCCTCGAGCCCTACCTCTCGTAACTCTACCACTACGCTTATTTGCCATATAGGCAAAGTTCCTAGATTCATAATAATGAATTAGTCCGTCTCCTATCTGGTGCACACAGTTATATCTAAACACAGCACAGTACTATGGGGATGTACACTTTCCTATTTTCTAACATCGACTCACATCAGACCAACCCCTACTTTGATACCATTCTGTCAGGACCCGTTCTCAATCCATGACTTTAACCAAAATCACTAAATATTTTTCGCATTTTTAACTTACCTTTCCTCTTTTTAATGGTTGGGCTGTGATTCGATGTCAGAATCCTCGCTTACCACATTATCCATGATCATACATATATGTCAATATATTATTACTGACTAATAGATTATATAAAATCTAACACAAATACATTCCCCATAATATATATCGTATACATCACTGTGCTGTTTCTATGTTTAGATATAAAACCGTACAAGTCTGTATACCTGGCGATCGATAGGAACTAGCAATGGACTTAGGAATACTATCCCTCAATAGCTCTCGCTTTACTGCTGATGCTCTGTAGAGAGATGTAAAGAAAGGGGGTGAGCATACAACGCGCTCAGTAAGGAAATCAGGCAAGCAAGTAGATATCTACACTATCTACTCAAAATAATGCTATGCCTTGAAAACATTATTTCCTTTACTCAATTTAAAAGCATGTCTTTAAATATATATATATATATGTATACTTGTACAGATTAAATCCCATGTACAGAAATCATGATTTCTTTCTCAAATGTGGGTATGTAGTGCAAAACTATGCATCTTTATATAATGCATGCCTTTAGGTAAATCATGCCATGTATATTTCAATCACAATAAATATGGCATTTAAATCATTCACATCACAAAATCGAAGTCCGACCCATCCCTCAAGTCTGTCCGTAATTTAAATCAGTCAATCAAGTGATATATCGTGTGAGACTCTGTGGTGTAATGTAAATAGTATCCTGGACTATGATCATATCCGACATGTGATCCCAAGCAACATAGATCTCAGTGTGCGGGGTATCACTGCTGTAACGGGAGGGGAGTTAGTCCATCACAACCGCCAGCTATATCCTCCTCAACTCCATAACACCACACGGTATAGTGTACTCCCATGCCACATGCATGGTACAACGTACTCCGTGGACCCTACATCACTATCAGGGTGCCTGCCATAGGTCTTAGCCCTCAAACCATGGAATATCATACCACGTATCTATTACCCTCATGCGGATATCCTCTCACAAGATGTGACACACAGTCACATAAGGACTAGGGCATGGGTTTTAACATGTATTATATATCACATACAGTGCGCGCCTTTCAGTGCGACTCACAGTCGACACTCCGTTCAAACACTATTTCACATCACAAACTCAACTCTAGTGCGAGTAAACCTCTAGCAACTAGGTCAATGCATAGTTCATGTATTAAATCAAGTACGAGCAATAGCTCCAGTACCATGCTATGCACAATATCATCAAATCAAGTTTAAGCAATAGCTCCAGTACTATGTCACGTATAAATCATGAAGAATCGAGTATGAGCAATGCTCCAGCACTCTGTCATGTATCTTATGTAAACTCAAGTACGAGCTAATCGCAACAGCACTCTATCATGCATATATCATATAAAACTGAGTACGAGTAATAACTCCAGTACTCTATCATGCATGTCATGAAAATCTAGTGTGAATCAAAATCCAGCACTAATGTATGTGGAAAATATATGAAATCCAGTGCGAGCTGTGCTCCACCACGATTCATTCTTACAAAATATGATAGATGGCTCTTTTAAAAAGGGATGATTTACAAAATATCAAAATCAGCACTATAAAGTGTGCGTAATTCACATCAACCTTAAAATCTTTAGCCCATCTATTTATTCTCCTGCTAAACAGCAGTTAAACACTCAAAATAGTGGTTTCCATGCTTTTTACAACTTTTCACAAAAGTTGACTTTTTGACTAACTAGGGGCAAAATCATAATTTGCCATTATCGAGTCGCAATAATTTTTATTCACTTTCTCTGACCCTCAGAGTTTTTAAGTGAATGTAAAAGCATACAAAAATACGTGCAGGTATCTCTAACTACTCACAAAAGTCCCTTACCTGCAATCACTCGAGAAATTTCAATTTCTCTACGCTGCTCATTACAGCAGTCCGATTTGCTCCTCCAATACTCTCTGGAGCTGCATATAACTATTTATCAGGTTAATTACACTTTCCCTACTGTATTTCACATTAAATATAGTCTATTTCCCTTAATGGGCTTTAGAAATCCTTAATGGGACTAACTATGCCTTAAGCCCTTTTCATTTTACTATTCATTTTCGTTGGGCCTATTGGGCTTGTGGGGCCCACCAACTCTTATTGGGCTTATCCTAGACCCATTACATCATATTGGGCCTAAAATATTTGGGCTTGGCCCGTTAGGCCTCTCGGCCACATGCCGAGAGCTACCCATGCCATCGGTTACACCATGGCATGCCAGCCATGTCTCTTTCTTAGCCAATTCACTTAGGCATTTCCACAAAAACTTGGTTGGCAACATTCCTAACCATCATATAGTTCATTTAGGCATTTTATAAAGCACCTTGATTGCCAACTAATTACATGTATTAATTAATCAAATTGATTAATTCTAATTACACCATAATCATTAACACATGTACATTAATCCCTTTATGCCTTAAAATCATATGGACATAAATCAATGTCTCACCACTCACTCTCGGCCTAACCAACATCATTGTGATTTAATATGTTTCAATGCTTAAAACATATATCAATATACTTAAAATCATTCATACATTAACATATATGAAATTGAAAATTCGAAAATATACCAATTGTTGTGTTCACCCTTTGGCCGAATCTTTGAAGGCTCTCAGTTTGCACTCTATGGCTCCTTGATAGCCAATTCCAACATATGTCACTTTCCTTTCAATTTGGAACAACTTTCATGAAGGATGCAAGTTCCAATTATGCCTAATTCCTAGTGATTTCTAGTGAGAGAAAGCTTGGATAATATGTTTCAATGGTTTTTTCTTCTAGCCGAATTTGGTGTGATGAAGATGACAATTGTTTCGCTGATTTTATAAGCCACTGACTTAGCCATTAAGCTTTACTTTCCAGCCATTAAGCTTGACTTTCTAAGCCTTAGCCATGAGTCACCTAATGAGTCACCTTATGAGTCATGGTTAGCTTTAACTATGGTTAGATACTTATCTCATGGGCTTTCCATTTGGGCTTTTCGGTTTGGGCTTTCTTAATGGGCTTCGGGCTGTAATTTTTACAATACTTCGGGCCTTTAATTGTCTCAATATTTGGCCAATCAATTTGTCCAACAATTCGGTCTAAAGGACCTAAGAATTTCGATATATGTTTAGTATACCTTAATGGGCTTTAAAATTTTCACCTTAGGCCCATTGTGTTTTTAACCATTAAATTTAATCCGGAATCCTTTCGAATAAATTTTCCTTACTTTCGGGGATGATTATCTAGAATTCTGGCTAAGAATATTTTTCCCCAAATTTTTCTCCACACTTGGGTTAATTTTTAACCATGATTAGTCAACTATGGTAAAAGTCCACTTTCTTAACTATAGTTGACTTTTTCCTTAACCATTGACCAAGTTGACTTTTTCTCAAAATTTTGAAAGTATCATATTTTATGTCTTACACTCTCGTCTTTATGTTTCAACCGTTCCCTATGGATAATTTCACCCAAAACACCTTATCTCGCCAAAAAAGGTCCATTTTACCCTTTTTAGCTTTTACTCTCGTTTTCTATGTTCGGGACTAAGTCAAGTTGACTTTCCTTCATGAGCTCTCTATGTTTTCTCATTTTTCAGTCAGAATGATTTAGATTTACTCAGTTTAGCCTGTGACACTTATAGCTCACATTAGTCTTTTTATGTAGCTTTTGCATGTTAAATTATTTCACTAACACTTTAAGTCTAGTAATTATTCTTCTTATGATTCAACTATAATAACGGAATGTTCATACACATAGGAATCATAAGGTAAAAGCTACAAAAATCTGGGTCTGACAACATTGCTATGAACCATTAGATCGTTTTAACTCTTAGGAAGTCATTCCTAATGATCAAAGAGTACGAGCTCTGATACCAATTGCTGGCTCTACCGAGAGTGTCAGGACCCGTTCTCAATCCATGACTTTAACCAAAATCACTACAAATTTTTTCATTTTTGACTTACCTTTCCTCTCTTCAATGGTTGGGCTGTGATTCGATGTCAGAGTCCTCACTTACCACATCATCCAATATCATACGTACATGTCAACATACTATTACTGACTATACTTACTTTTATCATACATGTAAGATTATATAAAATCTAATACAAATACATTCCTCATAATATATATCGTATACATGACTGTGTTGTTTCTATGTTTAGATACACAACTGTATATAATAGGTATACCTGGCGATCGATAGGAACTAGCAGTGGACTCAGGAATACTATTCCTCAATAGCTCTCGCTCTACTGGCGCTCTGTAGAGAGATGTAAAGAAAGGGGGGTAAGCATACAACGCGTTCAGTAAGGAAATCAGGCAAGCAAGTAGATATCTACACTATCTACTCAAAATAATGCTATGCCTTGAAAACATTATTTCCTTAACTCATTTCAAAAGCATGTCTTGAAATATAATATATATATACTTGTACAGATTAACTCCCATGCACAGAAATCATGCTTTCTTTCTCAAATGTAGGCATGTAGTGCAAAACAATGCATCTTTATATAAATCATGCCTTTATGTAAATCATGCCATGTAAATTTAAATCACAATAAATATGGCATTAAATAATTCACAACACAAAATCGGAGTCCGACCCATCCCTCAAGTCTGTCCGTAATTTAAATCAGTTAATCAATGTGATATATCATGTGAGACTCTGTGGTTAAATACAAATAGTATCCTAGACTATGATCATATCCGAAATGTGATCCCAAGCAACACAGATCACGGTGTGCGGGGCATCACTGCTGCAACAGGATGATGGTCAGTCCACTACAGCCGCCAGCTATATGTAACACACGGTACAACGTACTCCTCACGCCCCCAGGCACGGTACAAAGTACACCCGTGGACCCTACATCACAGTCAGGGTGCCTAACATAGGTCTTAGCCCTCGCACCTGTGGAATATCATACCACATCTATATTAACCTCATGCGGATATCCTCTCACAAGATGTGACACACAGTCACACAAGGACTCGGGCATGGGTTTTAACATGTATTATATATCACATACAGTGTGTGTCTTGAGTGCGACCCACAGTCGACACTCCGCTCAAACACTGTTTCACATCACAAACTCGACTCTAGCGCGAGTAAACCTCCAGCAACTAGGTCAATGCATAGTTCATGTATTAAATCAAGTACGAGCAATAGCTCCAGTACCATGCTATGCACAATATCAAATCAAGTACGAACAATAGCTCCAGTACTATGTCATGTATAAACCATGAAGAATCGAGTACGAGCAACGCTCCAGTACTCTGTCATGTATCTCATGTAAAACTCGAGTACGAGCTAATCGCTCCAGCACTCTGTCATGCATATACCATTTAAAGCTAAGTACGAGTAAAACTCCAGTACTCTATCATGCATGTCATGGAAATCTAGTGCGTATCAAAATCCAGCACTAATGTATGTGGAAAACATATGAAATCCAGTGCGAGCTGTGCTCTAGCACGGTTCATTCTCACATAATATGATAGATGACTCTTTAAAAGGGATAGTTTACAAAATATAAAAATCAACACTACAAAGTGTGCTTAAGTCACATCAACCTTAAAATCATTAGCCCATCTATTTATTTTCATGCTAAACATCAATTAAACACTCACAATAGTATTTTTCATGCTTTCTTGCAACTTTTCACAAAAGTTGACTTTTTGACTAACTAGGGGCAAAATCGTAATTTGCCACTATCGGGTCTCAATAATTATTATTCAATTTCTATGACCCTCAGAGTTTTTAAGTGAATGTAAAAGCAGACGAAAATACGTGCAGGTATCTCTAACTACTCGTAAAAGTCCCTTACCTCGGATCACATCAAGTGACCTCACTTCCTCGGTGCTGCTCAATCTCGTAGTCCGATCAGCTCTCAATGTAAACTCCGGAGCTGTAAATAACTATTCCTCAGGTTAATTATCATTTTCCTACTGTATTACACATTGATACTGTCTATTTTCCCTTAATGGGCCTTAAAAATCCTTAATGGGCCTAATTATACCTTAAGCTCATTTTCATTTTACTATTCATTTTCGTTGGGCCTATTGGGCTTGTGGGGCCCACCAAATTTTATTGGACTTGTTCTAGGCCCATTACACCTTATTGGGCCTAAAATATATGGGTTTGGCCCATTGGGCCTCTCGGCCACATGCTATGGCCAAGAGCTATCCATGCCTTGGTTTCACCATGGCATGCCATCCATGCCTATTATTTAGCCAATTTCACTTAGGCATTTTCACAAACACTTGGTAGGCAACATTACCAATCATCATATAGTTCATTTAGGCATTTTATTAAACACCTTGATTGCCAACAATTTACATGTATTTCTTAATCAATTTGATTAATTCTAATTACACCATTAACATTAATACATGTACACTAATCCATTTATGTCTTAAAATCATATTGACATAAATCAATATCCCATTACTCACTCTCGGCCTAACCCACTTCATGGTGATTTAATATGTTTCAATGCTTAAAACATATATCAACATACTTAAAATCATTCATACATTAACATATATGAAATTGGAAATTAGCAAATATACCAATTGTTGTGTTCACCCTTTGGCCGAAACTTTGGAGGCTCTCGGTTTGCACTCTATGGCTCCTTGATAGCCATTTCCAACATATGTCACTCTCCTTTCAATTTGGAACAACTTCCATGCAGTATGCAAGTTCCAATTATGCCTAATTCCTAGTGATTTCTAGTGAGAGAAAGCTTGGAAAATATGTTTCAATGGTTTCTTCTTCTAGCCAGATTTGGTGTGATGAAGATGACAATGGTGTGGCTGAATTTATAAGCCATATACTTAGCCATTAAGCTTTACCTTTCAGCCATTTAACTTGACTTTCCAAACCTTAGCCATGAGTCACCTTATGAGTCACCTTATGAGTCATAGTTAACTTTAACTATGGTTAGATATTTATCTCATGGGCTTTTCCATTTGGGCTTCTCGGTTTGGGCTTTCTTAATGGGCTTTTGGGCTGAAAGTTTTACTATGTCTCGGCCCTTTAATTGTCTCATAATTTGGCTGATCAATTGGTCCAACAATTCGGTCTAAAGGACCTAAGAATTTCGATATACGTTTAGTATACCTTAATGGGCTTTAAAATTTTCACCTTAGGCCCATTACGTTTTTAACCATTAAATTTATTCCGGAATCCTTCCGAATAAATTTTCCTTACTTTCGGGGATGATTATCTTGTATTCTGGACAAGAATATTTTTCTCCAAATTTTCCTCCACACAGGTTAATTTTTAACCTTGATTAGTCAACAATGGCGACAGTCCACTTTCTTAACTACAGTTGACTTTTTCCTTAATCATTGACTAAGTTGACTTTTTCTCCAAATTTCAAAAGTGTCATATCTTATGTCTTACACTCTCGTCTTTATGTTCCAACCGCTCCCGGTGGATAATTTTTTTTACCCGAAACACCTTATTTCGCCAAAAAGGTCCATTTTACCCTTTTTAGCTTTTATTCTCATTTTATATGTTCGAGACTAAATCAAGCTGACTTGCCTTCATGAGCTCTCTACGCTCTCTTATTTTAAGTTCTTATTTTCAGTTAGAATGATTTAGACTAATTCGGTTTAGCCTGTGATACTCATCGCTCACATTAGGCATTTTATGTAGCTTTTGCGTGTTAAATCATTTCACTAACACTTTAAGTCTAGTAAATACTCTTCTTATGATTCAACTATAATTACATAGTGTTCATACACATAGGAATCATAAGGTACAAGCTACAAAAATCCGAGTCTGACAATCCTCCCCTTCTCAGAAAATTTGGTCCTCCAAATTAGAACCAAGTCAGTCCTCAAATAGGCGAGGGTACTTCGCTCGCATCAGATTTTCTAGCTCCCATGTAGCTTCCTCTGAAGTATGATGCTGCCAGAAAATCTTCACTAATCCGATGGTCTTCAATCTCAATACCTTCTCTTTCCTATCCAATATCCGAATCGGTCTCTCAACATATGACATGTCCTCTCGGAGCTCCAAAGGCTCGTAACTAATCACATGTCCCGGATCCGGGTGATACTTCCGAAGCATCGATATGTGGAAGACGTTATGGACACCTGATAAGTCCAATGGCAATGCCAACCTATACGCCTTATCTCCCACTCGATCAAGTATCTCAAAGGGTCCAATATAGCGAGGATTTAGTTTCCCTCTCTTCCCAAATCTCGCTATGCCCTTGGAAGGAGAAACTCTCAAAAACACGGATTCACCAACTGCAAACTCTAGTGGCCTACGTCTCCTGTCAGCGTAACTGTTCTGTCTGCTCTGACCTGTCCTCAGTCTCTCTACTATCGATTGGACATTCTCAGATGCTTGCATAACCATGTCAGGAGTGAAAATCTTACGGTCACCCACTTCTTCCCATCCAATAGGGGAACGATATCTACGGCCATATAAAACCTCATACGGTGCCATCCCGATACTCGAATGATAACTATTGTTGTAGGCGAACTCGGCTAGTGGCAGGTGGTCATCCTAGAAGCCTCGATAGTCTAGCACACATGCTCTTAACAAATCCTCCAGAGTCTGTATAGTCCTCCCTGACTGACCATCTGTCTGAGGATGGAAAGCGGTGCTCAAACTCAACTGGGTTCCCATGGCTTCCTGAAAATGCCCCCAAAAGTGGGATGTGAAGCGGCAATCCCTATCAGAGACTATGCTCACTGGTACACTGTGTAACCTCACTACCTCGCGTACATATAGTTCTGCTAATGAACTCAGAGTATCGATCGCTCTCATAGCTAGGAAGTGGGCTGACTTCGTCAATCTGTCGACGATCACCCATATAGCATCGTGATTCCTGCGAGTTCTCGGTAAACCCATCACGAAATCCATGGTGATATGCTCCCATTTCCATGTCGGTATAGGTAGAGGCTGCAATAACCCTGTAGGTTTCTTATGCTCTACCTTCACCTGCTGACATACGAGACACTTTGCCATGAATTCTGCTACATCTCTCTTCATACCCGACCACCAGTATACCTTTCGGAGGTTCTGATACATCTTGTTACTCCCCGGATGTAATGTATACCTCGACGAATGAGCTTCTGCCAATATCAATCTCCTGAGTCCTGGATCCTCAGGAACACATAATCTGCCTCTGAACCTCAGTAGTCTGTCTGAACTCAACTCAAAATCAGTCACTGTGCCCTTCTACATCTGACTACTCACATCCATACAAAATGGATCAGTCTACTGAGCCACTTTGATCCTGTCCAACAGGTCCGGCTCCAAGCATAGACTAGCTATCACATAGCCTGTATCCGTGTCAGAAGGCACAACTCCTAAACTGAGGCTAGCAAATTGCTCTAGCAAATCATGTTCCCTAACCATCCCCAGGCTCTTCCTACTCAAGGCATCGGCTACAACGTTAGCCTTACCCGGATGATAAAGTATCTCACAATCGTAGTCCTTCAGAAGCTCTAGCCATCTTCTCTGTCTCATGTTCGGCTCTTTCTGCGAGAATAGATACTTGAGGCTCTTGTGGTCGGTAAATATCTGGAACTTCTCGCCATACAAGTAGTGGCGCCATACCTTCAACGCAAACACTATCGTTGCTAACTCCAAATCATGGGTCGGATAGTTCTTCTCATGATCCTTCAACTGTCTGGATCCATAAGCAACTACCTTCCCATCCTGCATCAATACACAACCCAGTCCCTGATGTGAAGCATCGGTATACACTGCAAATCCTCCTGAGTTGGTAGGGATAGTGAGAATCGGAGCGGTGGTCAATCGACGCTTCAACTCCTCAAAACTCTTCTCACAATCCTCGTTCCATACGAACGGTGCACTCTTTCGAGTAAGACGTGTCAACGGAGCAGCCAACTTTGAATATCCCTCAACGAATCTCCGATAGTATCCAGCTAAACCTAGAAAACTCCTGATCTCGGTGACTGTCCTCGGCTGTTCCCACTGAACTACAGTCTCTATCTTAGATGGATCAACTGTTACACCATCTCTCGATACAATATGTCCCAAAAATGAGATCTATAACAACCAAAAGTCACACTTACTGAGCTTAGCATATAACACATGCTCCCGTAACGTCTGTAACACGATTCTGAGGTGCTCCTCATACTCCTCCTTGGATCTCGAATACACCAATATGTCATCGATGAAGACGATAACAAACTGGTCCAAATATGGCTTGAACACATCGTTCATCAAAGCCATGAAAGCAGCTGGAGCATTCGTCAATCCGAATGGCATGACCAAGAACTCATAATGGCCATATCGGGTACAAAATGCTGTCTTGGGTACATCTCCACTTCGAACCTTCAGCTGATGATACCCAGACCTCAGGTCAATCTTGGAAAAGACCTGTACTCCCTGAAGCTGATCTAACAAATCGTCAATGCGTGGAAGGGGGTATCTATTCTTGATGGTGGCCTTATTCAACAATCGGTAGTCTATACACAATCGGAGGCTCCCATCCTTCTTCTCACAAACAGAACTGGTGCTCCCTAAGGTGAAAGACTCGATCGAACAAAACCCCTATCCAACAGCTCCTGTAACTGTCTCTTGAGCTCCTCCAGCTTAACTAAGGCCATGCGATATGGTGGTCTCGAAATAGGCTCCGTACCAGGTACCAAATCTATACAGAACTCCGTCTCTCTGTCTGGTGGTAACCCTGGCAATTCATCCGAAAAAACATTTGGGGTACTCACTGACCACAGTAATATCTGACAACTCTGGATGTGCCTTATCCATATCTACCACGTACGCAATGAAACCTTGATATGTTGAAGGTTTTCCAAATCAGAAATCATGTAATAATCATAACTACTCCTTTCATTTATTCTTATTAAACTTTATAACATATCTAGTAGGGTTAGGAAACATAACTGTCTTATTATAACAATCTAAAACAGCATGGTTTACAGATAGCCAATCCATTCCTAATATTATATCAAAGTCACTCATACTTAGTAATATTAGATTGGCTGTCATCTCCTTATTCCCTACTCTCAACTTGCAGTCATTATATACATATTCTACAACTTAACTACTATTCATAGGCGTACTAATCAACATCATCACACATAAAGGTGTACGCTCTACATGTCTTGCTAATTTACATGCAAATGAAGGCGATACAAAAGAATGTGTGGCACCAGAATCAATTAAAACATATGCTTCAATATCATAAATCAGGATGTTACCTCGAATCACATCCGATGAAGTATCAGCTGTCCCCTGGTCCAAAGTATGTACTCGCTCTTGACCCATCACTTGTTTCCCCTTCTCCTCTACCGTCGCTCTACCTCTCTGAGCCGATGTACCAGCTGGAGTTCTATCAGGCTCCCTGCCCCTCAGTGGTGCAGTAACAAATGTCTCTGGGCACTCTCTAGCAATGTGCCCTTGTTTCCCACATCGGAAACACACAATAGGAGTTAGTGGACACGGTCTACTTCCATGTTGTTTACCGCGTCTTCTGCACTGATCAACAGCAGGTCTCTGTCCTCCTATGAAAATGCCCTTTGCTGGGGCTGCAGTCTAATAAGTAGGAGGTCTAGCATATCTCTCTTGTGCCTCCTCTACCCGTGATCTCTTACCGAAGAGTCTCTTCCCTCCTCGATAACTAAAATCTCTAGCCGACCTCTTCTTCTGTATATCTTGGCTACGGCTAAACTTCCCAAACTCGAAAGCATTCCTCTCGTAATCCTGCTTACATAGTTGCGCCATGCGACCTGCCTCCTCATAGGTCACTATGTCTAATGGGACCAACCTGGACCGCAACACTGGTCTCAACCTGTCGATAAACCTATGGACCTTCCTAGTCTCACTATACATGGTATCGGGGTCATATCTTCCTAGGGATAGGAATCGAGTCTCATACTCGTCCACAGATAAACTCCCCTGGTTTAGTCCCAAAAACTCTACCTGTAGTTTCTGCTGTGCGGTGTCGGGAACAAACTGCCTCCTGAAGGCCTCCTGAAATATATCCCAACTGATATCTGTGTGTCGGGATCTCAATATAGGTCGGGTGGACTTCCACCAATGCTCTGCAGCTCCCTTCATTAGGAACGCAGCAAACGCGACCATCTCCGAGGTCGTACACTCGAAAAATCCATAAAGCTTCTCCAGCTCTACTAACCACTCCTCAGCGGCTACAGGGTCCTTGACCCCACTAAAGGATGGAGGTCTAAACTTCTGGAATTCTCTCAACTGATGCAGATCACATCCATATCCTAATCCACTACCACCCGAAACCGGTGGGGGTGTAGGAGTATCTACAGTCCTCTGTGCATCAGCTGTCTGCGTAGGGGTATCAGGGGCAACTACCTCTCCTGTCATAGTTCCTGCCTCTTGTCCCTGCCTACCTGGCATCATCTGTGCCAGTATCTCTACAATCGTCTCGAGACTACACTCTAATCTTGTGAAGCGCATCTCAACACACTTGGGTGCCTCAGTAGCACCTTGAGTCTCATGCGTAGGTAATGGTCCGACAACGGCTCGTCCCTCGGGTCTATCTCCCCGGCCTCGAGCCCTACCTCTCGTAACTCTACCACTACGCGTATTTGCCATGTAGGCAAAGTTCATGCATTCATAATAATGAATTAGTCTGTTTCCTATCTGGTATACACAGTTATATCTAAACACAGCACAGTACTATGGGGATGTACACTTTCCTATTTTCTAACACCGACTCTTATCAGACCAACCTCTGCTCTGATACCATTCTATCAGGACCCGTTCTCAATCCATGACTTTAACCAAAATCACAACAATTTTTTTCGTTTTTGACTTACCTTTCCTCTCTTCAATGGTTGGGCTGTGATTCGATATCAGAGTCCTCGCTTACCACATCATCCAATATCATACGTACATGTCAACATACTATTACTGATTATACTTGCTTTTATCATACATGTAAGATTATATAAAATCTAATACAAATACATTCCCCATAATATATATTGTATACATCACTGTGTTGTTTCTATGTTTAGATACACAACTGTATATAATAGGTATACCTGGCGATCGATAGGAACTAGCAGGGGACTCAGGAATACTATTCCTCGATAGCTCTCGCTCTACTGGCGCTGTGTAGAGAGATGTAAAGAAAGGGGGGTGAGCATACAACGCACTCAGTAAGGAAATCAGGCAAGCAAGTAGATATCTACACTATCTACTCAAAATAATGCTATGCCTTGAAAACATTATTTCCTTAACTCATTTCAAAAGCATGTCTTGAAATATAATATATATATACTTGTACAGATTAAATCCCATGTACAGAAATCATGCTTTCTTTCTCAAATGTAGGCATGTAGTGCAAAACAATGCATCTTTATATAAATCATGCCTTTATCTAAATCATGCAATGTATATTTAAATCACAATAAATATGGCACTAAATAATTCACAACACAAAATCGGAGTCCGACCCATCCCTCTGGTTTGTCCGCAATTTAAATCAGTCAATCAATGTGATATATCATGTGAGACTCTGTGGTTAAATACAAATAGTATCCTGGACTATGATCATATCCGAAATGTGATCCCAAGCAACACAGATCTCGGTGTGCGGGGCATCACTACTGCAATGGGAGGATGGTCAGTCCACTAAAGCCACTAGCTATACGTAACACACGGTACAGCGTACTTCTCGCGCCCCCAGGCACGGGACAAAGTACACCCGTAGACCCTACATCATAGTCAGGGTGCCTAACATAGGTCTTAGCCCTCGCACCTTTGGAATATCATACCACGTCTATTTAACCTCATGCGGATATCCTCTCACAAGATGTGACACACAGTCACACAAGGACTCGGGCATGGGTTTTAACATGTATTATATATCACATACAGTGTGCGTCTTGAGTGCGACCCACAGTCGACACTCTGCTTAAACACTGTTTCACATCACAAACTCGACTCTAGCGCGAGTAAACCTCCAGCAACTAGGTCAATGCATAGTTCATGTATTAAATCAAGTACGAGCAATAGCTCCAGTACCATGCTATGTACAATATGAAATCAAGTACGAGTAATAGCTCCAGTACTATGTCATGTATAAACCATGAAGAATCGAGTACAAGCAACGCTCCAGTACTCTGTCATGTATCTCATGTAAAACTCAATACGAGCTAATCGCTCCAGCACTCTGTCATGCATATATCATTTAAAGCTGAGTACGAGTAAAACTCCAGTACTCTATCATGCATGTCATGGAAATCTAGTGCGTATCAAAATTCAGCACTAATGTATGTGGAAAACATATGGAATCCAGTGCGAGCTGTGCTCTAGCACGGTTCATTCTCACATAATATGATAGATAGCTCTTTAAAAGGGATAGTTTACAAAATATAAAAATCAGCACTACAAAGTGTGCTTAAGTCACATCAGCCTTGAAATCATTAGCTCATCTATTTATTTTCATGCTAGACAGCAATTAAACACTCACAATAGTATTTTCCATGCTTTCTTGCAACTTTTCACAAAAGTTGACTTTTTGACTAACTAGGGGCAAAATCGTAATTTGCCACTATCAGGTCTCAATAATTATTATTCACTTTCTCTGACCCTCAGAGTTTTTAAGTGAATGTAAAAGTAGACGAAAATACATGCAGGTATCTCTAACTACTCGTAAAAGTCCCTTACCGCGGATCACGTCAGGTAACCTCACTTCCTCGGTGCTGCTCAATCTCGCAGTCCGATCAGCTCTTAATGTAAACTCCGGAGCTGTAAATAACCATTCCTCATGTTAATTATCATTTTCCTACTGTATTACACATTGATACAGTTTATTTTCCCTTAATGGGCCTTAATAATCCTTAATGGGCCTAATTATACCTTAAGCCCATTTTCATTTTACTATTCATTTTCGTTGGGCCTATTGGGCTTGTGAGGCCCACCAACTCTTATTGGGCTTGTTCTAGGCCCATTATACCTTATTGGGCCTAAAATATTTGGGCTTGGCCCATTGGGCCTCTCGGCCACATGCCATGGCCGAGAGCTATCCATGCCTCGGTTTCACCATGGCATGCCATCCATGCCTATTATTTAGCCAATTTCACTTAGGCATTTTCACAAACACTTGGTAGGCAACATTACCAATCATCATATAGTTCATTTAGGAATTTTATCAAACACCTTGATTGCCAACAATTTACATGTATTTCTTAATCAATTTGATTAATTCTAATTACACCATTAACATTAATACATGTACACTAATCCATTTATGTCTTAAAATCATATTGACATAAATCAATATCCCATTACTCACTCTCGGCCTAACCCACTTCATGGTGATTTAATATGTTTCAATGCTTAAAACATATATCAACATACTTAAAATCATTCATACATTAACATATATGAAATTGGAAACTAGAAAATATACCAATTGTTGTGTTCACCCTTTGGCCAAAACTTTGGAGGCTCTCGGTTTGCACTCTATGGCTCCTTGATAGCCAATTCCAACATATGTCACTCTTATTTCAATTTGGAACAACTTCCATGAAGGATGCAAGTTCCAATTATGCCTAATTCCTAGTGATTTCTAGTGAGAGAAAGCTTGGAAAATATGTTTCAATGGTTTCTTCTTCTAGCCGGATTTGGTGTGATGAAGATGACAATGGTGTAGCTGAATTTATAAGTCATATACTTAGCCATTAAGCTTTACTTTTCAGCCATCTAACTTGACTTTCCAAAGCTTAGCCATGAGTCACCTTATGAGTCACTTTATGAGTCATAGTTAACTTTAACTATGGTTAGATATTTATCTCATGGGCTTTTCCATTTGGGCTTCTCGGTTTGGGCTTTCTTAATGGGCTTTCGGGCTGAAATTTTTACTATGTCTCGACCCTTTAATTGTCTCATAATTTGGCCGATCAATTGGTCCAACAATTCGGTCTAAAGGACCTAAGAATTTCGATAT
Source organism: Firmiana major (assembly GCA_033439115.1). Classification (NCBI taxonomy): domain Eukaryota; kingdom Viridiplantae; phylum Streptophyta; class Magnoliopsida; order Malvales; family Malvaceae; genus Firmiana; species Firmiana major. Next base: position 36,341,675 of record CM065898.1, read on the forward strand.
ACGTTTAGTATACCTTAATGGGCTTTAAAATTTTCACCTTAGGCCCATTACGTTTTTAACCATTAAATTTATTCTGGAATCCTTTCGAATAAATTTTTCTTGCATTCGGGGATGATTATCTTGTATTCTGGCCAAGAATATTTTTCCCCAAATTTTCCTCCACACTTAGGTTAATTTTTAACAATGATTAGTCAACTATGGTGAAAGTCCACTTTCTTAACTACAGTTGACTTTTTTCTTAACCATTGACTAAGTTGACTTTTTCTCCAAATTTTGAAAGTGTCATATCTTATGTCTTACACTCTCGTCTTTATGTTCTAACCGCTCCCGGTGGATAATTTTTTTTTACCCGAAACACCTTATTTCGCTAAAAAGGTCCATTTTCCCCTTTTTAGCTTTTACTCTCATTTTATATGTTCGGGACTAAATCAAGCTGACTTGCCTTCATGAGCTCTCTACGCTCTCTTATTTTATGTTCTTATTTTCAGTCAGAATGATTTAGACTAACTCGGTTTAGCTTGTGATACTCATCGCTCACATTAGGCATTTTATGTAGCTTTTGCGTGTTAAATCATTTCACTAACACTTTAAGTCAGTAAATACTCTTCTTATGATTCAACTATAATAACATACTATTCATACACATAGGAATCATAAGGTATAAGCTACAAAACTTCGGGTCTGACAGAGAGGGGGTGAATCGATTTTCTAGTGAAGATGCTAAATTTAAACTTAATTAAATTTTATTGCAAGTAATCAAAGAATAAAGAATAGAGTAGTGTAGTAAATTAAAGGAGATAAGGGAAGGAAGCAGCAAACTCAGTAATTTATAGAGGTTCAGCCAATTGCTTACCTACGTCCTCTCTTCTTGACCTTCTTGTCAAGAGCTTTCTTTCACTATCACAATAGTTGATACAATCTCCTTTTTAAGGTTAAGGAATAACCTCTCTATCCCTTTTTATAAAGATAAGTATTCACCCCTTACACAATTCTCTCACAGAGGAACTCTCCTCTTTTCTCTTGGATTAAGGATGAATACAAATAGGAACTTTCTTTTAGTGGGTAGGAAGAATAACTTCTACACAAGCTATTTAACACAATACAATCAATGTGATGTTGAAGACAAAAGGAATGTTAAAGAATGATCTCTTGAGAGTATTCAAAATTTACAGCACAGTCTCTTATTCTTCAGTGTCTTCAATTCTTGGTTTTTATACAGCAGGAAGGTAGGTGAAGCATTTAATGATATTTTTTTCGTTGAAGATTTTGCAAAAAGAGCCGTTGGGAACCTCCAATAGAGTATCAGATCGATCTTTCATCATGACCAGATCGATCTTCTAGTTTAAATTCCTGCAATTACAAAGCAACTTGAAGCAAGGAGATCGATCTCATATTTGTAGAGATCGATCTTATAATTTGAAAAATGTTAGTGAAGATCGATCTGTCAAACCATTAGATCGATCTTCTAAACTCTTTATTTGAAGTAAGATCGATCTCCAGATCAATCTAGTAAGCATTCTCATATAGGGGAGATCGATCTCTAATCACCCTAGATCGATCTCCTAAACTCTCTGACTTTGAGAAGATCGATCTCTATCCATATGAGATCGATCTCATAAGCTCTCTGTTTGAACATAGATCGATCTACAGATCGATCTAAGACCTTTAACCATTGCCTTAGAGGAGATCGATCTCTTCCTAGACTAGATCGATCTTATAGGAATTCTGTAATTTAAAAATCGATCTCATAACCCCTAGAGATCGATCTCTTCTTCCATAACATCCTATACATGTTCTTTGAGTCTTTAATCCTTTAACAGATCGATCTCATATTCTCATGAGATCGATCTCTCATACTTGAAAACCTAGGAAATCGATCTCTCATCCTTTAATACCCAGTTTCTAACAATGACATGTATTTAATTAACCTCTTAACATGTTTAAAACATTTTTAGATTTATACTATCCGTTATTGAATTACTGTTTTGTCATTTCAAATTATATTAACTTAACACTTTCCTCTCTAGACCATCAACACCTTTCATTGAGATTAGAGAAAAGTTTATTGCATCAAAGTTGTTCATAGAATGGAGAAGAACAACATAGTTAGGAATGAGAGGTAGAATCACTGAATTGAAAGAGAAAAGGAGTTTTTCCTCAAAGTTGTGAAAAAGGAGAAAAGCTGAGATTGGTAAGATTTCAATGCACAAATCTTGTGAATGTTAATCTACACACTTGTATGAGTTGATTGGTATGTAGATTGATGGTTGAAATGTGATAAACATACTTAAATAAAACTATTACCTAGAATCGATATAATGATTAAAAAATCGAGTAGGCATGGTTTAATTGTGATTTGAGCATGTAAAGATGTTATTGAGCATGTATATATACTTGTATAATAGTTTTGGTGAAATCCATTTGCTAAAAATAATAATAGTTTAAAGTGAGTAAATGAAGTATTCGGTGAAATGCCAAAATGAAATGAAATAATGAACTTGAGGTATTGTAAGCTTAATACCAGTTTAATACGACTCAATAGACTCGAGGAGTTTGAGAGATTCTTGAAAAATGAGTTACATACTCGAAATGGACTTATGAAAGAGTAAGGTCCAATAATGATGTAACGAGCCCAAATGAGATATAAATGGCCCAATGCATTGATTTGAGTATCATGCAAGTGAAATGAAGTATATGATAATTTACTGATGTGTGTGATACACAATTTCAGCTCCAGAGGATATAATTGGAGTAGATAGGATGGATCATGAGAAGTGGAAATCAGAGGAAAGTGATTCGAGCGTGATTCGAGGTAATGGACTTATGCAAGCTATTAGAGATAGATATACGTATGTTTTCCTACCTGCTATGTGTGAATGTATGCGATAAGTATATAGATATTGATATATCTAGGTGATAACTGTGTATGAGAATAAGTCTATAAGTATGAGTCGCTTGACTTTTATGATTGTTGTGAAAAGAGGTTTTCCAAACATTTTGAGAAAGAATAATAATTAATGGGCTCCCGGTTTAACCAATTGCATGAAATTTCTCTAACAAGTGATTGAAGGGAGATTTACCCTCTCACTCATGACTATACATGGTGTCCCTTCTATTTCTTTTATGTGTGAAACTATGCTAGAGCTTGAGTGGAAATGGTAGATTTACCAGCCCTGATCGCACGTTATTTTAAAAATGGCTTTTTGAGAAAAACAAAAGAGTGCTCGATACCTGGGGTGATGCTGTGTATTCCACTCGAGATGCTCGCACTAGATTTTTAGAGATCATGCTAGAGCCTTCTAGTATTGCTGTTTGTCTTGCTCTGACTATGCTTGCATGTAAATTTGTAGTAATACCATGCCCGATGCCTCAGGTATGCTGTGTGTCTTACGCTGAGTTGCTCGCACGAGGTTTTTATGAATGTACTGTGTGTTGAGTAAAACCGTGTTAGAGCCATCATGTATTGCTGCATGTCTTTCATTGACTTGCTCACACGTGGTTTATGAAGGTGATGTAATGAGTACAAAACCATGCCTGAGCCCATCGTGTACTGCTGTATGTCCTGCACTGACCTGCTCGCACAAGATTTTGAGACAATGAAAATGGGTGATAAGGATCCACGGGAGCACGATTTACCGTGAGCATTAGCCATGGGGTATGATGTGCCGTGACTTGAGTATGAGCTGAAGGGATGGTTGATCCGCCTCCCCAAGCATAGGGTTCCCACACACCTGATCAATGTTGCCTGGAATCCGACTATGGCCATAAGTCTACTTATATCTGTGTGATACGACATTATCACTATTGAGTGAGGTAACATATGTCTCCCCTCCTGTGTGTCTGGGGATATGATAACCCATAATTTACGTCTCAACTATATTGATCTGATAATAGTAAAGCATTTTCTATGTATGAACTATGTGAGTAGATTATGTTATGAAAAGCTATGTGATTCTGTGTGAATATGCATATACCCATCTAGCAAATTAACGGTTTCACATTGTTGGAAGTTGTTTTAAAAAAAGAATGCATATGTTTATAAGGAAAATGAGTATATATTTTTAGCATGTAGATAGTGTAGTTATCTACTTGCTTTCATATTTTCCTTACTGAGCATGTTAGCTCACCCCCTTATTTCTTCCTCCACAGATACTACGCCGTAGTGAGTACACTGCAATCGTCCCTGCTATCGTGTTTCTTCAGTCATCCAGCAGTATAAAGAGGTATACACTTGAGATGAACAATTTTGTATCCTATAAATTAATGCATAGTAAAGCTTGTATTTTTTATTTTGAGGGATGTATATAATAGAAACTGATGTAAACGCTTCCGTACATATATATAAAAGTCCAGTTTATTTTTTTCTTCATTTATATGAATATATTAAACTAAAATGGATGAGATATGGATTGGATGTTGACCATAGCCCAACTGTAAGTAGTAAGGTAAACGTCACAGACTGGGAAAAAAGGTTGTGACAGGTGGGGGTGTAGGAGTATCTGTAGTCTAAGGTTCTTGGGCTGGTTGTGCAGGCATCTCAAGAGCAGCAGTTGATTCAGCATTACCCTGTGCAGCTGGACTTTGCCCGCCCCCAGCTCCAGGCAACGGCTGGGCAATCAACTCTAAAATTGCCTCTAAGCTCTGCTATATACTCACGAAGCGCGCCTCAGTACTCCCTGTTCTCCCAGCCGAACCTGTGGAACATGCTCAACATCAACCTCCACCTCTACCTCCTTGTGAGTCTCATATGGCAACGACTCAGCACGGCCCCCATGCCTACCCTATGGCCTCTAGCTCGTGCTCTCACCCCTCTACCGCGACTAGTGTTAGGCATTATGCTAAGATTCCTACATTGACAATCATTTCTTAGTCAAACCCATCTCGATTTACACAGTTGTATCTAGGAAAGCACAGTAACATGGGGATGTAATTTTCTTAAATTTTGACATCAACACAAATCAGACCAACTCTGTTCTGATACCACCTCTATCACGACCCTCAATCCATCGAAAATCCACTACAATTTTTTTCATTTTTCATTTATTATTTGATCCATTTCGTATTGTTTGTTCTTTACCTTTACCTTACCTGATCGTGAACAGCTAGACCACTAACAATTGGGCCATGTATCGTTGTCAATCTCATCTAATCAAATCATTTCAATTTACAATTCATTTAAATGTAAACACTTGATTTATATATCAGAGTTCTAGTTGACATGTGTTTACAATTCTTTACATCCCCAAAAGTTACATTTACAAAATATTACTGTGCTACGACATGTCTAGATACAAAAACTATACAAATGTGTATACCTCGAGTGATGGGATGTAGCGGACACCAATTTCCAATCCTCAGTCGCTCTCTATCTATTGTAAGTGCTTTGTTGAGGGGGAAAATAAGGGGGTGAGCAAACCACGCGCTCAGTAAGGCAATCATGCGAGCAGGTAGATAACTGCACTATCTACGTGATCGTGATGCCATGCTTAAACCACACATTTACTTGTCATACCCAAAATAGAACAATTCATGCTCGTGCTCATGATATGTAAAGCAGTTCATGCTATCTAAAACAATGTACAATTCTTAAACAAAGCATGGAAAATCATCAAGCGTACATCGACATCGAGGCATGGTAAATCATCATGCAAAGTGCACTAAAAAAAGCATTTCATAATTCATCACCAATCAATACAAAATAACCACTTGTTAGGACTCAACCCCTCCCATAGACTGTCCTAACCCACAACACATTTGAAATATGGATTCTTCATAAAACAATAAATATGTGAGATATGCAAATAATATTATAAGTGTAATAACAAGGATTATGGCCATATCCTCTGTGATCCCAGGCTACACGGATCCTAGTGTCTGGGGTATCACTTCTATCTGCTTCCGCACGGGAGGTGGGTCACGTCCAACCCCCCATCCCATAGTAGAATATCCATCGTTCGAATACGGTATATATATCATATCCATACATGGTACATCGTACTCCATGCTATTCGCACGGTACGATGTACTTCGTGTGTCATGACCCAAATTACCTAAAAACCCCTACAAATTTTTCGCATTTTCATTTCCTCACCCGTCGTGAACAGTTACACTTCTAAACAGTTGGGCTATGATTCGATGTTAGTAACCTCTCACCTATTTACCATTCCATTTTCATATTAACATTCACATATCAATTTATTTAAACAAAATACATCCCCAATATTAAATCCTTATACAGTACTGTGCATCTATTTGTTCAGATACAAAAATTATATAAATGTGTATACCTGATCTTAATAAGAAGCAGCGGATAACCGAGATGCGAGACTATTTTCGCTCTCTTCTACTGAATATACCCTGTGGGTTGGAAAATGAAAGGGTGAGCGAAACGTGCTCAGTAAGGCAATAATGTAAGCAGGTAGATAACTATACTATCTACGTGCTGATAATGTCATGATGTAAAAATCGTTTACTTTCGAAGCATGAGGTAAGATTAAAACAATGCCACATGTATGTATATATCATATACAAGAAATCATGAAATCGACATATCAAGCACACATGGAAAATCATCATGTATGACATCTCATGCTCGTCACATTAAAACTCATTTATTTCATCATAAACTCTTCCCTTTAAAACTCATTTGTTTAATCACAAAACTCATCACTTTGAAACTTATTTGTTTCATCATAAATTCATCACATTTAAAACTCATTTGTTTCATTATAAAACAACTTCATCAAGGTCAAACCCATCTCTCGGGAATACCTTGATTCATCAAATCACATCTCTTTTAAAAACACAAATCGGGACTACCCCTCCATCGGGTTTGTCCTGGTCTATCCAGACCGTATGATATCATGTGAGGCATGTAGGTTACTGTATGAAAAAATGAGGACTATGGCCATACTATGTCCCTGTGATCCCAGGCACACGGATCCCGGTGTGCGGGGTATCACAACTACAACGGGAGGTGGGGTCAAGTCCTACCCGCCAGAATATCGAGTAACATCGTAGAGTCATCATGACTGCACGGTACAGCGTACTCCGTGTGACATACACGGTACATCGTACTCCGTGGACCCATATCATAGTCTGGGGGTGCCTGCCGTAGGTCTTATCCAGCCCAATACTATATCGATAACCAACCCATGTCTCAAAGTATATGTGCGAGCATCTCAACTCTCTGTGACACACAGTCTACAGGAGGCTTCCGCACGACTATATGCATGTCAACTCGCGTCTAGTGCGTTTATGTGAGCATCCTGCTGCCCGCCCCACACCAGGTCACAGGCTTACGGAGCTCCAGCACCACGCTATGCATATCATGATATCTAAAATCTCGTGCGAGCGAAGCTTCAGCACGGTTTTGTGCACACATAAATTTTTCGTACGAGCAATACTCCAGTATGGCTTTTCATGATAAATAAATCAGCAAACTTGAGTGCGAGTAAGACTCTAGCACTCTTTTTTTTATTCATGTAATTACGATAGGTGGCTCACTTTTAATGAAACATCTTTTAAAATAGTAACCGGTACAAACAGGTACCTTTTCGTAAAATTCATGAAATCAACAGCCCACCTATGTGCATATTTGCTTAAATCAAAGCAATATGTCCATATAAAGCAGTAAATATATAAAATCATGCAATTTACCTGCCTTACTACCCTTTTTGCAAATTTTACTCTCAGGGGCAAAATCGTCCTTTTTCTCTATTTATCTAAGCCCCGGTTTTCGTAAAAATTATTACTTTATTTCTAGATGCTTTAAGAAATTTCTAAGCCCTGTAAATCCCCTCTCAAAATACGCATAATTATCTCTATGCACCTACAAAATTCCCTTACCTCGATTCTCGTCGAGTCTGACCTTTCCTTTTCCACTGTTGTCACGTCGCGCAGTCCGATCTGCTCCCAATCAAACCTCCGGAACTGCGTAATAATATTCCTCAGGTCAGATATTATACAACTTAATTGTATTTAATACTTTCTGGGCTTAATTTAAATCATTGGGCCCATTTATCCCTATTGGGCCCGATGCACTTTAATGGGCCTCGACCCATTTTCAGCCCGTTTATACTGTTTAAATCCCTTCTTCGGGTTTACTGGGCTCATTCAGCTTACCAATAATTATTGGGCTTCGTTCCAAACTCATTGGATAGCTCGTATACCATTTACGGTAATTACGTTGTAATTTCGATTAATATTCCTTTTATACAGAATTAATCCGTAAATTCTGTAAAATAATTGAAACTCTGTATTAAAGGACTCTAATTGTCGGAATTAAACTGTACTTACTCGATACGATGCGGGATACGAAAATCGGAGCTCAATCAGCTCTCGTTCGGGCTTTATCGTCGAACTGCACAATTATTATATTTAATCCCGGGTTACTCTTCGATTAAATATAATTTAAATAAATTTCTCGGAAATCAATTCGGTCACTTTTGACCTCATATTGACTTACCCGAAGTCCGGTGTATCCCCGAAAATCCTTTCCCTTTTTTCTTTTCCTCTTTTTCTCCTTTTTTCCTCTCTTTTTGGCTGAACCGGTTCAGTCCGGTTCAGACCAGTTCAGACCGCCGGTTCAGCTCGGTCCGGTTCGGTTCAGTTTTGGTCGGTTCAGGTCGGTTCGACCTGTTCAATCCCCATTTGCTCATTTCGACGCCGTCCAGCCGGTTCCCGGTGCGATTTCGGTGTCGTTCGGCTCGGCTACACCTGGGCATTCAGAATCGGGCCTCGGTTGGGGTCGAAACGCGACCATCGTCGGCGAATTCCTCCTTCTCCCCCGAGGCTGTCTCCTCCCGATCCGACGGATTCCGGCGGTTTCGCCGGCCGGTACTGGTCTCAAAAGGACCGGCTCCTCCTCCTGATCACGCTGGTACCCGCCGTTCGCCCCCAGCTGCCGTGGATCACCGGTACCGACTCCGTTTTCCCCGCGGGCTTCTCTCCCTCCGTTCGACGATTTTCAGCCTCCTTAGCGCACGTCGCCGGCGCCAATAGCTTCGTCGGCCTCTCCTCTTGCTGCTCGGCCCTTCGTCGGAGGTCAAAGGTCGCCGGTGGTGGCTCGTCGGTTGGCCACGCGCAGTCCCCCTCTCCGTTTTCCCTTTTCTTTCTCTCTCCCCGACGTTTTACAGATTTCTCTCTTTTTTTTTTTACAATTATTATTTTATTTAACAATTTATTTTATTATTAAAATATTCATTAAAATAGTCTTAAAAAAATCTGAAAATATCTACAAAATTAATATTTTATTCCAAACAATTTAACTTAATTTAATTTATTTTATTTATTTTATTTTTAACCATTTTTCGGGTATAATTTCTCCGTATTTTCGGGATATTGTCCCTGGTGACTTTTCGGTATTTTTAAAAATTTCGGATCTTGATCAGTTTGACTCAAAATTATATAATTTCCTCATTATTGATCAAGATATTCTAAATCCTTATTTTAAATTAAATTTTCTTATCGAATTTATCCCGGCTTTCGATCTTTTGACCGTTTTGCCCTTACACGTGTTCGGGATTTATTTAGCCCGACTTCCCTTCACGAATATTCATTCATTTTATGATTTGAATCCTTATTTTCAGTCCGAATCTCATTCCTTTAAATTTGTGAACATTTTTCTACCTCATAAAATTTATGATTTAATTTCGGGTCTTACATCGTGGACCCATATCATCACATCATACACTGCCACATCTCGATACGCACGTGCGAGCCTATTTAATCAGTATGGTACACAGCCTACCCGAAGCTCCTAGCATGGCTCCCAACAAGTCATAAAACCACGTGTGAGTAATCTCTAGCATGGCAACAAGTATAGTGGACATCTAGTGCGAGCTATGCTCCAGCACCATCTCAAAACTCGTATAAAAACTAGTGCGAGCTAGACGCAAACACAATGTCATAAAATCAATATAAAACTCTAGTTCAAGCATTACTCTAGCACTATTGCCTATATAAAACATGTCAAATCTTGTGTGAGCAACGCTTTCACATGATTCGTTTCCACAAAACTCATGTAGGTGGCTCATTCTTTACAAAGCATGGTTATAAAACCAAATCAAGCTATTTTTTTGTGGAAGCCATTTCAAATGGTAGCCAACCTACCAAAACACATGCTAAAAGCAGTAAAAGACTCAAGAACGTCATGTTCTTGCTTTTCATGCACTTTTCTCAAAAACCCAATTCTTTACCCTTCAAACATCCATTTCATCCTAAGACCCTTAGATATGTTAAGAAATCACCCATGCGCCCGAAAGGCGTACAAATATCCATATGGCTAACACAATTCCTTACCTCAATTCTCGGTGAAGTAACTCTTTCTTCCCTTCCCACTTTTTGTAATTGAGGTCAACTTGCTCCGAATATATCCTTGGGAGCTGCAAACATTCATCAATTATATGTAAGGCCCGTATTTTCATATGTAATCCTTGTGATTCTCTAAGTATACACTTGTTCAAGTAAAATGAATCATAAGAGATGTAAGGTCCGTAAACTTGATGTACACACTTGTTATGTGAGTTCGTAATGTATGCACAAGTTTCGTTATGTATGAATTATGAGAAATTGACCTTTTTAAGTGATAAATGTGGAATGAATGAAAAATTAGTAGTGAAGTGAATTATATGAAGTTATGCCTTAAAAATCTGTGAAAAAATCAGCTAAGTATGCTGCAGAGCAAGGGTAGATCGATCTCTCCTTCAAGCCAGATCGATCTTGTATGCTTCTACCAAGTAAGGATCGATCACATCCCTCTGACAGATTGATCTCTGAAGCTCTCTGCCTAGCCAAGATCAATCTTTCCCTTCAGAATAGATCGATCCCTCAAGCATGAAAAGCTGAATGCCAAGAGACTTAAAGCAGGAGAAGATCGATCCCTCACTTATGGAGATCGATCTTATCAAGCCATTTCTATAAAAACTAGGTAGCTGAACTGCATTTTTCACGAAAACAATTCAAACCCTTCCATTTTTTAAACAAGGTAACCTAGTTTCTCCATCTAAATTCTCAACACTTTCCTTAGAGATTTAAGAGAAGTTCATTGCAGCAAAGTTGTTCCTAGATAGGTTAATAACAACATAGTTGAAAACGAAAGGTTGAATCATTAAATCGAAGGAGAAAACAAGTTTTCCCTAAAATTGGGCAAAAAGATGAAAAGTTGAGAAAGGTAAGATTCCAATGCACCAATCTCATATATGTTTATCTATACACTTGTATGAGTTCATGGGTATCTAGATTGATGGTTGAAATGTCAAGACCCATCCTGACTTAACCAAAACCACTATAAATTTTTCGCATTTTTAACTTACCTTTTTTCTCTTCAATGGTTGGGCTGTGATTCGATGTTAGCTTCCTCGCATACCATATCATCCATTATCATACATACATGTCAATTTATTGTTACTGACTGTAATTTCTTTTTATAATACATGTGAGATTCGTATAAAAGCTAATACAACTACATTCCCCATAATATATATTGTATATGTAAGACCCAATATTTTCGAGTGCATTTAAAAATGCAAAAAGGACTTAAATGGCATTCCCGAATATGTGCAAGGGCAAAATGGTCAAAAGACCAAAATTCGGTATTAATCGAGACAAGAAAATTTAATTAAAAATATGAGAATGAGAAATCTTGATCAATGATGAAGAAATAATTAAATTTCGGGTTAAATTGATCAAGATATGAATTTATTGGGATAAATCGAAATTTTTGTATTGAAAAATAATCCCGAAAATAATCGAAAAATATACCGGAAAGGTAAAATCGGACTGAGAAAATTATTTACAGATTAAATGAATTAAATATAATTTTTTTTAAGGATATTTATGCATTTTAATATTATTTTATTGAATAAAATAATATTAAAAGTTAATTATAAATAAATAAAAAAAAATAATAATTTAAAAAAAAAAAGAAACGAAACGAAAGTCTGAAACAGAAACAGAGAAGAAGAAACGCGAAAGGCGAAACCGAGGAGATCGTCCGATCCGACGACCACCGGCGGAGCTGAGGGGCCGGCGAGGACCGACGAGCGCAGCCCAGCACCGGGCGAACCTCCAGCAGCCCAGACGCGCGGCGAGGTGGCCGGAAAACGTCAAAAACGGAGGAGAAGATCGCGGGGGAGAGAACCCCGATTCGCCGGCGATGGGGCTGATTCGACCCCAGCTGAGGCCCGATTTAGGGAGCCCAGACGATTGCGCGCCGATTGGCACCGAAATCATGCCGGGAACCGGCCGGACGGCGCCGACACGACCAAAGGGAGATTGGACCGGCCGAACCGGACAGAACCGGCCGAACCGGACCAGACCGAACCGGCGATCCGAACCGGGTTGAACCGGACCGGACCGGTTCAGCCAAAAAGAGAGGGAAAAAAGGAAGAAAAAGGGAAAAAGAAAAAGAGAAAAAATTGGGGAAAATTCCAGTGATGCAATCGAGCTTCGGGTAAGTCGGTAAGCGGTCGAATTGACCGATTTAATTTTCGGAATATTTAATTTGATAAATAATCGACTGAAAGTTTACCCGAAAATATATTTAATTGTGTAGCTCGACAATTGGCATCAATCGAGAGCTCGAGACAGCCTCGATTCACATACTATCATGGAATCTCGGGTAAGTAACCCTTATTTACGACAATTTTTCATCATTATGCGTGATTGATATTTAACGCATAAATTATGGATTTAATTTCAGCATAAATGAATTAAATTCTGGAAAATTGGATAAATTGTCGTAAATATTAAATTGAGATATCTGAGAATTTAGAATGAGGCTAAATAAATACTGATGGCCCAATGAGCCCAATAGGCCTCGATAAATTTTGGTAAACGGGCTTAAGGCCGATTAAGGCCCATTAAGGTGCAATCGGGCCCAATATGGGAAAACAGGCCCAATGATTTAAATTAAGCCCAGAAAATTGTGAATACAATTAATTGTATTGTAATTGACCTGATGAATATGTATCCGCAGTGCCGGAGATTTGAATTGGATTCAGAGCAAATCGGACTGCGTGACGAGTCATCAGAGGAAAGGTCAGACTGTACAGATAAATGAGGTAAGGGAATTGTGTGAGTAGCTAGAGGTAGCTACGCGTATTTTAATAGTGTTCTGTACACTGAATATGTATGTATGCCTTGATGATGTATAAAGATCCTAAAAGTGGTTTAAATAATTTTGAGGATCGAAATAGGTGAAAAGACTATTTTACCCCTATTGAGGGAAGTTCACCTAAGGATGGTGAAAGCATGACATGCATGAAATGCATGATTTAAGGAATTTTCCGAATTAAAGATTTGATTGGTTTTAATCAAAGTAAATCGATAGATTGGCCAATAATTGCATAAGTTTCCCAAATTAACACTACGTAGGTGTTATTAATATTTAAATGAAATTTCTTTGGAAAAGAGGCCAACTATCAAGTTTATATGGAAACAGGTAGTGCCGACACGTAGTTCGCACTATATCTGCGTTTGTGAATGTGCATAAATGTGCTTGAGCAGTTGCTCGCACCGACTTGTGTGACATCATATGCATGAAATGTGCTAGAGCATGGTGCTCGCACTGATTTTTATTATTGTGAAATGAGAGCTGCTGGAGCCTAGCTCGCACTCTGTTTTGACATGTCTTGATTTGTTTTAACGTGGTATGCATAAAATAGTGCTGGAGCGATTGCTCGCACTAGTTTTAATGATTTGACATGCATGAGAGATGCTGGAGCTTAGCTCGCATCCTGTTTTGATTTGATATTGCATAAAGCCGTGCTGGAGTGAATCTCGCACGAGATTTGATTTAATTATGCATAAAGCCGTGCTGGAGTGTAACTCGCACGAGATTTGATTTACTTGAGCATTCATTTGTGCTGGAGCATTGCTCGCACAAAGTTTTACATGGTTTTCATAATTCATTTGAATGTCGTACTGGAGTTTTTCTCGTACGAGGTTTTCACTGAATTTATATACATATCCGTACTAGAGCGTTGCTCGTACGTGGAATTTACATGAAATTAAAATCAGTTTAAGTCGTACTGGAGCGCTGCTCGTACGCAGATTTCACTGATTTTTATGAAACCGTGCTAGAGCTTCCCTCGCACGATATTTTCAGATATCATGAATATGCATGGAGCCGTGCTTGAGTTTCGCTCGCACAGGGATTTATATTACATGCATATAGCCGTGTTGGAGCCTCCTGTAGACTGTGTGTCACAGTGAGATGATATGCTCACACGTGCATTCTGAGACAGATGATATGGGTGGGTAAGACCTATTACAGGCACCCCTGACTGAGCTTGGGTTCACGGAGTACTTTGTACCGTGTATGTCACGCGGAGTACGCTGTACCGTGGGGATTGTTGGAGTGGAGTGGCATTAGCCACGAGGCAGCAAGCCTTGCCCTCGCAATCCTGGTGTTATGCTGTTCTGGCGGGTAGGACGACCCACCTCCCGTTTCAGGTGTGATACCCCGCACACTAGGTACCGTGTTGCCAGGGATCACTAGGATATGGCCATAGTCCTCGATGTTACTGATAATTACCTTATTGTCTCACATGATATAACTTGTGGTCTGTTAGACCAGGGTAGACCCGAAGGAGGGGTCAGGCCCCCGATTTGATGATTTGATGATTTCAGATGATTTTATGATATGTGACCCTGAAAGAAGGGTGGTTTTATAACTCAAGTTTAATAATGAAATATAACGAATTGTTTTATGAGTTTTGAGATGATTGACCCAGAGGGGTTATTTTATACTGCGTTTTAAATGAATTGATTTAAATGCAGTGGCATGATGTGTTTTCCATGTTTTCATTTGAAAACCTTGAATTGTCTTACATGACATGAAAGACTGCATGATCTTGATTAAATTCATGCTTAATATGATTTAATGATGTCACATAAAATGCTTTGAATGCATGAGTTACATGATTTATATATGCACAAATAGTTTTGGATAAACTATGGCATTGAATATGCATGACTTTGTTCGTGTAATTTTAAATGAAAAGAAATGGATTTAAGGGCATGGCATTATGAGCATGTAGATAGTGGAGCTATCTACTTACTTGCATAATTGCCTTACTGAGCGTGTGGTTTGCTCACCCCCCTTATTTTCCCATCTTTTCAGAGTACTTGTAATAATTATTGAGCGGCTGAGGACTTGCATGCTTAATATCCGCTGCTTGCTGCTTCCCATCGAGAGACAGGTATACACATTTGTATGGTTTTGTATCTAAATATGTAATGCACAGTACTGTAAATGGATATGATGTCGGGGATGTAGAGTCATGCAAATACCATTGGGTATGTGTTTATTTAAAGTCAAAAGGATAGTAGACTCTGATATATGATTATGGAAATGGATTGGTAATAGTGAGAGGTGACTAACACCGAATCATAGCCCAACTGTGTTGTAGGATGGTCACGACGAGAGAAAGGTAAGAATTAAATAATAAGTGAAAAAAAAATTTACTCTGATTTTTAAGGTAATTCGGGTCGTGACAGGTTTAATGGTATCAGAGCTTGAGTTGGCCTGATATGAGTCGGTGTTAGTGGTTAAGGAAGTTTACATCCCCATGTACTGTGTATTGTTTAGATACAATTGTGTATATCGAGATGGAAGTGCAGCTAAGAATTTGGTTTTAAATGCAAGTATAGACTCATTGACTGATAGCCGCTATGGTTGAGAGGCGAGTACACGAGCTCGAGGCCGTAGAGGTAGGCCCGAGAGTTGTACTGAGTCGCCACATGAGACTCGAGATGAGAATGACGTGGAGGCTGATATAGAGCATGCTCCACAGAGTCTGATAGAGAGATCGGATAGAGTCTGACAGAGAGATCAGACAGTATTGAGATACGCTTCACGAGGTTGGAGCGGAGTGTGGGGAATATTATGAGCTAATTGCTCAGGGTATATATGAGGGCGAGTCGGAACATTAATTGAAGTTCGCTCGACCCATTTGAAGATTTCGACATCCAAATTGGACATGAAAAATAATTCGAAATGTATTCCGGTGACAGAATATCCCGGATATTGTTTTAAAGGAAATTACAAATAACATTATTTACTCTGACCCAGAGGAACATGTTGATTGACGAGTATGATACTCAGTTTATATTTCTGGGCAGATGTGACTCGAACATGATGAACAGTGAGAGTCAATATGTCTGAAAGTTCATGGAAGGACTCAGATTATCAATTAGAGTCCGATTGGCCTGTTAGATATCACTACCTATGCCGAGGCAGTGCGCAGACTACAGTTGTGTTAAATAAGATCATGAGTTGCACGCCTCTGAGATTGAGAAAGGTAGTAAGGGCTGAAATTGAGACAAAAAGAGAATAGAGAATGACAGAGATGTCAGAACGGAAAAAAAAAAAAAAGGTAATTGGTAAAAGCTTAGAGTTGATAAATCACGGGGTAAGTTGATTGATAAACCCCAGTATATCTAATTTTAACACTATTGAGGGGTATTATGATTTGAGGATCGCAACCTGCTACGGAGCATTGTAAACAGTATAACAGAGTAGCAGTGTGAACAGTGTAAGATGTGTGGTAGTTATCACGAAAATAAGATGTTGGACGAGGGCGAGTGTATGCCTTGGACCAGGACACTATTGATATTTCATTGGATGTGGTGGAAGATACCACACTGGTTGTGAATAATGAAATAATTATTTTAATTGATCCTGGTGCCACGCATTTATTCATATCGCCTTCAATTGCTTATAAGCGAGTGAAAGATGTGAAGCCTGTACCCTTAGGCAAGAGGATGATAGTTAGTTGAATTTCACTAACTGAATATGGGTATAGAGTTTGTAAGTTGAAAATATGGGTGAAAACATCACTGAAAGGTGTAATGTAAGTTTTAACAAATAATGAAAGAGTTAGTTATAAGTGATATATTAAAGGAGATATATTGGAATAAGATATGTATGCAAGGTAAGGATATCTTCGATATGCAAAGTAAATTGGATTAAGCGATAAGTAGTGAATATGAATTGCGACCAAGGATAAGGGGTGGATAAATTTACACCCAGTATGTGGTCAAATCTTAGGGTTAATAAAGGTATTTTAAAATACTTCCCTGCCTGAAGATTTGACAGCGTCTGGAAGCGCACGCATAATCTATAGATTGAATTCGACGGTCATAATATATACATTAAAATTTGGGTACCTTTGCTGGTACGATAAAGAAATATAGAACTTGATTAATCATGAAAGTTTAAAAATTAAAATTTTATAAAAAAAAAAGCCGTCAATATAAGAGGAAAGAAATGACGTGAGCTAGTATCTTGAACGAAAGCTATTTCGAAATGACATTGTACGTTTATGAGTACATAGGTCAAGTATATGAAAAATTGAAATATTGAGTGGAACTCAACTACGTTAAGGTATTTAAACCTTACCTGGACCGATTGGTTGTCATCTTTAGTGATGATATTATGATGTATTCGAAGTCCAGGGAAGAGAATGAGTAGCAACAGGAAACTGTCTTACAGACAAGGTGTTATGAGTTTCTTGAAATGAGTTGCTCAGTTGACACGTCTCATTCGGGAAAAGATTTCATACGAGTGTTATGATAAGTATGAAAATAGCTTCAATGAGTTTTGGTATATTGGAGTAATGAACTGACCACCGTAAGTATTCTTACTATAACTAACAGCTCAAGAGGTTTCAGTGTGTATGGATACCTCCAAATAAGAATTGGGCTGTGTATTGATGTAAAATGGGAAGATAGTCGTTTATAGATCCAAATAACTCAAGGAACGTGAGACAAACTATCCGACCCATGATTTAGAGTTGGCAGCCGTAGCGTTTAAATTAAAAGTATGGCGCCACCACTTATATGGTAAGAAATTTTAGGTATGCACTGATCGTAAAATCCCCGAGTATCTGTTTTCACAGAAAGAGTCGGATGAGATAACCAAGAGGGTTAGAGCTTCTAAGGATTATGATTGTGAAAATTGTACCACCCAGGAAAGGCTAATGTAATGGCGGATGCCTTGAGCAGAAAGAGCCTCGGGATGGTATCACATATGATGGTCAGGGAGCGTGAGCTGCTAGAGCAGTTGTGAACCTCAGTAGTGATGTGATCCCTTCTGATGATGACGGTGATTGTGTGACAGCTAGCCTGAGGTTAGAACCGGATTTGTGTGACCGGATTTGCCAGGCTTAGCGTGATGATCGGCATGGTGTCGATAGTGTGGGTCAGATTCAGAAGGGTATAGTGACAGAGTTCACAGTGAGTGATGATGACTCACAGAGGTTCAGAGACAGTATAAGTGCTCCCGAGGACCACAGTTGATGATATAGTGTTATTGACAGAAGCTCACTCTTCGGGATATACAGTGCATCCGAGAAATAATAAATATATTTGAATCTCTGAAAAGGGTATTGGTGGTCAGATATGAAAAGAGATATTGTAGAGAATTGCGAAAAAGTGTCTCGTATGTCAGCAGAGTAAGGTAGAGTAAAAGAAGTTGCAGGGTTATTGCAGCCTCTACCTATATTGACACGGAAATGGGAACAAGTTACCATGGATTTCGTATGGGTTACAGAGGACCCGAATGAATCTCGAGGCTATCTAGGTGATAGTTGATAGATTGATTAAGTTTACCCACCTTCTGGTTATGAAATCTCGAGATACTCTGAGTGCGTAGGCGGATTTATGTGTATGGAAAATTGTGATACATGAGGTAGCGTTCCAGTGAGCATGGTATCAGATAGGGATTCCCGCTTCACTTTCCACTTCTGGGAATATGTTTTTTTGAAGCTATGGGACCCTGATTGTGTGTTAGCACAGCTTCCACCCTCAGACAGATGGTCAGTCAGAGAGGACTGTACAGGTTCTGGAGGATGTGATGAGAGCGTGTGCCATTGATTTTATGAGCTCCTGGGATGATCAGTTGCTACTAATCAAATTCGCCAGTGATGATAGTTGTCACTTGAGTATCGGGATGGGATTATATTCGGCATTATATGGCCGTAGGGAGTTGTTCCCTGACTTTGATAAGAGAAGTGGGTGACAGATAGAGAATTGTTCCCTAATTTGTAAGATTAACCTCTGAGCATGTTCAGTTGATTTATGAGAAATTAAGAACACCTCAGAGCAGATAGAAAAGCCTATGCTGACAAGAGACAGGAAATCATTGGAATTCACCGAGGGTGAATCATTATGTTGGCAGTTACTTGTCTTAAGGACGTAACAAGATTCGGATAGAGATATTGGACAAAGTGGGAGGTAAGACCTGTAGGTTGGCGTTACCACTTGAATAAGCAGGCATCCACTATGTGTCTTATCTTTTGATGCTTAAGAAATACTATCCGGACCCAGTATATGTGATCAGATATGAGCTCCAACAATTTAGCTCAATGCAAATATAACGTATGATTGGAGGAATCGATTCGGGCATTAAACTTAAGGACAAAGTGTTGAGGTTTGAAATGATCTCCCTAGTTAAGTATGATGATAGTATTACACTCCGGAGAAAGTCACTTGAGGATGACTGTATATGATATGATAGATGTAACCGGAGTTATTTCTGGACTCATATTACTTGGTTCTAATTTGGAGGACCAAATTTTTTTAAGTGGGGGAGATTGTAAGACCCAATATTTTCGAGTGCATTTAAAAATGCAAAAAGGACTTAAATGGCATTCCCGAATATGTGCAAGGGCAAAATGGTCAAAAGACCAAAATTCGGTATTAATCGAGACAAGAAAATTTAATTAAAAATATGAGAATGAGAAATCTTGATCAATGATGAAGAAATAATTAAATTTCGGGTTAAATTGATCAAGATATGAATTTATTGGGATAAATCGAAATTTTTGTATTGAAAAATAATCCCGAAAATAATCGAAAAATATACCGGAAAGGTAAAATCGGACTGAGAAAATTATTTACAGATTAAATAAATTAAATATAATTTTTTTTAAGGATATTTATGCATTTTAATATTATTTTATTGAATAAAATAATATTAAAAGTTAATTATAAATAAATAAAAAAAAATAATAATTTAAAAAAAAAAAGAAACGAAACGAAAGTCTGAAACAGAAACAGAGAAGAAGAAACGCGAAAGGCGAAACCGAGGAGATCGTCCGATCCGACGACCACCGGCGGAGCTGAGGGGCCGGCGAGGACCGACGAGCGCAGCCCAGCACCGGGCGAACCTCCAGCAGCCCAGACGCGCGGCGAGGTGGCCGGAAAACGTCGGAAACGGAGGAGAAGATCGCGGGGGAGAGAACCCCGATTCGCCGGCGATGGGGCTGATTCGACCCCAGCTGAGGCCCGATTTAGGGAGCCCAGACGATTGCGCGCCGATTGGCACCGAAATCATGCCGGGAACCGGCCGGACGGCGCCGGCACGACCAAAGGGAGATTGGACCGGCCGAACCGGACAGAACCGGCCGAACCGGACCAGACCGAACCGGCGGTCCGAACCGGGTTGAACCGGACCGGACCGGTTCAGCCAAAAAGAGAGGGAAAAAAGGAAGAAAAAGGGAAAAAGAAAAAGAGAAAAAATTGGGGAAAATTCCAGTGATGCAATCGAGCTTCGGGTAAGTCGGTAAGCGGTCGAATTGACCGATTTAATTTTCGGAATATTTAATTTGATAAATAATCGACTGAAAGTTTACCCGAAAATATATTTAATTGTGTAGCTCGACAATTGGCATCAATCGAGAGCTCGAGACAGCCTCGATTCACATACTATCATGGAATCTCGGGTAAGTAACCCTTATTTACGACAATTTTTCATCATTATGCGTGATTGATATTTAACGCATAAATTATGGATTTAATTTCCGCATAAATGAATTAAATTCTGGAAAATTGGATAAATTGTCGTAAATATTAAATTGAGATATCTGAGAATTTAGAATGAGGCTAAATAAATACTGATGGCCCAATGAGCCCAATAGGCCTCGATAAATTTTGGTAAACGGGCTTAAGGCCGATTAAGGCCCATTAAGGTGCAATCGGGCCCAATATGGGAAAACAGGCCCAATGATTTAAATTAAGCCCAGAAAATTGTGAATACAATTAATTGTATTGTAATTGACCTGATGAATATGTATCCGCAGTGCCGGAGATTTGAATTGGATTCAGAGCAAATCGGACTGCGTGACGAGTCATCAGAGGAAAGGTCAGACTGTACAGATAAATGAGGTAAGGGAATTGTGTGAGTAGCTAGAGGTAGCTACGCGTATTTTAATAGTGTTCTGTACACTGAATATGTATGTATGCCTTGATGATGTATAAAGATCCTAAAAGTGGTTTAAATAATTTTGAGGATCGAAATAGGTGAAAAGACTATTTTACCCCTATTGAGGGAAGTTCACCTAAGGATGGTGAAAGCATGACATGCATGAAATGCATGATTTAAGGAATTTTCCGAATTAAAGATTTGATTGGTTTTAATCAAAGTAAATCGATAGATTGGCCAATAATTGCATAAGTTTCCCAAATTAACACTACGTAGGTGTTATTAATATTTAAATGAAATTTCTTTGGAAAAGAGGCCAACTATCAAGTTTATATGGAAACAGGTAGTGCCGACACGTAGTTCGCACTATATCTGCGTTTGTGAATGTGCATAAATGTGCTTGAGCAGTTGCTCGCACCGACTTGTGTGACATCATATGCATGAAATGTGCTAGAGCATGGTGCTCGCACTGATTTTTATTATTGTGAAATGAGAGCTGCTGGAGCCTAGCTCGCACTCTGTTTTGACATGTCTTGATTTGTTTTAACGTGGTATGCATAAAATAGTGCTGGAGCGATTGCTCGCACTAGTTTTAATGATTTGACATGCATGAGAGATGCTGGAGCTTAGCTCGCATCCTGTTTTGATTTGATATTGCATAAAGCCGTGCTGGAGTGAATCTCGCACGAGATTTGATTTAATTATGCATAAAGCCGTGCTGGAGTGTAACTCGCACGAGATTTGATTTACTTGAGCATTCATTTGTGCTGGAGCATTGCTCGCACAAAGTTTTACATGGTTTTCATAATTCATTTGAATGTCGTACTGGAGTTTTTCTCGTACGAGGTTTTCACTGAATTTATATACATATCCGTACTAGAGCGTTGCTCGTACGTGGAATTTACATGAAATTAAAATCAGTTTAAGTCGTACTGGAGCGCTGCTCGTACGCAGATTTCACTGATTTTTATGAAACCGTGCTAGAGCTTCCCTCGCACGAGATTTTCAGATATCATGAATATGCATGGAGCCGTGCTTGAGTTTCGCTCGCACAGGGATTTATATTACATGCATATAGCCGTGTTGGAGCCTCCTGTAGACTGTGTGTCACAGTGAGATGATATGCTCACACGTGCATTCTGAGACAGATGATATGGGTGGATAAGACCTATTACAGGCACCCCTGACTGAGCTTGGGTTCACGGAGTACTTTGTACCGTGTATGTCACGCGGAGTACGCTGTACCGTGGGGATTGTTGGAGTGGAGTGGCATTAGCCACGAGGCAGCAAGCCTTGCCCTCGCAATCCTGGTGTTATGCTGTTCTGGCGGGTAGGACGACCCACCTCCCGTTTCAGGTGTGATACCCCGCACACTAGGTACCGTGTTGCCAGGGATCACTAGGATATGGCCATAGTCCTCGATGTTACTGATAATTACCTTATTGTCTCACATGATATAACTTGTGGTCTGTTAGACCAGGGTAGACCCGAAGGAGGGGTCAGGCCCCCGATTTGATGATTTGATGATTTCAGATGATTTTATGATATGTGACCCTGAAAGAAGGGTGGTTTTATAACTCAAGTTTTATAATGAAATATAACGAATTGTTTTATGAGTTTTGAGATGATTGACCCAGAGGGGTTATTTTATACTGCGTTTTAAATGAATTGATTTAAATGCAGTGGCATGATGTGTTTTCCATGCTTTCATTTGAAAACCTTGAATTGTCTTACATGACATGAAAGACTGCATGATCTTGATTAAATTCATGCTTAATATGATTTAATGATGTCACATAAAATGCTTTGAATGCATGAGTTACATG
This sequence comes from Firmiana major, assembly GCA_033439115.1. Classification (NCBI taxonomy): domain Eukaryota; kingdom Viridiplantae; phylum Streptophyta; class Magnoliopsida; order Malvales; family Malvaceae; genus Firmiana; species Firmiana major. The sequence goes on from CM065898.1 coordinate 36,364,712, forward strand.
ATTTATATATGCACAAATAGTTTTGGATAAACTATGGCATTGAATATGCATGACTTTGTGCGTGTAATTTTAAATGAAAAGAAATGGATTTAAGGGCATGGCATTATGAGCATGTAGATAGTGGAGCTATCTACTTACTTGCATAATTGCCTTACTGAGCGTGTGGTTTGCTCACCCCCCTTATTTTCCCATCTTTTCAGAGTACTTGTAATAATTATTGAGCGGCTGAGGACTTGCATGCTTAATATCCGCTGCTTGCTGCTTCCCATCGAGAGACAGGTATACACATTTGTATGGTTTTGTATCTAAATATGTAATGCACAGTACTGTAAATGGATATGATGTCGGGGATGTAGAGTCATGCAAATACCATTGGGTATGTGTTTATTTAAAGTCAAAAGGATAGTAGACTCTGATATATGATTATGGAAATGGATTGGTAATAGTGAGAGGTGACTAACACCGAATCATAGCCCAACTGTGTTGTAGGATGGTCACGACGAGAGAAAGGTAAGAATTAAATAATAAGTGAAAAAAAAATTTACTCTGATTTTTAAGGTAATTCGGGTCGTGACAGTATACATCACTGTGTTGTTTCTATGTTTAGATACATAACCGTACAAAATATGTATATATGTCGATCGATAGGAAATAGTAGCAGAAACAGGAATACTATCCCTCAAAAGCTCTCACTCTACTGCTGATGCTCTGTAGAGAGATGTAAAGAAAGGGGGTGAGCATACAACGCGCTCAGTAAGGAAATCAGGCAAGCAAGTAGATATCTACACTATCTACTCAAAATAATGCTATGCCTCAAAACGTTATTTCCTTAACTCATTTTCAAAGCATGTCTTTAAATATAAATATATATACTTGGACAGATTAAATCCCATGTACAGAAATCATGCTTTCTTTCTCAAATGTAGGCATGTAGTGCAAAACAATGCATCTTTATAATATCACAATGCCTTTAGATAAATAATGCCATGTATATTCAAATCACAGTAAATATGACATTTAAATCATTCACAACACAAATCGGATTCTGACCCATCCCTCAGGTCTATCCGCAAGTAAATCAGTCAATCAGGTGATATATCATGTGAGACTCTGTGGTGAAAAATGTAAATAGTATCCTGGACTATGATCATATCCGACAATGTGATCCCAGACAACACAGATCTCGGTGTGCGGGGAATCACTACCGCAATGGGAGGGGGGGCAGTCTATCACAACCGCCAGCTATATCCTCCTCTCAACTCCACAACACCACGCGCTACAGTGTACTCCATACCACATGCACGGTACAACGTACTCTGTGAACCCTACATCACAGTCGGGGTGCCTGCCATAGGTCTTAGCCCTCAAAACCATGGAATATCATACCACGTTTCTAAATCCTCTTACGAATCCTCTCACATTGTGACACTTAGTCTACACGAGGAAATCAAGCATGGTTTTCAACATGTATTATATATCACATACAGTGAGCGCCTTTGAGCACGACTCACAGTCGACACTTCGCTCAAACACTATTTCACATCACAAACTCAGACTCTAGTGCGAGTAAACCTCCAGCAACTAGGTCAATGCATAGTTCATGTTTTAAATCAAGTACGAGCAATAGCTCCAGTACCATGCTATGCACACAATCATTAAATCAAGTACGAGCAATAGCTCCAGTACCATGTCATGTATAAATCATGAAGAATCGTGTACGAGCAACACTCCAGTACTCTGTCATGCATCTCATGTAAACTCGAGTACGAGCTAATCGCTCCAGCACTCTCTCATGCATATATCATATAAAACTGAGTACGAGTAAGAACTCCAGTACTCTATCATCCATGTCATGAAAATCTAGTGCGAATCACAATCCAGCACTAATATATGTGGAAAAGATATGAAATCTAGTGCGAGCTGTGCTCCAGCACGATTTATTCTCACATAATATGATAGATGGCTCTTTAAAAAGGGATGATTTACAAAAACATCAAAATCAGCACTATAAAGTGTGCTTAATTCACATCAACCTTAAAATCATTGGCCCATCTATTTATTCTTCTGCTAAACAGCAGTAAAACACTCAAAATGGTGGTTTCCATGCTTTTTACAACTTTTCACAAAAGCTGACTTTTTAACTAACTAGGGGTAAAATTGTAATTTACCACTATCGGGTCACAATAATTATTATTCACTTTCTCTAACCCTCAGAGTTTTTAAGTGAATGTAAAAGCAGATGAAAATACATGCAGGTATCTCTAACTACTCACAAAAGTCCATTACCTGCAATCACTAGAGAAATTTCACTTTCTCAACGCTGCTCGATCCAGCAGTCCGATTTGCTTCTCCAATACTCTCTGGAGCTGCATATAACCATTTATCAAGTTAATTACACTTTTCCTACTGTATTTCACCTTAAATACAGTCTATTTCCCTTAATGGGCTTTAATAAACCTTAATGGGCCTAACTATGTCTTAAGCCTATTTTCATTTTACTATTCATTTTCGTTGGGCCTATTGGGCTTGTGGGGCCCACCAACTCTTTTTAGGCTTGTCCTAGACCCATTACATCACATTGGGTCTAAAATATTTGGGCTTGGCCCATTGGGCCTCTCAACCACATGCCATGGCCGAGAGCTATCCATGCTGTCGGTCACACCATGGCATGCCATCCATGCCTATTTGTTTAGCCAATTCACTTAGGCATTGTCACAAACACTTGGTTGGCAATATTCTTAAACATCACATAGTTCATTTAGGCATTTTATCAAACACCTTAATTGCCAACTTAATACATGTATTAATTAATCAAATTGATTAATTCTAATTATGCCATAATCATTAACACATGTACATTAATCCATTTATGTCTTAAAATCCTATGGGCATTCTTCAATATTTCACTACTCACTCTCGGCCTAACCAAGATCATAGTGATTTCATATGTTTCATTGCTTGAAACATATACCAATATACTTAAAATCATTCATACATTAACACATATGAAATTGAAAACTTGAAAATATACCAATAGTTCTGTTCACACTTGGTCGAAACTTTGGAGGCTCACAGTTTGCACTCTATGGCTCCTTAATAGCCAATTCCAACATATGTCACTCTCCTTTCAATTTGGAACAACTTCCATAAAGAATGCAAGTTCCAAATATGCCTAATTCCTAGTGATTTCTAGTGAGAGAAAGCTTGGATAATGTGTTTCAATGGTTTCTTCTTCTAGCCGAGAATGGTGTGGTGAAGATGACAATGGTGTGGCTGATTTTATAAGCCACTAACTTAGCCATTAAGCCTTACTTTCCAGCCATTAAGATTGACTTTCTAAGGCTTAGTCATGAGTCACCTTATGAGTCATGTTTAGCTTTAACTATGGTTAGATATTTATCTAATGGGCTTTCCATTTGGGCATCTCGGTTTGGGCTTTCTTAATTGTCTTTCGGGTTGAAAATTTTACTATACCTCGGGCCTTTAATTGTCTAAATATTTGGCTGATCAATATGTCCAACAATTCGGTCTAAGGGACCTAAGAATTTCGATCTACGTTTAGTATACCTTAATGGGCTTTAAATTTTCACTTTAGGCCCATTACGTTTTTAACCATTAAATTAAATCTGAAATCCTTCCGCATAAATTTTCCTTACTTTCGGGGATGATTATCTTGTATTCTGACCAAGAATATTTTTCCCCAATTTTTCCTCCATACTTAAATTAATTTTTAACCATGATTAGTCAACTATGGTAAAAGTTCACTTTTCTTAACTATAGTTGACATTTTCCTTAACCATTGACCAAGTTGACTTTTTCTCAAAATTTCAAAAGTGTCATATCTTATGTCTTACACTCTCGTCTTTACGTTTCAACCGTTCCTGATAGATAATTACACCCGAAACACCTTAACTAGCTAAAAAGGTCCATTTTACCCTTTTTAGCTTTTTCTCCGGTTCCTTGTGTTCGGAACTAAATCAAGTGACTTTCCTTCATCAGCTCTCTATATTTTCTCATTTTAAGTTCTTATTTTCAGTTAGAATGATTCAAATCCACTTGGTTTAGCCTGTGACTCTTATAGCTCATATTAGGCTTTTTATGACTCTTATAGCTCATATTGACCAGCCCTGCTCGCACATTATTTTTAGAAAGGATTTTTGAGAAAAGCACAAGGGTGCTCGATGCCTCGGATGATGCTATGTGTTCCACTCGAGATGCTCGCACTAGATTTTTAGGAATCATGCTGGAGACTTAGAGTATTACTGTGTGTCTTGCTCTGACTATGCTCGCATGTAATTTTCTAGTAAAATCATGCTCGATGCCTCAAGTATGCTATGTGTTCTTACGTTAAGTTGCTCGCATGAGGTATTTATGATTATGTTGTGTGCTAAGTAAAACCGTGCTAGAGTCGTCGTGTATTATTGTGTGTCTTGCATTGACCTGCTCACACGTGGCTTATGGATGTGATGTAATGAGTACAAAACTGTATTGGAGCCGTCGTGTACTGATAATTCTATATTTTTAGAATTATTTGTGCTTAATTTCCTAATTAATTATTTAAAACCCCAATTTATTTTGTTAATTATCCGCTTTATTTAATTAAAATTCTCATGTTTGCAGATAAATTAAATCCAGATGAATTTTGAATATTTCGGTAGAAAATGGATCGAAATTGATCTAAAATCGAGATTGGACCACGCGGACAACACAAGCCTAGCACATCCAATTGGATAAAAAGACAGATGACATGGAAATATTATTTTTCAAGGAGCCAATGGTGTGAAGACAAGTGGCCAAATAATGCCAACTCATCTAGGATGGAAAAATTACAATTGTACCCATAAGTTTGTGTATAAATAGAATATGATGGCAATTGAAAAGGAGGTAGTCTAGGTTAGAATAGAAGTAATTTAGGAGTAGAGGTAAATTAGGGTAGAATAGTTTTTTTTTTTTTTAGGTTAACTTTAAAAAAGTCTTATTTTCTTTGTTTTTGATGATTCTGCCGTATAATTTTTTCTTCTAGCTTCTAGTTTCTTTTCTCCATAGCTACTATTTTATTCAACTTAGTTTATTATGAAAAATTCTTCTCTTTAGTTCATAAGTATCATTGCTTAGAAATATTTGTTTATCATTTCAGTTTGCTTCAATCGTCATCATCTTGTTTTTGTTATATGTTTTAATCCCTTTTCGGTTATAGTCTAAAGCATTTGCAAATCTGTAATCATCAATGCCGATCATGATGTTTGATTCATTATTGCCAATCTAATATGTTGGAATAATTCTGTGTATCAATTGGTAATATTGGAAGGGCGGAACAATATCGGTTTGGTGGAGGAATGAATGAAACTGTGGCTACTGAAAGAAACCTGGCTACTGGAAGAAACCGGTTGATGTTTGATTAATCTTCTTCACCGTGATCCAATGTTTGTGAATGAAGAAATACCTCAACATCTACTCTTCATGATCCACTGTTTGATTAATCAAAAAGTTCATGATTTTTTTCATCAATTCTTACAGTTAACTTTTTTTTCTTTTTATTATTATTTAGTTCTTCAGTTCGGATCAATTGTTCCATTGGTTTAATTCTTTTATTTTCTTCACTTATTAGTAACCTCTCTTCTAAGTTATATTACCATCAATTTAGCTTTGCTTCATGTTTAGTATTGGCATCTCTTACCGTGAATATTGCAGTGAAAGGTTGTGTGTTTCTTCTCTGCTCTCCTTTATTTGATGTGTGATTTACTGTTACTTTCCTTTTCCTATTATAGCTTTTCATTTCAGTCATATTAAGTTTGCCATAGTTTATTCACTGCCTTGAACTTACATACTACCATTTAATGCTTGTGTTTTATCTCTTTTCAGATTTGCATTGCTGAGAATTGTAGAAATGTTGATGCCGAATGCTGTGACATGCAACACTCACGGTACCGAGAGTGTGTAGGGTGCATCTAAAGACAGCAGTAAAAAGAAATAGATCAGAAACACTGGTAGCAATATAAGACAAAACCAGGAGTTGGATTAGCAACACCAGAAGCAGGACCCGGCAGGAACAACTGAGGGAAACCGAGAGCAGTTGCAGCAACTGAAGCAGAACATAGAGCATGTACAGCAGCACTACCACTAGCTGAACACGACAGGGCCAGCAACAGCAGTACGCAGACAGGAGCAGTTAGCTGGGCAATCCATGAACACCTGGAGGAAGAACAAAAATTGGAGAAGAAAGACACGCCTGGAACCGAGAGCAGTGAGCAAGCCGAGAATGCTGGAAATGCAATTTGTGAAGATGTGAATAGTGTTTAGAGGGATATTTGGTTGGTTTAAATTGTTAAGGCTTTGTTTGGCTAGTGCATAATAGTTAATTAACTCATTTTCATGCATTGTTAGTTTAGTTTAATTCCAATTTAATTTGTTAGCTTAAGTTAGAGTCTTTGATTAAATTGCATGATTAGTATTCTTGTTTAATGGTTTAGAACTTCATTTTAATTAGGTTGATAGTTAATTAAGTGTTCATTTAGAATTAAATTATGGGTAAATTTATTTCATTAAATCTTAAGTTAGTTTAAATTGCATTTTGATTAAGTCGTATTATTGCATTTATGATTGTTAATTTTAGTTTAATTAATCTTGCTTTGCTATTTTCATATTTGCATTTTATTTGCGTTAATTAGTTTTAACTGTTTTAATTTCTTTTGTAGGCTTTTGATTTTAATTGCGTGGAGCACTGTAAGTAATTTTGTTCGGTTTTATTTAGTTTATTTTATAGTTTTATTATTTTTAGTACTTTTAATTAGACTTAGTAGATCACCACCTCAATCTCATAATTTGCTAGGATATACCATTGGGTAAGATTAACCTGTAATTAATTAGGCTAACCAACTTCTCTGAGGGACGATAACTCGGGACTCAAATCTCATTATTTCTTGTACGACCCGTGCACTTGCTATAATACGTTTTGGGCATTTCAAGTTTTTTATTTCTTTTGCTAAACATTTTATTCTATTTTTGTATTTTTCTTCTTTTTTCTTTTTCTTTTTCTTTTTCTTTTTCTTTCATTTTCTTTTCTTTTTCTTTTTCCCCGGCCACGGCACCAAAAACTTGAGAATTCCTCGATGTCTTTATGAAAGAATTACCAGGGTTACCACCAGATAAAGAGATGGAATTTTGTATTGATTTGGCACTTGGAACAGAACTGCTATCCAAACCACCGTATAGAATGGCTCCAGCGGAATTGGAGGAGCTAAAGAAACAATTGCAAGAGTTGTTGGACAAGGGGTTTATCAGACCGAGTGTATCACCTTGGGGAGCACCGGTTCTGTTTGTAAAGAAGTAGGATGGGAGTCTCCGACTCTGTATAGACTATCGGTTGTTGAATAAGGCTACCATGAAGAACAAGTATCCGCTTCCACAGATTGATGATCTATTGGATCAGTTGTAAGGAGCACAAATCTTTTCGAAGATTGATATGAGATCTGGGTATCATCAATTAAGAATTCGAAGTGGAGATGTGACCAAGACATCATTTCGGACCCGTTATGGCCATTATGAGTTTTTGGTTATGCCATTTGGGTTGACGAATGCTCCTGCAGTGTTTATGGCTCTAATGAATGATGTGTTTAAGCCATACTTGAACATTGTCTTTATAGATGACATATTGGTATACTCGAAGTCTAGGGAAAAGTATGAGCAGCACTTGAGAACAGTGTTACAGACCCTCCGAGATCAGGAGTTGTATGCTAAACTCAACAAGTGTGATTTCTGGTTGAGTGAAATATCATTTTTGGGTCACGTAGTCTCGAGAGATGGGGTATTAGTAGATCCATCTAAGATAGAGGCGGTAATATAATGGAAAAGACCCAAGACGGTTACAGAGATCCGTAGTTTCCTGGGTTTAGCAGGTTATTACTGACAGTTTGTCGAGGGATTCTCTACGCTGGCAGCTCCGTTGACTCATCTCACTTGAAAGAATGTGGTATTCGAGTGGGATGATAAATGTGAAAGAAGTATCGTGAGCTAAAATAAAGACTGACCACCGCACCTATTCTCACCATACCCACCAGCTCAAGAGGTTACTCAGTGTATACAGATGCCTCGGGATAGGGACTAGGCTGTGTGTTTATGTAGGACGGGAAGGTAGTAGCCTATGGATCCAGACAACTTAAGGACCATGAGAGAAACTACCCGACCCATGATTTAGAGTTGGCAGCCATGGTATTTGCATTAAAGATTTGGTGCCACTACTTATACAGTGAGAAATTTCAGGTGTATACAGATCATAAGAGCCTCAGATATGTGTCTTCACAAAAAGAGTTAATTATGAGACAGAGATGATGGATAGAGCTTCTAAAAGATTATTAGTGCGAGATACTATACCTTTCAGGAAAGGCTAATGTCGTGGCAGATGCATTGAGTAGAAAGAGCCTTGGAATAGTATCGCACAAGATGGTCAGGGAATATGAGTTACTCTAGCAGTTTGCTCACCTCAGGCTAGATATAGAGCCCCTTGATATTGACAGAGATTGCGTGATAGCTAGCCTACGAGTGGAACCAGATTTGATTGACCAGATACGCCAGGCTCAACATGTCGATCTATTGTGTGAGGATCATACGAGTCAAATTAGAGGGGTGATGTGGCCAATTCCTTAGTGAGTGATGATGGCATACTGAGGTTTAGAGGCAGGATTTGCATTCCCGAAGACCCAGAGTTAAAGAGAATGATTTTGACAGAAGCTCATTCATGGAGATATACATTGCATCCGAGGAGTAATAAGATGTACTAGAACCTCCAGAAAGTGTATTGGTGGTCAGGGATGAAAAGAGATATCACAGAATTTGTGGCAAGATGTCCGATATGTCAGCAAGTGAAGGTAGACCATCAGAAGTCTGCAAGGTTATTACAGCCTCTACCTATACCAGCTTGGAAATGGGAGCATGTCTGTCACGACCCAAATTACCTAAAATCACTACAAATTTTTCACTTTTTCATTTCCTTACCCGTCGTGAACAGTTACACTACTAACAGTTGGGCTATGATTCGGTGTTAGTCACCTCTCACCTATTTACCATTCCATTTCCATAATCACATTCACATATCAGAGTTTACTATCTTTTGACTTTGACTAAATACATACACATTGATATTTATATAACCATACATCCCCGACATCATATCCATTTACAGTACTGTGCATTACATATTTAGATACAAACTATACGAATGTGTATACCTAGTCTTGATAGGACGCAGCGGATAACCGAAATGCGAGACTAGTGTCGCTCTCTTCTACTGAATGTACCCTGTGGGGTGGAAAATGAAAGGGTGAGTGAAACTTGCTCAGCAAGGCAATAATGTAAGCAGGTAGATAACTATACTATCTACGTGCTGATAATGTCATGATATAAAATCATTTATATTTGGAGCATGAGGTATGACTAAAACGATGCCACATGTATGTATATATCATATAAGAGAAATCATGAAATCGACATATAAAACAAACATGGAAAAATCATCATGTATGCCATCTCATGCTCGTCACATTAAAACTTATTTGTGTTCATCATAAACTCATCACGTTAAAACTTATTTGTTTTATCATAAAATAACCACATCAAGGTTAAACCCATTCCCCGAGAATACCTTGATTTATTAAATCGTATTTCTTTTACAAACATAAATGGGGACATTACCCCTCCTTCGGGTTTGTCCTGGTTTATTTAGACCGTATGATATCATGTGAGGCATGTAGGTTACTATATGAAAATCGAGGACTATGGCTATACTATGTCCCTATGATCCCAAGCTACACGGATCTCGGTGTGCGTGGCATCACAACTGTAACGGGAGGTGGGGTCAATTCCTACCTGCCAGAATATCAAGTAACATCATCGAGTCATCATGACTACACGGTACAGCGTACTCTATGTGACATACACGGTACAACGTACTCCGTGGACCCATATCATAGTTTGGGGGTGCCTGCCGTAGGTCTTACCCACCCCAATACTATGTCGATAACCAACCCATGTCTTAAAGTATACGTGCGAGCATATCAACTCTCTGCGACACACAGTCTACAGGAGGCTTCCGCACGACTATATGCATGTCAACTCACGTATAGTGCGAGCGAAGCTCCAACACCACACTATGCATATCATGATATCTAAAATCTCGTGCGAGTGAAGCTCCAGCACAGTTTTGTGCACACACAACTTTCTCGTACGAGCAATGCTCCAGTACGACTTTTCATGAGTAATAAATCAGTAAAATTTAGTGCGAGTAATACTCTAGCACTCTTTTTACTCGGGTAAATATGATAGGTGGCTAAATCTTGATAAAACATCTTTTAAAATCGTAACCAGTACAAACTGATACCCTTTTGTATAATTCATGAAATCAACAGCCAACCTATGTGCATATTTGCTTAAATCAAAGCAATACATTCATATAACACATTAAAAACATGAAATCATGCAATTTATCTGCCTTACTACCTTTTTTGTAAATTTTACTTCCAGGGGCAATATCGTCTTTTTCCTTTATTCACCTATGGCCCGATTTTCATAAAAATTATTATTTCGTTTCTAGATACTATAAAAAATTCTACGCCCTGTAAATCCCCTCAAAAATACGTGTAGAAATCTCTATGCACCTATAAAATTCTCTTACCTCGATTTACGCGTAAATTTATCTCGTCTTGATAATACCCGATCTCTCAATCCAACTGCGCGTCAACCAAGTCCACGAAACTGCATATAACCACATATTTTTGGTTAATTCACTTGTCTTTATTAGTATATCACATTTACTGATCGAATCTATTGTACTGGGCTCATTTTACTTTATTGGGCCCAATTGCACCTTAATCGGCCTCGACCCATTTTCAGCCTGTTTCTACTTATTAAATCCCTTCTTCGGGTTTACTGGACTCATTCAGCTTACCAATAATCATCGGGCTTCGTTCCAAACTCATTGGATAGCCCGTATACTATTTACGGTAATTACGTTGCAATTCTGATTAATATGCCTTTTTATATAGAATTAATCTGTAAATTCCGTAAAATAATCGAAACTCTATATTAAAATACTCATATTATCGAAATTAAAATATACTTACCCAATATGATGTGGGGTACAAAAATCGGAGCTCAATCGGCTTTCGTTCGGGCTTTGCCGTAAAACTGCACAATTATATATTTAATCCCGGGTTACTTTCCGATTAAATATAATTTAAATAAATTTCACGAAAATCAAATCGATCACTTTTGACCTCTTACCGACTTACCCGAAGTTCAGTGTATCCTCAAAAATTCTTCCCCTTTTTCCTTTTTCTCCTTTTTTCCTTTCTTTCTTAGCTGAACCGGTTCGATCAGGTTCAACCCAGTTCAGACCGTCCGGTTCAGTTCGATTTAGTCCTGTTCACCTCCTTGCTGAATCGGTCCGTACCAGTTCAGGCCTTTTACCCACCGTTCATAACGTTTCCGGTCGATTCCCGGCATGATTCTAGCTCTATTCGACTTGTCTTTGGCTGGGCAACCTTCGACTGGCCTCGATCGGGACCAAATAACCGCCGGTGGCCACCGTTCCTCTCTTCTCCCTCTCGGCCTTCTCTCCCTCAATCCATTGGATTTCGACGGTTTTATCGGCCGATATCAGTCTCAAAAGAACCGGCTCATCCTCCCGATCACACCAGTGGCCTCCGTTCACGCCCAGCAGCCGTGGATCGTCGGAATCAACCTCGTTTTCCTCGTGGTCTTCTCTTCCTCTGTTCGACGATTTTCGACCTCCTGACGGCGCGTCTCCGGTGCCAATAGCTTCGCCGGCCTCTCCTCTTCCTCCTCGGTCCTTCGTCGGAGGTTGATGATCGCCGATGGCTGGTCGGTGGATCTCGGTTCCTCACGGGTGCAACGTGGGTTAGCTTTCGAGTTTCTCCCGATTTCCAAATTCAATTTTTTTTTGAATTGATTATTTTATTTTTATTTATTATTATTTATAAATTAGTTTATTATTATTATATTCCTTATTTTATTCTAAAATCCTAAAATATCTAAATAAAATTATATTTTATTCTAATTAATTAATTTAATTTATTTAATCTATTTTTTTTCACTTTCCCGGTATATTTCTCTATATTTTCGAGATATTGTCCCACGTGAAAATTTTGATTAATTCCAATAAATTCATATCTTGATCAATTTAATCCGAAATTTAATTATTTCTTCATTATTGATCAAGATTCTCAAATCCATTATTTTTAATTAAATTTTCTTGTCGAATTTATACCGACTTTCGATCTTTTGACCATTTTACCCTTGTACGTGTTTGGGATTAATTTAACTCGAGTTCCCTTCACGAATACTCACTCATTTCATGTTTTAACTAAATTCGGGTCTTACATAATCTCCCCCACTTAAGAAATTTGGTCCTCCAAATTAGAACCAAGTTAAATGGGTCCATAAACAACTCTGGGTACGTCTATTGTATCATATACTGTCATTCTCAAGTGACTTTTTTCGGAGTGTAATACTACCAACATATTTTAATTATGGAGATCATCTTAAACCTCAACACATTCTCCTTCTTGTTTAATACTCGAATCGATTTCCAATAATACGTTATACTTTCATTGAGCTAAGCAGTTGGAGCTCATATCCAATCACATATGCTGGATCCGGATAGTATTTTTGAAGTATCATAAGATAGGACACATTGTGGATGCCTGCTAATTCAGGTGGCAACGCCAACCTACAGGCCTTGTCTCCCACTTTGTCCAATGTCTTTTCAAATCTCATTACGTCCTTATGATATGTCCTAAGGACATGTAACTTCCAACAATACTAATTCACCCTCGGTGAATTTCAATGGTTTCTGTCTCTTGTCAGCACAGCTTTTCTATCTGCTCTGAGGTGTTCTTAATCCTTCACAATTAACTAAACATCCTCAAAGATTTGTCTTACCAATTCGGGAACAATTTTCTATCTGTCACCCACTTCTTCTTATCTAAATCAGGGAAACAACCCTTACGGTCATACAATGCCTCATCTGAAGTCATCCCGATACTCAAGTGACAACTGTCATTATTGACAAATTCAATTAGTAGTAACTGATCATCCCAGGAGCTTATCAAATCAATGGCACATGCTCTCATCATATCCTCCAGAACCTGTACAGTCCTCTCTGACTGACCATCTGTCTAAGGATGGAAAGCTGTGCTAATACTCAGTCGGGTTCCCATAGCTTCCTGAAACAATATTCCCAGAAGTGGGAAGTGAAGTGGGAATCCCTATATGATACAATGCTCACTGGAAAAATACTTGGTGTTCCACAATTTTTTTCATACACATAAATTCGCCTACATACTCAGAGTATCTGGGGATTTCATAACCAGAAGGTGGGTAGACTTAGTCAATCTATCGACTATCACTTAGATAGCCTCATGATTCATTCGAATCCTCTGTAACCCATCACAATCATGGTAACTTGTTCCCATTTTCGTGTCAATATAGGTAGAAACTGCAATAACCATGCAACTTCTTTTGCTCTACCTTTCTTTGCTGACGTACGAGACACTTTTCCACAATCCCTACTATGTCTCTTTTCATATCTTACCACCAATACCCTTTTCTAATATTTCGTTATATTTATTACTTCTCGGATGCACTGTATATCCCGAAGAGTGAGCTTCTAGTAATAACATTATCTCATCATTGTGGTCCTGGGGAGCACTTATACTGTCTCTGAACCTCAGTAAGTCATCATCACTCTCTGTAAACTCTGTCACTATACCCATCTGAATCTGACCCGTACTATCGACACCATGCCAATAATCACGCTAAGCCTGTCAAATCCAGTCACTCAAATTTGATTCTAATCTCAGGCTAGCTGTCACACAATCACTGTCATCATCAGAGGGGATCACATCACTACTGAGGCTTACAACTGCTCTAGCAGCTCACGCTTCCTGACCATCATATGTAATACCATCCCGAGGCTCTTTCTGCTCAAGGCATTAGCCATCACATTAGCCTTTCCTAGGTGGTACAATTTCCACAATCATAATCCCTCAGAAGCTCTAACCCTCTTTGTTCTCGTATCCGACTCTTTCTGTGAAAATAGATACTTGAGATTTTTATGATTAGTGCATACCTGAAATTTCTCACTGTATACATAGTAATGTCATATACTCAATACAACTACTATCACTGTCAACTTGAAATCATGGGCCAGATAGTCCTTTCATGATGCTTGAGTTATCTGGATTCATAATTGACTATCTTCCCCTTTTGCATCAATACACAGCCCATTCATTATTTTGAGGTATCCATAGATTCATGAGAAACCTCTTAATCTGTTGGGTATGGTGAGAATAAATGCGGTGGTTAGTTTATACTTCAGTACACCAAAACTCCTGTCACGTCTATCATCCCATTCAAATACAACTTTTCTAAGTTAAACATGTCAATAAAGTAGTCCATTTCGAGAACTTTCAACAAATCATCTATAAAAACAATTTCCAATTGTTGCTTATAATTTTTACTGGACTGTAAATACACCCAAAATATCATCAATAAGGATGATAACAAATCGGTCCAGGTAAAGTTTAAATACTTCATCGTAGTTGTGTTCCACTAAATATTTCAATCACCCATATCCTTGACCTATGTACGTATAAACGTATAATGTCATTTCGAATTCATTTCTATTCAAGATACTAACCCGCGTCATTTCCTTTTTCTTATATTAACGGCTTTTATAAAATTTTAATTTTTAAATCTTCCTGATTAATTGAATTCTGTATTTCTTTATCGTACAAGTAAAGGTACCCAAATTTTAAATGTGTATATTACGACTGTCGATTTCAATTTATAGGTTATGTGTATACTTTTAGAGGCTGTCAAGTCCTCAGGCGGGGAGGTATTTTGAAATACCTTTATTAACCCTCAGAGTTGACCACAATTACTTTACATATCAGTTCATGTGGTCACAATTCATATTCGCTACTAATTACTTTAATCCAAATTACTTCACGTATCATAGATATTCTTACCTTGCATATGCCTCTTATTCCAATAGATTTTGTATTCAGGATCTATCACATCTAAAAGCTTATCTCCTTTCGTATATCACTTATAACAACTCTGTCATTACTAATTTCGTGAGTACAATCATTTACTTCTTTAATTTAAATCGCTACACCCCCTTTTTCGATTCAGAGATACCAATAGGGTTTTCTCTGTCTCTTTACCCTTTTGTGGAGCAGTCTCACCCAACTTTAAGCAACATTAAATAATTGGCCCGTTTTACCACACTTAACGCCTATTTTAGTCAATAAAGTGTAGGTGTAGGCCCTACTTCCGTGGTATCTACCACACATCCTACACTACTTACACTGCTTAAACTGCTCCACTGCTCACACTGTTACACTGCTTACACTGCTCACTCTGCTAACATTGCTCCACTGCTTACCCTGCTAACATTGCTCCACTGCTCCATAGTAGGTCAGGGTCCTCAAATCACAATACCCCTCAAAAGTGCTGAAATTGGATACATTGGGGCCTTACCAATCATCTTACCCTGTGACTCATCAGCTCTAATCTCCTACCAACTGGTCTCTTTCCCGCTCTGACATCTCTGTCATTCTCTATTCTCTTCTGTCCCTATTTCGACCCTTACTACCTTTCCCAATCTCAGAGGCGTGTAACACATGATATTATTCACACAACTATATTTTGCGCTCTGCCTCGACATAGGTAGTGAGCCAATCGTACTCTAATCGACAATTTGAGTCATTCCATGAACTTTTGGGCTTTCTGACTCTCACTGTCCATAGTGTCAGGGTAATACCTAGGCAGGTATATAAACTGAGATTCATACTCGTCAATCAACCAGTGTCTCTGGCTCAATGTATGAAATTTTACCTGTAATTTCCTTTAAATGGTGTCCGAAATATTCTGTCCCCAGAATACATCCAGAAATATTTCTCATGTCGGCTCTGGACGTCTAACTCTTCATATGGGTCGAGCGGACTTCCACTAATGCTCCGCCTCACTTTCCAACATAAACGTATTTCAAGTTACTTTCTCAGTTGACATACATCGAAAGAATCCATACAACTTCGCTATCTCATACACCTAGTCCGCATTAACTATTGGTTTCTTTACTTCGCTAAATACCGGAGGGGTGTGAAAATCTCTATAGTCTGAGGCATCTGTTTAGCCTTTACCCTACCTATCCTCAACTACCTGTATAGACTGAGTAAATAACTCCGAAACAATTTTTTCACACTCCACTCCATCCTCTCGGAGCGTGTCTCAATACTATTTGGTCTCTTTATAGGACCCTGTGGAGTAAGCTCAACATCAGCCTCCACCTCACTCTCATCTTAAGTCTTATGTGACGACTCATTCGACTCTCAGGCTGATCTTTATGGCCTTGAGTATGTGTACTCGCCCCTCTACCATAACGGCTATTAGTTATAAAACAATATTCTTGCATTCGAAACTAAATTCTTAGCTGCAGTTCCATCTTGATATACACAATTGTATCTAAACAATGCACAGTACATGGGGATGTAAATTTACTTAACCACTAACACCGACTCATATCAGGCCAACTCTGCTCTGATACCACCTTTTGTCACGACCCAAATTACCTAAAATCAATACAAATTTTTCGCTTTTTCATTTCCTTACCCGTCTTGAACAGTTACACTACTAACAGTTGGGCTATGATTCGGTGTTAGTCACCTCTCACCTATTTACCATTCCATTTCCATAATCACATTCACATATCAGAGTTTACTATCTTTTGACTTTCACTAAATACATACTCATTGATAATTATATAACCTTACATCCCCAACATCATATCCATTTACAGTACTGTGCATTACATATTTGGATACAAACTATACGAATGTGTATACCTGGTCTTGATAGGACACAGCGGATAACCAAAATGCCAGACTAGTGTCGCTCTCTTCTACTGAATGTACCTTGTGGGGTGGAAAATGAAAGGGTAAGCGAAACTTGCTTAGTAAGGCAATAATGTAAGCAGGTAGATAACTATACTATCTACGTGCTGATAATGTCATGATATAAAATCATTTATATTTGGAGCATGAGGTTTGACTAAAACGATGCCACATGTATGTGTATATCATATAGGAGAAATCATGAAATCGACATATAAAACAAAAATGGAAAAATCATCATGTATGACATCTCATGCTCGTCACATTAAAACTTATTTGTGTTCATCATAAACTCATCACGTTAAAACTTATTAGTTTTATCACAAAACAACCACATCAAGGTTAAACCCATTCCCTGGGAATACCTTGATTTATTAAATCGCATTTCTTTTAAAAACATAAATCGGGACATTACCCCTCCTTCGAATTTGTCCTGGTTTATTCAGACCGTATGATATCATGTGAGGCATGTAGGTTACTGTATGAAAATCGAGGACTGTGGTCATACTATGTCCCTGTGATCCCAAGCTACATGGATCCCGGTGTGCGGGGCATCACAACTGTAACGGGAGGTGGGGTCAATTCCTACCCGCCAGAATATCAAGTAACATCATCGAGTCATCATGACTACACGGTACAGTGTATTCCGTGTGACATACACGGTACAACGTACTCCGTGGACCCATATCATAGTCTGGGGGTGCCTGCCGTAGGTCTTACCCACCCCAATACTATGTCGATAACCAACCCATGTCTCAAAGTATACGTGCGAGCATATCAACTCTCTGCGACACACAGTCTACAGGAGGCTTCCGCATGACTATATGCATGTCAACTCACGTCTTGTTCGAGCGAAGCTCCAACACCACACTATGCATATCATGATATCTAAAATCTCGTGTGAGCAAAGCTCCAGCACGATTTTGTGCACACATAAATTTCTCGTACGAGCAATGCTCCAGTACGGCTTTTCATGAGTAATAAATCAATAAAATTTAGTGCGAGTAATACTCTTGCACTCTTTTTACTCGTGTAAATATGATAGGTGGCTAAATCTTGATAAAAAATCTTTTAAAATCGTAACCGGTACAAACCGGTCCCCTTTTGTATAATTCATGAAATCAACAGCCAACCTATCTGCATATTTGCTTAAATCAAAGCAATACATTCATATAACACATTAAAAACATGAAATCATGCAATTTATCTACCTTACTACCCTTTTTGTAAATTTTACTTCCAGGGGCAATATCGTCTTTTTCCTTTATTCACCTATGCCCTGGTTTTCATAAAAATTATTATTTCATTTCTAGATACTTTAAAAAATTCTACGCCTTGTAAATACCCTCAAAAATACGTATAGAAATCTCTATGCACCTACAAAATTCCCTTACTTCGATTTATGCGCAAACTTATCTCGTCTTGATAATACCCGATCCAAGTCCACGAAACTGCATATAACCACATATTTTTGGTTAATTCACTTATCTTTTTCAGTATATCACATTTACTGATCGAATCTAACGTATTGGGCTCATTTTACTTTATTGGGCCCAATTGCACCTTAATGGGCCTTGACCTATTTTCAGCCTGTTTCTACTTATTAAATCCCTTCTTCGGGTTTACTGGGCTCATTCAGCTTACCAATAATCATCGGGATTCGTTCCAATCTCATTGGATAGCCCGTATACTATTTACGGTAATTACGTTGCAATTTCGATTAATATGCCTTTTTATACAGAATTAATCCATAAATTTCGTAAAATAATCGAAACTCTATATTAAAGGACTCATATTATCGTAATTAAAATATACTTACCCAATATGATGCGGGGTACAAAAATCAGAGCTCAATCGGCTCTCGTTTGGGCTTTATCGTAAAACTGCACAATTATATATTTAACCCGGGTTACTTTTCGATTAAATATAATTTAAATAAATTTCCCAAAAATCAAATCGGTCACTTTTGACCTCTTATCGACTTACCCGAAGTTCGGTGTATCCCCGAAAATTCTTCCCCTTTTTCCTTTTTCTCTTTTTCTCCTTTCTTCCTTTCTTTCTTGGCTGAACTGATTCGGTCCGGTTCAACACGGTTCAGACCGGTCCGATTCAATCCGATTCAGTCCGATTCATCTCTTTGCTGAATCGATCTGTACTGGTTTAGGCCTTTTCGCCGCCGTTCATGGCATTTTCGAGCAGTTCCCGGCATGATTCTGGCTCCATTCGACTCGTATTTGGCAGGGCAACCTTCGACTGGCCTCGATCGGGACCAAATCACCGCCGGTGGTCGCCGTTCCTCTCTTCTCCCTCTCGGCCTTCTCTCCCTCAATCCGTCGGATTTCGACGGTTTCACTGGCCGATATCAGTCTCAAAAGAACTGGCTCATCCTCCCGATCACACCGGTGGCCTCCGTTCACGCCCAGCAGCCGTGGATCGCCGAGATCATCCTCGTTTTCCTCACGGTCTTCTCTTCCTCCGTTCGACGGTTTTCGACCTCCTGACGGCGCGTCTCCGGTGCCAATAGCTTCGCCGGCCTCTCTTCTTCCTCCTCGGTCCTTCGTCGGAGGTTGATGATCGCCGGTGGCTGGTCGGTGGATCTCGGTTCCTCGCAAGTGCAACGTGGGTCAGCTTTCGGGTTTCTACCGATTTCCAAATTCAGTTTGTTTTTTTTATTGATTATTTTATTTTTATTTATTATTATTTATAAATTAGTTTATTATTATTATATTCCTTATTTTATTCTAAAATCCCAAAATATCTAAATAAAATTATATTTTATTCCAATTAATTAATTTAATTAATTTAATCTATTTTTTTCACTTTCCCGGTATATTTTCTCCATATTTTTGGGATATTGTCCTGAGTGAAAATTTTGATTAATTCCAATAAATTCATATCTTGATCAATTTAATCCGAAATTTAATTATTTCTTCGTTATTAATCAAGATTCTCAAATCCATTATTTTTAATTAAATTTTCTTATCGAATTTATACCGACTTTCGATCTTTTGACCATTTTGCCCTTGTACGTGTTTGGGATTAATTTAACTCGACTTCCCTTCACGAATACTCACTCATTTTGTGTTTTAACTAAATTCGGGTCTTACAATGTCACCATGGATTTCATCATGGGATTGTCGAGGACTAAGAGGAACCATGATGCTATCAGGGTAGTGGTAGACAGACTGATGAAATCCGTCAACTTTCTAGTTATGAAATCCATAGATACTTTAAGTAGTTTGGCATAATTGTATGTATGGGTGATAGCGAGGCTACATGGTGTACCAGTGAGTATCGTATCAGATAGGGATTCCCGCTTTACTTCTCGCTTTTGGGAACAATTCTATGAAGCTATAGGAACCCGATTGAATTTCAGTACTGCTTTTCATCCTCAGACCAATGGTCAGTCAGAGAGAACCATCTAGACATATGGGATATGCTGAGAGCGAGTATTATGAATTTTAAAGGCTCCTGGGATGATTACCTACCGTTAGCCGAATTTGCATAGAACAATAGTTATCACTCAAGTATCGAGATGGCACCATATGAGGCCTTGTATGGTAGAAGGTATCGTTCCCCTATTGGTTGAGAAGAAGTGGGTGAAAGGAAAATTTTTGCTCCTGATTTGGTACTGCAAGCCTCTGAGGTTGTTCAGTTGATATGTGACAGAGTACGAACAGTTTAAAGCAAGCAGAAAAGTTATGCTGATATGAGACAGAGGCCACTAGAGTTCACTGTGGGTGACTCAACCTCCTGAAAGTCTCTCCCTCAAAAGGGAGTATGAGGTTCGGTAAGAAGGGTAAGTTGAGCCCTCGATATATCGGACCGTTTGAGATACTAGAGCGTGTGGGAGATAAGGCCTATAGGCTAGCGTTGCCACCAGAGCTAGTAGGCATACATAATGTCTTCCATGTGTCGATGCTTTGAAAGTACCATCTAGATCCAACTCATGTGATTCGATATGAGCCATTTGAGCTCAAGAATGATTTGTCATATGTAGAGAAACCGATCCGGATGCTGGATAAGAATGAGAAGGTGCTACGGAATAAGACGATACAACTTATTAAGGTTCTCTGGCAGCGCCATACATCAGAGGAAGCTACTTGGGAATTGGAGAACCTTATACGGGAAAAGTACCCACGACTTTTTAAGGAGTAACTTTGTTCTAATTTAGAGGATCAAATTTCTTAAAGGATGGGAGGAATGTAAGGCCCATATTTTCATATGTAATCCTTGTGATTCTCTAAGCATACACTTGTTCAGGTAAAATGAATCATAAGAGATGTAAGGTCCGTAAACTTGATGTACACACTTATTATGTGAGTTCGTAATGTACACAAAAGTTTCGTTATGTATGAATTATGAGAAATAGACCTTTAAAACTGATAAATGTGGAATAAATGCAAAATGAGTAGTGAAGTGAATTATATGAACTTATGCCTTAAAAATCTAGGAAAAATTCAGCTAAGTATGCTGCAGAGCAATGGGAGATCGATCTCTCATTCAAGCTAGATTGATCTTGGTATGTTTCTGCCAAGCAAGGATTGATCTCATGCTCAAGCAGACAAATCTACTTATGTCTCAGCCAGAAGCAGATTGATCTCATCCCTTTGACAGATCGATCTCTCAAGCTCTCTACCTGACCAGGATCGATCTTACCCTTCTAAACAGATCGTTCCTTCATGTGTGAAAAGCTGAATGCCGAGTGACTTAAAGCAGAAGAAGATCGATCCCTCACTTATGGAGATCGATCTTATGATACGAACTAGACGTATTATCCGCAAGTGCACGGATTGTACAAGTAATAATGGGATTCAAGTCCCGGATTATCGTCCCACAGAGAAGTTGATTAGCCTAATTAACTACCAATTAATCTTACCCTAAGTATATCCTAGCAAATTATGAATTTTTAAAGAGTGATCTGCAACGCTAACAATACGAAAATAATAATAAAAACTATAAACTAAAGAAAATAAAACCGAGCTAAAATTACTTACAGAGCTCCGAGCAATTAAAGAAAATACCTACAAAAGATAATAATTAAAACAGTTAACATGAATTAACGCAATTAAACTAAAATGCAAAATATGAAAATAAGAAACAAAATTAATTAAACTAAAATTAAACCATCCTAAAAATAAAATATGCATGTAATTAAACTACTTAACAAAAATTACAAATTAAACTAACATAAAAAAAATAATGAAACAAAATCCTACAAAAACTAAGAAAAAAACTACAAGTCTAAATGTCTAAAATATTAATTCTAAATTAATCCTAATTATATCTAATTACTAACTTAACAAAAAAAATATCTAACTAATGCATGAGAAAAAAAATTTTGGATTTTTTTCAATTTTAAGCTAAAAACTAAATTAAAATTTCATGAATCAAATTAAATCTAATTTAATTATAAATACAACTCATAAAATCTACACTAAAATTAAGTCCTAAAACCTATGATATAAAATCAATAATTAACATAAATTAAAACTAATAATTAAATTAACAAACAAAACACTATAACTAACCTATTTAACAATTAACCTAAGTTAACAACTAATGCACGGAATGAAAATACTAATAAAAATGCATTAAACTATAAATTGACAAAAGTGAAATGTGGCCAAACCTTTCCTTAACAAGGAAGCTAGCCGAGTGGTCCCAGCCATGCATGTATTGTTCATGTCTCTTCTACATTCCCAGGTACTGCTCCAGGTAAGGTCTGCTTCTGCTGTTCGCTACTTGTCCTCGGTCTGCCCAGCTAATGCACAGGTACTCCAGCTGTTGTCCTTGACTGCTACATCAGGCGCTAGCCGCACATTCCCTTGGCTAGACTGCCTATTTGGTTACACGACCTTTTACAAGATGCAATCGACCCCATCCTGCTGTCATTTGCTTATGCTATCTGTCGAACCTAGTCACTTGCTGCCTTTCTCAACAAACCAACACAGCCTGCTGTGCACCATTCCTTGCATTCTAATGTCGAACATCCATCAACAGATGAACAGAATACAAGTCAAGTCCGGAACAACAATAATTAATGGAACAGTATAGCCTGGAATAATAAACCAAAATGAACAGTGAATAACGCAAGAAACAGAGCATAACAGTGGAGATTTTTAGTTCCTATCCACTACCATGAGACAGCTTCAGCTTTGCGTAGCATTAGTTCTGCCAACTTCAACATCGGCCTGCACAATTTTCTCTACCCTCCAGCAGTGTTTCCTCACGCCACTCGGCTTAACCCAGAATCGGCAATAAATGAAAACGCACCAACTGGAAACTTTAGACGGAATGAACTAAACACATATGCAGGAAACAAAGATGAACAGAGGTTAAGCTGATAAAGGCATTGGTTAATCACTTATCCTTAAACCGATCAACACTGTTAAAGCACAAAAGAACCCGAGAATCCGAATGATGTAAAGGATTTAACAATTAACAAGCTAAAATTAAAATAAAGGAGAAATGTAAAGAAAAATATGAAAATAATTTAAGTGATGAGCTGCTGCCACAAATTGCAGAAGAAGATAGTGATGAAGAAGAATAGCTGCTGTCACCATCCTCTCCTCCTCGCAACATGAGACATACAATAAAACCTCAAACTAGAATAAAAGAGAAAGACCAACAATGAAACTAAAGAAAGGGAAAAACAAGATAAATTGAAATTTTTCATAAAACATAAAATGTCAAACAATAAGGCAATGGAAGCTTGTAAAACTCAAGAATGGCGGTTGCCACCATCCGTAAACTACTACAGATGTCACGACCCAAATTACCTAAAAATCCCTACAAATTTTTCGGTTTTTCATTTCCTTACTCGTCGTGAACCTTTACACTACTAAACAGTTGGGCTATGATTCGGTGTTAGTCACCTCTCCCCTATTTACCATTCAATTTATTTAAACTGAATACATCCCCAATATTACATCATATATAGTATTGTGGATCTATATGTTCAGATACGAAATTATACAAATGTGTATACCTGATATTGATAAGAAGCAGCGGATAACCGAATTGCGAAGCTATTGTCGCTCTCTTCTACTGAGTGTACCCTGTGGGGTGGAAAATGAAAGGGTGAGCGAAACGTGCTTAGTAAGGCAATAATGTAAGCAGGTAGATAACTATACTATCTACGTGCTGATAATGTCATGATGTAAAAATCGTTTACTTTCGGAGCATGAGGCAAGATCAAAACAATGCCACATGAATGTATATATCATATACAAGAAATCATGAAATCGACATATAAAGCACACATGGAAAATCATCATGTATGACATCTCATGCTCGTCACATTAAAACTCATTTGTTTAATCACAAACTCATCACTTTGAAACTTATTTGTTTCATTATAAAACAACTTCATCAAGGTCAAACCCATCTATCGGGAATACCTTGATTCATCAAATCAAATCTCTTTTAAAAACATAAATCGGGACTACCCCTCCATCGGGTTTGTCCTGGTCTATCCAGACCGTATGATATCATGTGAGGCATGTATGTTACTGTATGAAAAATCGAGGACTATGGCCATACTATGTCCCTGTGATCCCAGGCACACGGATCCCGGTGTGCGGGGTATCACAACTGCAACAGGAGGTGGGGTCAAGTCCTACCCGCCAGAATATCGAGTAACATCGTAGAGTCATCATGACTGCACGGTACAGCGTACTCCGTGTGACATACACGGTACATCGTACTCCGTGGACCCATATCATAGTCTGGGGGTGCCTGCCGTAGGTCTTATCCAGCCCAATACTATGTCGATAACCAACCCA
This sequence comes from Firmiana major, assembly GCA_033439115.1. Lineage (NCBI taxonomy): Eukaryota > Viridiplantae > Streptophyta > Magnoliopsida > Malvales > Malvaceae > Firmiana > Firmiana major. The sequence continues at coordinate 36,389,469 of CM065898.1, forward strand.
TGTCTCAAAGTATATGTGCGAGCATCTCAACTCTCTGTGACACACAGTCTACAGGAGGCTTCCGCACGACTATATGCATGTCAACTCGCGTCTAGTGCATTTATGTGAGCATCCTGCTACCCGCCCCACACCAGGTCACAGGCTTACGGAGCTCCAGCACCACGCTATGCATATCATGATATCTAAAATCTCGTGCGAGCGAAGCTTCAGCACGGTTTTGTACACACACAAATTTCTCGTACGAGCAATGCTCCAGTACGGCTTTTCATGAGAATAAATCAGTAAACTTGAGTGCGAGTAAGACTCTAACACTCTTTTTATTCATGTAAATACCATAAGTGGCTTAATCTTAATAAAACATCTTTTTAAATAGTAACCGGTACAAACCGGTACCTTTTCGTAAAATTCACGAAATCAACAGCCCACCTATGTGTATATTTGCTTCAATCAAAGCAATATAATCATATAAAACATTAAAATCATGAAATTCATGCAATTTCATAGCCTTACTACCCTTTTTGAAATTTTCCTAACTGGGGGCAAAATAGTCATTTTCCTTTATTTATCTAAGCCCCGATTTTTGTAAAATTTATTACTTTATTTCTTGATGTTTTACTAAATTTCTAAGCCCTGTAAATCCCCTCTCAAAATACGCATAATTATCTCTATGCACCTACAAAATTCCCTTACCTCGATTCTCGTCGAGTCTGACCTTTCCTTTTCCACTGTTGTCACGTCGCGCAGTCCGATCTGCTCCCAATCAAACCTCCGGAACTACGTATAATTATTCCTCAAGTCAGATATCATACAACTTAATTGTATTTAATACTTTCTGTGCTTAATTTAAATCATCGGGCTCATTTATCCCTATTGGGCCCGATTGCACTTTAATGGGCCTCGACCCATTTTCAGCCCGTTTATACTGTTTAAATCCCTTCGTCGGGTTTACTGGGCTCATTCAGCTTACCAATAATTATCGGGCTTCGTTCCAAACTCATTGGATAGCCCGTATACCATTTACGGTAATTACGTTGTAATTCCGATTAATATTCCTTTTATACAGAATTAATCCGTAAATTCTGTAAAATAATTGAAACTTTGTATTAAAGGACTCTAATTGCCAAAATTAAACTGTACTTACCCGATACGATGCGGGATACGAAAATCGAAGCTCAATCGGCTCTCGTTCGGGCTTTATCGTCGAACTGCACAATTATTATATTTAATCCCGGGTTACTTTTCGATTAAATATAATTTAAATAAATTCCTCGAAAATCAATTCGGTCACTTTTGACCTCATATTGACTTACCCGAAGTCCGGTGTATCCCCAAAAATCCTTTCCCTTTTTCCTTTTCCTCTTTTTCTCATTTTTTCCTCTTTTTTTGGCTGAACCGGTTCAGTCCGGTTCAGACCACCGGTTCAGCTCAGTCCGGTTCGATTCAGTTTTGGCTGGTTCAGGCCGGTTCGACCGGTTCAATCCCCATTTGCTCATTCCAGCGCCGTCCGGCCGGTTCCCGGTGCGATTTCGGTGCCGTTTGGCTCGGCTACACCTGGGCATTCAGAATCGGGCCTCGGCTGGGGTCGAAACGCAGCCATCGTCGGCGAATCACCTCTTCTCCCTCGCGGCTGCCACCTCTCGATCCGGCGGATTCCGGCGGTTTCGCCGGTCGATACTGGTCTCAAAAGGACCGGCTCCTCCTCCCGATCACGCCGGTACCCGCCGTTCGCCCCCAGCTGCCGTGGATCGCCTGTACCGACTCCGTTTTCCCCGCGGGCTTCTATCCCTCCGTTCGGCGATTTCCAGCCTCCTTAGCGCGCGTCGCCGGCGCCAATAGCTTCGCCGGCCTCTCTTCTTGCTGTTCGGCCCTTCGTCGGAGGTCAAAGGTCGCCGGTGGTGGCTCGACGGTTGGCCACGCGCGGGTCTCCTTCTCCGTTTTCCTTGGTTCTTCTCTCTCCCCGATAGTTTTCATTTTCTGATTCTGATTCTTTTTTTTTTTAACAATTTGTTTTATTATTAAAATATTCATTAAATATTCAAATATATTGTAAAATATCTACAAAAATCTATTAATTTATTCCAAATAAATTAATTTAATTTAATTTAATTTATTTATTATATTTTTAATCATTTTTCCAGTATAATTTCTCCGTATTTTCGGGACATTGTCTCGGGTGACTTTTCGGTATTTCTAAAAATTTCGGATCTTCATCAATTGGACTCGAAATTGTATAATTCCTCATTATAGATCAAGATATTCTAAATCCTTATTTTTAATTAAATTTCTTATCGAATTTATCCCGACTTTCGGTCTTTTGACCGTTTTGCCCTTGCGCGTGTTCGGGATTAATTTAACCCGACTTCCTTTCACGAATACTCATTCATTTCGCATTTTAAATCCTTATCTCCTGTCCGAATCCCGTTTTCATTTAAATTTGTGAACATTTTTCTATCTCATAAAATTTACGATTTAATTTCGGGTCTTATAACTCTCCCCCACTTAAGAAATTTGGTCCTCCAAATTAGAACCAAGTCATATGAGTCCATATACAACTCCGGGTACATCTATTGTATAATATACTGTCATCCTCAAGTGACTTCTCCGGAGTGTATTACTACCAAAGGACTTTAATTAGGGAGATCATCTTAAACCTCAATACTTTCTCTTTCCTGTTTAATGCCCGAGTCAACTTCTTCAGTATACTTATACTTGCATTAAGCTGAACTGTTGGATCTCATATCCCATCATCTATGCTGGATCTGGATAGTATTTTTGAAGCATCAAAAGCTGGGACATATTGTGGGTGCCTGTTAATTCAGGTGATAACACCAACCTACAGGTCTTATCTCCCACTTGTCCAATCTCTCAAAATATTCTATCCAGCACAACTCAATTTACCTTCTTCCAAAAGTTCGCTATGTCCTTATTCTCTTAGGACAAGAATGTTTCAACCATACTAATTCACCCCCTGTGAATTCCAATACTTGTCTATCTGCTCTGAGGTGTTCTTAATCTCTCATCCTTAACTAAAACCTCCTCAGAGACTTATTATTCACGGTTGAATATAATTCTATCTGTCATCCACTTTTTCTTATCCAATTTGGGGAACAACCCCTACAGCCATATACTGCCTCATATCTTGTTATCCCGATACTCAACTGCCAATTGTCGTTATTGGCGAATTCAATTTGTAATAACTGATCATCCCAGGAGCATAAAAATCAAGGGCACAAGCTTTCATCGGATCCTCCAGAACCTGTACAGTCCTCTCTGACTGACCATTTGTCTGAGGACGAAAAGCTGTGCTAATACTCAATCTGGTTCCCATAGCTTCCTAAAATATCCTCAAAGGTGGTAAGTGAAGCGGGAATCCCTATATGATACCATGCTCCCTGGAACGCTACTTAATGTTCCACAATCTTCCTTACACAAAAATCCACATATACACTCTGAGTATTTGGGGGATTTCATAACCAAAAAGTGGGTAGACTTAATCACTCTATCGACTATCATCTAAATAGTCTCGAAATTCACCTGGGTTCTCTGTAACCCATCACGACATTCATGGAGACTTGCTCCCCATTTCCGTGCCGTGTCGATATAGGTAGGTGCTGTAATAACTCTGCAGACTTTTAATACTCTACCTTATTCTGCTGACACACTAGGCACTATTCCACAATCCCTACCATATCTCTTTTCACATCTGACCACCAATACCCTTTTCGAGATTTCATATATATATATATATTCGTTACTTTCTGTATGCACCGTATATCCCGAAGAGTGAGCTTCTGATAATATTACTATCTCATCAACTGTGGTCATGGGGAGCACTCATACTGTCTCGGAATCCTCAGTAACTCATCATCACCCACTGTGAACTCTATCACTGTACCCTTCTGAATCTGACCCACACTATCGACACCCTGCCGATCATCACGCTAAGCCTGGCAAATCCGGGCACTCTCATCCGGTTCTAGTTTCAGGCTAGCTGTCACACAATCACTGTCATCATCAGAAGGGATCACATCACTACTGAGGTCCACAACTGCTCTAGCAGCTCACGCTCCCTGACCATCATATGTGGTACCATCCCGAGGCTATTTATACTCAAGGCATTAGCCTTCACATTAGCCTTTCCTGGGTGGTACAATTTTCACAAATCAAAATCCCTCAGAAGCTCTAACCCACTATGTATTCTCATATTCGTCTCTTTCTGTGTAAATAGATACTCAGACTTTCAAAATCAGTGCATATCCACAATTTCTCACCGTGTACATGATAGTACCATATCCTCGGTACAAATACTACCGTTGCCAACTTAAAATCATGGGTCAGATAGTTTATTTCGTGATCAAGGAGTTGTCTGACTCCATACTTGACTATCTTCCCATTATACATCAATACATAGCTCCCTCATAATTTCGAGGTATCTATACTCACTGGGAACCTCTTGAGCTGTTGGGTATGGTGAAATTAATCACGGTGGTCAGTTCATACTTCATTATACCAAAATTTATGTCACATCTATCATCTCATTTATCATCTCATTCTAAGACCATGTTTTCATAATTAAACGTGTCAACCAAGTAGACCATATTGAGAACTCGCAACAATCCATCTGTAAAATCCATCTTCCAATTGTTGCTTATAAATCGCCCTAGACTTTAACTACATCCAATATATCATCGATAATGATGATTACAAATCGATCTAATCCTTGACTTATCCACGCATAAGCATATAAGATCCTTCAAAATCGCTCACGTTTCTAGGTACTAACCTGCATCATTTCCTTTTCTTATCTTAACGGCTCTTATTAAATTTTGCTATGTTAACCTTTATGATTTGTCAAATTTTAATATTCTTATCGTCTTAGTAAAGGTATCCTAATGCATGAAGGTATTTATTATGACGATCGATTTCACGTTATAGGTTATATATAAATACTTTTAGACGCTGTCAAGTCTTCAGGCGGGGAGGTATTTTGAAATACCTTTATTAACCTTCAGACTTAACCACAATTACTTTATATACCAGTCTATGTGGTCACAATTTTATATTCACTACTAATTGCTTTAATCCTAATTACTTCATATCGTAAGGATGTTCTTACCTAGCATATCTCTTACTCCAATACATCTGGTATTCAGAACCAACATATCTCAAAGATTATCTCCTTTCGTATATTAATCATAACGAAACTCTGTCATTATTCATTCCATAAGTACCATCATTTGCTCCCTTAATTTCAACTATCGCACCCCTTTTTATTACTTAAAATCTCTATATCCCTATTCCGTTTATTTAATCCTCCTCTAATGGGGTACTCATTTATCAGGATTGTGCCCAATGATGAAGGCATTCGTGCCTTTTACTCACTTATGTGTGAATGAAGGCGGTATGAATAAATATGTGGCACCAGGATCAATGAACTTATGTACTTCGTTATTCATAACAAGTGTGGCATCTTACACCACATCCATGAAACATCAACAGTGTCCTGGTCCAAGACATCCTCTCGCCTTCGTCCAACAACCTACTTTCCTTTTTCCTTTCGGCTATGGCCTCCCTTTTTGTTGCAGCTATACCAACGAAGTTTTTTCTCTGTCTCTTTACCTTTCTGTGGGGCGATCTCGCCCAACTCTGTGCAATCAAAATCAATGGTCCGTCTTACCACACTTAACGACCATTTTCATCAATACAGTGTAGGTATAGACCTTACTTCCGTGGTATCTACCACACATCCTACACTGCTTACACTGCTCACTCTGCTTACACTGCTACACTACTTCGTAGCAGGTCAAGGTCTTCCAATCACAATGTCCCTCAAGAGTGCCAAAATTGGATGCATTGGGGCCTTACCAATTATCTTAGTCCATTACTCATCAAATCTAATCTTTTATCAACTGGTCTCTTTTTCGCTCTGACATCTCTGTCATTTCTCGATTTTCTTTTCTGTCTCTATTTCGGCCCTTACTATCTTTCCCAATCTCAGAGGCGTGCAACACATGATATTATTCACGCAACTGTATTCTGCGCACTGCCTCGACATAGATAGTATCTCACGGGCCAATCAGACTCTTATCGATAATTTGAGCATTCCATGAACTTTTGGGCTTTTCGACTCTCACTGTCCACAATATCGGGTTCATACTTGCCCAGGGATGTAATCTAAGATTCATATTCATCAATCAACCAATGACTATGAGCAGTGTAAGAAACTTTATCAATAAATTCCTTTAAGTAGTGCCCAAAATATTCAGTCACCAGAATACATCCAATAAGATTTCTCATCTTAGCTATGGATGTTTAACACTTAAGATGGGTCGAGCGGGTTTCAATCAATGCTCCGCTGCGCCCTCTGATCTTATGTCTACTCTGAGCAATTTGCTCCTCAAAATAATCTCCACACTCCGCTCCAACCTCACGAAGCGTGTCTCAATACTATCCGATCGCTCTGTCGGACTCTGAGAGGTATGCTTAACATTAACCTCTATTTCAATCTCATCCCGATTCTCATGGGTCAACTCAGCACGACTTAGCAGACTCAGGTCTACCTCTACGACCTCTGCCTCGTGCACTATCTCATCTTGAGTCTCATATCATGACTCATTCAATTTTCAGACCGATCTCTACGGTCTCGAGCATGTGTATTCGCCACTCTACCATAGCGGCTATCAGTTATAAAAACTATATTCTTGTATTCGAAACTAAAATCTTAGCCGCTATTCCATCGTGATATACACAATTGTATCTAAACAATGCACAGTACATGGGGATGTAATTTTACTTAACTACTAACACCGACTCATATCAGGCCAACTCAGCTCTGATACCATTAAATTTTCACGACCCAAATTACCTAAAAATCCCTACAAATTTTTCGCTTTTTCATTTCCTTACTCGTCGTGAACCTTTACACTACTAAACAGTTGGGCTATGATTCGGTGTTAGTCACCTCTCCCCTATTTACCATTCAGTTTATTTAAACTGAATACATCCCCAATATTACATCATATATAGTACTGTGCATCTATATGTTCAGATACGAAATTATACAAATGTGTATACCTGATATTGATAAGAAGCAGCGGATAACCGAATTGCGAAGCTATTGTCGCTCTTTTCTACTGAGTGTACCCTGTGGGGTGGAAAATGAAAGGGTGAGCGAAACGTGCTCAGTAAGGCAATAATGTAAGCAGGTAGATAACTATACTATCTACGTGCTGATAATGTCATGATGTAAAAATCGTTTACTTTCGGAGCATGAGGTAAGATCAAAACAATGCCACATGAATGTATATATCATATACAAGAAATCATGAAATCGACATATAAAGCACACATGGAAAATCATCATGTATGACATCTCATGCTCGTCATTAAAACTCATTTGTTTACTCACAAACTCATCACTTTGAAACTTATTTGTTTCATTATAAAACAACTTCATCAAGGTCAAACCCATCTCTCGGGAATACCTTGATTCATCAAATCAAATCTCTTTTAAAAACATAAATCGGGACTACCCCTCCATCGGGTTTGTCCTGGTCTATCCAGACCGTATGATATCATGTGAGGCATGTAGGTTACTGTATGAAAAATCGAGGACTATGGCCATACTATGTCCCTGTGATCCCAGGCACACGGATCTCGGTGTGCGGGGTATCACAACTGCAACAGGAGGTGGGGTCAAGTCCTACCCGCCAGAATATCGAGTAACATCGTAGAGTCATCATGACTGCACAGTACAGCGTACTCCGTGTGACATACACGGTACATCGTACTCCGTGGACCCATATCATAGTCTGGGGGTGCCTGTCGTAGGTCTTATCCAGCCCAATACTATGTCGATAACCAACCCATGTCTCAAAGTATATGTGCGAGCATCTCAACTCTCTGTGACACACAGTCTACAGGAGGCTTCCGCACGACTATATGCATGTCAACTCGCGTCTAGTGCGTTTATGTGAGCATCCTGCTGCCCGCCCCACACCAGGTCATAGGCTTACGGAGCTCCAGCACCACACTATGCATATCATGATATCTAAAATCTCGTGCGAGCGAAGCTTCAGCACGGTTTTGTGCACACACAAATTTCTCGTATGAGCAATGCTCCAGTACGGCTTTTCATGAGAATAAATCAGTAAACTTGAGTGCGAGTAAGACTCTAACACTCTTTTTATTCATGTAAATACCATAGGTGGCTTAATCTTAATAAAACATCTTTTTAAATAGTAACCGGTACAAACCGGTACCTTTTCGTAAAATTGACGAAATCAACAGCCCACCTATGTGTATATTTGCTTCAATCAAAGCAATATAATCATATAAAACATTAAAATCATGAAATTCATGCAATTTCATAGCCTTACTACCCTTTTTGAAATTTTCCTAACTGGGGGCAAAATAGTCATTTTCCTTTATTTATCTAAGCCCCGATTTTCGTAAAAATTATTACTTTATTTCTAGATGTTTTAATAAATTTCTAAGCCCTGTAAATCCCCTCTTAAAATACGCATAATTATCTCTATGCACCTACAAAATTCCCTTACCTCGATTCTCGTCGAGTCTGACCTTTCCTTTTCCACTGTTGTCATGTCGCGCAGTCCGATCTGCTCCTAATCAAACCTCCGGAACTGCGTATAATTATTCCTCAGGTCAGATATCATACAACTTAATTGTATTTAATACTTTCTGTGCTTAATTTAAATCATCGGGCCCATTTATCCCTATTGGGCCCGATTGCACTTTAATGGGCCTCGACCCATTTTCAGTCCGTTTATACTGTTTAAATCCCTTCTTCGGGTTTACTGGGCTCATTCAGCTTACCAATAATTATCGGGCTTCGTTCCAAACTCATTGGATAGCCCGTATACCATTTACGGTAATTACGTTGTAATTCCGATTAATATTCCTTTTATACAGAATTAATCCGTAAATTCTGTAAAATAATTGAAACTCTGTATTAAAGGACTCTAATTGTCGAAATTAAACTGTACTTACCCGATACGATGCGGGATACAAAAATCGAAGCTCAATCGGCTCTCGTTTGGGCTTTATCGTCGAACTGCACAATTATTATATTTAATCCCGGGTTACTTTTCGATTAAATATAATTTAAATAAATTCCTCAAAAATCAATTCGGTCACTTTTGACCTCGTATTGACTTACCCGAACTCCGGTGTATCCCCGAAAATCCTTTCCCTTTTTCCTTTTCCTCTTTTTCTCCTTTTTTCCTCTTTTTTTGGCTGAACCGGTTCAGTCCGGTTCAGACCGGTTCAGACCACCGGTTCAGCTCGGTCCGGTTCGGTTCAGTTTTGGCTGGTTCAGGCCGGTTCGATCGGTTCAATCCCCATTTGCTCATTCCGGCGCCGTCCAGTCGGTTCCCGGTGTGATTTTGGTGCCGTTCGGCTCGGCTACACCTGGGCATTCAGAATCGGGCCTCAGCTGGGGTCGAAACGCAGCCGTCGCCGGCGAATCACCTCTTCTCCCTCGCGGCTGCCACCTCTCGATCCGGCGGATTCCGGCGGTTTCGCCGGCCGATACTGGTCTCAAAAGGACCGGCTCCTCCTCCCGATCACGTCGGTACCCGCCGTTGGCCCCCAGCTGCCGTGGATCGCCGGTACCGACTCCGTTTTCCCCGCGAGCTTCTCTCCCTCCATTCGGCGATTTCCAGCCTCCTTAGCGCGCGTCGTCGGCGCTAATAGCTTCGCCGGCCTCTCCTCTTGCTGCTCGGCCCTTCGTCGGAGGTCAAAGGTCGCCGGTGGTGGCTCGTCGGTCGGCCACGCGCGGGTCTCCTTCTCCGTTTTCCTTGGTTCTTCTCTCTCCCCGATAGTTTTCATTTTCTGATTCTGATTCTTTTTTTTTTTAACAATTTGTTTTATTATTAAAATATTCATTAAATATTCAAATATATTGTAAAATATCTACAAAAATCTATTAATTTATTCCAAATAAATTAATTTAATTTAATTTATTTATTATATTTTTAATCATTTTTTCAGTATAATTTCTTCGTATTTTCGGGACATTGTCCCGGGTGACTTTTCGGTATTTCTAAAAATTTCGGATCTTGATCAATTGGACTCGAAATTGTATAATTCCTCATTATAGATCAAGATATTCTAAATCCTTATTTTTAATTAAATTTCTTATCGAATTTATCCCGACTTTCGGTCTTTTGACCGTTTTGCCCTTGCGCGTGTTCGGGATTAATTTAACCCGACTTCCCTTCACGAATACTCATTCATTTCGCATTTTAAATCCTTATCTCCTGTCCGAATCCCGTTTTCATTTAAATTTGTGAACATTTTTCTATCTCATAAAATTTACGATTTAATTTCGAGTCTTATAACAGATATCAGAAAGAAAGGAAACTTTTCATAAAATATAACAAATAAAGTTAACATGAACAGTGAATAGAAAATGGTAGCTAAAAAGATCTAATCGAAATGCTTAAAAGGAAAAAAAAAATAAAGCTACCTTAAATTACTCTAAAAACTACTCATAAATTACTCTACACTACTCCTACCCTAGACTACCTCCTACACTACTTCATTTTTTCAATTGCCACCATGTTCTATTTATACACACACTTAGGGGTACGATGGTAATTTTTTCATCCTAGATGAGTTGGCATTGTTTGGCCACTTGTCTTCATTTTATTTGTTGCAGAGTAGATATTTCCACGTCACTCGTCTTTTTGTCCAACTGGCTGTACGATGTGGCCCGACCTGTGTCTTCCAAAAGGTTGGCACGGTGCCCGTCGATCTTATCGATTCGGAGCAAATAAAATACGGACACCTGGCATCACGCGTGTCCAAACAATTGAGTTTCATTTTGCAAATTGGAAGTGGTCTAGTCTCCTTTAGCCTATTTTCAGCCCATTTTTGACTAAAATGACTGAGTTTCATCCGGATTTAATTTATCGGCACATTAAAGAATTTTAATTAAATAAAGGGGATAATTAATAAAAAAATTGGGGATTAAGTAATTAATTAGAAAATTAAGCACAAATAATTCTATTAAAAATAGAATTATCACACCCCCCAAATTTGAGCTTTTGCTTGTCCTCAAGCAAAGCAAAACAATTGCAGGAATGACAAGTACTAACATAATAATTTCCTCAACATTATCCTCAAAGATAAAGTACAAACTCTGATATCAAAGATTCATAATTACAAGTCCAACATTTAGAATCATTCAATCATAAGTCCTAACCCAAATTGGGCTCCTCGTGTGTGTGTGAAAATGTCAAAGCCACTTCACAGTACATTACCCGGATCAGATTATGCAAACACAGTGAATGCAAAGTCAATGACATGTGATAATTCCCATAAGTTTGCTTTTCACTTCTCTCTCCACTAATGTAGTCACACTTAACCAAAGATCAGTAGGACTTCATTAAACTTGTAAAGTAAGGCTGGGGCTAAGGTATGATAAAGTTGATTTAGGTTTAATTACCCTTTAAGATGCATTACTTCTAGGATCTTTATGTAAGAGCTCAAATTTATTTCTCCCAAACTTATTTATTTCTCTAAACTTTTTATTCTTTTTTTGTATTTTTCTTCTTCTTTTTCTTCTATTTCTTTTTTTTTCATTCATTCATTTTTTTTTTCGAATTTTCACTATCACCAGATACCTATATGTACAAAGCTCGCAATATATCCCAATGACTTTTCATGCTTTCGGGGTAAGGGATAGGAACTAAGTATTTAAGCTAAGGAAATTTATGCAGGTGTATTTACAGAGAAAAGCTTATTTGGCCCAGATGGGTGACTAGGGGTAAAATATGTACAAGGATGGCTAGAAAGGCTCAAATGATCCAACGATGGCCTAAATCATTTCTCTAATTAAGTGTGATCTAATATTTCACCTCGAGATCAGATCAAACAAATTCTAGAATATGATGCACAAAATCAATTGAACAAATGTAATCCTATGTCCACATAAGCTTTCTCTAAATAAATATACAGTTTCATGACATGACATGTGCATAAAATGAGGAAATCACAGTCAGAATCAAGACAAATTCAAGAATTCAACTTCATGCTTTTCCTATAATCATGTTTCTCAATCAATCAAAGTTAGACTAAATCATGGGGTCATATCATCGGAATATGGGAAAACTACATGCTACGTACTAAATCATCCCAGAATCAAACAATTTAAGCTCATATTTTTGAAATATTTTGAATTGTTTTTCAATTTTTCCCAAATTTTAGAAAAATGCTCAAGTGATATCTCCTCCCCCAAACTTAAAGTACACAGTGTCCTCAGGTGCAGATAATATAAACATTTAAGTTTAAGAATAGAGTACTCCCCTATCTGATGATGATGATGAGCAACCGAAGCTTGATTGAAAATGTAAAACTAGAAAAGAAATCTGCAAAAATAAATAAAGAAAGAAACAGTAGAAAAGAAAAAAGAAATGTACAAAAAGTAAATAGAGAGATTAAGCCACTTTAAATGCAGCTAAAGAAAATGACACTCAGCAGTAAGGCAAAGAGTAAGAGGATCAGCCAGAGTGGTAACAAAATATTGACAGTTAAATCCTCATTAACTTTATCTACTTCCCTCATTCTTTTGGATTTCTTATGCTCAAGCCTTATATCCTCCTCAATATCCATCTTAAAACACTCTTGAGAGTCATCAGGGTGCTTCAAAGGTTTGAAAACATGAAATGTCATCTCCTGATCTAGGACTCTCATAGTCAACTCCCCCTTTTGTACATCAATTAATGTTCTACCAGTCGCTAGGAAAGGTCTACCTAGTATGATGGGGACTTCCCTGTCTTTCTCCATATCTAGTACAATAAAATCTGCAGGAAAAATAAACTTGTCCACCTTTACTAAGACATCCTCAATGACCCCCTTCAGATATTTAATGGATCGATCAACTAGTTGAAGGGTCACTGTGGTAGGCTTGGCATCCCCTATTCCTAACTTTTGGTAAATTGACTAAGGCATCAAATTTATACTGGCTCTTAAATCACACAAGGCTCTACCAAATAACAGATTTCCAATAGTGTAGGGTATGGTAAAACTCCCGGGATCCTTGAGCTTGGGGGATAATTTCCTTCGAGTAATTGCACTGCATTCCTCAGTTAAAGCCATTGTCTCATATTCTTCCAATCTTCTTTTCCTAGAGAGAATATCCTTCAAAAACTTCACATAACTTTGCATTTGCTCTAAAGCATCTGCGAAAGGAATGTTGATATGAAGTTTCTTAAAAACCTTAAGAAATTTAGCAAATTGTTGTTCGAGTTTTTGATTTTGGAACCTCTAAGGAAAAGGTAATGGTGGTCTAACTGGAAGGGATGTAGTGGTACATGTGTAGCATCAGAGGACGAGGAAGGCTGTGAAGAAGAAGAAGAAGGTATAGATGAAGAAGCGCCTAGCTTTATTTTCTTTGTAGCCCGATCCTGATGTTCCTGCTCTTTTTGAGCTGTTTCATTAGAACTTAAGCATTCTTCAACTGTGTGTTGTTCAGGGCTGGACTTAACTTGTGGATCATCCAACTCTCTGCCACTCCTAAGGGTAATGGATTTCACAAGTTCTTTACTCTCCCTTTGTCTAATAGGGTTAACTTCAGTATTACGGGGAAGGGTCCTTTGTGGACGCTGGCTAAGAGCATTACCTTTTTGTCTAACCTGAACTTCTAAGTTCTTAATTAAGGTAGCTTGATTTTGTAGGATAGTCGTGAACAATTCCTCAAGCGAGGGCTTCTTCTCAGCTGCTAGTGCATGTAAATGTTGGGGCTGCATAAGTGGTGGTGGTGGTGGGGATAGATGAGGATGATTAGGTGAATGGTGTGGATATGGATGATGTGGTGGATGGTGTGGAAATTACTGATGTGGTGGTACAAGAACCGATGGAGCTTGAAAACTAGGGGGTCCTAGAGATATGGAGTTAGAAGATTACCCTTGATTTTGGCTCCAGGAAAAGTTATGATGGTTCCTCCATCCTGGATTGTAGGTGTTTGAAAAGGGTTTGTTCTGTTGCGTCTGAGAAGGGGCAACATATTGAACCGATTCTAAATTAAGAAGACACCTATCTACAGAGTATGCACCATCACACAGATCACAAGAGAGAAAATGACTTTGGACAGAATAAATAGGATTAGGACTGGTAGAAGGATTATGCTGGGTACTGAGTGACTCTACCTTCTTCGTAAGGTTAGCTATTTGAGAGGTCAAGGTAGACAGCGCGTCAAGCTAATAGATACCCATCGACTTCTTAGGCAGCTGCCTCTCCGAAGACCATGAATAGTTGTTAGCAGCCATCTTGTCTAAGAGCTCGTAAGCTTCCTCCTCTGTTTTACACATTAGAGCTCCACCCGTAGAAGCTTCAACAATGATCCTATTTTGGCTTGTAAGTCCGTTGTAGAAAGTTTGGACTTGCAGCCACAAAGGTAGGCCATGATGAAGGCACTTCCTAAGAAGATCCTTATATCATTCCCATGCTTCATAAAAAGATTCCAAATCGAATTGGGTAAAGGAAGATATGTCACTACGGAGTCTGGCCATTTTAGAGGGAGGGAAAAACTTAGTTAAAAATCGATGGGCTAACTCGTCCCATGTAGAAATGGATCTTGGAGGCAAGGAGGTTAACTAGTGTCTCGCCCTATCCCTAAGTGAGAAGGGAATAATCTAAGCCTAAGCGTATCATCAGATAATCCATTGTGCTTGAAGCTGTTGTACAGGTCCAGGAATTGCTCGAGGTGAGCATGTGGGTCGTCATGCGGAAGCCCACTGAACTGCGAAGAAGTCTAGATCATCTGGAGGATTGAAGGCTTAATTTTGAAATTGTTTGCAGGGATAGCTGGTGGCCTAATGCTGACATAATATCCTCTAATGGTCGACATTGCATAATCTCCAACAGTCCTAATTTCTCTATTTTCTGCCATGATGTTTTACAGTGAAGCTATTAATTTTCTAGAATCCTTTCTAATTTTTCTAAGTGTTCGTTCAATTTAAGGATCTAAAGGAAAGCAATCATAACTTCTGGCTCTGCACATGCAAACATAAAAAAGTCCTTAGAAATTTTTTTTTAAGTTCTTAACTTTTCAATTTCTTTTTTTTTTTATATAGAGAAAATTTTAACTAACCTAAACTAAGGCTCTAAATATTTACAACATACATATTTACAAACTAGAATTACACCTAAGCATAATTTCACCGACATCAATTACTAGCTAATTAAGACTTCACCGGCAACGGCGCCAAAAACTTGATACGAACTAGTCGTATTATCCGCAAGTGCACGGGTCATACAAGTAATAATGGGATTTGAGTCCCAGATTATCGTCCCACAGAGAAGTTGATTAGCCTAATTAACTACCGGTTAATCTTACCCTAAGTATATCCTAGAAAATTATGAATTTTTAAGGAGTGATCTACAAGGCTAACAATACTGAAAATAATAATAAAAACTATAAACTAAAGATAATTAAACCGAGCTAAAATTATGTACAGAGCTCCGAGCAATTAAAGAAAATACCTACAAAAGATAATAATTAAAACAATCAAAATTAATTAACGCAATTAAACTAAAATGCAAAATATGAAAATAAGAAACAAAATTAATTAAACTAAAATTAAACGATCCTAAAAATAAAATATGCATGTAATTAAACTAGTTAATAAAAATTGCAAATTAAACTACCCTAAAAACAAATAATGAAATAAAATCCTAGAAAAATTAAGAAACTAACTACAAGTCTAAATATCTACGTCACGACCCAAATTACCTAAAAATCAGAGTAAATTTTTCGTTTTTTCATTTATTATTTAATTCTTACCTTTCTCTCATTGTGACCATCCTACAACACAATTGGGCTATGATTCGGTGTTAGTCACCTTACGCTATTTACCATTTCATTTAAATAATCACATTCATATATCAGAGTTTACTATCTTTTGACTTTAAATAAATACATACACATTGGCATTTATAACTCTACTTCCCCGACATCATATCCGTATGTAGTACTGTGCATTGCATATTTAGATACAAAACCATGCAAATGTGTATACCTGTCTCTCGATGGGAAGCAGCGGATACCAAGCATGCAAGTCCTCAGCCGCTTACTAATTTCTGTGAGTGCTCTGAAAAGATGAGAAAATAAGGGGGTGAGCAAACCACACACTCAGTAAGGCAATTATACAAGTAAGTAGATAGCTCCACTATCTACATGCTCATAATGCCATGCCCTTAAAATTCCATTTCTTTTCATTAAAATCATCAAGCACAAAGTCATGCAAACATCAATGACTTAGTTTATCAAAACTATTTGTGCATATAGAAATCATGTAATTCATGCATCAAAGGCATTTTATGTGACATCATTAAATCATAATGAGCATGAAGTAAATCAAGATCATGCAGTCTTTCATGTCATGTAAGACAAATCATGAATTTGAAATGAAAGCATGGAAAACACCATCATGCTATTGCATTCAAATCATTTCATTAAAACTACAATAAAAACTAACCTTTCCGGGTCAATCATCTCATAAAACAATTTATTAAAATTCATTATAAAACTTCGGTTATAAAACCACCCTTCTTTCAGGGTCACATATCATAAGATCATAAAATCATAAAATCAGGGGCCTGACCCCTCTCTCGGGTCTACCCTGGTCTATCGACCAATAGTTATATCATGAGAGACAAGTAATTGATTATATCAATAATATCGAGGACTATGGCCATATCCTAGTGATGTCTGGCAACACGGTACCTAGTGTACGGGGTATCACACCTGAAACGGGAGGTGGGTCGTTCTACCCGCCAGAACAGCATAACACCAGGATTGCGAGGGCAAGGCTTGCTGCCTCATGGCTTATGCCACTCCACTCCAACAATCCCCACGGTACAGAGTACTCCGCGTGATATACACGGTACAACGTACTCCGTGAACCCAAGCTCAGTCAGGGGTGCCTGTAATAGGTCTTATCCACCTATATCATCTCTGTCTCAGTATGCACGTGTGAGCATATCATCTCACTGTGACACACAATCTACAGGAGGCTTCAACACAGCTATATGCATGTAATATAAATCCCTGTGTGAGCAAAGCTCTAGCACGGCTCCATGCATATTCATGATATCAGAAAACCTTGTGCGAGCGAAGCTCTAGCACGGTTTCATAAAAATCAGTAAAATCTGCGTATAAGCAGCGCTCCAGTACGACATAAACTGATTATAAATTCAAGTAAAATCCACGTACGAGCAATACTCTAGTACGGATATGAATAAAAACTCAGTGAAAACCTTGTACGAGAAAAACTCCAGTACAGTTTTAAAATGAATTATAAAACCATATAAAATTTCGTGCGAGTAATGCTCCAGCACGAATGAATGCTCAAGTAAATCAAAACTTCGTACGAGCAACGCTCTAGTACGGCTTTATGGATAAATACATCAAATCTCGTGTGAGTTACACTCCAGCTCGGCTTTTATACAATTATCATATCAAAACTAGATGCGAGCTAAGCTCCAGCATCGCTCATACATATCAAATTAGTAAAACTAGTGCGAGCAATCGCTCCAACACCTTTTTATGCATATCACGTCAAAAACAGTCAAAACCTGTCTAAACATGTCAAAACAGAGTGCGAGTTAGGCTCCAGTACTTCTCAGACATTTCACAATAATAAAATCAGTGCGAGCAACCGCTCTAGCACATTTCATGCATATGATGTCACACAAATCGGTGCGAGCAACCGCTTAAGCACATTTATGCATATTCACAAATGCAGATATAGTGCGAACTACGTGTCGACACTATCTGTTTTAATATAAACTTGATAGTTGACCTATTTTCCAAAGAAATTTTCATTTAAATATAAATAACACTTACGTAGTGTTATCATGTGAAATTCATGCAATTACTGGCCAATCTATCGATTTGCTTTGTTTAAAAATCAATAAAGTTCCTTAATTCAGAAATTACTTAAATCATGCATTTCGTGCATGTCATGCTTTCACCATCCTTAGGTGAACATCCCTCAATAGGGGTAAAATAGTTTTTTCACCTATTTCGATCATTAAAATCATTCAAACCATTTTTTAGGATCATTATACAATATCAATGTATACATACATATTCAGTGTACAGAAAAGCTATTAAAATACGCGTAGCTACCTCTGGCTACTCACATAATTCCCTTACTTCATTTTTCTGTACAGTCTGACCTTTCCACTGATGACTCGTCACGCAGTCTGATTTGCTTCCAATCCAATCTCCGAAACTGCGGATACACATTCATCAGGTCAAATACAATACAATTTAATTGTATTTCATATTTTCTGGGCTTAATTTAAATCATTGGGCTCGTTTACCCTTATTGGGTCCGATTGTACCATAATGGGTCTTAATCGACCTTAAGCCCGTTTACCACACTTTATTCACATCATCGAGGCCTATTGGGCTTATTGGGCCTAACAGTATTTATTGAGCCTCATTCTAAATTCTCGGATATCTCAATTTTGTATTTACGACAATTTATCCAATTTTCCAGAATTTAATTCATAAATACGGAATTTAAATCCGTAATTTATGCGATAAATATCAATCACGCATAACGATGTAAAATTGTCATAAATAAGGGTTACTTACCCGAGATTCCATGATAGTACGTAACTCAAAGTTGTCTCGAGCTCTCGGTGGATGCCAATTGTCGAGCTACACATTTAAATAATTTTTCGGGTAAATTTCCAGTCGGATATTAATCAAATTAAATATTTCAAAAATTAAATCGGTCAATTCGACCGCTTACCGACTTACCCGAAGCTCGATTGCATCACTGAAATTTTCCCCGATTTTTCCTTTTTTTCTTTTTCCCTTTTTCTTCCTTTTTTCCTTTTCTTTTTGGCGAAACCGGTTCGGTCCAATTCAACCCGGTTCAGACCGTCGATTTACGTCGACTCGGTTCGATCGGTTCAGGCAACATTTGGTCCTTTCGGCGCCGTCCGATCGGTTCCCTATGCGATTCCGCCACCAATCGACGTGCCACGACCTGGGCGTCCAAAATCGAGCCTCGGTGTGGCTCGAATCGGTGCCATCGTCAGTGAATCCAGCTTCTATCCCGCAGCACTCTTTCCGTCGATCTGGCATTTTTTGGCGTTTCCACGGCATGTCACCGCTGCTGTGATGTCGCCCGAGGTCGAGCAGTCTTCACCGGCCCTCGCCAGCCCCTAAGCGTGGTCGTCGGCCTGAGGGATTTGTTTCCCTCGGTTTTCTTGCTTCGCGTTTCGCCATTTCTGTTTCTTTTCCTCTCTATTTTCGAAAAATTAGTTTCAGTTTTTTTTAACTTTATTTATTTATTTATAATTAAATTTTATTATTATTATATTCAATTAAATATTATTATTTGGCAAAAATATCTAAAAAAAATTCTTATTTTATTCATTTAACCAATAAATAAATTTATCGGTATTATTTCGACTTTTCGATATATTTTTTAATTATTTTTCAGGATTATTTTTCGGTGTGAAATTTTCGATTTATTCCAATAAATTCATATCTTGATCAATTTAACCCAAAATTTAATTATTTCTTCATTTTTGATCAAGATTTCTCAATCCCATATTTTTAATTAAATTTTCTTATCCCAATTAATATTGAATTTCAATCTTTTGACCGTTTTACCCTTCACGTGTTCGGGAATACCATTTCAATCCTTTTGCATTTTTAAATGCACTTAGAAATTTCTATTCATTCCCTTTTGCCCTTACTATAAAAAATCGAGTCTTACAATCTCCCCCACTTAAGAAATTTGGTCCGCCAAATTAGAACCAAGGCAAATAGGTCCATACATAACTCCAGGTACGACTATCGTATCATATACTGTCATCCTCAAGTGACTTTCTCCGGAGTGTAATACTACCAACATACTTTGACTAGGGAGATCGTCTTAAACCTTAACACTTTCTCATTCCTATTTAATATCTGAACCGATTCTCCAATCATACGTTATACTTTCATTGAGCTAAGCTGTTGGAGCTCATATCCAATCACATATGCTGGATTCGAATAGTATTTCTGAAGCATCAAAAGATGGGACACATTGTGGATGCCTGCTTATTCAAGTGGTAACGCCAACTTACAGGCCTTATCTCCCACTTGTCCAATCTCACAAAGAATTCAATCTAACGAAACTCAATTTGCATTCTTTTCGAATCTCGTTATGTCCTTAGGACAAATAACTGCTAAGAATACTAATTCACCCTCGGTGAATTTCAATGGTTTTCCATCTCTTGTCAGCATAGCTTTTTTGTCTGCTCTGAGGTGTTCTTAATCTCTCACAAATCAACTGAACATCCTCAATCTTACCAATTCAGGAACAATTCTCTATCTATCACCCACTCCTTATCCAAATCGAGAAACAACTCCCTACGGCCATATAATGCCTCATAAAATTTCATCTCGATACTCAAGTGACAACTGTAATATTGACGAATTCGATTAATAATAACTGATTATCCTAGGAGCTTATAAAATCAACGGCACACGCTCTCATCACATCCTCCAGAACCTGTACGTCCTCTCTGACTGACCATCTGTCTGAGGACGAAAAGCTGTGCTAACACACAATCGGGTTCCCATAGCTTCCTAAAAAATATTCCCAGAATTGGAAAGTGAAGCGAGACTCCTTATTTGATATCATGCTCACTGGAACACTACATAATGTTCCACAATTTTCCATACACATAAATTCGCCGACACACTTAGAGTATCTGGGGATTTTCATAGCCAGAAGGTGGGTAAACTTAATCAATTTATCGACTATCACCTAGATAGCCTCGTGATTTATCCGGGTCCTCTATAACCCATCACGAAATTCATGGTAACTTGTTCCCATTTTCGTGTCAATATAGGTAGAGGTTGCAATAACCCTGCAACTTCTTTTGCTCTACCTTAATCTGCTAACATAGAAGACACTTCACCACAATCTCTACAATATCACTTTTCATATCTGACCACCAATACCCTTTTCAGATATTTCAATATATTTATTATTTCTCGGATGCACTGTATATCCCGAAGAGTGAGCTTCTGACAATAACACTATCTCAGTAACTACGGTCTTGGGGAGCACTTATACTGTCTCTGAACCTCTGTAAGTCATTATCTCTCACTGTGAACTCTGTCACTGTACCCTTCTGAATCTGACCCAAACTATCGACACCATGCCGATCATCACGCTAAGCCTGGCAAATCCGATCACTCAAATCCGGTTCTAACCTCAGGCTAGCTGTCACAAAATCACCGTCATCATCAGAAGGGATCATATCACTACTGAGGTTCACAACTGCTCTAGCAGCTCACGCTCCCTGACCATCATATGTGATACCATCTCGAGGCTCTTTCTGCTCAAGGCATCAGCCATTACATTTGCCTTTCCTGGGTGGTACAATGTTCACAATCATAATCCTTAGAAGCTCTAACCCTTTTGGTTACTCATATTCTACTCTTTCTGTGAAAACAAATACTCGTGCTTTTATGATCAGTGCATACCCGAAATTTCTTACCATTTAAGTGGTGGTGCCATACTTTAAGTGTAAACGCTACGGCTACCAACTCTAAATCATGGGTCGGATAGTTTCTCTTATGATCCTTGAACTAACTGGATCCATAAACGACTATCTTCCCATTTTACATCAATACACAGCCCAATCCTTATTTTGAGGTATCCATACACACTGAAACCTCTTGAGCTGTTAGTTATGGTGAGAATAATTACGGTAGTCAGTTTATTACTTCAATGTACCAAAACTCACTGAAGCTACTTTCATACTTATCATCCTACTCGTAAGCAATCATTTTCCAAATGATACATGTCAACTAAGCAGCCAATTTACAGAAACTCTCAACAACTCGTCTGTACGACAGTTTCCTGTTGCTACTCATGCTCTTCCCTAGACTTCGAATACATCAAAATATCATCACTAAAGATGACAACCAATTGGTCCAGTTAAGGTTTAAATACCTCATCGTAGTTGAGTTCCACTAAATATTTCAGTCACCCATATCCTTGACCTATGTATGCATAAATGCATAATGTCATTTTGAAATCGCTTCCGTTCAAGATACTAACCCACGCCATTTCCTTTTCTTATATTAACGACTTTTATAAAATTTTAATTTTTATACCTTCATGATTAATCGAATTCTATATTTCTTTATCGTACCAATAAAGGTACCCAAATTTTAAATGTATATATATTACGACTGTCGATTTCAATTTTTTTTATAGGTTATGTGTGCACTTCTAGATGTTGTCAAATCTTCAGGCAGGGAAGTATTTTGAAATACCTTTATTATCCATCAGACTTGACCACATGAACTGAGTGTAGATATATCCACCCTTATCCTTGGTGCAATTCATAGTCACTACATATCGAAGATATCCTTACCTTGCATACGCCTCTTATTCTAATATGTCTTGTATTTAGGATTTATCACATCTCAAAGCTTATCTTCTTTCATATATCACTTATAACAAACTCTTTCATTACTTGTCAAAACTTACAATACGCTTTTCAGTGATGTTTTCACCCCTATTTTCAACTTACAATCTCTATACCCATAGTCAGTTAGTGAAAATCAGCTAACTATTATCATCATCTTGTCTAAGGGTACAGGCTTCACATCTTTCACTAGCTTATAAGCAACTGAAGGCGGTATGAATAAATGCATGGCACCAGGATTAATTAAAATAATTATTTCATTATTTCTAACCAGTGTGGTATCTTCCACCACATCTTATGAAACATCAATAGTGTCCTGGTCCAAGGCATACATTCGCCCTCGTCCAACATCTTACCCCGTGACTCATCAAATCTAATCTTTTACCGAACTACCTTTTTCCCGTTTTGACATCTCTATCATTCTCTATTCTCTTTCTGTCTCTATTTCGGCCCTTACTACCTTTCTCAGTCTCAAAGGCGTGCAACTTATAATCTTATTCACACAACTGTAGTCTGCGCACTGCCTCGGCATAGGTAGTAATATCTAGTGGCCCATCAGACTCTAATTAACGATCTGAGCCCTTCCATGAACTTTCAGACATTTCGACCCACACTGTCCATAGTGTCGGAGTCATATCTACCCAGGAATATAAACTGAGTTTCATACTCATCAATCAATCAGTTCCTCTGGTTTAGAGTAAAGAATTTAATCTATAATTTTCCTTTAAACAGTGTCCGGGATATTCTGCCACCGGAATACATCTAGAATTATTTTTCAAGTCCATTCTGGATGTCTAACTCTTAGGATGGGTCAAGTGGATTTCAATCAATACTCCAACTCGTCCTCAAATCTCATGCATACTCTGAGCAATTAGCTCACAAAATATTCTCCACACTTCGCTCCAACCTCGCGAAGCGTGTCTCAATACTTTCTAATCTCTCTGTCGGACTATGTCTGATCTCTCTGTCGGGCTCTGTGGGGCATGCTCAATACTAGCATTTACATCAATCTCATCTCAAGTCTCATGTGGCGACTCAGTACGACTCTCAAGCCTACCTATATGGCCTTGAGTTCGTGTACTCGCCTCTCTATCATAGCGGCTATCAGTTAACGAGTCTATTCTTGCATTCATAACCAAATTCTTAGATGCACTTCCATCTCGATATACATAATTGTATCTAAACAATGCACAGTACATGGGGATGTAAACTTTCTTAACCACAAACACCGACTCATATCAGGCCAACTCAAGCTCTGATACCATTAATTGTCACGACCCAAATTACCTAAAAATCAGAGTAAATTTTTCACTTTTTCATTTATTATTTAATGCTTACCTTTCTCTCATCGTGACCATCCTACAACACAGTTGGGCTATGATTCGGTGTTAGTCACATTACACTATTTACCATTTCATTTCAATAATCACATTCATATATCAGAGTTTACTATCTTTTTACTTTAAATAAATGCATACACATTGGTATTTATAACTCTACATCCCCGACATCATATCTGTATACAGTACTGTGCATTGCATATTTAGATACAAAACCATACAAATGTGTATACCTGTCTCTTGATGGGAAGCAGTGGATACCAAGCATGCAAGTCCTCAGCCGCTTACTAATTTCTGTGAGTGCTCTGAAAAGATGGGAAAATAAGGGGGTGAGCAAGCCACATGCTCAGTAAGGCAATTATGCAAGTAAGTAGATAGCTCCACTATCTACATGCTCATAATGCCATGCCCTTAAAATCCATTTCTTTTTCATTAAAATTATCAAGCACAAAGTCATGCAAACATCAATGACTTAGTTTATCAAAACTATTTGTGCCTATAGAAATCATGTAATTCATACATCAAAGGCATTTTATGTGACATCATTAAATCATAATGAGCATGAAGTAAATCAAGATCATGCAGTCTTTCATGTCATGCAAGATAAATCATGAATTTGAAATGAAAGCATGGAAAACACCATCATGTTATTGCATTCTAATAATTTCATTAAAACTACAGTAAAAACTAACCCTTTCGGTTCAATCATCTCATAAAACAATTTATTAAAATTCATTATAAAACTTCGGTTATAAAACCACCCTTCTTTCTGGGTCACATATCATAAAATCATAAAATCATAAAATCGGGGGCCTGACCCCTCCCTCGGGTCTACCCTGGTCTATCGACCAATAGTTATATCATGTGAGACATGTAATTGATTATATCAGTAACATCGAGGACTATGGCCATATCACAGTGATCCCCGGCAACACGGTACCTAGTGTGCGTGGTATCACACCTAAAGAGGGAGGTGGGTCGCCTTACCCGCCAGAACAGCATAACACTAGGATTGTGAGGGCAAGGCTTGCTGGCTCGTGGCTTATGCCACTCCACTCCAACAATCCCCACAGTACAGCGTACTCCGCGTGATATACACGATACAATGTACTCCATAAACCCAAGCTCAGTCAGGGGTGCCTATAATAGGTCTTATCCACCCATATCATCTCTGTCTCAGTATGCACGTGTGAGCATATCATCTCACTATGACACACAGTCTACAGGAAGCTTCAACACGGCTATATGCATGTAATATAAATCCATGTGCGAGCGAAGCTCTAGCACAGCTCCATGCATATTCATGATATCAGAAAACCTCGTGCGAGCGAAGCTCTAGCACGGTTTCATAAAAATCAGTAAAATCTGCGTACGAGCAGCGCTCCAGTACGACTTAAACTGATTATAAATTCAAGTAAAATTCACGTACGAGCAATGCTCTAGTAATATGTATAAAAACTCAGTGAAAACCTCGTACGAGAAAAACTCCAGTACGGTTTTAAAATGAATTATAAAACCATATAAAATTTCGTGCGAGTAACGCTCCAGCACGAATGAATGCTCAAGTAAATCAAAACTTCGTACAAGCAATGCTCCAGTACGGCTTTATGCATAAATATATCAAATCTCGTGCGAGTTACACTCCAGCATGGCTTTTATGCAATTATCATATCAAAACTGGATGTGAGTTAAGCTCTAGCATCGCCCATGCATATCAAATCAGTAAAACTAGTGCGAGGAATTGCTCCAGCACCTTTTTATGCATATCACGTCAAAACAGTCAAAACCTGTCAAAACATGTCAAAACAGAGTGCAAGCTAGGCTCCAGCACTTCTCATGCATTTCACAATAATAAAATCAGTGCGAGCAACCGCTCTAGCACATTTCATGCATATGATGTCACACAAATCGGTGCGAGCAACCGCTCAAGCGCATTTATGCACATTCACAAACGCAGATATAGTGCGAACTACGTGTCGGCACTATCTGTTTCCATATAAACTTGATAGTTGACCTATTTTTCAAAGAAATTTTCATTTAAATATAAATAACACTTACGTAGTGTTATCATGTGAAATTCATGCAATTACTAGCCAATCTATCGATTTGCTTTGTTTAAAAATCAATAAAGTTCCTTAATTCAGAAATTACTTAAATCATGCATTTTGTGCATGTCATGCTTTCACTATCCTTAGGTGAACATCCCTCAATAGGGGTAAAATAGTCTTTTCACCTATTTCGATCATTAAAATCATTCAAATCATTTTTTAGGATCATTATACAATATCAATGTATACATACATATTCAGTGTACAGAAAAGCTATTAAAATACCCGTAGCTACCTCTAGCTACTCACATAATTCCCTTACATCATTTTTCTGTACAGTCTGACCTTTCCACTGATGACTCGTCACGCAGTCCGATTTGCTTCCAATCCAATCTCCAGAACTGCGGATACACATTTATCAGGTCAAATACAATACAATTTAATTCTATTTCATATTTTTTGGCTTAATTGAAATCATTGGGCTCGTTTACCCATATTTGGCCCGATTACACCATAATGGGCCTTAATCGACCTTAAGCCCGTTTACCACACTTTATTCACATCATCGAGGCCTACTGGGCTCATTAGGCCCAACAGTATTTATTGAGCCTCGTTCTAAATTCTCAGATATCTCAATTTAGTATTTATGACAATTTATCCAATTTTTTAGAATTTAATTCATAAATGCGGAATTTAAATCCGTAATTATGCAATAAATATCAATCACGCATAACGATGTAAAATTGTTGTAAATAAGGGTTACTTACCAAAGATTCCATGATAGTACGTAAATCGAAGCTGTCTCGAGCTCTCGGTGGATGCCAATTGTCGAGCCACACATTTAAATAATTTTTCGGGTAAATTTCGAGTCGGATATTAATTAAATTAGATATTTCAAAAATTAAATCGATCAATTCGACCGCTTACCGACTTACCGAAGGTCGATTGCATCACTGAAATTTCCCCAATTTTTTCTCTTTTTCTTTTTCCCTTTTTCTTCATTTTTTCCTTTTCTTTTTGGCTAAACCGATTCGGTCTAGTTCAACCCGGTTCAGACCGCCGGTTCAGCTCGGTTCGGTTCGACCGGTTCAGGCAACATTTAGTCCTTTTGGCACCGTCTGGCCGGTTCCCTGTGCGATTCCCCCACCAATCGGTGCGCCACAGCCTGGGAGTCTAAAATCGGGCCTCGATGTGGTTCGAATCGGAGCCATCGCCGGCGAATCCAGCTTCTCTCCCGCGGCACTCTTTCCGTCAATGTGGCATTTTCCAGCGTTTCCACGGCGCGTCACAGCCGTTGTGGTGTCGCTTGAGGTTGAGCTGTCTTCGTCATCCCTCGTCGGCCCCTAAGCATCGTAGGTGGTCATCGGCCTGAGGGATTTGTTTCCCTTGGTTTTCCTGCTTCGCGTTTCACCATTTCTATTTCTTTTCCTATATGTTTTTGAAAAATCAATTTCAGTTTTTTTTTTTAACTTTATTTATTTATTTATAATTAAATTTTATTATTATTATATTCAATTAAATTTTATTATTTGGCAAAAATATCTAAAAGAAATTCTTATTTTATTCATTTAACCAATAAATAAATTTATCGAAATTATTTCGACTTTTCGGTATATTTTTCGATTATTTTCGGGATTATTTTTCGATGTGAAATTTTTGATTTATTCCAATAAATTCATATCTTGATCAACTTAACCCGAAATTTAATTATTTCTTCATTATTGATCAAGATTTCTCAATCCCATATTTTTAATTAAATTTTCTTATCCCAATTAATATTGAATTTTGGTCTTTTGACCGTTTTACCCTTCACGTGTTCGAGAATACCATTTCAATCCTTTTGCATTTTTAAAAGCTCTTGAAAATTTCTATTCATTCTCTTTTGCTCTTACTATAAAAAAATCGGGTCTTACAGTCTAAAACATTAATTCTAAATTAATCATAATTATATCTAATTACTAACTTAACAAAAAAATCTAACTAATGCATGAGAAATATTTTTTTGATTTTTTTTCAATTTTAAACTAAAAACTAAATTAAAATTTCATGAATCAAATTAAATCTAATTTAATTCTAAATACAACTCATAAAATCTACACTAAAATTAAGTCCTAAAACCTATGATATAAAATCAACAATTAACATAAATTAAAACTAACAATTAAATTAACAAACAAAACACTATAACTAACCTATTTAACAATTAACCTAACCTAACAACTATTGCAAGGAATGGAAATACTAATAAAAATGCATTAAACTAAAAAATGGCAAAAGTGAAATGTGGCCAAACATGGCCTTAACAAGGAAGCCAGCCGAGTGGTCCCAACCATGCATGTACTGTTCATGTCTCTTCTACATTCCCAGGTACTACTCCAGGTAAGGTCTACTTCTGTTGTCCGCTACTTGTCCTCGGTCTGCCCAGCTAATGTACAGGTGCTCCAGCTGCTGTCCTCGACTGCTACATCAGGCGCTAGTCGCACATTCCCTTGTCATTACTTGTCAAACTTACAATACACTTTTTAGGGGTGAAAATATCACTATCTTAAGATAGCTATCTTAACAACATAGTTTGCAGCCGAATCAATCTATTCTCACATATTACTTCAAAATTATTCATATTCCATTGAATAAAATCAGTTGATGTATCCCTTTTTTACCCCGTTTTCAACTTACAATCCCTATACCCATATTCAGTTAGTGATAATCAACTAACTATCATCATCTTGCCTAAGGGTACAGGCTTCACATCTATTATTAGCTTATAAGCAACTGAAGGCGGTATGAATAAATGTGTGGCACCAGGATCAATTAAAATAATTACTTCATTATTCACAACCAGTGTGGTATCTTCCTCCACAACACATGAAACATCAGTAGTGTCCTGGTCCAAGGCATACACTCGCCTTCGTCCAACATCTTATTTCCATGGTATATACCACACATCCTACACTGTTCCGTAGCACGTCGGGGTCCTCCAATCACAATACCCCTCATAAGTGTTGAAATTAGATACACTGGGGCCTTACTAATCATCTTACCCCATGACTCATCAGCTCTAAGCTTTTACCAAACTACCTTTTTCCCGTTCTGAAATCTCTGTCATTCTCTATTCTCTTTTTGTCTCAATTTTTACCCTTACTACCTTTCTCAATCTCAAAGGCGTGCAACTCATGATCTTATTCACACAACTGTAGTCTACGCACTGCCTCGGCATAGGTAGTGATATCTAACGGCCCAATCAGACTCTAATTGACAATCTGAGCCCTTCATGAACTTTCAGACATTCTGACTCTTGCTGTTCATAGTGTTGGGGTCATATCTAGGCAGGTATATAAACTGAGTTTCATACTCGTCAATCAACTAATTCCTTTGGGTCAGAGTATAGAATGTTATTTGTAATTTCCATTAAGCAGTGTCTAGGATATTCTGTCACCGAAATACATCTAGAATTATTTTCCATGTCCATTTTGGATGTCTAACTCTTAAGATGGGTCGAGCGGACTTCCACCAATGCTCCACCTCGCCCTCAAATCCCATGCATACTATGAGCAATTAGTTCCATAATATTCTCCACACTCCGCTCCAACCTCACGAAGCGTGTCTCAATACTGTCTGATCTCTCTATCGGACTCTGTTCGATCTCTCTATCGGACTCTGTGTGGCATGCTCAACATCAGCCTCCACTTAAACCTCATCTTGAGTCTCATGTGGTGACTCAGTACGACTCTCAGGCCTACCTCTACGGCCTCGAGCTCGTGTACTCAACCTTCTACCATATCGGCTATCAGTTAATGAGTCTATTCTTGCATTTAAAAATCAAATTCTTAGCTGCAATTCCATCTTAATATTCACAATTGTATCTAAACAATACACAGTACATGAGGATGTAAACTTTCTTAACCACTAACACCGACTCATATCAGGCCAACTTAGCTCTGATACAAAAAACTGTCATGATCGAAATTACCTAAAATCACTACAAATTTTTCGCTTTTCGATTATTATTTAATTCTTACCTTTCTCTCATTGTGACCATCTTACCATGCAGTTGGGCTATGATTCGGTGTTAGTCACCTCTCACCTATTTACCATTCCATTTCGATAATCACATTCACATATAAGAGTTTACTATCTTTTAACTTTGACTAAATACATTCTCAATGGTATTTACATAACCTTACATCCCCGACATCATATACGTTTACAATACTGTACATTACATGTTCAAATACAAAACTATACAAATGTGTATACCTGACTCTCGATGGGAAGCAGGGGATACTAAGATTGCAAGTCCTTAACCGCTCACTAACTATTGTGAGTAATCTGAAAAGATGGGAAAATAAGGGGGGGGAGCAAACCACGCGCTCAGTAAGGCAATTATGCAAGTAAGTAGATAGCTCCACTATCTACATGCTCATAATGCCATACCCTTAAAATCCATTTTTTTCATTAAAATCTCAAGCACAAAACCATGCATACATCAATGACATAGTTTATCAAAACTATTTGTGCATATAGAAATCATGTAATTCATGCATCAAAGGCATTTTATGTGATATCATTAAATCATACTTAGCATGAGGTAAATCAAGATCATGCATCATTTCATGCCATGTAAAACAAATCATGAGAAACAATTCTTTTCGTGAATCTTATCATTAACGCATGGAAAACTCATCATGCTACTGCATTTAAATCATTTCATTAAAACTGCAGTATGAAATAACCCGAAGGGTTTAAGCATCTCATAAATCAATCTCATCAAAAATTCATTATAAAATTCTGTTATAAAAGTCACCCTTCTTTCAGGGACACTGTCAAGCCCGAAAACGTAAAAAATGGGCAATTTTTAAAACTTTTTAACCTATTTAACTGAGTTGTGTTCCTTTCTATGTCAGTTTCTTAACTTTTATCATTTTATAAAAATTCGACAGCATAACGACTGTATTTTGACTTAACCTAACCTGCAGAGTTTAAAACATAGTTTATAATTTTCAACCCACATCCGCAACACCATTTTCAATTCTATTCCAGGATCTCATAACATCTATAACATATATTCATTTTACGTAATAAAAACTCTATACATAAATATAATCCCTTACAACTATTACATCCCGACTGTAATATACATTAGTGTCTATGCTATACATCGTGTCTGGAACAAAAGTAAAGCTATAGCTCGTCGCTACAAATGATTTGACAAAAGGTCAGATTGCCTCGTCCATGACCTCTAGCGCATGAGTGCAGTCGAATCACTGTAGGAAATCTGGAAGATGGAAAGGAAAGAGGGTAAGCTTTTCAGGCTCAATAAGAGATACATTTAAAGTAACCTTAATACTTAAAACAAGTAAAACACGTGGTTTTACAAATCAGTATAAACATGTACTAGAGTAGGGATGCTTGAATTCATAAAAGTAGTAAAAACATGCTTAAATCATAAGTTTACACATCATACATCTTTTTTGTAAAACTCATATATAGTATGCATATCAAGTAGTGGAAACAAGTGAAAAGCATCTCAAAACTCAATCATGCATATCATAACATGCTTATCACTTTGAAAGTGAAATCGTACTATCATATGCACATTTCATAAAACATAACTCATAAGCTACCTTTAAAATCACATCATAGAAAAAAACATGTGCTAAAATACAAATAACACATAAGGTAGTATGAAATGTAACATATTCTGTTTTCTCTTGGAGACATGGCTTTATCATAACTGGCCCCGAAGGACATCATTAACATAACTGGTACATATGGCCATAGTACAGGGAACTGTAAGACTGGATCAGGGTCGTACAGTGCCATAATGGACTGTGTGGTATGGGGCTATGGTGGGGTGACTCATTACGTGCCTGCAAAGGACTCGCAGTCTCTAAGCAGTCTCAACGCATGAACTTTAAATGGTTACATGGTACCACAAGTCATCTCATCTCATTAGAGTCCTGCCCGTTCCCTGGCCATCAGCTAGAAAGATCCTTGATCGTCTTTGTACCATTTTCTCATCGTAAAAGATCGACCCCAGATCACTCTGACCTCATAACATCAGTACTTCGTGCCATAGTCTCAAAACATTAAGCATGTTTTTCATAAACACATATATCTTGAGTATATATGTACCCCATATAATGAAAACATAGTTTCGTAAAAAATTCCTGGGAGTTTAACCCGTAAACTCATGAAAAACATACTATGCTTTCATTTCATAAGTGAAAATCACTTTTATATACATAAACATATATACTAAAATGTATCTCATGCAATAAAAGTCATTTTGAAAAGCTTAGATAAGTTTATTCCGGTTTTGAGTGAATAGTACTCTTTTCAACTTTCGAGAAAGCTCTTTTTCATGAAAAGTCAACTAACTATCCACATAAACATTTGGTAGGGTTGAGGAGTACTAATGCTACTCTAAATTATATCCCTTACCTCTTAACGTCGAAGGTAGTGCACGTTCCTCGATTTTTGAGCTCACCTCGAAATGCGTATCGATAATTGAGCTGTCACATACCAAGTTATCTCATCACATATAGCTCAAATTCATGTTAAATATGTGGTTACATCTAAAATGTTGACTAAAAGTTGACTTTTTGCTACTTTGCTCATTTTGCTCGGTTTTATCAGTTTAAGCCTCGGTTTTAAGCTTTCTTAACATATTCGACACCTTTAAATTTATTTTCAATACCTCTACATCATGTCTTACATTCGAGAAACTGATTCCACTTCAAACAAGACCTTAAAGTATTGATTCTTGCATTATTTCGATAATTCACCTAGTTAAACACTAAACCAAACTTTTACAGTATAATTTTAACTATAAATTCATTTTAATTGCATCCAAATTCATCATTCCAGTAGCTAAATCATGCTGGCAGTAATTGAACTTAATCATAAAAATTAATTCATCAAATTTCCTTTAACTAAAAATCATCCACAATCACTAAATAACAACCTATCTCATAGTCATCACTATACCTCAACTTCTTCACTCCTTTGACCAAGTTTGACTTCGGTTTTAGGTCTCCAAATTGCCACTCAGCTATAACGCAACATGTATAGATCTTAGAAGTGTTCAGAATCATCCATGAACCTCATCAAATTCATCCAAAAATTGAATTTTTGCTTACCTTGGAACAGGGTAGTTTTCTGTCCTGTTCGTCTCTCTAACTTTTCAGGGGGTAAATAACTTTTTTTAGGTATGAATTTTATAGGGGAGGAAGAGTAAGATTTCTTATAAAGGGACCGTTGCCTGAAAATGGTCGGAAGGTGGCTGAAAAATTCATGCCAGTCAAAATCAGAGGTAACGTCTGCGGCAGAATGGGTGAGGGATAACTCTCGAGTTTTGGAACAGTTCGGGATGGTTCTTACCTTTTTATGAAGCTTATCTAGTTGAATTTCAATCTGGAAAATATAAGAGGCAAAGCAAATCTAGAAGGTCATCAAATGAGATTATTTGCATTGGCTAACAGTTTACTAAGTGCAGGGGAAATGACTGTTCTGTTTTATAAAATTTACCAAAATTAATCCTGATCAGATTTCTTCAAAATTCCATTTCGCAATTGTTATAATATGTCTATAGTATGTCCCATAAAAATTTTGGGGTCACTTGTTTAAGAAACATTTCACGAACGAGCTCATTTTGCGCAATTTGGCCAATACCGAGCAAAATGAAAATAAGCTTTCGGTTAGCTTTAAAAATTTATTTGAACCCCTAAATCTCCATATTTCTTCATGATTTTTTTATTTCCCATGTCACTTTCACCTTATAATAATTTTCTATGGCCTCGGAATAATTTTCACGAATTTTTAAAATTTTATTCAGATTTATTTCCCTTATTAGGTCCATTTTCTCGATTTAATTTAAAACCCGAGTTTAACTAACTTTTGCATTTCCAATCACTTAGTTTTCCCTTCTACACATCATTCCATGCATGAACATGACATTTTTAAGAAATTCTCGGGTCTAGGACCTTACCTCGATTTGCGTGTCATTGGGTCCCACGCTACAATCGAGTACTTTAATCGTCTACGGGCCTGTAAAACGTTACATTGAGCTATAATTTACTTCTCATAAGCATCATAATATGGAAAAATATCGGGTTTCACATTTCTCCCTACCTTTTAAGAATTCAGTCCTCTGAATTCAAGCTGGTACATCGAATAGATGAGGGTAGTTCTTCCTCATTTGTCTCTCTAGCTCCCAGGTTGCTTCCTTTGTCTCATGGTGTCGCCAGAGAACCTTCACTAGTGGGATAGTCTTAGATCGTAGCACTTTCTCCTTCCTGTCGAGAATCCGGATCGGCTGCTCAACATAACTCATGTCCTTATGAATCTCTAGTGGCTCGTACTCGATGACATGAGAAGGGTCCGGATGATACTTCCTTAACATCGAAATATGGAAGACATCATGAATACTCGACAACTATGCAGGTAGTGCTAGCCGATATGCTACATCTCCCACTTTACTCAAAATCTCGAATGGACCAATGAAGTGAGGACTCAGCTTTCCTCTTTTCCCGAAACGTACTACACCTTTCATCGGTGACACCTTAACAAATACGGAGTCCCCAACCTGAAACTCAAGAGGACGTCTTCGCACATCTGCATAACTCTTCTGTCTACTCTGTGCCGTCCTCAACCTATCGCAGATCAATTGAACAGCACTACTTGCCTGTTCAACTAACTCGAGAGCAAGGATCTTTCTGTCGCCCACTTCTTCCCATGCAATCAGGGATCAGCATCTCCTCCCATATAGAGCCTCGTATGGAGCCATTCTAATGCTAGCCTGACAGCTGTTATTATAAACAAATTCTGCAAGAGGCAAGTGGTCATCCCATGAGCCCTTAAAGTCTAAGGCACATGCTCTTAACATATCCTCTAAGGTCTATATAGTCCGCTTGGATTGACCATCTATCTAAGGATGATAAGCGGTGCTTATGTTCAGTCGAGACCCCATAGCTTCTTGAAATCTAGTCCAA
Source organism: Firmiana major (assembly GCA_033439115.1). NCBI lineage: Eukaryota > Viridiplantae > Streptophyta > Magnoliopsida > Malvales > Malvaceae > Firmiana > Firmiana major. The sequence goes on from CM065898.1 coordinate 36,424,335, forward strand.
AATCTAGAAGTAAAGCGAGAATCTCTATCAGATGTAATGCTCACAAGTGCCCCATGCAACCGTACTATCTCTCTGACATATAAATCAGCTAGCTTATCCAGTGAATCTGTGCTCTTGATGGCAAGGAAGTGAGCGCTCTTAGTCAGTCTGTCCATAATCACCCAGACTGCATCATGACCTCTCTGGGTCTGTGGTAACACCATAATGAAATCCATCGTAATATGCTCCCATTTCCATGTAGGAATCGGTAGTGACTTCAACAGTCCTACAGGTCTCTGGTGTTCAGCTTTAATCTGTTGACAAACTAAACATCCGGCTACAAATTCTGCCATATATCTCTTCATCCCAACCCACCAATACACCTTTCGAAGATCCTGGTACATCTTGGTACTGTACGGGTGCATGGTGAATCTAGATCAATGGGACTCCTTCAATATGCTCTGTCTTATGGTGTCATCGTGTGGCACGGAGATACAACCTCTATATCTCAGTAATCCATCATCACTGATTGTAAACTTAGACTACAATCTCTCATCTGCCCGGCTAACCATATCCAGTAATTTTTGATCATTCCTCTGTCCAACTCTAATCTGATCTAATATACTGGGCTCCATCCGTAAGCTAGCCATGTATCCATGCTCAATCTCATCTACATTGATCCTGAGCTCAGCGAACTGTCCCAACAAATCCCACTCTCTAATCATCATGTAGGACACCATACCCTTTCTACTCAAGGCATCAGCTACCACATTGCCTTGCCCGGATGATATAAGATCTCACAGTCATAGTCTTTCAGGAGCTCTATCCATCTCCGCTTTCTCATATTGAGTTCCTTCTGATCAAACAAATACTTGAGACTCTTGTGGTCAGTGAAGATTTGAAATCTCTCTCCATACAAATAATGCCACCATATCTTGAGTGCAAAAACTACTGCGGCTAACTCTAAATCGTGAGTGGGGTAATTTCGCTCATGATCTTTTAGCTGACGGGATCCATAAGCCACCACTCTACCATGCTGCATAAGCACACAGCCGAGACCCTAGTGGGAAGCATCATTGTATACCACATATCCCCCAGAACAACTTGGAATGGTCAAGACTGGTGCCGTAGTCAATCGACGTTTGAGCTCATGGAAGCTCTGCTCACATTCCTCAGACCATGTAAACTGTAGCTCCTTACAGGTCAGTCTGGTCAATGGAGCTACTATCCGTGAAAATCCCTCGATAAATCGTCGGTAATACCCTACTAATCCCAAGAAGCTTTTGACTTTCGTAACTGTCCTCGATCTTTCCCATCTCACTACTGCATCTACTTTGGATGGATTTACAGACACCCCGTCCTTATATACTACATGTCCGAGGAAAGAAATCTGCTCTAGCCAGAATGCACATTTACAGAATTTACCATATAGTTTCTTCTCATGGAGAGTCTGGAGCATAATCCTCAATTGCTACTCGTGCTCTTTTTGGGATCTAAAATAGATCAAGATGTCATCGATGAATACTATCACAAATCTATCCAGGTATTCTTGAAAAACATCAATCATAAGGCTTATAAATGCAGCTGGGGCATTAGTCAGTCCAAAGGGCATCACCAAAAACTCGTAGTGCCCATATCGAATCCTAAAAGTTGTCTACGGTATATCAGCCTCCTTAATCCTTAGCTGATGGTAACCCAATCTCAAGTCTATCTTCGAAAACACTGAAGCCCCACTCAGCTGATCAAACAAGTCATCTATTCTCAGTAAGGGATACTTATTCTTAACTGTTGCTTTATTTAAAAGCCTGTAGTCTATGCAAAGGCAGAGACTACCATCCTTCTTTCTGACAAACAGTATCGGAGCACCCCATGGTGACACACTAGGTCTTATAAACCCCTTATTGAGTAGTTCTTCTGCTTCTTTAATTCCTCCAATTCTACCAGTGCTATTCGATAAGGTGGCTTAGAGATGGGTTGAGTATCAGGTGCTAGCTCAATGGCAAACTCAACTTCTCTCTTAGGCGGTAACCCCGGTAAGTCATCTGGGAATACATCGGGAAACTCACATACCACCTGAACATCCTGTATACTTGGTGGTTCCCGACTCTCATAAAAAATAAAGGCAATGTATCCTTCACACAATAAAAACATTATACATTAATCTTACACATATTTATCATATCTTCACATAACACATAACACAAAAACTTTCATCACCATGCACTTTTATTTCTTTCTCGCAAAACATACATTGAACTTTTCTAGTAAGGAGAAGGTCAAAGTCTTAGTGTAGTAGTCTAAATTCACACGATTGGTAGCTAACCAATCCATGCCTAATATTACATCAAAATCCTTCATGCTTAATAAAACTAGATCTGCTAGAAATTTCTTATCCCCTACCATGATTTCAGAATCCTTCCATATCATATCAGTCTTATGCACTACGTGAATGGGTGTACTTATATGTAACATCTAATATAGTGACTCAGGTTTCCTATTCAACTTACATGCAAATTTTGGTGACACAAAAGAATGTGTGGAACCTGGGTCAAACAATACATGTGCTTCATGGTTACAGACAAGGAGAGTACCTTTTATGGTGTCAGAGGATGTATCGACTGTCTCCTTATCAATGGCATAGACTCGACCTTGTGAGTTAGCCTTCTTACTTTTGTCTGCCACTGTGGCTCTCTTCGGTGGTTCTTACCTTTATGGAGCCTGAACCAGTCTCTCAATCGGTCTAGGTGTCTCTCGAGGTTCCTAAGACCACATAAGGGGATAGTCTCTCATTATGTGCCCTGCTTCACCACATTTGTAGCAAGTAACTGTACCCGCTCACACGGTCCAAGGTGCAACTTGCCACACGTCTTGCATCGTGGCACTCTCATCTCAGAACCTCTGATAACATCTGTAGTACCCATTGTAGTCTTGGGCTTACCAGCCCTTATATGAGGTCCTTCCACCCTTTGTCTCTTGGGCTGACCCCCTCTCAAATCATGTCGGGAAGTAACTACTCTCTTCCCCTTATCTCTGACAGATCTCCTGAAACCATGCTCTGCTTGAGTAATATCCAAGCCCCTCTCTATCTCTTGGGCTCGCCTTAGAGCATCTCTGAAATCTACAATGTTCTAACCCAATAGTCTATCTCTGATCCCGGATCTCAATCCTCCCAGAAATCTCTCTATCTGACGCTCGGGATCCTTACTGTCTCTAGATCGTATCTCATCAGGGTCGTAAATCTGTTCTCATACTCATCTACTGTAGAACTTCCCTGTCTCAAATCAAAAAACTCTGTTTGCATCCTCTTTCGAGCTGCATGCGACACATACTGCTCTCGGAATGCGACTAAGAAAGCATCCCATGTGATTTCTAAGGGATCCTCAGCTAATATCGTCTATGTAGATCTCCATCAAAACTTAGCCTGGCCCTTCATCATATAACCAGCCATGGTCACTCTCTCCCTATCAGAACACCCCAACAACTAGAAGATCGCCTCAATATCCACTATCCACTCCTCAGCCTTAACCGGGACCTTAACCCCTGTGAACTCCGGAGGATGCATGCCTAAGAAATCTTGTACCCTCTAAGTCTCTTTGTCATCCCTATGCTGGGGAACTGTTGGCTGAGAGGCTAGGGCTACTGGAGGAACTGGTGGTGGAAGAGGATCAGGCGTAGGAGTAGTTGTATCTGCGCCAGGTGTACGTGTCCCAAATTACTGGGTAAACATGGTGGTAAGAGCTGTAAGTCCTTCCCTCATACCCTGTACTGTCTCCTTGAGCCTCCTTACTCTCTCTCTCTCTCAGTAGGGCTCTCGGGTTAAGGTGGGGATAGGGGAGCGGGTTGAGCCTGTCTCCGTGGATGACCTCATCTACGATTCATGATTAGTGATCTACTATCTGCACAAAATCCAAGAACTTGGTCCTACTTTGCTAGATATGCTTACTTTATTACCAGACTAACATAGACACTTTGGGATGTAATCTAATCCTACTTCTAGACACAGACAGTATCACACAACTATTGCTCTGACACCATGAAAATTGTCACGCCCAAAAACGCGAAAAATGGGCAATTTTTAAAACTTTTTAACCTATTTAACTGAGTTGTGTTCCTGTTTATGTCAGTTTCTTAACTTTTATCATTTTATAAAAATTCGGCAGCATAACGACTGCATTTTGACTTAACTCAACCTGCAGAGTTTAAAACGCAATTTATAATTTTCAACCCACATCTGCAACACCATTTTCAATTCTATTCCAGGATCTCATAACCTCCACAACATATATTTATTTTGCGTAATAAAAACTCTATACATAAATATAATCGCTTACAACTATTACATCCCGACTGTAATATACATTAGTGTCTATGTTGTACATCGTGTCTGGAATAAATGTAAAGCTATACCTCGTCGCTATAAATGATTTGACGAAAGGTCGGACTGCCTCGTCCACGACCTCTAGCGCGTGAGTGCAGTAGAATCGCTGTAGGAAATTTGGAAGATGGAAAGGAAAGGGATGAGCTTTTCAGGCTCAATAAGAGATACATTTAAAGTAACCTTAATACTTAAAACAAGTAAAACACGTGGTTTTACAAATCAATATAAACATGTACTGGAGTAGAGATGCTTGAATTCATAAAAGTAGTAAAAACATGCTTAAATCATAAGTTTACACATCATGCATCTTCTTAGTAAAACTCAATTATAGTATGCATATCATGTAGTGTAAACAAGTGAAAAGCATCTCAAAACTCAATCATGCATATCATAACATGCTTATCACTTTGAAAGTGAAATCGTACTATCATATGCACATTTCATAAAACATAACTCATAAGCTACCTTTAAAATCACATCATAGAAAAAAAACATGGGCTAAAATGCAAATAACACATAAGGTAGTATGAAATGTAACATATTTTGTTTCTCTTAGAGACATGGCTTCATCATAACTGGTCCTGAAGGACATCATTAACATAACTGGTGCATATGGCTATAGTACAGGGAACTGTAAGACTGGATTAGGGTCGTACAGTGCCCTAATGGACTATGTGGTACGGGGCTATGGTGGGGTGACTCATTACGTGCCTGCAAAGGACTCGCAGTCTCAACGCATAAACTTTAAATGGTTACATGGTACCGCAAGTCATCTCATCTCGTCAGAGTCCTGCCCATTCCCTGGCCATCGGCTAGGAAGATCCTTGATCGTCTTTGTACCCTTTTCTCAACGTACAAGATCGACCCCAGATCACTCTGACCTTATAACATCAATACTTCGTGCCATAGTCTCAAAACATTAAGCATGTTTTTCATAAACACATATCTCGAGTATATATGTACCTCATATAATGAAAACATAGTTTCGTAAAACATTCCCAAGACTTTAACCCGTAAACTCATGGAAAACATACTATGCTTTCATTTCATAAGTGAAAATCACTTTTATATACATAAACATATATACTAAAATGTATCTCATGCAATAAAACTCATTTTGAAAAGCTTGGATTAGTTTATTCCGATTTTGAGTGAATAGGACTCTTTTCAACTTTCGAGAAAGCTCTTTTTCATGGAAACTCAACTAACTATCCACATAAACATTTGGTAAGGTTGAGGAGTACTAATGCTACTCTAAATTATATCCCTTACCTCTTAACGTCGAAGGTAGTGCACGTTCCTCGATTTTTGAGCTTGCCTCGAAATGCGTGTCGATAATCGAGCTGTCACATACCAAATTATCTCATCACATATAGCTCAAATTCATGTTAATATATTCAATATGTGATTACATCTAAAATGTTGACCAAAAGTTGACTTTTTGCTACTTTGCTCATTTTGCTCGGTTTTATCGGTTCAAGCCTCGGTTTTAAGCTTTCTTAACATATTCGACACCTTTAAATTTATTTTCAATACCTCTACATCATGTCTTACATTTGAGAAACTCATTCCACTTCAAACAAGACCTTAAAGTATCCATTCTTGCATTATTTCGATAATTCACCTAGTTAAACACTAAACCAAACTTTTACAGTATAATTTTAACTGTAAATTCATTTTAATTGCATCCAAATTCATCATTCCAGTAGCTAAATCATGGTGGCAGTAATTGAACTTAATCATATAAATTAATTCATCAAATTTCCTTTAACTAAAAATCATCCACAATCACTAAATAACAACCTATCTCATAGTCATCACTATACCTCAACTTCTTCACTCCTTTGACCAAGTTTGACTTCAGTTTTAGGTCTCCAAATTGCCACTCAGCTGTAACACAACATGTATAGATCTTAGAAGTGTTCAGAATCATCCAAGAACCTCATCAAATTCATCCAAAAATTGAATTTTTGCTTACCTTGGAACAGGACAGTTTTCTATCCTATTCGTCTCTCAAACTTTTTAGGGGGTAAATAACTTTTTTTAGGTATGAATTGTTTATATGTGGTATAGGAGAGGAAGAGTAAGATTTTATATGAAGGGACCATTGCTTGAAAATGGCCGAAAAATTCACGCCAGTCAGGAGCAGAGGTAACGTCTACGGCAGAATGGGTGAGGGATAACTCTCGGGTTTTGCAACAGTTTGGAATGGTTCTTATCTTTTTATGAAGCTTATCCAGTTGAACTTAAATCTGGAAAATATCAGAGGTAAAGCAAATCAGGAAGGTCATCAAATGGGATTATTTTCATTGGCTGACAGTTTACTAAGTGCAGCGGAAATGACTGTTCTGTTTTATAAAATTTACCAAAATTAGTCCTGATCAGATTTCTTCAAAATTCCACTTCTAAATTGTTATAATATGTCTATAGTATGTCCCATAAAAAATTTGGGTCACTTGTTTAAGAAATATTTCACAAACGAGCTCATTTTGCACGATTTGGCCAATACCAAGCAAAATGAAAATAAGCTTTCGGTTAGCTTTAAAAATTTATTTGAACCCCTAACTCTCCATATTTCTTCATGATTTTTTATTTCCCATGTCAATTTCACCTTCTAATAATTTTCTATGGCCTCGAAATAATTTTCACAAATTTCAAAAATTTTATTCAGATTTATTTCCCGTATTAGGTTTGTTTTCTGTATTTAATTTAAAACCCGAGTTTAACTAACTTTTGTATTTGCAATCACTTAGTTTTCCCTTCTACACATAATTCCATGCATGAACATGACATTTTTAAGAAATTCTTGGGTCTAGGACCTTACCTCGATTTGCATGTCATTGGGTCCCACGCTACAACCGAGTGCTTTAATCATTTACGGGCCTGTAAAACATTACATTAAGCTATAATTTACTTCTCATAAGCATCATAATATGGAAACATATCAGGTTTCACAGACACATTTCATAAAATCCTCTGAAAACCTATCATCATAATAGAAAATCATAAAATCAAGAGCCTGACCCCTCCCTCGGGTCTACCCTGGTCTATAAAGACCACAAGTTATATCATGTGAGACAAGTTGGTGACTATATCAGTAACAATGAGGACTATGGCCATAACCTAGTGATCCTGGCTACACGGTACCTGGTGTGTGGGGTATCACACCTGAAACGGGAGGTGGGTCGATCCTACCCGCCAGAATAGCATAACATCAGGATTGCGAGGGCAAGGCTTGCTGCCTCGTGGCTAATGCCACTCCACTCCAACAATCCTCACGGAATAGAGTACTCCGCATGACATACATGCTACAATGTACTCCGTGAACCCAAGCTTAGTCAGGGGTGCCTACAATAGGTCTTATCCACCCATACCATCTCTGTCTCAGTATGCACGTGTGGGCATATCATCTCACTGTGACACACAGTCTACAAGAGGCTCCAACACGGCTATATGCATGTCATATAAATCCCTGTGTGAGCGAAGCTCTAGCATGGCTCCATGTATATTCATGATATCTAAAAATCTCGTCCGAGCGAAGCTCTAGCATGGTTTCATAAAAATCATTAAAATCTGTGTACGAGTAGCACTCCAGTATGACTTTAAAATGAGTTATAAATCCATATAAAACTTCGTGCGAACAAGCTCCAGCACGGTGTTATGCATCAATAAATCAAATCTCGTGCGAGTTACACTCCAGCAAGACTTTTATGCATAAATAAATCAAATCTCATGCGAGTTACACTCCACCATTGTGAGATCTGAGAATTTTAGATATATTTTAATGATGTAATAAGAACTTAAAGTGTAATTTATTGAGCTAAGTGAATTGTGGAAAATATATTTGGAGATTTATGTCATAAGAGTGAAACTAAGAGGCCAGATCGATCTTGGAGAAGGAGAGATCGATCTGGTGAGTTAAAAATGACAAGGAATGATGAATTTAAGGAGCAGATCGATCTCCAATGGAAGAGGATCGATCTCCTTATGATTCTGTTTGACAGAAGATCGATCTCATGAGGAAGGGATCGATCTCCAAATGTTTCAGCTTGGGAGAAGATCGATCTCCTCAAGGAGCAGATCGATCTCATGTAGCCATTAAGAGATCGATCTCACCCCTCGACAGATCAATCTCCTAGGCATAAAATTACCCCAAATCGTCCCAAATTTAAATGCAGATCGATCTCATCAAGAAACAGATCAATCTCCTACCCTCCGTCTATATAAGGAACCCCTGCTTTCTCCTGTAATTTCATTTTCTCTCTCTTTGAAACCCCATTTTCACCCGAGCCCTAACTTTCTCACTCATCCAAAGCACCCATTTCCATCCAAATCAGAGGTTGTGGCAAGAATGAAAGTTGTTCCTCCTCAAAAGGAGAACAACATAGTTGGAAATCGAAAGATGGATTGAATCGAGGTAAGAGATAAGCTCTCCACAAGTTTTGGATAATTTTTAAACCTTGATCTTGATATTTGAGATGATTTTGGTGATAATGGTTGTTGGCATTGTGTTGAAATAGTTGAAAAATGATTAGGGATTGATGAAATTACAATGTAGTTGGAGTTATGATGATATTTAGCAACTTTGGTAAATTTGGGAATTTTTGAGCTATAAATGGAGATTTAGACAATGTGGTGAATTAGCATAGATATTGTGTCATGGGAAATGTAGAATGTTGAGGTGTTGTGAACAAGATTGTGGTTTGTGATAGAGTTATGAGAATTGAGAAATTTGAGGTGTTATGAGCAATTATGCTCGGTTTTGAGAATTGAGGTTACTGTGATGATGAGTATTGATGTTTTAACATCGTTTGGAGAGCTCGGGAGTTTCAGAGTGGAATACGAGGCTAGTCCGTGATACGGGGGAAACAATTGCACTATACGAGGTGCAAATAGGTAAGGGAAAACTAAACCAATTGTGTATGTGTTTTGATGAATTGTTGTAGCATGAACCATGATTTGAGAATACAAGCATGTTTAGTGCTGTGTTGTGATATAATTGCACACGATTTTTATAGCTGGTTAGAGCCCATTATTTTATGAGTTTATAAGCTGAGTGTGAAATTGCTTTATAAACCGTTGAGTTTGCGTCAAAGTAAATTGGGCTCTACGTTAAGGCAATACAGAGATTTGAGTGTTGGCTCTACCGAGAGGGGGGGTGAATCGGTTTTCTAACAATTATGGCAGATTTTAAATTAATCGCAATTTAAACACAAATGATAATGAATAAAACAGTGCAATATAACAATTTTAATGCAAAGAGAGGGAAAGAGAAACAAACACAGCGACTTATAGAGGTTCGGCCAACTCTTGCCTACGTCCTCTCTCCTTGACCTTCTTGTCAAGTGGTTTCTTTCTCTCTTTCAATAGAGTTTACAAAGTTCCTTTTACAGGTTAAGGAATAACCTCTCTACCCTTAGCAATACAGAAAATGTATTCACCCTTTTACAATAACACTCACTGAGGAACAATCCTCTTTTCTTTTAAGGTGTGGATGAATATAGAATAAGGCTTTTCAGTGGGTAGGACTAACAAAGCTTGTAGTACTTAAGCTTGTACAATAAATCTCAATTAATGAGCAATAGGGATACAAGGAATGAAAGAATTAAAGCTTGAGAATGTTTGGAATGTTCAGTGATAGTCTCTCCTCTTTGCTTTGTCTTCAATGCTTGGTTATATACTGAAGGTTGGGTAGTTGGAGCATTAAATGCAGTTTTTCCCGTTGAGATTTGAAGAAAATAGCCGTTGGGAACCTCCAGTGGTCAGACAGATCGATCTCTTATCTTGGCCAGATCGATCTCTTAGTTTTGAATCCTGCAAGATCAAAGCATAAATACACAGGGAGATCGATCTCATAGGTTACCAGATCGATCTCTCAGTTAGAGTATGAGAAGGCAGATCGATCTGTCGAATATCCAGATCGATCTCCTATCCTCTCTGTTTGAGGAAAGATCGATCTCTTAATACACCAGATCGATCTCTTAAGCTCTCTGACTTTGAGCAGATCGATCTCTTCCTTACCAGATCGATCTCCTAAGTTCTCTGACTTAGAGGAGATCGATCTCTTAACCCTGGAAGATCGATCTCTTTTTACCTTAAACCCTTTACACCGTTTTAAGGCTTGCCAGATCGATCTCTTCCATCATGAGATCGATCTCTCATCAAGTATAAACCCAGGAGATCGATCTCTCACACCTCAGATCGATCTCTCATCAGCAGAACTCTAAGTTCTGGTCCTGATATCTTCTAAACATGTTTGTATACCATTTTAACATTATTGTATTAACTTGTTTTGTCATTTCAAAATACATTAACTCAACAATCTCCCCCTTTTTGATATGACAAAACTCATCCAATAAACATGTTTAGTCAATTTGCAAAATTCCCCCTTTTTGTGAGCTTTTGACTTTGTTAAAGATTTAACTCTTCCTTAGTTAAATCTTAACTCCCCCTTAGTTAGCTCTAGCTCTTAACTCCCCCTCAATTAAATCATCCTATAACTCCCCCTCAATCCTATCATCCTTTTAAACTATAAACACAACAACATGCAATGTTTCTTATCATGTTTCTTATGTGTCTTCTCCCCCTTTTTGTCATATCAATCACACATGGTCATTAACTCACAAAATGCAACATTGTCAAAACCATGGCAGTTCAAAATCAATATTGACTCACAAAATGCCACATTTTCATAAACAATCAATTTATATTGCATTCAAGCAAATTCAGTACAAAGAACAGTGCGAAATGATATAACTAAACTAAACCATACACCTAAAGCCTAAGATGATGGAGGATCACGGTCCAAAAGATTCTCAACGTGTGTGCGCGTCACTTGAAGTTCATCGAACATTGCCTCTTGAGTTTCTTGAAATTTATCGAACATCGCCTTTTGAGTGTCTTGAATCCTATCCACTCGTTGAGTTAAGTCCTCGATCATACGCCGCTGAGTGGTATGTCCTTCATCGATCCTCTGACTGAGGTCGCTTATCATCTTCACGAGCAGCTCCAAGTCAGCAGGAGACGATGTTTGTGCAGTTGGCGCAGCCATGGAGGACGACGGTTCTGGAGCGGGTGCTGCAGGTGGATGTGCTGGTTCAGCAGTGTGGTCATCCTCAGCCTCAGCAGGTTGCTGTTCTTGCTTTTTCGTCCATTCTCCCCGGAAATCTTTGTAGTACCCCATATGATGTAGGGTCCCAATATTGAGGACGCTTTTGGGAGAAGGGAGTTCGCTAGATTCACTGCTGCAGTTGATACCAAGGCGGTGGAGAAGATAGGCTACCGGTTGTGGAAAAACGATCGTGGTAGCTTGTCCACGCACAATCTTCAGCCAGTCTTCGTATATGAAGTGAGGGAGGTTAGGCTTTTGGCTTGTGGTGTGAATGTGATGAAGCCAGAACCGATCTAGACGCCTGACGGTTGAGTGACGGGTACCGTAAGGGCGGAGATTCCACGAGATTATGAGGTGGAGTAACCGAAGGTGCATTGGAAGGTTACTCGCCTTGTCCCCGGGGAGTTCAAACGCAAAGGGGACTTCCTCATCCTCATTAGTTAAGCCTTCATCGCGTATATCAAATACTTTGGCTATAACTTCAGAATCAATTAAAATGGATTGACCCATGACGAAGGTTTTGAAGGCAAGGATTTTGCAGGTGTCATCGGGGTCATAAACGAGTTCGGCATTTGAAAAGAATGCACGAACGAGATTTGGAGGGACAGGAGTGTTGATTTTCAAGAATTTCGCCCAACCAAATTCCTCAAATTTTGACAGGTATGGAAAGTCTATGTGATTGAGGAAGGAAAAATCAATGGTGCGCCAATGCTTGATTGGCATTGTTGAAAAATATTCCTCATACCGCTTTCTTTTTGCTGGTGTTTTAAAGCACCGATTGAAGGAAGCGACAGGAGGTGGAGGAATAGGTTGTGATGAGGAACCTGCCTCTCCTGTGGTTCTAGGGGGTTTGTTTGCTACTGACTTCCTAGGCATGATTCTAAACTATAGATTTGCGCTAAACAGATTCAACAGTGAGAAAAGCAATGAAACAGGACCTAGGTTTGCCCTAGAATGAAAAGCAACGCAAAGCAGAGAAAATTTTTGAGAAATTAGTGAGAAATGTAGGTTACTATACCGGAATTTGACACCGAGACGCAAGGAAGACCGTACGAGGATCGATCTGAGGAGGAATTGAAGAAGAGGATGCGAGGGAATTGGAGAATTTGAAAGATAGGTTTTGTGAGAATTGGGGATTTTTTGCGATATATTTATACTGCAGGACACAGGAGATCGATCTGTCGAGGCAACAGATCGATCTGGTACTTCCAGAAGCGAAGAGAGATCGATCTATCGTAGGGACAGATCGATCTGGTCGCAAACAGAGGCTTAAGGAGATCGATCTGGTACATGCACAGATCGATCTGTAGAATGCGGAAGCTTGATGAGATCGATCTGTCGTGTGGACAGATCGATCTGCCTTTAGACAGAGACGTAAGGAGATCGATCTTATGGTTAGAAGATCGATCTTCTTAGATTAACCTTGACGATTTAGGCTTGATAGAAGCATGGAGATCGATCTATATCACAAGGAGATCGATCTCTCATCCTCTTTGCCAGAAAATTTTTGCAAAAACTCTTTAAAAATCAACTTGAAATCAAGATTTTTACAACATGAAAGTCCTAAGGCATATTCATGAGTCCTAATTCACCTCTAAGGATACAGAACCTATCTCTATCAAGGGGTTTGGTGAATATATCAGCTATTTGATGTGTAGTATCAATATACTCTAAGATTATATCCCCTTTTTGTACATGGTCTCTAAGAAAGTGATGTCTAATTTCTATGTGCTTGGTTCTGGAGTGTTGAATAGGATTCTTAGACAGATTAATGGCACTGGTATTATCACATTTAATTGAGACTTGCTTCATGTCAATACCATAATCTCTCATTTGTTGTTTAATCCACAACACTTGAGCACTACAACTACCAGCTGCTATATACTCAGCTTCAGTTGTGGACTGAGCTACACTGTTTTGCTTCTTGGAGAACCAAGAAATTAACCTATTTCCTAAGAATTGGCAAGTACCTGAAGTACTTTTCCTATCTATTTTGCATCCTCCAAAATCAGCATCTGAAAATGCATGAAGGGCAAAAGTGGAGTCTTTGGGATACCAAAGTCCTAGTGAGGGAGTATCTTTGAGGTATCTAAAGATTCTCTTAGTTGCCAATAGATGTGATTCCCTAGGGGATAATTGAAATCTAGCACAAAGGCACACACTAAACAATATATCTGGTCTACTAGCAGTTAAATAAAGCAAAGAACCAATCATAGACCTATAGAGTTTAGTGTCTACACACTTACCACTTTCATCTTTGTCAAGCTTGATGTTGGTGCCCATTGGAGTGGTTTGAGGTTTGCAATTGTCCATCCCAAATCTCTTGAGCAAGTCCTTGGTGTACTTTGCTTGATTGATGAATGTTCCATCCTTTGTTTGCTTCACTTGAAGTCCCAAGAAGAATGTGAGTTCTCCCATCATGCTCATCTCAAATTCTCCTTGCATGATCTTAGCAAACTCTTGACATAAAGACTCATTAGTTGAACCAAAAATTATATCATCTACATATACTTGTACAACTAGTAAGTCCTTATTTTTATTTTTGATGAATAATGTGGTGTCTACCTTTCCTCTTGAGAATCCTTTTTCTATTAAGAACTTTAACAACCTTTCATACCAAGCTCTAGGAGCTTGTTTTAACCCATAAAGTGCCTTAGACAATTTGAAAACATGTTCAGGAAATTCATGATTTTCAAATCCGGGAGGTTGCTCTACATAGACTTCTTCATTAATGAAACCATTCAAGAATGCACTCTTTACATCCATTTGATATAACTTGAAATCTTTATAAGATGCAAAGGCAAGTAACATTCTTATTGCCTCTAATCTAGCTACCGGTGCATATGTTTCATCATAGTCTATGCCTTCCTCTTGTCTATAGCCTTGAGCAACTAGCCTAGCCTTATTCCTTATGATCACACTATTTTCATCCATTTTGTTCTTGAATATCCATTTAGTTCCAATTATAGAGTGATCACTAGGCCTTAGAACTAGTTTCCATACTTTGCTTCTCTCAAATTGATTTAACTCTTCTTGCATTGCTAGGAACCAATTATTATCCTCTAAGGCTTCATTGACATTCCTAGGCTCTATTTGAGATACAAAGGCTATATATTGACACATATTCCTTAAGGATGACCTAGTTCTAACTCCAAGAGTTGGATCTCCTACTATTTCACAATCTTTTACATATCCTAACTCTCTTGGTGCTCTAGGTTCTCTTTCTAAAACTTCTATTTCTTCTTCATCTTCTTTATTCAAATCAAGCTTTTCTAGAAAGTCATCTTCTAAGCCTTCATCAAATATCTCAACATTTTCATCATTGTTGGTTGAATCTTTAGATATATTATTTGATTCATCAAATACAACATGAATAGATTCTTCAACCATTAATGTTCTTTTGTTATAAATTCTATAAGCCTTTGAATTCAATGAATATCCTAGAAATATTCCCTCATCACTTTTGGCATCAAATTTTCCTAAATTATCTTTTCCATTATTTAGAACAAAACATTTGCAGCCAAAAGGATGGAAGTAACTAATATTAGGCTTCTTACCTTTGTAGAGCTCATAAGGAGTTTTCTTTAGCATGGGTCTTATCATAGCTCTATTAATTATATAACATGATGTGTTTATAGCTTCAGCCCAAAAGTACTTTGGCAAGTTATTTTCACATAACATGGTCCTAGCCATCTCTTCCAAAGTTCTATTTCTTCTCTCAACTACACCATTTTGTTGCGGTGTCCTAGGGGCTGAAAAATTATGGCTAATTCCTTGATCATTGCAATACTCATCAAATCCTATATTTTCAAATTCTTTGCCATGATCACTTCTAATGCTTGTTATTGTATATCCTTTTTCATTTTGAGTCACCTTTGAGTAAGTTATGAATTTTTCTAAGGCTTCATTTTTTACTCTCAAAAAGAACACCCAAGTGTACCTAGTGTAATCATCAACTATTACAAAACCATAGTGTTTCCCACCTAGGCTAGTGGTTCTAGTTGGTCCAAATAAGTCTAAATGCAGTAATTGAAGAGGCCTAGTGGTGGATACACTATTCTTAGGCTTAAAGGTTGTTCTCTTGTGTTTTCCTTTAACACAAGCTTCACATATTTCTTCATGATCAAAGGATATTTTGGGTAAGCCTATAACTAGATCCTTTCTAGCTAATTTGGATAGCACATGCATGCTAGCATGACCTAGTCTTCTATGCCATAACCAAGATTCCTTTTTGTTGTCTACCATTAAGCATATGTTTTCATTTTTGAGTTCATTAAGGTAGACTATATATATGTTACCTTGCCTATGACCTAGAAGAAGAATTTTATTTGACTTAGGATCTATAACATTACATTTCATGCAATCAAAAATTACTTTGTAACCTTTGTCACAAAGTTGACTAATGCTTAGTAAGTTATGCTTTAGACCCCTAACAAGTAATACTTTTTCTAAAGAGAAATGATCATTACCTATTGAGCCACTCCCTTCCACTTGGCCTTTGGAGTTGTCCCCAAAAGTGACTTCTCCACCAATTTTTGATTTGAAGGAATTGAAATGGCTTTTATCACCCGTCATGTGCCTTGAGCATCCACTATCTAAGTACCAAGCTTCTTTTGTTTTAGCTTTGTGGCTATGCTCAATCACCTATAACAAAAAAATAAACACACTCAAGTCTTAGGTACCCAAATTCTCTTGGGTCCTTGGAGGTTAGTAAATGAAATTCTTGATCCCATTGGGATCCATTTTGCTAATGCATTGCAGTCCTTGGAATGAATTACCTCTTTTGGAATCCATATCCTTTTTACAATTTTTCCTTTAAGATTCCTCATCTTTATAGTGCAATAATGTGACTTATGTCCCTTCTTATTACAATATGAACAAGTAATTGCAGGTTTATTCATGCTCTTCCTAGCAATAAAACTCTTAAGATGGGTTTCCCTACTTTGTGCATTATACCCTAAGCCATTTTTGTCAAAAAATGCCCTTTGGGTTTCTAACATGCTATCTAGCTTTTGTTGCCCCATGTGAAACCTATTAAAGGAGTTATGTAAATTGCTATTTTTCTCCTTAAGGTCACAAATTTCTAGATTTGCAATCTCTAGTTTCTCCTCACATTCCAATTTATCTTTTAACATTATCTCATTTTCCCTTTTTAATTTCGATATTAACTTTTTATACTTCATGCTCATAGATTCATACTCTAATGCTAAATCATCAAATGCATCTTGCAGTTCATCAAAAAAGTAATCATTGATGTTAGAAGTTACCTTTTGATCATCATCAATAGCCATGAAGCATAGGTTGGCAATGTCCTCATTTGATTCATCATCGGAGCAGTCACTGTCACTCCATGTTGCGACCATTGCCTTCTTTTTATGAAACCTATCATTAGATCTTTTGAGAAGAGGGCAGTTAAATTTTATGTGTCCAGGTTTTTTACATTCATAACACACAATAGATTCTTTTCTACCTACTTCCTCTTGTTCTCTCCTATTGTTTCTCCTAATGCTATTACTAGCTTTCATCCTCATGAATTTATTAAATCTTTTGGCAAACATTGCCATCTCGATATCCTCCTCACTGCCACTCTCATTTTTAATCTCCTTTTCAGCAGTGGATTTTAGAGCAACTCCCACTTTCTTGGGTGGCTCTTCATTTCTTTTAAGCTTCATCTCATAAGTTAGCAAGGAACCTATTAATTCATCTAAGGACAATGTGTGTGGATCCTTAGATTCCTCTATTGCTGTCACTTTAGCTTCCCATGATTTAGGTAAGCTATTTAAAATTTTCTTTACCATTTCAATATTAGAATATATTTTTCCTAAAGATTTTAATCCATTAATTATATCTGTAAACCTAGTGAACATATCACTAATGGATTCTTCTTCCTTCATCCTAAAGAGCTCATAATCATGTGTGAGCATACCTACTTTTGTCTCCTTCACTTGGGTTGTACCCTCATGAGTTATTGCCAATTTATCCCATATTTGCTTGGCATTATCACACCCGGAGACTCTATTATATTCATTAGGACCTAAAGCACAAAATAATGTGTGCATAGCTTTAGCATTTAGCTGTGCACATTTAATGTCATTAGAATCCCATTCATCTTCTTCTTTGGGAATATCTCTTCCCTCTATTTTCTTCGTAGGGATTTGAGGTCCCTTAACTATAATTCTCCATACTTCATAATCGTTTGCTTGAATAAATAACATCATCTTAGTCCTCCAATATGAATAATGTTCACCATTGAACATGGGAGGTCTAACCGTGGAGTGCCCCTCTCCTATCAAACTAGTTGCAACATTGTTAAGAGCCATTTGATCGTTTTCTAACTCTTAGGAAGTTGTTCCTACGTGATTAAAGAGTCCTAGCTCTGATACCAATTGTTGGCTCTACCGAGAGGGGGGGTGAATCAGTTTTCTAACAATTATGGCAGATTTTAAATTAATCGCAATTTAAACACAAATGATACTGAATAAAACAGTGCAATATAACAATTTTAATGCAAAGAGAGGGAAAGAGAAACAAACACAGCGACTTATAGAGGTTCGGCCAACTCTTGCCTACGTCCTCTCTCCTTGACCTTCTTGTCAAGTGGTTTCTTTCTCTCTTTCAATAGAGTTTACAAAGTTCCTTTTACAGGTTAAGGAATAACCTCTCTACCCTTAGCAATACAGAAAATGTATTCACCCTTTTACAATAACACTCACTGAGGAACAATCCTCTTTTCTTTTAAGGTGTGGATGAATACAGAATAAGGCTTTTCAGTGGGTAGGACTAACAAAGCTTGTAGTACTTAAGCTTGTACAATAAATCTCAATTAATGAGCAATAGGGATACAAGGAATGAAAGAATTAAAGCTTGAGAATGTTTGGAATGTTCAGTGATAGTCTCTCCTCTCTGCTTTGTCTTCAATGCTTGGTTATATACTGAAGGTTGGGTAGTTGGAGCATTAAATGCAGTTTTTCCCGTTGAGATTTGAAGAAAATAGCCGTTGGGAACCTCCAGTGGTCAGACAGATCGATCTCTTATCTTGGCCAAATCGATCTCTTAGTTTTGAATCCTGCAAGATCAAAGCATAAATACACAGGGAGATCGATCTCATAGGTTACCAGATCGATCTCTCAGTTAGAGTATGAGAAGGCAGATCGATCTGTCGAATATCCAGATCGATCTCCTATCCTCTCTGTTTGAGGAAAGATCGATCTCTCAATACACCAGATCGATCTCTTAAGCTCTCTGACTTTGAGCAGATTGATCTCTTCCTTACCAGATCGATCTCCTAAGTTCTCTGACTTAGAGGAGATCGATCTCTTAACCCTGGAAGATCGATCTCTTTTTACCTTAAACCCTTTACACCGTTTTAAGGCTTGCCAGATCGATCTCTCATCAAGTATAAACCCAGGAGATCAATCTCTCACACCTCAGATCGATCTCTCATCAGCAGAACTCTAAGTTCTGGTCCTGATATCTTCTAAACATGTTTGTATACCATTTTAACGTTATTGTATTAACTTGTTTTGTCATTTCAAAATACATTAACTCAACATTGAGAAAATGTGTGCGTGTTTTGCCGGTTGGAACTCAGTTTTAATATGTTTTGTGTTGAGTACACAAATGTTTTAAATGAGTTTTATGAGAGAAAACCCTTATGAGTTTTACGTGAAGGTAAAACGTTTTATAAGATAATGGCTAATGATTGAGACTTAGGCGTGTCATGTTGAATACACATCGGGCCTTGCTTTGGTAGCATGTAAGACCGATATAGTGGGACGTCTGGGAATCGACCTAGGGACCACAGGCCTTGTTCTGGTAACATGTAAGTCCGATTATTCCTCCGCTTTGGTAGCGTTGGGAGGCCTTGCTCTGGTAGCATGTAAGTTCGATATTCCTCCATTTTGGTAACGAGAGATGCCTCTATTTTGGTACCGTGAGATAACCCCCATTCTGGTAACGTTGGGTGGCCTTGCTTTGGTAGCATGTAAGACTGAGAGAGTGGGCCGCTTGGGAATCGACCCAGGGACCACGTGGTAGTGTGCATGAGGCGAGGCATTGCTCTGGTAGCATGTAAGGTCGGGCCTTGTTCTGGTAACATATAAGTCCAATATACCATGCATACGACCATATTGTCGACTTTCCTCTTACGAGGATGCCTGGGATGCGCACCCAGAGGAGAATATATATTTGATTTGCCATGACGAGTTTTCTATGAGTTTTATTGCCTAGTCTCATTTTACACATGAATTGTGTTTTGTGACTTTGTCACGTGCTATTTATTGAGGTGATTTTTATCACATATTTTGAGAAAATCCATTATCACATATATTTACACATGCTTGTGAATGCTCTATATTGAGCCTTTTTAACTTCATGTTTTCACATGATTTATGAGTTATGAGATTATGATGTTTTGAGAACTTTCATGCTATGATTTCAAATGAGTATACTGAGTTTCATATACAAATACATACTTGTGATGTGTGATATGGTTTATATAACCGAGTTCCCTTACCCCCCCTTACTGAGCGATTTGGAAGCTCACCCTGTTTTCTCTTCCCCTAGATTACTTCAAGTGAAGTGAGTTCCCTGTAACGTACGGGTTAGAGATTAGTGGAGGACTTGAGCTCCAGGCCATAGTTTGTGTATTGAGGTATATATTTAATGTTCATGTATCCAGACTGAAGTTATATTTACAGACACTTATTGTACAATGATGTACGAGATGTATTAGGATTAATTAACTTGGAATTGAGTAATGTATATGATACGATACATACTATCTTGTGATGAGATCCTGAGGCATGATGAGTATGATGATGTATGACACTGCACAGGAATGCACTCTTAATTGTGAATTGATGAGTAAAAAGTTTAAAATTAGACCTATTTTTTACGTTTTCGGGGCGTCACAGAGTTTTCTTGGTATCAGAGCTTTGGGTGTTTAGTACTGTCAATGTCAGTTAAGTGAAACAGAATACATCCCAAGTCTCTGTATAAGTTTGGTCTTGAATTGAAATTGAGGATTGAGATTTCAATCCATTTTGATATGTACGCGTAGGAGACGAGTTGAGACAGAGAATGAGTGGATGACGAGGTGGTTCGAGGAGGCAGGCAGACTCCCCTCCGCCACCTGTCCCACAACTAGAGAGTCCTAACTCTCGGTTTAATCAGATTGAGACCGATATGAGGCAAGGTTTTGAGCAGATGGCAGCGCTATTCGTGCAACACTTTGGAATTAATGCCTCGGGTACTACTCCTACACCACCATCAGGACCTCCCGTACTCCCAGTACAGATGGACCCAGTACCTCTCGTCACTCAGCCTGATGACAGAAGTATGGTTCGACTGAAGGACTTTTTGAAATTGAATCCACCTGTATTTAGGGGAAAGAAGGATCCTACAGAGGCTGTGGAGTGGCTGACGGAGTTGAGAGTTATATTCGATTATCTGGGGTGGACCGATGCTGAGAGGGTCAGTATGAGTGCCTAAATGTTGAAAGGGAGAGCTTGAGATTGGTGGGGTACTACCCAGGCTATTTTGATGTCCCACCAGGATGTGATTTGTTGGGAAGAGTTCCAAACAGCCTTCAGAGCCCAATACGTACCACGAGCTGCCCAGAGAAGGAGGCAAGCAGAGTTTTTGAGTTTGGTACAGGGTGACATGTCTATTGATGATTATGAGAGCCGATTACTGCTCTGCTAAGATATGATCTAGAAACCTTCAAGAATGAAGAACTCCGTACCGAGAGATTTGTGTATGGATTGAAACCCATCATCAGAGATCGATTGATTGGGTTGTGTATTACTGAGTTTAGAGATGTTCTGAGATGAGCACAAGAGATTGAGAGGGGAATTGAAATTGTACAGTCCTAGAATGAGTTCGGAGCAGTGACTAGAGATAAAGGCAAGAGGCCAGCGATGTCTCAAGCAGATGTTCAGAGAGGTTCCTTCAGGAGAGGAAGGATTGAGGTACAAAAGGGCAAATTAGAGAGACCTGGAGCTTATCCTATTATCAAGGAGACCCCTCGATATGGCAGGCCTGAGATAAAGGTTTGTAGAGACTGTGGTCGATCGTATGAGGGAAGTTGTATTGGGTCGATCCGTGGATGTTTTAGATGTGGTGACATGGGTCACAGAGTGAAAGACTGTCCTCAACCTCAGATACCATATGCTCCGGAGCCTACTAGACAGCAACCTCAGAGAGTGAATCCCCAGAGACGGGCCACTGCTGCAGAGAAAGGGAAGAAACCTGCGGTACAGGGACGTGTGTTTGCCCTGGATAAGGAAACTGCGGACACTTCAGCAGAAACTATAAGAGGTTATGAAATACTCATCTCAGACGATGAGCGGGAACATCCGAGGATTGAGGATATACCTGTGGTTAGTGAATTTCTGGATGTTTTCCCAGATGAGTCGCCAAGTTTACCACCAGAGAGAGAGCTGGAGTTTACCATTGATTTGGTACCAGATACTCAGCCGATCTCTAGACCTCTATACAGGATGGCATTAGTGGAACTTGAGAAATTTAAGAAACAACTACAGGAGTTATTGGATCAAGGGTTCATTAGACCCAGTATCTCACCGTGGGAAGCACCGATTTTATTTGTTAAGAAGAATGATGGTAGTCTCAGATTATGCATAGACTACCGATTGTTGAATAAAGCCACGGTGAAGAATAAATACCCACTGCCCAGGATTGATGATCTACTTGATCAACTGAGAGGGGCCTCAGTCTTTTCTAAGAATGATTTGAGATCGGGCTATCACCAATTGAGGATCAAGGAAGGAGATATTCCAAAGACGGCCTTCAGGATGAGGTATAGCCATTATGAATTTGTAGTGATGTCCTTTGGATTGATGAACGCCACTGCAACATTTATGAGATTAATGAACGAGGTGTTCAGAGACTATCTAGATAAATTTGTGATAGTCTTTATTGATGATATCCTGCTATACTCTCGGTCGTATGAGGAGCATGCACAACATCTGTGGTTGGTACTTCAGATACTCCGAGATAAGCAATTATATGGAAAGGTTAGTAAGTGTGAGTTTTGGCTAGATCGGATAGCTTTCCTTGGTCATATAGTCTCAGAGGAAGGAGTATCAATGGATCCAAGTAAATTGGAGGCTATGCTTAATTGGGAAAGACCGAAGACAGTTACAGAGGTGCGAAGCTTCCTTGGTTTAGCAGGGTATTACAAAAGATTTGTGGAAGGATTTTCCAGGATTGCCGCCCCTTTGACTAAACTCACACGCAAAGAGACCCCATTTATATGGACTGATCAATGTGAGCTCAGTTTTTAGGAGTTAAAAAGGAGATTGACAGCGGCACCTGTGTTAACTATTCCTGAGGGATCAGGAGGATTTTTGGTGTATAGTGATGCATCTCATCAAGGATTGGGGTGTGTGCTTATGCAGCATGGAAGAGTGGTTGCTTATGGATCGCGATAGTTGAAAAACCATGAGTGGAATTACCCCACGCATGATCTGGAGATTAGTCGCTGTAGTATTTGCCTTAAAGATCTGGCGACACTACTTATATGGGGAAAGATTCCAGATCTTCACTGATCACAAGAGTTTAAGATATCTCTTTGATCAAAAAGAGTTAAACATGAGACAAAGGAGATGGATGGAACACCTTAAGGATTATGACTGCGAGATTCTATATCATCTGGGTAAGGCGAATGTAGTTGCTGATGCCTTGAGCAGGAAAAGTATGATATCTGCTATGATGATCAGGGAATGGGATTTACTAGAGCAGTTCGTCGAACTCTGGATCAAAGTTAAATAGGTAGAGACTGGATTTTTTGCTAGCATGCGGATAGAGCCCAGGATCATGGATCAGATTAGAATTGGGCAGCGCAGTGATCAGAGGTTGATAGATATGGTTAGCCAAGCTGAACAGACTTCGTAGTTAGACCTCACAGTTAGTGAGAATGGATTGTTGAGATTCAGAGGACGGATTTGTGTACCGGATGATGATAGCCTAAAAAGGTAGATACTGAGAGAATCCCACTGCTCGCGATACACCATGCACCCAGGGAGTGCTAAGATGTACCGAGATTTGAGAGAGGTGTATTGGTGGAGTGGTATGAAGTGAGACGTGGCGGAATATGTGGCCAGATGTTTAGTATGCCAGTAAGTGAAAGCTGAGCATCGAAAGCTCGGAGGACTACTATAACCTTTACCTGTACCTACATGGAAATGGGAGCATGTCACTATAGACTTTATTATGGGTTTACCGAGGACCCGAAGAGGTCGTGACGCTATATGGGTTATAGTGGATAGATTGACCAAGAGTGCCCACTTCCTTGCCATCAAGAGCACAGATACTGTGGATGCCTTAGCTGAGCTGTATGTCAGCAAGATAGCTAGATTACATTGGGCTCTAGTGAGTATTACTTCTTATAGAGATTCCCAATTTACTTTCAGATTTTGGACCCAATTTCAGGAGTCCATGGGATCTCGAATGAGTTTTAGTACTGCCTATCATCCTCAGACAAATGGTCAGTCAGAGAGGACCAATCAGACCCTGGAGGATATGTTGAGGGCGTGTACGATGGATTTTAAGGGATCATGGGATGATCACCTGCCCCTAGCAGAGTTTGCGTACAATAACAGCTATCATGCAAGTATTGAAATGGCACCTTTTAAGGCTCTATATGGTAGGAGGTGTAGATCCCCTGTAGCTTGGGAAAAAGTCAGTGACAGAAAGATAAATGCTCCCGAGCTTGTTGAGCAAGCTGTACAGAGTGTGAAACTCATATGCGAGAGATTACGGGCTGCACAGAGTAGATAGAAAAGCTACGCGGATGTGCGTAGACGGCTACTCATGTTTGATGTTGGTGATGCAGTATTTTTGAAAATATCACTGAGTAATGGTATCATACGATTTGGGAAGAAAGGAAAATTGAGTCCTCGATACATAGGACCATTCGAGATTCTTGAGAGAGTGGGAGAGGTAGCCTACAGATTGGCATTACCCCCACAGATGTTCGGAATACACAACGTCTTTCATGTGTCTATGTTGAGGAAGTACCACCCGGACCCTTCTCATGTCATAGAGTATGACGAGATGGACGTACAAGAGGACATGAGCTACACTGAGGAACCCGTCCGGATTCTCGATAGAAAAGAGAAGGTACTTAGAACCAAGAGCATCCCATTAGTGAAAGTTTTGTGGAAACATCACTCAATGGAAGAGGCAACGTGGGAACTAGAGAACCTCATGAAGGAGAAATACCCTCATCTATTTGACTAGTTGAGTCAAATTTGGAGGACTAAATTCTTTTAAGGTGGGGAGGATGTGAGATTTGAGAATTTTAGATATATTTTAATGATGTAATAAGAACTTAAAGTGTAATTTATTGAGCTAAGTGAATTGTGGAAAATATATTTGGAGATTTATGTGTAAGTGTTTAACATAAGTGTGAAACTAAGAGGCCAGATCGATCTTGGAGAAGGAGAGATCGATCAGGTAAGGTAAAAATGACAAGGAAGGAGGAATTTAAGGAGCAGATCGATCTCCAATGGAAGAGGATCGATCTCCTTATGATTCTGTTTGAGAGAAGATCGATCTCATGAGGAAGGTATCTATCTCCAAATGTTTCTGTTTGGGAGAAGATCGATCTCCTCAAGGAGCAGATCGATCTCATGTAGCCATTAAGAGATCGATCTCACCCCTTGACAAATCGATCTCCTAGGCATAAAATTGCCCTAAATCATCCCCAAATTCAAATGCAGATCGATCTCATCAAGAGCCAGATCAATATCCTACCCTCCGTCTATATAAGGAACCCCTGCTTTCTCCTGCAATTTCATTTTCTCTCTCTTCAAAACCTCATTTTCACCTGAGCCCTAGCTTTCTCACTCATCCAAAGCACCCATTTTCATCCAAATCAGAGGTTGTGGCAAGAAGGAAAGTTGTTCCTCATCAAAGGGAGAACAACATATTTGGAAATCGGAAGACGGATTGAATCGAGGCAAGAGATAATCTCTCCACAAGTCTTAGGTAATTTCTAAACCTCGATCTTGATATTTGAGATGATTTTGGAGATAATGGTTGTTGGCATTGTGTTGAAATAGTTGAAAAATGATTAGGATTGATGAAATTACAATGTAGTTGGAGTGATGATGATATTTAGCAACTTTGGTAAATTTGGGAATTTTTTAGTTATAAATGGAGATTTAGACAATGTGGTGAATTAGCATAGATATTGTGGCATGGGAAATGTAGAATGTTGAGGTGTTGTGAACGAGATTGTGGTTTGTGATAGAGTTATGAGAATTGAGAAATTTGAGGTGTTATGAGCAATTATGCTTGGTTTTGAGAATTAAGGTTACTGTGATGATGAGTATTGATGTTTTAACATCGTTTGGACAGCTTGCGAGTTCCAGAGTGGAATGCGAGGCTAGTCCGTGATATGGGGGAAACAATTGCACTATACGAGGTGCAAAGAGGTAAGGGAAAACTAAACCAATTGTGTTTGTGTTTTGATGAATTGTTGTAGCATGAACCATGATTTGAGAATACAAGCATGTTTAGTGTTGTGTTGGGATATAATTGCACACGGTTTTTATAGCCGGTTAGAGCCCATTATTTTATGAGTTTATAAGCTGAGTGTGAAATTGCTTTATAAACCATTGAGTTTGCGTGAAAAGTAAATTGGGCTCTACGTTAAGGCAATACAGAGATTTGAGAAAATGTGTGCGTGTTTTGCTGGTTGGAACTCGGTTTTAATATGTTTTGTGTTGAGTACACAAATGTTTTAAATGAGTTTTATGAGAGAAAACCCTTATGAGTTCTACGTGAAGGCAAAATGTTTTATAAGATAATGGCTAATGATTGAGACTTAGGCGTGTCATGTTGAATACACATCGGGCCTTGCTTTGGTAGCATGTAAGACCGATATAGTGGGACGTCTGGGAACCGACCCAGAGACCACAGGCCTTGTTCTGGTAACATGTAAGTCTGATTATTCCTCTGCTTTGGTAGCATTGGGAGGCCTTGCTCTGGTAGCATGTAAGTCTGATATTCGTCCGTTTTGGTAACGAGAGATGCCTCCGTTTTGGTAATGTGAGATGACCCCCATTCTGGTAATGTTGGGTGGCCTTGTTTTGGTAGCATGTAAGACCGAGAGAGTGGGCCGCCTGGGAACCGACCTAGGGACCACGTGATAGTGTGCATGAGGCGAGGCATTGCTCTGGTAGCATGTAAGGCCGGGCCTTGTTCTGGTAATATATAAGTCCAATATACCATGCGTACGACCATATTGTCGACGTTCCCTCTTACGAGGATGCCTGGGATGCGCACCCAAAGGAGATTATATATTTGATGTGCCATGACGAGTTTTCTATGAGTTTTATTGCCTAGTCTCGTTTTACACATGAGTTGTGTTTTATGACTTTGTCACGTGCTATTTACTGAGGTGATTTTTATCACATATTTTGAGAAAAGCTATTATCGCATATATTTACACATGCTTGTGAATGCTCTATATTGAGCCTTTTTAACTTCATGTTTTCACATAATTTATGAGTTATGAGATGATGATGTTTTGAGAACTTTCATGCTACGATTTCAAATGAGTATACTGAGTTTCATATACAAATACATACTTGTGATGTGTGATATGGTTTATATAACTGAGTTCCCTTACCCCCCCCCCTTACTGAGATATTTAGAAGCTCACCCTGTTTTCTCTTCCCCCAGATTGCTTCAAGTGAAGTGAGTTCCCTGCGATGTACGGGTTAGAGGCTAGTGGAGGACTTAAGCTCCAGGCCGTAGTTTGTGTATTGAGGTATATATTTAATATTCATGTATGCAGACTGGAGTTATATTTATAGACACTTATTGTACAATGATGTACGGGATGTATTAGGATTAATTAACTTGGAATTGAGTAATGTATATGATATGATACATACTATCTTTTGATGAGATCCTAAGGCATGATGAGTATGATGATGTATGACTCTGCACAGGAATGCACCTTTAATTGTGAATTGATGAGTAAAAAGTTTAAAATTAGCCCTATTTTTCGCTTTTCCGGGGCGTCACAACCATGGCTTTTATGCAATTATCATATGAAACAGGATGTGAGCTAAACTCCAGCACCTCTCATGCATGTAGTGCGAGCAAGCGTTCCAGCACCTTTTTATGCATATCAAGTCAAAACAACTCAAAACATTCAAAACAGAGTGCGAGCTAAACTCTAGCACCTCTCATGCATTTCACTTTAGTAAAATCAGTGCGAGTAACCGCTCTAGCACATTTCATGCTTATGATGTCACACAAGTCGGTGCGAGCAACCGCTCAAGCACATTTTATGCACATTCACAAACTCAGATATAGTGCGAGCTATGCGCCAGCACTATCTGTTTCCATATAAACTTAATAGTTCGCCTATTTTCAAAATAATTTTTATTTAAATCTTGATAACACTTACGTAGTGTTGTATTGTTAAATTTATGCAATTACTGGCCAATCTATCGATTTGCTTTGCTTAAAAACCATGAAAATTCCTTAAATCAGAAAATTCCTTAAATCATGCATTCCATGCATGTCATGCTTTCACCATCCTTAGGTGAATTCCCTCAATAGGGGTGAATAGCCTTTTACCTATTTCGAGTCCATAAAATCTTTAATTTATTTTTAGGGCCTTTATACATATTTTGTGTATACATACATATTCAGTGTATACAAAAGCTATTAAAATACGCGTAGCTACCTCTAGCTACTCACACAATTCCCTTACCTCAATTTTCTGTATAGTCTGACCTTTCACTGATGTCTCGTCTTGCAGTCCGATTTGCTCTCAATCAAATCCCTGAAACTGCATATAAATATACATCAGGTCAACGACAATACAATTAATTGTATTTCATATTTTTTGGGCTTAATTTAAATCATTGGGCCCGTTTACCCATATTGGGCCCGATTGTACCATAATGGGCCTTAATCGACCTTAAGCCCATTTTCCACTTACTATTCACATTATCGAGGCCTATTGGGCTCATTGGGCCCATCAGTATTTATTGAGCCTCATTCTAAATTCTCGGATAGCTTAATGAATTATTTACGACAATATATCTCTAATTTCAGGATATAATTCATTTCATGCAGAATTTAAATCCGTAATTTATGCGGTAAATTTCTAACACGCATAACGATGCAATATTGTCGTAAATAAGGGTTACTTACCTGAGATTCCATGATAGTACGCAAATCGAGGTTGACTCGAGTCCTCGTTTGATGTCAATTGTCGAGCTACACAATTAAATATTTTTCTGGGTAAACTTTCAGTCGAATATTAATCCAATTAAATATTTTGAAATTTAAATCGGTCAATTTTAACCGCTTATCGACTTACCCGTAGCTCGATTGAATCACTGGGATTTTTTTCCAATTTTTTCTCTTTTTCTTTTTCCCTTTTTCTCTTTCTTTTCCTTCTTTTTTGGCTAAACCGGTTCGGTTCGATTCAGCCGGGTTCAGACCGGTTCGGTCCAACCAGTTCAGTCTGGCTCGACTGGTTCAGGGCTTCGTCGGTCGGTTCTCTACCTGCTTCTGTCGCCAGCAGCTCCGCCGGATCGTCCGAAGCTCAGATATGGGGTCGGTGTGGTCCGAGGTGGCCGAAAAGTGGCCGGTTCGGCTTATTCTCTCCTCATCGTCGGTGCCCTTTCTTCCCTTCACCGTTTACGGCTTTTTCAGTGGCTCGGGGCTCTCACGGGGTTGGGCTTCCCTCGGCTGTCGGTGGCTGGGCCTGAATCAGCACCGGTCACCGGATTTCCTCTTTCTCCTCTCTCGGTTCTCTCTTCTCCTTTCGCCAGCATGCCTCATCGCCGTTCGTCGGTTTCATTGGGCCGGTGGTGGCTAAACTGGGCTGCCGGTGGTGGTCGCCTCTCGTTCGGGCTTGCCATCGTCTCTTCCGTCGATGAGGCAGGGGCTCGGCTTCTTTCCTTCTTCAATTCGCATTTTCGCGAAAGATTTTTTATTTTATTTTATTTATTTATAATTTATTTTTATTATTATTTTAATCAATTACAATATTATTAAAAATCTAAAATATCCCAACAAAAATCTTAAGAAATTATATTTTATTCATTTAACCAATTAAATGAATTTATTAGTCTTATTTCGTATTTTCGGTATATTTTCCATTTATTTTCGGGATAAATTCCCGAGGTGAATATTCCAGTTAATTCCAATAAATTCATATCTTGACCAATTTAATCTGAAATTTAATTATTTATTCATTATTAATCAAGATTTCTCAATCCCATATTTTTAATGAAATTTTCTTATCACGATTAATACCGAATTTTTATCTTTTGACCATTTTACCCTTCAACGTGTTCGAGAATTCCATTTCAATCATTCATTTGATTTTTTTCTCATTTCCTGTTTTAAACAAAATCGAGTCTTACAATCTCCCCTACATAAGAAATTTGGTCATCCAAGTTAGAATCAAGTCAAATGGGTCCATAAACAACTCTGAGTACGTTTATCGCATCATACTCTTTAATTCTCATGTGACTTTTTTCGGAGTGTAATACTACCAAAGAACTTTGACTAGGGAGATCATCTTAAACCTCAACACCTTCTCCTTCCATCTAATACCCGAATCGATTTTTTTTCAACATAAGTTATAATTTCATTTAGCTAAGCTGTTGGAGTTCATATCCGATCCCATATGCTGGGTCCGGATATTATTTTCGAAGCATCGAAAGAGGGGACACATTGTGGATGCCTGCTAATTCAGGTCGTAACGCCAACCTATAGGCCTTATCTCCCACTTTGTCCAATATCTCAAAGGATTCAATCTAACGAAACTCAATTTGCCTTCTTTCCAAATCTCGTTATGTCCTTGTGATAAGTAACTCCCAACAATACTGATTCACCCTCGGTGAATTCCAATGGTTTTTGTCTCTTGTCAGCATAGTCTTTTTGTCAGTTATGAGGTGTTCTTAATCTTTCACAATTTAACTAAACATCCTCAAAGGTTTGTCTTACCAATTCGGAAGCAATTATCTCTCCGTCACCCACTTCTTCTTATCCAAGTCGAGAAACAACTCCCTACGGCCATATAATGCCTTATATAAAATGTTATCCCAATACTCAAGTGACAATTGTCATTATTGGCCAATTCGATTAGTAACAACTGATCATCCCAGGAGCTTATAAAATTAATGGCACACACTCTCATCATATCCTCCAGAACCTGTACAATCCTCTCTGACTGACCATCTGTCTGAGGACAGAAACCTGTGCTAACACTCAGTCGGGTTCCTATAGCTTCCTGAAAAATGTTCCCAGAAGTGGGAAGTGAAGCTGAAATCCCTATCTGATACCATGCTCACTAGAACGCTACATAATGTTCCACAATCTTCCTTACATATAGCTCCGTCTACGCACTTAGAGTATCTAGGGATTTCCATAGCCAGAAGGTGGGTAGACTTAATCAATCTATTGACTATCATTCAGATAGCCTCGTGATTCCTGCGGTCCTCTATAACCCATCATGAAATTCATGGTAACTTGTTCTCTTTTTCGTGCCAATATAAGTAGAGGTTGCAATAATCCTGCAGACTTCTATTGCTCTATCTTAATCTGCTGATATACATGACACTTCTCCAGAATCTCTACAATGTCTCTTTTCATATCTAACCACCAATACCTTTTTCAGAGATTTCGATATATTTATTACTTCCCGGATGCACCGTATATCCCGAAGAGTGAGCTTCTGACAATAACACTATCTCAGCAACTATGGTCTTGGGGAGCACTTATATGTCTCTAAGCCTCTATAAGTCATGATCACTCATTGTGAACTCTATCACTATACCCTTCTGAATCTGACCCACACTATCGATCCCATGCCGATCATCACGCTAAGCCTGGAAAATTCGATCACTCAAATTCGATTCTAATCTCAGGCTAGCTGTCACAAACTCACTGTCATCATAAAAAGGGATCACATCACTACTGAGGCTCACAACTGCTCTAGCAGCTCACGCTCCTTGACCATCATGTGTAATACCATCCCGAGGCTCTTTCTGCTAAAGGCATCAGCCATTATATTAGCCTTTCCTGGGTGGTACAATTTTCATGATCAAATCTCTTAGAAGCTCTAACCCTCTTTGTTATCTCATATTTGACTCTTTCTATGAAAACAGATACTTGGGGCTTTTTATGATCAGTGCATATCTGAAATTTCTCACCGTATAAGTGGTGGCATATACTTAGTACAAACACTACCACTACCAACTCTAAATCATTGTTTGGATAGTTTCTCTCATGGTCCTTTAACTATCTGGATCCATAAGCGACTATCTTCGCATTTTACATCAATGCACAACCCAATCCTTATTTTGAGGTATCCATACACACTGAAACCTCTTGAGCTGTTGGTTATGGTGAGAATAATTACGGTGGTCAGTTTATTACTTCAATATACCAAAACTCACCGAAGCTATTTTCATACTTATCATCCTACTGGCATATAATCTTTTTCGAACAAGGTGTGTCAACTGAGCGGCCCATTTCGAGAAACTCTCAAAAACTCATCTCTAAGACAGTTTCCTGTTGCTACTCATACTCTTCCTTGGACTTCGAATACATCAAAATGTCATCACTAAAGATGACAACCAATCGGTCCAGGTAAGGTTTAAATACCTCATCGTAGTTAAGTTCCACTAAATATTTCAATCACCCATATCCTTGACTTATGTACACATAAACGTATAATGTCATTTTGAAATCGCTTCGTTCAAGTTACTAACCCACGTCATTTCCTTTTTCCTATATTAACGGCTTTTATAAATTTTTTAATTTTTTTAAACCTTTATGATTAATCGAATTCAATATTTCTTTATCGTACCAGCAAAGGTACCCAAATTTTAAATGTAAATATTAAGATTGTCGATTTCAATTTATAGGTTATGTGTGCACTTCTAGACGTTGTGAAGTCCTCAGGCGGGGAGGTATTTTGAAATACCTTTATTAACCCTCAGACTTAACCACATATACTGGTTATGGATATATTCTCCTCTTATCCTTGGCCGCAATTCATATTCACTACATATCGTTTAATCCAAATTACTTTACATATCAAAGATATTCTTACCTTGCATACGCCTCTTATTCCAATATATCTCGTATTCAGGATCTATTACATCTCAAAACTTATCTCCTTTCATATATCACTTATAACCAACTCTTTCATTACTTGTCAAACTTACAATACTCTTTTCAAGGGTGAAAACATCACTATCTTAAGATAGCTATCTTAACAACATAGCTTGTAGCCGAATCAATCTATTCTCAAATATTACTTCAAAAATATTCAAATTCCATTGAATAAATTCGTCTGACGTATCCCTTTTTTTACCCCGTTTTCAACTTACAATCCCTATACCCATATTCAGTTAGTGATAATTAGCTAACTATCATCATCTTGCCTAAGGGTACAGGCTTCACATCTTTCATTAGCTTATAAGCAACTGAAAGTGGTATGAATAAATGCGTGGCACCAAGATCAATTAAAATAATTACTTCATTATTCACAACCAGTGTGGTATCTTCCACCCCAACACATGAAACATCAGTAGTGTCCTGGTCCAAGGCATACACTCGCCTTCGTCCAACATCTTATTTCCATGGTATCTACCACACATCCTACATTGTTTCGTAGCACGTCGGGGTCCTCCAATCACAATACCCCTCATAAATGTTGAAACTAGATACACTGGAGCCTTACTAATCATCTTACCCCGTGACTCATCAGCTCTAAGCTTTTAACAAACTACCTTTCTCAATCTCAGAGGCGTGCAACTCATGATCTTATTCACACAACTGTTGTCTATGCACTGCCTCGACATAGGTAGTGATATCTAACGACCCAATCGAACTTTATTTGACAATCTGAGCCCTTCATGAACTTTCAGACATTCTGACCCTCAATGTTCATAGTGTCGGGGTCATATCTGGGCAGGTATATAAACTGAGTTTCATACTTGTCAATCAACCAATTCCTCTAGGTCAAAGTAAAGAATGTTATCTGTAATTTCCTTTAAGCAGTGTACGGGATATTCTTTCACCGGAATACATCTAGAAATATTTTCCATGTCCATTATGGCTGTCTAAATCTTAAGATGGGTCAAGCAGACTTCCACCAATACTTTTCCTTACCCTCAAATCTCATGCATACTATGAGCAATTAGCTCCATAATATTCTCCACACTCCGCTTTAACCTCGAGAAGCGTGTCTCAATACTGTTCGATCTCTCTGTCAGACTTTGTGTGGCATGCTCAACATCAGCCTCCATTTCAACCTCATCATGAGTCTCATGTGGCGACTCAGTACGACTCTCAAGCCTACCTCTACGACGTCGAGCTCGTGTACTCGCCCTTTTACCATAGCGGCTATCAGTTAATGACTCTATTCTTGCATTTAAAAATCAAATTCTTAGCTGCAATTCCATCTCGATATACACAATTATATCTAAACAATGACCAGTACATGGAGACATAAACTTTCTTAACCACTAACACTGACTCATATCAGGCCACTTAGCTCTGATATTGCAAATTTTTTGCTTTTCGATTATTATTTAATTCTTACCTTTCTCTCATCGTGACCATCTTACCAAACAGTTGGGCTATGATTCAGTGTTAGTCACCTCT
Source organism: Firmiana major (assembly GCA_033439115.1). NCBI lineage: Eukaryota > Viridiplantae > Streptophyta > Magnoliopsida > Malvales > Malvaceae > Firmiana > Firmiana major. The sequence goes on from CM065898.1 coordinate 36,458,489, forward strand.
CACCTATTTACCATTCCATTACCATAATCACATTCACATATCAGAGTTTACTTTTTTTTGACTTTGACTAAATACATACACAATGGTATTTACATAACCTTACATCCCCGACATCATATACGTTTACAGTACTGTGCATTACATGTTCAGATACAAAACTATACAAATGTGATTACCTGACTCTCGATGGGAAGCAACGGATACTAAGATTGCAAGTCTTTAGCCGCTCACTAACTACTGCGAGTAATCTTAAAAGATTGGAAAATAAGGGGGGTGAGCAAACCACACGCTCAGTAAGGCAATTATCCAAGTAAGTAGATAGCTCCACTATCTACATGCTCATAATGCCATGCCATTAAAATCCATTTCTTTTCATTAAAATCTCAAGCACAAACCATGGATACATCAATGACATAGTTTATCAAAACTATTTGCGCATATAGAAATCATGTAATTCATGCATCAAAGGCATTTTATGTGACATCATTAAATCATACTTAGCCTGAGGTAAATCAAGATCATGCATCATTTCATGCCATGTAAAACAAATCATGAGAAACAATTCTTTTCGTGAATCCTATCATTAACACATGGAAAACTCATCATGCTACTGCATTTAAATCATTTCATTAAAACTGTAGTATGAAATAACCCAAAGGGTTTAAGAATCTCATAAATCAATCTCATTAAAAATTCATTATAAAATTCTGTTATAAAAGTCACCCTTCTTTCAGAGACACGTTTCATAAAATCCTCTGAAAAACCTATCATCATAATAGAAAATCATAAAATCGGGGGCCTGACCCCTTCCTCGGGTCTACCCAGGTCAATTAAGACCATAAGTTATATCATGTGAGACAAGTAGGTGACTATATCAGTAACAATAAGGACTATAGCCATAACCTAGTGATCCCTGGTTATCTGGTACCTAGTGTGTGGGGTATCACACCTAAAATGGGAGGTGGGTCGATCTTACCCGCCAGAACAACATAACATCAAGATTGCGAGGGCAAGGCTTGTTGCCTCGTGGCTAATGCCACTCCACTCCAACAATCCCCACGGTACAGCATACTCCACGTGACATACACGGTACAAAATACTCTGTGAACCCAAGCTCAGTCAGGGGTGCCTGCAATAGGTTTTATCCACCTATACCATCTCTGTTTCAGTATGCACGTGTGGGCATATCATCTCACTGTGACACACAATCTACAGGAGGCTCCAACACGGCTATATGCATGTCATATAAATCCTTGTGCAAGCGAAGCTCTAGCACGGCTCCATGCATATTCATGATATCTACAAATCTCATGCAAGCGAAGCTCTAACACGGTTTCATAGAAATCATTAAAATCTGCATACGAGTAGCACTCCAATACGACTTTAAAATGAGTTATAAATCCATATAAAACTTCGTGTGAGCAAGCTCCAGCACAGTGTTATGCATCAATAAATCAAATCTCGTGCGAGTTACACTCCAGCATGACTTTTATGCAATTATCATATCAAACAGGATGCGAGCTAAACTCCAGCACCTCTCATGCTTGTCAAATCATTAAAACTAGTGCGAGCAAGCGCTCCAGCATCTTTTTATGCATATCAAGTCAAAACAAGTCAAAACATTCAAAACAGAGTGCGAGTTAAACTCTAGCACCTCTCATGCATTTCACATTAGTAAAATCAGTGCGAGCAACCGCTCTAGCACATTTCATGCATATGATGTCACACAAGTTGGTGCAAACAACCACTCAAGTACATTTTATGCATATCGGTTTCCATATAAACTTGATAGTTAGCCTATTTTCCAAATAATTTTCATTTAAATCTTAATAACACTTACGTAGTGTTATATTTTGAAATTTATGCAATTACTGGCCAATATATCGATTTGTTTTGCTTAAAAACCAAGAACATTCCTCAAATCATGCATTTCATGCATGTCATGCTTTCACCATCCTTAGGTGAATTCCCTCAATAGGGGTAAAATAGCCTTTTACCTATTTCGAGTCCTTAAAATCTTTAATTTATTTCTAGGGCCTTTTATACATATTTTGTGTATACATACATATTCAGTGTATACAAAAGCTATTAAAATACGCGTAGCTACCTCTAGCTACTTACACAATTCCCTTACCTCATTTTTCTGTACAGTCTGACCTTTCTCTGATATCTCGTCATGCAGTTTGATTTGCTCTCAATCAGATCTTCGAAACTGCTTATAAATATACATCATGTCAAATACAATACAATTAATTATATTTCATATTTATGGGCTTAATTTAAATCATTGGGCCCGTTTACCCATATTGGGCCCAAATGTACCATAATGGGCCTTAATCGGCCTTAAGCCCGTTTCCCACTTACCATTCACATTATCAAGGCCTATTGCGCTCATTAGGCCCATCAGCATTTATTGAGCCTCATTCTAAATTCTCGGATAGCTTAATGAATTATTTACGACAATATATCTCTAATTCCAGGATATAATTCATTTCATGCGAAATTTAAATCCGTAATTTATGCAGTAAATTACTAACATATAAAATGATGCAATATTGTCATAAATAAGGGTTACTTACTCGAGATTCCATGATAGTATGCAAATCAAGGCTGACTCGAGTCCTCGTTTGACGTCAATTGTCAAGCTACACAATTAAATATTTTTTCGGTAAACTTTCAGTCGAATATTAATCCAAATAAATATTTCAAAATTTAAATCAGTCAATTTCGACTGCTTCCCGACTTACCCGTAGCTCAATTGCATCACTAGGATTTTTTTCCAATTTTTTCTCTTTTTCTTTTTCCCTTTTTCTCCTTCTTTTCCTTCTTTTCTGGCTGAACCAGTTCGGTCTAGTTCAGCCCGATTTAGACTAGTATGGTCCAGTCGGTTCAATCCAGTTCGGCCAGTTCAGGGTTTCGTCTGTTGGTTCTCCGTTGGCTTCAGTTACCAACAGCTCCGCGGGATTATCTGAAGCTCAGATCTGGGGTCGGTGTGGTCCGAGGTGGCCGAAAAGTGGCCGGTTTGGCCTGTTCTCTCCTCGCCGTCTATGCCCTTTCTTCCCTTCATCGTTTGCAGGTTTTTTGGTGGCTGGGCCGCGTGTTCCGATGGCTGGAGGCTCTCACAGGGTCGGGCTTCCCTCAGCTGTTTGTGCTCGGGCCTGAATCGACGCCGGTCACAGGATTTCCTCTTTCTCCTCTCTCGGTTCTCTCTTCTCCTTTCTTCGATGTAAGACCCAATTTTATTTAAAACACAAAATGAGAAAAGATTAAATGAAGGATTGAAATGATAGTCCCGAACACATGCAAGGGTAAAACGGTTAAAAGACCAAAATTTGATATTTATCTTGACAAGAAAATTTAATTAAAAATATGAGATTGAGAAATCTTAATTAATAACAAAGAAATAATTAAATTTTGGGTTAAATTGATCAAGATATGAATTTATAGGAATTAATCAAAATTTTTACGTCGAAAAATTCTCCCGAAAATAATAAAAAAATATATCGAAAAGATGAAGTAAGATCGATAAAATCATTTATTGAATAAATGAATAAAATAATAATATTTTTAGATATTTTGGATTTTAATTGAATATAATAATGATTAAAATAATATTAAAATAAATTATAAAGAAATAAATAAATAAAAGAAATGAAATTGGAAAAAAATGCAAAAACAGAAATGAAACATGCGAAAAGCGAAGATAAAACCGACGGATTTGATTTCCCCTCACCGACGAGCCACCGACAAGACTGAGGGGCTGACGAGGGCTGGCAAAGAGAGCCCGACATCGGGTGAACCACCATCGGCCGTAACGCGCCATGGAGATACTGGAATCGGGAGATCGATAGAGGAGCTTGCTGCGGGAGAGAAGAGGCGATTTGGCGGCTATCGGAGCCGAATCGAGCCACCCCGAAGCTCGATGATGGAAGCCCAGGCGATGACGCATCGAACGGCACCGAAAATGGCTCGAGAACCGGTCGAAGGGTGTCGAAATGATGAAATGATGCCTGAACTGGTACGGTCGGTTCCGCGCAGTGATGGTATGCTGAACAGGACCAGACCGGTTCAGCCAAAAAAAAGAAAAGGAAAAGAAGAAAAAAAAGGAAAGAAAAAGAGAAAAAAATTGGGAAAAACTTCAGTGATGCAATCAAGCTACGGGTAAGTCGGTAAGAGGTCGAAATTGATCGATTTAAATTTTGAAATATTTAATTTAATTAATGTTCGACTGAAAGTTTACCCGAAAAAATATTTAATTATGTAGCTCGACAATTAATGTCAAATAAGAGCTCGAGTCAGCTTTTATCTTCATACTATCCTGGAATCTCGAGTAAGTAACCCTTATTTATGACAATATTGCATCGTTATGCATGTTAGAAATTTACCGCATAAATTACAGATTTAAATTCCGCATGAAATGAATTATATTCTAGAAATTGAGATAAATTGTCGTAAATAATTAAATAAGCTATTCGAGAGTTTAGAACGAGGCTCAATATATATTGATGGGTCCAATGAGCCCAATAGGCCTCGATAATGTGAATAGTAAGTGGAAAACGGGTTAAGGCCGATTAAGGCCCATTATAGTACAATCGGGCTCAATATAGGTAAACGGGCCCAATGATTTAAATTAAGCCCAGAAAATATGAAATACAATTAATTGTATTGTATTTGACCTGATGTATATTTATATGCAATTTCATGATTTGATTTAGAGCAAATCGGACTGTATGATGAGACATCAGTGGAAAGGTCAGACTGTACAGAAAATGAGGTAAGGGAATTGTGTGAGTAGCTAGATGTAGCTACGCGTACTTTAAATATCTTTTGTATACACTGAATATGTATGTATACATTGATATTGTACAAAGGTCCTAAAAATGGTTAAATGATTTTAAGGACTCGAAATAGGTAAAGAGTATTTTACCCCTATTAAGGGAAGTTCACCTAAGGATGGTGAAAGCATGACATGAATGAAATGTATGTTTTAATGAATCTTCTGATTTAAGAAATTTTCTTGGTTTTTAAGCAAAGTAAATCGATAGATTGGCCAGTAATTGCATAAATTTCACAAGATAACACTACGTAAGTGTTATTTATATTTAAATGAAATTTCTTTGGAAAATAGGCCAACTATCAAGTTTATATGGAAACAGATACTGTTGGCAAATAGCTCGCACTATATCTGCGTTTGTGAGTGTGCATAAAATGTGCTTGAGCAGTTACTCGCACCGACTTGTGTGACATCATATGCATGAAATGTGCTAGAGCGGTTGCTTGCACTAATTTTTATTATTGTGAAATGCATGAGAGGTGCTGGAGCCTAGCTCACACCCTGTTTTGACTGTTTTGACGATTTTGATTATTTTGATTGAAATGCATAAAATGGTGCTGGAGCGATTGTTCGCACTGGTTTTAATGATTTGACATGCATAAGAGGTACTAGAACCTAGCTCGCATCCAGTTTTGATATGATATTACATAAAAGTCGTGATGGAGTGTAACTCACACGAGATTTAATGTATTTATTCATAAAGCCGTACTGGAGCGTTGCTTGTACGAAGTTTTGATTTGCTTGAGCATTCATTCGTGCTCGAGCATTGCTCACACATGATTTTCTATGGATTTTAATTCATTTTTAAGTTGTACTGGAGTGCTACTCGTACGTAGATTTTACAGATTTTTATGAAATCGTGCTAGAGCTTCGCTCGCACGAGATTTTCAGATATCATGAATATGCATGGAGCCGTGCTAGAGCTTCGCTCGCACAAGGATTTATATGAAATGCATATAGCCATGTTGGAGCCTCTTGTAGACTGTGTGTCACAGTGAGATGATATACCCACACGTGCATACTAAGACATAGATGGTATGGGTGGATAAGACCTATTGCAGGTACCCTTGACTGAGCTTGGGTTCACGGAGTACGCTGTACCGTGTATGTCACGCGGAGTACGCTGTACCGTGGGGATTGTTAGAGTGGAGTGGCATTAGCCACGAGGCAGTAAGCATTGCCCTCGCAATCCTGATGTTATGCTGTTCTGGCAGGTAGGACCGACCCACCTCCCGTTTCAGGTGTGATACCCCACACACTAGGTACCGTGTAGCCAGGGATCAATAGGTTATGGCCATAGTCCTCATTGTTACTGATATAGTCACCTACTTGTCTCACATGATATAACTTGTGGTCTCGATAGACCAGGATAGACCCAAGGGAGTGGTCAGGCCCCCGATTTTGGGATTTTCACTATGCTAGATCTTTTGACGATTTTATGACTTGTGACCCTAAAAGAATGGTGATTTTATAACAAAATTTTATAACGAATTGTTTTATGAATTTGAGCTTAATTTATGAGATGATTGACCCAGAGGGGTTATTTTATATTGTGTTTTAATGATGTGATTTAAATACAGTAGCATAATGAGTTTTTCATGCGTTAATGAAAAGATTCATGAAAAGAATTGTTTCTCATGATTTGTTTTACATGGCATGAAATGATGCATGATCTTGATTTACCTCATGCTAAGTATGATTTAATGATGTCACATAAAATGCCTTTGATGCATGAATTATATGATTTCTATATGCACAAATAGTGTTTTGATAAACTATGGCATTGAAATATGCATGATTTTGTGTGTAAGCTTTTAACGAAAAGAAATGGATTTTAAGGGCATGGCATTATGAGCATGTAGATAGTGGAGCTATCTACTTACTTGCATAATTCCCTTACTGAGCGTATGGTTTGCTCACCCCCCCTTATTTTCCCATCTTTTCAGAGCACTCGCAGTAGTTGGTATCCACTGCTTCCCATTGAGGACAGGTATACATATTTGTATAGTTTTGTATCTAAATATGTAATGCACAGTATTGTAAATGGATATGATGTTGGGGACGTAGAGTTATAAATACCATTGTGTATGTATTTAGTTAAAGTTAAAGGATAGTAAACTCTGATATGTGAATGCGATTATAGAAATGGAATGGTAAATAGGTGAGAGGTGACTAACACCGAATCATAGCCCAACTGTTTGTAGGATGATCACGATGAGAGAAAGGTAATAAGTAAATAAGAAACAGAAAAGCGAAAAATTTGTAGTGATTTTTAGGTAATTTGGCTCATGACAATTTTTGGTATCAGAGCTTAAGTTGGTCTGATATGAGTCCGTGTTAGTGGTTAAGGAAGTTTGTATCTCCATGTACTGTGCATTGTTTAGATATAATTGTGTATATCGAGATGGAATTGCAGTTAAGAATTTGGTTTAAAATGCAAGAATAGACTCATTAACTGATAGTCGCTATGGTAGAGGGGCGAGTACACGAGCTCGAGGCCGTAGAGGTAGGCCTGAGAATCGTACTGAGTCGCCACATGAGACTCAAGATGAGATTGAAGTGGAGGCTGATATTGAGCATACCCCACAGAGTCCGACAGAGAGATCGGACAGAGTTCGACAGAGAGATCAAACAGTATTGAGACACACTTCATGAGGTTTGAGCGGAGTATGGAGAATATTATAGAGCTATTTGCTCAGAGTATGCATGGGATTTGAGGGCGAGTCGGAGCATTGATGGAAGTCTGCTCGACCCACCTTAAGAGTTAGACATCCAGATTGGACATGAGAACATAATTCTAGATGTATTCCGGTGACAGAATTTCCCGGACACTGCTTAAATGAAATTACAGATAAAATGCTTTACTTTGACCCAGAGGAACTGGTTGATTAACGAGTATGAATCTCAGTTTATATACTTGCCCAGATATGACCCCAACACTATGAACAGTGAGAGTCAAAATGTCTGGAAGTTCATGAAGGGCTCAAATTGTCAATTAGAGTCTGATCGGGCCGTTAGATATCACTACCTATGTCGAGGCAGTGCACAGACTACAGTTGTGTGAATAAGATCATAATTTGCATGCCTCTGTGATTGCGAAAGATAAGAAGGGCCGAAATTGAGACAAAAGAGAATAGAGAATAACAGAGATGTCAGAACAGGAAAAAGGTAGTTTGGTAAAAGATTAGAGCTGATGAGTCATGGGGTAAGATGATTGGTAACCCAGTGTATCTAATTTTAACACTTATGAGGGGTGTTATGATTGGAGGACTCCGACCTGCTACGGAACAGTGTAGAATATGTGATAGTTACCACGAAAAGTAGGTTGTTGGAAGAGGGCGAGTGTATACCTTGGACCAAGACACTACTGATGTTTCATCTGATGTGGTGGAAGATACCACACTGATTAAGAATAATGAAGTAATTATTTTAATTGATCCTAGTGCCATGTATTTATTCATACCGCCTTCAGTTGCTTATAAGCTAGTGAAAGATGTGAAGATTGTACCCTTAGGCAAGATAATGATAGTTAGCTGATTTTCACTAACTGAATATGGGTATAGGAATTATAAGTTGAAAACGGGGGAAAAGGGATATGTCAGCCGATTTTATGCAATAGAATATGAATAATTTGAAATAATATTCGAGAATAGATTGATTCGGCTGCAAACTATGTTGTTCAGATTTCTATCCTCAGATAGTGATATGGTTACCCCTGAAAAAAAAAAGTATACTGTAAGTTTTAACAAGTAATGAAAGAGTTTGTTATAAGTGATATATGATAGGAGATAAGCTTGGAGATGTGATAGATCCTGAATACGAGATAAGCTTGGTGATGGGAAGCAGCGACTGATGACTTGCATTCTTGGTATCCGCTGCTTCCCATTGAGAGACAGGTATACAGATTTGTATAGTTTTGTATCTAAATATGTAATGCACAGTACTGTAAACGAATATGATGTTGGGGATGTAGAGTTATAAATACCATTGTGTATGTATTTAGTTAAAATCAAAGGATAGTAAACTCTTATATGTGAATGTGATTATGGAAATGGAATGGTAAATAGGTGAGAGGTGACTAACACCGAATCATAGCCCAACTGTTTGTAGGATGGTCATGATGAGAGAAAGGTAAGAATTAAATAATAAACGGAAAAACAAAAAAATTTGTAGTGATTTTTAGGTAATTTGGGACGTGACAACCGGCATGTCTCCTCTGTCGATGAAGCAGGGGCTCGGCTTCTTTCCTTCTTCAGTTCGCGTTTTCACGAATTTTTTATTTTATTTTATTTATTTATTTATTTATAATTTATTTTTATTATTATTTTAATCAATTAAAATATTATTAAAAATCCAAAATATCCCCAAAAATTCTTAAAAAATATATTTTATTCATTCAACCAATTAAATTAATTTATCGACCTTATTTTGTATTTTCGGTATATTTGTCGATTCTTTTCGGGATAATTTCCCGAGGTGAAAATTCTGATTAATTCCAATAAATTCATATCTTGATAAATTTAATCTGAAATTTAATTATTTCTTCGTTATTGATCAAGATTTCTCAATCCCATATTTTTAATGAAAATTTCTTATCACAATTAATACCGAATTTCTATCTTTTGACCGTTTTACCCTTCAACGTGTTCGGGAATTCCATTTCAATCATTCATTTGATTTTTTTTCTCATTTCGTGTTTTAAATAAAATCAGATCTTACATTTCTCAATAGACCAACACAACCTGTTGTGCACCATTCCTTGCATCCTAATGCCGAACATCCATCAACAGATGAATAGAATACTATTCAAGTCTGAAACACCAATAATTAATGGAACAATATAGCTTGGAAATATAAACTAAAATGAACAGTGAATAACGCAAGAAACAGATCATAGCAGAGGAGATTTTCCTATCCATTGCCATGAGGCAGCTTCTGTTCTGCGTAGCATCAGTTCTGTCAACTTCAGCACCGGCCTGCACAATTTCCTCTACCCTCCGGAAGTGTTTCCTCATGCCACTCGGCTTAACCTAGAATCAACAATAAATTAAAACACACCAACTGGAAACTTTAGAGGGAATGAACTAAACACATATGCAGGAAACAAAGATGAACAGAGGTTAAGCTGATAAAGGCATTGGTGAATCACTTATCCTTAAATCGATCATTACTATTAAAGTACAAAAGAACTCGAGAATCCGAATGATGCAAAGGATATAACAGTTAACAAGCAAAAATTAAAATAAAAGAGAAATGTAAAGAAAAATATGAAAATAATTTAAGTGATGAGCTGCTACCACAAATTGCAGAAGAAAATACTGATGAAGAAGAATAGTTGCTGTCACCAGCTTCTCCTCCTCACAACATGAGACATACAATAAAACCTCAAACTAGAATAAAAGAGAAAGACCAACAATGAAACTAAAGAAAGGGAAAAACAAGATAAATTGAAATTTTACATAAAACATAAAATGTCAAACAATAAGGCAATGGAAGCTTGTAAAACTCAAGAATGGCGGCTGGCACCATCCGTAAACTACTGCAGATATCGGGAAGAAAGGAAACTTTTCATAAAATATAACAAATAAAGTTGACATGAACAGTGAATAGAAAATGGTAGCTAAAAAGATCTAATCAAAATGCTTAAAAGGAAAAAAAAACTAAAGCTACCCTAAATTACTCTAAAAACTACTCTTAAATTACTCTACACTACTCCTACCCTAGACTACCTCCTACACTATTTCATTTTTTCAATTGCCATCATGTTGTATTTATACGCACACTTATGGGTACAATGGTAATTTTTTCATCCTAGATGAGTTGGCATTGTTTGGCCACTTGTCTTCATTTTATTTGCTGTAGAGTAGATATTTCCATGTCACTCATCTTTTTGTCCAACTGGTTGTGCGATGTGGCCCGACATGTGTCTTCCAGGAGGTTGGCACGGTGTCCGTCGATCTTATCGCTTCGAAGCAAATAAAATACGGACACCTGGCATCACGCGTGTCCAGACGACTGGTGACTCGGCTTACAAATTGGAAGTGGTCCAGTCTCCTTTAGCCCATTTTCAGCCTATTTTTGACTGAAACAACTGAGTCTCATCTGGATTTAATTTATCTGCACATTAAAGAATTTTAATTAAATAAAGGGGATAATTAATAAAATAAATTGGGGATTAAGTAATTAATTAGGAAATTAAGCACAAATAATTCTATTAAAAATAGAATTATCATCTTATCAAGCCATTTCTATAAAACCTGGGCAGCGAAATTACATTTTTCACGAAGATAATTCAAAACCTTCAATTTTTTAAACAAGGTAACCCAATTTCTCCTTCTAAATTCTCAACACTTTCCTTAGAGATTTGAGAGAAGTTCATTTCTGCAAAGTTATTCCTAGATAGGTAAAGAACAACATAGTTGAAAATGAAAGGTTGACTCGTTGAATTGAAGGAGAAAAAGAGAGGTTGACTCGTTGAATTGAAGGAGAAAAAGAGTTTTCCCTAAAATTGGGCAAAAATAGGAAAAGTTGAGAAAGGTAAGATTCCAATGCACCAATCTCATATATGTTGATCTATACACTTGTATGAGTTGATGGGTACATAGATTGATGGTTGAAACATCTTGGTTCATGCCTAATCTTCCAAGACCTATAAATGGCATGATGTGTCAAAATACGAGAAAGATTAGTAGGCATGGATTTAATGATGTAATGAGTGTACAGTGATGTTATTGAGCATGTATATATGCTTGTATAATAGTTTTGTGAAATCCATGTGCTAGAAACAATAATGGTTGAAAATAAGCATATAAGGTATTTAGTGAAATGCCAAATTAAAATGAAATGATGAACTCAAGGCATTGTAAGCTTAATGTCGGTTCAATATGAATCCATAGATTCGAGGAGTCTAGGAGATTCTCAAAAAATGAGTTATATACTCGAAATCGACTTAAGAAAGAGTAAGGTTTGATAATGATGTAAAGAGGCCAAATAAGATATAAATGGCCCAATGCAATGATTTGAATATCAAGCAAGTGAAATGAAGTATACTGATGTGTGTAGTATACGATTGCAGCTCCAAAAGATATAATTGGAGTTGATAAGACTGGAGCACGAGCGTTGGAATTGAAGGAAAGTGATTCGAGCATGATTCGAGGTAAAGGACTTATGCGAGCTATTAGAGATAGCTATACGTATGTTTTCTTACCTGCTGTGTGCGATTGTATGCGATAAGTGTGTAGATATTAATATATCTAGGTGAAAACTACGTATGAGAATAAGCCTATGAGCATGAGTTGCATGACTTCTATGTTATTGTTGTGAAAAGAGGTTTTGCAAACGTTTTGAGAAAGATTAATAATATACGGCCCCCCAGTTTTTTAAATTGCATGAAAAGCTTTTAATGAGTGATTGAAAGGAGATTGCCCTCTCACTCATACTCAGTGAATGGGGTCATCTGTTTCTTTTCTATGTGGAATTGTGCTAGAGCCTAAGTGGCAACGGTAGATTGACCAGCCCTGCTCGTACATTATTTTCAGAAAGGGTTTTTTAGAAAAGCAAAAGGGTGCTCAATACCTCGGGTGATGCTGTGTTTTCCACTCGAAATGCTAGCACTAGATTTTTGGGAATCATGCTGGAGGCTTCGAGTATTGCTGTGTGTCTTACTTTGACTATGCTCGCATGTAATTTCCTAGTAAAACTGTGCTTGATGCCTCAGGTATTTTGTGTGTTCTTACGCTGAGTTGCTGGCACGAGGTTTTTATGATTATGCTTTGTGCTGAGTAAAACCGTGCTAGAGCCGTCATGTACTGTTGTGTGTCTTGCATTGACCTGCTCGCACGTGGTTTATGGATGTGATGTAATGAGTACAAAACCATGTTGGAGCCATCGTGTACTGTTGTGTGTCTTACATAGACCTGCTCGCACGATATTTGAAGACAATGGAAATATGTGATAAGGATCCATGGGAGCATGATGTACCGTGAGCATTAGCCATGGAGTACAATGTGCCGTGATTTTAGTATGAGCTGAAAAGATGGTTGATCTGCCTCCCCAATCGTAAGGTTCTCGCACACCTGATCAGTGTTGCCTATAATCTGACTATGGGCCATAAGTCTTCTTATATTTGTGTGATATGACATTATCACTGCTGTGTGTGGTGACATATGTTTCCCTTGCTGTGTGTCTGGGGATATGATAACCCATAATTATGTCTCATGTATACTGATTTGCTATGTGCAAAGTGATTTATAAATGTGTCCTCGGTGATTTTAAAGATGAGCTGTGTGAAAAGAGTATGCTGTGTGAATATGCATATGTGGCGAATTAATGATTTCGCATCGATGGAAGTAATTTTAAAGAATGCATATGTTTTTGAGGAAAATGAATGCATATGTATTTTAAGCATGTGGATAGTGTAGTTATCTACCTGTTTTCATATTTTCCTTATTGAGTGTTAGCTCACCCCCTTATTTCTCCTCCACAGATTCTACGCAGTAGCAAGTATACTGCAGTCGTCCCTGCTATCGTGTTACTTCGATCATCTAGCAGTATAGAGAGGTATATACTTAAGATGAAAAAGTTTATATCCTATAAATTAATGCACAATAAAGTATGTATTTTGTATTTTGGGGGATGTATATAATAGAAACTGATATAAACGCTTCCGCGCATATATATAAAAATCCAGTTTCTATTCTACTTCTTTTAATTGAATTGATTAAATTATAAATGGATGAGATATGGATTGGATGTTGACTCACAGCCCAACTGAATGTAGTAAGGTAAAAGTCACAGATTGTCAAGACCCATACTGACTTAACCAAAACCACTACAAATTTTTTGCATTTTTAACTTACCTTTTTTCTCTTCAATGGTTGGGTTCTGATTCGATGTTAGCTTCCTCACATACCATATCATCCATTATCATACATACATGTCAATATACTGTTACTGACTGTAATTTCTTTTTATAATACATGTGAGATTCGTATAAAAGCTAATACAATTACATTCCCCATAATATATATTGTATACATCACTGTACTGTTTATATGTTTAGATACATAACCGTACAAAATATATATACCTATCGATCGATAGGAAATAGCAGCAGACACAGGAATACTATCCCTCAAAAGCTCTCACTTTACTGCTGATGCTCTGTAGAGAGATGTGACGAGCCCTAAGGGTATATATCCGCAAGTGCACGGGTCGTACAAGTAATAATGGGATTTGAGTCCCGAGTTATCGTCCCACAGAGAAGTTGACTAGCCTAATTAAGTACCGGTTAATCTTACCCTAAGTATATTCTAGCAAATTATGGAATTGCAAGGGGTGATCTACTAAGGCTAATTAAAAACACTGGAAATCACTAAAATAATAAGAACTAAAGGAAATAAAACCGAGCAAGAAGTACTTACAATACTCCAAGCAATTAAAATCGAAAACCTACAAAAGAAATTAAAACAGTTAAAACTAATTAACGCAATAAAATGCAATTATAAAAATAACAAAGCAAGATAATTTAAACTAAATTAACCTACCTAAAATGCAATTAAACTACTTAATTAAAATGCAATTTAAACTAACCTAAGATTTAATGAAATAAATTTACCCTAATCTAATTCTAAATGATATTTAATTAACTATCAACCTAATTAAAACTAAGTTCTACACTATTAAACAAGAATAATAATTATGCAATTTAATTAACAACTCTAAACTAAGCTAACAAATTAAATTGAAAATAAACTAAGCTAAAATGCATTAAAATGAGTTAATGCCAAAATGCAAAAGCCAAACAAGGTCTTAGCAATTTAAATTATCCAACAACTCCCTCCAAAACACTGTTCATGCATCAATTTGCATTTCCATTTCCAGGTCACGGTCTGTCTCGGGTTGATAGCTGCTGTCCATGCCTGTTTGCTACCAACTCTGCCTCGGTTTCATCTTGCTGCCAGGCGTGTTCAGCTCCATTCCTGCAACAAATCCAACACCTCACGCCAGCCCCACGTTCCTGCCTAGCCATACCTGCTCCAAGCTTCATGCTCACGGGTTCCAGTCCTCTGCTTCTGCTGCACTGCTTCGGTTTCGTGCTGCCCCTTTCTTCATTTCCCGCTGTCCAGGTCTGCTCTCGGTATGCAGGTCACGGGTTACTGCTGCACCATTTCTGCTTCGGTTTCTGTTGTGCCTGTGTTGCTAACATCAACACAAGACCAGGGAAAATGCTCCTACTCCAGCCCGACTCTCTGCTGCACCGGTTCTCGGCAACTCTGCTCAGCTACTGCGTAGGTTGCATGTCTTTACCTGCATTGCTGCCCAGACGTGTCTATCAACTGCTTCCAGCCGAGAGGAACCGAGGGCATAAAAGACCCGTTTCTTGCTATTCAGCTTCTGCCATCACTGAGAGAGAGCTCTTAAAACAGAGCAGAACAGAGGCAACACATGCTCCCGGTCTACTGCTGTGGTCTCGGTGTGCTCTGTCCTCTCGGATGCTTGCTGCCCTTACTCTTTCGGTGATGCATGAACAATGTGTGAAGAGTTAAGAAATTAAGCTCACCACAACCTTGATGCAACTAACGAAAAGAAAGACAAGAATAAAACTAAATGGAAGCAAACCGAGAATTAAAAACAAAATAAAAACAAAATTGAAAAATGAAGGAAAAACCGAGAATGAATTAGTAAAAAATGAGTTATGGAAATGAAACTAAGGAAATATAACAATACTTAAGGGAAAACCGAGAGTATGAAATTGAAATGAGCTTTCATTGAAAAAGAAATTTAACAAGTTGTAAAATGAAGAACATGAAAATTAAACACAACTCTAAAAACTATTTTTCCCTAGAAATTACATTACACTACTCCTAACTACATTACACTACTCCTACTCCTAAAAATTACATTAACCTCTACTCCTAAAAAATTACATTCCTTTCAATTGTCATCTTCCTATTTATAAGCACACTAGGGGCAAAATGGTAATTTTCACATCCTTGATGACTTGGCATTTTTTTGGCCACTTGTCTTCACACCATTGGCTCCTTGAAAAGATATTTCCATGTCATCAATTTTCTTGTAAATTTTGGATGTGTTAGGTGGCATGATTCTGTGTTGTCCGCGTGGCTCAATCTCGATTTTAGCCCAATTCCGGTCCATTTTCTACCGAAATATTCAAAACTCATCCGGATTTGATTTATCTGCAAAATGAGAATTTTAATTAAATAAAGGGGATAATCAACAAAATAAATTGGGGATTTAAATAATTATTTAGGAAATTAAGCACAAATAATTCTAAAAATATAGAATTATCAAGATGTAAAGAAAGGGGGGTGAGCATACAACGCGCTCAGTAAGGAAATCAGGTAAGCATGTAGATATCTACACTATCTACTCAAAATAATGCTATGCCTCAAAACGTTATTTCCTCAACTCATTTTCGAAGCATGTCTTTAAATATAAATATATATGCTTGTACATATTAAATCCCATGTACAAAAATCATGCTTTCTTTCTTAAATGTACGCATGTAGTGCAAAACAATACATCTTTATAATATCACAATACCTTTAGATAAATCATGCCAGGTATATTCAAATCACAGTAAATATGGCATTTAAATCATTCACAACACAAATCGGATTCCGACCCATCCCTCAAGTCTATCCGCAAGTAAATCAGTCAATCAGGTGATATATCATGTGAGACTTTGTGGTGAAAAATGTAAATAGTATCTTGGACTATGATCATATCCAACAATGTGATCCCAGGCAACACAGATCTCGATGTGCGGGGCATCACTGCTGCAACGGGAGGGGGGTCAGTCCATCACAACCGCAAACTATATCCTCCTCAACTCCACAACACCACACGGTATAGTGTACTCCATGCCACATGCACGGTACAATGTACTCCGTGGACCATACATCACAGTCGGGGTGCCTGCCATAGGTCTTAGCCCTCAAAAGCATGGAATATCATGCCACGTCTCTAAATCCTGATGTGAATCCTCTCACAGTGTGACACTCAGTCTACACGAGGAAATCAAGCATGGTTTTCAGCATGTATTATAAATCACATACAATGCGCGCCTTTGAGCGTGACTCACAGTCGACACTCCGTTCAAACACTGTTTCACATCACAAACTCAGACTCCAGTGCGAGTAAACCTCCAG
Source organism: Firmiana major (assembly GCA_033439115.1). NCBI lineage: Eukaryota > Viridiplantae > Streptophyta > Magnoliopsida > Malvales > Malvaceae > Firmiana > Firmiana major. The sequence continues at coordinate 36,475,496 of CM065898.1, forward strand.
CAACTAGGTCAATGCATAGTTCATGTTTCAAATCAAGTACGAGCAATAACTCCAGTACCATGCTATGCACACAATCATTAAATCAAGTACGAGCAATAGCTCCAGTACCATGTCATGTATAAATCATGAAGAATCAAGTACGAGCAATGCTCCAGTACTCTGTCATGCATCTCATGTAAAACTCGAGTACGAGCTAATCGCTCCAGCACTCTCTCATGCATATATCATATAAAATTGAGTACGAGTAAGAACTCCAGTACTCTATCATGCATGTCATGGAAATCTAGCGCGAATCACAATCCAGCACTAATATATGTGGAAAATATATGAAATACAGTGTGAGCTGTGCTCCAACACGATTTATTATCGCATAATATGATAGATGGCTCTTTAAAAACTGGATGATTTGCAAAACATCAAAATCAGCACTATAAAGTGTGCTTAATTCACATCAACCTTAAAATCATTAGCCCATCTATTTATTCTTATGCTAAACAGCAGTAAAACACTCAAATGGTGGTTTCCATGCTTTTTACAACTTTTCACAAAAGTTGACTTTTTGACTAACTAGGGGTAAAATCGTAATTTGCCACTAATGGGTCACAATAATTATTATTCACTTTCTCTGACCCTTAGAGTTTTTAAGTGAATGTAAAAGTAGACGAAAAGACGTGCAGGTATCTCAAACTACTCACAAAAGTCCCTTACTTGCAATCACTTGAGAAATTTCACTTTCTCAACGCTGCTCGATCCAACAGTCCGATTTGCTTCTTCAATACTCTCTGGAGTTGCATATAACCATTTATCAGGTTAATTACACTTTTCCTACTATATTTCACCTTAAATACAGTCTATTTCCCTTAATGGGCTTTAATAAACCTTAATGGGCCTAACTATGCCTTAAGCCCATTTTCATTTTACTATTCATTTTCCTAGATCAATTACATCCCATTGGGCTAAAAATATTTGGGCTTGGCGCATTGGGCCTCTCGACCACATGCCATGGCCGAGAGCTATCCATGTCGTCGGTCACACCATGGCATGCCATCCATGCCTATTTGTTTAGCCAATTCACTTAGGCATTGTCACAAACACTTAGTTGGCAATATTCTTAAACATCACATAGTTCATTTAGGCATTTTATCAAACACCTTAATTGCCCACTTAATACATGTATTAATTAATCAAATTGATTAATTCTAATTATGCCATAATCATTAACACATGTACATTAATCCATTTATGTCTTAAAATCCTATGGGCATTCATCAATATTTCACTACTCACTCTCGGTCTAACCAAGATCATAGTGATTTCGTATGTTTCAATGCTTAAAACATATACCAATATACTTAAAATCATTCATACATTAACATATATGAAATTGAAAACTTGAAAATATACCAATAGTTGTGTTCACACTTGGCCGAAACTTTGGAGGCTCACAGTTTGCACTCTATGGCTCCTTGATAGCCAATTCCAACATATGTCACTCTCCTTTCAATTTGGAACAACTTCCATGCAGAACGCAAGTTCCAAATATGCCTAATTCCTAGTGATTTCTAGTGAGAGAAAGCTTGGATAATGTGTTTCAATGGTTTCTTCTTCTAGCCGAGAATGGTGTCGTGAAGATGACAATGGTGTGGCTGATTTTATAAGCCACTAACTTAGCCATTAAGCCTTACTTTCCAACCATTAAGATTGACTTTCTAAGGCTTAGTCATGAGTCACCTAATGAGTCACCTTATGAGTCATGTTTAGCTTTAACTATGGTTAGATATTTATCTAATGGGCTTTCCATTTGGGCTTCTCGGTTTGGGCTTTCTTAATGGGCTTTTGGGCTGAAACTTTTACTATACCTCGGGCCTTTAATTGTCTAAATATTTGGCGGAACAATCGGTCCAACAATTCGGTCTAAGGGATCCAAGAATTTCGATCTACGTTTAGTATACCTTAATGGGCTTTAAATTTTCACTTTAGGCCCATTACGTTTTTAACCATTAAATTAAATTTGGAATCCTTCCAAATAAATTTTCCTTACTTTCGGGGATGATTATCTTGTATTCTAACCAAGAATATTTTTCCCTAATTTTTCCTCCATACTTAGGTTAATTTTTAACCATGATTAGTCAACTATGGTTGACTTTTTCCTTAACCATTGACCAACTTGACTTTTTTATTAACTATTGACCAAGTTGACTTTTTCTCAAAATTTTGAAAGTGTCGTATCTTATGTCTTACACTCTCATCTTTACGTTCCAACCGTTCCCGGTAGATATTTACACCCAAAACATCCTAACTAGCTAAAAAGGTCCATTTTACCCCTTTTAGCTTTTTCTCCCGTTCTTTGTGTTCGGAACTAAATCAAGTTGACTTTCCTTCATGAGCTCTCTATATTTTCTCATTTTAAGTTCTTATTTTCAGTCAGAATGATTCAGATCCACTTGGTTTAGCCTATGACTCTTATAGCTCACATTAGGCTTTTTATGTAGCTTTTGCGTGTTAAATCATTTTACTAACACTTCACATTTAGTAATTACTCTTCTTATGATTCAACTATAATAATAGAGTGTTCATACACATAGGAATCACAAGGTACAAGCTACATAAAATACGGGTCTGACAATCCTCCCCTACTCAAAAAATTTGGTACTTCAAATTAGAACCAAGTCAGTCATCAAATAGGTGAGGGTACTTCTCTCGCATCAGACTCTTCAGCTCCTAAGTAGTCTCCTCTGAAGTATGATGTTGCCAGAGAATCTTCACTAACCCGATGGTCTTCGATCTCAATACCTTCTCCTTCCTATCCAATATCCGAATCGGTCTCTCAACATATGACATGTCCTCTCGAAGCTCCAAAGGCTCATAACGAATCACATGTGTCGGATCCGGGTGATACTTTTGAAGTATCGATATGTGGAAGACGTTTTGGACACCTGATAAGTCCGGTGGCAAAACCAACCTATAAGCCTTATCTCCCACTCGATCAAGTATCTCAAAGGGTCCAATATAGTGAGGATTCAACTTTCCTCTCTTCCCAAATCTCACTATGCCCTTGGAAGGAGAAACTTTCAAAAACATGGATTCACCAACTGCAAACTCTAGTGGCCTACGTCTCCTGTCAGCGTAACTCTTCTGTCTACTTTGAGCTCCTCAGTCTCTCTACTATCAAATGGACGTCCTCAAGTGCTTGTGTAACCATGTCAGGAGCGAAAATCTTACGGTCACCCACTTCTTCCCATCCAATAGGGGAATGACATCTACGGGCATACAAAGCCTCATACGGTGCCATCCCGATACTCGAATGATAACTGTTGTTGTAGGCGAACTCTGTTAGTGGCAAGTGGTCATCCCAGGAGCCTCTAAAATCTAGCACACATGCTCTCAGCATATCCTCCAGGGTCTGTATAGTCCTCTCTGACTGACCATCTATCTGAGGATGGAAAGTGGTGCTCAAACTCAACTGGGTTCCCATGGCTTCCTAAAAATGTTCCTAAAAGTGGAAAATGAAACGGGAATCCCTATTAGAGACTATGCTCACTGGTATACCATGTAACCTCACTACCTCGCGTACATACAGTTCTGCCAATGGACTTAGAGTATCGATCGCTCTCACAGCTAGGAAGTGGGTTGACTTCGTCAGTCTGTCAACGATCACCCATACGCATCGTCATTCCTGTGGGTTCTCGGTAAACCCATCACGAAATCCATGGTGATACGCTCCCATTTCCATGTTGGTATAGGTAGAGGCTGCAATAACCCTACAAGTCTTTGATGCTCTACCTTCACCTGCCGACATACGAGACACTTTACCACAAAGTCTGCTACATCTCTCTTCATTCCCGACCACCAGTATACCTTCCGAAGGTTTTGATACATTTTGTTACTCCCCGGATGTAACGTATACCTCCACGAATGAGCTTCTGCCAATATCAATCTCCTGAGTCCTAGATCCTCGGGAACACATAATCTACCTCTGAACCTCAGTAGTCCATCAGAACTCAACTCAAAGTCAATCACTCTGCCTTTCTGCATCTGACCACTCACATCCATACAAAACGGATCAGTCTGCTGAGCTACTCTGATCCTATCCAACAGATTTAGCTCCAAGAGTATACTAGCTATCACATAGCCTGTATCCATGTCAGGAGGCACAACTCCCAAACTAAGGCTAGCAAACTGTTCTAGCAAATCATGTTCCCTAACCATCATATACGATATCATCCCTAGGCTCTTCCTGCTGAAGGCATCAGCTACAACATTAGCCTTACCCGGATGATAAAGTATCTCACAATCGTAGTCCTTCAGAAGCTCTAGCCATCTTCTCTGTCTCATGTTCAGTTCTTTCTGTGAGAACAGATACTTGAGGCTCTTGTGGTCGGTAAATATCTGGAACTTCTCGCCATATAAGTAGTGGCATCGTACCTTCAACGTAAATACTGCTACAGCTAGCTCCAAATCATGGGTCAGATAGTTCTTCTCAAGATCCTTCAGCTGTCTAGATCCATAGGCAACTACCCTTCCATCCTGCATCAATACACAGCCCAGTCCTTGATGCGAACCATCGGTACACTGTAAATCCTCCTGAGCTGGTAAGGATAGTGAGAATTGGAGTGGTGGTCAATCGACGTTTCAACTCCTGAAAACTCTTCTCACAATCCTCGTTCCATGTGAATGGTACACCCTTTCAAGTAAGACGTGTCAACGGAGGAGCCAACTTCGAAAATCCCTCAACGAATCTCCGATAGTATCCAGCTAAACCCAAAAAACTCCTGATCTCAGTGACTATCCTTGGCTGTTCCCACTGAACTACAGCCTCTATCTTAGATGGATCCACTGATACACAATCTCTCGATACAACATGTCCCAAAAATGAGATATGTGACAACCAAAAGTCACACTTACTAAGCTTAGCATATATCTTCTGCACTCATAGAGTCTGCAATACGATTCTGAGGTGCTCCTCATGCTCCTTCTCAGACCTCGAGTACACCAATATGTCATCGATGAATACGATAACAAACTGGTCCAAATATGGCTTGAACACATCGTTCATCAAAGCCATAAAAGCAGCTGGAGCCTTCGTCAATCCGAATGGCAAGACCAAGAACTCATAATGGCCATATCGGGTATGAAATGCTGTCTTGGGTACATCTCCACTCCAAACTTTCAGCTGATGATACCCAGACCTCAGGTCAATCATGGAAAAGACCTGTGCTCCCTGAAGTTGATCTAACAAGTCATCAATGCGTGGAAGGGGATACCTATTCTTGATGGTGGCCTATTCAACAATCGGTAATCTATACACAATCGAAGGCTCTCATCCTTCTTCGTCACAAACAAAATCGGTGCACCCTAAGGTGAAACACTCGGTCGAACAAAACCCCTATCCAATAGCTTTTGCAACTGCCTCTTGAGCTCCTCTAGCTCAACTAAGGCCATGCGGTATGTTGGTCTTGAAATAGGCTCCATACCATGCACCAAATCTATACAGAACTCCATCTCTCTGTTTGGTGGTAACCCTGGCAACTTATTCAAAAAAACATCTGGGTACTCACTGACCACAATAATATCTAACAATCCCGGATGTTCCTTATCCATAACTACCACGTACACAATGAAACCTTGATATGTTGAAGGTTTTTTAAGTCAGTAGATAATAATCATAACTACTCCTTTTATTCATTCTTTATTAAACTTTACAACATAGCTTGTAGGGTTAGGAAACATAACTGTATTAGCATAACTGTCTAAAATAGCATGATTTGTAGATAACTAATCCATTTCTAAGATTATATCAGAGTCACTCATACTTAGTAATATTAGATTGGTTGTCATCTCCTTGTCCCCTACTCTCAACTTACAGTCATTATATACATATTCTACAACTTGACTACTATTTATAGGCGTAATAATCAACATCATCATACATAATGGTGTATGCTCTACATGTCTTGCTAATTTACATGCAAATGAAGGCGATACAAAAGAATGCGTGACACCAGGATCAATTAAAACATATGCTTCAATATCATAAATTAGGATGTTACCTCGTATCACATCCGATGAAGCATCATCTGTTCCCTAGTCCAAAGCATGTACGCGCCCTCGACCCATCACTTGTTTTCCCTTTTCTTTGTCGTCGCTCTACCTCACTGAGCAGACATACCAGCTGGAGCTCTGTCAGGCTCCCTGCCCTTCAGTGGCGTAGTGTCAACCATCTTTGTGCAAGGACTAGCAATATGCCCATGTTTCCTACATCGAAAACACACTATAGGAGTCAGCGGACATGGTCTACCTCCATGTTGTTTACCGCATCTTCTACACTGATCGGTAGTAGATCTCTATCCTCCTATGACAATACCCTTTATTGGAGCTATGGTCAGATAAGCAGGAGGTCTAGTAAATCTCTCTCGTGCCTCCTCAACCAGTGATCTCTTACCGAAGAGTTTCCTCCCTCCTCGATAACTAAAATCCCTAGCTGACCTCTTCTTCTGTATATCTTGGCTCCGGCTAAACTTCCCAAATTCGAAAGCATTCCTCTCGTAATCTTGCTTGCACAGTTGCGCCCTGCGCACTGCTTCCTCATAGGTGGTTATATCTAATGGAACCAACCTACACCGCAGAACCGATCTCAATCCATCGATGAACCTATTGACCTTCCTGGCCTCACTATACATGGTATCTGGGTCATATCTCCTCAGGGATAGGTATCGAGTCTCATACTCGTCCACTGTCAAACTCCCCTGGTTTAGTCCTAAAAACTCTGCCTGTAGTTTTCGGTGTGCGATATCGGGAACAAACTGCCTCCTAAAGGCCTCCTGAAATATCTCCTAACTAATATCTGTGTGTCGGGCTCTCAATATGGGTCGAGTGGACTTCCACCAATGCTCTACAGCTCCCCTCAGTAGGAACGCAGTAAATGCAACCATCTCCGATGTCGTACACTCAAAGAATCCATAAAGTTTCTCCATCTCAGCAACCCACTCCTCAGTAGCAATAGGGTCTTTGACCCCACTAAAAGATGGAGGTCTAAACTTCTGGAATTCTCGCAACCGATGTAGATCACATCCATACCCTAACCCACTACTACCTAAAACTGGTGGGGGTGTAGGATTATCTACAGTCCTCGGTGCATGAGCTGGCTTTGTAGGAGTATTAGGGGCAACTGTCTCTCCTGTCGCAGCTCATGCCTCCTGTCCCTGCTTACCTGGCATCGTCTGTGCCAATATCTCTACAACCGTCTCTAGACTACCCTACAATCTCGTAAAGCGCATCTCAGCACACTCTGGTGCCTCAGTAGCACCTGGAGTCTCAAGCGTAGGTAATGGTTCGTCAGCAGCTCATCTCCCAGGCCTATCTCCACGACTTCTAGCCCTACCTCTCGTACCTCTACCACAACGAGTATTTGCCATATAGGCAAAGTTCTTGCATTCATAATCATGAATTAGTCCATCTCCTATCTGGTATACACAGTTATATCGAAACACAACACAGTACTATGGGGATGTACATTTTCCTATTTCTAACAACGATTCACATCAGACCAACCTCGGCTCTGATACCATTCTATCAAGACCTATCCTCACATAACCAAAACCACAACAAATTTTTCGCATTTTTAACTTACCTTTTTTCTCTTCAATGGTTGGGCTGTGATTCGATGTTAGCTTCCACGCATACCATATCATCCATTATCATACATACATGTCAATATACTGTTACTGACTGTAATTTCTTTTTATAATACATGTGAGATTCGTATAAAAGCTAATACAATTACATTCCCCATAATATATATTGTATACATCACTGTGCTGTTTCTATGTTTAGATACATAACCGTACAAAATATGTCTACCTGTCGATCGATAGGAAATAGCAGCGGACACAGGAATACTATCCCTCAAAAGCTCTCACTCTATTGCTGATGCTCTATAGAGAGTTGTAAAGAAAGGGGGTGAGCATACAACACGCTCAGTAAGGAAATCAGGCAAGCAAGTAGATATCTACACTATCTACTCAAAATAATGCTATGCCTCAAAACGTTATTTCCTTAACTCATTTTCAAAGCATGTCTTTCAATATAAATATATATACTTGTACAGATTAAATCCCATGTACAGAAATCATGCTTTCTTTCTCAAATGTACGCATGTAGTGCAAAACAATGAATCTTTATAATATCACAATGCCTTTAGATAAATCATGCCATGTATATTCAAATTACAGTAAATATGGCATTTAAATCATTCAAAACACAAATCGGATTCAGACCCATCCCTCAGGTCTATCCACAAGTAAATCAGTCAATCAAGTGATATATCATGTGAGACTCTGTGGTGAAAAATGTAAATAGAATCCTGGACTATGATCATATCCGACAATGTGATCCCAGGCAACACAGATCTCGATGTATGGGGCATCACTGCTGCAACGGGAGGGGGGTCAGTCCATCACAACCGCTAGCTATATCCTCCTCAACTCCACAACACCACACGGTACAGTGTACTCCATGCCACATACACGGTACAACGTACTCCGTGGACCCTACATCACAGTCGGGATGCCCTCCATAGGTCTTAGCCCTCAAAAACATGGAATATCATACCACGTCTCTAAATTCTCAAGCGAATCCTCTCACAGTGTGACACTCAGTCTACACGAGGAAATCAAGCATGGTTTTCAACATGTATTATACATCACATACAGTGTGCGCCACTAAGCGCGACTCACAGTCGACACTCCGTTCAAACACTGTTTCACATCACAAACTCAGACTCTAGTGAGAGTAAACCTCCAGCAACTAGGTCAATGCATATTTCATGTTTCAAATCAAGTACGAGGAATAGCTCCAGTACCATGCTATGCACACAATCATTAAATCAAGTACGAGCAATAGCTCCAGTACCATGTCATGTATAAATCATGAAGAACCGAGTACGATCAACGCTCCAGTACTCTGTCTTGCATCTCATGTAAAAGTCGAGTACGAGCTAATCACTCCAGCACTCTCTCATGCATATATCATATAAAACTGAGTACGAGTAAGAACTCCAGTACTCTATCATGCATGTCATGGAAATCTAGTGCGAATCACAATCCAGCACTAATATATGTGGAAAATATATGAAATCCAGTGCGAGCTGTGCTCTAGCACAATTTATTCTCACATAATATGATAGATGGCTCTTTAAAATGGGATGATTTACAAAACATCAAAATCAACACTATAAAGTGTGCTTAATTCACATCAACCTTAAAATCATTAGCCTATCTATTTATTCTTCTGCTAAACAGCAGTAAAACACTCAAAATGGTGGTTTCCATGCTTTTTACAACTTTTCACAAAAGTTGACTTTTTGACTAACTAGGGGCAAAATCATAATTTACCACTATCGGGTCACAATAATTATTATTCACTTTCTCTGACCCTCAGTGTTTTTAAGTGAATGTAAAAGCAGACGAAAATACGTACAGTTATCTCTAACTACTCACAAAAGTCCCTTACCTGTAATCACTCGAGAAATTTCACTTTCTCAACGCTACTCGATCCAGCAGTTCGATTTGCTTCTCCAATACTCTCTGGAGCTGCATATAACCATTTATCAGGTTAATTACACTTTTCCTACTGTATTTCACCTTAAATACAATCTATTTCCCTTAATGGGCTTTAATAAACCTTAATGGGCCTAACTATGTCTTAAGCCCATTTTTATTTTACTATTCATTTTTGTTGGGCCTATTGGGCACCCACCAACTCTTATTGGGCTTGTCCTAGACCTATTACATCACATTGGACCAAAAATATTTAGGCTTGGCCCATTGGGCCTCTCGGCCACATGCCGTGGTCGGGAGCTATCCATGCCGTCGGTCACACATGGCATGCCATCCATGCCTATTTCTTTAGCCAATTCACTTAGGCATTGTCACAAACACTTGGTTGGCAATATTCTTAAACATCACATAGTTCATTTAGGCATTTTATCAAACACCTTAATTGCCAACTTAATACATGTATTAATTAATCAAATTGATTAATTCTAATTATGCCATAATCATTAACACATGTACATTAATCCATTTATATCTTAAAATCCTATGGGCATTCATCAATATTTCACTACTCACTCTCGGCCTAACCAAGAGCATAGTGATTACATATGTTTCAATGCTTAAAACATATACCAATATACTTAAAATCATTCATACATTAACATATATGAAATTGAAAACTTTAAAATATACCAATAGTTGTGTTCACACTTGGCTGAAACTTTGGAGGCTCACGGTTTGCACTCTATGGCTTCTTGATAGCCAATTCCAACATATGTCACTCTCCTTTCAATTTGGAACAACTTCCATGTCATGCCCCGCTTTCGGGAACCCTTCTATCCATACATTCTCTACTACGGTTGGGCTGTGAGAAGATGCAATTACTAAAAATTCATTCATTTACAGCGGAATATTTAAAACTTTAATTCACACTCCCAGCTGTGTGTGTAAATACACAAAATTAATTGTATAAATACCAAGTGTTTACAGATCATCCCCATAATACTGTTTACAATTCCAAGATATAACTGTGCGATACAATATATTAGATACAAAATACTCGTGTATACAAATCTTATACCTTTGCAGATTGTGGGAGCTGTTTAGCGCAAAAGATCTAGAGATCACCGCTCTCTTACTTCTCAGTACCTGGAGGGGGAAAATAGTGGGATGAGCAAACCACGGCTCAATAAGGAAATGTATGCTAGCAGGTAGATATCGTACTACCTACATAGCCCATGCATGCATAAACCAAAACCATGTTTTCGTTATAAATGGAAATATCATACGAACAATGCATTTAAACACATATTTCTCAATAGCATTTTCGTATAAATCAAATGTCAAACTTCCATTTAAAACATGCTCATAAATAGTGCCCTCATGGCACGAATGTGAAATCAGAGATTTATTAAAACACAAAATCTCTTTCACTTCTCAAATCATTCTTTCTCGCAAGTCTCTTTCTTTTCTGAGATTGTCTCTGTTTCTCGATTCTCTGAGACAGGCATGGAATTTTCGGCAATCAAATATCCACGACTTATGGCCACAGTCAGTGATCCCAGGCCTCACTGATCGGGTGTGCACAGGGTATCACTTCGCCTGAAGGGGGATGGGTCAGTCCTACCCTCCGGCTCATTTCAATCCACCTCATCTCCTCGTATACTCACGGTGAAGATACGTCGTGTGTCATCTACGCGATACTCGTACTCACGTGCACCCAGCACGGTACATAGTATACCAACGGGTGACTACACTGTTCTACGTACAACCGTGGACCCAAGTCCATACTCCAACTCCGATGGACTTTTTATCCTTAAACCATGTCTCATATACCAGGCGAGCAAGCAGCGTGACACACAGTCGACGCAAGGCTCCAGCGCGGTATGATCTATCGTTAAGGCCCAGCCCGTTCAATTGGCCGTCGGCTGGTATCCCCTTGGGTCCCAGACCCCCAGGTTTACCTTAACTCAACAAAACAGGTGCGAGCAAACTTCCCGCACTTTCTCAAAACCCTCGTGCTAGTTAAAACTCCCGCACGGTACATCAAGGCTTTAAACCGGGTGTGAGCTAACGCTTCAACACCAAATCTCATCTCAAAACTGATAGATGGCTGTTTTCTCTTTTAAAACTCAAAACACGTTTATTCATACAGCATGACTCTTCATGCTAAAACATGTAAAATTAGCCAACCTATCATCAACATTTCTCAATCATCAATAACAATATAAAATTGAGAATTTCATTGAAAACATGCATATCATGCTATTTCCTTACCCTATCCCATTTCTCAATACATAGATACATCATAGTGCTTTTCATACTTCCACATCATTTCATAAACTTATATTATCGTACTAGTCCTAGCAATATATCTACGAAATTGCTGTAATTACGTACGAACATCTCTATAGCTAACACACAGTCCCTTACCTCGTTTTACTTGTGTGCAACTATCCGCCTTTATGCTTCTTGCGTTCTCATCTCGACTTGCTCCGGCGTATCATCCGAAACTGAAATTCATCCATCAACATTTGAGTTAATGTTTCTAACTCTTATTCAACTAAGCATTTATCCAATGCCTTAATTACACATTTTTACCCTTTGTGGTAAATCTCCCAATTTATCCTAATATCAACATTTCCAAACCATTTCCACAACATACTCATCCACTCAAGATATCCCATTCATCAAAAATACTCCCACATTCCACTTCCTCACACTTGACTATTTCTAAGCTATATGCATTTCATACCATCCTAGGTAGTTCTATCCACAACATGCACACCCAAACATCTTTATAATCATTAACTAAACCAATGTACTTAGATTTGTGCATTAGAACTTACCTCATTGGATTTCCTCTTGCTCCAATTAGGATTGCCCTTTATTTCTTCAATCCATCAAATGGGGAAATGCCTCTAGACTATGTTGTTCTTCTTTTTGTTGTGAACAACTTTGTCTCTAATAGACTCTCCTTAAATCTCACTGAAAATGGCTGGATTTAGGAGTGAGAAACTAGGTTTTCTTTGAGTTGAAGTGAGAGGAAATGGTTTATCCCGAAATTTTGATGATCCAACTGCTCCCATTTATAGTTTTGACTTGATGAGATCGATCTTCCTTGGGTGGAGATCGATCTGTTCCTCAAAAATCCCTCTTTTCTGAGACGTTTTAAAGGTAGGAGATCGATCTGTCGAGATTGGAGATCGATCTGCTGTCAAACAGAAGCTTAAGGAGATCGATCTGGTCTTAGGGGAGATCGATCTGCTTCCAACCCGAGACCTAAAGAGATCGATCTGCTTCCTTTGGAGATCGATCTGTTCCCTTCCATTTCTCACATAAGAGCATTCTGGCTCTCCCAGATCGATCTCTCATCCTATGAGATCGATCTGGCCTTCACAAATTCCAGATTTCCTGCAGTTTTTTCTGCAACAACTCTTACCAAACACCCTTAATTTACTACCATGATCATTTCCTCATTCATTCATCTTTGAGACTTAAAAATGGGATCATCCTCACTACATACACATTAAAACTTGTGTAGAATCTTTGTATGACCAAATATATACGATATTACTCGAATGGAAATATACACTTATGTAAATCTTTCCTTCCATTTTACTATACTTCTCATATTCCATTTCGATCACATTCTTCTCGTTTTAAGTTCATTTCCTCCTACTCACTCATAATGCAACTTGTACGTATAATCACAATTCTTACTACAAGTGCGTACATAATCTTATGAACTTACATTGCATACATTTCACATTACAATACATCATCTTACTTATGATTTTATTTACATTCCCATGTTCCTATATACATAGCTATACATGTACGGGGTCTCACATTCCATGAAGAATGCAAGTACCGAATATGCCTAATTCCTAGTGATTTCTAGTGAGAGAAAGCTTGGATTATGTGTTTCAATGGTTTCTTCTTCTAGCCGAGAATGGTGTGGTGAAGATGACAATGGTGTGGCTGATTTTATAAGCCACTATCTTAGCCATTAAGCCTTACTTTCCAGCCATTAAGATTGACTTTCTAAGGCTTAGTCATGAGTCACCTAATGAGTCACCTTATGAGTCATGTTTAGCTTTAACTATAGTTAGATATTTATCTAATGGGCTTTCCATTTGAGCTTCTCGGTTTGGGCTTTCTTAATGTGCTTTCAATCTGAAACTTTTACTATACCTCGGGCCTTTAATTGTCTAAATATTTGGCCAATCAATCGGTCCAACAATTCGGTTTAAGGGACCTAAGAATTTCGATCTACTTTTAGTATACCTTAATGGGCTTTAAATTTTCACTTTAGGCCCATTATGTTTTTAACCATTAAATTAAATCCGAAATCCTTCATAATAAATTTTTCTTACTTCCGGGGATGATTATCTTGTATTCTGACCAAGAATATTTTTTCCCAATTTTTCCTCCATACTTGGGTTAATTTTTAACCATGATTAGTCAACTATGGTAAAAGTCCACTTTTCTTAACTATAGTTGACTTTTTCCTTAACCATTGACCAAGTTGACTTTTTCTCAAAATTCTGATAGTGTCATATCTTATGTCTTACACTCTCGTCTTTACGTTTCAACCATTCCCGATAGATAATTACACCCGAAACACCTTAACTAGCTAAAAAGGTTCATTTTACCCTTTTTAGATTTTTCTCCCGTTCCTTGTGTTCGGAACTAAATCAAGCTGACTTTCCTTCATGAACTCTCTATATTTTCTCATTTTAAGTTCTTATTTTCAATCAAAATGATTCAGATCCACTTGGTTTAGCCTGTGACTCTTATAGCTCACATTAGGCTTTTTATGGAGCTTTTGCATGTTAAAACATTTTACTAACACTTTACATCTAGTAATTACTCTTCTTATGATTCAACTATAATAATAGAGTGTTCATACACATAGGAATCACAAGGTACAAGCTACATAAAATATGAGTCTGACAATCCTCCCCTACTCAAAAAATTTGGTCCTCCAAATTAGAACCAAGTCAGTCATCAAATAGGTGAGGGTACTTCTCTCGCATCAGACTCTTCAGCTCCCAAGTAGTCTCCTCTGAAGTATGATGTTGCCAGAGAATCTTCACTAACCCGATGGTCTTCAATCTCAATACCTTCTCCTTCCTATCCAAAATCCGAATCAGTCGCTCAACATATGACATGTCCTCTCGGAGCTCCAAAGGCTCATAACTAATCACATGTGTCGGATCCGGGTGATACATCCGAGGCATCGAAATGTGGAAGACGTTATGGACACTTGATAAGTCCGGTGGCAATGCCAACCTATAAGCCTTATCTCCGACTCGATCAAGTATCTCAAAGGGTTTAATATAGCGAGGATTTAGCTTTCCTCTCTTCCCAAATCTCGCTATACCCTTGGAAGGAGAAACTTCCAAAAACACGGATTCACCAACTGCAAACTCTAGTGGCCTATGTCTCCTGTCAACGTAACTCTTCTGTTTACTCTGAGCTGTCCTCAATCTCTCTACTATCAAATGGACGTCCTCAGATGCTTGTGTAACCATGTTAGGAGCGAAAATCTTACTATCACCCACTTCTTCCCATCCAATAGGGGAACGACATCTACGGCCATACAAAGCCTCATACGGTGCCATCTCGATACTCGAATGATAACTGTTATTGTAGACGAACTAGGCTAGTGGCAAGTGGTCATCCCAAGAGCCTCTAAAATCTAGCACACATGCTCTCAACATATCCTCCAAGGTCTATATAGTCCTCTCTGACTGACCATCTGTCTGAGGATGGAAAGCGGTGCACAAACTCAACTAGGTTCCCATGGCTTCCTGAAAATGTTCCCAAAAGTGGGAAGTGAAGCGGGAATCCCTATCAAAGACTATGCTCACTAGTAGACCGTGTAACCTCACTACCTCGCATACATACAGTTCTGCTAATGGACTTAGAGTATTGGTCGCTCTCATAGCTAAAAAGTGGTCTGACTTCATTAGTCTGTCGACGATCACCCATATCGCATCGTGATTCCTATGGGTTCTCGGTAAAACCCATCACGGAATCCATGGTGATATGCTCCCATTTCTATGTAGGTATAGGTAGAGGCTGCAATAACTCCGCAGGTTTCTGATGCTCTACCTTCACCTGCTGACATACGAGACACTTTGCCACAAAGTCTACTACATCTCTCTTCATACCCAACCACCAGTATACCTTCCGGAGGTTCTGAAACATTTTGTTACTCCTCGGATGTAATGTATACCTCGACGAATGAGCTTTCGTCAATATGCATCTCCTAAGTCTTGGATCCTCAGGAACACACAATCTGCCTCTAAACCTCAGTAGTCCATCAGAACTCAACTCAAAGTCAGTCACTGTGCCCTTCTGCATCTGACCACTCACATCCGTACAAAACGGATCAGTCTGGTGAGCCACTCTATCCTGTCCAACAGATTCTGCTCCAAGCATAGACTAGCTATCACATAACCTGTATCCATGTCAGAAGGCATAACTCCCAAATTGAGGCTAGCAAACTGTTCTAGCAAATCATGTCCCTAACCATCATATACGATACTATCCCTAAGCTCTTCCTGCTCAAGGCATCAGCTACAACGTTAGCCTTACCCGGATGATAAAGTATCTCACAATCGTAGTCCTTCAGAAGCTCTAGCCATCTTCTCTGTCTCATGTTTAGTTATTTCTATGAGAACAGATACTTGAGGCTCTTGTGGTCAGTAAATATCTGGAACTTCTCGCCATATAAGTAATTACGCCAAACCTTCAATGCAAACACTACTGTAGCTAGCTCCAAATCATGGGTTAGATAGTTCTTCTCATGATCCTTCAGCTGTCTGGATCCATAAGCAACTACCCTTCCATCTTGCATCAATACACAGCCCAGTCCCTGATGCGAAGCATCGGTATACACTGCAAATCCTCTTAAGCTGGTAGGGATAGTGAGAATTGGAGCGATGGTCAATCGACATTTCAACTCCTCAAAACTCTTCTCACAATCCTCGTTCCATACGAACGGTACACTCTTTCAAGTAAGACGTGTCAACGGAGCAGCCAACTTCAAAAATCCCTCAATGAATCTCTGATAGTATCCAGCTAAACCCAAAAATTTCCTGATCTCAATGACTGTCCTTGGCTGTTCCCACTGAACTACAGCCTCTATCTTAGATGGATCCACTAATACACCATCTCTCGATACAACATGTCTCAAAAACGAGATCTGTGATAACCAGAAGTCACACTTACTGAGCTTAGCATATAACTTCTGCTCTCGTAGAGTCTGCAATACGATCCTGAGGTGCTCCTCTTCAGACCTCGAGTACACCAATATGTCATCGATGAATACGATAACAAACTGGTCCAAATATGGCTTGAACACATCGTTCATCAAAGCCATGAAAGCAGCTGAGCCTTCGTCAATTTGAATGGCATGACCAAGAACTCATAATGGCCATATCGGGTACAAAATGCTGTCTTGGGTACATCTCCACTCTAAACTTTCAGCTGATGATACCCAGACCTCAGGTCAATCTTGGAAAAGACCTGTGCTCCTTGAAGCTGATCTGACAAGTCATCAATGCGTGGAAGGGGATACCTATTCTTGATGGTGGCCTTATTCAACAATCAGTAATCTATGCACAATCGGAGGCTCCCATCCTTCTTCCTCACAAACAAAATCGGTGCACCGCAAGGTGAAACACTCGGTCGAACAAAACCCCTATCCAACAGCTCCTACAACTGCCTCTTGAGCTCCTCTAGCTCAACTAAGGCCATGTGATATGGTGGTCTCGAAATATGCTCTGTACCAGGCACCTAATCTATATAGAACTCCATCTCTCTATCTGGTGGTAACCTTGGCAACTCATCCAGAAAAAACATCTGGGTACTCACTGAACACAGTAATATCTAACAATTTTGGATGTGCCTTATCCATAACTGCCACGTACGTAATGAAACCTTGAAATGTTGAAGGTTTTCTAAGTCAGTAGATAATAATCATAACTACTCCTTTTATTCATTCTTTATTAAACTTTACAACATAGCTTGTAGGGTTAGGAAACATAACTGTCTTAGCATAACAATCTAAAACAGCATGGTTTACAGATAACCAATCCATTCCTAAGATTATATCAAAGTCACTCATACTTAGTAATATTAGATTGGCTGTCATCTCCTTGTCCCCTACTCTCAACTTACAGTCATTATATACATATTCTACAACTTGACTACTATTTATAGGCGTACTAATCAACATCATCATACATAATGGTGTACGCTCTACATGTCTTACTAATTTACATGCAAATGAAGGCTATACAAAAGAATGCGTGGCACCAGGATCAATTAAAACATATGCTTCAATATCATAAATCAGGATGTTACCTCATATCACGTCCGATGAAGAATCTGTTGTTCCCCGATCCAAAGCATGTACGAGCTCTCGACCCATCACTTGTTTTCCCTTTTCTTCTGTCGTCGCTCTACCTCACTGAGCAGACGTACCAGCTGGAGCTCTGTCAGGCTCCCTGCCCTTCAGTGGCGTAGTATCAACCATCTCTGGGCAAGGTCTAGCAATATGCCCCTGTTTCCCGCATCGAAGATGCACTATAGGAGTCAACGGACATAGTCTACCTCCATGTTTTTTACCGTATCTTCTACACTGATCGGTAGTAGATCTCTTTCCTCCTATGACAATACCCTTTACTGGAGCTATGGTCGGATAAGTAGGAGGTCTAGAAAATCTCTCTCGTGCCTCCTCAACCCGTGATCTCTTACCGAAGAGTTTCCTCCCTCCTCGATAACTGAAATCCCTAGCCAGCCTCTTCTTCTGTATATCTCGACTACGGCTAAACTTCCCAAAATCAAAAGTATTCCTCTCGTAATCTTGCAAGCACAGTTACGCCCTGCGCACTGCTTCCTCATAGGTGGTTATATCTAATGGAACCAACCTGGACTGTAGACCCGATCTCAATCCATCGATGAACCTATGGACCTTCCTGGCCTCAGTATACATGGTATCTGGGTCATATCTCCCCAGGGATAGGAATCGACTCTCATACTCGTCCACTGTCAAACTCCCCTAGTTCAGTCCCAAAAACTCTACCTTTAGTTTTCGGTGTGTGGTATCGGGAACGAATCTCTGATTGCACCCTAATGGGCCATAATCGGTCTTACGCCCATTTTCACTTACTATTCCCTTCATCAGGGCCTATTAGGCTCATGGAGCCCATCAACACTTACTGGGCCTCGTTCTAGGCTCTTTGGATAGTTCATACAATTATTTACGACAATTGATTTCCAATTACAAAACATAATTCATTTTATACGAAATTAATCTGTAACTTATGCGATGAATTTCTAATGCACATAACTATAC
The DNA here is from genome assembly GCA_033439115.1 of Firmiana major. Taxonomy (NCBI): domain Eukaryota; kingdom Viridiplantae; phylum Streptophyta; class Magnoliopsida; order Malvales; family Malvaceae; genus Firmiana; species Firmiana major. The sequence goes on from CM065898.1 coordinate 36,494,426, forward strand.
AAATTGTCGTAAATGAGATTTAGTTACCTGAGATTCTGTGATGGTACATAAATCGAGGCTGACTCGAGCTTTTATTTGTTGCCAATCGTTAAGATACACATTTATGTATTTACCGGGTCAATTTCGATCAAATATAATTTCAATTAAATATTTCAAAAATTAAATCGGTTAATTTTGACCACTTACTGACTTACCCGTATCTCGATTGGATCACCAAATTTTTTCTCCCTTTTTTTCTTTTCTTTCTTGGTTGAACCGATCCGGTCTGGTTCAGCACAGTTCCTTTTTCACTAAACCGGCTCTGTTGGTTCAGTCCTCACTTTGTCATTCAAGGCATTTTCGACTGTTTCGTAGCTCCCCTCTGCCACCGTTTGACTCGTCTTTGGCTGGGGAACTTTCAGCTTGCCTTGGATAGGACCAAGCGACGTTGGTGCTGCTAGATTTCTCCCTTCTCTCCTCGGCAATCTTCCTCGTCGATCTCCTCTTTTCGACGTCATTGACGCGCATGGTGGTGTCTGGTGGCTCTCACGTGGTCGAGCTTCCTGTGTTGGCCCTCGCCTAACCTTCATTCTGGTCGGTGGCTCGTCGGTGCAGGGAAATCGTTTCCCTCGATTTCATTTGCCTTCAGGCTTCTTTTCTTTCTTCGCGTTTTCACGATTTCATTTTTTTTTCAATTTCCTATTATTTTTATATATAATATATTATATTATATTAAAATATAATATATTATATACAAAATATCTTATCGCAAATATATATATATTTAAATCAATAAAATATATATTTATCTTATTTTTTCAGATTACTTTTCCCATATTTTTGGGATAATTTCTCGAGGTGAAAATTTTCGATTTATCACCATAAATTTGTGCCTTGATCAAATGGACTTAGAATTCAATTATTTCTTCTTTACTGATCGTTTTATTGTGACGACCTAGCCTCGGAGCACGCCAAACCCCTCTGGGCCTCGCTCCGACTGCTAACCAGTCCCACAACTCCACGTATTGTCCTCTTTGGGCCCACTGACCCTCAAGGTTTTGCTCCACTAGGAAATTCCCAAGAGACGCGTCCCCATCGTGGTTCGAACTCGGGATAACACCCTTGTTCTTACCACTTTGGTAGTGGTACCAAAGTGGTAAGAACAAGGGTGTTGTCCCGAGTTCGAACCATGATTGGGACGCGTCTCCTGGGAATTTCCCAGTGGAGCAAAACCTTGAGGGTTAGTGGGCCTAAAGAGGACAATACGTGGAGTTGTAGGACTAGTTAGCAGTGGGAGCGGGGCCCAAAGGGGTCTGGCATGCTCCGGGGCCAGGTTCTTACATTTATGGCAAAATAAAAATATCTAATGTATCTTATGTTATAAGATTTTAGGAAATTTAATTCTTAAAGTTTAAAATGCACCATAATGCTATTATTGTCACGACCCGAATTACCTAAAAATCAGAGTAAATTTTTCGCTTTTTTCATTTATTATTTAATTCTTACTTTTCTCTCGTCGTGACCATCCTACAACACAGTTGGGCTATGATTCGGTGTTAGTCACCTCACACTATTTAACATTTCATTCCCATAATCATATATCAGAGTCTACTATCCTTTTGACTTTAAATAAACACATACCCACTAGTATTTACATGACTCTACATCCCCGACATCATATCCATTTACAGTACTGTGCATTACATATTTAAATACAACACCATACAAATGTGTATACCTGTCTCTCGATGGGAAGCAGCAAGCAGCGGATATTAAGCATGCAAGTCCTCAGCCGCTCAATAATTATTACAAGTGCTCTGAAAAGATGGGAAAATAAGGGGGGTGAGCAAACCACACGCTCAGTAAGGCAATTATGCAAGTAAGTAGATAGCTCCACTATCTACATGCTCATAATGCCATGCCCTTAAATCCATTTCTTTTCATTTAAAATTACACGCACAAAGTCATGCATATTCAATGCCATAGTTTATCCAAAACTATTTGTGCATATATAAATCATGTAACTCATGCATTCAAAGCATTTTATGTGACATCATTAAATCATATTAAGCATGAATTTAATCAAGATCATGCAATCTTTCATGCCATGTAAGACAAAACATGGATTTCAAATGAAAGCATGGAAAAACACATCATGCCACTGCATTTAAATCAATTCATTTAAAACGCAGTATAAAATAACCCCTCTGGGTCAATCATCTCAAAACTCATAAAACAATTCGTTATACTTCATTATAAAACTTGAGTTATAAAACCACCCTTCTTTCAGGGTCACATATCATAAAATCATCTGAAATCATCAAATCATCAAATCGGGGGCCTGACCCCTCCTTCGGGTTTACCCTGGTCTAACAGACCACAAGTTATATCATGTGAGACAATCAGGTAATTAACACTAACATCGAGGACTATGGCCATATCCTAGTGATCCCTGGCAACACGGTACCTAGTGTGCGGGGTATCACACCTGAAACGGGAGGTGGGTCGTCCTACCCGCCAGAACAGCATAACACCAGGATTGCGAGGGCAAGGCTTGCTGCCTCGTGGCTAATGCCACTCCACTCCAACAATCCCCACGGTACAGCGTACTCCGCGTGACATACACGGTACAAAGTACTCCGTGAACCCAAGCTCAGTCAGGGGTGCCTGTAATAGGTCTTATCCACCCATATCATCTGTCTCAGAATGCACGTGTGAGCATATCATCTCACTGTGACACACAGTCTACAGGAGGCTCCAACACGGCTATATGCATGTAATATAAATCCCTGTGCGAGCGAAACTCAAGCACGGCTCCATGCATATTCATGATATCTGAAAATCTCGTGCGAGGGAAGCTCTAGCACGGTTTCATAAAAATCAGTGAAATCTGCGTACGAGCAGCGCTCCAGTACGACTTAAACTGATTATAATTTCATGTAAATTCCACGTACGAGCAACGCTCTAGTACGGATATGTATATAAATTCAGTGAAAACCTCGTACGAGAAAAACTCCAGTACGGCATTCAAATGAATTATGAAAACCATATAAAACTTTGTGCGAGCAACGCTCCAGCACAAATGAATGCTCAAGTAAATCAAATCTCGTGCGAGTTATACTCCAGCACGGCTTTATGCATAACTAAATCAAATCTCGTGCGAGTTTCACTCCAGCACGGCTTTATGCAATATCAAATCAAAACAGGATGCGAGCTAAGCTCCAGCATCTCTCATGCATGTCAAATCATTAAAACTAGTGCGAGCAATCGCTCCAGCACTATTTTATGCATACCACGTTAAAACAAATCAAAACATGTCAAAACATGTCAAAACAGAGTGCGAGCTAGGCTCCAGCAGCTCTCATTTCACAATATTAAAAATCAGTGCGAGCACCATGCTCTAGCACATTTCATGCATATGATGTCACAAGTCGGTGCGAGCAATTGCTCAAGCACATTTATGCACATTCACAAACGCAGATATAGTGCGAACTACGTGTCGGCACTATCTGTTTCCATATAAACTTGATAGTTGGCCGTTTTCCAAAGAAATTTCCATTTAATTATTAATAACACCTACGTAGTGTTATTTTGTGAAATTAAACAATTTCTGGCCAATCTATCGCTTTGCTTTGATTAAAACCAATAAAATTCCTTAATCATCAAAAATCCTTAAATCATGCATTTCATGCATGTCATGCTTTCACCATCCTTAGGTGAACTTCCCTCAATAGGGGTAAAATAGACATTTCACCTATTTCGATCCTTAAAATCATTCAAACCATTTTTAGGATCATTATACAATATCCATGTATACATACATACTCAGTGTACAGAAAAACTATTAAAATATGCGTAGCTACCTTTAGCTACTCACACAATTCCCTTACCTCATTTATCTGTACAGTCTGACCTTTCCTCTGATGACTCGTCACGCAGTCCGATTTGCTCTGAATCCAATTCAAATCTCCGGCACTGCGGATACATATTCATCAGGTCAATTACAATACAATTAATTGTATTCACAATTTTCTGGGCTTAATTTTAAATCATTGGGCCCGTTTCTCATATTGGGCCCGATTGCACCTTAATGGGCCTTAATCGACCTTAAGCCCGTTTACCACACTTTATCGAGGCCTATTGGGCTCTCTGGGCCCATCAGTAATTTATTTAGCCTCGTTCTAAATTCTCTGATATCTCAATTTAATATTTACGACAATTTATCTAATTTTCCAGAATTTAATTCATTTATGCGGAAATTAAATCCGTAATTTATGCGTTAAATATCAATCACGCATAACGATATAAAATTGTCGTAAATAAGGGTCACTTACCCGTTATTCCATGATAATACAAAAATTGAGGCTATCTCGAGCTCTCGGTTGATGCCAATTGTCGAGCTACACAATTAAATATATTTTTCCGGGTAAATTTCCAGTCGGAATTAATTAAATTAAATATTCAGAAAATTAAATCGATCAATTTGACCGCTTACCGACTTACCCGAAGCTCGATTGCATCACTGGAATTTTCCCCAATTTTTTCTCTTTTTCTTTTTCCCTTTTTCTTCCTTTTTTCCCTCTCTTTTTGGCTGAACCGGTCCGGTCCGGTTCAACCCGGTTCGGACCGCCGGTTCAGCTCGGGTCCGGTTTGGCCGGTTCTGTCCGGTTCGGCCGGTCCAGGCTCCCTTTGGTCGTGCCGGCGCCGTCCGGTCGGTTCTCTGGCCGATTCCGGTGCCGTTCAACGCGCCATGGACTGGGCTTCTCAAATCGGGCCTCGGTTTGTCTCGAATCGACGCCATCGCCGGCGAATCGGGGTTTCTTCCCCGCGGCTTCCCCTCCGTTTTCCGACGTTTTCCGGCCACCTCGCCGCGCGTCTGGGCTGCTGGAGGTTCGCCCGATGCTGGGCTACGTTCGCCGGTCCTCGCTGGCCTCTCAGCGTCGCCGGTGGTTCGCCGGTGACGAACCTCCCCCTCGGGTTCGGCCTTCGCGTCTTTTGCTTCGTTTCGCCTCTGTTTCTTTTCTCTTCTGTTTCAGACTTTTCATTTTTCTTTTCTTTTTTTTTTTTTTTTATTTATTTATAATTAAATTTTATTATTATTTTATTCAATAAAATAATAATAAAATTCCCAAAAATATCTAAAATAATCTTAGTTTATTCATTTAATCTGTAAATAATTTTCTCAGTCCGGTTTTGCCTTTTCGATATATTTTTCGATTATTTTCGGGATTATTTTTCGATGCGAAAATCCCGGTTTATCCCAAGAAATTCATATCTTGATCAATTTAACTCGAAATTTAATTATTTCTTCATCATTGATCAAGATTTCTAAATCTCATATTTTTAATTAAATTTTCTTGTCCCGATTAATACCGAATATTAGTCTTTCGACCATTTTGCCCTTGCAAATTTTCGGGAATACCATTTTAGTCCTTTTGCATTTTTAAATGCACTTGAAAATATCGGGTCTTACAATTCAATAAAATAATAATAAAATTCCCAAAAATATCTAAAATAATCTTAGTTTATTCATTTAATCTGTAAATAATTTTCTCAGTCCGGTTTTGCCTTTTCGATATATTTTTCGATTATTTTCGGGATTATTTTTCGATGCGAAAATCCCGGTTTATCCCAAGAAATTCATATCTTGATCAATTTAACTCGAAATTTAATTATTTCTTCATCATTGATCAAGATTTCTAAATCTCATATTTTTAATTAAATTTTCTTGTCCCGATTAATACCGAATATTAGTCTTTCGACCATTTTGCCCTTGCAAATTTTCGGGAATACCATTTTAGTCCTTTTGCATTTTTAAATGCACTTGAAAATATCGGGTCTTACAATTATGCACCGCCCCTAGGTCGAGCGTCACAAAAATCATCATTAAATATGCTAAAAAAACTGAAAAATATACGAATTTCCATGTTATCTTCTTAACTGTCACTCCCATGCCCATTTCTACACTAAATTAGCTCTTACTTTCTCTATAAATTTCTTTTAATATCTTTCCTATATCACATATATTCATTTGAGAGCTTAAATCTCAAGTTTAAGCAAGCAACAATTAAAAATCCTTAAGTTGGATAAGTGTAAGACCCAAATTTATGTATTATATTCCTTATGATTCCCAAGTGTAAATATTTAGTTATGTTAATTGAATCATAAGAAGAGTGTTTACTGAAATGAAGAGTGTTTAAGAACTTAAAACATCACAAATAAGGGTAGTTGAAGAAAGAAAGTTGGTTTGGTTTGGTCTCGAATACGTTGAAGTAATGAAAATGTCAAAAAGGGCCTAAACGAGCTCGAAATAGACCGTTCGAGGTGTTTTTAGCAATTTTACTTCCTGGAAGCAACCAAAACGCATAGATGAGAGTGTTAAGCATGAGAAAATACACTTTTGGATTTTTGAACAAAAGTCAAAAGTGGTCAATGGTTAAGGAAAGTCAAAGTCAGCTTTGGAAATGTTGACTTTGACCATAAGAACTAACCATGGTTAAAATTTAACCCAACAAAGGCTAAAGAGTGGGAAGAATTATTTTTTGCTAAAACACTCAATCTTCAGCTTCTTGAGCATGAAAAATTAATTTAATTTAATTTTGGATTAAATTAAATGGACAAAAATTGATGGGTCAACTAATGGAAATTTTGAAGCCCATTATGGTTAATCGATCATGGGTGGAAATTGTACAAGCAATTGGGCTAAATTGTTGGGCCTTTTTGATGGGCCCAAAATGAAGCAAAATGTAGGTCCAATTACCTATGAAAATTCAGCCCAATACATTGAAGAAAAGCCAAAAACCAAAAGCCCAAAAGGTAAGCCTAAAACCAAAACCCATTAGAAAATATTTAAGCCCAAAAGTTACCAAGCCTAAGACCAATAGCAAGCCCAAATGGTGGGCTGAAACTTAAGGTTAAATGGATGAAATTTGGCTAAGGAAAAATTATAATTTTAGTCTTCTTCTCCCTTGCAATTCTCGGTCAAAAACAAAACACCATGAAAACATAAGCTTTCAAGCTTTCTCAATCTAGAAATCACTAACCTAAAGGAATATTTGGAACAAGTGACCTTCATGAAAGTTGTTCCAAATTGAGAGTGGAGTAACATACCTTCAAATCGGCACTTAAAGAGCTAAATTGAGCAACCCAAAACACCCTGAACACATGTTGGCCAAAAAAGGGTATGGTGAGTTTTGATGAATACACATGTTGTTTAAATGCATGGATGGATTGGTTAAGATGCATGGATGATGATGGTATGATTAATTTTGATCAATTTGTTGAATTGGATAGTTGTATGTAGTTGGCACATAAGGAGTTTGATAAAATGCCAACATGAAGTATAGAAATAGCTTAAGACATGCCATCTAAGTGTTTGATGAAATGCTTAAGTGAGGTGATGGCAAGGTTGGCATGGTGATAGTTAGCTCTCGGCCAAGGGTAGCATGATGGTGCTCGGCCACCATGCCTTGACCGAGAGGTGTAATGGGCCAAGCCTAGATGGTCTCGGCCTAATAAGGCTAATGAGCCACTGATAAAGCCCAATAAGTGCTAATTAGCCTAGTGAGCCCAATGGACTTTAATAGAATGAATAGTGAGGTGAAAATGGGCTTAAGACAGAGTTAGGCCCATTAAGGTGAAATAAGGCCCAATAAGAGTAAATGAGCCTAATAAGTTAAATCGACTGTAATGAAAGTGAAATACAGATAAATAAATTGTAATTAATGTGATAAATAATTACGTGTAGCTTCGATGATTATACTGGGGGATAAACGGATCAAGTGATTTGGCAGCGATGGAATAGTAAGCACGCTCAACGTGATTTGAGGTAAGAGAATTTTGTGAGTAGTTAGAGACAGCTACGCATATTTTTGAGGGAATTTATAGGGACCTAAAAAGTTTGAGGGTTCCAAAAATAAAATAAATTTTATAGAGACCCGATATGGGCAAATTACGATTTTACCCCTATTAAGGGTATTTTTTTCAAAATTTGGTAAAGTCACGAAATGCATTAAATGCATGTTTTTGACTGTTTTTACTGCTTTTTAGCAAGTACATGGATAGGTTGGCTAGTGTTTATATGATTTACATAAAAGAGCACATTTATGGTGTTAATTGTGATTGTGAAACTATCTCTTTGAAATTGAGCCACCTATTGGGTTTGTGTGGAAACGATTCATGCTGGAGTTTCGCTCGCACTGAGTTTTGATAGTGTACCATGCATAAAATGTGTTGGAGCCTCGCTCGCACTCTATTTTGATATGATATGTATGATAACGTGTTAGAGCATTGCTCGCACTATATTTGATATGATATGCATAAAAGTTGTGTTAGAGCTTTACTCGCACTAGATTTTCGTATGATATGCATAAAATCGTGTTTGAACTTCACTCACACGAGATTTGATATGACATGCATAACGTCATGCTAGAACCTTATGTAGACTGTGTGTCACATTGATATGATATGCTCGTACGTGCAATTTGAGACATGGCATGAATGATTGACATAATATGAGGCCCACAGAGTACGTTGTACCGTGTACATATTATGAAGTACACTGTACTGCAGTCTTCGGACTATATGAGTCTTCAGACTATAAGATATTATAGGTTGACGGGTAGGATTTGACCCACCTCTCGTTACAACATGATGCCCCGCACACTAGGATCCGTGTAGCCTGGGATCACAGATCAGGATATGGCCATAGTTCCTATATGCTTACCATAATACCTACCTCGTTCTCGCATGCTATATGGTTTATATAAATACATGAATTCATAAGGTTTTATATGGATCAAGGTATCTTGAGGGATAAGAGGAGCATTGATATATGTTACATGAACACATGTTTTATATGGTTTCATATGGATTCGGGATAGCCCGAGGGAAGAGTTGAGTCCTGATACTTGTTTTGCTTGTTCAGACTGAAAAGCATTTTGGCATAAAATGACATGATATAAATGTGTTAAATGTGAAAAGCACATGTCCATAATTGAATTGCTTGAAACGACCGTTTGTGCTGAGCTTTCATGATTTCAATAAATATGAAAGTGGTTATGTACGTTGGATAGGTGTATGCATGAACTCATGTTTCAAGCATGACATGGAAAAGAATGATTTAAAGCATGGCATTGTGATCATGTAGATAGTGTAGTTATCTACTTGCTTGCATAATTACCTTACTGAGCTAGTGAGCTCACCCTTTTCATTTCCCTTTATCTACAGAGCATTTTCAGTAGCTAGAGAGTGGCTGAGGACTTGCACTCCTATATCCACCGCTTCCCATCAATCGAAAGGTATACACATTCATATAGTTTTGTACCTAAACATGTAACAACACAGTGATGAATATACATGTAATATCGGAGATGTAAATGTTTGTAAAATGTGTAAGGTTATACATGTCACGACCCTCAACTTACCAAAAATCATTACAAATGTTTCACTTTTTATACCTTATTTATTATTCGTTCTTACCTTACCTCGATTGTGATCAGCTACACTCTCAACAGCTGGGTTGTGTGTCGATGCTTTCCTTATCCAACCATAACATTTTGTTTTGTATTATAATTAGTAGTAAACACTTGTATAAATAAATCAGAGTTGTTGTTTACATGTGTTTACATTACTTTACATCCCCAATGATTACATTCAAAAGCTATTATGCTATGGAAAGTTTAGATACAAAATTATATTAGTGTGTATACCTTACGCGATGGGATGCAACGGATACCAAAAAGGGAAACCTCCAGTCGCTCTCAGTCTATACTCAGTGCTCTGTAGAGAGGGGAAAATAAGGGGGTGAGCAAACAACATGCTCAGTAAGGCAATCATCCGAACAGGTAGATATTGCACTATCTACATGATCGTGATGCCATGCTCAAAACCATACAATTTCTCATTCACACCTCAAAAGCATTAGTTTCTGCTTGTGTTAATGGCATGTAAAGCAAATCATGTTATTTAATTCAGTGCACAAATCAAATTCAAAGCATAGAAAACCATCATGCGTATTTCACAAATAAGGCACGAATAATCATCATGCGTAAGTGCACTTTAAAGCCATTATCATACTTTCTCAAGAAAATCATGCTATTTAGTTCAGTGCACAAATCAAGTTCAAAGCATGGAAAACCATCATGCATGTTTCACAAGTAAAGCATGGAAAATCATCATGTACAAGTGCAGTTTAAAGCCATTATCATGCTTTCTCACCTCAATAAAATCAACACTTGTCAAGACTCAGCCCCTCCCTCGGACAGTCCTGACTCACAGTACATTTTAAAAAATGGATTCATTCATAAATAAGAGACATGTGAGATAGGCAATATAACAGGGAAATATCCTCTAGGACTATGGCCATATCCTTTGTGATCCCAGGCTACATTGATCAGGTGTGCGGGGTATCACCTCTATCTACTTCCATACGGGAGGTGGGTCATGTCCAACCCGTCGGTCCATAGCAGATTTAAACATCGTCCGAAGATGTCACGACCCAAATTACCTAAAAATCATAGTAAATTTTTCGCTTTTCCGTTTATTATTTAATTCTTACCTTTCTCTCATCGTGACCATCATACAAACAGTTGGGCTATGATTCGATGTTAGTCACCTCACACTATTTACCATTCCATTTTCATAATCACATTTCAGAGTTTACTATCTTTTGACTTTAATTAAATACATACTCAATGGTATTTATAACTCTACATCCCCAACATCATAATCGTCTACAGGACTATGCATTACATATTTAGATACAAAGCTATACAAATGTGTATACCTGTCTCTCGATGGGAAGCAGCGGATACCAATATTGCAAGTCCCCAGCCGCTTACTAATTACTGCGAATGCTCTGAAAAGATGGGAAAATAAGGGGGTGAGCAAACCACACACTCAGTAAGGAAATTTTGCAAGTAAGTAGATAGCTCCACTATCTACATGTCCATAATTCCATGCCCTTAAATCCATTTCTTTTCATTAAAATCATCAAGCATAAAGTCATGCAAACATCAATGACTTAGTTTATCAAAACTATTTGTGCATATATAAATCATACTGCTTATGCATCAATGGCATTTTATGTGACATCAGTAAATCATACTTAGCATGAATTTAATCAAAATCATGCATTCTTTCATGTTATGTAAGACAAATCATGAATTTGAAATGAAAGCATGGAAAACATCGTCATGCTACCACATTCAAATCATTTCATTTAAAACGCAGTATAAAATAACCCATAGGTGTTAAGTATCTCATAATTCAAATCTCAAACTCGTAAAACAATTCATTGTAAAACTTTGGTTATAAAACTACCCTTCTTTCATGGTCACAAATCATAAAATCATAAAATCGAGGGCCCAACCCCTCCCTCGAGTCTACCCTGGTTTATCAACCAATAGTTATATCATGTGAGACAAGCAGCTGATTAAATCAGTAAAATAGAAGACTATGGCCATATCCTAGTGATCCCTGGCAACACAGTACCTAGTGTACGGGGTATCACACCTGAAACGGGAGGTGGGTCATCCTACCTGCCAGAACAGCATAACACTAGGATTACGAGGCAAGGCTTGCTGCCTCGTGACTAATGCCACTCCACTCCAACAATCCCCATGGTATAGCGTACTCCGCGTGACATACACGGTACAACATACTCCGTGGACCCAAGCTCAATCAGGGGTGCCTACAATAGGTCTTATCCACCCATATCATCTCTGTCTCAATATACACGTGTGAACATATCATCTCACTGTGACACACAGTCTACAGGAGGCTCCAACATGGCTATATGCATGTCATATAAATCCCTGTACGAGCGATGCTCATGCATATTCATGATATCAGAAAACCTCGTGCGAGCAAAGCTCTAGCACGGTTTCATAGAAATCAATGAAATCTGCGTATGAGCAGTGCTCCAGTACGACTTAAAATAATTATAAATTCAAGTAAAATCCACGTACGAGCAATGCTCTAGTACAAATGTGTATAAAAACTCAGTGAAAACCTCGTACGAGAAAAAATCTAGTACAACTTTAAAATGAGTTATAAAACCATATAAAACTTCGACCGAGCCACGCTCGAGCACAAATGAATGCTCAAGTAAATCAAATCTCATGCGAGTTACACTCCAGCACGGCTTTATGCATAATTAAATCAAATATCGTGCGAGTTACACTCCAGCACGGCTTTATGTAATTTCATATCAAAATAGGATGCGAGCTAGGCTCCAGCATCTCTCATGCATGTCAAATCATAAAAACTAGTTCGAGCAATCGCTCCAGCACCTTGTTTTGCATATCAGGTCAAAACAAGTCAAAACATGTCAAAACATGTTAAAACAGAGTGCGAGCTAGGCTCCAGCACCTCTCATGCATTTCACAATAATAAAAATCAGTGCAAGCAACCGTTCTAGCACATTTCATGCATATGATGTCACACAAGTCGGTGCTAGCAACCGCTCAAGCACATTTCATGCATGTTATGCTTTCACCATCCTTATGTGAACTTCCCTCAATAGGGGTAAAATAGTCTTTTCACCTATTTCGATCCTTAAAATCATTTAAACCACTTTTAGGATCATTATACAATAACAGTGTATACATACATAATTAATGTATACAAAACTATTAAAATACGCGTAGCTACCTCTAGCTACTCACACAATTCCCTTACCTCATTTTTCTGTACAGTCTGACCTTTCCACTGATGACTCGTCACGCAATCCAATTTGCTCCAAATCCAATCTTCGAAACTGCGGATACATATTCATCAGGTCAAATGCAATACAATTAATTGCATTTTATATTTTCTGGGCTTAATTTTAAATCATTGGGCTCGTTTACCCATATTGGGCCCGATTGCACCTTAATGGGCCTTAATCGGCCTTAAGCCCGTTTACCACAATTACTATTTACATTATCGAGGCTTATTGGGCTTGCTGGGCCCATCAGTATTTATTTAGCCTCGTTCTAAACTCTCGAATAGCTTATTGAATTATTTACGATAATTTATCTCAATTTCCAAAATTTAATTCATTTAATGCGGAAATTAAATCTGTAATTCATCAACACGCATAATAGTGCAAAATTGTCGTAAATAAGGGTTACTTACCCGTGATTCCATGATCGTACACAAATCGAGGTTATCTCGAGCTCTCGTTTTACGTCAATTGTCGAGCTACACAATTAAATATTTTTCGGGTAAACTTCCAGTGGGATATTAATCAAATTAAATATTCTAAAATTTAAATCGGTCACTTCGACTGCTTACCCACTTACACGTAGCTCAATTGCATCACTGAAATTTTCCCCAATTTTTCCTCTTTTTCTTTTTCCCTTTTTCTTCTTTTTTTTTCCTTTTCTTTTTGGATGAACCGGTTCAGTCCGGTTCACCCCGGTTCAGATCTGTTCGATCCAGTTGTTTGGTCCGATTTAGTCCAGCGGTTCAGTCTGGTTCGGCATCATTTGGTCGTTTCGGCGCTGTCTGATCGGTTCCCGAGCCGTTTCCGACGTTGTTCGGTGCGCCATCACCTGGGCTTCCAAAAGCGGGCGTCGGTGTGGCTCGAATCGATGCCGATGGCCGCCGATCGAAGCCTCTCTTTCGCAACCTCTCCTTCCTTTTTTGGCATTTTTCGGCCACCTCGCCGAGCGTCGCTGCCACTGGTGAGTTACGCGGGTTTTAGGCCTCCTTCGCCGGCCCTTGCTTGGGGTTCCTGGCCGCCAGTAGCTCGTCGTTGAGCCTCCTCTTCCTCGGTCGACCTTCGCTTTTCTGTTTCTTTTTTCCTTCAAAAATCGTGAAACGCGATTTCCTTTTTTTTAATTAATTAATTAATTTATTTTTAATATTATTTTATTCATTAAAATAATATTAAAATCCACAAATATCATAAAAAAATTATATTTTATTCATTTAATTCGTAAATAAATTTATCAGTCTGATTTTACCTTTTCGGTATATTTTTTCGATTATTTTCGGGATTATTTTTTGAAGTGAAAATCCCGGTTTATTCCAATGAATTCATATCTTGATCAATTTAATCCGAAATTTAATTATTTCTTTGTTATTGATCAAGATTTCTCAATCCCATATTTTTAATTAAATTTTCTTATCGAAATTATATCGGGTTACGGTCTTTTGATCGTTTTGTCCTTGCACGTGTTCGGTAATTCCATTTCAATCCTTTTGTATTTTTAAATGCACTCGAAAATTTCTATTCATTCCTTTTTGCTCTTACGATAAAAAATTCGGGTCTTACAGAAGACGACATATCACAATCTCAACACGATATTTTTCCATGTAAACTTCCAGTCGGATATTAATCAAATTAAATATTCTGAAATTTAAATCGGTCAATTCGATCGCTTACCGACTTACCCGCAGCTCAATTGCATCACTGGAATTTTCTCCAATTTTTTCTCTTTTTCTTTTTCCCTTTTTCTTCTTTTTTTTTCCTTTTCTTTTTGGCTGAACCGGTTCGGTCCGGTTCAACTTGGTTCAGACCGGTTTGGTCCAGTGGTTCGGTCTGGTTCGATCCAGCGGTTTAGTCCGGTTCAAGATCATTTGATCGTTTCGGCACCGTCCGGTCGGTTCCCAGGCCGTTTCAGTGTCGTTTGGTGCGCCATCGCCTGGGCTTCCAAAATAGGGTCTCGGTGTGGCTCGAATCGACGCTGATGGTCGTCGATCGAAGCCTCTCTTTTGCGACCTCTCCTTCCATTTCTGGCATTTTTCGACCACCTCGCCACTCGTCACGGCCGCCGGTGGGTTGCGCGGGTTTCGGGCCTCCTTCGCCGGCCCTCGCTTGGGGTTCTTGGCCGCTGGTAGCTCGCCGGTGAGCCTCCTCTTCCTCGGTCGGCCATCGCTTCTCTGTTTCCTTTTTCCTTCAGAAATCGCGAAACACGATTTCCTTTTTTTTTAATTAAGTAATTAATTAATTTATAATTTATTTTTAATATTATTTTATTCATTAAAGTAATATTAAAATCCACAAATATGTTAAAAAAATTATATTTTATTCATTTAATCCTTAAATAAATTTATCAGTCCGATTTTACCTTTCCGGTATATTTTTTCGATTTTTTTCGAGATTATTTTTCGAAGTGAAAATCCAGGTTTATTCCAATAAATTCATAACTTGATCAATTTAATCCGAAATTTAATTATTTCTTCGTTATTGATCAAGATTTCTCAATCCCATATTTTTAATTAAAATTTCTTATCGAAATTAAATCGGGTTCCGATCTTTTGACCGTTTTGCCCTTGCACGTGTTCGGTAATTCCATTTCAATCCTTTTGCATTTTTAAATGCACTCGAAAATTCTATTCATTCCCTTATGCTCTTACGATAAAAAATTCGGGTCTTACAATCTCCCCCACTTAAGAAATTTGGTCCTCCAAATTAGAACCAAGTCAAATGGGTCCATAAATAACTCCGGGTATGTCTATCGCATCATACTCTTTAATTCACATGTGACTTTTTCCCAAAGTGTAATACTACCAACATACTTAACTAGGGAGATCATCTTAAACCTCAACACTTTCTCTTTCCGTCTAATACCCAAATAGATTTTATATGTTATACTTTCATTGACCTAAGCTGTTGGAGCTCATATCCGATCACATATATCGGGTCCAGATAGTTTTTTCGAAACATCAAAAGATAGGACACATTGTGGATGCCTGTTAATTTAAGTGGTAACGCCAACCTACATGTCTTATCTCCCACTTGTCCAATATCTCTATCTGAATCTCGTTACGTCCTTAAGACAAGTAACTGCCAACAATAATGATTCACCTTCGGTGAATTTCCAATGGTTTCTTGTCTCTTGTCAGCATAGCTTTTCTGTCTGCTCTGAGGTGTTCTTAATCTCTCACAAATAAATTGAACATCCTCAGAGGTTTATCTTACCAATTCAGGAACAATTCTCTATCTGTCACTCACTTCTTCTTATCCAAGTTGGGGAAACAATCCCTACGGCCATACAATGCCTCAAATAAAGCTATCCGATACTCAAGTGACAACTGTCATAATTATCGAATTCGATTAGTAACAACTGGTCATCCCAAGAGCTTATAAAATCAATGGCACACGCTCTCATCACATCCTCCAAAACCTGTACAGTCCTATTTGACTGACCATCTGTCTGAGGATGGAAAGCTGTGCTAACACTCAGTCGGGTTCCCATAGCTTCCAGAAAAATATTCCCAGAGGTGGGAAGTGAAGCAGGAATCCCTATATGATACAATGCTCACTGGAAAAATACTTGGTGTTCCACAATTTTCCATACACATAAATCCGCCTACACACTCAGAGTATCTGGGGATTTCCTAACCAGAAGGTGGGTAGACTTAGTCAATCTATTGACTATGATTCATCCTAGGTCCTCTGTAACCCATCACAAGTTTCATGGTAACTTGTTCTCTTTTTCGTGTCAATATAGGTAGAGGATGCAATAACTCTGCAAACTTCTAGTACTCTACCTTAATCTGCTGACATATGAGACATTTTTCCATAACTCTACAATGTCTCTTTTCATATCTGACCACCAATACCCTTTTCAGAGATTCTCATATATTTATTCTTTCTCGGATGCACTGTATATCCCAAAGAGTAAGCTTCTGACAATAACATTATCTCATCAACTGTGGTCCTGGGGAGCACTTATACTATCTATGAACCTCTGTAAGTCATCATCACTCACTGTGAACTCTGTCACTATACCCTTCTGAATCTAACCCATATCATCGACACCATGTCGATCATCACGCTAAGCTTGGCAAATCCGATCACTCAAATCTGGTTCTAACCTCAAGCTAGCTATCACAAAATCATCGTCATCATCAGAAGGGATCACATCACTACTGAGGCTCACAACTGCTTTAGTAGCTCTCGCTCCCTGACCATTATATGTGATACCATCCCGAGGCTCTTTCTGCTCAAGGCATCAGCCATTACATTAGCCTTTCCTGGGTGGTACAATGTTCACAATCATAATCCTTAGAAGCTCTAACCCTCTTGGTTATTTCATATTCTACTTTTTCTGTGAACACAAATACTCGGGGCTTTTACGATTAGTGCATACCCAAAATTTCTTACCATTTAAGTGGTGGCGCCATACTTTCAATGTAATGCTACGGCTGCCAACTCTAAATCATGGGTTAGATAGTTTCTCTTATGGTCCTTGAACTAACTGGATCCATAAATGACTATCTCCCCATTTTACATCAATATACAGCCCAATCCTTATTTTGAGGTATCATTACACACTGAAACCTCTTGAGCTGTTGGTTATGGTGACAATACTTACGGTGGTCAGTTCATTACTTCAATATACCAAAACTCACAGAAGCCATTTTTCATACTTATCATCCTACTGGCATACAATCTTTTTCGAACAAGATGTGCCAACTGAGCAGCCCATTGCAGGAAACTCACAACACTCATTTGTAAGACAGTTTCTTGTTGCTACTCATGCTTTTCCTTAGACTTCTTATACATCAAAATATCATCGCTAAAGATGACAACCACTCGGTCCAGGTAAGGTTTAAATACCTCATCGTAGTTGAGTTCCACTGAATATTTCAATTTTCCCATATCCGTGACCTATGTACTCATAAACGTATAATGTCGTTTCGAAATCGCTTCCGTTCGAGATACTAACTCGCGTCATTTCCTTTTTCCTATATTAACGGCTTTTATAAAATTTTTTATTTTTTTAAACCATTATGATTAATCAAGTTCTATATTTCTTTATCGTATCAGTAAAGGTACCCAAATTTTAAATGTATATATATTATAATTGTCGATTTCAATTTTTTTTATAGGTTATGTGTGTGCTTCTAGACGCTGTCAAATCTTCAGGCAGTGAAGTATTTTGAAATACCTTTATTATCCATCATACTTGACCACATGAACTGGGTGTAGATATATCCACCCTTATCCTTGGTGCAATTCATAGTCACTACATATCAAAGGTATCCTTACCTTACATACGCCTCTTATTCCACTATGTCTTGTATTCAGGATTTATCACATCTCAAAGCTTATCTCCTTTCATATATCACTTATAACAAAATCTTTCAGTACTTGTCAAAACTTACAATACGTTTTTCAGTGATGTTTTCACCCCCTATTTTCAACTTACAATCTCTATACCCATAGTCAGTTAGTGAAAACCAGCTAACTATTATCATCATCTTGTCTAAGGGTACAGGCTTCACATCTTTCACTAGCTTATAAGCAACTGAAGGCGGTATGAATAAATGCATGGCACCAGGATAAATTAAAATAATTACTTCATTTTTCAGAACCAGTGTGGTATCTTCTACCACATCATATGAAACATCAGTAGTGTCCTGGTCTAAGGCATACACTCGCCCTCGTCCAACATCTTATTTTCATGGTATCTACCGCACATCTACACTGTTACACTTGCTACACTGCTTACACTGCTCACATTACTACTGTAGCAGGTTGGGGTCCTCAAATCAAAAAACCCCTCATAAGTGTTGAAATTGGATACATTGGGGCTTTACCAAATCATTTTACCTCGTGACTCATCAAATCTAATCTTTTACCGAACAACCTTTTTCCCGTTCTGACATCTCTGTCATTCTCTATTCTTTTTTGTCTCTATTTCGACATTTCGGCCCTTACTACCTTTCCCAATCTCAAAGGCATGCAACTCATGATCTTAATCATAGCTATAATCTGCACATTGCCTCGGCATAGGTAGTAACATCTAATGGGCTAATCGGGCTCTAATTGACAATCTGAGCCCTTCCATGAACTTTCAGACATTCTGACTCTCACTGTTCATCGTGTCAGAGTCATATCTGCCCAGGAATATAAACTAAGATTCATACTCGTTAATCAATCAACATATTCCTCTGGGTTAGAGTAAAGAACTTTAATCTATAATTTCCTTTAAAAAAATGTCCGGGATATTCTGTCACCAGAATACATCTAGAATTATTTTTCATGTCCATTCTAGATGTCTAACTCTTTATATAGGTCGAGCAGACTTCCACCAATGTTCCGACTCGCCCTTAAATCTCATGCATACTCTGAGCAATTAGCTCGCAAAAAATATCTCCATACTCTGCTCTAACCTCACGAAGCGTGTTTGAATACTGTCCGATCTCTCTGTCGGACTCTGTCCGATCTCTCTGTCAGACTTTGTGTGGCATGCTAAACATCAACCTCCACTTCAACCTCATCTTGAGGCTCATGTGGCGACTCAGTATGACTCTCAGGCCTACCTCTACGGCCTAGAGTTCGTGTACTCGCCTCTCTATCATAGCGGCTATCAGTTAATGAGTCTATATTCTTGCATTCAAACCAAATTCTTAGCTGCACTTTCATCTCGATATACACAATTGTATCTAAACAATGCACAGTACATGGGGATGTAAACTTCCTTAACCACTAACACCAACTCATATCTAGCCAACTCAGCTCTAATACCATTAACTGTCACAACCCAAATTACCTAAAAATCAGAGTAAATTTTTTATTTTTTCGTTTATTATTTAATTCTTACCTTTCTCTCATCGTGACCATCCTACAAACAGTTGGGCTATGATTCAGTGTTAGTCACCTCACACTATTTACCATTCCATTTTCATAATCCTATATCAGAGTTTACTATCTTTTGACTTTAATTAAATACATACTCAATGGTATTTATAACTCTACATCCCTAACATCATAATCGTTTAACGTACTGTGCATTGCATATTTAGATACAAAGCTATACAAATGTGTATACCTATCTCTCAATGGGAAGCAGCGGATACCAAGATTGCAAGTCCCCAGCCGCTTACTAATTACTGCGAATGCTCTGAAAAGATGGGAAAATAAGGGGGGTGAGCAAACCACACGCTCAGTAAGGCAATTATGCAAGTAAGTAGATAGCTCCACTATCTACATGCTCATAATGCCATGCCCTTAAATCCATTTCTTTTCATTAAAATCATCAAGCACAAAGTCATGTAAACATCAATGTCTTAGTTTATCAAAACTATTTGTGCATATATAAATCATACTGCTTATGCATCAATGACATTTTATGTGACATCAGTAAATCATACTTAGCATGAATTTAATCAAAATCATGCATTCTTTCATGTCATGTAAGACAAATCATAAATTTGAAATGAAAGCATGGAAAACATCGTCATGCTACAGCATTCAAATCATTTCATTTAAAACGCAGTATAAAATAACCCAAAGGGGTTAAGCATCTCATAATTCAAATCTCAAACTCGTAAAACAATTCATTGTAAAACTTCGGTTATAAAACTGCCCTTTTTTCAGGGTCACAAATCATAAAATCATAAAATCGGGGCCTGACCCCTCCCTCGGGTCTACCCTAGTCTATCGACCAATAGTTATATCATGTGAGACAAGCAGCTGATAATATCAGTAACATCAAGGACTATGGCCATATCCTAGTGATCCTTGGCAAATGGTACCTAGTGTGCAGGGTATCACACCTGAAATAGGGGTGGGTCGTCCTACCCGCTAGAACAGCATAACACCAGGATTACGAGGACAAGGCTTGCTGCCTCGTGGCTAATGCCACTCCACTCCAACAATCCCCACGGTACAACGTACTCCGCGTGACATACACTGTACAACGTTCTCTATGGACCCAAGCTCAATCAGGGGTGCCTACAATAGGTCTTATCCACCTATATCATCTCTGTCTCAATATGCACGTGTGAGCATATCATCTCACTGTGACACATAGTCTACAGGAGGCTCCAACACGGCTATATGCATGTCATATAAATCCCTGTATGAGCGAAGCTCTAGCACGGCTCCATGCACATTCATGATATCAGAAAACCTCGTGCGAGCAAAGCTCTAGCACGCTTTCATAGAAATCAATGAAATCTGCGTATGAGCAGCGCTCCAGTACGACTTAAAATAATTATAAATTCAAGTAAAATCCACGTACGAGCAATGCTCTAGTACGGATGTGTATAAAAACTCAGTGAAAACCTCATACGAGAAAAACTCCAATACAACTTTAAAATGAGTTATAAAACCATAGAAAACTTCGTGCGAGCCACGCTCCAGCACAAATGAATGCTCAAGTAAATCAAATCTCGTGCGAGTTACACTCTAGCACGATTTTATGCATAATTAAATCAAACCTCGTGCGAGTTACACTCCAGCATACCTTTATGTAATTTCATATCAAAACAGGATGCGAGTTAGGCTCCAGCATCTCTCATGCATGTCAAATCATAAAAACTAGTGCGAGCAATCGTTCTAGCACCTTTTTATGCATATCAGGTCAAAACAAGTCAAAACATGTCAAAACATGTTAAAACAAAGTGTGAGCTAGGCTCCAGCACCTCTTATGCATTTCACAATAATAAAAATTAGTGCGAGCAACAGCTCTAGCACATTTCATGCATATGATGTCACACAAGTCGGTGTGAGCAACCGCTCAAGCACATTCACAAACATAGATATAGTGCGAACTACGTGTCGGCACTATCTGTTTCCATATAAATTTGATAGTTGGCCTATTTTCCAAAGAAATTTCCATTTAAATACAAATAACACTTACGTAGTGTTATCATGTGAAATTCATGCAATTACTGGTCAATCTATCGATTTGCTTTGATTAAAACCAATAAAATCCTTAAACCATAAATTTCCTTAAGTTATGCTTTCACCATCCTTAGGTGAACTTCCCTCAATAGGGGTAAAATAGTCTTTTTACCTATTTCAATCTTTAAAATCATTTAAACCACTTTTAGTATCATTATACAATAACAGTGTATACATACATAATCAATGTATATAAAAACTATTAAAATACGCGTAGCTACCTCTAGCTACTCACACAATTCCCTTACCTCATTCTTCTGTACAGTCTGACCTTTCCACTGATGACTCATCACACAGTCCGATTTGCTCCAAATCTAATCTTCGAAACTGCGGATACATATTCATCAGGTCAAATACAATACAAATAATTGTATTTTATATTTTCTAGGCTTAATTTTAAATCATTGGGCCCGTTTACCCATATTGGGCCCGATTGCACCTTAATGGACCTTAATCAGCCTTAAGCCCGTTTACCACACTTACTCTTTACATTATCGAGGCTAATTGGGCTCGCTGGGCCCATCAGTATTTATTTAGCCTCGTTCTAAACTCTCGAATAGCTTATTGAATTATTTACGACAATTTATCACAATTTCCATAATTTAATTCATTTAATGCGAAAATTAAATCTGTAATTCATCAACACACATAACAGTGCAAAATTGTCGTAAATAAGGGTTACTTACCCGTGATTCCATGATCATACACAAATCGAGGTTATCTCGAGCTCTCGTTTGACGTCAGTTGTCGAGCTACACAATTAAATATTTTTTCGGGTAAACTTCCAATCGGATATTAATCAAATTAAATATTCTGAAATTTAAATCGGTCAATTCGACTGCTTACCGACTTACCCGTAGCTCAATTGCATCACTGAAATTTTCCCTAATTTTTCCTCTTTTTCTTTTTCCCTCTTTCTTCTTTTTTTCCCTTTCTTTTTGGCTGAACAGGTTCGGTCCGGTTCAACCCGATTCAGACCAGTTCGGTCCAGTGGTTCGGTCCGGTTTGGTCTAGCAGTTCAGTCCGGTGCGGCATCATTTGGTCGTTCTGACGTCGTCCGGCCGGTTCCCAGGCCGTTTTCGATGTCGTTCGGTGCGCCGTCGCCTGGGCTTCCAAAATCGGGCCTCGGTGTGGCTCGAATCAACGCCGATGGCTGCCGATCGAAGCCTCTCTTCCGCGACCTCTCCTTCCGTTTCTCGCATTTTTTTGCCACCTTACCGCTCGTCACGGCCGCAGGTGGGTTGCGCGGGTCTCGGGTCTCCTTCGCCGACCTTTGCTTGGGGTTCCCGGCCACCGATAGCTCGACGGTGAGCCTCCTCTTCCTCGGTCAGCCTTCACTTCTCTGTTTCCTTTTTCCTTCAGAAATCGCGAAACGCGATTTCCTTTTTTTTAATTAATTAATTAATTAATAATTTATTTTTAATATTATTTTAGTCATTAAAATAATATTAAAATCCACAAATATCTTAAAAAATTATATTTTATTCATTTAATCCGTAAATAAATTTATTAGTCTGATTTTACCTTTTCGGTATATTTTTTTGATTATTTTCGGGATTATTTTTCGAAGTGAAAATCCTGGTTTATTCCAATAAATTCATATCTGGATCAATTTAATCCGAAATTTAATTATTTCTTCGTTATTGATCAAGATTTCTCAATCCCATATTTTTAATTAAATTTTCTTATCGAAATTATATTGGGTTTCGATCTTTTGACCGTTTTGCCCTTGCACGTGTTCAGTAATTCCATTTCAATCCTTTTGCATTTTTAAATGCAATCGAAAATTTCTATTCATTCCCTTTTGCGCTTACGATAAAAAATTCGAGTCTTACAAAAGACGGCATATCACAATCTCAACACGATACAACATACTCCAAGCTACATGCACGGTACAACGTACTTCGTGGACCCATATCATCACATCATATCACGCCACATCTCAATATGCACGTGCGAGCCTATTTAATCGGTACAACACCCAGTCTACCCGAAGCTCCTAGCACGACTATCAACATGTCATAAAACCATGCGCGAGTAATCTCAAGCACGGTAACAAGTATGGTGGACATCTAATGCGAGCTATGCTCTAACACCATGTCAAAACCAGTATAAAATTTGTGCGAGCTAAACTCCAGCACAACATCCCAAAAATCCATGTGAAAACTAGTGCGAGCTAAAAACATATCAAATCTCATGCGAGTCATACTCTAACACGCTTTCATTCTCACAAAATCCATATAGGTGGATCCATTCTTTGCAAAGCATGGTTATAAACCAAATCAAGTCATTTCTTATGCAAATTATTTCAAAATGTTAGCCAGCCTACCAATCACTTGCTAATAAGCAATAAAATAACATTTTCAAAGTATCATGCTTTTATTTTCATGCACATATCTCAAAACCCAACTCTTTGCCCTTCAATCACCCATTTCATTTCCTATTACCACATGCACTCTAGAAAACATAATGTACTCAATATATGCACAAATATCTTTAAGAGTCCACTTTGCATTGGCCATCATCAAGCAATTTCCAACTAATTTATGTAGTAACTCACTTAGTTACTTGTTTAGGACTTGATGTGAAATACTCTACCCTTACTCTCTCATTCATTTATGCATTTTACCTAATGCCTTAAATACACAATTTACCCTTTTTGGGTAAGTCTCATAATTCATTCCATAACACCATCTTAAAATCATACTCACAACACCATTATCACCTTAAGATATCCCATTCATCACTAATTCTAATACATTTCACTTTCTCACACTAGACTCATTCTAGGTCATGATTATTCCTTTGTATTCTAGGTAGTTTCTACCATTAATATACATACTAATCTACTCCGAAATAAATATCTAAGTAAATGTACTTGGGTTGTTGCATTAGAAACTCACCTAGCTTGATTTCCTCCTTGCTCCAAATAGAAATGCACCTTTGGTCCTATAATCCAACAAATGGGGTAATGACTCCAAGCTATGTTGTTCTACTCTTTGATGTGAACAACTTTGCATCTAATAGCTTTCCCAAAAATCTTTATGAAAATGGGTGGATTTAGGAGTGAGAATGCTAGGTTTTAGATTGAAAATGGAAAGGAATGGTTTTGTCCCATGAAATGCAGATCCAATTGCTCCATATTTATAGAATTAGCTTGATGAGATTGATCTGCATAGAGTGGAGATCGATCTTCCTTGCTTAAATTCCTCATTTTCACGACATTTAGAAGGCATGAGATTGATCTATCGAATGCATGAGATCGACTTGTTCTTTATAATGAGATCGTTCTGCTCAATGAGACAGGATCGATTTGCTTCAGGCATTGAGCTAAGGAGATCGATCTGGTCTTAATGGGAGATCGATTTACTCCAACCTGAGAGTTTAGGAGATCGATCTGCCTCTTCCAATCATGCTTTATTTTTGCATTCTCCAGGCCATGAGATCGATCTCTCCTTGCATGGGATCGATCTAGCCTTCATTTTTTGCATTTCGATTGCAGTTTTCCCAGAATTTTCAAAGGTTAATTTGCCTTTGGTTGCTTGACTATTCATTTTGCAATCCATATCCATCTAGAGCTTGGTAAAGCTCATTTTCTATGACTTTCACATTAGGAAACTTGTGTGTATCACTTGGAAATAAAAAAGGTTCGTATAATTCCTCGTTTTAAACTCATTTATACATTTCATATACTTATACTCATTCTGGATGCTTAAGCTTTTTCATTTACTTAGTTTGCGGCCACGTCAGCCCTTATTTAACCTTCACATGCATCCACAATACTCATTCATTCCCATTTAAACTTCATTCCCATTTACTTGATCCAAAATCATCCATAGTATAATTCCATTTACATATATACAAAGTTATACATAATGGGGTCTCACATTCTCCCCCACTTAGAAAATTTGGTCCTCCAAATTAGAACCAAATCAATCCGTGAATAACTCGAAATACTTCTCCCGCATCAAACTCTTCAATTCCCATGCGGCTTCTTCCACAGTGTGATGTTGCCAAAGGACTTTCACCAAGGGAATTTTCTTTGTACTCAACATTTTCTCTTTTCTATCCAATATCCAAATCGGCTTCTCAATGTACGTCATGCTTTCATTGAGCTTCAAAGGCTCATACCTTATGACATGCGCCGGGTCTGGGTGGTACTTTCGTAACATGGATATTTGGAAGACGTTATGTACAATCACTAGCTCAGGTGGTAATGCTAGCCTGTATGCCTTGTCTCCCACTTTATCAAGTATCTCAAATGGCCCTATATATCGAGGGCTCAACTTCCCCTTCTTCTCGAATCTCATAATCCCCTTCGAGGGAGAAACTTTCAAAAACACTGACTCACCCACCATAAACTCTAGGGGTCTCCGTCTCTTGTCAGCATAAACTCTGCGAGTGGCAAGTGGTCATTCCAAGAGCCTTAAAATCCAATGCACACGCTCTCAATATATCCTCCAGGGTCTGTACAATCCTCTATGACTGACCATCTGTCTGAGGATGAAACGCGGTGCTAAAACTCAACTGGGTCCCCATCGATTCCTAAAAATGTTCCCAGAAATGGGAAGTGAAGCGGGCATCCCTATCAGAAACAACGCTCACTAGAATTTCATGTAGCCTCACTATCTCGCGCACATACAAGTTCGTTAACTGGATCAGAGTATTGGTACGAACTACGCCCACTTGAAGTGACCTAGACATGTATCCGCAAGTGCACGGGTCGTATAAGTAATAATGGGATTAAAGTCCCAGATTATTGTCCCACAAAGAAGTTGAGTTGCCTAATTAAGTACTGGTTAATCTTATCATAAGTATATCCTAGCAAATTATGAAGTTTTAGTGGGTGATCTACAAAGTTAACTTGGTGAGCATGTGGGTCGTCATGAGGAAGCCTAATGAACTGTAAAGAGGTTTGGATCATCTGGAGGATTGAAGACTTAATTTTGAAATTGTTTGCTTGGACAACTGGCGGCCTAATGCCAATATAATATCCTCCAATAGTCAGCATTGCGTAATCTCCAACGGTCCTAATTTCTCTATTTTCTGCCATGATGTTTTGCAGTAGAGCTATAAATTTCCTAGAATCCTTTTTGATTTTTCTAAGGGTTCTTTCAATTTTAGGATCTAAAGGAAAGCAATTAAAGCTTTGGCTCTGCGCATACAACCATCAAAAAGTCATCAGAAATTTTTTTTAAAGTTTTTTTTTATTTTTCAAAATATTTTTTAATTTTTTAATTTTTTATGAGAGAGAAAATTAACTAATATAGATTAAAGCTCTAAATATTTACAACATAAGTATTTACAAGCTAGAATTACACCTAAGCATAATTTCACCGATATTAATTACTGGCTAATTATCTTCCCTGGCAGCGGCGCAAAAAACTTGGTACGAACTACACCCACTCTAAGTGACCTAGACGTGTATCCGCAACTGCACGGGTCGTACAAGTAATAATGGGATTTGAGTCTCAAATTATAGTCCCACAGAGAAGTTGAATTGCCTAATTAAGTGTCGGTTAATCTTATCCTAAGTATATCCTAGCAAATTATGAATTTTTAGTGGGTGATCTACAAAGTTAACAATACTGAAAATAATAACAAATATAAACAAAAGAAAATAAAACCGAATTTAAAATTTACTTGCAAGGCTCCAAGCAATTAAAATCTAATACTTACAAAAGAAAATTAAAACAGTTAAAATTAATTAATGCAAATAAACTAAATTGCAAATAAGAAATAAAATTAACTTGAATAAAATTAGACAATAAAAATAAAATGTGCATGTAATAAAACTAATTAATAAAAAAATGCAAATTAAACTAAATTAAAATTTAATGAAATAAAATCCTAGAAAATTAAGAAATTAACTATAACTCTAAATGTCTAAAGTATTGTTTCTAAATTAATCCTAACTATCACTAATTATTAGCTTAACAATAAAATCTAAATAATGCATGAAAAATAAATATTTTTGGATTTTTCAATTTAATGGGCAAACTTACTTAAAATTACCTATAATAATTCTACTGCTAATTTTAATTAAGTACTACCTAAATACTAAATTTGATTTTAAATTCCTAATTAAAACTAAGTGTAAACTAACAAGTAAGGAACAATAATATGCAAATTAAATTCAGACTATAATATAAGTTAACACATGAAATTAAGAGGAATAATAGAAATAAAGTAATAATCATGCATAAAAACTAGAAATGTGACAACATTAAAAAGCCAAACATGGCCTTAGCCAATATTCCCAGCTGGCTGCTTGCGGTCCCGACTGTGCAGGTACTGTACGTATTGTTCCTTCATTTCGAGGTCTGCATGCAGGTGCTATCTGCTGCTTCTGCTCCAGGCCACTGCCCAGGTCTGTTGTTTCAGGTTCTGTCCAGCGCTGCTCAACACTGCTCTATTCCCCTGCAACAATAGCACGCAGCATATCCTGCACATCTTCAACCCGAGCCGCAACTCCATAGCAGATTCTGCCAGCTGATGCCACATTTTGCAAGGTAGAATACACCAAAGACAGTCCAACTGTAAGACCCGATTTTTATCAAAATTTATTATGATTCAAATGATGTAAATTGAATCATAAGAAGAGTTGTACGTGAATGAAAAATGCAAATGGAATGAATAAAAATTTTCGAAGGCATTTAAAGATCAAATGAAGGATCGAAATGGTATTCCCGAATACGTGAACGGTAAAATGGTCAAAAGACTAAAATTCGATATTAATTGGACAAGAAAAATTTCATTAATAATATGGAATTGAGAAATCTTGATCAATAACAAAGAAATAATTAAATTTTAGATTAAATTGATCAAGATATGAATTTATTGGAATTAACTGAAATTTTCACATCGGGAAATTGCCCAGAAATTATTGGAAAAATATACCGAAAAGACGAAACATGACGGATGAATTCATTTAATTGGTTAAATGAATAAAATATAATTTTAAGATATTTTGGATTTTAATTGAATAAAATAATAATTAAAATAAATTATAAGTAAAAAAATATAGAATCGCGAAAATCGCGATTCTGCAGAAACAAAGGCAAACCAAGGGAGCCTTATCGACGGAGGCGACCGACGGTGAGCCCAGGCAAGGTGCCGAGGATGCCAGATAAGAGTCGACCACCACCAGCACCAACAAAACCGGCGAATGGCGGTCGAGGAAAGGAGAAAGGGAACCGAGAGAGGGAGAAAAGGAAATCCGGTGACCGACATCAATCTAGGCCCTGCCACCGCCAGCCGAAGAAGCCCTAAGCGAAGATCGGCCGATCAGCGACTGAATCGGTCGATAGAACGGTGGCCAGTGCCAGCAATGGAAGCAGAAAGGAAAGTCACCGATGTCGAAAGGGAGAAGAGCCGGACCGGCCACTTTTCGGCTAGCCATGGCGAAACCGAGGGTAGATCCGAGCTTCGCGAGGTCCTGCGGAGCTGCTGGGGATGGAAGCCAATGAAGAACCAACCAGAGAAGCCCCTAACTGGTCAAACCAGACTGAACCGACTGAACCGAACTAGTCTAAACTGGGCTGAACCAGACTGAACCGGTTTAGCCAGAAAAAAAAAGAAAAAGAAAAGAAAAAGGGAAAAAGAAAAAGAGAAAAAATTGGAAAAAAATCTCAGTGATGCAATCAAGCTATGGGTAAGTCGGTAAGTGATCGAAATTGACTGATTTAAATTTTAGAATATTTAATTTAATTAATATTCGACTGAAAATTGACCCGAAAAAATATGAAATTATGTAGCTCGACAATTGACGTCAAACGAGAGCTAAAGTTAGCGTTGATTTACGTACTATCATGGAATCTCGGGTAAGTAACTCTTATTTTAAACAATTTACATCGTTATGCATGTTAAAAATTTATCGCATAAATTACGGATTTAATTTTCGCATAAAATGAATTATATTATGGAATTAGAGATAAATTGTCGTAAATAATTAATTGAGCTATTCGAGAGTTTAGAACGAGGCTCAATAAATAATGATAGGCCCAGTGAGCCCAATAGGCGTCTATAATGTGAATAGTAAGTGGAAAACAGGCTTAAGGCCGATTAAGGCCCATTATGGTGCAATCAGGCCCAATATGGGTAAACGGACCCAATGATTTAAATTAAGCCCAAAAAATATGAAATACAATTAATTATATTGTATTTGACCTGATAAATATTTATACGCAGTTCGAGAGATTTGATTGGGAGCAAATCGGACAGCGTGACGAGACATCAGTGGAAAGGTTAGACTACAAAAAAATGTGGTAAGGGAATTGTGTGAGTAGCTAGAGGTAGCTACGTGCATTTTTAATAACTTTTGTATACACTGAATTTGTATAAAGGTCCTAGAAATGGTTTAAAGATTTTAAGGACTCAAATAGGTAAAAGTCTATTTTACCCCTATTGAGGAAAATTCACCTAAGGATGGTGAAAGCATGACATGCATGAAATGCATGATTTAATGAATTTTCTGATTTAAGGAATTTTCTTGGTTTTTTAAGCAAAGCAAATCAGTAGATTGGCCAATAATTGCATAAATTTCACAAGATAACACTACGTAAGTGTTATTTATATTTAAATGAATTTTTTTGGGAAATGGGCTAACTATCAAGTTTATATGCAAACAGATAGTGTTGGCACATAGCTCGCACTACATCTACGTTTATGAGTGTGCATAAAATGTGATAGAGCAGTTGCTCGTACCGATTTGTGTGACATCATATGCATGAAATGTGCTAGAGCGGTTGCTCACACTGATTTTTATTATTGTGAAATGCATGAGAGGTGCTGGAACCTAGCTCGCATCCTGTTTTGATTGTTTTGGACTGTTTTGACTTTATATGCTTAAAAAGGTGCTAGAGTGATTGCTCGCGTTAATTTTAATGATTTGACATGCATGAGAGGTACTGGAGCTTAGCTTGCATCCTGTTTTGATATGATAATTGCATAAAAGCCGTACTGGAGCTTACTCGTACGTGATTTAATCGATTTAATTTCATAAGCCGTGCTGGAGTGTAACTCGCACGAGTTTTGGTTTATTTGAGCATTCATTCGTGTTGGAGCATTGCTCGCACGAGGCTTTGTTGGATTTTATGCATAAACCATGCTGGAGCTTGCTTGTACGTGATTTTATATTGATTAATAACTCTTTTAAGTCGTACTTGAGTGCTACTCGTATGCAAATGTTACTGATTTTTATGAAATCGTGCTAGAGCTTCACTCGTACTAGACTTTTAGATATCATGAATATGCATGGAGCCGTGCTAGAGCTTCGCTCGTATAGGGATTTATATGACATGCATATAGCCGTGTTGGAGCCTCCTGTAGACTGTGTCACAGTGAGATGATATGCCACACGTGCATATTGAGACATATTTGGTATGGGTGGAGAAGATCTATTGCAGGCACCCCCTGACTGAGATTGGGTACATAGAGTATGTTGTACCGTGTATATCACATGGAGTACGTTGTACCGTGGGGATTGTTAGAGTGGAGTGGCATTAGCCACAAGGTGGCAAGCCTTGCCCTCGCAATCCTGATGTTATGTTGTTCTAGCGATAGGATTGACCCACCTCCTATTTCAGGTGTGATACCTTGCACACTAGGTTTCGTGTAGCCAGGGATTACTAGGTTATGGCCATAGTCCTCGATGTTACTGATATAGTCACCTACATGTCTCACATGATATAACTTATGGTCTCGATAGACCAGGGTAGACCCAAAGGAGGGGTCAGGCCCCCAATTTTGTGATTTTCTACTATGATGTTAAAGTTTTCATAGAATTTTATAATGATTTTTTTAAGAAATTGATTTCTGAGATGCTTAACCCCTTCGAGTTATTTTATACTGTGTTTTAATGATGTGATTTAAATGTAGTTGTATGAGGAGTTTTCCATGCTTAAATGATAAATTCATGAAAATAATTGTTTCTCATGATTTGTTTCACATGGCATGAATTAATGTATGATCTTGATTTATTTCATGCTAATTATGATTTTATGATTTTTCATAAAATGCCATTGATGCATGAGTTGCATGATTTCTATATGCACGAATAGTTTTTATAAACTATAACATCTCTGTATACATGATTTTCTTTGTAAGCTTTTAATGAAAGAAATGGATTTAAGGGCATGGCATTATTAGCATGTAGATAGTGGAGCTATCTACTTACTTGCATAATTGCCTTACTGAGCGTGTGGTTTGCTCACCCCTTTATTTTCCCATAAAAGGAATTTTATTCGAAATTTCAAAGTAATTATCCTAAATAGTATTGAGGCTATCCAATGAGTTTGGAACGAAGCCCGATGATTATTAATAAGCCAAATGAGCCCAGTAAACCCAAAGAAGGGATTTAAAAAGTGAAAACGAGCTGAAAAATGGGTCGAGGCCCATGAAAGTGTAATCGGGCCCCTTAGAGTAAAACAGGCCCAGAGCTTTAGATTCGATCAGTAAGAGTGAAATACTGATCAGTAATATTAAACTGAACCCATATGTGGTTATATGCAGCTTCGTAGACGAGCTAATTGGACTGAGAGACCTGATACGACCGAGTCGGGATAAGCTCGTGCGTGATTCCAGGTAAGGGAATTTTATGAGCACTTAGAGGTAGCTGTACGTAGTTTTGAGGGGATTTACATTACGTTAAATTCATTAGGCTACCCGAAAACAGAATAATAATTTTTACGAAAAAATATGGAAATAGTGACATGACTATTTTACCCCCAGTTAGGAAAATTTCAAAAATGGTAGTAAGGCTATGAAATTGCATGAATTTCATGATTTTAATGTTTTCATGATGATATTGCTTTAATTCAAGCAATTTATGGATAGGTTGGCTATTATTTTCATGTTTTAAGTGAAAAGGCACAGGTTAGGTGCCAATTGATATTTATTTAACATGTTTTGAAAAAATTGAGCCACATATCAGTGTTATATGAATTGAAACCGTGCTTGAGTACTGCTTGCATTGGATTTTATATTTTAACTTATACACAGAGTGCTGGAGCCTTGCTCGCACTATTTTACAGATTTATTCCATATGACTACCGTACTGGAGTTTTTCTCGTACGAGGTTTTCATTGAATTTTTATACATATCTGTACTAGAGCAATGCTCGTACATGGATTTGATTTGAATTTATAATCAATTTAAGTCGTACTTGAGCGCTGCTCATATGTAGATTTAATTGATTTCTATGAAACCGTGCTAGAGCTTCGCTCGCTCGAGGTTTTCAGATATCATGAATATGCATGGAGCCGTGCTAGTGCTTTGCTCACACAGGAATTTATATGACATGCATATAGCCATGTTGGAGCCTCCTGTAGACTGTGTGTCACAGTGAGATGATATGCTCACATGTGCGTACTGAGACATACTTGACATGGGTGGATAAAACCTATTACAAGCACCCCTGATTGAGCTTGGGTTCACGGAGTACGTTGTACCGTGTATATCATGTGGAGTACGCTGTACCGTGGGGATTGTTAGAGTGGAGTGGCATTAGTCACGAGACAGCAAGTCTTGCCCTCATAA
This sequence comes from Firmiana major, assembly GCA_033439115.1. NCBI lineage: Eukaryota > Viridiplantae > Streptophyta > Magnoliopsida > Malvales > Malvaceae > Firmiana > Firmiana major. Next base: position 36,527,577 of record CM065898.1, read on the forward strand.
TCCTGATATTATGCTGTTCTGGCGCGTAAGATTGACCCACCTCCTGTTGCAGGTGTGACACCCCGTACACTAGGATCCGTGTGCCAACGATCACGAGGTTATGGCCATAGTCCTGGATATTACCGATATAGTCGCTTACATGTCTCACATGATATAACTATTTGTCTTGATAGACCAGGGTAGACTCGAGGGAGGGGTCAGGCCCCGATTTTCTTATGATTTCAATTGAGTTTTGATTGTTCCTATGGAGGGATTTTATGAAACTTTCATTGATTTGTAACCCATGTGAGAAGGGTGATTTTATAACAGAGATTTGAAAATAAAAAATTTCGTTGAAATGGATTTTGATTTCATGAGTGTATTATATTTTGATCCCGATGGGGTATTTTAAAACGTATCAATCCATTTGAGCATGAAATGTTTTCACATGAGAATTATTCAATGTTTTAATATGCCGATTTCCTATTATAGAACAGATGATATTATATATATGGTATATCATTGTTTTTACCTCATGCTCACATATATCCTGATTTCTTATCAGCATGTAGATAGTATAGCTATCTACCCGTTTGTATTATTGCCTTTCTGAGCATGTGGAGCTCACCCTTTCATTTTTCACCCACTTTCAGTGTTTCCACCATAGAGATAGCGGGTGTAGAGAGTAGACGACATAGCTGATATCTGTGATTCCCATCGATTGTCAGGTATACACCACGTACAGAATTCTGTATTACTATGCTTACAGCACAGTATTGTATATGAAGGAATATTTAGGGATGTAAATATAGAATCATGTGATGTATAAAACATACCGACCACTCTATTATAATATGATTGATGTCAGTATATATATATATATATGTACGTGTGATATTTTAATAGTTACAAAGGGTATATCGATATTGACTCACAGCTCGACCTGTTTAAAGGCATATGTCACGAGGAGGTAAGAAAGATTTTCAAAAAGTGAAAACATTGTACTGATTTTAGTAGTATTGGGTCGTGACACATAAAGATCAGTAAAATCTGCGTACGAGTAGCACTCCAGTACGACTTTAAAATGAGTTATAAATTAATATAAAACTTCATGCAAGCAATGCTCCAGCACGAATGTATGCTCAAGTAAATCAAATCTCGTGCGAGTTACACTCTAGCACGGTTTCATGCATAAATAAATCAAATCTCGTGCGAGTTACACTCCAGCACGACTTTTGTAAAATTATCATATCAAACCAGGATGCGAGCTAAGCTCCAGCACTTCTCATGCATGTCAAATCATTAAAACTAGTGCGAGCAATCGCTCTAGCACTTTTTTATGCATATCAAATCAAAACAAGTCAAAACAGTCAAAAACGGATTCGAGCTAGGCTCTAGCACCTCTCATGCATTTCACAATAGTAAAAATCTGTGCGAGCAATAGCTCTAGCACATTTTATGCACATGATGTCACACAAATCGGTGCGAGCAACCGCTCAAGCACATTTTTATGGACACTCACAAATGTAGTTATAGTGCGAGCTATGCGCCAGCACTATCTGTTTCCATTTAAACTTGATAGTTGGCTCATTTTTAAAAGAAATTTCATTTAAATCTTAATAACACTTACGTAGTGTTATATTGTAAAATTTATACAATTATTGCTAATCTACCGATTTGCTTTGCTTAAAAACCAAGAAAATTCCTTAAATAAAAAAATTCCTTAAATCATGCATTCCATGCATGTCATACTTTCACCATCCTTAGGTGAATTTCCCTCAATAGGGGTAAAATAGTCTTTTATCTATTTCGGGTCCTTAAAATCTTTAATATATTTCTAGGACCTTTATAGATATTCAGTGTATCAAAAGCTATTAAAATACACGTAGCTACCTCTAGCTACTCACACAATTCCCTTACCTCATTTTTCTATATAGTCTGACCTCTCCACTGATGTCTCGTCACACAGTCTGATTTGCCCCCAATCCAATCTCCGGAACTGCGAATAAATGTTGATCAGGTCAAATACAATATATTTAATTGTATTTCATATTTTTTGAGCTTAATTTAAGTCATTGGGCCCGTTTACCCATATGGGGCCCGATTGTACCATAATGGGCCTTAATCGGCCTTAAGCCCGTTTTCCACTTACTATTCACATCATCGAGGCGTATTGGGCCCATTAATATTTATTGGACCTCGTTCTAACTCTCAAATAGCTTAATTTAGTATTTACGACAATTTATTTCTAATTCCTGAATATAATTCATTTTATACAAAAATTAAATCCATAATTTATGCGATAATTTTTAAAACGCATAACGATGCAAAATTATCATAAATAAGGGTTACTTACTTGAGATTCCATGATAATACGTAAATCGAGGTTGACTCGAGTACTCGTTTGACGTCAATTATCGAGTTACACAATTATATATCTTTCTGGGTGAATTTTTAGTCGTATATCAAATTAAATATTTTGAAATTTAAATCGATCAATTTCGACCGCTTACCGACTTACCTGTAGCTCGATTGCTTCACTGGGATTTTTCTCCAATTTTTCCTCTTTTTCTTTTTCCCCTTTTCTCTTTCTTTTCCTTCTTTTCTGGCTGAACCGGTTCGGTCTGATTCAACTCGGTTTAGACCGGATCGATTCAGTCGGTTCAGTCCAGATCGACCGGTTCAGGGCTTCGCCGATCGGTTCTTCACCAGCTTCCGTCACCAGTAGCTCTGTGGCGAAAAGTGGTCGGTTCCGCTCTTCTCTCCTCTGGCGTCGATGCCTTTACTTTCTACCTCTGTTGCAGTCGCTGGCCGTCGTTCTATCGACCGATTCAGCCGTTGATTGGTCGGTGTTCATGTGAGGAACGTTGGGCTGGTGGTGGTCGGGCCTAGATCGACGTCGGTCACCGGATTTCATCTGAGAGACTTTGTGATGATTGTTTGGATGATTTCAATTGTGTTTATTTAATCTACTTGTTCTTAATGCTCTAGTTGATTGGCCACCAATTGGATGAATTAGTATAGAATTCGGAACTCGGAGAGGGGATTATTTATATGCACAAGGGTAGATTAACATAGGACATTGTTGAATCGGGATGTTGACAATTCTTATGAGCCATAGACAAACGGATTACCATCGCTTAATGAACTCTATTATTTAATTCTGAATCGGGAGGTTATGTCTCGACGCAAATTACCTAAAAATCAGAGTAAATTTTTCTTTTTTGCTTTTTCATTTCCTTACTCGTCGTGAACAGTTACACTACTAAACAGTTGGGCTATGATTCGGTGTTAGTCACCTCTCACATATTTCCCATTCCATTTTCCTATTTCATTTACATATCAATTTATTTTAAATAAATACATCCCCAATATTACATCCATGTATAGTACTGTGCCTCTATATGTTCAGATACAAAAATTATACAAATGTGCATACCTGGTCTTGATAAGAAGTAGCGGATATGACTAATGTCGTTCTCTTCTACTGAATATACCTTATGGGGTGGAAAATGAAAGGGTGAGCATAAACAGCTCAGTAAGGCAATAATGTAAGCAAGTAGATAACTATACTATCTACGTGCTGATAATGTCATGATATAAAATCGTTTACATTTGGAGCATGAGGTATGACTAAAACGATACCACATGTATGTATATATCATATAAGATAAATCATGAAATCGACATATAAAACAAACATGGAAAAATCATCATGTATGTCATCTCATGCTCGTCACATTTAAAACTTATTTGTTTCCTCATAAACTCATCATGTTAAAACTCAGTTATTTCATCATAAAACAACCTCATCAAGGTCAAACCCATCTCTCGGGAATACCTTAATTCATTAAATCACATCTCTTTTGAAAACATTAATCGGGACATTACCCCTCCCTCGGGTTCATCTTGGTCTATTCAAACCTTATGATATCATGTGAGGCATGTAGGTTACTGTATGAAAAATCGAGGACTATGGCCATACTTTATCCCTGTGATCCCAGGCTACACGGATCCTAGTGTACGGGGTATCACAACTGCAACGGGAGGTGGGGTCAAGTCCTACCCGCCAGAATATCAAGTAACATCATCGAGTCATCATGACTGCATGGTACAGCATACTCCGCGTGACATACATGGTACATCGTACTCCGTGGACCCATATCATAGTTTGGCGGTGCTTACCGTAGGTCTTATCCACCCCAATACTATGTCGATAACCAACCCATGTCTCAAAGTATACGTGCGAGCATCTCAACTCTCTGCGACACACAGTCTACAGGAGGCTTCCGCACGACTATATGCATGTCAATTCACGTTTAGTGCGAGCGAAGCTCCAGCACCACGCTATGCATATCATGATATCTAAAATCTCGTGCGAGCGAAGCTCTAGCACGGTTTTGTGCACACACAAATTCCTCGTACGAGCAATGCTCCAGTACGGCTTTTCATGAGTAATAAATCAATAAACTTTAGTGCGAGTAAGACTCTAGCACTCTTTTTACTCGTGTAAATATGATAGGTGGCTCAATCTTGATAAAACATCTTTAAAATCGTAACCGGTACAAACCGGTTCCCTTTCGTATAATTCTTAAAATCAACAGCCAACCTATGTGCATATTTGCTTAAATCAAAGCAATATATTCATATAAAACATTAAAACATGAAAATCATGCAATTTATCTGCCTTACTACCCTTTTTGTAAATTTTACTCCCAGGGGCAAAATCATCTTTTTCTTTATTTACCTAAGCCCCGATTTTTGTAAAAATTATTATTTCGTTACTAGATACTTTAAGGAATTCTAAACCCTGTAAATCCCCTCAATAAATACGTATAGAAATCTCTATACACCTATAAAATTCTCTTACCTCGATTCACGCATAAACTTATCCCGTCTCGATAATATCCGATCTCTCAGTCCAACTACGCGTCAACCAAGTCTACGGAACTGCATATAACCACATATTTTGGGTTAATTCACTTATTTTTATCAGTATATCACATTTACTGATCGAATCTAACGTACTGGGCTCGTTTTACTTTATTGGCCCGATTGCACTTTAATGGGCCTCGACCCATTTTCAGCCCATTTTTACTTATTAAATCCCTTCTTCGGGTTTACTGGGCTCATTTAGCTTACCAATAATCATCGGGCTTCGTTCCAAACTCATTGGATATCCCGTATACTATTTACGATAATTACGTTGGAATTCTGATTAATATGCCTTTTTATACAGAGGTAATCCATAAATTTCGTAAAATAATCGAAACTTTGTATTAAATGACTCATATTATCGTAATTAAAACATACTTACCCAATATGATGCGGGGTACAAAAATCAGAGCTCAATCGGCTCTCACTCGGGTTCTGTCGTAAAATTGCACAATTATACATTTAATCTCGGGTTACTTTTCGATTAAATATAATTTAAATAAATTTCTCGAAAGTCAAATCGGTCACTTTTGACCTCTTACCGACTTACCCGAAGTCCGGTGTATCCCCAAAATTCTTTCCCTTTTTTTTCCTTTTTCTCTTTTTCTCCCTTTTTTCCCTTCTTTCTTGGCTGAACCGGTTTAGTCCGGCTCAACCCGGTTCAGACCGGTCCGATTCAGCCGATTCACTCCGGTTCGGTCGGTTCATCGCCTTGCCGGTCGGTTCTCCGTCGGCTTCCACCGCCAACAGCTCCGCGAGGTCGTTCGATTCTCGAATCTGGCCTCGGTTTCGTCCAAGGCCACCGAAAAGTGGCAGGTCCGACTGTTCTGTCCACCGTCGGCACCCATTTCCTCTTTCCGCCGTTTTCGGCGTTTGCCAGCAGTTTCGCCGGTCGTGGCCGCCACCAATCAGTTCGTCTGCGCCTGGGGAACGTTCGGTTGGGGGTGGGGTCGGCCAGATCGACGCCGGTCGCCGTGAATCTCCCCTTTCCTCTCTCGGCTTCTCTCCCTCGATCCGACGTTCTCCGGCGTCGGTGGGGCGCGTCGTTGGTACCAGGGAGGTCGTCGGCCTGTCCTCTTCCTTTTTCGGCCCTTCGCCTGGTAGTTGGTCGCCGGACGGCTCGCCGATGGTCTCCTCGGTTTGGCTTCGTTTTTTCGTTTCTCACTTCTTTCTCTCTCCCCGATTTTCAGTTCTTCTCTCTCTTTTTTTTTTACAATTATTATTATTTTTATTTATTATTATTTATAATTTAGTTTATTATTATTATATTCATTATTTTATTACTATTTTTCCAAAAATATCTACCAAAATTATTATTTTATTCAAATTAATTAATTTAATTTAATTTAATTTATTTATTTTATTTTTAACCCTTTTTCGGGTATAATTTCTTCGTATTTTCGAGATATTGTCCCGAACGAAAATTTCGATTAATTTCAATAAATTCATATCTTGATCAATTTAATCCGAAATTTAATTATTTCTTCGTTATTGATCAAGATTCTCAAATCCATTATTTTTAATTAAATTATCTTCTCGAATTTATACCGACTTTCGATCTTTTGACCGTTTTGCCCTTGCACGTGTTCGGGATTAATTTAACCCGACTTTCCTTCATAAATACTAATTCATTTCGTGTTTTTAAATAAATTCGGGTCTTACAAAATCATACTCTTTAACTCTTATATGACTTTTTCGGAGTGTACTACTACCAACATATTTGACTAGGGAGATCATCTTAAACCTCAACACTTTCTCCTTCCTGTTTTAATACCCGAATCAAGTTCTCAATCATACATTACACTTTCATTGAGCTAAACTGTTGAAGCTCATATTTGATCACATACGCTGGGTCCGGATAGTATTTTCAAAGCATCATAAGATAGGACACATTGTGGATGCCTGCTAATTCAGGTGGTAATGCCAACCTACAGGTCTTGTCTCCCACTTTGTCCAATCTCTTTTCGAATCTTGTTACATCCTTATGCTATGTCCTAAGAGTATGTAACTTTCAACAATACTAATTCACCCTCGGTGAATTCCAATGGTTTCTATCTCTTGTCAGCATAGCTTGTCTATCTGCTCTGAGGTGTTCTTAATCCTTCACAATTAACTGAACATCCTCAGAGGTTTGTCTTACCAATTCGGGAACAACTCTATATCTGTTACCCCCTTCTTATCCAAATCGGGGAAATAACCCTTACAGCCATACTATGCCTCATCTGAAGTCATCCCGTTACTCAAGTGACAACTGTCATTGTTGGCGAATTCGATTGATAACAACTGATCATCCCAGGAGCTTATCATATCAAGCACACACTCTCATCATATCCTCCAAAACCTGTACAGTTCTCTCTGATTGACCATCTGTCTGAGGATGGGAAGCTGTGCTAACACTGAATCTGGTTCCCATAGCTTCCCGAAAAATGTTTCCAGAAGTGAGAAGTGAAGCGAGAATTCCTATCGGTACCATGCTCCCTGGAAATTACTTAGTGTTCCACAATTTTCCATACACATAAATCTGCCTACACACTCAGAGTATCTGGGGATTTCCTAACCAGAAGGTGGGTAGACTTTATCAATCCATCGACTATCACCCAGATAGCCTTATGATTTATCGGGGTCCTCTGTAACCCATCACAAAATTCATGGTAACTTGTTCCCATTTTCGTGCCGTGTCGATATAGGTAGAAGCTGCAATAACTCTGCAGACTTTTAATACTCTACCTTATTCTGCTGACATACTAGGCACTTTCCCACAATCTCTACCATGTCTCTTTTCATATTTGACCACCAATACCTTTTTCTAAGATTTTGATATATTTATTACTTCTCGGATGCACTGTATATCTCGAAGAGTGAGCTTCTGACAATATCACTATCTCATCAACGGTGGTCCTAGGGAGTACTTATACTATCTCTGAACCTCAATGCCATCATCACTCTCTATGAACTCTATCACTGTACCGATCCGAATCTGACCCACACTATCGACACCAAGTCGATCATCACGCTAAGCCTGTCAAATTCGGGCACTCTCATCTGGTTCTAATCTCAGGCTAGCTGTCACACAATCACTGTCATCATTAGAGGGAATCACATCACTACTGAGGCTTACAACTGCTCTAGCAGCTCATGCTCCCTGACCATCATATGTAATACCATCCCAAGGCTCTTTCTGCTCAAGGAATTAGCCATTACATTAGCCTTTCCTGTGTGGTACAATTTTCACAATCATAATCCCTCAGAAGCTCTAACTCTTTTTGTTCTCATATCTGACTCTTTCTGTGAAACAGATACTCGGGGCTTTTATGATCAGCGCATACCTGAAATTTCTCACCATGTACATAGTATTGTCATATACTCAATACAACCACTATCGCTGTCAACTTTACATCATGGGTCGGATAGTCTCTTTCATGATCCTTGAGTTGTCTGGATTCATAATTGACTATCTTCCCTTTTTGCGTCAATACACAGCCCATTCATTATTTTGAGGTATCCATAGACTCATGAGAAACCTCTTAATCAATTGGGTATGGTGAGAATAAATGCGGTAGTCAGTTTATTACTTCAGTACACCAAAACTCCTGTCACGTCTATCATTCCATTCAAATACAACTTTTTCTAAGTTAAACGTGTCAACAAAGTAGTCCATTTCGAGAATTCTCAACAAATCATCAGTAAAAACAATTTTCAATTGTTGCTTATGATTTCCCTGGACTGTAAATGCACCCAAAATATCATCAATAAGGATGACGACAAATCGGTCCAGGTAAAGTTTAATTAGCTCATCGTAGTTGAATTCCATTGAATATTTCAATTACCCATATCATTGACCTATGTACGCATAAACGTACAATGTTCCTTTCGAAATCGCTTCCGTTGAAGCTACTAACCCGTGTCATTTCCTTTTTAACGGTTTTTTATAAAATTTTTAAATTTTTAAACTTTCCTGATTAATCGAATTTCTATATTTCTTTATCATACAAGTGTAGGTACCCTAATTTTAAATGTATATATTATGACTATCGCTTTCAATTTATAGATTGTGTATACTTTTAGACGCTGTCAAGTCTTCAGGCGGGGAGGTATTTTGAAATACCTTTATTAACCCTCAGACTTGACCACAATTACTTTACATATCAGTCCATGTGGTCACAATTCATATTCGCTACTAATTGCTTTAATCCAATTTACTTCACGTATCATAGATATTCTTACCTTGCATACGTCTCTTATTTCAGTCTATCTCTTTTCGTATATCACTTATAACAAAACTCTGTTATTACTCATTCTGTGAGTACAATCATTTGCTCCTTTAAATTTCAATCACTACTCCCCTTTTATTAGTTGTGAAAACTTACCGTATACTTTCCAGTGATGTTTTCACCCATATTTTCAACTTATAATCTCTTCATAATTATTTCGTTAGTTAACCCTCCTTCACTGGGGTACTAACTATCAGCATTGTGCCTATAGGTGTAGGCATTCACGTCTTTTACTAACTTATATACAAATGAAGGCGGTAGGACTAAATACGTGGCACCAGGATCAATTAAAATAATTACTTCACTATTCACAACCAGTGTGGTATCTTTCACCACATCATATGAAACATCAATAGTGTCCTGGTCCAAGGCATACACTCGCCCTCGTCCAATAACCTACTTTCCCTTTTTCTTCGGTTGTGGCCTCCCTTTTCGGCGCAGAGATACCAACAGGGTTTTCTCTGTCTCTTTACCTTTCTGTAGGGCAGCCCAACTCTGAGCAATCATTAAATTATTAGCTCGTCTTACCACACTTAACGCCTATTTTAGTCAATAAAGTGTAGGTGTAGGCCTTACTTCCGTGGTATCTACAACACATCCTACACTACTTACACTGCTAATTCTGCTTACACTGCTACACTGTTTCGTAACAAGTCGGGGTTCTCCAATCACAATATCCCTCAAAAGTGTTGAAATTGGATACACTGGGGCCTTACCAATAATCTTACCCCGTGACTCATCAGCTCTAATGTCTTACCAACTAGTCTTTTCCTGCTCTGACATCCTTGTCATTCTCTATTCTCTTCTGTCTCTATTTCGGCCCTTGCTACCTTTCCCAATCTCAGAGGCTTGCAACACATGATCTTCTTCATGCAACTGTATTCTGCGCACTACTTCGACATAGGAAATGAGCTAATTAGACTCTAATCGATAATTTGAGTCCTTCCATGAACTTTTAGGCTTTTCAACTCTCACTGTCCACAATATCGGGTTCACACCTGCCCAGAGATATAAATTGAGTTTCATACTCGTCAATCAACCAGTGTCTCTGGGTCAGTGTAAGAAATTTTACCTGTAATTTCCCTTTAAGCAATGTTCGGGATATTCTGTCACTAGAATACAGCCAGAAATATTTTTCATGTCGACTTTGGACGTCTAACTCTTTAAATTGGTTGAGCAGACCTCCACCAATGTTCCGCCTCGACTCCAACATAAATGTATTTAAAAGTCACCTTCTTGGTCGACATACACCGAAAGAATCCATAGCAGTTCGCTATCTCATACACCCAGTCCTCAGTAACTATTGGCTTCTTTACTTCACTATATATCGGAGGGGTGTGAAAATCTCTATAGTCTGAGGTATCTATTTAGGCTTTACCCTACCTATCCTCAACTACTTGCAGAGATTGAGTAATCAACTCCAAAATATTTTCTACACTTCATTCCATCCTCTTAGAGCGTGTCTCAATACTGTTTGGTCTCTTTATAGGACCCTGTGGAGTATGCTCATCATCAGCCTCCACCTCACTTTCAATCTTGAGTCTCATGTGATGACTCATTTGATTCTCAGGCCGATCTCTATGGCCTCGAGCATGTGTACTCGCCCCTCTACCATAGCAGCTATCATTTATAAAAACTATATTATTGTATTCGAAACTAAATTCTTAGCTGCTGTTCCACCTAGATATACACAATTGTATCTAAACAATGCACATTACATGGGGATGTAAATTTACTTAACTACTAACACCGACTCATATCAGGCCAACTCTGCTTTGATACCATCTTTTCTGTCACGACCCAAATTACCTAAAAATCAGAGTAAATTTTTCTTTTTCGCTTTTTCATTTCCTTACTCGTCGTGAACAGTTACACTACTAAATAGTTTGGCTATGATTCGGTGTCAGTCACCTCTCACCTATTTCCCATTCCATTTTCCTATTTCATTTACATATCAATTTATCTTAAATAAATACATCTCCAATTTTACATCCATGTACAGTACTGTTCCTCTATATGTTCAGATATAAAAATTATACAAATGTGTATACTTGGTCTTGATAAGAAGCAGCAGATATGACTACTGTCGTTCTCTTCTACTGAATATACCCTGTGGGGTGGAAAATGAAAGGGTGAGCATAAACAGCTCAGTAAGGTAATAATGTAAGTAGGTAGATAACTATACTATCTACGTGCTGATAATGTCATGATGTAAAATCGTTTACATTTGGAGCATGAGGTATGACTAAAACGATGCCACATGTATGTATATATCATATAAGATAAATATGAAATCGACATATAAAACAAACATGGAAAAATCATCATGTATGTCATCTCATGCTCGTCACATTTAAAACTTATTTATTTCCTCATAAACTCATCACGTTAAAACTCATTTGTTTCATCATAAAACAACCTCATCAAGGTCAAACCCATCTCTCGAGAATACCTTGATTCATTAAATCACATCTCTTTTGAAAACATTAATCGAGACATTACCCCTCCCTCAAGTTCGTCCTGGTCTATTCAGACCGTATGATATCATGTGAGGCATGTAGGTTACTGTATGAAAAATCGAGGACTATGGCCATACTTTGTCCCTGTGATCCCAGGCTACACGGATCCTGATGTGCGGGGTATCACAACTGCAAAGGGAGGTGGGGTCAAGTCCTACCCGCCAGAATATCAAGTAACATCATCGAGTCATCATGACTGCACGGTACAGCGTACTCCGTGTGACATACACGGTACATCGTACTCCATGGACCAATATCATAGTCTGGGGGTGCCTGCCGTAGGTCTTATCCACCCCAATACTATGTCGATAACTAACCCATGTCTCAAAGTATACGTGCGAGCATCTCAACTCTTTGTGACACACAGTCTACAGGAGGCTTCCGCACGACTATATGCATGTCAACTCACGTCTAGTGTGAGCGAAGCTCCAGCACCACGCTATGCATATCATGATATCTAAAATCTCGTGCGAACGAAGCTCCAGCACAGTTTTGTGCACACATAAATTTCTCGTACGAGCAATGCTCCAATACGGCTTTTCATGAGTAATAAATCAATAAACTTTAGTGCGAGTAAGACTATAGCACTCTTTTTACTCGTGTAAATATGATAGGTGGCTCAATCTTGATAAAACATCTTTAAAATCGTAACCGGTACAAACCGGTTCCATTTCGTATAATTCTTAAAATCAACAGCCAACCTATGTGCATATTTGCTTAAATCAAAGTTATATATTCATATAAAACATTAAAACATGAAAATCATGCAATTTATCTGCCTTACTACCCTTTTTGTAAATTTTACTCCCAGGGGCAAATTCATCTTTTTCTTTATTTACCTAAGCCCCGATTTTCACAAAAATTATTATTTCGTTACTAGATACTTTAAGGAATTCTAAACCCTGTAAATCCCCTCAATAAATACGTATAGAAATCTCTTACACCTACAAAATTCCCTTACCTCGATTCACGCGAAAACTTATCCCGTCTCGATAATATCCGATCTCTCAATCCAACTGCGCGCCAACCAAGTCTACGAAACTGCATATAACCACATATTTTGGGTTAATTCACTTATTTTTATTAGTATATCACATTTACTGATCGAATCTAACATGCTGGGCCCGTTTTACTTTATTGGGCCCGATTGCACTTTAATGGGCCTCGACTCATTTTCAGCCCATTTTTACTTATTAAATCCCTTCTTCGGGTTTACTGGGCTCATTTAGCTTACCAATAATCATCGGGCTTCGTTCCAAACTCATTGGATAGCCCGTATACTATTTATGGTAATTAGTTGCAATTCCGATTAATAAGCCTTTTTATACAGAGTTAATCCATTAATTTCATAAAATAATCGAAACTCTATATTAAATGACTCATATTATCGTAATTAAAACATACTTACCCAATATGATGCGGGGTACAAAAATCAGAGCTCAATCGGCTCTCGCTCGGGTTCTATCGTAAAACTGCACAATTATATATTTAATCCCGGGTTACTTTTCGATTAAATATAATTTAAATAAATTTTTTGAAACTCAAATCGGTCACTTTTGACCTCTTACTGACTTACCCGAAGTCCGGTGTATCCCCAAAATTCTTTCCCTTTTTTTTCCCTTTTTCTCTTTTTCTCCCTTTTTCCCTTCTTTCTTGGCTGAACCGGTTCAGTCCGGTTCAACCCGGTTCAGTCCGATTCAACCCGGTTTAGATCGGTCTAGTTCAGTCGGTTCACTCCGGTTCGGCTGGTTCATCGCCTTGCGGCCAGTTCTCCGTCGGCTTCCACCGCCAGCAGCTCCGCGAGGTCGTCCGATTCTCGAATCTGGCCTTGATTTCGTCCAAGGCCGTCGAAAAGTGGTCGGTCCGGCTATTCTCTCCATCGTCGACACCCATTTCCTCTTTTCGTCATTTTCGACGTTTGCCGGTAGTTTCGCCGGTCGTGACCGCCACCAATCAGTTCATCTGCGCCTGGGGAACGTTCGGTTGGGGGTGGGGTCGGCCAGATCGGCGCTGGTCGCCGTGAATCTCCCCTTTCCTCTCTCGGCTTCTCTCCCTCGATCTGGCATTTTTCGACGTCGTTGGGGCGCGTCGCCGGTACCAGGGAGGTCGCCGGCCTCTCCTCTTCCTTTTTCGGCCCTTCGCCTGGCCGTTGGTCGCCGGACGGCTCACCGGTGGTCTCCTCGATTTGGCTTCATTTTTCCATTTCTCAATTCTTTCTCTCTCCCAGATTTTCAGTTCTTCTCTCTTTTTTTTTTACAATTATTATTATTTTTATTTATTATTATTTATAATTTAGTTTATTATTATTATATTCATTATTTTATTATTATTTTGCCAAAAATATCTACCAAAATTATTATTTTATTCAAATTAATTAATTTAATTCAATTTAATTTATTTATTATATTTTAACCCTTTTTCGGGTATAATTTCTTCGTATTTTCGAGATATTGTCCCGAACGAAAATTTCAATTAATTCCAGTAAATTCATATCTTGATCAATTTAATCTGAAATTTAATTATTTCTTCGTTATTGATCAAGATTCTCAAATCCATTATTTTTAATTAAATTATCTTATCGAATTTATACCGACTTTCGATCTTTTGACCGTTTTGCCCTTACACGTGTTTGGGATTAATTTAACCCGACTTTCCTTCATAAATACTAATTCATTTCGTGTTTTTAAATAAATTTGGGTCTTACAGGTTAGGATTAGGTAATTTGGGTATGAGTGTTTAAAACTCGGGAGAGATAAATAGGAAATAGTTTCGACTATAAACAATTTGAAATCAAAAGAACAATCGATCAAAGAAATTGTATGAACCCTAGTTAGGTGAAATCGAGTTCTAAGAATCTTTTGCCATTGATATTTTCATTCGCAATTATTATGATTTGCTTTAATTAATTTGTTTCGTAGTTAATAGTTAGAATAATAAATAGGATTTTAATCAATATTCATTAATTTTCTAAATAAAGTTCGAGGTTGTTGATTACAGTGAATTACGGTAGACACAGTTCCCTATGGGACGATACTTATATATACTCTATACTCAAAAACTGACCTGTGCACTTGCAGTAGTGTTCAATTTGAGCACAACAAGTTTTCTGGCCCGTTGTCGGGAAATTGTTGTTTCGTTTTTCGTTAACACTGTTCCCTAATAGCCTTTACTTTAATTTAGATTTTTATTTTTGTTTTAATTTACTATCTACAAATTTTTTTTATTTTTTTAGGTGAATGGTAAAAACTCGTAGAAGTGAAAATACAGACATAAAAGAAGAGTTAGATCCAGAGATTGAGAGAACCATCAGACAAATTCAACAGAACAGATTTTAAAAGAAAGACCGAAATTTAATCATGGCATATGAAAATCAGCAGCAGCGAGCTATACGTGATTACTTTACCCCAGTTGTGAATTAGAATTTTGCTGCTATAAGAAAGATTCCTGTTGTCACGACCCAAATTACCTAAAAATCCCTACAAATTTTTTGCTTTTTCATTTCCTTATCCATCGTAAACAGTTATACTACGAAACAGTTGGGCTATGATTCGGTGTTAGTCACCTCTCCCCTATTTACCATTCAATTTCCATATTTCATTTACATATCGATTTATTTAAACTAAATCAATCCCCAATATTACATCCATATATAGTACTGTGCATCTATATGTTCAAATACGAACTTATACAAATGTGTATACCTGGTCTTGCTAAGAAGCAGCGGATAACCGAGATGCGAGACTATTGTCGCTCTCTTCTACTGAATATACCCTGTGGGGTGAAAAATGAAAGGGTGAGCGAAACGTGCTCAGTAAGGCAATAATGTAAGCAGGTAGATAACTATACTATCTACGTGCTGATAATGTCATGATGTAAAAATCGCTTACTTTCGAAGCATAAGGTAAGATTAAAACAATGCCACATGTATGTATATATCATATACAAGAAATCATGAAATCGACATATAAAGCACACATGGAAAATCATCATGTATGACATCTCATGCTCGTCACATTAAAACTCATTTATTTCATCATAAACTCTTCACTTTAAAACTCATTTGTTTAATCACAAAACTCATCACTTTGAAACTTATTTGTTTCATCATATATTCATCACATTTAAAACTCATTTGTTTCATTATAAAACAACTTCATCAAGGTCAAACCCATCTCTCAGGAATACCTTGATTCATCAAATCACATCTCTTTTAAAAACACAAATCGGGACTACCCCTCCATCGGGTTTGTCCTGGTCTATCCAGACCGTATGATATCATGTGAGGCATGTAGGTTACTGTATGAAAAATCGAGGACTATGGCCATACTATGTCCCTGTGATCCCAGGCTACACGGATCTCGGTGTGCGGGGCATCACAACTGCAACGGGAGGTGGGGTCAAGTCCTACCCGCCAGAATATCAAGTAACATCATAGAGTCATCATGACTGCACGGTACAGCGTACTCCGTGTGACATACACGGTACATCATACTCCGTGGACCCATATCATAGTCTGGGGTGCCTGCCGTAGGTCTTATCCAGCCCAATACTATGTCGATAACCAACCTATGTCTCAAAGTATATGTGCGAGCATCTCAACTCTCTGTGACACACAGTCTACAGGAGGCTTCCGCACGACTATATGCATGTCAACTCACGTCTAGTGCGTTTATGTGAGCATCCTGCTGCCCGCCCCACACCAGGTCACAGGCTTACGGAGCTCCAGCACCACGCTATGCATATAATGATATCTAAAATCTCGTGCGAGCGAACCTTCAGCACGGTTTTGTGCACACACAAATTTCTCGTACGAGCAATGCTCCAGTACGGCTTTTCATGAGAAATAATTCAGTAAACTTGAGTGCGAGAAAGACTCTAGCACTCTTTTAGTCACGTAAATACGATAGGTGGCTCACTTTTAATAAAACATCTTTTAAAATAGTAACCGGTACAAACCGGTACCCTTTCGTAAAATTCACGAAATCAACAGCCCACCTATGTGTATATTTGCTTAAATCAAAGCAATATAATCATATAAAACATTAAAATCATGAAATTCATGCAATTTCATAGCCTTACTACCCTTTTTGAAATTTTCCTAACTGGGGGCAAAATAGTCATTTTCTTTTATTTATCTAAGCCCCAGTTTTCGTAAAAATTATTACTTTATTTCTAGATGTTTTAATAAATTTCTAAGCCCTGTAAATCCCCTCTCAAAATACGCATAATTATCTCAATGCACCTACAAAATTCCTTTACCTCGATTCTCGTCGAGTCTGACCTTTCCTTTTCCACTGTTGTCACGTCGCGCAGTCCGATCTGCTCCCAATCAAACCTCCGGAACTACGTATAATTATTCTTCAGGTCAGATATCATACAACTTAATTGTATTTAATACTTTCTGGGCTTAATTTAAATCATTGGGCCCATTTATCCCTATTGGGCCCGATTGCACTTTAAAGGGCCTCGACCCATTTTCAGCCCGTTTATACTGTTTAAATCCCTTCTTCGGGTTTACTGGGCTCATGCAGCTTACTAATAATTATCGAGCTTCGATCCAAATTCATTGGATAGCCCGTATACTATTTACGGCAATTTATTACAACTCCGAATTACTATTCCTTCTATGCGAAATTAATCCATAATTCCTTAAAATAATTAAAGCTCGGTCTTTAACGAATCTCAGATTGCCGAAATTAAACTATACTTACCCGATACGATGCGGGGTACGAAGATCAGAGCTCAATCGGCTCTCGTTCGGTCTCTGTCGTAAAACTGCATAATTAGGTAAATCCGGATTATTTTTCATTAAAATAATATTAAATTAAATTTTCGGAATTCACCCGTAGGTCAATTTCGACCCTCGATCAACTTACCCGATCCTTGAGTTGTCCCCGGTAATTTCTTTCCCTTTTTCCCCTTTTTCCTTTCTTTTCTTTCCTTTTCCTTCCTTTTCTTTTCTTTTCTTTCCTTTTTCCTTCCTTTTCCCTCATTTTCCTTCCCTTTCCTTTCAGCCAAACGGCACCGTTTCACTGCCACTTGCCGTCGTCGGCGTTTTCGGCGGTCTCACCGGCCAAGATCGGTCTCAAAAGAACCGGCTTCCTCCCCTGAGTGCGTCGGTGGTCTCCTTTCCGGCCCAGTCGCGGCGGTTCGCCGACAATCTCCCTGTTTCTCCCTCGAATTTTTGAAGCTCCGATCGGTCTGCTCCGGCCACCTGGCGGCGTGATTCCGGTGCCCACGTGTTCGTCGGACTCCCCTCTTCCTCCTGGTAGCTTCGTCGGAAGCGATCGGTCGCCGGTGTGCGAGAATCGGCAGTGGGTTCTCTCGGGTGGCAGACGGGTTCCGTTTTCTCCTTGGTTTCGGGTTTTTCGATTTCAGCCTCTTTTTTTTTTTGATTATTATTATTATTATTTAACCAATTGTTTTATTATTAAAATATTCAATAAAATATTCAATATATTCTAAAAATATCTACACTTATTATTATTTTATTCCACCAATTTAATTAAATTAAATTAAATTAAATTTATTTTGTTTTTAAATTATGTTTCCGGTATAATTTCTTCGTATTTTCGGGATATTGTCTCGGGTGACTTTTCGGTATTTCTAAAAATTTCAGATCTTGATCAATTTGACTGAAAATTATATAATTTCCTCACTATTGATCAAGATATTCTAAATCCTTATTTTAAATTAAATTTTCTTATCGAATTTATCCCGGCTTTCGATCTTTTGACCGTTTTGCCCTTACACGTGTTCGGGATTTATTTAGCTCGACTTCCCTTCACGAATATTCATTCATTTTATGATTTGAATCCTTATTTTCAGTCCGAATCCCATTCCTTTAAATTTGTGAACATTTTTCTACCTCATAAAATTTACGATTTAATTTCGGGTCTTACAAATCTCCCCCACTTAAGAAATTTGGTCCTCTAAATTAGAACCAAGTCATATGAGTCCATATACAACTCCGGGTACATCGATCGTATCATATACTGTCATCCTCAAGTGACTTCTCCGGAGTGTATTACTACCAAAGGGCTTTAATTAGGGAGATCCTCTTAAACCTTAACATTTTCTCTTTCCAGTTTAATACCCGAATCAACTTATCAATATACTTATATTTTCATTAAACTGAACTTTTGGAATTCATATTCGATCACCTATGCTGGATCCGGATAGTATTGCCGAAGCATCAAAAGCTGAGACATATTGTGGGTGCCTGTTAATTCAGGTGATAACACCAACTTACAGGTCTTATCTCCCACTCGTCTGATCTCTCCAAATATTTCATCCAGCACAACTCAATTTACCTTCTTCCAAAAGCTCGCTATGTCCTTATTCTCTTAGGACAAGAAATATTTCAACCATACTAATTCACCAAAGGTGAATTCCAATACTTGTCTATCTGTTCTGAGGTGTTCTTAATCTCTCATCCTTAACTAAACATCCTCAGAGACTTATTATCCAAAGTCAAAAATAATTCTATTTGTCACCCACTTTTTCTTATCCAATTTAGGGAACAACCCCTACATCCATACACTGCCTCATATCTTGTTATCCCGATACTCAAGTGAAAACTGTCACTATTGGTGACTTCGATTTGTAATAACTGATCATTCCAGGAGCTTATAAAAAAAATCAAGGGCACACGCTTTCATTGGATCCTCCAGAACCTGTACAGTCCTCTCTGACTGACCACCTGTCTGAGGATGGAAAGCTGTGCTAATACTCAGTCGGGTTCCCATAGCTTCCTGAAAAATATTCCCTGAAGTAAGAAGTGAAGCGGGAATCCCTATATGATACCATGCTCACTGGAACGCTACATCATGTTCCATAATCTTCCTTACACATAAATCCTCATATACACTCTGAGTATTTGGGGATTTCATAACCAGAAGGTGGGTAGACTTAGTCACTCTATCGACTATCATCTAAATAAAATAGTCTCGTGATTCATCAGAGTCCTCTATAACCCATCACGAAGTTCATGGAGACTTGCTCTCATTTTCGTGCCGTGTCGATATAGGTAGAGGCTGCAATAACCCTGCAGACTTTTAATACTCTACCTTATTCTGCTGACATACTAGGCACTTTTCCACAATCTCTACCATATCTCTTTTCACATCTGACCACCAATACCCTTTTCAGAGATTTCATATATATATTCGTTACTTTTCGTATACACTGTATATCCCGAAGAGTAAGCTTCTGACAATATTATTATCTCATCAACTGTGGTCCTGGGGAGCACTTATACTGTCTTTGAACCTCTGTAAATCATCATCACACTCTGTGAACTCTGTCACTGTATCCTTCTGAATCTGACCCAACTATCGACACCATGCCGATCATCACACTAAACCTGTCAAATCCGGGCACTCTCATCCGGTTCTAATCTTAGGCTAGCTGTCACACAATCACTGTCATCATCAGAAGGGATCACATCACTATTGAGGCTCACAACTGCTCTAACAGCTCACACTCCCTGACCATCATATGGGGTACCATCCCGAGGCTTTCTACTCGAGGCATCAGTCGTCACATTAGCCTTTCTTGGGGGGTACAATTTCACAATCAAAATCTCTCAGAAGCTCTAACCCACTATGTATTCTCATTTTCGCCTCTTTCTGTGAAAAACAGATACTCGGGGCTTTATGATCAGTGCATATCCACAATTCCTCATCGTGTACATAATAGTACCATATCCGGTACAAATGCTGTTGCCAACTTTAAATCATAGGTCAGATAGTTTATTTCGTGATCAAGGAGTTGTCTGACTCCATAATTGACTATCTTCCCATTATACATCAATACATAGCTCCTTTATGATTTTGAGGTATCCTTACTCACTAAGAACCTCTTGAGCTGTTGGGTATGGTGAAATTAATCACGGTGGTCAGTTTATATTTTACTACACCGAAATTCCTATCACATCATCATCTTATTTATCATCTCATTCAAAGATCACGTTTTCTTAGTTAAACGTGTCAACTAAGTAGACCATATTGAGAACTCGTAGCAACCCATTTGTAAAAGTCATTTTCAATTATTGCTTACAATTTGCCCTGGACTTTGACTTCACCCAACATATCATCAATAATGATGATTACGAATCGGTCCAGGTCAAGTTTAAATATCTCATCGTAATTGAGCTCCACTGCATAATTCAATCGCCTATATCCTTGACTTATGTACGCATAAGCGTATCAGATCCTTCAAAATCGCTTACGTTTTCAGGTATTAACCTGCGTCATTTCCTTTTCTTATCTTAACGGCTCTTATTAAATTTTTTTTTACTATGTTAACCTTTATGATTTGTCGAATTTTAATATTTTTATCGTCTTAGTAAAGGTATCCTAATGCTAAAGGTATTTATTACGACGATCGATTTTACGTTATAGGTTATATATATACTTTTAGACGCTGTCAAGTCTTCAGGTGGGGAGGTATTTTGAAATACCTTTATTAACCCTCAGACTTGACCACAATTACTTTACATATCGGTCCATGTGGTCACAATTCATATTCGCTACTAATTGCTTAAATCCCAATTTACTTCACGTATCACATATATTCTTACCTTGCATACGCCTCTTACTCCAATACATCTTGTATTCAGGATCTATCTTACCTTAAAGATTATCTCCTTCCGTATATCCCTCATGACAAAACTCTTTCATTATTCATTCCGTGAGTACAATCCTTTTCTCCTTTAATTTCAACTGTTGCACCCCTTTTTATCACTTGTCAACACTTACAATATACTTTTCAGTGATGTTTTCACCCCTTGTTTTCAACTTAAAATCTCTATATCCATATTCCGTTTATTAATCCTCCTCTATTGGGGTACTCATTTATCAGTATTGTGCCCAATGATGTAGACATTCATGCCTTTTACTCACTTATATGCGAATGAAGGCGGTATGAATAAATTTGTGGCACTAGGATCAATGAACATATGTACTTCATTATTCATAACAAGTGTGGTATCTTACACCACATCCATGAAACATCAATAGTGTCCTGGTCCAAGACATCCTCTCGCCTTCGTCTAACAGCCTACTTTCCTTTTTTTCTTTTCGGCTATCGCCTCCCCTTTCGTTGCAGCTATACCAACGAAATTTTTCTCTGTCTCTTTACCTTTCTGTGGGGCGATCTCTCCCAACTCTGTGCAACCAAAATCAATGGTCCGTCTTACCACACTTAACGGCCATTTTCATCAATACCGTGTAGGTATAGACCCTCCTTCCGTGGTATCCACCACACATTCTACAGTGATCACACTGCTACTCTGCTTACACTGCTTACAGTACTTACACTGCTACAGTACTTACACTGCTACAGTATTTCGTAGCAGGTCGGGGTCCTCCAATCACAATACCCCTCAAGAGTGCCAAAATTGGATGCACTGGGGCCTTACCAATTATCTTACCCCGTAATTCATCAACTTAAATCTTTTACCAATTACCATTTTCTCATTTCAACATCTCTATCATTTCTCGATTCTCTTTTCTGTCTCTATTTCAGCCCTCACTACCTTTCCCAATCTCAGAGGCGTCCAATTCATGTTCTTATCTACCCAACTGTAAATCTGTGCACTGCCTCGATATAGGTAATATCTCACAGGCCAATCGGACTCTAATCAACAATTTGAGCCCTTTCCATGAACTTTTAGACATCTCGACTGTCACTTGTTCATAGTGTCGAAGTAATATCTGCCCATGAATATAACCAAGTTTCATACTCATAAATCATACTCATCAATAAATCAAATCCTCTGGGTCAGAGTACGGACTTTTATCCATAATTTCCTTTAAATCATGTCCAGGATATCCTATCACCGGAATACATCCAAAATATTTCTCATCTTAGCTCTGGATGTTTAACACTTAAGATGGGTCGAGCGGGTTTCAATCAATGCTCCACTGCGCCCTCTGATCTTATGTCTTCTCTGAGCAATTTACTCCTCAAAATATTCTCCACACTCCGCTCCAACCTCACGAAGCGTGTCTCAATACTATCCGATCACTCTGTCAGACTTTGAGAGGCATACTCAACATTAGCCTCCATTTCAATTTCATCCTGATTCTCACAGATCAACTCAGCACAACTTAGCAGACTCAGGTCTACCTCTACGACCTCTGCCGCGTGCACTATCTCATCTTGAGTCTCATAGCATGACTCATTCGATTTTTTTTTTCAGGCCAATCTCTACGGCCTCGAGCAAGTGCACTCGCCACTTTACCATAGCGGCTATCAGTTGTAAAAACTATATTCTTGCACTCGAAGCTAAAATCTTAGCTGCTGTTCCATCTTGATATACACAATTGTATCTAAACAATGCACAGTACATGGGGATGTAATTTACTTAACCACTAAAACCGACTCATATCAGGCCAACTCTGCTCTGATACCATTAAATTTGTCACGACCCAAATTACCTAAAAATGCCTACAAATTTTTCGCTTCTTCATTTCCTTATCCATCGTGAACAGTTATACTACGAAACAGTTGGACTATGATTCGGTGTTAGTCACCTCTCCCCTATTTACCATTCAATTTCCATATCTCATTTACATATCGATTTATTTAAACTAAATACATCCCCAATATTACATCCATATATAGTACTGTGCATCTATATGTTCAGATACGAAATTATACAAATGTGTATACCTGGTCTTGCTAAGAAGCAGCGGATAACCGAGATGCGAGACTATTGTCGCTCTCTTCTACTGAATATACCCTGTGGGGTGGAAAATGAAAGGGTGAGCGAAACGTGCTCAGTAAGGCAATAATGTAAGCAGGTAGATAACTATACTATCTACGTGCTGATAATGTCATGATGTAAAAATCGCTTACTTTCGGAGCATAAGGTAAGATTAAAATAATGCCACATGTATGTATATATCATATACAAGAAATCATGAAATCGACATATAAAGCACACATGGAAAATCATCATGTATGACAGCTCTTGCTCGTCACATTAAAACTCATTTATTTCATCATAAACTCTTCACTTTAAAACTCATTTGTTTAATCACAAAACTCATCACTTTGAAACTTATTTGTTTCATCATATATTCATCACATTTAAAACTCATTTGTTTCATTATAAAACAACTTCATCAAGGTCAAACCCATCTCTCAGGAATACCTTGATTCATCAAATCACATCTCTTTTAAAAACACAAATCGGGACTACCCCTCCATCGGGTTTGTCCTGGTCTATCCAGACCGTATGATATCATGTGAGGCATGTAGGTTACTATATGAAAAATCAAGGACTATGGCCATACTATGTCCCTGTGATCCCAGGCTACACGGATCCCGGTGTGCGGGGCATTACAACTGCAATGGGAGGTGGGGTCAAGTCCTACCCGCCAGAATATCAAGTAACATCATAGAGTCATCATGACTGCACGGTACAGCGTACTCCGTGTGACATACACGGTACATCGTACTCCGTGGACCCATATCATAGTCTGGGGGTGCCTGCCGTAGGTCTTATCCAGCCCAATACTATGTCGATAACCAACCCATGTCTCAAAGTATATGTGCGAGCATCTCAACTCTCTGTGACACACAGTCTACAGGAGGCTTCCGCACGACTATATGCATGTCAACTCGCGTTTAGTGCGTTTATGTGAGCATCTTGCTGCCCGCCCCACACCAGGTCACAGGCTTACGGAGCTCCAGCACCACGCTATGCATATCATGATATCTAAAATCTCGTGCGAGCGAAGCTTCAGCACAGTTTTGTGCACACATAAATTTCTCGTACGAGCAATGCTCCAGTACAGCTTTTCATGAGAAATAATTCAGTAAACTTGAGTCCGAGAAAGACTCTAGCACTCTTTTAGTCACGTAAATACGATAGGTGGCTCACTTTTAATAAAACATCTTTTAAAATAGTAACCGGTACAAACCGGTACCCTTTCGTAAAATTCACGAAATCAACAGCCCACCTATGTGTATATTTGCTTAAATCAAAGCAATATAATCATATAAAACATTAAAATCATGAAATTCATGCAATTTCATAGCCTTACTACCCTTTTTGAAATTTTCCTAACTGGGGGCAAAATCGAGTGCGAGAAAGACTCAGCACTCTTTTAGTCACGTAAGTACGATAGGTGGCTCACTTTTAATAAAACATCTTTTAAAATAGTAACCGGTACAAACCGGTACCCTTTCGTAAAATTCACGAAATCAACAGCCCACCTATGTGTATATTTGCTTAAATCAAAGCAATATAATCATATAAAACATTAAAATCATGAAATTCATGCAATTTCATAGCCTTACTACCCTTTTTGAAATTTTCCTAACTGGGGGCAAAATAGTCATTTTCCTTTATTTATCTAAGCCCCGATTTTAGTAAAAATTATTACTTTATTTCTAGATGTTTTAATAAATTTCTAAGCCCTGTAAATCCCCTCTCAAAATACGCATAATTATCTCTATGCACCTACAAAATTCCCTTACCTCGATTCTCGTCGAGTCTGACCTTTCCTTTTCCACTGTTGTCACGTCGCGCAGTCCGATCTGCTCCCAATCAAACCTCCGGAACTGCGTATAATTATTCCTCAGGTCAGATATCATACAACTTAATTGTATTTAATACTTTCTGGGCTTAATTTAAATCATTGGGCCCATTTATCCCTATTGGGCCCGATTGCACTTTAATGGGTCTCGACCCATTTTCAGCCCGTTTATACTGTTTAAACCCCTTCTTTGGGTTTACTGGGCTCATGCAGCTTACTAATAATTATCGAGCTTCGATCCAAATTCATTGGATAGCCCGTATACTATTTACGGCAATTTATTACAACTCCGAATTACTATTCCTTCTATGCGAAATTAATCCATAATTCCTTAAAATAATTAAAGCTCGGTATTTAACGAATCTCAGATTGCCGAAATTAAACTATACTTACCCGATACGATGCGGGGTGCGAAGATCAGAGCTCAATCGGCTCTCATTCGGTCTCTGTCGTAAAGTTGCATAATTAGGTAAATCCGGATTATTTTTCATTAAAATAATATTAAATTAAATTTCCAGAATTCACCTGTAGGTCAATTTCGACCCTCAATCAACTTACCCAAACCTCGAGTCATCCCCGGTAATTTCTTTCCCTTTTTCCCCTTTTTCCTTTCTTTTCTTTCCTTTTCCTTCCTTTTCTTTTCTTTTCTTTCCTCTTTCCTTCCTTTTCCCTCCTTTTCCTTCCCTTTCCTTTCAGCCAAACGACACCGTTTCACTGCCACTTGCCGTCGCCGGCGTTTTCGACGGTCTCACCGGCCAAGACCGATCTCAAAAGAACCGGCTTCCTCCCCTGAGTGCGTCGGTGGTCTCCTTTCCGGCCCAGTCGCGGCGGTTCGTCGGCAATCTCCCTGTTTCTCCCTCGAATTTTCGAAGCTCCGATCGGTCTGCTCCGGCCACCTGGCGGCGTGATTCCGGTGCCCACGTGTTCGTCGGACTCCCCTCTTCCTCTGGTAGCTTCGTCGAAAGCGATCGGTCACCGGTGTGCGAGAATCGACAGTGGTTCTCTCGGGTGGCAGACGGGTTCCGTTTTCTCCTTGGTTTCGGGTTTTTCGATTTCAGCCTCTTTTTTTTTATTATTATTATTATTTAACCAATTGTTTTATTATTAAAATATTCAATAAAATATTCAATATATTCTAAAAATATCTACATTTATTATTATTTTATTCCACCAATTTAATTAAATTAAATTTAATTTAATTTATTTTGTTTTTAAATTATGTTTCCGGTATAATTTCTTCGTATTTTCGGGATATTGTCTCGGGTGACTTTTCGGTATTTCTAAAAATTTCAGATCTTGATCAATTTGACTCAAAATTATATATTTTCCTCATTATTGATCAAGATATTCTAAATCCTTATTTTAAATTAAATTTTCTTATCGAATTTATCCCGGCTTTCGATCTTTTGATCGTTTTGCCCTTACACGTGTTCGGGATTTATTTAGCCCGACTTCCCTTCACGAATATTCATTCATTTTATGATTTGAATCCTTATTTTCAGTCCGAATCCCATTCCTTTAAATTTGTGAACATTTTTCTACCTCATAAAATTTATGATTTAATTTTGGGTCTTACACCTGTAAACTGTAATAACTTTGAATTGAAGCCGGCATTGATCAACATGGTTATGCAAAATTAATTTGGAGGTTCGGCCTTGGAGGAGCCTAACACACATTTGACAAGTTTTTTGTAGATTTGCAGCACCATTAAGATTAATGGAGCCCTTGATAATGCTATTCGACTGAGATTGTTTCCATTTTCTCTTCGGGATAAAGCCTTGAGTTGGTATCAAAATCTACCAGCAGGAAGCATTCCGACATGGACAGTGATGGCACAGAAATTCTTAGCAAAGTACTTCCCATAAGGAAAGATAATACAGATGAGATTAGAAATTACCCAATTCACACAGCTAGACCAAGAGCCATTACATGAGGCGTGGGAGCGATTTAAAGAGTTATTGCGTAGATGCCCTTAGCATGGATATGATGAAGGAAACTAGATATAAGTTTTCTACAGGGGAATGACTCCGCAAACATGAGCTACTGTGGATGCTTCAGCAGGAGGTTCACTGTGGTCTAAGATACCTGATCAAGCAATGCAGTTAATTAAGGAGATGCCTATAAACAGCAGCCAATGGCTAGGTGAAAGAGCTAATGTTAGAAGAGTAGCAGGTATGCATGAGTTAGATACGCAGACAGCCATTCTAGCAAGACTTGAGTAGATTTTGACACAAATTTCTTCAATGGGTATACAAGGGTTGCAAGCTATGATTCATCATGACAACACAAATCCTAACTTGATGGGGACGGATTTAGAGTAGGTGAATTATGTTAATAATCGCAACTTTGGTTTTCAAGGAAATCGGGTTCCTAACTATTACCAGCCAAGATTCAGAAACCATGAGAATTTATCTTATGGTAATTCTAAAAGTGTTCTAAACCCAGCAGCAGCAAGTAACAGCAATACAGGATTCAATAACCAAGGGAATTCCCAAGGTTATAGTGGAGTTAGAAGGAACAAATTTGAGGAGTTCATGGTTGAAATTAGAACACGATTTAGCAAAACTGATGCGCGGTTAGACAACGTGGAAGCTAAAATGTCAAAGATGAATACCAGTCTTGGTGCACAAATAAAGTCTGTGGAGACCACTTTGGGACAGCTAGCTGCAGCTGTCAGTTTTTTGAATGAAAGAGGTAAGTTTCCTAGTGATACAGTGCTAAATCTGAAAGAACACTGCAATGCTATATCTCTGAGAAGTGGGAACACCTATGAGTCACTGAAGGTAGCAAAGAAAGAAGAAACTGCACCAATCACTGAGGTGCAGAAGAAGCAGACTGAACCTGTTATGTTAAAGGATGCAGAATCAGAAACAGTAAAACAGGGAGTTAATTCTAAACCTTTTAGTAAACTTTTTCCTGATAATCCTCCTTTGTTGAAACCATCTATACCTTATCCTCAAGCTTTGTATAAAAGGAAGATTGAATATGAGTTTAAGAAATTTCTTGATATATTTAAGAAATTACATATTAACATTCCGTTTGTTGATGCTCTACAATAGATGCCACATTATGCAAAGTTCATGAAAGAAGTGCTGTCAAAGAAACGGAGACTTGAAGATTATGAAACTGTCAATTTGAAGAGGAATGCAGTGCAATTTTGCAGCAAAAGTTTCTGCAAAAATTGAAAGACCTTGGCAGCTTTACTATTCCATGCGAGATTGGAGGATCGAAAGTGGGTAAGGCATTGTGTGATTTAGATGCTAGCATAAATTTAATGCCTTTATCTATTTTTAGGAGCCTAGGTCTTGGAGAGGTAAAGCCGACCATAATAACACTGCAACTAGCGGATAGATCGATTACTTATCCCAGAGGTATAATAGAAGA
The DNA here is from genome assembly GCA_033439115.1 of Firmiana major. Lineage (NCBI taxonomy): Eukaryota > Viridiplantae > Streptophyta > Magnoliopsida > Malvales > Malvaceae > Firmiana > Firmiana major. The sequence continues at coordinate 36,556,218 of CM065898.1, forward strand.
TGTTCTTGTTAAAGTAGATAAGCCAATCTTTCCTGCCAATTTTGTAGTCTTAGATTATGAAGAGGACAGAGAAATTCCACTTATACTTGGGAGACCATTCCTTGCCACTGGGAGAGCACTAATCGATGTTCAGAGAGGGCAATTAACCTTGAGGATGAATGATGAATCAATTATGTTCAACATCTATAAGGCAATGAAATTTGCTGATGAGCCAGAAACCTGTAAGTTGATTGAAGTAGTGCAGAGTTGTGTAAGAGAAGTTGAAACAAAGGAAGCACCAACCGATCCTATGGCTCAATGTCTGGTAAATTCAGTTTCTAATTTAGATGAAGAATTATTAACTGATGAAATTAAAAGTTGTGTTGTTACTTTGGAAGCCAACCAATTAGAAAGTACGACTACAACAACTATGGAAAAGATTGACAAGTCACAGGTAAGTGAGAAAAAAGAAGGAAAAACTGAATTGAAAGAATTACCAAGTCATTTGAGGTATGCTTTCTTAGGTGATGATAGTACTTTTCCTATAATTATTTCATCATTTTTATCTACTACAGAGGAAGACAAGTTGCTTAGAATCTTAAGAGAGCACAAATCGACAATTGGATGGTCCATTGCCGATATCAAAAGAATTAGTCCCTCTATTGTGATGCACAAAATTCAGTTAGAGGAAAATCATAAACTCTCTATTGAACCACAGAGAAGACAAAATCCAGTAATGAAAGAAGTTGTTAGAGCTGAGATTTTAAAATTATTAAATGCTGGTATTATATATGCTATATCTGATAGTTCTTGGGTGAGTCTTGTGCAGGTTGTGCCAAAAAAAGGTGGAATGACAGTAGTTTGTGACACCAATGATGAAATCATATTCACCAGAACTGTAACAGGATGAAGAGTTTGCATCGATTATAGGAAGTTGAACAAAGCTACTAGGAAAGATCACTTCCCTCTTCCGTTCATTGACCAAATGTTAGATAGACTAGCCGGGCACAGTTATTATTGCTTTTTAGATGGATACTCGGGCTATAACCAAATTACAATAGCCCCAGAAGATCAAGAGAAAACAACATTTAATTGCCCATATGAAACTTTCGCATATAGGAGGATGCCTTTCGTGTTGTGTAACACCCCAACAACCTTCCAGAGATGCATGATGTTAATTTTCACTGACATGGTTGAAGAAATAATGGAAGTCTTCATGGATGACTTCTCGGTATTTGGTAAGACTTTTGACCAATGCTTATCTAATTTGGCACTTGTTTTGCAGAGATGTGAAGAGACGAATCTCATCTTAAATTGGGAGAAGTGACATTTTATGGTGCAAGAAGGAATTGTCCTTGATCATAAAATTTTAGCTCACGGCATTGAGGTGGATAGAGCTAAGGTCGCTGCTATTGAAAAGCTTCCCCCTCCAAAATCAGTTAAAGCTGTGAGGAGCTTTTTGCGATATGCAGGCTTCTATTGCAGATTTATCAGGGAATTTTAAAAAATCTCAAAACCTTTATGTAATTTATTAGAAAAAGATGCTGATTTTGTCTTCGATGTTTTTTGCTTGCAGGCGTTCGAAAAGATAAAGAAGGAGCTTATTTCTGCACCTATTATGATCACACCTGATTAGACAGAGCCGTTTGAACTGATGTGCGACGCTAGTGATTTTGCAATTGGAGCTATCCTTAGACAAAAAAAAGACAAAATTTTTTGGGCTATCTATTACTCAAGTAGGACCTTAGATAATGCTCAGAAAAATTACACAACAACGGAGAAGAAGATGCTTGCAGTTGTACATGCATTTGACAAGTTTAGACCATACTTAATTGGGAGTAAGGTCATTGTCTATACAGACCATGCAGCTATTCAATACCTATTTGTGAAGAAGGACGCCAAACCTAGACTTATTAAATGGATCTTGCTTCTGCAAGAATTTGATTTTGAGATCAGGGATAAAAAGGGATCTGATAATGTTATAGCTGATCATTTTTCTAGGTTGGAGCAATCTGAAGTTCAGCAAGAACAGCCTATTCAAGAGGAATTTCCAGATGAGACAATAATGAAGATTGATGCAAATCTGCCCTGGTTCGTAGATATAGTGAATTACTTAACATGAGGATTAATGCCAAGTTGATTGACTTATCAACAGAGGAAGAAATTCTTCTATGATGTTAAATCGTATTTTTGGGATGATCCTCTGCTGTTTAAGAAATGTCTAGACCAGATTATAAGACGATATGTACCAAAAGATGAAGTTCAGGAAATTCTGCATCACTGTCATGCGGCAGCATATGGAGGCCATTTTGGTGCAGAACGTACAGCAGCAAAGGTGCTGCAATTAGGTTTTTATTGGCCAAGTGTGTTTAAAGATAGCTACATGTTTGTTAAAACATGTGACAGATGTCAAGGGGTTGGAAACATTTCAAGAAGGCATGAATTACCTTAGACAAATATTCTAGAAGTGGAAGTCTTTGATATATGGGGTATCAATTTTATGGGACTGTTTCCTCCATCTTTTAGGAAGTTGTATATTCTTCTCGCTGTTGATTATGTCTCTAAGTGGGTGGAAGCAATAGCAACATCAACAAATGATGTAAAAGTGGTGATTCGGTTCCTACACAAGAATATATTGACAAGATTCGGTACGCCAAGAGCCATTTTGAGTGATGAAGGCACTCATTTTTGTAACAAAATCTTCAATGGTTTGATGTTAAAATATGGAATTCGACATAAAGTAGCTCTCGGTTATCATCCGCAGACAAATGGCCAAGCTAAAATTTTAAACCGAGAAGTGAAGTTGATATTGGAGAATACTGTAAATCTGAACAGAAAAGATTGGGCTAACAAATTAGATGATGCGCTGTGGGCATACAGAACAGTATATAAGACTCCAATTGGAATGCCTCACTATAGGTTGGTATTTGGTAAGGCATGTCATCTACCTGTAGAGCTTGAGCATCGAGCTTACTGGGCCATTAAGAAGCTCAATTTTGACTATAACAAGGCTGGAGCAAATCGGTTACTCCAATTGAATGAGCTTGATGAGTTGAGAAATGAGTCCTATAACAATGCAAGAATTTACAAGGACATGACCAAAAGATGGCATGACAAGATGATAATGAGAAGAGAATTCAGTCCTGGACAGCAAGTTCTATTATATAATTTAAGGCTTAAATTATTTCCTGGCAAATTGAAGTTAAGTGGTCAGGACCGTTTGAGATAAACCAAGTTTTCCCATATGGAGCAATTGAGTTAAAGAAATCAGATGGGAGTTTGTTCAAGGTCAATGGGCAGCGTATAAAGCATTATTATGGAGAGAGAGTGCATAAATTAGACAACATTCCCCTTGGTGAACCAAATTGAGGAGACTGGAAGCAGTATGGCTAAAGACTTAAAATTTAGCGCTTTTGGGAGGCAACCCAATTTATTTTTTTTAGGATTCTTAGTTTTTCATCTCGTTTTATTTTCTTTGATTTTAGTAGTTTGTTTTTATTTTATTTTATTTTATTAGTTTGAGTTTTATTTTGCAGGCATATGTATTAGAAGAGCACAGTTTGGAAGAATAATTGTCATGATCATTCAAGAAAGACTGCATGAGTGCGTGACCAGGTGAAAGAAAAAGAAAAATTTTGTAAGAGCTTAGTAGCTTCAGAATCGACAATCAAAAACAGAAAAGAAACGAAAATGGTTTTTCAAGAAAGGAAGTGAAGAGATACGTGACTAGTAATTAAGCTGGGAGACTAAATTTTTTTTTTCAATTGAAGAATTGAGGGCCGAATAATGGTTGCATAGGTGAGAAAAAGAAAGTCAGAAAGAGTGTGAGAAGAAATTCTGTCAAAATAGGAAACAATTGTCTACAATAGTGAGGTGAATGGAATACACATGTCAATGTCTTATTGGAAGACAAATTCCCTTATCCTATCAACCCCACCTATTATTCGGTTAAGCCAAAGAACCCTACCAAACTAATTTGAAAGAGGCGGCCGAACCTTTTACTTACTTAGACTCTCTTTTTCTAGTCCTGCATTTTCCTTTGCTCTCTTGAAAGTACCCCGACAAACCCCACTGTCATTATTTTTCTCTCTTTCGATCTTGTTGTTTTCTGCTGATTTGGCAGTTTGGCCAATAAATTTTTGTGGGTTCACGATCTTGGTGGTCCCAAAACCCTTGGGGGAAAGCAGAAAGTGTTTTCTTATCGGATTGTGATAAAGATGAAGAGTGGTCCAACTTAATCTTACGTGATTTTCGTTCCTGGTATTTTACTGCTGTTCTTCAATCGTTTTCAATCTTCCAGCGGATTTCCTTTTAGTTTCTTCAACTTGGATTTTTGAAGCTCTTATCAGTTTGATAAATTGTTGTTGGAGAAATTCTAGTTGTGATGCAATTTTTTGGTTTAGTTTGTGTGCTTGTTCGACTGGGGTCAGTTGAACACTATTCTTGTCAATTTAAGCTTCCATTGGTAATGGCATCCAAAGCCCAAGCCAGGCGCAACCTCGACAGTTCAAGTCAAGCCACTGATAGCTCAGCCCCATCTCTAAAGAGGGAAGAGCCAGTCATTACTGATTATGATCCCTCTAGATTTGTAAACAGCCAAGCCGTAGAAAATTTCAAGAAAATTATAGGCAAAAACATGATTATTGAAAGGAGTTTTTGGCCTGATATTGGTGGCTGGGATATGTATTCTGCATTTTTGAGGGATTTCGAGTTGCTAAAATTAGCAGGACAACCTGAAGATGCCATTCTTGATGTAGTCTGAGAATTTTATGCCAATGCAATGGATAGCACTCATTCGACTTCTTAAGTCAGGGGTATTCTTGTTCCTTACAACGCAAATGCCATTAATCTATATCTGGACCTTCCGTAAGGGGTGCAGAATGAATATACAAGCTATGTCGCAGCTCTCCACACTGATTCTGATGAGCTGGTTCAAGTCATTAACGAACTAACAGTCCCACACACCCATTGGCAGAAGAGGCCAGAGGCTGAATCTATGGCATTCCCTTCTAATCGACTTCAATATGGTCTTCATGAATGGTTTGATTTTATTTGCTCACGAATCACGCCTACAACTCATAAAAGTAGCGTTGATGTCGATAGAGCTACTCTACTTTACTGTATTCTGACTGGCAAGATTGTTGATTTTGGAGCCATTATTTTTCGATCCATGCAAGAGTTTATACATAGGGAAAATAGAAGGGGTTTACCTCACCTTTCATTGGTTTGTGGACTTTGCAAGAAATATGGAGTATATTGGACTGAGCTTGAACCACGATTGGCTAGGAAATCTGCAATCACTTTCAAAAATCCTCGGGTACCTCTGACTCAGAGAGAAACTGCTCCTCCTGCTGCTCCACCACCACCTTCTGTTGGTACTTCTGCTGGTCCATCCGCTGCACCTTCCACCACTTCTGGCTCCATTGACACTGTGCTTAACGAGATTAAGGAATTACGGATGGAAATGCGTAACAATGACCGAGACTATCAGACTTTCTATGCTTATGTTGCCTACTACAATCGGTTATTGGTCAAGTACCTTGGTATGAGGGGTCAAGAAGGAGAAGTGGTATTTCCCTTGCCGCCACAATGGTGTATGCCACAGCAGGGAGAGGCAGATAATGATGATGATGATGACATGGAAGAAGCTGCCCCGGAGGAAGCTAATGTTGAAGATGGCTCAGAGGAGGATTCGGACAGCTAGGCTACCCCAGGGAAGTCCTCTTTAATACTTTTTCCTATTCATTGAGGACAATGAAAATCTTAAGTTTGGGGGAGTTATTAGCTGTGCTCTGTGCCATGCTTTGTTATGTTTGCCATGCTTTATTATGTTTTATGTGCCTGCTGTTTCAATTTTTTTTTAGGTGCCTGTTTCCATATTTTTAGCAATCTTTATTTATTTCAGATTTATGTGTTTGTGTACAATTATACTCAGTTTTACAAATTAGTTTTCTAGATTGTGGCCAAAGATGGATTTTGCAAGGAACTGATCAAATTTTGTTTAAATGGATGGTTTTTATTGTTTGAGTATTGGTATGTGGATAAAAAGCTTCACTTGAATCTTTTCACTTAAACTATGCACCAATCACATTCAGTTTATGTACTTACTATGTTGATATGTGAAACCAAAGACTCTAGAACTTGATTAGTTATTACAAGGCGAAATTGATAGACCATGCATAATTAGGGAAATGATCTAGGCCATTTTTGTTTTGAGATTTAGCCTTTCAAGCCTACCCAATTATATTAATCCTTTGGAAAACCCTTTGAGCCTAATTTTTCCATTTTGTTGTTATCTAACCATATTACAAGCCATGGCCTAATTGTTTGATTATCCTATTCTTTTAGTCCCTTACTTAAAGTATTATCAATCAAAATTTTTGGATTAAGGGATGAGCTCAAAAGAAAATAGGGGTGGTTTGTAAATTGTTGGTTTGAGAACTTGAATGTTACAAACAAGGTTTTGTTCTTGGGTCTTAATGAAAAATTAGTGTCATATGCAGTTACAAGTAGTGAAGAATAAATCTTAAATTCTGGAGTATGACACTGAGGATTTCTAAAAAAAAAAAAAAAAAGAGAAATCAAACTCGAGAATGAATAAAGTTAGGTAGTCATTCATGAGCTCAAAACAAATTAAATCCAAATGTGATTACAGTGCTTTAGGTGGATTAAACTTCATATTATATCCGTTATCCCACCTAAAACCCGAGCCTTATGTTACAACCTTTGAAAAATCCTTTTGATTCTTTGTTATGCATGAGTCTTTATTAGTGGAGAGTAGTAGTTAATTCAAGCATATGAAGTCTTGTGTTTAAATTCTTATTTAGGTTTCGCATTAACACTTGAGTGCATGAATTTGAGTAAATGATTGTACACACACACACAAGTGGAAAGTGAAGAGTGAAGGGGGATTGGTTTGCTTTGATTGATTTGAACAATATAAATCTGAAATTTATCTTAAGTTGAGAACCTTGTAAAGTCTTGAGGAAAATCCTAATTTGGTATAACAGGTATGTGAACTGAGTAGGGTTGAGAATCTTTAATTGTTCTGTTTCTAGTATGTCTTTGCTTGAGGACAAGCAAATTTCTAAGTTTGGGGGTATTTGTTAGCACTGAATTTTATATATGTTTAGAACCCTTTTTTACTTAGTTATTTGATTTGTTCTTTGCAATATTAGGTATGTTTTATGTGTTTTGTGCATTGTGCAGGAAAAAGAACAATTTGGAGAAGTTAAAGTTTTTGGAGCTGGTTCTGATGATTCCGTGAAGAATTGAAGTTACAGGATATTGATCGTGACTTATGCTGCAACAATAGAAGAAACTAGACAGTGCAGAGCAGATCTGAAGAATTAATACCACTACCGTAGCATAGCAGTTTGATTAGGGAAATACTGTTTTTTCGCGTGACCTTCCGCGTTTTAGTGCTTGAAAACCTTATAAATAGTCTTTTTATCAGAATTTCGAGGGAGGCTGCGACAAAAGACTTCAAGATTGATTTAGCTCCATAGAAACTCTATCTTTTACATCTTTTTCCACCAATTTTTATTCTTGGGATGCTAATTTGGAATTATTGGATGTTTATTATGATTTCTAGGAACTAAACTCTTTTTTCCTAGAATCGATGTAACCAACTTTGGGCTGATTGCAATTACTTTATGATGATTGTTTGGATGATTTCAATTGTGTTTAATTAGTCTACTTGTTCTTAATGCTCTAGTTGATTGGCCACAAATTGGATGAATTAGTATAGGAATCCGGCACTCGGGAGAGGGGATTATTTTTATGCACAAGGGTAGATTAACATAGGACATTGTTGAATCGGGAGGTTGACAATTCTTATGAGCCATAGAGAAACGGATTACCATCACTTAATGAACTCTATTATTTAATTATGAATCGGGAGGTTAGGATTAGGTAATTTGGGTATGACTATTTAAAACTTGGGAGAGATAAACAGGAAATAGTTTTGGCTATAAACAATTTGAAATCAAAAGAACAATCGATCAAAGAAATTGTATGAACCGTAGTTAGGTGAAATCGAGTTCTAGGAATCTTTTGCCATTGATATTTTCATTCGTAATTATTGTGATTTGCTTTAATTAATTTGTTTCGTAGTTAATAGTGAAAATAATAAATAGGATTTTAATCAATATTCATTAATTTTCTAAATAAAGTTCGAGGTTGTTGATTACAGTGAATTATGGTAGACATAGTTCCCTATGGGACGATACTTATATTTACTCTATACGCGAAAACTGACATGTGCACTTGCAGTAGTGTTCCATTTGAGCACAATAATAATTCATGGAGATGAAGCATGTTCTAAGATGTTTAAATCAACAATATATACATCAATCAACTCATACAATTGTATAGCTTAACATACATGATATTGGTGTATTGAAATCTCACCTAGATGGACTTTTCTCCTTTTGGCTGAAATTGGAGAAATCACCTTGTTTTCTTCAATCCAATAGTTTCACCACTTGTTTTTGAACTAAATTGTTCTCATCTTTACTATGAACAACTTTGTTAAACTAACCTCTCTCAATTTTGGATGAAAAGTGATGATTTCTTATGGTGAAAAGCTAGGTTACTTGGTTTAAAATGAAAGGTTTGATGTTCTCACGAAATATGTAGTTCAACAGGTCCTGTTTTATAGAAAATGCTTGGTGAGATGAATCTCTATTAGTGAGGGATCGATCTGCTGTTGGTTTTAGCCTTCTAGAACTTAGTTTTCAAGCTTAGGAGAACGATCTGTCGAAGAACTTGAGATTGATCTCTCCTAGGTCGAGAGCTTCATAGATCGATTTGGCAGGGTAATGAGATCGATCTGCTTCAGGCTGAGGGTTAAGGGGATCGATCTGCTTGGACTGAGGATCGATTTCCTCCTTCAAAATGCCTCTAAGATTGATCTCCCTTGCATTGGAGATCGATCTCCTCTTGTCTTGCAGCCATACTTAGCAAATTTTCACTCCAATTCTCAAAGCTAACTTCATTTCCATTTACCACACTACTCATTTTGCATTCAATACACTTTCAACGCTTCAAAAGGTCCATTTCTTATTATTCATACTTAATGAAACTTGTGTGTACATCATGAATCCATGTAACAAGTGTGTACATAGAATTTATGGACCTTACATCATTTATGATTCATATTACATAAAAGAATGCATACTCAGGAATTCATAAGAGTTACATAAAAAAATACGGGTCTTACAGCTCACAGCTCAGTAAGGAAATAAGGCAAGCAAGTAGATAACCACACTATCTAAAAAATACAATGCTCATGCCACTAAATCATTTCCTTTTCGACTCATATCTAAAGCATGTGTCTTTCTTGAAATATTTCTCCAATATATACATATAGATATAAATCATCAGTTATGAAACTGAAATCATGCTGGTTTAAAAATCTCAGTATTTTATGCAAAACATTTCATTTTTCACGTAATTCATATAAATCACCTTTTATCATGCCATCTCAATTAAATCAAAACAATATGGCATATCATAATTTTAAAAACATGGAAATCTGGGCCTCACCCATGCCTCGGGTTACCCTTATCACACACAAAGTCACATGTTCAAATTATAAAATCATGTCATAATTCATTAAAGAAATCTCAACTTAATGAAACGAGATAGGCGACTACATTTTTCGAGATTATGATCATAACTCATTTTTTGTGATCCCAGGCTACATAGTACTCGGTGTGCGAGATCTCACATTTGTTGTAATGAGAGGTGGGTCAAATCCTCTACTATCAACCTACAACTCAATAACATCGTGCATTCACGGTACATCATTCTCCATGTGACATACACGGTACAAAGTACTCCATGGACCTAATCCTCATAATAAGGGTGCTTACCATAAGTCTTAGCCTTCATACCATGGATAATAATTTTTCCATAGCCCTTGGCCATATCTCAAAATGTTGCACGTGTGAGCATATAATCGGTACGACACATAGTCAGCACAGGCTCCCAGCACAGGTGTTTCATGCTCCCTCTTTCAAAATTCTGTACGTGTGAGTAAACTCCCAACACGAACTCATGCATATGGTCATATAAATCTAGTGCGAGCAATGCTCCCAGCACTATGTCATGTAAAACTGAGTATGAGCAATGCTCCAATACTCTGTCATGCATCAATAAAAAAAACTGAGTGCAAGCAATGCTCTCAGTACTCTATCATGCATAAATCGCATAAAAATCAAGTACGAGAATATACTCAAGTACTATGTGATGTATATCTTATAAAATCTAGTGCGAGTATTCTCTAGCACTAACAGTTTTCACACAAACCCGATAGATGGCTCATTTAAACTGAAATTTCACTCAATCAAATCAAATCATCACTAAAATGTGTTGTTTTCGCATATACATGAAAACATTAGCCATTCTATCTATGTAACTATTAATGTCACGACCCGAATTACCTAAAAATCAGAGTAAATTTTTCGCTTTTTCATTTATTATTTAATTCTTACCTTTCTCTCGTCGTGACCATCCTACAACACAGTTGGGCTATGATTCGATGTTAGTCACCTCACACTATTTAACATTTCATTCCCATAATCATATATCAGAGTCTACTATCCTTTTGACTTTAAATAAACACATACCCAATGGTATTTACATGACTCTACATCCCCAACATCATATCCAGTTATAGTACTGTGCATTACATATTTAGATACAAAATCATACAAATGTGTATACCTGTCTCTCAATGGGAAGCAGCAAGCAGCGGATATTAAGCATGCAAGTCCTCAGCCGCTCAATAATTATTATAAGTGCTCTGAAAAGATGGGAAAATAAGGGGGGTGAGCAAACCACACGCTCAGTAAGGCAATTATGCAAGTAAGTAGATAGCTCCACTATCTACATGCTCATAATGCCATGCCCTTAAATCCATTTCTTTTCATTTAAAATTTACACGCACAAAGTTATGCATATTCAATGCCATAGTTTATCCAAAACTATTTGTGCATATATAAATCATGTAACTCATGCATTCAAAGCATTTTATGTGACATCATTAAATCATATTAAGCATGAATTTAATCAAGATCATGCATTCTTTCATGTCATGTAAGACAATTCAAGGTTTTCAAATGAAAGCATGGAAAACACATCATGCCACTGCATTTAAATCAATTCATTTAAAACGCAGTATAAAATAACCCCTCTGGGTCAATCATCTCAAAACTCATAAAACAATTTGTTATATTTCATTATAAAACTTGAGTTATAAAACCACCCTTCTTTCAGGGTCACATATCATAAAATCATCTGAAATCATCAAATCATCAAATCGGGGGCCTGACCCCTCCTTCGGGTCTACCCTGGTCTAACAGACCACAAGTTATATCATGTGAGACAATCAGGTAATTAACAGTAACATCGAGGACTATGGCCATATCCTAGTGATCCCTGGCAACACGGTACCTAGTGTGCGGGGTATCACACCTGAAACGGGAGGTGGGTCGTCCTACCCGCCAGAACAGCATAACACCAGGATTGCGAGGGCAAGGCTTGCTGCCTCGTGGCTAATGCCACTCCACTCCAACAATCCCCACGGTACAGCGTACTCCGCGTGACATACACGGTACAAAGTACTCCGTGAACCCAAGCTCAATCAGGGGTGCCTGTAATAGGTCTTATCCACCCATAACATCTCTGTCTCAGGATGCACGTGTGAGCATATCATCTCACTGTGACACACAGTCTACAGGAGGCTCCAACACGGCTATATGCATGTAATATAAATCCCTGTGCGAGCGAAGCTCAAGCACGGCTCCATGCATATTCATGATATCTGAAAACCTCGTGCGAGCGAAGCTCTAGCACGGTTTCATAAAAATCAGTGAAATCTGCGTACGAGCAGCGCTCCAGTACGACTTAAACTGATTATAATTTCATGTAAATTCCACGTACGAGCAACGCTCTAGTACGGATATGTATATAAATTCAGTGAAAACCTCGTACGAGAAAAACTCCAGTACGACATTCAAATGAATTATGAAAACCATGTAAAACTTTGTGCGAGCAATGCTCCAGCACAAATGAATGCTCAAGTAAATCAAATCTCGTGCGAGTTACACTCCAGCACGGCTTTATGCATAATTAAATCAAATCTCGTGCGAGATTCACTCCAGCACGGCTTTATGCAATATCAAATCAAAACAGGATGCGAGCTAAGCTCCAGCATCTCTCATGCATGTCAAATCATTAAAACTAGTGCGAGCAATCGCTCCAGCACTATTTTATGCATACCACGTTAAAACAAATCAAAACATGTCAAAACAGAGTGCGAGCTAGGCTCCAGCAGCTCTCATTTCACAATAATAAAAATCAGTGCGAGCACCATGCTCTAGCACATTTCATGCATATGATGTCACAAGTCGGTGCGAGCAATTGCTCAAGCACATTTATGCACATTCACAAACGCAGATATAGTGCGAACTACGTGTCGGCACTATCTGTTTCCATATAAACTTGATAGTTGGCCGTTTTCCAAAGAAATTTCCATTTAATTATTAATAACACCTACGTAGTGTTATTTTGTGAAATTAAACAATTTCTGGCCAATCTATCGCTTTGCTTTGATTAAAACCAATAAAATTCCTTAATCATCAAAAATCCTTAAATCATGCATTTCATGCATGTCATGCTTTCACCATCCTTAGGTGAACTTCCCTCAATAGGGGTAAAATAGACATTTCACCTATTTCGATCCTTAAAATCATTCAAACCATTTTTAGGATCATTATACAATATCCATGTATACATACATACTCAGTGTACAGAAAAACTATTAAAATATGCGTAGCTACCTCTAGCTACTCACACAATTCCCTTACCTCATTTATCTGTACAGTCTGACCTTTCCCACTGATGTCTCGTCACGCAGTCCGATTTGCTCCGAATCCAAATCAAATCTCCGGCACTGCGGATACACATTCATCAGGTCAAATACAATACAATTTAATGTATTTCATAATTTTCTGGGCTTAATTTAAATCATTGGGCCCGTTTACCCATATTGGGCCCGATTGCACCATAATGGGCCTTAATCGGCCTTAAGCCCGTTTACCACACTTTATCGAGGCCTATTGGGCTCATTGGACCCATCAATATTTATTTAGCCTCGTTCTAAATTCTCAGACAGCTTATGAATTATTTACGACAATTTATCCCAATTTCTAGAATTTAATTCATTTATGCGGAAATTAAATCCGTAATTCATGCGTTAAATATCAATCACGCATAACGATATAAAATTGTCGTAAATAAGGGTCACTTACCCGTTATTCCATGATCGTACACAAATCGAGGCTGTCTCGAGCTCTCAGTGGATGCCAATTGTCGAGCTACACAATTAAATATATTTTCGGGTAAACTTTCAGTCGATTATTTATCAAATTAAATATTCTAAAAATTTAATCGGTCAATTTGACCGCTTACCGACTTACCCGAAGCTCGATTGCATCACAGGAATTTTCCCCAATTTTTCTCTCTTTTTCTTTTTCCCTTTTTCTTCCTTTTTTCCCTCTCTTTTTGGCTGAACCGGTCCGGTCCGGTTCAGACCGCCGGTTCAGTCCGGTTCACCCATCATTTTACCGTTCCGGCGCCGTCCGGCCGGTTCCCGGTGCGATTTCGGTGCCGTTCGGCGCGCCATGGCCTGGGCTTCCTAAATCGGGCCTCGGCTGGGGTCTAATCGGCGCCGATGGCCGCCGATCGACGTTTCTTCCCCGCGGCATCTCCTTCGCTTTTCGGCGTTTTCCGGCGACTCCACGGCGCGTCCTGGCCGCTGGTGGTTCGCCCGAGGTCAGCCGACCTTCGCCGACCCTCGTCGGCCCCTCAGCCTCGCCGGTGGTGGCTCGCCGGTGAGTCTCTCTTCTTCCCTCGGTCTCGCTTCGTTTTTCGCCTCTGTTTCTTTTCTTTCTGTTTCAGAATTTCGTTTTTTTTTTTTTTTTTTTTTTTTTTTATTTTATTTATTTATTTATAATTAACTTTTAATATTATTTTATTCAATAAAATAATATTAAAATGCATAAATATCCTTAAAAAAATTTATATTTTATTCATTTAATCTGTAAATAATTTTCTCAGTCCGATTTTACCTTTTCGGTATATTTTTCGATTATTTTTGGGATTATTTTTCGATACGAAAATCCCGGTTTATTCCAATAAATTCATATCTTGATCAATTTAATCCGAAATTTAATTATTTCTTCGTCATTGATCAAGATTTCTCATTCTCTTATTTTTAATTAAATTTTCTTGTCCCGATTAATACCGAATATTAGTCTTTCGACCATTTTGCCCTTGCACGGGTTCGAGAATACCATTTAAATCCTTTTTGCATTTTTAAATGCACTCAAAATTTTTATTTATTCCCTTTTTGCCCTTATGGTAAAACCGGGTCTTACAATCTCCCCCACTTAAGAAATTTGGTCCTCCAAATTAGAACCAAGTAATATGAGTCCATAACAACTCCGGGTATGTCTATCGCATCATATACTGTCATCTTCAAGTGACTTTCTCCGGAGTGTAATACTATCATCATACTTAACTAGGGAGATCATTTCAAACCTCAACACTTTGTCCTTAAGTTTAATGCCCGAATCGATTCCTCCAATCATACGTTATATTTGCATTGAGCTAAATTGTTGGAGCTCATATCTGATCACATATACTGGGTCCGGATAGTATTTCTTAAGCATCAAAAGATAAGACACATAGTGGATGCCTGCTTATTCAAGTGGTAACGCCAACCTACAGGTCTTACCTCCCACTTTGTCCAATATCTCTATCCGAATCTTGTTACGTCCTTAAGACAAGTAACTGCCAACATAATGATTCACCCTCGGTGAATTCCAATGATTTCCTGTCTCTTGTCAGCATAGGCTTTTCTATCTGCTCTGAGGTGTTCTTAATCTCTCACAAATCAACTGAACATCCTCAGAGGTTTGTCTTACCAATTCGGGAATAATTTTCTATCTGTCACCCACTTCTCTTATCCAAGTCAGGGAACAACTCCCTACTGTCATACAATGCCACATATAATCTCATCCCGATACTCAAGTGACAACTGTCATCACTGGCGAATTTGATTAGTAGCAACTGATCATCCCAGGAGCTCATAAAATCAATTACACACGCTCTCATCACATCCTCCAGAACCTGTACAGTCCTCTCTGACTGACTATCTGTCTGAGGGTGGAAGCTGTGCTAACACGCAATCAGGGTCCCATAGCTTCCAAGAACATATTCCCAGAAGTGGAAAGTGAAGCGGGAATCCCTATCTGATACCATGCTCACTGGAACGCTACACAATGTTTCACAATATTCCACACACATAAATCCGCCTATACACTTAGAGTATCTAGGGATTTTCATAACCAGAAGGTGGGTAACTAAATCAATCTATCAACTATCACCTAGATAGCCTCGAGATTCATTCGGGTCCTCTGTAACCCATCACAACTTCATGGTCACTTGTTCCCATTTCCATGTCAATATAGGTAGAGGTTGCAATAACTCTGCAGACATCTATTGCTCTACCTTACTCTGCTGATATACGAGACACTTGTCCATAATTCTACAATGTCACTTTTCATACCTGACCACCAATACCATTTTCAAATATCTCGATATATTTATTATTTCTCGGATGCACTGTATATCCCGAAAAGTGAGCTTCTGACAATAATACTGTATCATCAACTGTGGTCCTGGGGAGCACTTATATTGTGTCTGAACCTCTGTGAATCATCATCACTCTCTGTGACCTCTGTCACTGTACCCTTCTGAATCTGACCCACACTATCGACACCATGCCGATCATCACGCTAAGCCTGGTAAATCCGGTCACACAAATCCGGTTCTAACCTCAGGCTAGCTGTCACAAAATCACCGTCATCATCAGAAGGAATCACATCACTACTGAGGTTCACAACTGCTCTAGCAGCTCACGCTCCCTGACCATCATATGTAATACCATCTCGAGGCTCTTTCTGTTCAAGGCATTAGCCATAATATTAGCCTTTCCTGGGTGGTACAATGTTCACAATCATAATCCTTAGAAGCTCTAACCCTCATGGTTATCTCATCCGACTCTTTCTGTGAAAACAGATACTCGGGGCTTTTACGATCAGTGCATATCCGAAATTTCTTACCATATAAGTGGTGAAGCCATACTTTCAGTGTAATCGCTACGGCTGCCAACTCTAAATCATGGGTCAGATAGTTTCTCTTATGGTCCTTGAACATATCTGGATCCATAAACGACTATCTTCCCATTTTACATCAATACATAGCTCAATCCTTATTTGGAGGTATCCATACACACTGAAACCTCTTGAGCTGTTGGTTATAGTGAGAATACTTACGGTGGTCAGTTCATTACTCCAATATACCAAAACTCATTGAAGCCATTTTCATACTTATCATAACACTCGTATGAAATCTTTTCCCAAATGAGACGTGTCAACTGAGTAGCCCATTTTGAGAAACTCTCAACACCTCGTCTGTAAGACAGTTTTCTGTTGCTACTCATTCTCTTCCCTGGACTTCGAATACATCATAATATCATCACTAAAGATGACAACCAATTGGTCCCGGTAAGGTTTAAATACCTTAACGTAGTTGAGTTCCACTCAATATTTCAATTTTCCATATACTTGACCTATGTACGCATAAACGTACAATGTCATTTTGAAATAGCTTTCGTTCAAGATACTAGCTCACGTCATTTCCTTTTTCTTATATTAACGGCTTTTATAAAATTTTAAATTTTAAACCTTCTTGATTAATCAAATTCTATATTTCTTTATCGTACCAGCAAAGGTACCCAAATTTTAATGTATATATTATGACCGTCGAATTCAATCTATAGATTATGCGTGCGCTTCTAGACGCTGTCAAATCTTCAGGCAGGGAGATATTTTAAAATACCTTTATTAACCCTAAGATTTGACCACATACTGGGTGTAAATTTATCCACCCCTTATCCTGGTCGCAATCCATATGCACTACATATTGCTTAATCCTTAGTTACTTGGCTTATCAAGGACATCCTTACCTTGCATACGCCCCTTATTCCAATATATTTCGTATGCAGGATCTATCATATCTCCAAGCTCATCTCCTTTCATATATCACTTATGGCATACTCTTTCCTTACTTGTCAAGTTACAATACACTTTTCAGTGATATTTTCACCCCTATTTTCAACTTACAATCTCTATACCCATATTCAGTCAGTGAAAATCAACTAACTATTATCCTCTTGTCTATGGGTACAGGCTTCACATTTTTCACTAGCTTATAAGCAACTGAAGGCGGTATGAAAAAATAAATGGCATCAGGAGCAATTAAAAATAATTATTTCATTATTCACAACCAGTGTGGTATCTTCCACCACATCCAATGAAACATCAGTAGTGTCCTGGTCCAAGGCATACACTCGCCCTCGTCCAACATCTTATTTTCGTGGTAACTACCACACATCTTACACTGTTCACACTGCTACTCTGTCATACTGTTACGTAGTAGGTCGGGGTCCTCAAATCACAATACCCCTCAAAAGTATTGAAATTGGATACACTGGGGTTTATCAATCAACTTACCCCATGATTTATCAGCTCAAAGCCTTTACCAAACTACCTTTTTTTTCATTCTGACATCTCTGTCATTCTTTATTCTCTTTTTGTCTCTATTTCAGCCCCTTACTACCTTTCTCAATCTCAGAGGCATACAACTCATGATCTTATTCACACACGGTAGTCTGCGCACTGCCTCGTCGTAGGTAGCGATCTAACGGGCTAATCGGACTCTAATTGATAATCTGAGTCCTTCCATGAACTTTCAGACATCTCGACTCTCACTGTTCATCGTGTCCGAGCCACATCTGCCCAGGAATATAAACTGAGTATCATACTCGTTAATCAACATGTTCCTCTGGGTCAGAGTAAAGAATGTCATCTGTAATTTCCTTTAAAACAATATCCGGGATATTCTGTCACCGGAATACATATAGAAATTTTTTTTTTTTTCATGTCCATTCTGGATGTCTAACTCTTAAGATGGGTCGAGCGAACTTCAATTAATGCTCTAACTCGCCCTCATATATCATATATACCCTGAGCAATTTGCTCTCAAAATATTCTCCACACTCCGCTCCAACCTCACGAAGCGTATCTCAATACTGTCTGATCTCTCTGTCAGACTCTATCCGATCTCTCTATCGGACTCTGTGGGGCATGATCAACCAGCCTCCACGTTAATCTCATCTCAAGTCTCATGTGGCGACTCAGTACAACTCATGGGCCTACCTCAACGGCCTTGAGCTCGTGTACTCGCCTCTCAACCATAGCGGCTATCAGTCAATGAGTCTGTTCTTGCATTTAAAACCAAATTCTTAGCTGCACATCCATCTCGATATACACAACTGTATCTAAGCAATGCACAGTACATGGGGATGTAAACTTTCTTAACCACTAACACCGACTCATATCAGGCCAACTCAGCTCTGATACCATTAAACCTGTCACGACCCGAATTACCTAAAAATCAGAGTAAATTTTTCGCTTTTTCATTTATTATTTAATTCTTACCTTTCTCTCGTCGTGACCATCCTACAACACAGTTGGGCTATGATTCGATGTTAGTCACCTCACACTATTTAACATTTCATTCCCATAATCATATATCAGAGTCTACTATCCTTTTGACTTTAAATAAACACATACCCAATGGTATTTACATGACTCTACATCCCCAACATCATATCCAGTTATAGTACTGTGCATTACATATTTAGATACAAAATCATACAAATGTGTATACCTGTCTCTCAATGGGAAGCAGCAAGCAGCGGATATTAAGCATGCAAGTCCTCAGCCGCTCAATAATTATTATAAGTGCTCTGAAAAGATGGGAAAATAAGGGGGGTGAGCAAACCACACGCTCAGTAAGGCAATTATGCAAGTAAGTAGATAGCTCCACTATCTACATGCTCATAATGCCATGCCCTTAAATCCATTTCTTTTCATTTAAAATTTACACGCACAAAGTTATGCATATTCAATGCCATAGTTTATCCAAAACTATTTGTGCATATATAAATCATGTAACTCATGCATTCAAAGCATTTTATGTGACATCATTAAATCATATTAAGCATGAATTTAATCAAGATCATGCATTCTTTCATGTCATGTAAGACAATTCAAGGTTTTCAAATGAAAGCATGGAAAACACATCATGCCACTGCATTTAAATCAATTCATTTAAAACGCAGTATAAAATAACCCCTCTGGGTCAATCATCTCAAAACTCATAAAACAATTTGTTATATTTCATTATAAAACTTGAGTTATAAAACCACCCTTCTTTCAGGGTCACATATCATAAAATCATCTGAAATCATCAAATCATCAAATCGGGGGCCTGACCCCTCCTTCGGGTCTACCCTGGTCTAACAGACCACAAGTTATATCATGTGAGACAATCAGGTAATTAACAGTAACATCGAGGACTATGGCCATATCCTAGTGATCCCTGGCAACACGGTACCTAGTGTGCGGGGTATCACACCTGAAACGGGAGGTGGGTCGTCCTACCCGCCAGAACAGCATAACACCAGGATTGCGAGGGCAAGGCTTGCTGCCTCGTGGCTAATGCCACTCCACTCCAACAATCCCCACGGTACAGCGTACTCCGCGTGACATACACGGTACAAAGTACTCCGTGAACCCAAGCTCAATCAGGGGTGCCTGTAATAGGTCTTATCCACCCATAACATCTCTGTCTCAGGATGCACGTGTGAGCATATCATCTCACTGTGACACACAGTCTACAGGAGGCTCCAACACGGCTATATGCATGTAATATAAATCCCTGTGCGAGCGAAGCTCAAGCACGGCTCCATGCATATTCATGATATCTGAAAACCTCGTGCGAGCGAAGCTCTAGCACGGTTTCATAAAAATCAGTGAAATCTGCGTACGAGCAGCGCTCCAGTACGACTTAAACTGATTATAATTTCATGTAAATTCCACGTACGAGCAACGCTCTAGTACGGATATGTATATAAATTCAGTGAAAACCTCGTACGAGAAAAACTCCAGTACGACATTCAAATGAATTATGAAAACCATGTAAAACTTTGTGCGAGCAATGCTCCAGCACAAATGAATGCTCAAGTAAATCAAATCTCGTGCGAGTTACACTCCAGCACGGCTTTATGCATAATTAAATCAAATCTCGTGCGAGATTCACTCCAGCACGGCTTTATGCAATATCAAATCAAAACAGGATGCGAGCTAAGCTCCAGCATCTCTCATGCATGTCAAATCATTAAAACTAGTGCGAGCAATCGCTCCAGCACTATTTTATGCATACCACGTTAAAACAAATCAAAACATGTCAAAACAGAGTGCGAGCTAGGCTCCAGCAGCTCTCATTTCACAATAATAAAAATCAGTGCGAGCACCATGCTCTAGCACATTTCATGCATATGATGTCACAAGTCGGTGCGAGCAATTGCTCAAGCACATTTATGCACATTCACAAACGCAGATATAGTGCGAACTACGTGTCGGCACTATCTGTTTCCATATAAACTTGATAGTTGGCCGTTTTCCAAAGAAATTTCCATTTAATTATTAATAACACCTACGTAGTGTTATTTTGTGAAATTAAACAATTTCTGGCCAATCTATCGCTTTGCTTTGATTAAAACCAATAAAATTCCTTAATCATCAAAAATCCTTAAATCATGCATTTCATGCATGTCATGCTTTCACCATCCTTAGGTGAACTTCCCTCAATAGGGGTAAAATAGACATTTCACCTATTTCGATCCTTAAAATCATTCAAACCATTTTTAGGATCATTATACAATATCCATGTATACATACATACTCAGTGTACAGAAAAACTATTAAAATATGCGTAGCTACCTCTAGCTACTCACACAATTCCCTTACCTCATTTATCTGTACAGTCTGACCTTTCCCACTGATGTCTCGTCACGCAGTCTGATTTGCTCCGAATCCAAATCAAATCTCCGGCACTGCGGATACACATTCATCAGGTCAAATACAATACAATTTAATGTATTTCATAATTTTCTGGGCTTAATTTAAATCATTGGGCCCGTTTACCCATATTGGGCCCGATTGCACCATAATGGGCCTTAATCGGCCTTAAGCCCGTTTACCACACTTTATCGAGGCCTATTGGGCTCATTGGACCCATCAATATTTATTTAGCCTCGTTCTAAATTCTCAGACAGCTTATGAATTATTTACGACAATTTATCCCAATTTCTAGAATTTAATTCATTTATGCGGAAATTAAATCCGTAATTCATGCGTTAAATATCAATCACGCATAACGATATAAAATTGTCGTAAATAAGGGTCACTTACCCGTTATTCCATGATCGTACACAAATCGAGGCTGTCTCGAGCTCTCAGTGGATGCCAATTGTCGAGCTACACAATTAAATATATTTTCGGGTAAACTTTCAGTCGATTATTTATCAAATTAAATATTCTAAAAATTTAATCGGTCAATTTGACCGCTTACCGACTTACCCGAAGCTCGATTGCATCACAGGAATTTTCCCCAATTTTTCTCTCTTTTTCTTTTTCCCTTTTTCTTCCTTTTTTCCCTCTCTTTTTGGCTGAACCGGTCCGGTCCGGTTCAGACCGCCGGTTCAGTCCGGTTCACCCATCATTTTACCGTTCCGGCGCCGTCCGGCCGGTTCCCGGTGCGATTTCGGTGCCGTTCGGCGCGCCATGGCCTGGGCTTCCTAAATCGGGCCTCGGCTGGGGTCTAATCGGCGCCGATGGCCGCCGATCGACGTTTCTTCCCCGCGGCATCTCCTTCGCTTTTCGGCGTTTTCCGGCGACTCCACGGCGCGTCCTGGCCGCTGGTGGTTCGCCCGAGGTCAGCCGACCTTCGCCGACCCTCGTCGGCCCCTCAGCCTCGCCGGTGGTGGCTCGCCGGTGAGTCTCTCTTCTTCCCTCGGTCTCGCTTCGTTTTTCGCCTCTGTTTCTTTTCTTTCTGTTTCAGAATTTCGTTTTTTTTTTTTTTTTTTTTTTTTTTATTTTATTTATTTATTTATAATTAACTTTTAATATTATTTTATTCAATAAAATAATATTAAAATGCATAAATATCCTTAAAAAAATTTATATTTTATTCATTTAATCTGTAAATAATTTTCTCAGTCCGATTTTACCTTTTCGGTATATTTTTCGATTATTTTTGGGATTATTTTTCGATACGAAAATCCCGGTTTATTCCAATAAATTCATATCTTGATCAATTTAATCCGAAATTTAATTATTTCTTCGTCATTGATCAAGATTTCTCATTCTCTTATTTTTAATTAAATTTTCTTGTCCCGATTAATACCGAATATTAGTCTTTCGACCATTTTGCCCTTGCACGGGTTCGAGAATACCATTTAAATCCTTTTTGCATTTTTAAATGCACTCAAAATTTTTATTTATTCCCTTTTTGCCCTTATGGTAAAACCGGGTCTTACAATTAACACCAGTCACAAACATGCTTCCTAAGGTTTTTATCCTTAAATTGGATAAAACCACAATTTACCTTATCTATTTCTACTGCAACTTTTCTATACAGGAAATTTCATATATAATATAATAATCAAAATTCTATTTGAAATATGTGTAGCTACCTCTAGCTACTCACGAAATTCCCTTACCTAAGATCACGTCGCTTGACCTCATTTCCTCGGTGCTACTCACTCTCGCAGTTCGATCAGCTTCTAATATCAACTTCAAAACTGTTAATAATTATTCATATCAGTATACCTAAATATACTTAGTTTTCACTTGCATGAATCTAAATCAATGAATTTAGCCCTCTTTATAGTCATTTGGCCTTATTTCAGCTTATTAGACTTTCTCTCTCTTTAGTCCATTTCAATTTTGCAAATCCTTTCTCAAAAACCTATTAGACTCTTTCAAGTCTACTGATTCAAATTGAACCTACATAATCTCTCAAATTTTTCAAGTTCATCATTTTCTCCCTTTATGGTATTTCACCATATGTCTCATATAACTATTTGCATTTCTCATCTATTCCAAATTATGTATTTCATAAAACTATCTTACAATCTTATATACATGTTTATTTCATCCTTAAATCAATGCTTACTCAACTTTCGCATCATTTTCTTAATTTCATACCAATTTGTAGGTCATGGATATTTTACATGATCAAAGTATTTTCAAAAAATCAAACATACACCAATCAACTCACCAAAACACCTATATTAACATATATGAAGTTGGTGTATTGAATCTTACCTAGCTTGACTTTTGTTTCTTTTTGCCAATTTGGGGATATTTCACCTTGCTCCTTCAATCTTTGATTTCAACTTCTAGTTTCCAACTATGTTGTTCTAGTCTTTACTAGGAACAACTTTGTTGAAATGAATGTCACTAAAAACTGCTTAAAAGATGAAGATTTTTGGAGTAGAAAGGTTAGGTTTTACTTTGGTTCAATGAAGGTTTGTTACTCTCGGGAAAACAGAAGGTGCAGGAGTCGTGTATATATAGAATTGCCTTTGGAGATCGATCTCCTAACGGTGAGAGATCAATCAGCTCTGTGTTTATCTCTTTAAAATTTGTCTTTTTATGCTTAGGAGATCGATCTGCTCTACCTAGAACCTATCCAAGATCAATCTGCATTGAATGAGGGATCGATCTGCACCTCTTCTGAAGTAGTTCTACTACAATTTTCCCAGAATTTCACTGTTACATTGATATCCAATTTGCTTAACTACCCATTTTGCATTTCTTACACATTTGAAACTTAAAAACATTCATTCTTTATGATTTATATCAATTATGACTTATCTGTACATCACAAAATCATAAAGAGTTCATATTTAATTATGGGTTTTACATATGCGGACCAAAGATGATGGTCCTTGGGATTTACAGTAGGAGATTTGGTGTCCTGTAAATTTCTTCTTCCAATAACATAATGAGGTTGGGAAGAAAGGAAAGTTAAGTCCTCGATGTATTAGATCTTTCGAGACCTTAGATCGAGTGGGAGACAGCGCACAGGTTGGCGTTATCGACGGAGTTACCGAGTACTCATAATGTCTTCCATGTTTCGATGCTTCGCAAACATCATCCAGATTCGACTCATATAATAAAGTATGAACCACTTGAGTGGAAATAGGATATGACGTATATGGAGAAACCAATTTGGATCTTAGACAGGAAGGAAGAGGCATTGTGGCCTGAGACGATTCCTTTGGTCAAGGTTTCGTGGTGGTATCACACTACGCAGGGAGTCACGTGGGAATTGGAAGGTTTAATGCGAGAGAAATACCCATAATTATTTGAGGATTGATGTACCCTTAAATTTGGGGACCAAATTTCCCAAGGTGGGGAGAATGTAAAGACCAAGAATTTTCATGTACTTGGTCTTATCAAGAAATATCAATTTAACTATCGAGATTAAAATATGTATACTTGGCAAAAGATTTTAATTAAATTATAGTTAAACTAAAGTTTGAATAATTCTCGGTGATAGGGAAGTATAAGTACTAAGTTTTTTATTCAATTCAAATACTACGAGGAAATTTATCAAGTAAATATCTACCTGTACGTATATATAGATATACATATACACACACTATTAAGTATATACATATATATAAGATGACTCAATCACATTTTTTATAGTCAAGAATATAGGTGCATATATATATATAAATATATGAGTGTACGTATGAATGTACATAGTACACTTTGACAATCCCATGGATAACCGAAAGAAAGGATGACAAATATATATACATATATACCCGTATGGATGCGATAGAGGGAAGCTAACTAAATAAATATACGTCTGCATAGGTGAGGTATTTTAAACTGCAGCTGACCGATGTGAACAGAGAAGGAAACAAAATGGAAGGTGCAGTAGGAAGGTAGGATCATAAAACCAGCCTTGTGACTGAAGGGTAAATGTGATGGCTTGACAATTAGATAGTTAAGTAGGAAAATATGCAACTGTAACACATAAACAACAACATGAAAGGTTGCAGTTTTGTGATGGTGTACTGATGGAAAGAGACTTACCTAAAATAGTAGAGATGCACGAAACACAGGAATGGGAAGACCTCCTATTTGGTTTACATATATAAATATATATATATATATATACATATATAAATGTTGATTAAAAGGAGGCACAAGGGGATAGACAAAAAATCGAGATGCAGTGGAAAATAAGGGGACATGATGGAAACAAAAACATGAGATTGATGGTCGATTAGGTAGAGAACAGTAAAGGTAGGTTGGCATGACAGTGGGCTTCCACCCACAGAAACAGCAGGAGGAAATAGGAAATCTAAAGCTGATGTGATGAGAGATGGCAGGATAAGCAGGAAGGATGAAATAAGGAAGGGATCGGGTAGATTGTAAATGGAAGGAGAAATGGCGAGCTGAAGCATAACGAGAGCGAGAAGAAAAATGCAGAAGTAGGGGACTATCACGAGGAAACCGTGGTTGTAATAGGAGAGGAGATGTGATTAGAATGAGAGGGGTCGATTCGAGACTGGAAACAGAAGTTGGAAACAAGACTAAGAGGGAGAACATCGAAGGCCAAAACTGATGCTTAAGCAGAAAACAAAGACAGGAGACAGAGTGAATTGGAGCGGCACGAACCAGAGCTAAAACAGAGGTGAACAGGGGTGGCACGGGCTGGCAAGGTGGGAGGTGGTGAAGAATAAAATGTTGTCGGGAGAGAGAACTCGAGAGTAGAGGAGATCAACGGTGGCTGAATAGAGATGAAAGGATAAAAAACCAGTGCTGGACGGAGTCGTCCACAATGGAGGATGGCAGTCCCGAGCTATTGGAGAAGAAAATGAACATTGGGTGGAATCGAAACCAAAGAAGAAAAGAGAAAGAAGGAAAATGGAAGGAAAAGGAAAATGATTCAATATATATATAAAAAGAGAAGAAAAGAAAAGTAATATAAATATATATGTATATATATTTATTTATTAATATATATATTATAGAAAATAGAGGAAAATTGAGGAAGAAAAATAAGTGTGCTAAATTTTGGAAATCCTGGGAAAGAGCTCCAAAAAATTAACCGAGCGGATCGGACCCACCAACTCGTTACATCGAGACAATCGAGGACTATGACTAGACATTGAGGTAAGGAATTTATGCAAGTTTTAGAGATAACTATACGTATTTTATGATTTCTAGTAGCTAAACAGATACCGTAGAGATAGAAATTTCCTATATTACCCCTACGTATAGATTGAATTGTACTGTAAAGTGTTGGAAAATCATAAAGCCTAAATTGCATGTTTTGAGTCTTTTTATTGTTGAATATTGTTTCCAGCAGTATATGGATAGGTTGGCTATTGTTTTTACTGTCTGCATGAAATAACATGTTTTACGATGTGAAGTGTGCTCGAGTGGGAGAAATTTCGTGATGGGTGACCCTCCGAGAAGTCTCCACTCACATATCATTTATGCACTATTTTTGTACTGAACACTAATTTTTTATATCATTTTTTGAAAGAATTGAACCACCTATCCGATTTTCGATATGAAACAGTGCTAGAGCCCTCGTGTAGACCGTGTGTCACACTGAATTACTCGCACTTGATTTTTATATGATTTATGAGAAAATCGTGCAGGAGCAGTCGTGTATTGTTGTGTCATCTTGCATTGACCTACTCGCACTGGATTTTGAGACTAAGGTGCTAGTTGATATTGATGCTAGGGGGTGAATCCTTGAGACTACTCAGTACCCTCAGTCATATTTTACTGTTTTGGGGTCCAAGGAGCACGCTGTACTGTGTGGACGCACATGGAGTACGTTGCATTGTGTACTGAGTCTTTGGACTACTGAACTGAACTGATTTGTACTGTACTGATTGGCTGACGGGCTGGACTGACCTATCCTTCCTGAGGCATATGACACTCGCGCACACCTGGCCTGTGAGGCACAGGGTCACTAACTATGGCCATAGGTCAATTGTACTGTTATTGACTTAATCTGTCACGACCCAATTCCATTCTCTTTAACTGAAAGTCTTTCGCGTTTTACTGTTACCTTACCCGGTCGTGAACTAACTCACCACACACTATTGGGCTGTGAGTCAATAATAAACTCCACATCTTATTCATTCTCAGTTAAATAAAACGATGTCATACATTTGCATTTAATCTTGTAATTATACAAAAGCATGTTTTACTGACATCTACATCCCCCATAATTACAACTCAAAAGAATACTATGCTTTTACATTGTTTAGATACAAAAAGAATCATTGTGTATATACCTCTAAGCGATGGAGATGCAGCGGAGTCCAAAATACCACGCCTCAGTCCACACTGGGCTACTATGCACGCTCTGTAAGGGGAAAATAGAGAGGGATGAGCAACCACACGCTCAGTAAGGCAATAATGCAAGCATGGTAGATAACTACTCTATCTACATGCCGATAGTGTTATGCATAAATCGTTCATAGTAGGAGCATGAGGAAGTAAAACTATGCCATGTGAGTATACATATATATCATGTATTAAAATCATGTACATTGGCATATAAAACATGGTAAAAACATCATGTATAAATCATCTCATGCTCAATCTCATTTAAATTTATAAAAATGGCAATTCATTAAGAAACCTCCTTTTTAAACCAACATCATAAATCTCTTTCTCAACACATAAATACCACCAAATCAATTCACAATCAAAACCACATTTTCATTTCACAATTCACGCATGTGTATAAAAACTAGGTCACTATATCAAAAGTGCCTATGTGGACCACTGCATCATAAATCATCCCAGACCACATGCATCCAGGTGTGCGGGGTATCATGCTGGCACGAAGATGGATTATCCCTCGCCAGACTTTCTCTTCACATAACCATCATGCGGTACATCGTACTCCATGTGATATACACAGTACAGCGTACTCCGCAGACTCATATCGTGATTGGGGGTGCCATTCCTAGGTCTTACCTACCCCATACCAAGAGTTTTCCATATCCGTGAAGGAGAGCCTCCCTGCCTAACAGAGCCTCCCTGCCTCCTCAAGCTTAAGGATGTTAGCTTAAGGATGTAAGGCTTAAGGATCCTTCCGTAAGAGAGCCTCCCCACCTAACAGAGCCTCCCCGCCTCTTTGGGCTTAAGGATGTTGGCTTAAGGATGTAGGGCTTAAGGATCTTACCGTACCCATGTAGGAGAGCCTCCCTGCCTAACAGAGCCTCCCTGCCCCTCCAGGGCTTAAGGATGTTGGCTTAAGGATCCCACCGTAAGAGAGCCTCCCCACCGTACAGAGCCTCCCCGCCTAACAGAGCCTCCCCGCCTCTTTGGGCTTAAGGATGTTAGCTTAAGGATGTAGGGCTTAAGGATCTTACCAACTTTCACAACCTTATACGTATCACAATGTGCAAACTTGTGCGAGCAAAGCTCTAGCACGACTCATGCATCCTATCATAAAGAGACGCATACGAGCATAGCTCTTGTACGGTTATACTCATAAGACAAACCACTCAAAAGTCACATACGAGCAAAAGCTCCAGTACAGTTTATAAACATCATCATAGTTTCCAAATCAATGTGCGAGCTAAGCTCCAGCACGTTTCATACAAGTGAAAACATCAATACCCGGTGCGAGCTAGGCTCTAGCACGGTTTAATTCACATAAACATGATAGGCGACTCATAAGCTTTTAAAGCTATCTCAAAACATATTTGGCACTTCACATGTGCTATCACAAATATCAAACCACAATAGCCATCCTATCTATCAATTCGTTTAAAACCAAATACATGTTTTGTGAAAGCATTCAAAACACTTGATTTATGCAATTATTAGCCTTACTATCCCTTTTTATACATCCATGTAAAACCAAATCGTCCAATATTCACAACTATTTTCACATACCAAGCAACCAATTTCTCAAACGTTCATGCATTTCATAAACACCCTATAATCCCATAAATTACGAGCAGCTACCTCTATATACTTACAGAATTCCCTTACCTGGAATCGCGATGCGTGATTCCACTTCCTTAAGCTGCTTACTCGTACGGTTCGATTCGTCTTCAACGAACTCTTCGGGACTGCACAAAATCGTATCCTGCATTATATTCGATCCATATAATATGACATCGTGCGTTCACTATAGTCAATTCGACCTATAGTTTTCTATTACGCTTATGAGGCCTCGTTCCATTACTTTACCCATAACTCGAGTCTATGGATTCTTCTTAGGCCTATTAACTTATTCAGAATCGATATTAAATCGACATTAAGCTCATAGTGTTCATATTTCATGAATTCCCTCACTATGGCATTTTATCAAGCATATACATACTCATTTTCACAATTCCTCCAAACTCACAATGTAATTTCATTTAACCATCTAAAATCATAAACATTACCTCAATAACAGCTTTAGCATGCCCATAAATCATAAACTCATTCAACCCACATATTCTCACATTATACCCATTCTAGGTTTTCTAGGTCACACCAATTCCACCATATCCCCAGATAATTTATCCATCAATACTCATGCCAAACAACTCCAAAATCAATTAAATAGACAATGTATTTGGATTGGAGTGTTAGAATCTTACCAAATATGATTTTTCTTCTTGCTCCAAATGGCAATGCCCTTAACTCCTTCAATACCAACAATGGGAAAATGCCTACCCACTATGTTGTTCTTCTCTTTGATAGGAACAACTTTGCCTCTAATGGTCTCTCTTCAAATCTCACTGAAAATGGCTGATTTTAGAGAGGGAAAGTTAGGTTTTTGGGTTGAAAGTGGAAGGTTAGTGTTTTTCCCGAGATTTCCTGATTTTCAGCCCTCCTTATATAGAAATAGCTTGAGGAGATCGATCTGGCCCAAGAGGAGATCGATCTGGTCCCCTTAAATCCCTCTTTTTCATGACATTTTTAAGCATGAGATCGATCTGGTCCCAAACAGAGAGCTAAGGAGATTGATCTGGGTGCTTGAGGATCGATCTTTTCATCACAGAATGCTTAGGAGATCGATCTGGCCCCATTGGAGATCGATCTGCTCTATTCCATTGCCCAAATAAGAGCATTCTGGCTCTTCCAGATCGATCTCTCATCCTATGAGATCGATCTGGCCTTCATGTTTTCCAGATTTCTTGTAGTTTCCTTATTGCAACTCATACCAACACATCCTGAATCTGTTGCCATGGCCATTTTCTCATCCATCTACCTTTATAACTTAAAAATGGCATCCATTCATACCTTATGCACATTGAAACTTGTGTGCATTCATTGTATGTCCAAAGGTATGCTATAAAAAAAACCAAATGGAAGCATAACTTCATTCCATTTTACCACACTACCCATTTTGAGTTTCAATCACATCCATCACTTATAAGAACTCATTTCTTCGTATTCATACTCAATGGAACTTGTATGTACGTTACAAATCATATTACACATACGTACATTGAATCCATGGACTTACATCAATCATACTTTACATTACAAGTCCATTCATATTTATTACATATTACAACTTTACATATACGGGGTCTCACATTCTCCCCTCCTTCAAGGAATTTGGTCCTCCAAATTAGAACCAAGTCACTCTTCAAAAAGTTGGGGGTACTTCTCCCGTATTAAGTTCTCCAATTCCCATGTGGCCTCTTCCGCCGTGTGATGTTGCCAAAGAACTATCACCAAGGGAATTGTCTTATTCCGCAACACTTTATCTTTTCTGTCCAATATCCGAACCGGCTTCTCAACATACGTCATACTCTCATGGAGCTCCAACGACTCATATCTTATCACGTGTGCCGGGTTCGGGTGATACTTTCGAAGCATCGAGACGTGGATGACGTTGTGGACGTTTGCCAAGTCCGGTGGCAATGCCAACCTATACGCCTTATCTCTCACTCTCTCCAAAATCTCGAAGGGTCCGATATATCTAGGGCTCAGATTGCCCTTCTTACCAAATCTCATAATACGCTTCGATGGTGATACCCTCAGAAACACGGACTCACCCTCATCAAACTCTAGTGGTCTTCGTCTCTTGTCAGCATAACTCTTTTGCCGGCTCTAAGCTATCCGTAATCTCTCACATATCAACTGGACGTCCTCAGATGCCTGCTGCACTAAGTCCGGAGCAAAAATCTATCTGTCACCAACCTCTTCCCATCCAATAGGGGAACGACATCTACGCCCGTATAATGCCTCATAGGGTGCCCTCCCGATACTAGCATGATAGCTATTATTATAAGCGAACTCGGCTAACTACAGGTGGTCATCCCAGGAGCCTCTAAAATCCAGTACACACGCTCTCAACATATCCTCGAGGGTCTGTATAGTCCTCTCTGACTACCCATCTGTCTGAGGATGAAAATCGGTGCTAAAACTCAGTCGGGTCCCCAGCGCTTCCTGAAAATGTTCCCAAAAATGGGAAGTGAAGCGGGCATCCCTATCAGAAACAATGCTCACTGGTACACCATGTAGTCGTACTATCTCTCGAATATACAGGTTCGCCAACTAACTCAGTGTATCGGTAGCTCTCATAGCCAAGAAATGGGTGGACTTAGTCAACCGATCCATAATAACCCATATGGCATCATGACCTCTGCGGGTCCTCGGCAACCCCATCACAAAATCCATGGTGACATGCTCCCACTTCCAAGTTGATATCGGTAGAGGCTGCAATAATCCTGCAGGATTCTGATGCTCTACCTTCACTTGCTGACAAACGAGACACTTAGCGACATATTCAGCAATGTCTCTCTTCATTCCAGACCACCAATAAACCTTCCGAAGGTTTTGATACATCTTGGTACTCCCTGGATGTATCGTATACTTCGATGAGTGAGCCTCTGATAAAATCATTCTCCTGATCTCAGGATCCCTGGGAATGCATACTCTGCCTCTGAACCTCAATAAGCCATCAGCACTCTGCTCAAAATTAATACCCACACCTGTCTGTATCTGCCTCAGCCAATCGATGCACCATCGATCGCTCTGCTGGGCTCACCGAATACGGCCAATCAACTCTGGCTCTAGTCTCAAACTAGCCATGATCTCAAGTCTCTCAGATCCTGGTTGGGTTACATCTAAACTGAGGTTTGCAAAGTGTTCTAACAATTCATGTTCCCGTACCATCATATATGACACCAACCCAAGGTTCTTTCTACTCAAAGCATCGGCAACTACATTTGCCTTACCTGGGTGGTACATGATTTCACAATCATAGTCTTTTAGGAGTTCGAGCCACCTCCTCTATCTCATATTCAACTCTTTCTGCTATTACAGGTACTTAAGGCTCTTATGATCTGTGAACACCTGAAACTTCTCACCATAGAGATAGTGGCGCCATATTTTCAGAGCAAATACTATAGCCGCCAACTCCAAATCATGTGTTGGGTAGTTCCTCTCATGATCTTTCAACTGTCTCGATCCATAGGCAACTACCTTCCCATCCTACATAAGCATACAGCCCAGTCCCTAGTGTGATGCATCCGTATACACCAAGAATCCTCCTGAGCTGGTAGGAATGGTGAGAACTGGAGTAGTCATCAATCGACGCTTAAGCTCCTCAAAACTCCTCTCACATGCCTCATCCCACACAAACTTAACATCTTTTCGCGTGAGGCGTGTCAATGGAGCAGCTAGTCTGGAGAAACCCTCTACAAATCTTCGATAATATCCTGCCAATCCCAGGAAACTTCTGATCTCAGTAACTGTCTTGGGCTGTTCCCACTGTATAACTGCCTCTATCTTGGATGGATCCACCGATACCCCATCCTTTGACACAACATGCCCCAGAAATGAGATCTGTTCTAACCAAAAGTTACACTTGCTGAGTTTGGCATACAATTCTCTCTCTCGGAGGGTCTGCAGAACTATCCTCAAGTGCTCCTCATGATCTTCCCTGGACTTAGAATACACCAAAATGTCATCAATGAACACTATTACAAACTTCTCCAGGTATGGCTTGAATATATCATTCATCAATGCCATAAATGCTGCGGGAGCATTCGTCAATCCGAATGGCATCACCAAAAATTCGTAGTGGCCATAACGGGTATGAAACGCTGTCTTGGGTACATCTTCACTCCTGATCCTTAACTGATGATACCCTGATCGCAGATTTATCTTAGAAAATACTTCGGCTCCCTGGAGCTGATCCAACAAATCATCGATTCTTGGAAGGGGGTACTTGTTCTTAATGGTGGCCTTATTCAACAACCGGTAATCTATACAGAGTCGGAGGCTTCCATCCTTCTTCCTTACAAATAGAACCGGTGCTCCCCAAGGTGAGACACTCGGTCTAATAAACCCCTTCTCCAGCAACTCTTGCAGCCGTTTCTTCAGCTCTTCCAATTCTATCGGAGCCATTCTATAGGGTGGTTTCGATATCGACTCTGTACCAGGCACTAGCTCAATACAAAATTCCATTTCCCTTACAGGTGGTAGCCCTGGTAATTCATCCGAAAAGACATCAGGGTAATCCGTAATTACGACTATGTCCCTCAATTCCGGGTGTGCCTCATCTATATCAACCACGTATGCAATGAACCTTTCACATTATCCTCTCCATTGTTAGTAACATAACCATCACTCCACATTCAACATTTATCAAAAACAATAATTTATCTCTCAAGCAATATGCATTTAAAATCATACTCCTTTATTTACAACAAACATGCTATTTTCATATCATTTCTTTCCATCAAAATTTACAATAAAATTGTCTATTCCTGAAAACATCAATGTTTCGGCATGACAATCCATCACAACATGATTGGTAGCCAATCAATCCATTCCCAAAATTACATCAAAATCATTCATATTCAATAAAATCAGATTGGCTATCATTTCCTTCCCCTCTATCTTTAACTTACAATCTCTACATACATGCTCAGTCAATTGACTATCATTCGTGGGTGTGGAAATCATCAACATTTTATCCAGCAATGTTGGTTTCACATGTTTCAACAATTTATGTGCAAAGGAAGGTGATATGAAAGAATGCGTGGCACCAGGATCAAATAATACCAATGCTTCTAAATCAAAGATTCGGATGGTACCTTTAATCACATCCGTCGATGCATCTGCAGTGTCCTGGTCCAATACGTGTACCCTTCCTCTGCTCACACCCGCAGCCTGTTTCCCTTTCTCCTCAGCTGTAGCCCTCCTCCTTGGGGCTGCTGTCTCAACTGGAGCTCCCTCAGGCTCCTTGCCCTTCTGTGGGGCAATCTCTATCTTCTCGGGACAATACTTAGCCATATGTCCTGGTCTCTCGCATCTAAAACACACCATAGGGGTCATCAGACAGGACCTATTCCCATGAAATCTCCCACATCTCCTACACTGATCAGTGGTAGGCCGTGGTCCTCCAATAGTCATACCCCTCGGCACAGTCAAGGCTGGGTTTATGGGAGGTCTAGCAGCTCTCTCCCGCACCTCTTCAATCTTAGGCCTCTTCTCGAAAAATCTTTGGCCACCTCTCTTGGCCACTCTTCCAAACCCAGATCTCTTCCGGTCTCTGTCCTTTCTAACACTGACTCTCCCAAGCTCAGAGGCATTTCGCTCAAAGTCTTGCTCACATAACTGAGCCTTATGTACAGCCTCCTCATAGGTCAAGATGTCAAAGGGAGCTAGCTTAGTCCGGATGGCCAATCTCAATCCATCCATGAACTTCTGAATCTTTCGGGTCTCACTACCCATCGTGTCAGGGTCATATCTCCCCAAGGACATAAACTTGGACTCATACTCGTCCACAGTTCGGTTCCCTTGAACCAGGTTCATAAATTCCATCCGCAATTTCCTCTGTGCGGTAGCTGGAATATACTGTCTCCTGAAGGCCTCTAGAAATATCCCCCATGAGATCTCAGAGTGTCTGGCCCTCAAAATAATCTCGGTGGACCTCCACCAATGCTCGGCCTCGCCTTTCAACATAAACACGGCAAAGGCTACCTTTTCAACTGAAGTGCATCGGAAAAACCTATACAGTTTCTCCATCTCATACACCTAATCCTCCGTAACCACTGGGTCCTTCACCCCTCTAAACACTGGAGGTTTCAACGCTTGAAACTCTCGCAACCTGTTCAAATCGCAGTCAGAACCCAAATCACTACCGCTCTGTTGTGGAGCGATAGGAGAATCTGTATCCTGGGCTGGAGGTGGTGTAACTGTAGCTGTCTCAGCAGCATGAGGTCTCTCCGCCTCTGCAGCTGCCTGTTCAGTAGTAGGCTGTGCCGCGGGACCTCGTCTATCACCGGCACCCAATGTCTGCGTGACTATCCCCACCAAATTCTCAATGCTCCGCTCTAATCTAGCGAAGCGAGCCTCAGTATCCTCTGCTCTCTCAGCAGGATTCTGTGGAGCCTTCTCAGTCTGTGGCTTTGCACGGCTCTCAGGCCTACCTCTACGGCCTCTAGCACGTGCTCTCACCCCTCTACCTTTGCGTGTAACTGGCATAGTGCCTAACTTCCTGTATTATAATAATTCATTAAGCTCAATCCATCACGGTATACACAGTTATATCTAAACAAAAGCACAATACAATAGGGATGTACTTTCCTACATTTTATTAATGACTCACATCAGGCCAACACAGCTCTGATACCAATCTCTGTCACGACCCAATTCCATTCTCTTTAACTGAAATTTTTTTGCTTTTTACTGTTACCTTACCCGGTCGTGAACTAACTCACCACACACTGTTGGGCTGTGAGTCAATAATAAACTCCACATCTTATTCATTCTCAGTTAAATAAAACGATGTCATACATTTGCATTTAATCTTGTACTTATACAAAAGCATGTTTTACTGACATCTACATCCCCCATAATTACAACTCAAAAGAATACTGTGCTTTTACATTGTTTAGATACAAAAAGAATCACTGTGTATATACCTCTAAGCGATGGAGATGCAGCGGAGTCCAAAATACCACGCCTCAGTCCTCACTGGGCTACTATGCACGCTCTGTAGGGGGAAAATAGAGAGGGATGAGCAACCACATGCTCAGTAAGGCAATAATGCAAGCATGGTAGATAACTACTCTATCTACATGTTGATAGTGTTATGCATAAATCGTTCATAGTAGGAGCATGAGGAAGTAAAACTATGCCATGTGAGTATACATATATATCATGTATTAAAATCATGTACATTGGCATATAAAACATGGTAAAAACATCATGTATAAATCATCTCATGCTCAATCTCATTTAAATTTATAAAAAGGGCAATTCATTAAGAAACTTCCTTTTTAAACCAACATCATAAACCTCTTTCTCAACACATAAATACCACCAAATCAATTCACAATCACAACCACATTTTCATTTCACAATTCACGCATGTGTATAAAAACTAGGTCACTATATCAAAAGTGCCTATGTGGACCACTACATCATAAATCATCCCAGACAACACGCATCCAGGTGTGCGAGGTATCATCCTGGCACGAAGATGGATTATCCCTCGCCAGACTTTCTCATCACATAACCATCATGCGGTACATCGTACTCCATGTGATATACACGGTACAGCGTACTCCGCAGACTCATATCGTGATTGCGGGTGCCATTCCTAGGTCTTACCTACCCCATACCAAGAGTTTTTCATATCCGTGAAGGAGAGCCTCCCTGCCTAACAAAGCCTCCCCGCCTAACAGAGCCTCCCTGCCTCCTCGGGCTTAAGGATGTTAGCTTAAGGATGTAAGGCTTAAGGATCCTTCCGTAAGAGAGCCTCCCCACCAAACAGAGCCTCCCCGCCTCTTTGGGCTTAAGGATGTTGACTTAAGGATGTAGGGCTTAAGGATCTTACCGTACCCATGTAGGAGAGCCTCCCTACCTAACAGAGCCTCCCCGCCCCTCCAGGGCTTAAGGATGTTGGCTTAAGGATCCCATCGTAAGAGAGCCTCCCCACCGAACAGAGCCTCCCCGCCTAACAGAGCCTCCCCGCCTCTTTGGGCTTAATGATGTTAGCTTAAGGATGTAGGGCTTAAGGATCTTACCAACTTTCACAACCTTATACGTATCACAATGTGCAAACTTGTGCGAGCAAAGCTCTAGCACGACTCATGCATCCTATCATAAAGAGACGCGTACGAGCATAGCTCTTGTACGGTTATACTCATAAGACAAACCACTCAAAAGTCACGTACGAGTAAAAGCTCCAGTACAGTTTATAAACATCATCATAGTTTCCAAATCAATGTGCGAGCTAAGCTCCAGCACGTTTCATATAAGTGAAAACATCAATACCCGATGCGAGCTAAGCTCTAGCACGGTTTAATTCACATAAATATGATAGGCGGCTCATAAGCTTTTAAAGCTATCTCAAAACATATTTGGCACTTCACATGTGCTATCACAAATATCAAACCACAATAGCCATCCTATCTATCAATTCGTTTAAAACCAAATACATGTTTTGTGAAAGCATTCAAAACACTTGATTTATGCAATTATTAGCCTTACTATCCCTTTTTATACATCCATGTAAAACCAAATCGTCCAATATTCACAACTATTTTCACATACCAAGCAACCAATTTCTCAAACATTCATGCATTTCATAAACACCCTATAATCCCACAAATTACGAGCAGCTACCTCTATATACTTACAGAATTCCTTTACCTGGAATCGCGATGCGTGATTCCACTTCTTTAAGCTGCTTACTCGTACGGTTCGATTCGTCTTCAACGAACTCTTCGGGACTGCACAAAATCGTATCCCGCATTATATTCGATCCATATAATATGACATCGTGCGTTCACTATAGTCAATTCGACCTATAGTTTTCTATTAACGCTTATGAGGCCTCGTTCCATTACTTTACCCATAACTCGAGTCTATGGATTCTTCTTAGGCCTATTAACTTATTTCAAATCGATATTAAGCTCATAGTGTTCATATTTCATGAATTCCCTCACTATGGCATTTTATCAAGCATATACATACTCATTTTCACAATTCCTCCAAACTCACAATGTAATTTCATTTAACCATCTAAAATCATAAACATTACCTCAATAACAGCTTTAGCATGCCCATAAATCATAAACTCATTCAACCCACATGTTCTCACATTATACCCATTCTAGGTTTTCTAGGTCACACCAATTCCACCACATCCCTAGATAATTTATCCATCAATACTCATGCCAAACAACTCCAAAATCAATTAAATAGACAATGTATTTAGATTGGAGTGTTAGAATCTTACCAAATATGATTTTTCTTCTTGCTCCAAATGGTAATGCCCTTAACTCCTTCAATACCAACAATGGAAAAATGCCTACCCACTATGTTGTTCTTCTCTTTGATAGGAACAACTTTGCCTCTAATGGTCTCTCTTCAAATCTCACTAAAAATGGCTGATTTTAGAGCGGGAAAGTTAGGTTTTTTGGTTGAAAGTGGAAGGTTAGTGTTTTTCCTGAGATTTCCTGATTTTCAGCCCTCCTTATAAAGAAATAGCTTGAGGAGATTGATCTGGTCCAAGAGGAGATCGATCTGGTCCCCTTAAATCCCTCTTTTTCACGACATTTTTAAGCATGAGATCGATCTGTCGAAGCATGAGATCGATCTGTCGAAGCATGAGATCGATCTGGTCCCAAATAGAGAGCTAAGGAGATCGATCTGGGTGCTTGAGGATCGATCTTTTCATCACAGAATGCTTAGGAGATCGATCTGGCCCCATTGGAGATCGATCTGCTCTATTCCATTGCCCAAATAAGAGCATTCTGGCTCTTCCAGATCGATCTCTCATCCTATGAGATCGATCTGGCCTTCATGTTTTCCAGATTTCTTGTAGTTTCCTTATTGCAACTCATAGCAACACATCCTGAATCTGTTGCCATGGCCATTTTCTCATCCATCCACCTTTATAACTTGAAAATGGCATCCATTCATACCTTATGCACATTGAAACTTGTGTGCATTCATTGTATGTCCAAAGGTATGCTATAAAAAAACCAAATGGAAGCATAACTTCATTCCATTTTACCACACTACCCATTTTGAGCTTCAATCACAGCCATCACTTATAAGAACTCATTTCTTCGTATTCATACTCAATGGAACTTGTATGTACGTTACAAATCATATTACACATACGTACATTGAATCCATGGACTTACATCAATCATACTTTACATTACAAGTCCATTCATATTTATTACATATTACAACTTTACATATACGGGGTCTCACATAATCCTACTATTATTGATTGAATCCCAGCCTAGTCTCAACGAACTGAATTGTTTCATTGATAAAAAGAAAAGTGAACTGAACTATTTTACTGATTGAATGATTCATTTTAAAGAAACGAATTCAAGTGTTTTACTGCATCGATTGAACAATAAATGGTTTCATCATACTGACTATATTGATTGCATATGTTTTGCATATGGTAAACTATATTACCAGAAATGGAGTGTGATTGAAATTTTTTTTCAAATAAAGTGCATCGATTGTGAATCTTTTCACTATTAATGAATTGATTTATATGCCAGTGTTTTACAGTGTTTTATAACAGATCATGGCATACATTATAAACATATAGATAGTACGGTTGTCTTTTGCTTATTTAAGTTTCTTACTGAGCCCATTAAGCTCACTCCTTACTTTCCTCCACAGAGTTCCACAAGTAACTTAGACGCTTCCGTT
This sequence comes from Firmiana major, assembly GCA_033439115.1. NCBI lineage: Eukaryota > Viridiplantae > Streptophyta > Magnoliopsida > Malvales > Malvaceae > Firmiana > Firmiana major. Next base: position 36,595,964 of record CM065898.1, read on the forward strand.
AGTAAGGCATGTCGCATAGCTATGGTTCCGCGGAGTATCTTTCTGCGTTGATAGTATACCTAGTTGTACGAAATTATTTTGTATCTAAAATTTTTATAAGTACATCACTGCATACGCGATGTGTATGGGGAATGTGAACCTATTTTATTTTAATTGTTACTAAGAAAGAAAAAAATTAATCAGATTGAGTATCTGTCTTACCTAATATCGACTTGTAGCCCAACCAAAATGTCCATAAATTGAGGTGTAAGACTCGTATTTTTATATGTAACTCTTATGATTCCCTAAGTATACATTCGTTTATGTAATATGAATCATAAATGATGAAAGGTCTGTAAATCTGATGTACACACTTGCTATATGGATTTGTGATGTACACGCAAGTTTCATTAAGTATGAATAATAAGAAATGGACCTTTTAAAGTGATAAAAGTGTATTGAATGCAATATGAGTGGCAGAGTAAATTGATATGAAGTTAGCTTTAAGAATTTGGGATGAAATTGGCTAAGTATGGCTGCAGAGCAAAGGGAGATCGATCTCCAATGCAAGGGAGATTGATTTTAAAGGTATTTTGAAGAAGGAAATCGATCCTCAGTTCAAGCCAGATAGATCACATTAAGTCTCTGTCAAGCCAGGATCGATCTCATCCTCAAACCAGATTGATCTCATTTTGTCTCGGCAAGGAGCAGATCGATCTCATTACCCTGCCTGATCTATCTGTGAAGCTCTTGGCCTAGGTAAGATCAATCTCATGCTCTTCGACAGATCGATCTCTCAAGCATGAAAACTGAATGCAAGAAGGCTAAAAACAACATCAGATCGATCCATCACTAATGGAGATCGATCTCATCAGGCAATTTCTATAAAACAGGGCTGCTGAACTGCAATTCAGGGAGAAAACATTAAACCTTTCTATTTTTAAGCAAAGTAACCTAGTTCTTACTCTCTAGACTAATAACACTTTCTATTGATATTGGAGAAAAGTTTATTACATCAAAGTTGTTCATAAAGTGGAGAAGAACAACATAGTTGGAAACGAGAGGTAGAATTGTTGAATCGAATAAGAAAATGAGTTTTTCCTTAAAGTTGTGAAAAATAAGAAAAGCTGAGATTGGTAAGATTTTTATGCACCAATCCCATATATGTTAATCTATATACTTGTATTTGTTGATTGGTATGTAGATTTATGGTTGGAACATCCTAGATCATGCATAACCTTCCAAGACCTATAAATGGTTTAATGTGTCCAATTGAGGAGAGGACTATTAGGCAAGGATTAAATGATGAACTAATCATGTATTGATGTTATTGAGTATGTAAGTATGCTTGTATAATGGTTTGATGAAGTTCATGTACTACAAACAAAAAGGGCTGAAAGTGAGTATATGAGGCAATCGATGAAATGCTAAAATGAAATGAAATAATGAACTTGAGGTATTGTAAGTCGAAGAGTCTGACGGATTCTTGAAAATGAGTTATATATTCAAAATGGACTTATGAAGGATAAAGTTCGATAATAGTGTGACGAGGCCAAATGAGATATAAATGGCCCAATGCATTGATTTGAATATCATGCAAGTGAAATGAAGTATATGATAATATACTGTTGTGTGTAATACACAATTTCAGCTCCAGAGGATATAATTGAAGTCGATAAGACGAATCACGAGAAGTAGAAATCGAAGGAAAGCGATTCAAGCGTGATTCGAGGTAAGGGACTTATGCGAGCTATTAGAGAGAGCTATATGTATGTTTTCTCACCTATTGTGTGCAAACGTATGCGATAAATATATAGATATTGATATATCTAGGTGAAAACTACGTATGAGAATAAGTTTATAGTATGAGTTGCATGACTTCTATGATTGTTATGAAAAGAGGTTTTGCAAATGTTCTAGGAAAGAATGATAATAGACGGGCTCCCGGTTTAACCATTTGCATGAAATGTTTCTAAAGAGTGATCGAAGGGAGATATGCCCTCTCACTCATGACTATACATGGAGCCCCTTCTATTTCTTTTCTGTGTGAAATCGTGCTAGAGCATGAGAGGCAATAGTAGATTGATCGGCCCTGCTCGCACATTATTTTCAAATGGATTTTTAGAAAAACAAAAGAGTGCTCGATGCATTGGGTGATGTTATGTCTTCCACTCGAGATCCACACACTAGATTTTGGGAATCATGCTAGAGCCTTCGAGTATTACTATGTGTCTTGCTAGACTATGATTGCATGTAATTTCCTAGTAATATTGTGGTCAATGCCTTAGGTATGCTGTGTGTCTTACAATGAGTTGCTCGCATGAGGTTTCCATGATTATGTTATGTATTGAGTAAAACCGTGTTAGAGTTGTCATGTATTACTGTGAGTCTTGCATTGAACTGCTCACACATGGTTTATGAATGTGATGTAATTAGTATAAAACGTGCTTGAGCCATCGTGTATTGTTGTGTTTCTTGCACAAACCTACTCGCACGAGATTTTAAGACAACGAAAATGGGTAATAAGGATCTACAGGAGTACGATGTACCGTGAGCATTAGCCATGGGGTACGATGTGCCGTGATTTGAGTATGAGCTGAAGAGGTGGTTGATCCACCTCCCCAAGCGTAGGGTTCCCGCACACCTGATCAGTGTTGCCTGAAATCCGACTATGGCCATAAGTCTTCTATATCTGTGTGATATGACATTGTGACTATTGTGTAAGGTGATAGATGTTTTCCCTTGCTGTGTTTCTGAGGATATATTAACCCATAATTTATGTCTCAAATATATTGAATTGCTATGTACAAAGTGATTTCGAAATGACTACAGTATGATTTCAAAGAAGAACTATGTGAATTGGAATATGCCATGTGATTCTGTATGAATATGCATATACCCATCTAGCGAATTAATGGTTTCGCATTGATGGAAGTCGTTTTAAAGAACATGCATATTGTTTTATAAGGAAAATGAACATATATGTATTTTAGCATGTAGATAGTGTGGTTATCTATCTGCTTTCATATTTTCCTTAATAAGCGTGTTAGCTCACCCCCTTATTTCTCCTCCACAGATTATGCGCAGCAGTGAGTACACTGCAGTCGTCCCTGCTATTGTGTTGCTCCGATCATCCAGCAGTATAGAGAGGTATACACTTAGATGAAAAAATTTGTATCCTATAAATTAATGCACAGTAAAGTTTACATTTGTATTTTTGGGGATGTATATAATAGAAACTGATGTAAACGCTTCCGCACATATATATAAAAGTCCAGTTTCTATTTTACTTCAATTGTATAAATTTATTTAACTAAAAATTGGATGTAATATGAAGTGGATGTTGACTTACAACCCAACTGTAACTGGTAAGATAAAGGTCACGGACTGGTAGAAAGGGTCGTGACAGAATCAATGGTATCAGAGCTGAGTTGGTCTGATATGAGTCAATATCCATATCCAGGAAATTATATATCTCCAAAGTATTATGCATTATTAGGATACAATTGTGTATACCAAGCTGGAAAATGTGACTAAGACATTTATCTTGAGTATGCAGGATGTCTGATAGACGACATACTCGTAAAGGAGAGAGTTCGCGCTCTCAAGGGCGTAAAGATGAGCCCGAGAGACGTAGTGGGTCTATTTCTAGGAGAGATCCACCCGGTCTTAGTGAGGCCACTGAGGAATGTGTAGTGCAGTTACAGCGTAGTGTAGACACGGTTATGGAGATGTTTACACGGTCTATGGCTAGATTTAAGGGTAAACAGGAGAACCCTGCTGGTCAGGCTGCTGCACCTGAGAGACATAAGCCAGCACAGCCTGCATCGAGACCTCGAGATGTAGAGGCTGAGATACCTGTACCCCCTCCAGTTCAAGACATTCCCCTGCCAGTTCAGGATCCTGTAGCTCAACAACAGGTTGGTGGCAAGAGAGTTTACGATTGTGATCTGGGTAGACTGAGAGAGTTCTGAAAGTTCAGACCACCTTCATTTAATGAGGTGAAGAACCCAGTATCTGTTGAGCATTGGATACGTACTATGGAGAAGCTCTACCAATTCTTCCATTGCTCTGACACAGAGAAGGTCACCTTTGTGGCTTTTGTGTTAGAGGATGAGGCCGAGCATTGGTGGATGGCCACATAGCCGATGTTTAGTGCATGGCACCCAGTTGTGACATGGCATATATTCTTGGATGCCTTCAGGAGGCAGTAAATTCCAGCCACTACTCAGACAAAGATATAGATGGAATATATGACATTGACTCAGGGGAACCGGACCGTGGATGAGTATGAGTCTGGATTCACATCCCTGGGCAGATATGATACAGTAACTATGAGGCTTGGGGACAAAAAAGTTCAAAAATTTCTAGAGGGACTGAGACTTTCCATTAGAGCTTGACTAGCTCCATTGGACATTACCACTTATGATGAGGTAGTACGCAGAACTCAGCTATGTGAGTAAGACTATGAGTTGCACGCCTCGGAATTGAGCAGGAGTGGTAAAGGCAGAGATAGAGACCGCAATAGGTCAATTGATGAAAGAGGGTTCCGAAAGGGCTGAAGGATATTCGATAAGGGGCCTAAGATTGAAGAGATACAAGAGAGGCCTGGGAAGCCTCCAGTTCATCCAACATCGAGGGGCATAGTGATTGGTGGACCTCGACCTACCACAGAGCAGTGCAGGTCATGTGGTAGATATCATGGGGGTAGACCATGCCCATTATCGATGAGATCATGCTATAGGTGTGGTAAACCAGGGTAAATAGCTCGTGAATGCCTAAAGTTGATTGATACAGCTCCACAGAAGGGCAAAGAGCCAGAGAAGGCTACAATTGAGACACCTACACCTAAGAGGAAGGCCACAGTTGAAAAGAAAGGGAAGCAAGCTGTTGGTCGAGGGCGAGTGTTTGCATTGGACCAGACATCTGCAGAGACTTCCTAGGATGTGATTAAAGGTACCATCCTTGTTTTTGATATTGAAGCATTAGCATTAATTGATCCTGGTGCCGCACATTCATTCATCTTGCCTTCGTTTGCATGTAAACTGTGTGAACATGTGAAACCAGTACCCTTAGGTAGAGTCTTACTTATAAGCACTTCAGTGAGAGACAATGTAATGACAGAGTATGTATGTAAGAGTTGTAAGTTAAAAGTAGGGGAAAGGAATATGTCAGTCGATCTCATTCTATTAGCTATGGAAGATTTCGATGTAATACTAGGAATGGATTGGTTAGCTATAAACCATGCTGTTTTAGACTATTATGCTAAGATAATAATTTTTTCCATCCCTAAAAAGTACATTGTAAGATTTGAAAAGTAATAAAGAAGTAGTAAGTTAAATTAAAGATGGATGATGTTGCTAACGAATGTAATGATAATGTGTTGAAGGTTTTATCATGTATGTGGTTGACTTGGATAAGGTGTATCCGGATATGGATGACATCCTAATGGTTAGAGAATTTTTCGATGTCTTTTCAGAAGAATTACCGGGGTTACCACCAGACAAAGAAATGGAATTCTGTATTAATTTGGTGCTTGGAACTGAATCGATATCCAAGCCATCACATAGAATGGCTCCAATTGAATCGGAAGAGCTAAAGAAATAATTGCGATAGTTGTTGGATAAGGGGTTCATCAGACCGAGTGTATCACCTTGAGGAGCACCGGTTCTGTTTGTAAAGAAGAAAGATGGGAGTCTCCAACTGTGCATAGATTATTGGTTGTTGAACAAGGCTACCATCAAGAATAAGTATCCCATTCCACAAATAGACGATCTACTAGATCAGTTGCAGGGAGCACATGTCTTTTCAAAGATTGATCTGAGGTCTGTGTATCATCAGTTGAGGATTTGGAGTGGAGATGTACCCAAGACAACATTTCATACCTATTATGGCCATTATGAGTTTTTGGTTATGCCATTTGGGTTGACGAATGCTCCTGCAGTGTTTATGGCTTTAATGAATGATGTATTTAAGCCATACTTGGACAAATTTGTGATTGTCTTCATAGATGACATATTAGTATACTCGAAGTCTAGGGAAGAGCATGAGCAGCAATTGAGAACGATGTTACAGACCCTCCGAGATTAGGAGCTATTTGCCAAACTCAACAAGTGTTATTTCTGGCCGAGTGAGATATCGTTTTTGGGTCATGTAGTCTCGAGAGACGGTGTATCTGTCATGACCCCAACTACTCAAAATTCGCGATAAATTTTTTTCGCTTTCTCTTTCATACTTACCTGTCCTCTGATCGTGACCACACTCCACTAACTATTGGGTTGTGTGTCAATGCCAGTTCCACCATTCATTTACAAGTGTTTACAATGTCTATACATCCCCGAAAGTTACTTACAATCATGTTACTATGCTATTCTCATTCAGATACAATATGTACAAGTGTATATACCTCAAAATGATGGGCAACAATGGATATCAGGAATGCAGTACTCAGTCGTCTCAAAGTCTACTAAAAGAAATCTGTGTAGGAAAAATGAAAGGGGTGAGCACATCAAGCTCAGTAAGACAATCCTACGAACAAGAAGGTAACCATACAACCTACATGAACGTGGTGCCATGCATAAAACACCCGTTCTCCAAATAATTTGCAAATAAACGTTTAGGTATACCCATATGCCACACAAATGAATGTCATGTAAAACCAATTTACATCACGCATGGGCTTAAATAGCATGGAAAATAACTTCATGCAAGTTTCAGTTTAAAACCCAGTTTCATTCTCATCAAAATTATATCTCAGTTAGGATTAAACCCCTCCCTCGGGTGATCCAGACTCACACAAAAGTCTACAAAACATGATTCTCAAAACATCAAGTAATAACATGCGAGACTAGGCAATATATATATATATATCTCAGGCAAATAACCAAGACTATGGCCATATCCTCGTGATCCCACTGCTACACGGATCCAGTGTGTGGGGTCTCACCACTATCGGGAACCACCCTGGGAGGTGGGTCAGTCCATCCTGTTGGTCCTGCCCGATCACTCACATCCAAAGATGCCACTCGCATCCGAAGATGCCACATAATCAATCACAACATGGTACAACATATTCCATGCTACTTGCACGGTACAACATACTCCGTCGAGCCGTATCTCATATCCATACTCGTGCCCTGTCTTAAAATGCACGTGCGAGCCTATTTAATCGGTGTGATACACAGCTTACTTGATGCTCCAAGCACGGCTCATAGCATGTTCTCATAAAACTAGTGCGAGCAATGCTCCAACACTCTCATAAAATGAAGGAAAATCTCGTGCGAGCCAAGCTCCAGCACGCGTTTCATAAAATCTCATAAGATCTAGTGTGAGCTAAGCTCCAGTACTCTGTCAAAATAATGTAAAACTTGTGCGAGCTAGGCTCCAATACTCTGTCAAAATAATGTAAAACTTGTGCGAGCTAGGCTCCAGCACTTTGTCATAAAAATCAAGTGAAAATCTGGTGCGAGTTAGACTCCAGCACCCTGTAACGAAAATCATATGAAAATCTGGTGCGAGTTAGACTCCAGCACCAATGCATGTAAAACTCTAGTGCGAGCCCCTGCTCCAACACTAATACATGCATCACACAAATCAAAACTCGTGCGACCTGAGCTCTAGCACGTCACATTTTCATAAAATCACGTAGACGGCTCTATTATCTCAAAACAATTTCCAAAAGAAATCACATTTTTGAAAATATGCAATGTTGTACATTTTTATTTAAAAGCTAGCCAGCCTACCCATGCACTTGTTAAAACGCCTAAAAAACAAGCACGAACCTCTTGATCTTGCTCCTCCCAACTTTTCCTAAATTTGGAATTTTTACCCTTCACAAGGGTATTTTGGTCATTTACCCAACCGGGCACCAAAATTCTTATTTTAAATCTAGACCCTTCAGACAATTTTAGGGAATGTAAATGAGGTTGAAATTGCGTAAAGTTACCTCTAGCAGTCCGTAAAATTCCCTTACTTGGAATCACGCGCGAGCTTATCCTGTCTCGACCGTACCAGGTCTTTTAGTCCAATTCGCTCCAAACCAAGTCTACAAAGCTGTATATAACCACATATTGGGTCAGTTCTAATATACTTATCAGTATTTCACTTTTATTGATCGTATCTAAAACACTGGGCCCGTTTTACTTTATTAAGCGCGATTGCACCTTAATGGGCCTCGACCCATTTCCAGCCCGTTTCCACTTATTAAATCCCTTCTTCGGGTCTATTGGGCTCATTTGGCTTACCAATACTCACCGGGCTTCGTTCCAAACTCTTTGGATAGCCCGTATACCATTTACAATAATTACTTTAAAATTTCGAATACAATTCATTAATTTGTAAAATCCATAAAATAATCTTAACTCTGCATTAAGGACTCAAATTGTCGTAATTAAAGTGTACTTACCCAATGCTATGCAGGGTACGAAAATTGGAGCTCAATCGGCTCTCGTTCAGGCTCTGTTGCAGAACTGCACAATTAGATTAATCCAGGTTATTTTTCGTTAAATATAATGTTAAATTAATTTTCAAAATTTACCCGTTGGTCAATCCGACCATCGATCAACTTTCCCGAATCTCGAGATGTCCCCGGTAAAATTTCTTTCCTTTTTCCCCCTTTTCTTTCTTTTCTTTTTCTTTTCCTTTCCTTCCTTTTCCTTCCCTTTTCCTTCCCCTTTCCTCTCAGCTAAAACGGTGCCGTTTCGAGGCCCTCACCATCGCCGAGGTTCCTGACCGTTTCGTCGGCCGCTACAGGTACCAACAGAACCGACTCGTCCTCACGATCACGCCAGTACCCTCCAATCATACCCAGCTGTCGTGGATCGTCGGAATCGAGCCCTTTTTTTCGTCGGCTTTTCCTCCTCCGTTTGCCGGACTCCGACGTCAATACAGCGCGTTGTTGGTGCCAGCAAAGTCGCCTGAAGCTCCTCTTCCTTTTTCGGCCCTCACCTGGCCTCATCGGTCACCGGTGGTTCGTCGGGGTTTGGTCACGCGCAGTCTGCATTTCGGTTTCACTATTTCCAGATTTCGGGACTTTCCCAATTTTCTATTTCTTTTTTTATAATTTATTTTATTATTATTACAATCATTAAAATACTATATTTTTACCAAAATATCTAATATACTATATATTTTATTATATAATTAATTTATTCAATTTATTTAATTTATTTTTCTTTTTTTCGGTATATTTTCTCCATATTATTTTTTCGGGATATTGTCCCGAGTGAATTTTCGGTAAATCTTAATAATTTCGGATCTTGATCAATTGGACTCGAAATTCAATAATTTTTCTTTTATTGATCAAGATTTCCTAAATCCATATTTTAATGAAATTTTCTTATCGAATTTATACTGGATGTTGGTCTTTTAGTCATTTTACCCTTCTACAAGTTCGGGACTAATTTAGGTCGACTTTCCTTCTTGGACCCACTATAATTTCTCATTTAAATTTCGTATCTCTATCCGGACAATTCAAATCTCATAAATTTAATTTGAAATTCCTTAACTGTCCGATTTCGGATTTTACGTACGTTCAACTACTTCATTCATATTTATTGATCAAAATCATTCGTCTTATGATTCCATTAACATATAAAAATATCCTTACAATGTGTGAATCATAAAGGAAATACGATAAAAATTGGGTCTTACATAATCTCCCCCACTTAAGAAATTTGGTCCTCCAAATTAGAACTAAGTTAGTCTGTAAACCACTCCGGATACTTCACACATATCATACTCTTACTCTCTAGCTCCTATTTAAATTCCTCCGAAACGTAATTCTGCCGAAGGACTTTAATTAGGGAGATCATCTTAAACCTCATCACCTTCTCCTTCCTGTTTAATACCCGAATCTCATTATACCTTTAGAAAGAGAAACTTCCAAACACACTGATTCACACTCGATGAATCCTCATGATCCCAATCTCTTGTCAGCATAGCTTTTCTATCTATTCTGAGGTGTTCTCATTCTCTCACAATCAGCTGAACACCCTCAAAGGCATATTGTATTAGATCGGGAGCAATTTTCTATCTGTCACCCACTTCTTTCTATCCATTTGGAGAAGTAACCCTTACGACCAAACAATGCTTCACACAATGCCATATCGATACTCGAGTGATAACTATCGCTGTGGGCCATTTAGCTAATAACAAATGATCATTCCAGGAGCTTCTAATATCAATTGCACACGTTCTAATCATATCCTCCAGAACCCGTATAGTCCTCTCTGACTGACCATCTGTCTGAGGATGGAACGCTGTGCTCACACTCAACTGGGTTCCCATGACTTCCTGAAACATGTTCCCAGAAGTGGGAAGTGAAGCGAAAATCCCTATCTGATACAATACTCCCTGGAATGCTACCTATTGTTCCACAATCTTCTTACTTATATAAATATGCTCACGTACTCAGAGTATCTATGGCTTTCATAACCAGAAAGTGGGTAGACTCAATAAATCTATCGACCATCACTCAAATAGCCTCGTGATTCCTACGGTCCTCTGTAACTTGTCACAAAATCCATGGTAACCTGCGCCCACTTTCATGTCACGATTGGTAGAGGCTGCAATAATCCTGCAAACTTCTAGTGCTCTACCTTAATCTACTGGCATACGAGACACTTCACCACAACTCTCTGATATCTCTCTCATACCTGACCACCAATACCCTTTTTCAAAAATTTTGATATATTTTATTGCTCAGCGAATGCACTGTATATCCCAAATAGTGAGCTTCTGTCATTAACAATCTCAACAGTTGTGGTCCTTGGGAGCCATTATTCTACCTCCAAACATCAGTAAGTCATCATCACTCATTCTGAACTCTGTCACGGTACCTATCTGAATCTGACTAACACTATCGACACCCTGCCGATCATCAGGCTAAACCTGTCAAATCAGGTCAACCAAATCCGGTTCTAACATCAGGCTAGCTATCACATAATCACTGTCATCATCAGAAGGGATCACATCACTACTGAGGCTCACAAACTGCTTTATAGCGTACACTCCCTAACCATTACCATCCCGAGGCTCTTTCTGCTCAAAGCATCAGCCACTATATTAGCCATTTCCTGGGTGGTACAATATCTCACAATCATAATCCTTTAGAAGCTCAAACCCTTTTTGTTATTTCATATTCATTTCTTTTTATGAAAATAGATACTTGGGACTTTTATGATCAGTGCATACCTGAAATTTCTCACCGTAAAAGTAGTGGCGCCATACCCTCAGTGCATTACTATGGCTACCAACTTTAAATCATGGGCCGGATAGTCCTTTCATGGTCCTTGAACTGTCTGGTTCCATACGTGACTATCATCTCATTTTGCTTCAACGCACAACGTAATCTTAGTTTCAAGACATCCATATACCCTAAGAAACCTCTTAATCTGTTAGGTATGATGAGAATAAATGCGGTGGTCAGTTCATACTTCAATACACCAAAACTCCTGTCACGTCTATCATCCCATTCAAATACAACTTTTTCTAAGTTAAACATGTCAATAAAGTAGTCCATTTCGAGAACTCTCAACAAATCATCTCTAAAAAATAATAATTTCCAATTGTTGCTTATGATTTTCCCTAGACTTTAAAGACACCCAAAATATCATCAATAACGATGACAACAAATCGATCCAAGTAAAATTTAAATACCTCATTCATCAATGCCCTAATGAGTACAAAGAATTGTCTTGGGCACATCCACATTCCAAATTCTCAACGGATAAAACCCAGACTTCCAATTGATCAAAAAAAAAATTTGCACTCTTCGCAGCTAACCCAATGGATCATCAATAGTAGAACGAAATACTTATTCTTACACTGATCTTGTTCGATTCGATAAATCAAGTCTAGTTTTCAACTCTTAGGCTCACTACCACAAAACAAATTTCAGTATGAGAAAAGAACCTCATCGTAGTTGAGTTCCACTAAATATTTCAATCACCCATATCATTTACCTATGTACGCATAAACGTATAATGTCATTTCGAAATTGCTTCTGTTTAAGATACTAACCCTCATCATTTCCTTTTTCTTATATTAACAACTTTTATAAAATTTTAATTTTTAAACCTTCATGATTAATCGAATTCTATATTTCTTTATCGTACAAGTAAAGGTACCCTAATTTTAAATGTATATATTATGACTGTCGATTTCAATTTATAGGTTATGTTTACTTCTAGACGCTGTCAAGTCTTCAGGCAGGGAGGTATTTTGAAATGCCTTTATTAACCCCCAGACTTGACCACATGGACTGGTTGTGGATATTTCCCTCCCTTATCCTTGGTCACAATTCATATTTACTACATATCGCTTAATCCAAATTACTTCACATATCAGAGATATTCTTACCTTGCATACGCCTCTTATTCCAATATATCTTGTATTCAGGATCTATCACATCTCAAAGCTTATCTCATTTCGTATATCAACTATAACAAAACTTTTTCATTACTTGTTCAAACTTATTGGACATTTTTCTAGGGTGAAACATCGCTATCTTAGAATAGCGTTTTCAACAACATAGTTTGCAGCCAATCAATTTATTCCCTATATTACATCAAAACACTTATATTTCTAGAATGAGATTGGTTCGCATGTTCCTTTCCCCCACTTTCAACTTACAATCTCTACCGTCATATTCAATTAGCAGACTATCCTTCATTGGGGTGCCAACTATCAGCATTTCGCCTAATGATATAGGCTTCACATATTTCACTAACTTATATGCAAATGATGATGATATGAATAAATGTTTAGTACCAGGATCAATTAAAATAATTGCTTCAATATTAACAATCAAGTTGGTACCTTACACCACATCAAATGAAGTATCAATAGTATCCTGGTCCAAGGAATACACTCGCCCTTATTCAACCGTCTATTTTCGTGGTAACTACCACACATCCAACACTGCCTATTAGCAGGTTGGGGTCCTCCAATCACAATATCCGTCTAAGCGCTGAAACTGGATACACTAGGGCTTACCAATCATCTTTCCCCATAACTTACTAACTCTAAATTTCCTACAAAATCGCCTCTTTCCTGCTTTGACATCTCTATTATCCATTATTTCCTTTTTGTCTCTATTTTTACCCTTATTGCCTTTCTCAAACTCAGAGGCATGCAATTCCTAATCTTATTCACGCACTGTGATCTGCACACTGCCTTATCGTAAATAGTGATATCTAATGGGCCAATCAAATTTGTTAGATGATCTGAGTCCTTCCATTAACTTTTAGACCTTCCGACTCTCACTGTCCACAATATCGATTCATACCTACCCTGGGATGTAATTTGAGATTCATACTCATCAATAGATTTGGTTTCCCTGAACTAAACTCATAAATTCATCTGTAACTTCCTCTGAGCAGTATTTAGGATATACTTTACCCGAAATGCATCCAGAATTATCTCTCATATCAGTCTTAGATGTCTAACTCTTAAAATGGGTAGAGCGAATTTCTACCAATGCTCTATCTCGCCCTCCAACATAAACGTATTTAAAAGTCACTTTCTCGATCGACATACACCGAAAGAATCCATACAACTTCGCTATCTCATTCACTCAGTCCTCAGTAACTATTGGTTTCTTTACTTTGCTAAATACCGGAGGGGTGTGGGAATCTCTATAGTCTGAGGCATCTGTTCAGGCTTTACCCTGCCTATCCTCAACTACCTGCATACTGAGTAAACAACTCCAAAATATTTTCTATAGTCCACTCCATCCTCGTGAAACGTGTCTCAATACTGTCTGGTCTCTTTATATGACCCTGTGGAGTATGCTTAACATCAGTTTCCACCTCAACCTCCTCATGAGTCTCATGGGTCGACTCAGCACGACTAGCAGGCTCAGAACTACCTCTACGACCTCTGCCTCGTGCTCTACCCCATCTACTGCGACTGGTGTTCGGTATAATGCCCAAATCCTGCATTCTCAACCATTTCATAGTTAAAACCCATCTTAATATACATGATTATATTTAACCAAGCACAATAACATGGGTATGTAATTTCCTAATTACTGACACTGACACACATCAGACCAATTTCGCTCTGATACCACCAATTGTCACGAACCCAACTACTCAAAATTCGGGATAATTTTTTTTCACTTTTTCTTTCATACTTACCTGTCCTCTGACCGTGACCACACTCCACTAACTATTGGGCTGTGCGTCAATGCCAGTCCCACCATTCATTTACAACTGTTTATAATGTCTATACATCCCCGAAAGTTACTTACAAACATGTTACTGTGCTATTCTCATTCAAATACAATATGTACAAGTGTATATACCTCAAAACGATAGGCAGCAGCGGATATCAGGAATGCGGTACTCAGTCATCTCAAAGTGTACTGAAAGAAATCTGTGTAGGAAAAATGAAAGGGGTGAGCACATTAAGCTCAGTAAGGTAATCCTACGAACAAGTAGGTAACCATACAACCTACATGAACGTGGTGCCATGCATAAACCACCCTTTCTCCACATAATTTGCAAATAAACTTTCATGCATACCCATATGCCACACAAATGAATGTCATGTAAAACCAGTTTACATCACGCATGAGTTTAAATAGCATGAAAAATAACTTTATGTAAGTTTCAGTTTAAAACTCAATTTCATTCTCATCAAAATCATATCTCAGTCAGGATCTAACCCCTCCCTCGGGTGATCCAGGCTCACACAAAAGTCTATAAAACATGATTCTCAAAACATCAAGTAATAACATGCAAGACTAGGCAATATATATAATATATCTCAGGAAAATAACCAGGACTATGGCCATATCCTCGTGATCCCACTACTATACGAATCATTTGTGCGGGGTCTTACCACTATCGGGAATCACCCCGGGTGGTAGGTCCTCTCGGCCAAAACGATGCCATTTCGGGGCCCTCACCGTCACCGGTATTCCTGGCCGTTTGGCCAACCGCTATCGGTACCAACAAAACCGGCTCGCCCTCTCAATCACGTCGGTACCCTCTGATCACACCCAGCTATCGTGGATTATCGGAATCGAGCCCCTTTTTCTCGTGGACTTTTCCTCCTCCGTTCGCCAGACTCTAGCGTCGATACGGCGCGTTGTCGGTGCCAGTAAAGTCGCCTGAAGCTCTTCTTCCTTCTCTGGCCCTCACTTGGCCTCATTGGTCACCGATAGTTCATCGGGGTTCTGTCACGCTCAGTCTCCATTTCGGTTTCACTGTTTCCAGATTTTGAGACTTTCCCAATTTTTGTCTCTTTTTTTATAATTTATTTTATTATTATATTCATTAAAATACTATATTTTTACCAAAATATCTAATAAACTATATATTTTATTATATAATTAATTTATTCAATTTATTTAATTTATTTTTCCTTTTTTTTGGTATATTTTCTCCGTATTATTTTTTTAGGATATTGTCCGAGTGAATTTTCGGTAAATCTTAATAATTTCAGATCTTGATCAATTGGACTCAAAATTTAATAAGTTTTCTTTTATTGATCAAGATTTCTCAAATCCATATTTTAATGAAATTTTCTTATCGAATTTATATCGGATTTTGGTCTTTTGACCTTTTTACCCTTCTACACGTTCGAGACCAATTTAGGTCAACTTTCCTTCTTGGACCCACTATAATTTCTCATTTAAATTTCGTATCTCTGTCCGGACAATTCAAATCTCATAAATTTAATTTGAAATTCCTTAACTGTCCGTTTTCAGATTTTACGTATGTTCGACTACTTCATTCATAGTTATATGATCAAAATCATACATCTTATGATTCCATTAACATATAAAATATCCATACAATGTGTGAATCATAAGGAAATACGATAAAAATTGGCTCTTACAGTATTAGTTGATCCGTCCAATATATAGGTTGTGATACAATGGGAAAGACCCAAGACGATTACAAAGATCCGCAGTTTCCTGGGATTAGTAGGTTATTACCGACGATTTATCAAGGGATTCTCTAAGCTGGCTACTCCGTTGACTCGTCACACTTGAAAGAATGTGACATTCGAGTGGGATGATAAATGTGAGAGTAGTTTCTATGAGCTAAAGCACAGACTGACCATCGCACCTATTCACGCCATACCCACCAGCTTAGGAGGTTATACAGTGTATACAGATGCCTCGGGACAAGGATTGGGTTGTGTGTTGATGTAGAACGGGAAGGTAGTAGCCTATGGATCCAGACAACTTAAGGATCATGAGAGGAACTACCTAACCCATGATTTAGAGTTGGCGGCCCTGGTATTTGCATTGAAAATATGGCGTCACTACTTGTACAGTGAGAAATTCCAGGTGTATACAAATCATAAGAGCCTCAGATATCTGTTTTCACAGAAAGAGTTAAATATAAGGCAGAGACAATGGATAGAGCTTCTAAAGGATTATGAGTGCGAGATACTGTACCATCCAGGAAAGGCTAATGTTGTGGCTGATGCCTTGAGTAGAAAGAGCCCCGAAATGGTATCGTACATGATGGTCAGGGAATATGAGCTGCTCGAACAATTTACTCACCTCAGGTTAGATATAAACCCTCTTGATATTGACAGAGATTGTGTGATAGCTAGCCTACGAGTGGAACCAATTGATCGGATACGCCTGGCTCAGCATGCCAATCTACTGTGTGAGGATCGTGTGAGTCAGATTCAGAGGGGTGATGTGGCCGATTTCTTAGTGAGTGATGATGGCCTACTGAGGTTTAGAGGCAGAATTTATGTTCCCGATGATCCAGAGTTAAAAAGATTGATTTTGACAGAAGCTCATTCATCGAGATACACATTGCATCTGAGGAGTAACAAGATGTATCAAGACCTCTGAAAAGTGTATTAGTGGTCAGGAATGAAAAAGGATATTACAGAGTTTGTGGCAAGATGTCTGATATGTCAGCAATTGAAGGTAGAACATCAGAAGCCTGCAGAGTTATTGTAGCCTCTACCAGTATCGACTTGGAAATAGGAGCATGTCACCATAGATTTCATCATAGGATTGTCGAGGACTAAGAGGAACCATGGTGTTGTCTGGGTAGTGGTTGACAGACTGACGAAATTCGCCCACTTTCTGGCGATGAAAGATATAGATACCTTGAGTAACTTAGCAGAGTGGTACGTACAGGAGATAGTGAGGCTACATGGTGTTCTAATTAGCATCATATCGGATAGGGATTCCCGCTTCACTTTTCACTTTTGGGAATAATTTCAGGAAGTTATGGGAATCTGATTGAGTTTCAGTACTACTTTCCATCCTCAGACCGATGGTCAATCAGAGAGAACCATCCAAACATTAGAGGACATGTTGAAAGTAAATGTTATGGATTTTAAAGGCTCTTGGGATGATCACCTACCATTAGCCAAATTTGCATACAACAATAGTTACCACTCGAGTATCGGGATGGCACCATATAAAACCTTGTACGGTAGAAGGTTTTGTTCCCCAATTGGTTAGGAAGAAGTGGGTGAAAGGGAAATTTTTGCTCCTGATTTGGTACAGCAAGCCTTTAAGGTTGTTCAACTGATATGTGAGAGATTGAAAATAGCTCAGAGCAAGTAGAAAAGTTATGCTGACATGAGACAGAGACCACTAGGGTTCACTGTAGGTGACTCAGTATTTTTGAAAGTCTCTCCCTCGAAAGGGATTATGAGGTCCGGTAAGAAGGGTAAGTTAAGCCCTCGTTATATCGGACTGTTTGAGATACTGGAGCGTGTGAGAGATAAGGCCTATAGGCTAGCATTGCCACCAGAGCTAGCAGGCATACATAATGTCTTCCATGTATCAATACTTCGGAAGTATCATCTAGATCCAACTCATGTGATTCGGTATGAGCCATTGGAGCTCAAAAATAATTTGTCATATGTAGAGAAACTGATCCGAATACTGGATAAGAAGGAAAAGGTGCTATGGAACAAGAAGATTTCGCTTATTAAAGTTCTCTAGCAGCACCATACTTCAGAGGAAGCTACTTAGGAATTAGAGAACTCTATACGGGAAAAGTACCCCCGACGTTTTGAAGAGTAACTTGGTTCTAATTTGGAGGACCAAATTTCTTAAAGGAGGGGAGGAATGTAAGACCCATATTTTTATATGTAACCCTTATGATTCCCCAAGTATACATTCGTTTATACAATATGAATTATAAGTGATGAAAGGTCCATAAATCTGATGTACACACTTGTTATATGGATTCGTGATGTACACGCAAGTTTTATTAAGTATGAATAATAAGAAATGAACCTTTTGAAGTGATAAAAGTGTATTGAATGCAATATGAGTGGTGGGGTAAATTTATATGAAGTTAGCTTTGAGAATTTGGGATGAAATTGGCTAAGTATGGCTGCAGAGGAAGGGGAGATCGATCTCCAATGCAAGGGAGATCAATCTTAAAGGCATTTTGAAGAAGGAAATTGATCCTCAGTTCAAGCCAGATCGATCTCATTAAGTCTCCACCAAGCCAGGATCGATCTCATTTTATCTTAGCAATGAGCATATCGATCTGTGAAGCTCTCAGCCTGGGTAAGATCGATCTCATGCTCTTGAATAGATAGATCTCTCAAGCGTGAAAACTGAAAGCAAGAAGGCTAAAAGCAGCAGCAAATCGATCCCTCACTAATGAAGATCGATCTCATCAAGTAATTTCTAGAAAACAAGACTGTTGAACTGCAATTCACAGGAGAAAATATTAAACATTTCCATTTTTGAGCAAAGTAACCTAGTTCTTACTCTCTAGACTATCAACACTTTCCATTGAGTTTGGAGAAAAGTTTATTACATCAAAGTTGTTCATAGAGTGGAGAAGAACAACATAGTTGGAAACTAGAGGTAGAATTGTTGAATCAAAGGAGAAAATGAGTTCTTCCTTAAAGTTGTGAAAAAGGAGAAAAGCTGAGATTGGTAAGATTTCTATGCACCAATCCCATATATGTTGATCTATATACTTGTATGAGTTGATTGGTATATAGATTTATGGTTGGAACATCCTAGATCATGCATAACCTTCCAAGACCTATAAATGGTTTAATGTGTCCAATTGAGGAGAGGACTAGTAGGCAGGGATTAAATGATGAACTAATCATGTATTGATGTTATTGGGTATGTAAGTATGCTTGTATAATGGTTTAATGAAGTTCATGTACTACAAACAAAAAGGGTTGAAAGTGAGTATATGAGGTATTCGATGAAATACTAAAATGAAATGAAATAATGAACTTAGGTTGTGTTTGGTTCGGGGGAAAAAAATTACCTTGGGAAAAAAAATTACCTTTTATCTAGGAAAAAAATTTTAAGGGGTAAATTCTAGGAAAAAAAATTTACTTCACATCAAAAAAAAAAATTTTGACTCAGGTAATCTAAAAATACCTCAGGATCCGAAGGTAATCATTTTACCCCAGATTTTCCCAAAATTGAGCACTGTACGTAAAATAAAATGACTGACAGGGAGGAAAATAATTGAACCAAACGGGAGAATCAAATGACGGAAAAAAAAAATTACGGGGGGAATTTTAAATTCCCCCCAACCAAATGCACCCTTAAGGTATTGTAAGTATAATACCAGTTTAATACGAATCGATAGACTCGAAGAGTTTGATGGATTCTTGAAAATGAGTTATATACTCGAAATTGACTTATGAAGGATAAAGTTTGATAATAGTGTGACGAGGCCAAATGAGATATAAATGGCCCAATGCATTGATTTGAATATCATGTAAGTGAAATGAAGTATATAATAATATACTGGTGTGTGTAATACACAATTTCAGCTCCAGAGGATATAATTGGAGTCGATAAGACGAATCACGAGAAGTAGAAATCGAAGGAAAGCGATTCAAGCGTGATTCAAGGTAAGGGACTTATGCGAGCTATTAAAGATAGCTATACGTATGTTTTCTCACCTGCTGTGTGCAAACATATGCAATAAATATATAGATATTGATATATCTAGGTGAAAACTACGTATGAGAATAAGTCTATAGTATGAGTTGCATAACTTCTATGATTGTTGTGAAAAGAGGTTCTACAAATGTTTTAGGAAAGAATGATAATAGACGGGCTCCCGGTTTAACCATTTGCATGAAATGTTTCTAACGTGTGATCGAAGGGAGATCTGCCCTCTCACTCATGACCATACATGGAACCCCTTCTATTTCTTTTCTGTATGAAATCATACTAGAGCATGAGAGGCAACGGTAGATTGACCACCCCTGCTCGCAAGTTATTTTCAAATGGATTTTTGAGAAAAACAAAAGAGTGCTCGATGCGTCGGGTGATACTGTGTGTTCCACTCGAGATGCTCACACTAGATTTTTGGAATCATGCTAGAGTATTATTGTGTGTCTTGCTCTGACTATGCTGGCATGTAATTTTCTAGTAATATCGTGCTCGATGCCTTAGGTATGTTGTGTGTCTCACACTGAGTTGCTCGCATGAGGTTTTCATGATTATGCTGTGTATTGAGTCAAACCTGTTAGAGCCGTCATGTATTGCTGTGTGTCTTGGATTGACCTGCTCACACGTGGTTTATGAATGTGATGTAATGAGTACAAAATTGTGATTGAGCCGTCGTGTATTGCTGTGTGTCTTGCACAAACCTGCTCGCACAAGATTTTGAGACAACGAAAATGGGTAATAAGGACCCATTGGAGCATGATGTGCCGTGAGCGTTAGCTATGGGGTACGATGTGCCGTTATTTGAGTATGAGCTGAAGGGATGGTTGATCCGCCTCCCCAAGCACAAGGTTCTAGCACACATAATCAGTATTGCCTGAAATCCGACTATTGCCATAAGTCTTTTATATCTGTGTGATATGACATTGTGACTACTGTGTGAGGTGACAGATGTTTTCCCTTGCTGTGTGTCTGGGGATATATTAACCCATAATTTATGTCTCAAATATATTGAATTGTTATGTGCAAAGTAATTTCAAAATGAGTATAGCGTGATTTCAAAGATGAACTGTGTGAATTGGAATATGCCATGTGATTCTGTGTGAAAATGCATATACCCATCTACCGAATTAATGGTTTCGCATTGATGGAAGTCGTTTTAAAGAACATGCATATTGTTTTATAAGAAAATGAACATATATGTATTTTAGCATGTAGATAGTGGCGTTATCTACTTGCTTTCATATTTTCCTTACTGAGTGTATTAGCTCACTCCTTTATTTCTCCTCCATAGATTCTGCGCATTAGTGAGTACACTGCAATCTTCCCTGCTATTGTGTTGCTCCGGTCATCCAGCAGTATAGAGAGGTATACATTCGAGATGAATAATTTTTGTATCCTGTAAATTAATGCACAGTAAAGTTTACATTTGTATTTTGGGGGATGTATACAATAGAAACTGATGTAAACGCTTCCGCACATATATATATAAGTCCAGTTTCTATTTTAATTCAATTGTATAAATTTATTTAAGTAAAAAATCGATGAGATATGAATTGGATGTTGACTCACAGCCCAACTGTAAGTGGTAAGATAAAGGTCACGGACTGGTAGAGATGGTCGTGACTTGGGGTCGTTACACAAAATTAGGCGATAAACACATAAGCTCAGTTTATTTAGCCTAAAATTCGATTTTTCGCTAGCTCTAGGAGATTGATTTTAAACAAAAACAATTACGACTTAAGTTCTTAATCGAGAAGTAGATTATTAAATTTAATCCATCAATTTGCAGCCTATTAAATTAAATTAACAATCATAGTAATATGCTATGGAAAACCTTATGTACTTAACCAATAATATATTGTTTAGATTATATTCTCACAACATCATGCAATCAAGATTTAATCAAGAAAACACACCAACCTATATAAACTTATACTATAAAGAAAATGCAAACCTATATAAACTAACAAATTCGACAAGTTATATATTATGAATGAACATGCCACAAGACTAAGACATGTTATATTAATGACATAATTGTAATATGCTACTAGATCATGCAATTAAACTAATCAAGAATCAAGAAACTAAAAATCTTAATTTATCATGAAAACAATCAATTTTAATATGTAGCTATGCAAAAGATTTAATTAACATGTAAAACAAACAATCTAGATGCTAAATATTATGAATCCTAGTTAAGTTAAGTAATAAAGAAAGCAAATAAGCCAGCAAACATGCAAAAAGAATGAAAACACAATTTAATATTAAGCAAGAACACAATAATTTTCGTAAAAATCTATGTACTAAACATGCAACTATATAATATTAAGTATAAGTATGAAATCGATAATGAAAAGAATGTAAGGGAATCAAACATGCAATAAAGGAATCAAAGAAATCAGTTTTATGAACTTAAACTAAGCAATCGCTTTATGGAATATTAAAGAACTAAGATTATGCAATATATCTATTTTTTAAATATTAAAAGATGAAGGAATAGATCATGATATGAAAGAATAAACTAAGCTTGCAATCGGTTTATGAAAAGAGAAAGAAATTGTAATGACCCAAATTTTCGTAGAATTTGGTTGAGATACAAATCGATATTAGATCAAATAGTGAAATCTAACAATCTCAATTAAATTTGTTCTACAAATAGTCACGTTCACATTCACCCAAGCACATCTCATCTACATTACTGTACTTACAAAAATTTTAGATACAAAAGAATTTCTTAAAACTGGGTATACCTTCGACGCAGAAATATACTCCATAAATCACAGCTGTGCGAAATGCCCTACTAATGGAAGCGGTCCAAGTTACCGATGGGCTCTGTGGAGGAAAGTAAGGGGTGAGCTCAACATGCTTAATAAGAAAAACCCCATAGCAGGTAGATAAATACACTACCTAAATATATATATATATGTATGTATCTGCCAAATCTGGAACATTTCACAAACTATACAAGTAGTTTCGCAAATTCATAGATACTAAAAACGGATTTCAGAAACCAAAACATATATCGATAGTAAAATTAGCTACTGAGGTAAATACAAAATTTCAGAGCTTTCAGTAGCAAAATAAATGGATTTCCAGATATCACAGTTCATGCAGGCAGTTCAAAAAATATTTCAAATATTCATAAAGCCACTGCCAGCTCTGAAAAATCAAAGTAAAAAAAAAAAAATCCATGGCAATTTCAGTATGAAAATAGAACTGAAATCAATACCGTTTTCTAAAACTTTAAGTAGCTTTTAAAAGCAATGAAGGTGTGGCACTTTGGTCCTACAAGATTCAAGATATGGCCCTCACGGTCTTTTATGCATTCAAATATTCAGTTCCATACGAAAATACAATCACACAGTCAATTCAGAAGTTCAAATAGATGAGATAAGGTAGACATGCTATATCAGACATCAGAAATGACAATTGGCCAATGTCGGTGACTCTGGACAATCACGTGCCAGGTGTGTTGGGATACCAATCATTGTGAAAGTGGTCAGTTACCTAAATGGATCACAGATCAAAATGTCCGAATACTAGAATCAGAATCAGAAATATGGTACATCGTACTCGCGTGCGTGTTGCATGGTACATCGTACTCCATGGACCATAGAAATAGATACAAAACAGACAGAACTGCAGCACTATTTAATTATCACCTTTATCTTAAATTAGTGCGAGTCAGACCGTACGACACATAATTTGCATGCGCTTAAGTACATCACATCAATATTTCTTTATAAACAAATCATTTTTCATTAAATCCCAAATAAATTCCATTTGTTTCTCAAAACAGTTCAAAATAAGCTTGTCTAGCCCCTCTTCGGATAAAATCCCAGAAAACAGTCTATGGAAATTTTTAAAATTCAAGACTTTCAATTTTAAACAGAATTCATGCCATATCAAAATCCATGCAAACCACTTAAATTCGATTGATAAAATTAGGTTGATCAACTAGGCTAAAACCTTTAATTTTCAAAGCCATAAAATTCACCCTAGATTCTTATGTAATTTTGGTACTGCGAAATTCAGCTTAAAATTTTATATCTACAAATATAGGGAAATTACGCATATTTATCTCTAGCAGCAACCTTACCTCGATGACCACCATAGTCCTCGATTGCCTCGACGTCGCGAGTCGGCGAGCCCGACCCTCCCGACTTATTTTCACCAAAAATTTCGAATAAATATTTTTGATCGCATTTTCCTCGGGTTTTCTCGATTTTCTCGATGCCTCTTATTCTATTTTTCAAGTAGTTATATATATATATATATATATATATCCTTATATATAAAAATATATCCAAAATCACCCGATTTGTTTTGAATTTGGCCTTCGCGCCAACTCCTTTTTCTTTTTTCTTTTTTCTTTCTCTTCTTCCTTCTCTAGTTTACGGTTTACTGGTTCCCCTCTCGCCACCCTTCTCCATCATCACAATTCTTCAATGCTGCCTTCTTCCTTATCTTTCTACGGCTTATCAACATCTCCTCTGCTTCCCGTCACCGCTCGACGTCAGTATCCTCCTATCACCCTCAGATCTAGCGCCTATGTTTATCTCCTCTGCTTGCCTCTGTTTCGTCACTTCAAGACGGTGTGATTTCCTCTTGATTCCCAATTCACTCTCGCTGCCTCAATTCTTTTAACTCTTCTATGATCCTTCCATGGTTAGTTCAGGTAGCCAATCCACAGAGCATATATTGGAGTTAGAAATCATGGGCGGACTTAGAGTTATTATGTGCTATATGTAAGACCCACAAATGTTTATGTATTCTTTATGATTTCATGATGTACAGACAAGTTACATTATATATGAATCATAAGAAATGAATATTTTTAAGTACTAAGTGTGACTAGAATGAAAAATGAGTATTGAAACAATTGAATATGAGTTTACCTTTGAAAATCTGGGAAACATTACAGTTGGAATGCTTCAGATTAAGGGCAGATCGATCTTAGTTAAAGGGAAGATCGATCCCATTGCCTCAAAACGTAATGCCAAAGTATTCTGTAAAAAGGAGATTGATCCCTCATTCATAACAGATTGATCTTAGAAGGATTATGGTTAGCAAGAATCGATCTCATGTTGCTTCTGCCTGGACAAGATCGATCTCTTCCCATAAGGCAGATCGATCTCGAATTACCTCTGATTAGAAAAGATCGATCTCTTCTCAAGGCCTGATCAATCTCTAAAGTCTTCTGCCTGGCAAAGATGGATCCTATCCCATAAGCAGATCGATCCCACAGCATGCATATCGCATTCTGAAGGAGTTTTAAAAAAAGGGGATATTGATCTCTCACCCTTGGAGATTGATCTCATAAGACCAAATTCTATAAAAACTCGACAGATAAGTCCTCTTCCACGAAACAACATAAATTCCTCTATTTTTAACAAAGTAACCTAGCTTTCTCACTCTAAAATCATCACCTTTCAATCAGATTTGAGAGAGATTCCTTTGAGTAAAAAGTTATTCCTAGTGAGGAAGAGAACAACATAGTCAAAGATTAGAAGCTGAAACTTTGGATTGAAGGAGCAAAGAGGCTTTCCCCAAATTTGGTAAAAAGGAGAAAAGTCAAGCTAGGTAAGATTTCAATACACCAACTTCAAGTATGTTAATTTAGACATTTTGATAAGTTGATTGGTGTATGTAATGTTGGCTAAAACAGTCCTGAACATGTTTAATCTTCCATGACCTAGAATGAGCATAGTGTGATAAAGTGAGAGAAAGTTAAGTAGGCATGAATATAATGATGATTTAAGTATGAATCGATGTTATTAAACATGTATACATGATTCTAAGATAGTTTTGTGAACCCCATACGTTGGAATAGATAATGATTAAAAATAAGCATCTGAGGTGTATGACGAAATGCCATAGTGAAAGAGATTAATGAACTTAAGGCATTGTGAGGTTAATACCAGATCAATACGAATCAGTAGAGTCGATGAGTCTAATAGATTCTTGAGAAATGAATTGTATAATTAAAATAGACTTAAGTGAGAGTGAGGTCTGATAAGATGTAACGAGGCCCAATTGGTGTAAAACGGGCCCAATGCATTGAATTGAACTTCATGCAAGTGAGAACTAAGTATATTACAATATACTGACATGAGAAGTAAATATTTGCAGCTCCTGAAGATATAATTGGAGCCGATTGGACGGATCACAAGAAGTGTAAATCAAGGAAAGTGATTCGAGCGTGATTTGAGGTAAAGAATTTATGCGAGCTATTAGAGATAGCTATACGTATATTTCTTACCTTCTGTGAGTAAATGACTACTATAGAGTATTTAGATATTGGAATATCTACGTGAAAGCTAAGCGGTAAGAAGAAGCTTATATGCATAAATTGCATGTCTTAATGTCTTTTATCGTGAGTAGATACTTGTGAATGTTATGTAAGTGTTTTGAGAAAGAGTAATAATAGACTAGCTCCCGATTTAACTATTTACCATAAAAATACATGTGTTTTTAAGTGAAAAGCATTTAACGAGTGATTGAAGAGAGATTGCCCTCTCACACATACTTAGTGAATGGAGTCATCTATTTCTTTTTTTTTTTGTGAACTTGTGCTAGAGCAAAAGTGGCAATGATAGATTTACTAGCCTTGCTCACACAATATTTTAAGAGGATTTTGAGAAAACCAAACGGTGCTAGAACTGAGTGTAAGCTATGTGATCCACTCGAGAGCTCGCTCCAGATTTTGGGAATCATGCTAGAGACATCGAGTACTGCTAAGTGATCTTACTCTGGCTATGCTCGCATGTGACTTCCTCGAGTTAAAGTGATTTTAAGCGAAAACGTGCTAGAGGCCTCAGGTATTGCTGTGTGATCATACGCTGAGTTGCTCGCACAAGATTTATAAGCTTTCTATGTGATGAGACAAAACCATGCTAGAGGCTTCAGGTATTGCTATGTGATCTTATGTTGAGTTGCTCGCACGAGGTTTTATAAGATTTTGTTGTATGATGAGTAAAACCGTGCTGGAGTCGTCGTGTATTGCTGAGTGATCTTGCACAGACCTACTCGCACGTGATTCTGAGACAATGGAAATGGGTGATAAGGGATCCACGGGAGCACGTTGTACCGTGAGTGTTAGCCACAGAGTACGATGTGCCGTGATATCTTAGTGATTCTTAATGGGCTGAAGGGATGGTTGATCAGCCTCCCCAAGCATGGGATTCCCGTACACCTGATCAGTGATTGCCTGGAATCCAGACAATGGCCATAAGTCCTTATTCTGTGTGATATAACATTTTGTCACTACTGTGTGAGGTGACATATGTCCCTTGTCGTGTGATACTGGGTGATATGATATCCTATCCTATGTCTCATGTATATTGATTTATTAAGTGATTTTGCTAAGTGTAAAGCATTTTCAAAGAGTATGTTGTGTGATTTGAAAAGAATATGCATATACCCATCTAGCGAATTAATGATTTTGTATTGATGGAAGTTATTTCAAAAGAATGCATATGTTTTATAAGGAAAATGAATGTATATATTTTAAGCATGTAGATAGTGTAGTTATCTACCTACTTTTGTATTTTCCTTATTGAGTGTGTTAGCTCACCCCCTTATTTCCTCCTTCACAGATTTTTCCTAGTAGTGAGTTTAGTACAGCGGTTCCTACTACCGTGTTCTCTAATTCTCCAGCAGTACAGAGGAATACATTTTTTAGAAAAAATTTTTGTATCCAGTAAAATAGTGCACAGTAAAGCTATCTTTTGTATAAAGGGATGTATATAATAGAAGCTGATGTAAACACTTTCGTATATATTTATATAAAAGTACAGTTTCTATTTCTTTAAATAAATTTATATTATAAAATGGATAAGATGTGGTTATGGATGTTGACTCACAACCTAACTGTTAGTAGTAAGTTAAGTCACAGGAAGAGGGTCGTGACACTGTACATGTGTACAAACTGGAGTAGCTGAGGGTTGGGAATGGGATTATTGGAGTTGCCTATTGAACCTTGCAAATGATACGAATCAGGTTGAAGTTGCTGGGATGAAGGTGCTGGCTGCTATTGCTTCCTGAAAGTCTCTTTTTGTCTGGAAAAAGAAACCCAAAAACAAAAAAAGGGAACATGCGCCCAGTTAGTTTCGACCTTATACCTAGTGTGGCTTCTTCACTCTTTTTCACTATCCTTCGCTCGAGTCTCTTGTCTTCTACTTCTCGTTTCCTTGCCAGGTCGTCCACTGGCTTCTTTCTCATTTCATTATCTTCCTCAAGCGGCCAAACACGTTCCTCTATTTTCCACATGTGAGACCCCGTATATGTATAATTGTATATATGTACCTAGAAATGTAAATGAAATCATAAGTATGGTGATATACTTGTAATGTGAAGTATATGTGATGTCAGTCCATTAGTTTAATGTATACACTTGCAATAAGTTGTGATTGTACGTACAAGTTGCATTATGTATGAATGTGAAGGAATAGACTTTGATATGTGATGAATGTGAGTAAAATGGATTATGAGTAGCGTGGTAAATGGAATGAAGATTGCATGAGTATGCACTTCCATTTAGTTTATATTATGTACCTTTGGGTATACAAAGATTCTACACAAGTTTTAAAGTGTATGAAGTATGAATGGATGTCATTTTCAAATCTTAAAGGTAATCGACTGAGAAAATGACTATGGCAGCAAATTAAGGATGTTTGGGTGTGAGTTGCTATAGAAAAACTACAGAAAATCTGGGAAATATGAAGGCCAAATCGATCTCATAGGATGAGAGATCGATCTGAAAGAGCCAGAATGCTTTTATTTGAGCAATGAAATAGAGCAGATCGATCTCCCATAGGGCTAGATCGATCTTCTAAACATTCTGTAATGAAAAGATCGATCCTCAAGCATACAGATCGATCTCCTTATCTCTTTGTTTGGAGCAGATCGATCTGTAGATCTCAAACTTCGACAGATCGGTCTGATGCTTAAAATGTCATGAAAAAGAGGGATTTAAAGGGGACTAGATCGATCTCCTCCAAGTTCAGATCGATCTCAGCAAGCTAATTTTATAAATAGGAGCAGTGAATCTGTAGATTTTGGGAAAACACTTCACCCTTTCCATTTCAACTCAAAAACCTAGCTTTCTCTCTCTAAATCCAACCATTTTCAATGAGATTTGAGGGAAGACTATTAGATGCAAAGTTGTACACATAAAAGAGAAGAACAACATAGTTTGGAGGCATTTCCCCATTTGTTGGATTAAGGAACAAGGGGCATTTGTATTTGGAGCAAAGAGGAAATCCAAAGAGTTGAGTTTCTAAAACACCAAATTAAGTACATTGTTAAGCTATTGATGTTTGGGGTTGATTAGAGAGCTTAGTATTGTTAAAAACTATCTAAAATTCATTGGAATGATTATGACTTAGAAATGGTCTAGTCTGAGAAAGTGGAAAAGTAGAGGTATTAATGATGAATGAGTTATCTTAAGGTGATAATGGTCTTATAAGTATGATTTAAGATGTTGGTAGTGAATAAATGGTGAAATTTACCAAAAGTGGTAAAATGTGGATTAAGGCATTGGTAAATGCATAGATGAATTATATTGACTAGTGAAGTCAAAATGCAAGTTAAGAGCATTAACTCAAGTGTTTGATGAATGAATCGCAACTCTTGAGGATACACCAGAGCAAGACGAGCTAAGAGTGCAAGAGACTAAGAGGAGGAAAGTCACATTCAAGTAAATCGAGGTAAGGGAATTGTGTGGACTCTTAGAGATATCTGTGCGCAATTTAGGCGCTTAAATGCTTTGATAGAATGCATGAGATTTTAGGAAATGAAATTGGATGATTGAAGGGCAAAAGTTAGGTGTTTGATAAATATGCATGAAAACAAAAGCATACTGTTTTGAAAATCATGTTTTATTGCTTTTTAGCTAATGATGTTGTAGGTTGGCTGACATTTGAAATGATTTGCAAAATAAATGAGTTGTTTTGGTTTTGTTAACCATATTTTGCAAAGAATTGAGCCACCTACATGGTTTTCGTGAGAATGAAAGCGTGCTAGAGTATAACTCGCACGAGATTTGATGTGAGTGCTGGAGCTTAGCTTGCACTAGTTTTCACATGGATTTTTATACTGGTTTTGGCATGTGCTGGAGCATAGCTCACATTAGATGCCCACCTTACCTGTTGCCGTGCTTGGAGCTTTGGGTAGACTGGGTGTCACACCGATTAAATAGGCTCGCACGTGCATTATTTTGACATGTTGATAGCCGTGTTAGGAGCTTCGGTAGACAAGAGGTCGTACCGATGAAATAGGCTCACACATGCATTTTTGGAGATATGGCGTGATATGATGTGTTGATTGGGTCCATAGAGTATGTTGTACCGTGCAGGTAGCATGGAGTACGATGTACCGTGTTGAGATGTGATATGTTGTCTTCGGATGAGATCTGCTATGGACCGATGGGTAAGATTTGACCCACCTCCTGTGTAGACGCAGATAGTGGTGATATCCTACACACTTGATTCGTGTAGCCGGTATCACAGGTTATAGCCATAGGCCTAGAGGTTATTTCCCTTATTGTATTGCCTATCTCACATGTCCATTGCTTTGAGAATAAATCCATGTTTGAAATGGTTGTGGGTCAGGATAGTCCGAGGGAGGAACCGAATCCTGACTAGAGTTGAAGTGTTTTGACATGAAAGTATGTTAATGGTTTTTAAAGTGCACTGATGCATGATGTTTAATGGCATGCTTTACTTATGAAATACGCATGATGATTAATGCCATGCCTTACTTGTGAAATATACATGATGGTTAATGCCATGCTTTGAATTGAATTATGCACTGGATTTTAATAGCATGAATGCTTTACATACCATTAACACAATCATACACTCATGGTTTGAAATAAAATTATGAACTAAATGCTTTTGAGCATGGCATCACGATCACGTAGATAGTGCAGTATCTACTTGTTCGCATGATTGCCTTACTTAGAGTATGGTTTGCTCACCCCCCTTATTTTCCCCTCTCTATAGAGATTTGAGTATAGATTGAGAGTGACTGGAGGTGTTCCCTTTTGGTATCCACTGCATCCCATCGCTAAAGGTATACACACTTGAATTATTTTGTATCTAACCTAGACATGGCACAGTAGCATTTTGTATGTAAACATTGGGGATGTAAAGCAATGTAAATACTAGTAAACGGTAACTCTGATATATGCATAAAAGTGTTTACTTTTGAAATTTTATTGCAAATTGTTATGGATGGATGAGGTAGACATTGACACACAGCCCAACCATTGAGTGTGTAGCTGATCACGATCGAGGTAAGGATGATTAATGAACAACGCATGAAAATGCGAAAAAAAAAATTTGTACGTATTTTGGTAAGTTTGAGGGTCGTGACACCACAGCCTTTATCTTCACCCTTTCTTTGAAGTAATAAGGAATTATGAGTCTGCTTTTATTCCTTTCCATCATGCAGACTCGTCATCATCGTTTCCTTATATAATATTTATATATGAATACTTCATTTGTCACCTATTAGTACAGGCAGTACGGGTAGCCTTCATTTCCCCTGGTTTCTCACATGGGTCCTTCGGTCCCTAACAGTCCCTCAGGATTTCCTTAGTATTTCCTCACCCAGACTGACCCTTCTACTCCTAAGAGTTTGTGCACATCTACAGCCTACCATCCAATCTTCTTACCTTCTCCAACAACTACAGCTACAAATAGCAAGTCACGAGCCTATTGTAAATCAATAGTCTTGGCTTCCCTGTAGCTACTGTGTTTGCTTTTCAGACTCCGTTACCTGCTTGCTATCAATAGTCACGGGACCTCTCCACCACTTCTACTCTTTCCATCCAACAACTATCCATTCTTATGTATTCCCCTTGAATATATAAGTATATTATATACAATGCATTCCTTACCTAAACTGCCAAAGGGACTATCAGAATTAGCTTCATTTTTAGAAGCCAATCCTCGGGTTTCCTGCACCCACATATGTTTATATGTAAGTCTTTGTGCATACGTATTTTATGTATACTTATATGTACATGCCTATAACCTCACATGTATATCTTTACACATCCATTCATATACTTAATTAAATTCTTATTTATTTATTTATTCATTTAGTTACTTATTTATTGATTTATTTATTTCTCAATTCTAGGTAACACTCCGTCACGTATATATGTATATTAATATATAAAAATTTTGTTAATCACCCTCGTATTAGTCAAAGTCACTCATATTAAGATTAAGATATAATTTGTTTTTAATTAACCACATTCAGGCATAATTTAATCACAATCGGTATCACCCATAGTTATTTATTCTTAGGATTAATACATTTTAATTGCATTAATTCTTCCAAGTCTCACATTGGAAAAAATAAAATTTAAATCCTTGACTAATGGAAATGAAATCTTTAACCTTGATGATTAAATCACTAATCATGGGTAAAACCAAGTGTGTAAAATTTATGGTGTTTACATTCTCCCCACTTTAGGAAATTTGGTCCCCAAATTTAAAAGTACTTTGTCCTTAAACAAATATGGATATCTCTTTCGCATTAAGCTGTCCAAATTCTTATGTGGTCTCCTCCAAAGTATGATACTGCTCCTGAACTTGGCCAGAGGGACCATCTTAGACTGCAATACTTCCTATTTTTTGTCCGGTATCCAAATCAGCTTCTTTATATACGTTGTATCCTCTTTCAATTCCAGTGGTTCATACCTAGTCATAGGGATCGAATCCGGATGATATTTTAATGCATCGAAATGTGAAAGACAATATGGATATTTAATAATTCCAGCGATAATGCAAATCTGTAAGCTTTATCTCACACTCAGTTTAAGATCTCGAAAGGTCCAATATAATCGAGGACTTAACTTTCCTTTCTCTCCAAATCTCATTATACCTTTGGTCAGTCTAACTCTCATTTGCCTGCTTTGAGCTGTTTTTGGTTTCCCACAACTTAATTGTACTTCCTCAGAAGCTTGTTGAACCAAATCGAAAACAATTTTCTTCCTTTCACCCACTTCTCCCATCTAATCGGTGAATGATATTTTTAGCCATATTACGCTTCGTACGGTGCCATTCCGATACTTAAGTGGTATCTGATATTATATATAAACTCTGTTAATGGCAAATGGTCCTTCCAAGAGCCTTAAAATCTTGGGTACATGCTCTCAATTCCAAATTGGCATGGGTAAAAGTTGTAGGTAACCTCATAGGCTTTCGGGTACTCTACTTTAGTCTGCTGACATTCAGTCACTAGTTTCAACTACGTCTCTTATCGTACATGGTTATCAAAATACCTTCAGGGAATTTTTGATAAATCATACTATTCTCCGGATATAAAGTATCCCTTGAGGAATGAGTTCCTCGTAGAATCTTCTTCTTCAATCGCGAATCATCGAGTACACATATTCTATCTTTAACCTCAATAAACCATCAATACCAATACCAAGATCGGTTATAGAACCCATCTAGATCTTACTAGCCACATCAGTATGATACTTATCATTACGCTGATCATGTTCAATTCGATTCAATCAAGTCCAGTTTTTTAACTCTCAGGCTAGCCACCATATAATGAATGTTAGTATCAGGAAAGGACCACATTCGAGTTGAGGTCCATCAACAATTCAATAACTCATGTCCCTGACCAATATATATATAACGCCATCCTGAAATCGCTTCTGCTCAAAGTACTAACCTTAGTCATTTCCTTTTTCTTGTATTAGACGGCTTTGGTGAAATTTAATATTTAAACCTTCATGATCAGTAGAATTCTATAATTCTTTGCTGCACAAGTAATGGTATCATGACTTCAACACGAATATTATGACTGTCAATTTCAATTTATGGGTTATGGTTACTTCTAGACGCTGATAAGTCTCTCATGCGGAGAGGTATTTTGAAATACTTTTATTAGCCATTAGACCTGACCACATAACTTATCGCAAGTAGGATAAGTTATGAATATAAGGGTTCCAGGTTCAGCCTTAATCAAAAGTAGGATACCAAAACTTATCACAATTTCACATTTATCCTTTAGTCACAACTCATTCGTTTTCGGTTCAGAACACTTGATCCTAATCATTTCACATACCAGATATTTTCTTACCTTGCATACATCTCTTATTCCTATATAACTTGTATTCAGGATTTATCCCATTTCAACATTTATTTCATTTTGTATATCAATTATAATGAAACCTTTTTCTTTATTCGAATTAAGTCTCACATCCCAAAACATTAGCACACCTAAATTTCAATCCTTAGATCCGAAACGTACTTCATACTCCAAAGTCTCTTTATATCTCAAAAATTTGAATCTTCTTAACAGTTTTGGGTTTTTCCCTCTGATTTATAATCCTTGTTTGGGGGAATCCAATTGACACCCATTCTTAATACAACGTGACCCAGAAGACCCCGGGTCTCCTTAAAACTTAACGTCAGTACACTCCAAAGTGGATCACCTGGTTTGATAATCTCCTTTTCATGTAATCCTTGTAATTTCTTTTTCAACATTTCTAATTCAATCAAAGCCACTGAGTACAATGGTCTGAATAATTAATTCGATACCAGGTGCTAAATCAATTTTAGAACTTCACCTTTCAATTTAGTGGGAACTTTGATAGATCATCCGAATACGTGTCGGAAATACCTCTGTCTATTAGGGTGTCTCTTTACTCCAAACACGCCCTATCTTTATCAATCATAAAAGCAGTGTGACCTCGAAGATATACATTTCATATCATTACAGTTGCACCTTGCACATTACTTCCTAAAAATAACATCAAATGGAGCTATCTTAGCTCAGTTGAGGATCCCAGTGTCTCATTTGAGTTTCTTAACCTCTTTTATTTCACATCTCCGCGTATTCGGATTATACTTCTTCAAAAATTATAAAATAATTTCATATTCATTCTCAGATTTGTTTCCTTATGTCCAATTCACTCATTTCATCTATAATTGCCACTTAATTTCATTCAGAATGTGCTGCCGCCTAAGGGCCTTCAAAAATATATCCCATGTAATTCTCTGATGTCAGCTCTCAGATTAATTCGGGGCACTTCCCTCCAAGCTCGACTTCCCATTTCGATGTTGATGCCACTAATGCTACTTTTTTTATTATAGTGCACTTCACAAGTTCGTATAACTACCCCTCAATTCCTTATCACAAAGTTGCAAAAGCAACTTTCTCGATAGAGTTACTTCTGAAATCATTAAGTTTTTCTATCCCATTCATCCAACCCTCTGAATCACTAAATTCTTAGCCTTATTGAAAAACAGAGGCTTAAACTCCTAAAATTGGCCTCAGTCTATTAAGTTCATAGTCATACTCTAAGAATCCATGTAAGTTTTCCAATTTTATTTTCCAGTTTTCCATTAAAATTGGATTCTTGACTCCAGTATGTAATAACCTACTATCTTCCGAAATTAGCTCGGTCTTTCTCTCAATCACACCTCAATCATTATCATTGTCCCGCTATCACTTGATCAAACAATGCCATCATTGCTTCCATGTCCCACTCAAATCTTATGAAACGGACTCCAAAATTTCCAATGAAACTATAAAGTGTACACTCAGACGAGGGTTCACTACACCTCTCGGGCCTATCTCTACGGCCTTGAGGAATGGTTCATTTCCATCTGCTAATATGGCTGTAATACCAATCAACCATATCTATCAGTTTTCCTTCATTCATTGACACAATTTCAATAAAACACAGCTAGATATACCTGTTTATATCTAATTAATGTACAGTAACGCTGGGGATGTGAACTTTCTAAGTCTTTTTCACTTTTAATATCGACTCGTATCAGGCCAACCTTGCTCTGATACCAACTTCTATAACGACCCAAATTTCCACACAATTTGGTTTGGCTACAAGTCGATATTAGATCAAATAGTGAAATTTAATAGTCTCAATTAAATTTCTTCTACAAATAGTCATGTTCACATTCCCCCAAGCACATCTCATCTACATTACTGTACTTACAAAAATTTTAGATACAAAAAAATTTCTTAAAACTGGGTATACCTTCGACGCAGAAATATACTCTACAGAATCACAGTTGTGTGAAATGCCCTACTAACGGAAGCGGTCCAAGTTACTAATGGGCTTTGGGAGGAAAGTAAGGGGTGAGCTCAACATGCTCAATAAGGAAAGCCCCATAGCAGGTAGATAAATACACTACCTAAATATATATATATATATATATATGTATCTGCCAAATCCAGAACATTTCACAAAATATACAAGTAGTTCAACAAATTTACAGATAAAAAACACGAATTTTAGAAACCAGAACATATATCGATAGTAAAATTAGCTACTAAGGTAAATACAGAAATTTCAGAGCTTCCAGTAGCAAAATAAAAAATTTTTTAGAGATCACAGTTCATGCAGGCAATTCAGAAAATATTTCAAATATTCACAGAGGTGCCAGTTCCAAAAAATCAAAGTTGGAAAAATCTATGGCAATTTCAGTATGAAAATGGAACTAAAATCAATACCATTTTCTAAAACTTTAAACAACTTTCAAAAGCAATGACGGTGTGGTACTTTGGTCCTGCAAGATTCAAGAGGTGGCCTATACGATCTTTTATGCATTAAAATATTCAGTTCCATACGAAAATACAATCACAAAGTCAATTCAGAAGTTTAAATCAAAAAGACAAAGCATACATGTTATATCAGATATAAAAAATGACAATTGGCTAATCTCGGTGACTCCGGGCAATCACGGGCCAGGTGTGCTGAGATGTCAATCGCTGTGAGAGTGGTAAGTTACCTAAAAGGCTCACAGATCAGAATGTTCGAAGGCCAGAATTAGAATTAGAAACACGGTACATCGTACTTGCGTGCGTGCTACTTGGTATATCGTACTTCGTGGACCACAGAAACAGATACAGAACTGACAGAAGTGTAGCATGATTTAATTATCGCCTTTGTCTCAAATTAGTGCTAGTCGGACTGTACGACACACAGTCTGCACGCGCTCAAGTACATCACATCAGTATTTCTTTATAAACATATCATTTTTCCTTAAATCACATATAAATTCCATTTATTTCTCGAAACATGTCAAAATAAGCTTGTTTAGCCCCTTTTCGGATAAAATCTCAAAAAACAGTCTATGAAAATCTTAAAATTTTGAGATTTTTGTTTTAAACATAATTCATACCATATCAGAATCCATGCAAACCACTTTAATTCAACCGGTAAAATTAGACTGATCAACCAGGCTAAAACCTCTAATTTTCAGAGCCATGAAATTCACCCTAGATTTTTATGTAATTTCAGTACTGCAAAATTCGGCCTAAAATTTTATATCTACAAATATACCAAAATTACGAATATTTATCTCTAGCAGTAATGAGAATTTTCATTACCTCGATGACTATCTATAATCCTCGGTTGCCTCGACATTTTAAGTCGGCGAGCTCGGCCCTCCCGGCTTATTTTCACCGAAAATTTTGAATAAATATTTTCGATCGCTTTTCCCTCGGGTTTTCTCAATTTTCTCGATGCCTCTTATTCTATTTTTCAATTAGTTTTATTTATATATAAATATCCTTATATATACTTAATTATATGAAAATAGAATTATTTATACTTAATTTCTTAATTAACTATTTTAATCCCATATTATTTTATTAATTATCCCGTCATTTTAATAAAAATTCTCATGCTTGCAAATAAATTAAATCTAAATGAATTTCAGTCATTTCAGTAGAAAATGGACTGAAAATAAGCTAAAAAGGAGATTGAACCACTACCATTTTCGTCTTGTAGCATGAGTCACTATTCTTCTTAACACATGTGATGCCAAGTGTCCATATTTTATTCACCTTTGAAGGATAAGATCAAAGGACACCTTGGCCACCTCATGGAAGACACAAGCCATGCCACCTTGCACATCCAACTGGACAAGAAGACAAATGACATGGAAATATCTTCTCTAAAAGCTAATGGTGTGAAGACAAGTGGCCAAACAATGCCAACTCATCTAGGATTAAAATTTTCCTTTGTACCCCTATTATGATGTGTATAAAAAGAAAAAGATGAGACAATTTTACCAAGTAGTTTTTAGAGTTTTTTTTTTTTTAGTCTAGTTTTTTTCAAGTAAGCTATTAGGTTTTAGGTAGTTTTTATATATTGTCTTTAAGTGGTTTTTAAGTTTTTCACGTTAGGAGGGTAGGAGCCACCATTGTTCTCGGGTTGGCAAGTTTACAACTCCAATTTTTTTTGGCACATTTTAAGCTTCTTGAATGAAAAGCTTTTATTTTTGTTTTTACTATTTTTTCCTTTACTACTGTGTTTACATTTTCGTTACTGTTCAATTGGAAGGCTGGTGATAGCAGCCCTTCTTCCTCACCGTTTTTTGTAATTTTCATCTTCATTGTTATTCCTAGTTTAGGAGTAGCGTAGAATGTTTGATTTTTGGCAGCTTTAGCTTAGGTTTAAAGGAGGAGAAGACTTGTTGAGTGACGCATCCAGAATTATGCCTTGCTTTGTAAGGATTTTTGCATTGCATTCTTTAATTTCTGTTTTGGTTTTCTAGACTATTTGCGAGATTTCTTGCCTACGTGTGACACGCCCTAAACGTATTACCGCAAGTGCACGGGTCGTACAAGTAATAATGGGATTTTGAGTCCCGAGTTATCGTCCCTCAGAGAAGTTGACTAGCCTAATCAACTACCGATTAATCTTACCCTAAGTATATTCTAGCAAATTATAAAATTAAGGTGGGTGATCTACTAAGTCTAAAATTAAAATTACTGAAAAGTAATAAAATAATAAAAACTAAATAAAACCGAGCAAAATTACTTACAGTGCTCCACGCAATTAAAATAAAAAACCTACAAAAATAATTAAAACAATTAAACCTAATTAACGCAATTAAAATAAAATGCAATTATAATAAAGCAATAAAATTAAACTACAATTAAACTAACCTAAAATGCGATTTTAAACTACTTAATCAAAATGCAATTTAAACTAAACTAAAACTTAATGAAAATAAAGACTAAATTAAAAATGCATGAAACAGATTTAATCTAAATTAACTCTAAATGCATCTAAACTAAAATAAAATCCTAAAACATTTAATATAAAATTAACTACTAACTAAAAATTAACACTACAAATTAACATGCAAAAATAATAAAACTAACCTACCATTATAATTGACTAAACTAACTAACTAACAACTAACAAATGCATGAAAATGGATTAATTGCTACAATGCACTAGCCAAACAAGCCTTAACCAATTTAAATCAACAAAGAAATCCATCCATTCACTGTTCACGTCTTTCACATTTTCATTTTCAGGAGATGACCTCAGGTTGGTTGTCTCTAGGCGTGTTCAGCTGCTGTCCTCGGTCTGACTCTCACCAACCCTGCTCGGTTTCATGTGCTTCCTTCTTCTCTGCCCATACGTCTGGCTGCCAACTGTCCCAACACCAGCTCCATGCATAAATCGTGCACGTTCCCTTCTCCAGGCGTTGTCTTGCCCACTGCTGCACGTTCTGGTCTGCTTCTCGATCTGGCCATGCAACTGCTCTCGGTTCCAGCTTTGCTCTCCAGTCCAGACCTCTACTGCTCTGCAAGCTTTCCTGTTGGCATGCCTGCATACTGCTGCTGCTATGCTATGCCTCGCATGTTCAGCTCAATGTCTCGGCTTGCACAATAGTTGCTGATTCTAAATAGGGGGGAACAGAGGAATGAATTCTGGTTTTCGGTTCCTTGCAACCTCATAATAACAATGCTATAAACCAAAAAACATGCTTATAACAAAAGCTTAGGACAGCAAACAACAATGACGTAGGTTACTTAGACTGAAACCGAAAGGAAAGGCTGTGATGCTCTGCTCTTTGAAAACCATGAGGCTGTCTACCAGCTACTGCAAAGCCTTGGGTAGGTGTTGTTCCGACCAGCAACCAGCAACACTCTTGCTTCTACCTAGCCTTCACAACACCACAAAACAAAGAGGCCGAGACATACACAAACAACACAAGAAAGATTCTACACAGCAAATAAAAAAAACATAAGGAAACACCCAGTAAATGTAAAGTGAATGATTCGGAAACAACTAACTAAATGATCCTCAAGCAAATGGATGCAATGGAACAAAGGGAGAATGCTTAGCCACTGTCACCAGCTATATACTTTCTCTCACAATACTCGGTTGCCCCATTGAAATCATAAGTCTGAATCAAAATGGAAGAATGAAACCACATACTAAGCAACCCACGGATAAGAACTAAAAAAAATTTTAAACCTTTCATGAAAACCGAGAATGAGAAAAATAAAGGATTGGAATTTTAACAAAACCAAGAAGAAGAGAAATAGAAATGGTAACTAATCATTAATGAAAAAATAAATAAATCAAAGAACTAGAAATGAACACAAGTTTTTTCATGAAAATGAAAGTTAACATGAATAGTAACTAACTATAGTGGCTAACGAAAATTGTAAAGTAAAAAAAATATATACTAGAAAGGAAATAACTCTAAAAACTACTCTACCTACACTACTCCTACTCCTAAATTACATTTTTTTTTCAATTGTCATCCATGTCTTATTTATACACAAAGAAGGGGTATAATTGTAATTTCGACATCCTAGATGAGTTGGCAATTTTTTTTGGCCACTTGTCTTCACACCATTGGCTCCTTGAAAAGATATTTCCATGTCATCGGTTTTCTTATCCAATTGGATGTGCTAGGTGGCATGGCTCGTGTTGTCCGCATGGCTCAATCTCGATTTTAGCCCAATTTCGATCCATTTTCTACCTAAATATTCAAAATTCATCCAGATTTAATTCATCTGCAAACATGAGAATTTTAATTAAATAAAGGGGATAATTAACAAAATAAATTGAGGATTTAAATAATTAATTAGGAAATTAAGCACAAATAATTCTAAAAATATAGAATTATCAACGTGACAGGAAGGTAGTTCTCTCCTTTACTATTTCATTTACTTTAACTCTTGATTACAACATTAATATATTTTCTATTTTAAGTCTTTTTCATGTTTTGTTTTCTTTTTATTTTTTTTAGTCTACTTAATAATTTTCTACACTTCCTTTCTTAATGTTTTTCTTAATCATATATTGCACCGGATCTTCCATCTTATGCCTTCATGTTTTTTTTATCTATTGCATCTCTATATTTATTTTTAATTCACTGATCTACGGTTGGGTTCTTTGGTAGTTGCTCGAGTCTTTTGTGCTTCACGTCTTCGGTTCCCCTCTGTTTTCTGCATTTATTTTTGTTTTCCTATGTTGGTTTCTACACAATATCTGGATGTGAAAGAGGTGGTTGTAGGCAGAGGTGCGTAACATAGAACCGTGGCTTTATCTTATACTTACAGCCATTATCTTCCTGTGTTCTGCTCTGTTTCTTGTCTTCTATACTGTTCTGCAAGCTTCCTTCCGGAGTTGAGTTGCTAAAACCTACTACATTTCTATAAGTTGCTGGGTTGTAGAACTAGCAGGAGCTAGAGGTCATTGTAGGGACCGTGTATGGCTATTTTCCTACACTTGACGTAACTGACGCTGCTAATGACCCGATTTGCGTGAAGTTTTTGTTGCTGCAAGGGGCTTATGTAGCTAGTGATAATTGAGCAGAAAGGCGTTGTTGGATTTGCTGGTGTCGTGGTTTGTGCTGAAGCAGCTGCAGGACGCATGTGTAGGAATTTTGGTACTGAGGGCAGAGACGCATGACAGTAGCTGATTTCTCTTCACACTGTTTACTACACCTTTCATTCTTAGCTTTTATTACTTTAGGATTTAGATTAGTTCTTACAACAATATTCATATACCAAAACTTATGTTTTGAATTCCCGTGTTACTGCACATCCTTTAGGTTCTTCCTCAGTTTAAGAGTGTCTTAGTTTTACTTTTTTTGAAGTTCCAGTTTTCATTCAAATTTGCTGTTAAACAACTTTAATTTTATTAAAATTTTTATATGTCCAGTTTTAGTTCCTGATCTATTCTGTTTTATTAAGGTCGCCTTTGCTTCAAGTTTCTTCTGTTTTTCTACTTTCTTTTATTGTTTCTATTCCATCTTTAGCTTAAGGCATGATTTAGGTTTAATTTACTCAAGTTAGTCTTGTGAGGTTCTGTAAGATCTGAGAATTTTATATATATCTAAATTATGTAACGAGAACATGAAGTGTAATTGACTAAGCTAAATATGATGTACTCATTCATTGAGATGGTATGGAATGAGATCTTTAAGTGATGAATGAGTTATGAATGAGAATTTAATTAAAGGAGTAAACTATGGCCATTATATGTGGAGCTTTTATGTTAAGTGTGAAACTATGAGGCCAGATCGATCTCAGAGAAGAGAGGATCGATCTGGTAGGCCAAAGTAACAAGGAATGAGGAAAATTAAGTGAGCAGATCGATCTCCAATAGAAGAGGATCGATCTCCTTATGATTATGTAATGAAGAGATTGATCTCATGAGGAAGAAATCGATCTCATGAAGCATTCTGTAAGGAGAAGATCGATCTCCTTAAGGAGCAGATCGATCTCGTGAAGCATTCTGTAAACTAGAGATCGATCTCATAATTGGAGCAGATTGATCTCATAAACCCATTAAGAGATCGATCTCATCCCCCGATAGATCAATCTCCTAAGCATAAAATTACCCCAAAACGTTCCCAAATTCAAATGCAGATCGATCTCCTACCCTCCGTCTATAAAAAGACCCATGTGTTTTCCTACATTTCAACTTTTCTCTCTCTTCCAAACCTCCATTTTAGCCGAGCCCTAGCTTTCTCTCACTTCTAAAGTCCCAATTTTTGTCCAAATCAAAGGTTGAAGCAAGAAGGAAAGTTGCTCCTCATCCAAAGGAGAACAACATACTTGCAAATTGAAAGATGGATTGAATCGAGGCAAGAGTTGAGCACTCCACAAGTTTGGGTAAATTCTAAACTTTGATATTGGATTTTAACTTGATTTTTGGTGATTATGGTTGTAGGCATTGTGATAAAATAACTAGGAAATGATTAAGGATTGCTGAAACTATGATTTTGTTGGAGTAAAGGTAACGTTGGCAATTTATGGTAATTTTGGGAATTATGGCTATGAATTGGAATTAGGACAATAAGGTGAATTTAGCATGGAATATGGTGTGACAAATGTAGAAT
Source organism: Firmiana major (assembly GCA_033439115.1). Classification (NCBI taxonomy): domain Eukaryota; kingdom Viridiplantae; phylum Streptophyta; class Magnoliopsida; order Malvales; family Malvaceae; genus Firmiana; species Firmiana major. Next base: position 36,639,002 of record CM065898.1, read on the forward strand.
TCTGAGATGTAGTGGATGAGAATGTGAATTATGATAGAGTTGTGATAATTGAGTTATTTGAGATGTTAATGAGAATATGAGCAAATGTGTGCTCAATAATGTGATTGAGTTAGGTTATTGATGTTTTTACATCGTTTGCATAGCTCAGGAGTTTCGAAGAGGAATGTGAGACTAGTCCATGATACGGGGGAACGATTGCACTATACGAGGTGCAAAGAGGTAAAGGAAAAACTTAAACTCATATGTGTATGTGTTTTGATGTTAATTGTAGCATGAAAAGTGATTTGAGTAAACAAGCATGTTTTTATGAGTTGTGAATGAGTAGTGCACACAATTTTATAGCCGGTCGGGGCCCAACTTTTATGAGTTATAAACTGTGCACAAAACGTTTTTACAAACGTTTTATGTTTAAAACCTGAAAAGAGATTTGGACTCTACGTTAAGGCGTTCTGAGATTGAGAAATGTGTGCGTGGTTTTGCCGGTTGGAACTAGGTTTTAACATGTTTTGTGTTGAGTACACAAATGTCTTAAATGAGATTTATGAGAGAAAACCATTAAGAGCTCTACATGAATGCAAAACGTTTTATATGATAATGGCTAATGATTGAGACTTAGGCATGTCATGTTGAATACACATCAGGCATTGCTTTGGTAGCATGTAAAGCTGATATTATTCCTTACTTTGGTAGCATTGAGAGGCATTACTTTGGTAGCATGTAAGTCTAATATCCCTCCATTTTGGTAACGAGAGATGCCTCTGTTTTGGTAATGAGAGATGCCTCTGTTTTGGTAACGTGAGTTGACCCCCGTTTTGGTAATGCTGGGTGGCCTTGTTTTGGTAGCATGTAAGACCGATAGTATGCATGAAGAGAGGCATCTCTTTGGTAGCATGTAAGGCTGGGCCTTGTTTTGGTAATGCGTAAGTCCAATATACCATGTACACGACCTTATTATCGACATTTTCCTCTTTTGAGGATGCCTTGGATGCGCACCCAGAGGAGATTTATTATAATGTGCCATGATGAGTTTTATATGAGTTTTATTGCCTAGTCTCCTTTTTATACACATGAGTTGTGTTTTGTGGCTGTGCCACGTGCATTCCATTGAGGTGATTTTTATCACGTTTTAAGGAGAAAAACCATTATCGCATTCTGATTTCAACATGCTTGTGACTGTGATTTGCACTGAGTTATGTACACTCATGTTTTACATGATTTTAGAGAAATGAGATGAGAATGATGTTTTAATGAGTTCATGCTTCGTTTTAATTGAGTTTCAACTACGAGATAAAATTATTGTGTTGTGTAAATCATTATTTTATTAATGAGTCCCTTACCCCCCTTACTGAGCAATTTAGAAGCTCACCTTATTTTCTCTTCCCCCCAGATTTCTTCAAGTGAAGAGAGTTTTTCCTATAACGTACAGAGTAGTGGCTAGTGGAGGACTTGAGCTCCAGGCCATATATTGTATTTGAGGTATAATTTATCTTTTCATGTACCCAAACTAAAGTTGTAATTACAGATACTTGTTGTACAATGATGTATGAGATGTATTAGGATTAATTAACCTTGAATTGAGTAATGTAAATTGGATGAAATACAATTATGAGATGATGAGATCCTGAACTATGATATGTACGATGATGTATGACACTGCACAGGAATGCACCCTTTATTGCGAATGGATGTGAAAAAGTTTTAAATTTGCCCTGTTTTTCACGCTTTCGGGGTGTCACAGGTTCTCTGCTGCTTCACATCCCCTATTTGGTTCTATTCTGTTGTTTAATTCTCGATGGTGTTCCTGGCTTAATTTGTTGTTCTTGTAGTTGCTCGCTTGTGGCTATTGTGTGTTGAAAATGTTTGAGCAGTGCAAGGTGTAATTGCAGAACATGGTTGGAAGGTGGTCTGCTTGTTAGGTTGGTGTAGAGCAGCTGAGGCGTGCTTGATGGGTTCCAGCAAAAGTGAAGCAGGTGCGTGGTAGGGGAGTAGACGCATGGCGCCAATTGGTACTACTATCTTACTTGTACTAGACTGAAGCATAACTTTTGCTTGTGCTGTGGCAGAGCTAGTCGTGGCTACAAGAGGTTGATGGCAGGACAGTGTTTGTGCAGGTCTATTGCAGGGAATGTGACTAGCAGTTGAATCAGAAGCAGGAGGTGGTAAAGCTAGTTGTGGCTGCAAGAGGTCGATGGTAGCATAATGTAAGGCCCGTATTTTCATATGTATCTCTATGATTCCCTAAGTATACACTTGTTTATGTAATATGAATCATAAGAGATGTAAGGTCCGTAAATTTGATGTACACATTTGTTATGTGAGTTTTGATGTACACATAAGTTTCATTATGTATGAATTATAAGAAATGAACCTGTTTAAGTGATAAATGTGGATTGAATACAAAATGAGTAATGAAGCAAATTGATATGAAGTTAGCCTTAGGAATCTGGGAAAAATTTCAGCTAAGTATGCTGCAGAGCAAGGGGAGATCGATCCCTCCTTCAAGCCAGATCAATCTCTGTATGCTTCTGCCAAGTAAGGATCAATCTCATCCTCAAGCAGATCGATCTCATTGTGTCTCGGCCAGAAACAGATCGATCTCAATCTCTCTGGTAGATCAATTTATGAAGCTCTCTGTCTGGCCAAGATCAATCCTAACCCTTAGAGTAGATCGATCTCTAAGGCTTTAAATCAAAAAATTTGAGAAAGAGAAGATCAATATCTACCCTAGGAGATCTCATAAGGAGAATTCAATATAAAGGAGCCCGACATTTAGCTTCTTACGCAGAAAACAACAAAAACCTTCCATTTTTGAAGCAAAGTAACCTAGTTTCTCTCTCTATATTCTCATTACCTTCCAATCAGTGTTGAGAGAAGTTCAATTTAGCAAATTTGTTCCTAAATAGGAGGAGAACAATGTAGTTGAAAACGAGGGGGTGAATCATTGGATTGAAGGAGAAAAATGAGTTTTTCCCCAAAGTTGCCAACAAGGAGAAAAGTTGAGATAGGTAAGATTTCAATACACCGCCTTCTAGTATATTAATCTAGATGTTCTGATGAGTTGATTGGTGTATGTATTGATGGTTGAAACATCCATGAACATGCTTAATCTTCCATGACCTACCAATGGCTTAGTGAGAGAAATTAGCTTAGGCATGGAATTGATGATGAATTAGGCATGAATTGACGTTAGTGAGCATGTTTATATGACTGTAAGATAGTTGGTGAAGTCCATATGCTAGAAAACAATAATAGTTGAAAATAAGCATATGAGGTATATAATAACTTAAGGCATTGTAAGATTAATGCTGATTTAATGTGAATTAGTAGAGATTCTCGAGAAATGAATCGCATAATCGAAATGGATGTAAGAGAGAATCATGTCCAATAAGATGTAAATGGTCAATGCATTGATTTGAATATCATGCAAGTAAAATGAACTATATGAAAGTACACTGATGTGTCTAGTACATAATTTTAGCTCCAGAAGATATAACTGGAGTCGATAAGATCGGATCACGAGAAGTGGAAATCAAAGGAAAGTGATTCAAGCGTGATTCGAGGCAAGGGATTTATGCAAAGCTGTAGAGATAGCTAGACGTATTTTGATAAATCCCTGTATGTGAATGATAAATATTAATAAGTAGATAGATATCGAATTTGCTATGTGAAAATCGAACATAAGTATAAACTCATAGGCATGGATTATATGTCTACAATGTCTTGGTGTGAAAAGATGTTTGTAAATGTCTTGAGTGTGTATAATCATAAATGGCTCTCAGTTTGACTATTGCATATAGAATGCGTGTGTTTCTATGTGAAAAGTATTTAACGAGTGATTGAAGGGAGATTGCCCTCTCACTCATACTTGTGTGTAGAGCCAGCAATCGATTTTATATGTGACTTGTGATATAGCCAATACGACAACGGTAGATATACTGGTCATGCTCGCACATCATTTTTCAAATGGGATTTTGAGAAAAGCAAAAGGGTGCTCGATGCCTCGGGTGATGCTGTGTGTTCCACTCGAGAGCTTGCACTAGCTTTTTTAGAATCATGCGAGAGCCTTTGAGTATTGTTGTGTGTCTTGCTCTGACTATGCTCGGATGTAATTTCAAAGTAAAAATGTGTTCGATGCCTCAGGTATGATGTGTCCTCTTACACTGCGTTGCTCGTACAAGGTTTTTATGATTATGTTTTGTTGAGTAAAACTGAGCTAGAGCCGTCGTATATTGCTGTCACGACCTCTATCTGTGACTTACCAAAAATCACTACAAATTTTTCACTTTTTACTTACCTTTCTCTTCACCAACGTTTGGGCTGTGATTCGACATTAGACACTTCATCCACATTATCTTATCATTTATACATGTCAATATAACTATCTATTGACTGTAACTACTTCTTTCTCATAGTGAGCTCACATATATTAAATACAAATACATCCCTCATATTACATACATTTACATCATCGTGTTGTTTATATGTTCAAATCCAAAATCATACGTGTGTATGTATACCTTTCACTCGATGGGAGTGCAGCAGACATAAGGAATTCAAATCCTCAGCCGTACTCTATCTACTGCGTAGGCTCTGTAGAAAGGGGGAAAAATGGGGTGAGCTCACAGCTCAGTAAGGAAGTCAGGCAAGCAAGTAGATATCCACACTATCTACTGAAAATAATGCTCTGCCTTGAAAATATTATTTCCTTAACTCACTTTAAAAGCATGTCTTTAAAATAAATAAATAAATAAATATATATATATATATATACTTGTACAGATTAAATCCCATGTACAGAAATCATGCTTTCGTTCTCAAAACATAGGCATTTCGTGCAAAATAATGCATCTTTATAATTTCATAATGCCTTTAGATAGATCATGCCATTTATATTCAAATCATAGTAAATATGGCATTTCAATCATTCACAACACATTAACCAGTTTTCGACTCATCCCTCAGATCTAACTGTATCATGAAAACAGGTGATATATCATGCGAAACTCAGTGGCTAAATGCAATACTCTCCTGGACTATGGCCATATCCAAAAATGGTGAAATCCAAGGCAACATAGATCTCAGTGTGCGAGTTATCACTGCTGTAACGGGAGGGCGGTCAGTCCATCACAACCGCTAGCTATAAACTCCTCGACTCCACAACAACACACGGTACAATGTACTTCATTCCACTCGCACGGTACAACGTACACCCGTGGACCCTTTCCTCACGGTCGAGGTGCCTGCCATAGGTCTTAGCCCTCAAACCATGAAAATAAATCATAGTCGAGGTGCTTGCCATAAGTCTTAGCCCTCATACTATGGAAAATAAATGCCACGTCTCTAAATCCACATGTGAACATCTCATAGTGTGACATTCAGTCTACACAAGGAAATCAAGCATGGTTTTTCAACATGTCTTATATGTCACAGTAAAACTACAGTGCGCGTCTTTGAGCACGACTCACAGTCGACATTCTGCTCAAACACTGTTTATGCATCTCAAATATCAAACACTAGTGCGAGTAAACCTCCAGCACTAGGTCATGCATAGTTTTCATTTCAAAACAAGTATGAGCTATCGCTCCAGTACTATGCTATACATAAAACTCATCAAATCAAGTACGATCTATTGCTCCAATACTATGTCATGTATAAATCATGAAGAATCGAGTACGAGCAACGCTCTAGCACTCTGTCATGCATCTCATGTAAAATTCAAGTACGAGCAATTCGCTCCAGCACTCTCTCATGCATAAATCATATAAAACTGAGTACGAGTAATAACTTCAGCACTCTATCATGCATGTCATGGAAATCTAGCGCGAATCATACATAAGCACTAATATATGAGGAAAATATATGAAATCATGTGCGAGTTATGCTCTATTATGATTTATTCTCACATAATTCGATAAATGGCTCTTTAAAAAGGGATGATTTTCAAAATATCAAAATTAGCACTATAAAGTGTACTTAATTCACTTCAACCTTAAAAAAATTAGCCTATCTATTTAATGTTTTGGTAAATAGCAGTAAAACACTCAAAATTTGTGGTTTCCATGCTTTTTACAACTTTTCCCAAAAGTTGATTTTTTTCCCTAACTAAGGGCAAAATCATAATTTGCCACTATCGGGTCACTATAATTATTATTCACTTTCTCTGACCCTCAGAGTTTTTAAGTGAATGTAAAAGTAGACGAAAATACGTGCAGGCATCTCTAACTACTCACAAAAGTCCCTTACCTCGAATCACGTCAAGTGACCTCACTTCCTCGGTGCTGCACGATCATGCAGTCTGATCAGCTCTCAATGTAAACTCCGGAGCTGTAAATAACCATTCATCAGGTTAATTATTCTTTTCCTATTGTATTACACATTTAATACAGTCTATTTCACTTAATGGGCGAAACATTGTCTTAAGCTCATTTCCATTTTACTATTCATTTTTATCGGGCCTCTTGGGTTTGTAGGGCCCACCAACTCTTATTGGACTTATCCGAGGCCCATAACACCTCATTGGGTCGAAACCAAGTCGATTTAGCCCATTGGCCTTTTCGGCCATGGCATGTGGTCGAGAGCCATCATGTTGCCGGTCATGCCACATCACGAGACTTATGGCCATTTGCTAGCCAATTCACTTGGGCATTTCCACAAACACTTGGTTGGCATGTCTTAAGCCTTTCCTATAGTTCATGTTGGCATTTTATCAAACACCTTATATGCCAACATCATACAACTATCCATATGAACAAATTGATTATAACTAGCCATGTCATAATCATGTATACATGCATATCAACCTATACATGCCTTAAAATCACATGGGTATTCATCAAAACTCATATAACCCTTTTCGGCCATCACATGTTCATGGTGTTTTCATGTGTTTCAATCCATAAAACATATACCAATCAAGTCCATATAACTCATAGATTAACATATATGAAGTTGGAAGCTTGAAATTATACCTAGTATTTGTGTTCACACTTAGTTGAAACTTTGAAGCCTCACGGTTTGCACACTATGGGTCCTTGATAGCCAATTCCAACATGTCACTCTCCTCTTAATTTGGAACAACTTTCATGAAGATTACTAGTTCCAAATATACCTAAATCCTAGTGATTTCTAGTGAGAGAAAGCTTGAAAACTATTTGGTTATGGTTTCTTCACTTTGCCGAAAATGAAAGGATAAAGATGATTATGTGTTGGCTGGTATTTTTAAGACAAAGACTTAGCCATTAAGTCTAAAATCCAGCCACCTTAATTGACTTTCAAAAATTTTAGGTAATCGTTATCATTTTAGACTTTGTTACCTTTCATTAATGGCTTTTAACTTATACTAATGGGCTTTTTAATTGGGCTTCTCGGTTTGGGCTTTTTTAATGGGCTTTTGGGCTAAAATTTTTACTACCTATTAGGCCTTCAATTGTCTCAATATTGGGCCCATAAATTGGCCCAACAATTTGGCCCATTGGGCTTTCCAAATTCGGCCTACACTTATGATACCTTAATGGGCTTTAAAATTTCCAACTTCGGCCCATTGCGTTTTTAACCATTAAATTAAATACAAAATTCATCCAAATAAATTTTCCTTACTTCAGAGGATGAATATCTTGTATTCTAGCTAAAATTATTTTTCTCCAATTTTTTCTCCATACTTAGGTTAATTCCTAACCATGGTTAGTCAACTATGGTCAAAGTCCACTTTTCTTAACTACCTTTGACTTTTCTTGACCATTGACCACGTTTGACTTTTTCTCAAAATTTTGAAAGTGTAACTTATGATTCACACTCTCGTCTTTATGTTTTGGCCGTTTTTGGGAAGTGAATATGCATAAAACACCTCGAATAACTTAAAAGGTCTGTTTTGCCCCTTTTTGGCATTTACCTACCTCTATGTGTCCGGGACCAAATCAAACTGAATTTCCTTCATGAACTCTCTATATTTTCACATCATAAGTTCTTATCTTCAGTCAGAGTGATTTAGATCCACTCGATTTAGCCTGTGGCTCTTATATCCCTTAATCAGCCTTTATGTAGCTTATGTGTGTTTAACCACCTTACTTACATTTTCTTTATAGTAAATACTCTTCTTATGATTCAACCAACATAATAAAATGTTTGTACATATAGGAATCATAAGGGAAAAGCTACATAAAAAATCTAGGTCTTGCAATCCTCCCCAACTTAAAAAATTTGGTACTCCAAATTAGAACCAAGTCCATCCTCAAATAACTGGGGGTACTTAGTTCTCTAACTCCCAAGTAGCCTCTTCCAACGTGTGGTGCTACCAGAGAACCTTAACCAAAACGATCGTCTTTGATCTCAGTACCTTTTCCTTTCTATCTGGTAATCACATGTGTCGGATCCGGGTGATACTTTCAAAGCATCGAAATGTGGAAGACATTATGGACACCTGATAAGTCCGGTGGCAACGCCAACCTATAGGCCTTATCTCCCACTCGATCAAGTATCTCAAAGGGTCCAATGTAGCGAGGACTCAGCTTACCTCTTTTCCCAAACCTCGCTATACCCTTAGAAGGAGAAACCTTCAGAGACACTAACTCGCCAACTGTAACTCTAGTGGCCTCCGTTTCTTGTCAACATAACTTTTCTGTCTGCTCTGAGTGGTTTGTAATCTATCGCATATCAACCAAACATCCTCAGAGACTTTCGTGACCATATTAGGAGCAAAATCTTTCAGTCACCCACTTCTTCCCAACAAATAGGGGAACGACATCTATGGCCATACAAAGACTCGTACGGTGTCATCCTGATACTCGAATGATAACTATTTTTGTAGGCGAATTCAACTAGTAGCAAATGATTATCCTAGGAGCCTCTAAAATCTAGCACATAAGCTCTCAACACATATCCCAGAGTCTGTACAATCCTCTCTAACTGACTATCTATCTGAGGATGGAAAACGGTGCTCAAACTCAATTGGGTTCCCATGGCTTCCTAAAAATGTTCCCAAAAATGGGAAGTGAAGCAGGAATCCCTATCAGAGACAATGCTCACTGGAACACCATGTAACCTCACTACCTCGCGTACATACAACCCTGTCAATGTTCTTAGAGTATCAGTAGCTCTCATTACTAAGAAGTGGGCTGACTTCGTCAGTCTATCAACGATCACCTAAATATCATCCTGATTACTCTGGGTCCTTGGTAAACCCATCACGAAATCCATGTACATATGCTCCTATTTTCATATCGGTATAGGTAGAGGCCGCAATAACCCTGCAAGTTTCTGATGCTCTACAGTCACTGGTTGATAGACGAGACACCTCACTACAAAATCTACTACATCCTTCTCATACTGACCACAATACACTTTTTGGAGATTCTTATACATCTTATTACTCCCCGGATATAATGTGTACCTCGAAGAATGAGCTTCCAACAAAATAACTCTCTTGAGCTTTAGGTCATCAGGAACACACACCCTACCTCTGAACCTTAGTAGTCCATCTAAACTCAAGTCATAATCGATTATTGTGCCCATCTGTATCTGACTAGTCATATCAATGCAATACGGATCACTCTACTGAGCCTATCTAATCCTGTCCAACTGATCAGCTTCCAACCTCAGGCTAGCTATCACATAGTCTGTATTCGTATTAAAAGGCATAATACCCAAACTGAGGCTAGTAAACTATTCTAGCAACTCGTGTTCCCTGACCATGATATACGATACCATCTCAAGGCTCTTCATACTTAACGCATCTACTACTTTCATTTCTGTTTTCGTATCCATGTAAGAGAGTTTTCCTCTCTTACAGAGCCTCCTGCCCACTCCTCCCCACCGAACAGAGCCTCCTAACCCTCATTTGGCTTAAGAATGTTGGGCTTGAGGATTTACCAGCTTCCACGGCATCATACGTACCATAGTGTGAAAACCTGTATGAGTCTCACTCTACCACTATGCCCTAGTTTCCCACATCGGAAACACATAATAGGACTCACTGGACAAGGTCTACCACCATGGTTTCTACCACATCTACTGCACTGATTAGTAGTAAGCCTCGGTCCTCCAATCATAATGCCCTTTATCGGAGCTATAGTCGGGTATGTAGGAGATCTAACAGGTCTCTCTTGTGCCTCCTCAATTCATGGTGTCTTACCGAAGAGTCTCTTCTTTCCTTGATAATTGAAACCTCTTTCTCTAACCGGCCTCTTCCTATCTCTATCTCTACTCTGGGTAACCGTCCTGGACTCAGAGGCATTCCTCTCATAGTTCTGCTCGCATAATTGCGCCCTACACACTGCTTCCCCATAAGTAGAGATATCAAGTGGGACAAATCTCGACCGTAACATCGGTCTCAACCCATCCACAAATCTACGAACCTTCTTGGTCTAACTATACATAGTGTCGAGGTCATACCCTCCCAGGGATATAAATTTCATCTCATACTCATCCACTAACAGACTCCTCTGGCTCAACCCCAAAAACTCAACTTACAGCCTTCGCTGTGCCGTATCTGGAATAAACTACCTCTGAAAGGCATCCAGAAATATCTCCCAACTGATATTTATATGTTGAACTCTCAATATGGGTATGGTGGTCTTCCACCAATGCTCTGTCGCTCTTTTTAGTAGGAACGTAGCAAATGTAACCATCTCTGAGGTCGTACACTCAAAGAATTCGTACCACTTTTTAATCTTTCCAATCCAATCCTTCGTAATCACTGGGTCCTTGACCCCACTAAATGATGGCGGTCCAAACTTCTGGAACTGCCGTAACTTATCAAGTTCACAACCATACACTGCCCTGTACTGGAACAATAGGAGAATTTATAGGCTATGGCGTCTGAATTGGCTGTATAGGCATATCAGGTGCAACTGCCTCTCTAGTCGCAGTCCCTGTATCCTATCCCTATCTACCTAGCATAGTCTGTGCCAGTAACTCTACTATATTCTCTAAGCTACGCTTTATTCTCACAAGGCGTGCCTTGGTACTCTTTGGTACCTCAATGCGACTCTGCGCCGCGAGGTCAGATGAAGATTCAGAATCATCTCAGCTCTCAGGCCTAACTCTACCGCCTCGAGCCCTATCTCTAGCCCCTCTACCATGGCTGGTATTAGCCATAATGACTCGATTACTGCATTCACAACCATTAATTATGCAATTCCTATCTCGGTACAGACACTTGTAACTGAACATAGCATAATAATATGGGGATGTAAACTTTCCTATTTACTAATACCGACTCATATCAACCCAAACCCTGCTCTAATACCATTCTATCATGACCTCTATCCGTGATTTACCAAAAATCACTACAAATTTTTTGCTTTTTACTTACCTTTCTCTTCACCAACATTTGGGTTGTGATTCGGCATTAGACACTTCTTCCACATTATCTTATCATTCATACAAGTCAATATAACTATCTATTGACTGTAACTACTTTTTTCTTATAGTGAGCTCACATATAATAAATACAAATACATCCCCTATATTACATACGTTTACATCACCATGCTGTTTATATGTTCAGATCCAAAATCGTACGTGTGCATGTATACTTTTCACTCGATAGGAGTGTAACGGACACAAGGAATTCAAATCCTCAACCGTACACTATCTACTGCATAGGCTCTGTAGAGAGGGAGAAGAAAGGGGTGAGCTCACATCTCAGTAAGAAAATCAGGCAAGCAAGTAGATATCCACACTATCTACTTAAAATAATGCTCTGCCTTGAAAATATTATTTCCTTAACTCACTTTAAAAGCATGTCTTTAAAATAAATATATATATATACTTGTACAGATTAAATCCCATGTACAGAAATCATGCTTTCGTTCTCAAAACATAAGCATTTCGTGCAAAACAATGCATCTTTATAATTTCATAATGCCTTTAGATAAATCATGTCATTTATATTCAAATCACAGTAAATGTGGCATTTCAATCATTCACAATACATTAACCGATTTTTGACCCATCCCTCAGGTCTAACCGTATCATGAAAACAGGTGATATATCATGCGAGACTTGGGGGTTAAATACAATACACTCTTGGACTATGGCCATATCCTAAAATGGTGAAATCATAGGCAACACAGATCTCGGTGTGCGGGTTGTCACTACTGTAATGGCAGAGGGGTCAGTCCATCACAATCGCCAACTATAAACTCCTCAACTCCACAACTCCACAACAACACACGGTACAGTGTACTCCATGCCACTCGTACGGTACAACGTACACCTGTGGACCCTCTCCTCACGGTCGAGGTGCCTATCATAGGTCTTAGCCCTCAAAACATGGAAATACATCATAGTCGGGGTGCTTGCCATAAGTCTTAGCCCTCATACTATGGAAAATAAATGCCACCTCTCTAAATCCACATGCGAACATCTCATAGTGTGACACTCAGTCTATACGAGGAAATCAAGCATGGTTTTTCAACATGTCTTATATATCATAGTAAAACTACAGTGCATGCCTTTGAGCACAACTTACAGTCGACACTCCGCTCAAACACTGTTTATGCATCTCAAATATCAAACACTAGTGCGATTAAACCTCTAGCACTGGGTCATGCATAGTTCTCATTTCAAAATAAGTACAAGCTACCGCTCCAGCACTATGCTATGCATAAAACTCATCAAATCAAGTACGAGCTATCACTCCAGTACTATGTCATGTATAAATCATGAAGAATCGATTACAAGCAACGCTCTAGCACTCTGTCATGCATCTCATGTAAAATTCAAGTATGAGCAATTCACTCCAGCACTCTCTCATGCATAAATCATATAAAACTGAGTACGAGTAATAACTTCAGCACTCTATCATGCATGTCATGGAAATCTAGTGCGAATTATACATCAACACTAACATATGTGGAAAATATATGAAATCATGTGCGAGTTGTGCTCTACCACGATTTATTCTCACATAATTCGATAGATGGCTCTTTAAAAAGGGATGATTTTCAAAATATCAAAATCAACACTATAAAGTGTACTTAATTCACAACAACGTTAAAAACATTAGCCCATCTATTTACTCTTCTGCTAAATAGTAGTAAAACACTCAAAATTAGTGGTTTCCATGTTCTTTACAACTTTTCTCAAAAGTTGACTTTTTTCCCTAACTAAGAGCAAAATAGTAATTTACCACTATCGAGTCACTATAATTTTTATTCACTTTCTTTAACCCTCAAAGTTTTTAAGTGAATGTAAAAGCAAATGAAAATACGTGCAGGTATCTCTAACTACTCACAAAAGTCCCTTACCTCACTTCCTCGGTGCTGCTCGATCTCGCAGTCCGATCAGCTCTCAATGTAAACTCTGGAGCTGTAAATAACGATTCATCAGGTTAATTATATTTTTCCTACTGTATTACACATTTAATACAATCTATTTCACTTAATGGGCTCGTTCACTATTAATGGGTCTAACACTGTCTTAAGCCCATTTCTAATTTACTATTCATTTTTGTCGGGCTTATTGGGCTTGTAGGGCCCATCAACTCTTATTGGGCTTATCCGAGGCCCATAACACCTCATTGGGTCAAAACCAAGTCAGTTTACCCCATTGGCCTTTTCAGCCTTGGCATGTGGCCGAGAGCCATCATGCCGTCGGTCATGCCACATCACGCCACTTATGGCCATTTGCTAGCCAATTCACTTAGGCATTTCCACAAACACTTTATTGGCATGTCTTAAGCCTTTCCTATAGTTCATGTTGGCATTTTATCAAACACCTTATATGCCAACATCATACAACTATCCATATGAACAAATTGATTATAACTAACCATGCCATAATCATGTATACATGCATATCAACCTATACATGTCTTAAAATCACATGGGTATTCATCAAAACTCATATAACTCTTTTCGGCCATCACATGTTCATGGTGTTTTCTTGTGTTTCAATCCATAAAACATATACCAATCAAGTCCATATAACTCATAGATTAACATATATGCAGTTGGAAGCTTGAAATTATACCTAGCATTTGTGTTCACACTTGGTCTAAACTTTGAAGCCTCACGGTTTGCACACTATGGCTCCTTGATAGCCAATTCCAATATATGTCACTCTCCTCTCAATTTGGAACAACTTTCATGAAGATTGATAGTTCCAAATTTGCCTAAATCCTAGTGATTTCTAGTAAGAGAAAGCTTGAAAATTATTTGGTTATGGTTTCTTCACTTTGCCGAAAATGAAAGGATGAAGATGATTATGTGTTGGCTGGTATTTATAAGCCAAAGACTTAGTCATTAAGTCTAAAATCCAGCCACCTTAATTGACTTTCAAAAAGTTTAGGTAATGGTTATCATTTTAGACTTTGTTACCTTTCATTAATGGCTTTTAACTTATACTAATGGGCTTTTTATTGGGCTTCTCGGTTTGGGCTTTCTTAATGGGCTTTCTTTCTAAAATATTTACTACCTATTGGGCCTTCAATTGTCTCAATATTGGGCCCACAAATTAGCCCAACAATTTGACCTATTGGGCTTTCTAAATTCGGCCTACACTTATGATACCTTAATGGGCTTTAAAATTTCCAACTTTGGCCTATTGCGTTTTTAACCATTAAATTAAATCTGAAATTCATCCATGTGAGATCTGCACTTTTTGTATGATATTCCTTATGATTTCCATATTGTATGACATTATTATATGTTAATGGATTCATAAGATAGTTGATTCGAATTTGATAAATGTGGATGAAACGAAATAATTTACGTAAAATCGAATATGGATAAATCGGGAAAACAATGACTCAACAAGTTCGTTTAAGGAATTTAATCGAGTTAACTGAAAATAGGCTTTTTAGGTGCACTACTACTGAGAGGGTTACTTTTACCATATTTGTATTTCAGGGAGCGACAGAGCATTGGTGGAGATCTACCGAGCCGATTTTGAGAGCTCGACATGCTGAGGTTACATGAGAGACATTTTTGGATGCCTTTAAGAGGCAGTATGTTCCCGCTACTGCACAACAGAATTTGAGGATGGAGTTTATGAGTTTAGTTCATAGGAACCAGTCTATTGATGAGTATCCGACTCGATTCATCTCTTTGGGGAGATATGATTTAGAGACGATGAGCAGTGAGGATCAGAAGGTCTAGAAGTTTATAGATGGACTGAGACCAGCCATCAGATCTCGGTTGGCTCCTTTTGATGTTTCAACTTATAAGGAGGCAGTACATAGAGCTCAGTTGTGTGAGCAGGATTATGAGCGGAACGTCTCTGAGACAGGAAAGCTTAGTAGGAGTAGAGATAGAGATCGAAAGAGACCTGGGAGAGAGATTTTTCAGGAGAGGGGTACGGCTCTCTGATAATAGGCAAAAGATTGAGGAGGTCCAAGAGAGGACAGATAGACCCCCTGTTCATCCGGCTTTACCACCAGCTAGAGGTATTGTTATTGGAGGACCACGCCCTACTACTGATTGATGTAGGCGATGTGGCAGATATCATGGTACCAGACCTTATCCAGTGCCTATAGCTACTACTGTAGTATGTTATCGTTGTGGGAGGCCAGGGCATGTGGTTAGAGATTTCCCAGAGAGACAGGACACTACCCCACAGAAGGGCAAGGAGCCGGAGAGAGCTCCAGTTCAGGTTCCTGCTCAGAGGAGGAGAGCTATTACCGAAGAGAAAGGGAAGCAAGTGATGGGTACAGGGCGAGTTCATGCTTTGGACCAAGATATGGCAGATCAGTCGTCTGATGTGGTGAAAGGTACCATCTTGATATTTGATTTAGAAGCATATGTTTTGATTGATCCTGGTGCCACGCATTTATTCGTATCACCTTTATTTGCATATAAATTGTCTAGGTATGTAAAGCCTATTCCTCTGAGTAAATTGTTAATACTTACCCCCATAAACACTAGTCAATTAGTAGAGTATGTAGTTAGGGACTGTAAGTTGAAAGTTGGGGAAAAAGAAATGTCAACCGACCTTATTTTGATGTATATGAGAGACTTCGATGTCATACTAGGAATGGATTGGTTGGCTGCCAATCCTGTTGTGTTAGATTTCTTTTCTAAGACGTTAACGTTCAATATCCTCGAAAGATGTGTTGTAAAATTTCCCTGAAAAGTAATGCAATCAGTGGTTGTTCTAAATAGAGCAATGAATTTTTACTGATTTCATGATTTCTATTCTGAAGGATTCATCGCATATATGGTCGATACGGACCAGGTACGACCAGATTTGAGAAACATTCCAGTGATAAGGGAGTTTCCTGATGTCTTTTCAGACAATTTACCAAGATTACCACCAGCTAGAGAGATGGAGTTTGGGATAGATTCAGTACCTGGTACAGAACCGATTTTGAGACCACCGTATAGGATGGCTCCGATTGAGTTAGAGGAGCTAAGGAAGAAGTTACAGGATCTGCTTGAGAAGGGGTTTGTGAGACCGAGTGTATCACTTTGGGGAGCTCCGGTCTTATTTGTGAGGAAGGAAGATTGCAGCCTCCGATTGTGTATGGATTACAAATTGTTGAATAAGGCTACCATTAAGAATAAGTATCCCCTTCCACGCATTGACGATCTGTTGGATCAGTTTCGGGAAGCACAGGTCTTTTCTAAGATTGATATGAGGTCTGGGTATCATCAACTGAGGATACGAAAGGAGTATGTACCTAAGACAACATTTAGGACAGTTATGGTCATTATGAGATTTTGGTTATGCTATTCGGGTTGACTAATGCCCCCGCAGCATTCATGGCTTTGATGAACGATGTGTTCGAGCCATACCTGGATCGGTTTGTTATTATGTTTATCGATGATATTTTAGTATACTCTAGATCCGGGGAAGACCACGAGCAGTACTTAAGGATAGTGCTACAAACCCTTAGAGAGAGACAGTTGTATGCCAAACTCAGTAAGTGTGACTTCTGGTTAGAGCAGATTTCTTTTTTGGGTCATGTGGTATCGAGGGATGGGGTGTCAGTGGCCCATCCAAGATAGAGGCAGTTGTTCAATGGGAGCGACCCAGGACAGTCACAGAGATTCGAAGTTTTTTGGGTTTGGCAAGATACTAAAGGAGATTTGTAGAGGGTTTCTCCATATTGAATACTCCGTTGACACGTCTCATACGGAAGGATGTTGAGTTTGTGTGGAATGATGCCTGTGAGAGGAGTTTTCAGGAGCTGAAGCATCGGTTGACCACTGCTCTGGTTTTCACCATACCTACTTGCTCATGAGGTTTCTTGGTATATACAGATGCGTCGCATCAGGGACTGGGCTATGTATTGATGCAGGATGGGAGGGTAGTTGCCTATGGATCTAGACAGCTGAAAGATCACGAGAGGAACTATCCGACCCATGATTTGGAGTTAGTGGGCATAGTGTTTGCATTGAAGATATGGTGCCATTACTTATATGGTGAGTAATTTCAGATTTTTACAGACCATAAGAGTTTGAAGTATTTATTCTCGTAGAAGGAGCTGAATATGAGACAGAGGAGATAGCTCGAACTCCTGAAGGATTTTGATTGTGAGATACTATACCACCCGGGTAAGGCTAATGTAGTTGTTGATGCTTTGAGTAGGAAGAGCCTAGGGTTGGTATCATTTATGATGGTTTGGGAATATGACCTGCTAGAGCAGCTCGCGAGCCTCAGTTTGGATGTAGCACCCCCTGAGATTGACAGAGTTGAGATCATTACGAGCCTGAGGTTGGAGTCGGAGTTGATTGATCGTATCCGGCAGGCTCAGCAGAGTGATCAGGGATGTATTCAGTTGATGAGTCAGGTACAGACAGGTGCAGATATCGATTTTGCATTGAGTACTGATGGTTTACTAAGGTTCCGTGGTAGGATATGCATTCCCGAGGATCCTGAGATCAGGAGGATGATTTTATCAGAGGCTCACTCAGCGAGGTGTACAGTACATCCGAGGAGTACGAAGATGTATCAGAATCTTCGGAGAGTTTATTGGTAATCTGGGATGAAGAGAGACATAGCAGAGTATGTCGTGAGATGTCTCGTTTGTCAGCAGGTAAAGGTAGAGCATCAGAAGCCTGCAGGATTATTGCAGCCTCTACCGATACCGACATGGAACTGGGAGCATGTCATCATGGATTTTGTGAGAAGATTACCAACGACCCGCAGAGGTCACGATGCCATCTGGGTGATTATGGATAGACTGACGAAATCCACCCATTTTTTAGCTATGAGAGCTACGGATGCTTTGAGTACGGTCGCGAACTTATATGTTCGAGAGATTGTCAGGCTACATGGCGTTCCAGTGAGCGTTGTTTCTGATAGGGATGCCCGCTTCACTTGCCATTTTTGGGAACACTTTTAGGAAGCGTTAGGGACCCAATTGAGATTTAGCACCGTTTTCCATCAACAGACAGATGGTCAGTCAGAAAGGACTATGCAGACTCTAGAGGATATGTTGAGAGAGTGTGTGCTGGATTTTAGAGGCTCCTGGGATGATCATTTGCCATTAGCCGAGTTCGTCTACAATAACAGTTATCACTCGAGTATCGGGATGGCACCGTATGAGGCACTGTATGGGCGCAGATGTCGTTCCCCTATTAGATTGGATGAGATTGGTGACAGACTATTATTTGCTCCTAACTTGGTTCAGCAGGCTACTGAGGATGTCAGATTGATATGCGATAGATTGCGGACAGCTCAGAATCGACAGAAGAGTTATGCTGACAGGAGAGGCAGACCACTAGAGTTTTCAGAGGGTGAGTCGGTGTTTTTGAGAGTTTGTCCTTCCAAGGGTATCATGAGGTTCGGTAAGAAAGGTAAACTGAGCCCTCGTTTTATTAGACCCATTGAGATTTTGGAGCGAGTGGGAGATAAGGCCTATAGATTGGCATTGCCACTAGAGTTGGCAGGTGTACACAGTGTTTTCCACGTTTCTATGCTTCGAAAGTACCATCCGGATCCGTCACATGTGATTCACTACGAGCCGTTAAAGCTCAGTGATAGTATGACATATGTTGAGAGACCGGTTCGAATTTTGGATAGGAAGGAGAAGGTATTGCGATCCAAGACAATCTCCCTGGTGAAGGTTCAGTGGCAGTATCACACTCCGGAGGAAGCTACTTGGGAGCTAGAGAGCATGACACATGAGAAGTACCTGGAGTTGTTTACCGACTGATTTGGTTCTAATTTGGAGGACCAAATTCTTTTAGTAGGGGAGATTGTGAGATCCACAATTTTTGTATGATATTCCTTATGATTTCCATATTGTATGACATTATCATATGTTAATGGATTCATAAGATGGTTGATTCGGATTTGATAAATGTGGATGAAACGAAATAATTTACGTAAAATCGAATATGGATAAATCGGGAAAGCAGGGACTCAACAAGTTCGTTTAAGGAATTTAATCGAGTTAACTGAAAATAAGGAATTGAAAATAGGGAAAAGATTGTGGATTTATGAAAGAAGGTTGATTTAACTTAGTCCCGAACACGTGCAAGGGTAAAATGGTCAAAAGACCAAAATTCGGTATAAATTCGATAAGTAATTTTCATTAAAATATGGAATATGCGAAATCTAGATCAATAATGAGGAAATTATTTAAATTCGAGGCCAATTGATCTAGATATTCATTTATGGAAATTAATCAGAATTAATTCGAAATTAATCGGGATTTTTAATTCGAAAAATTATCCCAAAAATAATCAAAAATATACCGAGAAAGACGAAAATAGACTGAGAAATCCATTTATTGATTAAATGGATAAAATAATAATTTTTAAGATTTTTTTTGGGATATTTGGATTATTTTAATATCTTTTAATTGATTAAAATAATAATAAATAAATTAAAAAAAGGAATTTTGAAATTTGAAAATCTGAAATCGGGAAGAGAGAAAGTGAAAGACCCGCGAAAACCGAACCAAAACACCCAACAAACAACCCGAGGAGCCCGACGACCCACCGACGACCGACGAGCCCAGCTACCGGTCGAAAAAAAAAAGTGCAAAGCCCGACAGTTCCATTGGTACCGGTGACACGTGCTGACGGTCCCTATCTCTGGCGAATCGACGACCGAAAGATCCAAGGAGAAATTGCGTCGGTCCCGACGAATGGCGGTGTCCCAGCGCAGATTCAGCCCAGCCAAGCACTCCCCTGGTCGAGGCATTTCTTTTGAGCCTACTGGCAGCCGAGGAGATGGCCGAAATCACTGGCGACGGCAAATGGGCCAAAACGGCACCGTAGCCGAGAAGGAAGAAAAGGAAAAGAAAAAGAAAAAAAAAGAAAAAGAAAAGAAAAAAAGGAAAAAGAAAAGCAAAAAAAAAAAAAAAGAAAAGGGAAAAAGGAAATAAAATTACCTGGGGATGACTCAAAATTCGGGTAAGTGACCGAGGGTCGGGATTAACCAACGTATAAATCTCGGGAATTCAATTTAATATTATTTTATTAAAAAATGACCCGAATTTATATAATTGTGCAGTGTTACTACAGAGCCCGAACGAGAGTCGATTTAGCTCCAATTTTTGTACCCCGCATCCTATTGGGTAAGTACATTTTAATTACGATAATATGAGTCCTTAAATGCAGATTTAAGATTATTTTACGAAATTTACGAATTAATTCTTCATAAAAGGAATTTTATTCGAAATTTCAAAATAATTATCGTAAATAGTATTCGGGCTATCCAATGAGTTTGGAACGAAGCCTGATGATTATTGATAAGCCAAATGAGCCTGTAAACCCGAAGAGGGGATTTAAAAAGTGAAAACGGCTGAAAAAGGGGTCGAGGCCCATTAAAGTGCAATCGGGCCCAATAGAGTAAAACGGGCCCAGAGTTTTAGATTCGATCAGTCAGAGTGAAATACTGATCAGTGTATTTGAACTGAACCCATATGTGGTTATATACAGCTCCGTAGACGAGCGAATTGGACTGAGAGACCTGGTACAGCCGAGTCGGGATAAGCTCACGCATGATTCCAGGTAGGGAATTTTATGAACACTTAGAGGTAGCTGTACGTAGTTTCGAGGGGATTTACATTTCATTAAATTCATTATGCTACCCGAAAACAGAATAATAATTTTTGTGGAAAAATATGGAAATAGTGATAAATGACTATTTTGCCCCCAGTTAGGAAAATTTAAAAAAGGGTAGTAAGCCTATGAAATTGCATGAAATTCATGATTTTAATATATCCATGATGATATTGCTTTAATCCAAGCAATTTATGGATAGGTTGGCTATTATTTTCATGTTTTTAGTGAAAGGCACAGGTTAGGTGCCAATTAATATTTATTTAACATGCTTTGATAAAATTGAGCCACCTATCAGTGTTAAATGAGTTTTAACCATGCTTGAGCACTGCTCGCACTGGATTTTATATTTTAACTCAAACACAGAGTGTTGGAGCCTTGCTCGTACTATTTTACAGATTTATTTCATATGGCTACCGTACTGGAGTTTTTCTCGTACGAGGTTTTCATTGAGTTTTTATACATATTCGTATTAGAGCAATGCTCGTACGTGGATTTGAATTGAATTTATAATCAGTTTAAGTCGTACTGGAGTGCTGTTTGTACGCAGATTTCATTGATTTCTATGAAACCGTGCTAGAGCTTCGCTCGCACGAGATTTTCAGATATCATGAATATGCATGGAGCCGTGCTAGAGCTTCGCTCGCACAGGAATTTATATGACATGCATATAGCCGTGTTGGAGCCTCTTGTAGACTGTGTGTCACAGTGAGATGATATGCTCACACGTACATACTAAGACATACTTGACATGGGTGGATAAGACCTATTACAGGCACCCCTGATTGAGCTTGGGTTCACGGAGTACGTTGTACCGTGTATGTCACGTGGAGTACACTGTACCGTGGGGATTGTTGGAGTGGAGTGGTATTAGCCATGAGACAGCAAGTCTTGCCCCCGCAATCTTGATATTATGCTGTTCTAGTGGGTAGGACCGACCCACCTCTCGTTTCAGGTGTGGCACCCCGTACACTAGGATCCGTGTGCCAAGGATCACGAGGTTATGTCATAGTCCTAGGTATTACTGATATAGTGACTTACATGTCTCACATGATATAACTATTGGTCTTGATAGACCAGTGTAGACCCGAGGGAGGGTTCAGGCCCCAATTTTCTTATGATTTCAATTGAGTTTTGACTATTCCCATGGAGGGATTTTATGAAACTTTCATTGATTTGTAACCCTGTGAGAAGGGTGATTTATAATGAAAATTTTAAGATAAATTATTTTATTGAAATGGATTTAATTCCTTCAGTATATCATATTTAACCCAGATGAGGTGTTTTAAACGTGTTGATTCATTTGAGCATGAGATGTTTTCACATGAGAATTATTCCATGTTTTATATGTCAATTTCCTATTTTAGAACAGATGATGTTATATATATGGCATATCATTGTTTTTACCTCATGCTCACATATATCCTGATTTCTTATCAGCATGTAGATAGTATAGCTACCTACCCATTTGTATTATTGCCTTACTGAGCATGTGGAGCTCACCCTTTCATTTTCCACCCACTTTCAGTGTTTCCACCATAGAGATAGCGGGTGTAGAGAGTTGACGGCATAGTTGATTTTCTGTGATTCCCATCGACTGTCAGGTATACACCACGTACAGAATTTTGTATCAGTATGCTTACAACACAGTATTATATATGAATGAATAATTAGAGATGTAAATATAGAATCATGTGATGTATAAAACATACCGACCACTCTATTATAATATGATTGATGTCATTATATATATATGTACGTGTGATATTTTAAATGGTTAGAATGGTATATCGATATTGATTCACAGCCCGACCTGTTTAGAGGGATTTGTCACAAGGAGGTAAGAAAGATTTTCCAAAAGCGAAAAATTTGTAATGATTTTGGTAGTATTGGGTCGTGACAATCCAAATAAATTTTTCTTACTTCGGAGGATGAATATCTTGTATTCTAGCTAAAATTATTTTTTCCCAATTTTTCTCCATACTTGGGTTAATCCTAACCATGGTTAGTCAACTATGGTCAAAGTCCACTTTTCTTAACCACCTTTGACTTTTATTGATCATTGACCACATTTGGTTTTTTCTAAAAATTTTGAAAGTGTCATAACTTATGATTCAAACTCTCGTCTTTATGTTTTGGCCTTTTCGGGAAGTGAATATGCCTAAAACACCTCGAACGGCTTAAAAGGTTTGTTTTACCCCTTTTTGGCTTTTACTCTACCTCTATGTGTTCGGGACCAAATCAAACTGACTTTCTTTCATGAACTCTCTATATTTTCATATCATAAGTTCTTCTCTTTAGTCAGAGTGATTTATATCCATTCGATTTAGCCTGTGGCTCTTATAGCCCTTAATCGACCTTTATGTAGCTTATGTGTGTTTAACCACTTTACTTACAATTTCTTTGAAGTAAATACTCTGCTTATGATTCAACAAACATAATAAAATGTTTGTACATATGGGAATCATAAGGGATAGGCTACATAAAAAATTTGGGTCTTACAATTGCTGTGTGTCTAGAATTGACCTGCTCGAACGTGGTTTATAGATGTGATGTGATGAGTACAAAACCATGCTAGAGCCATCGTGTATTGCTGTGTGTCTTGCACAAACCTGCTCGCACGAGATTTTGAGACAATGGAAATGGGTGATAAGGATCCACGAGAGCACGATGTATCGTGATCGTTAGCTATGGAGTACGATGTGCCATGATTTTAGTATGAGCTGAAGGGATGGTTGATCCGTCTCCCCAATCATGGGATTCCCTCACACTTGATTAGTGTTTGCCTAGAATCTGACTATGGCCATAAGTCCTATATTTATCTGAGTGATATGACATTGACACTACTGTGTGTGGTGACATATGTTTGCCTTGATGTGTGTTTGGGGATACGATAACCCATAATTTATGTCTCACATATATTGATTTGCTAAGTGCAATGTGATTTTTAAATGTGTACTCTACGATTTTAAATATGAGCTGTGTGAAAAGAGTATGTTGTGTGAATATGCATATACCCATCTAGCGAATTAACAATTGTCATCGGTAGAAGTTATTTTAAAGAATGCATATGTTTTATAAGGGAAATGAATATTTATATTTTAGCATGTAGATAGTGTAGTTATCTACCTGCTTTCATATTTTCCTTACTGAGCGTGTTAGCTCACCCCCTTATTTCTCATCCCAGATTCTACGTCGTACACTGCAATCGTTCCTACTACCGTGTTACTTCAGTTATCCAACAGTATAGAGGTATACAGTTGAGATGAAAAATTTTATATCCTATAAACTAATGCACAATAAATTTTATCTTTTGTATTTTATGGGATGTATATAATAGAAACTGAGGTAAACGCTTCCGCACATATATATAAAAGTCTAGTTTCTATTTTGCTTCATTTAAATGAATTTATTAAATTATAAATGGATGAGATATGGATTGGATGTTGACTCACAACCCAACTGTTGAAAGTAAGGTAAAAGTCACGGACAGAAAGAGAGAGAGAGGGTCGTGATAGAGATTGGTATCAGAGCAGAGTTAGTCTGATATGAGTTAGTATCCATAGTTAGGAAATTATATATCCCCAAAGTACTGTGCATTATTAGGATACAATTGTGTATACCAAGTTGGAAAATGTGACTGAGACACTTATTTTAAGTTTCTTAGGATGTCTGATAGACAACGTACTCGTAGAGGAGAGAGTTTACGCTCTCAAGGATGTAGAGATGAGCCCGAGAGACATTGTGGGTCTAGTTCTAGTAGAGATATACTTGAGCTTCGTGATGCCACTAAGGTGCGTATAGTGCAATTACAACGCAGTGTAGACACGGTTATGGAGATGTTTACACAGGCAATGGCCAGACTTAAGGCTAGACAGGAGAACTCTACTGGTCATGCTACTACACCTAAGAGACAAGAGTCGGCACAGCCTAAACCGAGACCTCGGGCTACAGAGGCAGAGATTCCTGCACCCACTCCAGTTTAGGACACTCCCCCACCAGTTCAGGATCCTGTAGCTCTATGAGATGTTGGTGGTGAAGGAGTGTCTGATTGTGATCTGGGTAGACTGAGAGAGTTCTGAAAGTTCGGACCACCTTTATTAGTAGGGTGAAGAACCTAGTGTTAGCTGAGCATTGGATAAGTAGTTTGGAGAAGCTCTACCCATTTTTCCATTTCTCCACCACCGAGAAGGTCACCTTTATGGCTTTTGTATTAGAAGATGAGGACGAGCATTGGTGGATGGCCATACAGTCGATGTTGAGTGCACGACACCTGGTAGTGACATGTGATATATTCTTGGATGCCTTTAGGAGGCAGTACATTCCAGCTACTACTCAGAGAAAGATGCAGATGGAATTTATGACATTGACTCAGAGGAACCGGACAGTGGATGAGTATAAGTCTAGATTCACATCCCTGGGCAGATATGATACAGTCACTATGAGCCTTGAGGGCATAAAGGTTCAAAAATTCCTTGAGGGGCTGAGACCTTCCATCAGAGCTCGATTAGCTCCATTGGACATTACCACATATGACGAGGTAGTATGCAGAGCTCAGCTATGTGGGCAAGATTATAAGTTGCATACCTTAGAATTGAGCAGGAGTGGTAAAGGTAGAGATAGAGATCATAAGAGGTCTGTTGAGGATAGAGGGTTCAGAAATGGCCAAAGATTATTTGGTAAGTGGCCTAAGATTGAGGAGGCACGAGAGAGGCTTGCGAATCCTCCAGTTCATCCAACTTTACCCCCACCTTTAAGGGGCATAGTTATTGGTGGACCTCGATCCACCACAAAGAAGTGTAGGTTATGTGGTAGATATCATGGGGGTAGACCATGCCCGTTATTGATGAGATCATGTTATAGGTGTGGTAAACTAGGGCACATAGCTTGTGAATGCCCAGAGTTGGTTGATACAGCCCCATAGAAGGGTAAAGAGCCAGAGAAGGCTACAGTTGAGACGCCTACACCTAAGATGAATGCCATAGCTGAAGAGAAAAGGAAGCAAGCTGTTGTCGAGGGCGAGTGTTTGCATTGGACCAGGCATCTGCAGAGGCTTCCTCGGATGTGATTAAAGGTACCATCCTAGTCTTTGATTTTAAAGCATTAGCATTAATTGATCTTAGTTCCATGCATTCATTCATTCATATCACCTTCATTTGCATTTAAACTGTGTGAACATGTGAAACCTGAGCCCTTAGGTAGAGTTTTACTTACATGTACTCCAGTGAGAGACAATGTAATGACAAAGTATGTATGTAAGAGTTGTAAGTTAAAAGTAGTGGAAAAAGACATGTCGGCCGATCTCATCTTCAATGTAATACTAGGAATGGATTGGTTGGCTACAAACCAAGCTGTTTTAGACTGTTATGCAAAGACAGTAATGTTTTTCATCCCTGAAAAGTACATTGTAAGTTTTGAAAAGTAATGAAAGAAGTAGTAAGTTCTTTTAAGGATGGATGATTTTGCTAACGAATGTAATAATGTGTTGAAGGTTTTATTGCCTATGTGGTTGACTCAAATAAGGTGTACCTAGATATAGCTGACATCCCAGTGGTTAGAGAATTTCTCAATGTCTTTTTGAAAGAATTACCAAGGTTGCCACCAGACATAGAAATGGAATTCTTTATTAATTTGGTGCTTGGAACTGAACCGATATCCAAGCCATCGTATAGAATGGCTTCGATTGAATTGGAGGAGCTAAAGAAGCAATTGTAAGAGTTTTTGGACAAGGGGTTCATCAGACCGAGTGTATCACCTTAGGGAGCATCGGTTTTGTTTGTAAAAAAGAAAGATGGGAGTCTCCAACTTTGTATAAATTATCGGTTGTTGAAGAAGGCTACCATCAAGAATAAATACCCCCTTCCACGAATAGACGATCTATTGGATGAATTGCATGGAGCACAGGTCTTTTCAAAGATTGATCTAAGGTCTGGGTATCATCAGTTGAGGATTCAGAGTGGTGATGTTCCCAAGACAGCATTTCGGACATGTTATGGCCATTATGAGTTTTTGGTTATGCCATTTGGATTGATGAATGCTCCTGCAGTGTTTATGGCCTTAATGAATGATGTATTTAAGCCATACCTTGACAGCTTCATGATTTTCTTTATAGATGACATATTGGTGTACTCGAAGTCCAGGGAGGAGCATAAGCAGTATTTGACAACAGTGTTACAGACCCTCCGAGATCAGGAGTTATATGCTAAACTTGACAAGTGTTATTTCTGGCTAAGTGAGATATCATTTTTGGGTCACGTAGTCTCCAGCGACGATGTATCAGTGGATCCGTCAAAGATAGAGGCTGTGATATAGAGTGAAAGACCCAAGACGGTTACAGAAATCCACAGTTTTTTGGGTTTAGCAGGTTATTACCGATGGTTTATTGACGGATTCTCTAAGCTTGCTTCTCTATTGACATGTCTCACTCGAAAGAATGTAGCATTCGAGTGGGACGATAAGTGTGAAAGTACTTTCTGTGAGCTAAAGCACAGACTAACCACCGCACCTATTCTCACCATACCCACTAGCTCAAGAGGTTACTCAATGTATACAGATGCCTAAGGACAGGGACTGGGATGTATGTTGATGCAGGACGGGAAGGTAGTAGCCTATGGATCCAGATAGTTTAAGGACCATGAGAGGAATTACCCAACCCATGATTTAGAGTTGGTAGTCGTGGTATTTGCATTGAAAATATGGCGCCACTACCTGTACGGTGTGAAATTTTAGGTGTATACAAATCATAAGAGCCTCAGATATCTATTTTTATAGAAAGAGTTGAATATAAGGCAGAGACGATGGATAGAGCTTCTGAAGGATTATGATTGCAAGATATTATATCATCTAGGGAAGGCTAATGTTGTGGCGGATGCTCTGAGTAGAAAGAGCCTCGAAATGGTATCGCATATGATGGTCAGGGAATATGAGCTACTCGAGTAGTTTACTCACCTCAGGTTGGATATAGACCCTCTTGATGTTGACAGAGACTATGTTATAGCTGGCCTGCGAGTGGAACCGAATTTGATTGACCGGATAGGACAGGCTCAGCATGCCGATCTACTCTGTGAGGATCGTACGAGTCAGATTCAGTGGGGTGAGGTGGTCGATTTCTTAGTGAGTGATGATGGCCTACTGAGGTTTAGAGGCAGGATTTACGTTCACGATGACCCAGAGCTAAAGAGATTGATTTTGAAACAAGCTCATTCATTCGAGATATACATCGCATCCGAGGAGTAATAAGATGTATCAAAATCTCTGGAGAGTGTATTGGTGGTCAGGGATGAAAAGAGATATCGTAGATTTTGTGGCAAGATGTCTCGTATGTCAGCAAGTGAAGGTAGAGCATTAGAAGCCTGCAGGGTTATTGCAGCCTCTACCTATACTAACTTGGAAATGGTAGCTTGTCACCATGGATTTCATCATGGGATTACCGAGGACTAAAAGGAACCATGATGCTATCTGGGTAGTGGTGGACAGACTGACGAAATTCGCCCACTTTTTGGCTATGAAGTCCACAGATACTTTGAGTACCTTGGCAGAGTTGTATGTACGAGAGATTGCGTGATGCCCCAGAAGCGCGAAAAATAGGGCAAATTTAAAACTTATTCACATCAATACACAATTCTGGGTGCATTATTATGCAGTGTCATTCATCATGATATATATATATTATAAAACTTTCACCTCAGGATCTCATCATCTAATATTGATATATCATACCATATACGTTCCTCAATTCAGAGTTAATTAATCCTAATACATCCCATACATCATTGTTCATCAAGTGTCTGTAAATACAACTTTAGTCTGGGTACATGAAATGCTAAAGTATACATCAAATACAATATACGGCCTGGAGCTCAAGTCCTCCACTAGCCGCTACTCCGTAAGTCACAGGAAACTCTCTTCACTTAAAGAAATCTGGGGGAATATAAAAATAGGGTGAGCTTCTAAATCGCTCAGTAAGGGGGTAAGGGACTCATTAATAAAATGATTAATAACACAGCACAATCGTTTTGTTTTGTAGGTGAAGCTCAATAAGCTCAATAGAAAACGTAGCATGAAATCATTAAAACATCATTCTCATCTCATTTCTCTAAGATCATGCAGAAATATGAGAGTAGATGGCTTAGTATAAAAATCATAGTTACAAGCATATGGAAATAAGGATACGATAATGGCTTTTCTCGTAAAAACGTGATTAAAATCACCTCAGTAGTAATGCACGCATAGCTACAAAACACAATCTCATGTGTAAAATGGAGACTAGGAAAATAAAAAATCAAATAAAAACATCTGTCATTGCACATCAAAATAATCTCCTCTGGGTGCGCATCCTAGGCATCCTCAAAAGAGGGAGCGTCGACAATATGGTCGTGTACATGGTGTATTGGTCTTACATGTTACTAGAACAAGGCCCGAACTTACATGCTACCAGAGCAAGGCCTCTCCTTTTGCACACTCTTGATCTTACACGCTACCAAAGCAAGACCCGAACTTACATGCTACAAAAGCAAGGCCACCCAGCGCTACCAGAGCGGGGGTCATCTCACGTTACCAGAACAGAGGTATCTCTCGCTGCCAAAGCGGAGGAATATCAAACTTACATGCTACCAGAGCAAGGCCCCAATGTGTTATCACATGACATGCCTAAGTGTCAATAACAACCATTATCATATAAAAACCGTTTTACCTTTACGTAGAGCTCATCATGGTTTTCTCTCATAAAACTCATCTGAAAACCTTTTTGTACTCATCACAAAACATGTCAAAGCCGAGCTCAAACTGGTAAAACCACACACGCATTTCTTAAATCTCAGTATGCCTTAACGTAGAGCCCAAATCCCGGTTCACCTTTTTAAACTCAAACGGTTTGTAAAACAATTTCACACTTTGTTTACAACTCACAAAAATTGGGCCCCAACCGGCTATAAAACCATGTGCAATAAATCAATCATAACTCATAAAACATGTTTGCTTCTCAAAACGTTTCATGCTACAATTATCATCACAAAATCACATACACAATGAGTTTAAGTTTTCCCTTACCTTGTTGCACCTCGTCTAATGCAATCGTTTCCCCTGAACAACGGACTAGCCTCGCATTCCTCTCTGGAACTCTCGGGCCATCCAAATGATGTAAAAACATCACCAACATGTCATCACATTGTCTCTAATCTCAACATCGAGCCTAATTGCTCACATTCTCATAATTTCTCAATACCTCAATGATTCTAACAACCCTAACCATTTTCAACCTACTCATTACAACATCTACAGCCACAATCGTAGAAATCTACTTCAAAATCAAGGATTGAAGCTTAAAAATTTATCCAAAACTTGTGGAGTGCTCAATTCATGCCTCAGTTCAAATCGTCCTTCAATTTTCAAGTATGTTGTTCTCCTTTTCATGAGGAATAACTTTCCTTCTTGTCATAACCTCTGATTCGAACGAAAATGAATTCCAGCAAAAACACATGGGTCTTTAAATAGGCAGAAGGTGGGAGATCGATCTGCTCTTGGGTGGAGATTGATCTGCCTTTGAATTTGGGAACGTTTTAGGTGATTTTATGCCTACTAGATCGATCTATCGTGGGGGCAAGATCGATCTCATAATCTTAAGGAGATCGATCTGCTCCTTGTGAGGAGATCGATCTATATTTTACAGAAACATTTGGAGATCGATCTGCTTTTGTAGGAGATCGATTCCTTTAAGGCAAAATCACAAGGACATCGATTTGCTTCCATTGGAGATCGATCTGCTCGTTTAAATTTTTCATTCCTTGTCACTCTGGCTTACCAAATCGATCCCCTCTTCTCCAAGATCGATTTGACCTCATAGTTTCACACTATGGTTGTACTCTTGGCATAAAATCTCAATACATAATTGTCATAATTTACTCCATTACTATTTCTCATTCAATACTCATTCATCACTTAGAAATTTCATTCCTTACCACCTTAATATATGAGTACATCACATTTAGCTCAATCAATTACAATTCATGTTCACATTATAAAATTAGATGTGTATCAAATTCTCAAGTCTCACAGATTGTAAGGCTACATGGTGAACCATTGAGCATCGTATTGAATAGGGATTCCCGCTTCACTTCTCACTTTTGGGAACAATTTCAAGAAGCTATGGGAACCCGATTAAGCTTAAGTACTACTTTCCATCCTCAGACCGATGGTCAGTTAGAAAGAACCACCCAAACGTTAGAGGACATGTTGAGAATAAGTGTTATGGATTTTAAAGGCTATTGAGATGATCACCTATCATTAGAAAAATTCGCATACAATAATAATTATCACTCGAGTATCAGGATGGCACCATATGAAGCCATGTATGGTAGAAGGTGTCATTCCCCTATTGGTTGGGAAGAAGTGGGTGAAAGGAAAATTTTGCTCCTGTATTTTCATATGTATCCCTATGATTTCCTAAGTATACACTTGTTTATGTAATATGAATCATAAGAGATGTAAGGTTCGTAAATTTGATATACACATTTGTTATGTGAGTTCGTGATGTACACACAAGTTTCATTATGTATGAATTATAAGAAATTGACCTTTTTAAGTGATAAATGTAGATTAAATGCAAAATAAGTAGTGAAGCAAATTGATATGAAGTTAGCTTTGGGAAACTGGGAAACATTTCAGCTAAGTGTGCTGCAGAGAAAGGGGAGATCGATCCCTCCTTCAAGCCAGATCGATCTCGGTATGATTCTGCGAAGTAAGGATCGATCTCATCCTCAAGCAGATCGATCTCATTGTGTCTCGACCAGAAGTAGATCGATTTCTGAAGCTCTCTGCCTGGCCAAGATTGATCCTAACCTTTAGAGCAGATCGATCTCCAAAGTTGTAAATCATGAAATTTGAGCAAGAGAAGATCGGTGTATACCCTATGAGATCGATCTCATAAGGTGAATTCTATCTAAAAGAGCTCGACATTTAGCTTCTTCCACAGAAAACATCAAAAACCTTCCATTTTTTAAGCAAAGTAACTAGTTTCTCTCTCTAAATTCTCATTACCTTCCAATCAGTGTTGAGAGAAGTTCAATTCAGCAAAGTTGTTCCTAAATAGGAGGAGAACAACATAGTTGAAAACGAGAGGGTGAATCGTTGGATTGAAGGAGAAAAAGGAGTTTTTCCCCAAAGTTTCCAAAAAGGAGAAAAGTTGAGATAGGTAAGATTTCAATACACCAACTTCTAATCTATTAATCTAGATGTTCTGATGAGTTGATTGGTGTATGTATTGATGGTTGAAACATCCATGAACATGCTTAATCTTCCATGACCTACCAATGGCTTAGTGTGAGAAATTAGCTTAGACATGGAATTGATGATGAATTAGGCATGAATTGACGTTAGTGAGCATGTTTATACGATTGTAAGATAGTTGGTGAAGTCCATATGCTAGAAAATAATAATTGTTGAAAATAAGCATATGAGGTATAAAATGAACTTAAGGCATTGTAAGATTAATGCAGATTTAATGTGAATCAGTAGAGATTCTCGAGAAATGAATCGTATAATCGAAATGGACGTAAGAGAGAATCATGTCCAATAAGATGTAAATGGTCAATGCATTGATTTGAATATCATGCAAGTAAAATGAAGCATATGAAAGTATACTGATGTGTGTAGTACACAATTTCAGCTCTAGAAGATATAATTGGAGTTGATAAGATCAGATCACGAGAAGTGGATATCGAAGGAAAGTGATTCGAGCGTGATTTGAGGTAAGGGATTTATGCAAAGCTGTAGAGATGGCTAGAAGTATTTTGATAAATCCCTGTATGTGAATGATAAATATCAATAAGTAGATAGATATCAAATTATCTATGTGAAAACTGAGCATAAGTATAAGCTCATAGGCATGGATTATATGTCTACAATGTCTTGGTGTGAGAATATGTTTGTAAATGTTTTGAGTGTGTATAATCATAACTGGCTCTCAGTTTGACTATTGCATATAGAATGCATGTGTTTCTATGTGAAAAGTATTTAACGAGTGATTGAAGGGAGATTACTGTCACGACCCTCAACTTACCAAAATACGTACAAATTTTTCGCATTTTCATGCATCAATTATTAATCATCCTTCCTCGATCGTGAACAACCACTCTCATAACAGTTAGGCTGTGTGTCGACGTCTAACTCACTCCACCATACCGATTCAATTTGAAACATTATTTATGAGTAAACACTTGTATAATGTATATATATCAGAGTTGTTACATGTGTTTACATTGTTTTACATCCCTAGTAGTTACATACAAAATGCTACTGTGCTCTGTCCAGTTTAGATACAAAATAATCCAAGTGTGTATACCTTTAGCGATGGGATGCAGCGGATTACCAAAAGGGAAACGCCTCCAGTCACGCTCACTCTATACTCAAATCTCTGTAGAGAGGGGGAAAATAAGGGGGTGAGCAAACCACACGCTCAGTAAGGCAATCATGCGAATAGGTAGATACTGCATTATCTACGTGATCGTGATGCCATGCTCAAAAGCATTTTATTCATTATTTATCTCAAAACATGAGTGTATGATTGTGTTAATGGTATGTAAAGCATTCATGCTATTAAAATTCAGTGCACATTTCAACTCATAGCATGGTATAAATCATCATGCATAATTCACAATAAAAGCATGGCATTACCCATCATGCATTTTCACAATAAAGCATGGCATTAAACATCATGCATCCGTGCACTTTAAAAACCATTAACAAATCAATTCAACACTGGTCAGGTCTCAGCCCATCCCTCGGACCTTCCTGACCCACAAATCATTTTCAAACATGGATTTATTCTCAAGCAATAGACATGTGAGATAGGCAGTTCAACAACAGGTAATAACCTCAAGGCCTATGTACATAACCTGTGATACCGGCTACACGGATCAGGTGTGCTGGATATCACCACTATCTGCTTCCACACGGGAGGTGGGTCAAATCCTACCCGCCGGTCCATAGCAGATCTCGTCCGAAGACGGCACATCACAACTCAACACGGTACAATGTACTCCATGCTACATGCACGGTACAACGTACTCCGTGGACCCAATCAACACATCATATCACTCCACATCTCAAACGCACGTGTAAGCCTATTTAATCGGTACGACCTCTTGTATGCCCGAAGCTCCTAACACGGCTAATTAATCATGTCAAAACAATGCACGTGTGAGCCTATTTAATCGATGTGACATCCAGTCTACTCGAAGCTCCAAACACGGCAACATGCAAGGTGGGCATCCAGTGCAAGACAAACTCTAAGCACAATGCCAAAACAATTATGAAATCCATGTGAAAACTAGTGCCTCTTGTACTCATGTGTGTAAAACACGTCAAATCTCATGCTAGTCATACTCTAGCACGCTTTCATACTCACTAAATCATGTAGGTGGCTCAAAACTTTGCAAAGTATGGTTAACAAAACCAAAACACACTCATTTCTTTTGCAAATCATTTCAATGTTAGCCAACCTACCAATCATTTGCTAAAAAGCAATAAAACATTATTTTCAAAGCAATATGCTTTTGTTTTCATGCACATTTCTCAAACTCCCAACTTTTACCCTTCAATCACCCAACATCATTTCCTAATCTCATGCATTCTAGCAAAACATTTAAGCGCCCAAATTGCGCACAGATATCTCTAAGAGTCCACACAATTCCCTTACCTCGATTTACTTGGTGTGACTCCTTTCCTTTTAGCTTCTCACGCTCTTGGCTCAACTCGCCTCGGCGTATCCTCGGAAGCTGCGATTCATTCATTAAATCAATTGAGTTAATGTATTTAACCCATAATTGACCTCACTAGTCAATATTATTCACTTATGCATTTTACCAATGCCTTATTCCACATTTTACCTCTTTTAGGTAAATCTCACAATTTATCCACTAACCACATCTTAAAATCATGCCCATAACACTATTGTCACCTCTAGACATCCCATTTCTCATTAATCTCCATCAATTCCACTTTCTCACACTAAATCATTTCTAGGTTATAATCATTCCAATGTATTTTAGATAGTTTCTAACCATCCACACTCATGCCAACAACTCCAAAATCACTTAAATAAACAATGTACCATAGTTGGAGTGTTAGAATATTACCAAATTTGATTTCTCTTCTTGCTCCAAATGGAAATGCCCTTTACTCCTTCAATACCAACAATGGGAAAATGCCTTCCAACTATGTTGTTCTTCTCTTTGATAGGAACAACTTTGCCTCTAATGGTCTCTCTTCAAACCTCACTGAAAATGGCTAATTTTAGAGAGAGAAATTTAGGTTTTTGGGTTGAAAGTGGAAGGTTTGTGTTTTTCCCAAAATTTTCTAATTTTCAGCACTCCTTATATAGAAATAGCTTGAGGAGATCGATTTGGTCAAAGAGGAGATCGATCTGGTCCCCTTAAATCCCTCTTTTTTCACGGCATTTTAAGCATGAGATCGATCTGTCGAAGCATGAGATCGATCTGCTCCCAAATAGAGAGCTAAGGAGATCGATCTTGGTGCTTGGGGATCGATCTTTTCACTACAGAATGCTTAGGAGATCGATCTGGCTCCATTGGAGATCGATCTACTCTATTCCTTTGCCCAAATAAGAGCATTCTGGCTCTTCCAGATCGATCTCTGATCCCATGAGATCGATCTGCCCTTCACAATTTCTAGATTTTTTATAGTTCTTCTGCAGCAACACTTACCAAACATCCTTAATTTGCTACCATGATCCTTTTCTCATCCATTCATCTTTGAGACTTGAAAATGGCATCCATCCTCACTTCATACACATTAAAACTTATGTAGAATCTTTGTATGACCAATGGTACTTAATATAAACAAAAATGGAAGTGCACATCTTATGCAATTCTACTTCCATTTTACCACACTACTTATAATCCATTTTACTCACATTCTCCACATGTTTAAGTCCATTTCCTTACATTCACACATAATGTAACTTGTATGTACAATCACAACTCTTATTACAAGTGTGTACATTAACTTATGGACTTACATCACATATACTTCACTTATGAATTCATAGTACAACTCTATTTACATTTCTATGTACATATATACCATTATACATATACGGGGTCACACATTCTCCCCCACTTAGAAAATTTGGTCCTCCAAATTAGAACCAATTATTCTGTGAACAACTCGAGATACTTCTCCCGCATCAAACTCTCCAATTCCTATGCGGCTTCTTCCACAGTGTGATGTTGCCAATGTATTTTCACCTAGGGAATTGTCTTTGTCCTCAGCAGTTTCTCTTTTCTGTCCAATACCCGAACTGGCTTCTCAACATATGTCATGCCCTCGTTGAGCTCCAATGGCTCATACCTTATCACATGTGCTGGGTCCGGGTGATACTTCCTCAACATGGATACGTGGAAGACATTATGCACACTTGCCAACTCTGGTGGCAATGCTAATTTATAAGCCTTATCTCCCACCTTATCAAGTATCTCAAATGGCCCTATATATCGAGGGCTCAACTTTCCCTTCTTCCCAAATCTCATAATTCCCTTCAAAAGGGAAACTTTCAAAAACATTGACTCACCCACATCAAACACTAGTGGTCTCCGTCTCTTATCAGCATAACTCTTTTGCCTGCTCTGAGCTGTCCGTAACCTCTCACATATCAATTGGACGTCCTCAGAGGCTTGTCTAACCAAGTCGGGAGCAAAAATCTATCTGTCACCAACCTCTTCCCATCCAATAGGGGAACGGCATCTACGCCCATAAAATGCCTCATATGGTGCCATCCCGATACTCTCATGAAAACTGTTATTATACGCGAACTCTGCGAGTGGCAAATGGTCATCCCAGGAGCCTTCAAAATCCAATGCACACGCTCTCAACATATCCTCCAGGGTCTGTATAGTCCTCTCTGACTGACCATCTATCTAAGGATGAAACGCGGTGCTAAAATTCAACTGGGTCCCCATCGCTTCCTGAAAACGTTCCCAAAAGTGGGAAGTGAAGCGGGCATCCCTATCAGAAACAACGCTCACTGGAATTCCATGTAGCCTCACTATCTTGAGCACATATAGGTTCGCTAACTGGCTCAGAGTCTCGGTAGCTCTCATAGCTAGAAAATGGGCTGATTTCGTTAACCGATCCACAATCACCCATATGGCATCATGACCTCTCCGGATCCTCGGCAATCCCATCACAAAATCCATGGTAACATGCTCCCACTTCCATGTCGGTATCGGTAGAGGCTGCAATAACCCTGCAGGCTTCTGATGCTCTACCTTCACCTGCTGACAAACGAGACACTTAGCAACATATTCAGCAATGTGCTTTTTCATTCCCGACCACCAATAAACCTTTCGAAGGTTTTGATACATCTTGGTACCCCTTGGATGTATCGTGTACTTCGATGAGTGAGCCTCTGTTAAGATTAACCTTCTGATCTCTGCATCATCAAGAACATATATCCTACCTCTGAACCTCAACAATCCATCCGAACTCAATCCAAAGTCCGTGTCTATACCCCTATGTATCTGCCCGACAATATCACTGCACTGCTGATCAACTTGTTGAGCCTGTCGAATTCAATTTACCAGATCCGGTTCCAATTACAGGCTAGCTATCATAAATCCACTATCAGCGTCAGGCGGAGTCATATCCAAACTGAGGTTCGTGAACTGTTCCAGCAGCTTGTGTTCCCTGACCATCATAAATGACACCATCCCGAGATGCTTCCTACTCAATGCATCAGCAACCACATTTGCTTTACTCGGGTGGTATAGGATTTCACAATCATAATCCTTTAACAGCTCGAGCCATCTCCTTTGTCTCATGTTCAACTCTTTCTGTGAGAATAGGTACTTACGGCTCTTATGAACTGTATAAATCTGAAATCTCTCACCATAAAGGTAGTGGCGCCATATCTTCAGCGCAAAC
The DNA here is from genome assembly GCA_033439115.1 of Firmiana major. Lineage (NCBI taxonomy): Eukaryota > Viridiplantae > Streptophyta > Magnoliopsida > Malvales > Malvaceae > Firmiana > Firmiana major. Next base: position 36,676,897 of record CM065898.1, read on the forward strand.
ACCACCGCTGCCAACTCCAAGTCATGGGTCGGATAGTTCCTCTCATGATCCTTTAACTACCTTGATCCATAGGCTACTACCTTCCCATCTTGTATCAATACACAGCCCAGTCCCAGATGTGAAGCATCCGCATACACCGAGAAACCTCCTGAGCTGGTAGGAATGGTGAGGATTGGAGCTGTGGTTAATCTCCTTTTCAGCTCCTCAAAACTTTCTTCACACTTATCGTCCCATACAAACTCCACATTCTTTCTTGTGAGGCGTGTCAAAGGAGCAGCTAACCTCGAAAATCCCTCTACAAACCTTCGATAATATCCAGCTAAACCCAGGAAACTTCTGATCTCTGTCACTGTCTGGGGTCTCTGCCACTGAACTAAGGCCTCAATCTTAGATGGATCCACTGATACTCCATCCTTCGATACTATGTGACCCAGAAAAGAGATCTGTTCCAACCAAAAGTCGCACTTACTGAGTTTAGCGTACAACTTCTTCTCTTGAAGGGTTTGTAGTACTATTCTTAGATGTCTTTCATGCTCCTCTCTAGTCCTTGAATACACCAGTATATCATCAATAAATACAATAACAAACCGATCCAAATACTGGTGAAATACCTCATTCATCAACGACATAAAAGCTGCGGGAGCATTCGTCAATCCGAATGGCATAACCATAAACTCATAATGTCCATACCGGGTGCGAAAAGCTGTCTGGGGTACATCTCCATCTCGTATCTTCAACTGATGGTACCCTGATCTCAGATCTATCTTGGAAAAGACCTGCGCTCCCTTAAGCTGATCCAACAAATCATCGATGCGTGGGAGGGGATACTTATTCTTGATGGTGGCCTTATTCAACAACCGGTAATCTATACACAGTCGGAGGCTTCCATCATTCTTCCTTACAAACAGAACCGGTGCTCCCCAAGGTGAGACGCTCGGCCTGATGAACCCCTTCTCCAATAACTCTTGCAGCTGTTTCCTTAACTTTTATAACTCAACTTGAGCCATTCTGTATGGTGGCTTGGACATCGGCTCTGTACCAGGTGCCAAGTCTATACCAAACTCCATCTCCCTATCTGGAGGTAACCCTGGTAACTCATCCGAAAAGACATCTGGAAATTCCCTAACCACTGGTATGTCTTCCAATTTCGGACGTGCCTTATCCGTCTCAATCACAAAAGCGATGAATCCTTCACATTATTCTTTCCACCATTAGTATCATAAATCATCACATCACATACATAAATGAAATCAAATTTATCTTTCATACATCATGTATCAAGATTGTACTCATCACACTTATAATAATCATGTTCTTTAATTTCATTTCACAAAATCAACTACAAGATTGTCTATCTTTGGAAACATCAAAGTTTTTGCATGACAATCCATAATAACATGATTGGCCGCCAACCAATCCATTCCTAAGATTACATCAAAATCACTCATATTTAATAAAATTAAATCGGCTGCCATCTCTTTACCTCATATCCTCATCTTACAATCCCTATATACATGCTCAGTCAACTGACTATCATTCATAGGGGTAGATATCAATAACATTTTATCGAGCAGTGTGGGTTTTACATGCTTCAACAATTTACATGCAAAGGATGGTGATACAAAAGAATGCGTGGCACCAGGATCAAACAGTACATAAGCTTCTAAATCAAAGATTTGGATGGTACCTTTTACCACATCCGATGACTGATCTGCAGTGTCCTGGTCCAGTGCATACACTCGTCCTCTGCTTACACCCACTGCTTGCTTCCCCTTTTCCTCAGCTGTAGCCCTCCTTCTCGGAGCAACTGTACCAACTGGAGCTCTCTCTGGCTCCTTGCCCTTCTGTGGGGCTCTCTTTGTCATCTCTGGGCACTCTCTGATTATATGCCCTGGCTTCCCACATCTGAAGCATACTACAGGAGATCCGTAGCATGGTCGAGTACCATGGTACCTACCACACTTGACACACTGTTCCATAGTAGGTCGTGGTCCTCCAATCACGATTCCCTTAGCTGGAGCAATGGCCGGATACATGGGAGTATCAACTGTCCTCTCCCGGATCTCATCAATTCTCGGCCTCTTTCCAGAGAATCTCTTGCTTCCTTTATAGTTGAAGCCTCTATCCATCATAGGTCTCTTCTTATCTCTGTCCCTCATCTTACCAACCTTTCTAAACTCTGAGGCGATTCTATCAACATCTTGTTCACTTAATTGCGCCCTGCGCACTGCCTCCTCATAGGTCGGTATATCCAGAGGAACCAATCTGGACCTGATGGTTGGTCTCAATCCATCCACAAACTTTTGGATTTTCTCGACCTCATTACCCATCGTGTGGGGATCATATCTACCCAGGGATATAAAAGCAGTCTCATACTTATCCACAGTCCTGCTCCCTTGGGTCAGTCCCAAAAATGCAATCTTTAGCTTCCGCTGTGCGGTATCCGGGACATACTGTCTCCGGAAGGCCTCTAGAAACACATCCCAGTAGATCTCAGTATGTCAGGCTCTCAAAATAGGCCTGGTGGACTTCCACCAATGTTCTGCTGATCCCTTCAGCATAAAAGCGGCAAATGCTACCATCTCGGTAGTAGTGCACTCAAAGAACCCATATAATTTCTCGATCTCATTGATCCAATCCTCAGCCGCTACTGGGTCCTTTATTCCACTGAAAGACGGTGGTCCAAACTTTTGGAACTGCCGCAATCTATCCAAATCACATCCATATCCCCAACCTCTACTGCCTGGCATAGCAACCGACGTAGGCACATCCTGTGTGGGTGGGGTATCTGTCGTCTGTGGCCTCTGGGCTTCCCTTGCCCGTGCCTCAGGAGCTGCTGCCTGCTCGGCATCACCCTGTGTAGTGGGACTCTGTCTACCGCCAACTCCAGATAAAGATTGGGTGACCAACTCCATAATCATCGCAATGCTCCGCTCAATCCTCGCGAAGCGAGCCTCAGTACTCTCGGGTCTCTCCTCTAGACCCTGTGGAGCGTGCTCAACATCGGCCTCCACCTCAATATCCTTCTGAGCCTCGTGTGTTTCCGGCTCAACACGACCCCCAGGCCTACCTCTACGGCCTCGACCCTGTGTTCTCATCCCTCTACCGTGACTGGTATTAGGCATACTTACTCAATTCCCTACATTCACAATCAATTACTTAGTCAACCCATCGACACACACAATTTGTATCTAAACAAGCATAGTAACTTGGGGATGTAATTTTCCACTTATTAAGTATTTTAGACACGACACACGTCAAACCAACTCGAGCTCTGATACTAACTTCTGTCACGACCCTCAACTTACCAAAATACGTATAAATTTTTCGCATTTTCATGCATCAATTATTAATCATCCTTCCTCGATCATGAGCAACCACTCTCATAATAGTTGGGCTGTGTGTCGACGTCTAACTCACTCCACTATAACGATTCAATTTGAAACATTATTTATGAGTAAACACTTGTATAATGTATATATATCAGAGTTGTTACATGTGTTTACATTTTTTTACATCCCCAATAGTTACATACAAAATGCTACTGTGCTATGTCTAGTTTAGATACAAAATAATCCAAGTGTGTATACCTTTAGAGATGGGATGCAACGGATTACCAAAAGGGAAACGCCTCCAGTCACGCTCACTCTATACTCAAATCTCTGTAGAGAGGGGGAAAATAAGGGGGTGAGCAAACCACACGCTCAGTAAGGCAATCATGCGAACAGGTAGATACTGCACTATCTACGTAATCGTGATGCCATGCTCAAAAGCATTTTATTCATTATTTATCTCAAAACATGAGTGTATGATTGTGTTAATGGTATGTAAAGCATTCATGCTATTAAAATTCAGTGCACATTTCAACTCATAGCATGGTATAAATCACCATGCATAATTCACAATAAAAGCATGACATTACCCATCATGCATTTTCACAATAAAGCATGGCATTAAACATCATGCATCCGTGCACTTTAAAAACCATTAACAAATCAATTCAACACTGGTCAGGTCTCAGCCCATCCCTCGAACCTTTCTGACCCACAAATCATTTTCAAATATGGATTTATTCTCAAGCAATAGACATGTGAGATAGGCAGTTCAACAACAGGTAATAACCTCAAGGCCTATGTACATAACCTATGATACCGGCTACACGGATCAGGTGTGCGGGATATCACCACTATCTGCTTCCACACGGGAGGTGGTTCAAATCCTACCCGTCGGTCCATAGCAGATCTCGTCCAAAGACGGCATATCACAACTCAACACGGTATAATGTACTCCATGCTACATGCACGGTACAACGTACTCCGTGGACCCAATCAACACATCATATCACGCAACATCTCAAACGCACGTGTGAGCCTATTTAATCGGTACGACCTCTTGTCTACCCGAAGCTCCTAACACGACTAATTAATCATGTCAAAACAATGTACGTGTGAGCCTATTTAATCGATGTGACACCCAATCTACTCGAAGCTTCAAACACGACAACATGCAAGGTGGGCATCCAGTGCGAGACAAACTCTAAGCACAATGCCAAAACAATTATGAAATCCATGTGAAAACTAGTGCCTCTTGCACTCATGTGTGTAAAACACGTCAAATCTCATTTTAGTCATACTCTAGCACGCTTTCATACTCATGAAATCATGTAGGTGGCTTAAAACTTTGCAAAGTATGGTTAACAAAACCAAAACACACTCATTTCTTTTGCAAATCATTTCAATGTTAGCCAACCTACCAATCATTTGCTAAAAAGCAATAAAACATGATTTTCAAAGCAATATGCTTTTGTTTTCATGCACATTTCTCAAACTCCCAACTTTTACCCTTCAATCACCCAACATCATTTCCTAATCTCATGCATTCTAGCAAAACATTTAAGCGCCCAAATTGTGCACAGATATCTCTAAGAGTCTACACAATTCCCTTACCTTGATTTACTTGGTGTGACTCCTTTCCTTTTAGCTTCTCACGCTCTTGGCTCAACTCGCCTCGGCGTATCCTTGAAAGTTGCGATTCATTCATTAAATCAATTGAGTTAATGTATTTAACCCATAATTGACCTCACTAGTCAATATTATTCACTTATGCATTTTACCAATGCCTTATTCCACATTTTACCTCTTTTAGGTAAATCTCACAATTTATCCACTAACCACATCTTAAAATCATGCCCATAACACTATTGTCACCTCTAGACATCCCATTTCTCATTAATCGCCATCAATTCCACTTTCTCACACTAAATCATTTCTAGGTTATAATCATTCCAATGTATTTTAGATAGTTTCTAACCATCCACACTCATGCCAACAACTCCAAAATCACTTAAATAAACAATGTACCATAGTTGGAGTGTTAGAATCTTACCAAATTTGATTTCTCTTCTTGCTCCAAATGGAAATGCCCTTTACTCCTTCAATACCAACAATGGGAAAATGCCTTCCAACTATGTTATTCTTCTCTTTGATAGGAACAACTTTGCCTCTAATGGTCTCTCTTCAAACCTCACTGAAAATGGTTAATTTTAGAGAGAGAAAGTTAGGTTTTTGGGTTGAAAGTGGAAGGTTTGTGTTTTTCCCAAAATTTTCTAATTTTCAGCACTCCTTATATAGAAATAGCTTGAGGAGATCGATCTGGTCTAAGAGAAGATCGATCTGGTCCCCTTAAATCCCTCTTTTTTCATGGTATTTTAAGCATGAGATCGATCTGTCGAAGCATGAGATCGGTCTGCTCCCAAACAGAGAGCTAAGGAGATCGATCTTGGTGCTTGGGGATCGATCTTTTCACTACAGAATGCTTAGGAGATCGATCTGGCTCCATTGGAGATCGATCTGCTCTATTCCTTTGCCCAAATAAGAGCATTCTGGCTCTTCCAGATCGATCTCTCATCCCATGAGATTGATCTGCCCTTCACAATTTCTAGATTTTCTGTAGTTCTTCTGCAGCAACACTTACCAAACATCCTTAATTTACTACCATGATCCTTTTCTCATCCATTCATCTTTGAGACTTGAAAATGGCATCCATCCTCACTTCATACACATTAAAACTTGTGTAGAATCTTTGTATGACCAATGGTACTTAATATAAACAAAAATGGAAGTGCACATCTTGTGCAATTCTACTTCTATTTTACCACACTACTCATAATCCATTTTACTCACATTCTCCACATGTTTAAGTCCATTTCCTTACATTCACACATAATGTAACTTGTATGTACAATCACAACTCTTATTACAAGTGTGTACATTAACTTATGGACTTACATCACATATACTTCACTTATGAATTCATAGTACAACTCTATTTACATTTCTATGTACATATATACCATTATACATATACGGGGTCTCACAATTACCATCTCACTCATACTTGTGTGTAGAGCCAGCTATCGATTTTATATGTGACTTGTGCTAGAGCCAATGTGACAATGGTAGATATACTAATCATGCTCGCACATCGTTTTTCAATAGGGATTTTGAGAAAAGCTAAAGGGTGTTCAATGCCTCGGGTGATGCTGTATGTTCCACTCGAGATCTCCCACTAGATTTTTGGGAATCATGCTGGAGCCTTCGAGTATTATTGTGTGTCTTGCTCTGACTATGCTCGCATGTAACTTCCTAGTAAAACTGTGCTCATTGCCTCAGGTATGCTATATGCTCTTACGCTGAGTTGCTCGCGCGAGGTTTTTATGATTATGCTATGTGTCGAGTAAAACTATGCTAGAGCCATCGTGTATTGTTGTGTGTCTTGCATTGACCTGCTCGCACGTGGTTTATGGATGTGATGTGATGAGAACAAAGTTGTACTGGAGCCATCATGTATTGTTGTGTGTCTTACACAGACCTGCTCGCACAAGATTTTGAGACAATGGAAATGGGTGATAAGGATCCATGGGAGCACGATGTACCGTGAGCGCTAGCCATGAAGTACGATGTGTCGCGATTTTAGTATGAGCTAAAGGGATGATTGATCCACCTCCCCAAGCATGGGATTCCTGCACACCTAATCAGTGTTTGCTTGGAATCCGACTATGGCCATAAGTCCTATATTTATCTGAGTGATATGACATTGTCACTACTGTGTATGGTGACATATGTTTCCCTTATTGTGTGTCTGGGGATATGGTAACCTATAATTTATGTCTCATGTATATTGATTTGCTGAATGCAAAGTGATTTTTAAATGTGTACACTGTGATTTTAAATATGAGATGTGTGAAAAGAGTATGCTGTGTGAATATGCATATACCCATCTAGTGAATTAACGATTTCACATCGATGGAAGTTATTTTAAAGAATGCATATGTTTTATAAGAGAAATTAATATTTATATTTTAACATGTAGATAGTGTAGTTATCTACCTGCTTTCATATTTTTCTTATTGAGAGTGTTAGCTCACCCCCTTATTTCTCCTCCCCAAATTCTACGCAGTACTGAGTAAACTGCAATCGTTCCTGCTATCGTGTTGCTTTAGTTATCCAACAGTATAGAGGTATACACTTGAGATGAAAATTTTTGTATCTTGTAAACTAATGCATAGTAAAGTTTGTCTTTTGTATTTTGGGGGATGTATATAATAGAAACTGATGTAAACGCTTCCGTACATATATATAAAAGTCCAGTTTCTATTTTGCTTCATTTAAATGAATTTATTAAATTATAAATCGATGAGATATGAATTGGATGTTGACTCACAGCCCAACCGTTGAAAGTAAGGTAAAAGTCACAGACTGAGAGAGAGAGGGTCGTGACACATGATCTACAGTACAGCTAGTCTGTGCTGAAGCAGTTGTAGGATGCATGTGCATGAGCGTTGGTATTGAAGAAGAAGACGCATGGCAACTGTTGTTTTAGTGATTTTAGTTACAACAGTGCAATAGTTTAGTACTAGTAGTTTATTATTATTTTAATTTAGTACATCTTTTTATTAGCTTAATAATATTTTAATAGTTTAATTAATTTACATATGTTTAAAATTGTTAGATTTAATTTCTTTAGATGTTAGCTTAGATTAAATTTTAGTTTTTATGCAATTGAAATTTTCGTTTTATTATTTTCATGTATACATTTAGGATCTAGTTGATTTTTATTGTAGAAAATTGTTTATTGTTTCAAGTATACACTAGTATGATTTTAATGCTAATAGTATAATACTGTAGTGCTTATGTATTGCATTTAGAGTTACTTTAGGGGTAGAATCATTTTATGCATCTTTAGGATAGTTTTCATTATAAATTTTAAAAACCCAAAAAAAATATTTTATTTCTCATGCATCATTTAGAATAGATTTTATTATTTATTTAGGCATTTTATTAATTTAGTATTATCTAGAGTTATATATAATTTAGGGTCACGAATTTAGGCATTTAGGTTTAAAGTTATACTTAGGAATTTTTAGAATTTTTATTAGAATTTTATTCCATTAGGCCTTAGGTTAGATTATCTTGCATTTTTATTTTTTTTCTTTGTTAATTAGATTAAACACATGCAAATTTTATTTTCATATTAGGATTTTCTAGTTTTAATCTATTTATTTTTAATATAGATTTTCTTATATTTGCATCTTTAGTCAATTTACACTAATTAATTCAAGTTTTAGTATTTTCTTTCTTTTGCAGATTCTCGCTTTTGTTTTGCTTGGAGCTCTATGAGTAATTTTTTGCTCTATTTTGCTTTATTTTAGTGTTTTTATTATTTTCCTTGCTTTCCAGTATTTTCAAATTAAACTTTGTATATCACTCTTTTTAATATTCATAATTTGCTAGGATATACTTATGGTAAAATTAACTGGTACTTAGTTAGGCTGACTGTGTTTCTTTATGGGATGATAATCTGGGACTCAATTCCGTTTATTACTTGTGGGACCTGTGCACTTGCGGTATACACGTCTAGGAAGGATGCATTAAGTACGCTTTTCAGGAAAACTTATAGTGAGGCTATCTATCCCTGAGAGCATTACTGTCTTGGTATAAAAATCTAAAACAACATGATTTGCAGCCAACCAATCCATTCCTAAAATTACATCGAAATCACTCATATTCAGTAAGATCAGATCGGCTGACATATCCCTTCCCCCTATTTTCAACCTACAGTCGCTATATACATACTCAGTCAACTGGTTATCATTCATAGGTGTAGAAATCAACAACATTCTATCTAATGATGTAGGCGTTACATGCTTCGACAACTTACGTGCAAATGAAGGCGATATAAAGGAATGTGTGGCACGAAGATCAAATAACACAAATGCTTCTAATCAAAATCAGGATAGTACCTTTAATCACATCCATTGAAGTGTCAGTGGTGTCCTGGTCCAATGCATGCACTCGCCCTCTACCAACCACCTATTTCCCTTTTTCCTCTGCTGTAGCTCTCCTCCTCGGACCAGAAGTCTCAACAGGAGCTCTCTCCGGCTCTTTGCTCTTCTTTGGGAAAGTCTCAATCATCTTTGGGCAATACCTCATGATATGCCCTGGCTTTCCACATTTGTAACACAATCCAAGGGTCATCGGATAAGGCCTGGTACCGTGATATCTGACACATCTCCTACACTGCTCGATAGTAGGCCAAGGTCCCCCAATGACTACACCTCTGAGTGGTGTTAAGGCTAGATATAAAGGAGGCTTAGCAATCCTCTCTTGTACTTCCTCAATCTGAGGTCTTTTCCTAAACAGTCTTCGACCTCCTCTCCCGATATCTCTATCACCTCCGGATCTCTTTCGGTCTCTGTCTCTCCTACTACTAACCTCTTTCAAACTCAGAGGCATTCCGTTCAAAGTCCTGATCACACAACTATGCCCTGCGCACTGCCTCCTCATAAGTGGGGATGTCAAACGGAGCTAATCTAGATCTAATGGCTGGTCTCAATCCATCCATGAACTTCTAGACTTTTCGAGTATCACTGCTCAACGTATTTGGGTCATACCTCCCCAAGGATATAAACCTCGACTCATACTCATCAACGGAGCGATTCCCCTGTACCAAACTCATAAACTTCATTTGCAACATCCGCTGTGTAGTGGCCAAAATATCTCTCATGTAATCTCTGATTGTCGGGCTCTCAGGATAGATACTGTAGATCTCTACTAGTGCTCTACCTCGCCCTTCAACATAAATACGACAAAGGCAACCCTCTCAATCAATGCACACATGAAGAACCCATACAACTTCTCCATCTCATATGTCCAATCCTCTGCAACAACCGGGTCCTTCACTACTCTAAAGACTGGAGGTCTGAATTCCTGGAACTGTCGCAGCCTATTCAACTCACAATCATAACCCAGATCACTACCGCTCGGCTTTGGAGTGACAGGAGAAGCTATATCTTGAACTAGTGGCGGTGTAATGGTCTCTGTAGTCTGCGGTCTCTCTACAGCTGTCTGTCCTGTAGTAGCAGGCTGTTCAGGTGGACCTTGTCTATCACTAGCCCCTAATGTCTGTGTGACTATCTCAACAAGGCTTTCAATACTCCACTGTATCCTAGCGAAGCTTGCCTCAGTATCCTCTGGTCTCTCAATAGGATCCTGCAGAGCCTGATCAGTCTGTGGCTCTGCACGCTCTCAGGCCTACCCCTACGACCTCTAGCACATGAACTCGCCCCTCTACCACGGCAGGTAACAAGAATAATGCCTAAATTCCTGCATTCATAACCATTTATTAGTCTAATCCCATCTTAATATACACAATTATATCTAAACAAAGCACAGTAATATGGGGAAGTAACTTTCCTAGTTATTAATATTGACTCATATCAGGCCAACTTGGCTCTGATACCAAGCTCTATCACGACCCCTCTTTACCTAAAATCACTACAAAATTTTCACTTTTTCCTTTCATTTCCCAATCGTGAACACTCTCACCACCAAACAGTTGGGCTATGAGTTTGTATTAGTCACTCTTTACCATCTACTATGCCATCTATCTTTTAGTTTATTTTAAAGGTAAGCACGTATACTTTATAAATTGAGTTTCAATATTTGTACATGTTTACTAATATTTACATCCCCGATATTACATTACAAAATGATTACTATGCTATTACATGTTTAGATACAAAAAGATACCAGTATGTATACCTCTCGGTGATGGAAAGCAGCGGATACCAGGATGCAACTCCTCATCTACCCACTAACTACTGTGTGCGCTCTGTAGAGGGGGAAAATGAAAGGGATGAGCAACCACACGCTTAGTAAAGCAATAATGCAAGTAGGTAGATAACTATACTATCTACATGCTTATAATGTCATGATATAAAAATCATTTATATCCAGAGCATGAGGCATAAATTAAAACTATGCCACATGTATATACATATATCTCGTATGGAAAACATGAAAATAGGCATGTAAACATGGAAAATCATGATGTCAACGTCTCATGCTCAACACATTGAAAAAACTCATCATAAAACAGCCCCTTAAAGTTTAACACATTATCAAAACTTAGTAAAACTCATCAACACATCATTAAAGCCACATTTCGTTTTAAACATGAGGAAATAGGTAAAACTATGCCACATGTGTATAAATATATCATCCTTTAAAAACATCCCATAAGGTTTGACCTCTCCTTCGACTCTACCCTGGATAACACAAACCATGTTTAGTGCTTAAAAACCATGTGGTATCATGTGAGACAAGTGGTCACAATATACAATCGATGACTCTGTTAGCCAACTATGTCACTATCATCCCAGACTACATGGATCCTGGTGTGTGGGACAGCACGTTGAAACGAGGGGAGGGTTAATCCTACCCGTCACAATATAAATCATCATCATCACCACATAGTACAGCGTACTCCATGTGATATATACAATACAACATACCCCATAGACCCATATCACAGTCAGGGGTGCTTACCGTAGGTCTTATCTACCCCATACCATATATAACCGGCTCAATCTTAAGTGCACGTGCAAGCATCTCATCCGTGTGACTAATAGTCTACACGAGGCATCTAGCACGACTCATTACATATCACAGTGTGAAAAGTCCAGTGCGAGCAAGGCTCTAGCATGATTTCATGCATAATTAGTAAAAATCCTCGTAAGAGCAATGCTCCAGTACAGCTTCATGCAAAATAAATAATGGTAAAATCATGTACGAGCAAAGTTTAAGTACGTTTATATGCTTAAGAAGTAAATGAAACCCACGTACGAGTAAAAGCTCTAGTACACTTGCATGCATCTCAACTCAAAATATGGTACGAGCTAAGCTCCACCACAATTCATGTATGTTAAAATATCAAAATCCAGTGCGAGTAAAGCTCCAGCATGATTAAAATCATATATAAATCTGATAGGCATCTCTATTTCAACAAAACACACTCAAAATCCAAGTTAGCAACTGACTCGTGCTATTTCATGAAATTATAAAAACAATAGCCAGCCTATCTGTAAGTTTGCTTAAATTGAAGCAATACATTTCATAAAAATATCAAAACAAGATATTTATGCAATTTATTAGCCTTACTACCCTTTTTGTAAAATTTGCTCCTAGGGGCAAAATCATCCTTTTCACCTATACTCAAATCTTTCACAAAAATTATTATTTCTTTTCTAAGTAACCAAGAAAATCTAATGCCCTGTAGATATCCTCAAAATACGTGCAGCTACCTCTAATTACTCACAAAATTCCCTTACCTTGAATCACGTCGAGTAATTCCACTTCCTCAGAGTTACTCGATTGCACAGTCCGATTCGTTTCCAATGTAATCTTCGAAGCTGCACAAAATTATTTATCATATTAAATACAGTTTATTTATCTGTATTTCACTTTCACTACACTCGGTTTAACTTATTGTGCCCATATACTCTTATTGGATCTTACTTTCTCTTAAGTCTATTTCGATTGTATTATTCATTTCTTGAGAATCTATTGGACCCATCAAGCCTACTAATTCATATTGGGTCAGCCTTAGGCCCACAATGCCTTATTGAGACGAATACTCAACGCTTGGTCAACTTAACCATTCGGTCACATATGGTGCGCTATGCCTAGCCATGGTCGACACAACGGTTGCCTAGCTCTCATGGTTATTTCGATAAACACTTGGTGTGCTTGCCTTATGTTCCTCACTTTTCTTCACTAAGGCATTTCATTATACACCTCTTATACCAACTTTAAATCATCATCTATTCCAACATATTGATTTCATAAAACCATCTCAAAATCATGCATATAACATCACCAATACCATAATATAATCAATTCATCATTAAATCAACCATAGCTCACTATCTCACACTAAACCCATATTAGGTCATGATGATTAATCATGCTCAAGGATGTTTCAGCCAATAATACATTCACCAATCAACTCATAACAATGTCTAGATTAACATACTTGAAGTTGGTGTATTGAAAACTTACATAGCTTAACCTTTCTCTTTTCGTCAAAAATGGGGAAACACCTTGCTCCTTCAATCTATAACTTCAACTACTAGTTTTTGACTATGTTGTTCTCCTCCTCACAAGGAATAACTTTGTTCAAAGCAACCTTTTTATCAAATTTGTTTGGAAGGTGATGATAATTTAGAGTGAGAAAACTTGCTCATTTAGCTAAAATGGAGAGATATTGTAAAATTTAGGGAAGAAGGCTCATATGTCGGGTCTCTAAATAGAAATGGTATTGTGAGATCGATCTCCTAGGGTGAGAGATCGATCTTCCCTTGGTTGAACTACACAAATATTCAATAAATAAACTGTAGGATCGATCTGCTCTTAGGAAAGGATCAATCCTTTTTAGCCAGAAACTTTTCAAGATCCATCTATGTTTGGAAGGGATCAATCATTTCTAGACAAAATCAAATCAGGATCGATCTGCTCTTGGGAAGGGATCGATCCTCTCTATGCAGAATGACATCGAGATCGATCTACTTGCCCATAAAACCTTTATAATTTCATTATGAAATTACAAGATCGATCCTGTCTTTAAGAGAGATTGATTTGGCATTCATCTGTAGGATTTAAGCTGCTAATTTTTCAAGAATTTCAAAGGAAAGATTGCATTTAAATGCTTCACTAATCATTTTGCATTCCATTTGCACTTAAAGCATAAAAAGAGTCATTTCTTATGATTCACATAATATGTAACTTATGTGTATAGCATGAAATTATAAAGAACACATGTAAAAGTACGGGCCTTACATATATGTAACATAATATAATACCAAGGAGACATGCAAGTGACATGGGATAAGCTAAAAATTGGAGACAAAATTAAACTCTACATTCAACAACTTCAACTATACCAATTCAGCCACAAGTGAGATTAGTTAAGGGATTAAGCTTAGTCCTTCATGTACAAACCCATTGGCTTCTCTTAGAAGCCTCATTAGACTATATAATAAGCCTTTCTTTACCCAAATTCAAGGTTGATTCACGTTGCAAACCAAAAATGAAACTGAAGAGGAAAATCGTAACACTTGTGGAAGAAAAGAGAGGAAGAAAAAAAGAAAAGAGGGGAAGAAAATTAAAATTCTGCTTACCTTGGAGCTTTTTAAAAGTCGTTTAAGGGCTGAAATAGCTAAGGATAAAGATGAGTAGAATTTCAATTTTAATAGAAATCAAGGGCTATTTGAATTGGTTTGGTTTAGATTTGATATATATGATAGAATATGAGATCTTAAGAGTGTTTTTGGTGTTATAACGCATCAAGAAGGCTTGGGAATGGGCTATAGGGCTTTGCCTAGGTGAGGAAAAGGGGTAAGGTTCTTGTAAAATTCAAATTTTAATAATGTTGATGATGATGCATTGATCTATGATTTGACTAAAGTAGAATGTTGAGAAAAATTGTAAAAAACCATATTAAGGTTTCAGCTTAATAAAAGGTTTTAAGATAAGATGAATGTTTTAAGTTGGTTTATTTATATTTTGGTGATTTAGTTATGCAAAGTTTAAATATGGAATCAAATTTGAAAGAAAGTTAAGGGAACATATAGTGATAAGGTTAGCCATGAAAGGTTTTAGTGAAAAATGGTGTGGACTTTTTAATTAATGGAAATTGTGATTGATATAAGTGTTATCCGTATGGGATAAGTTTAAGTGACATGATTTAGAAGGTTAAATCAATGAAGGCACAAGAAGTTCCTCATAGCTAGAAGGAGGAAATGGAAGAGAATGATGTAATTAGTTTAATATAACTATTGTTTGGTATGATTTAAGGTGTAATTGGATGAGTATAGTATTAGTTAGGTGTGTTTAACAAGCAATGCAACTAAGCTAACTTAGTAGAACTCTCGACCAAGGCAAGGTGTATGGTGCCATTATGCTAAGCTTGCTACCATTGTGTGATCTAGGTAAGGCATATGTGTTGAAGTATGATGGTAACTCCAATTATAGGGTTTTTAATGCGTGAAATTTTGATTATGCAAAATTATTAAGATAAGCATGTTCTAAAGTTGTTTTATGAAATTAGGCCTATAAAATACCTAGGTTTAATCCTTTAGCACATGATAGGTCTTTCATGCATGCCATGACATTATAAGCATGTATTTGCCTATTGTAGCATGAATGGAGACTTTACAAATGCATAACCTATTTCGTATGATGTGGACAACTCATTATTGCTCATGGAATGCTTAGCCTTATCTAATGCATATATATTAGTATATATTAAAAGCTTTTATGTACATTTATGTTTTTATTTTTTTATCATTATTATTTTGCATGACAAATTCTGGGTTGCCTTACATGATTTTAGATGAGTTCAAGCATGGTATTTCTAACGCATGATTTACTTTAAGTTCATGATATGTTTCAAAGTATTTGAGACTTAAGGCCACTTGTAGTGTATGCCTCTTTAGCATGTCATGTTATGCCTAAATGGCACTGATGTCTATGCTTCTGTGACATGTAACATCTAATGTGTTAGTTAGCCTTCATGCGTATGCTACATGGTATTATAGCCAATGCCTTTGCTTTGTCCTAGGCATTATCCACAGGTTGTTGTTTAACATTTGAACATGTCTACAGCCTCCTAGTACTTACCTGATCAAGTATGACTGAAGACTTCGGACTATGGCCATAGGTTACTTTAGTCCCTCTTAGGGACTTCAGCATTATGCATGATTACTTTAAAGACTCAGCCCAGTCTCCTATATATGAACTAATTATATGATTTTTGTATATATTCTATAAGCAGGTTCGGAAGTGCAAGAAATTATTTGAATGCATAAGCATCTATTTTTTGCTATCAGTTTTTGCATGTATTTCTTACTGGGTGTGAAGTCAGCCCCTTTATATTACATACAATAATATGCAAATTACACATGTATAGGCTGATAGACAAAAAGCCTTCTTTAGCTAGCTTTTGTACATTTGCGACATATACGTCTCTTATTTTGATGTTTTTTTCCAGGCAATGTATACACAATTTCATGTTTATATTTATGACACATGTTATGTATGGGATGTAATTATGACATATTGGATTTCAATTAGAGTCCATTAATGTAATGCCCCGAAAGCGCGGATATAGGGGCTAACGTTTTCCTTTAATCTTATTTTTCTACTTAGATTGAATTCCTGTATAGTGTAGGTTACTTCATTTCCTTCATTTACTTATCCTTTTAATCATTTAATTTTGCTAGAAATTTCGGCAGCATAACCCCTTATTTTATATCCTAACCACCTGCAAGTAAACGTAGTTTATATTCACAAGGCAGTTGATTTTATTTCTTATCCTTATTACCTTCCAGTTTCATACATTTCTACTACCGCATCCATATCAATAGTCGATATCGCCAACATTTTAATTACTTTCCAATGTTTACACACTCATCCATAAAAACATTGATTACATCCTAAAAGTATTTATACAAACCAGTATCTGTATAATATACTTGTCTGGAAATAAATGTCCAGTGATACACTTGAGCGTGTACCATAAGTAGGTTAGGAGGCTCTGAATCTACCCGCTACTCGTTTACTTCGTGATAGCTGAGTAATCTTACTGCAGGTAGTCTGAAAATGGGGAAGAAGGGGGTGAGCTTCTGGGAAAAAGCTCAGTAAGGGATGTATTTAAAATAATTCTGACTATGTAAAACAAGTAGAAATCATGTAAACATACCTTCATGCATCTGTACTTATGAAATCAAATTCATATGCTTACTTTGAAACATAGCATTTAAACATACATATATACTTTATTTCATACGTAGAACATTTTCACATTAAAACATCATATATACTTCCCTTGTTCAAACATCATACATTAAATACAACTTCGTACCTTTATGCTCATGAAAAACGATTCATACGTTTACTTTGAAACATATAATTTAAAAATACACATATACTTTATTTCGTGCGTAAAACATCTTTTCAAGGAAACATCATATATATATATATACTTTCTTTGTTTAACATCATACATATCTTTTCATATGAAAACATCATACATACTTTCTTTCTTTAAAACATCATCATCAAAACCTGGAGACTAGGCTATGTCTATGTAGCTAACATGCATCATACGTCATCCTCTGTAGAGGGTTATAAAATACCAATGTAAACCCAACGAAATTTCTTGAATCCGATTAATGAAACAAACAAAAGAATTATAATGTATGTATTGACAATAAAATTTCTATAATGAGAGACCTAGAAAAATTAAATTAAATAAAATATCCTAATCTTAAGAATAAATAATTGTGTACATATATAAAGATATATAAATACACATATGTAGCAAACATGCCGAGAAGTGTACAGCAAACAATTTCTAAGCGAAATGGTAGCCCAAAAGCAATCATTTCAAGGCAATATATATATATTATTCCTTACAGGTTCATGGGAAAATTCCCACCAAAAGTATGGTGGTGTTCTGCCATAAGGCAGAACACCCATAACCTTATGTCATGACGTCTCCCCTCCATCAGTTCTCTCATCAGTCTCTCAGCCTTCACGTCTCCTCACCAAACCAACCCTGCCCTGATTCTGTACATAGATAAAGGAAGGAAAATAGAAGTAGAGCGAAGCAAAAAAAAAAAGGGCATAACAGGAAACGCAGGAGCAAGAATGATGGAAAGAGAGAAAGAGAAGGCAGGCGAGGCGAAGAGAGAAAGGTTAAAGAGTAGAGAAACTGGAAACGTAAGCAGAAGAAAGGTGAAAGAAATGAACCAAAGAAAAGAAAGGATGAAGCAGAAGAAACTAAAGCAGACCGCATGACAATACGAGAGAAAGAGAAAGGGTTGCGCTCTTTCACCTCCCTTAGTGCAGGGGTTTTCAGTTAGAAAAAATCAGAAGGAGAGACCTTGGGCAATGTTAGAACTTAGTATAGGGGCTGAAACATCCCTGCGTTAAAGGGCTGATGATGATTGAAGTTTCAGTCGAGTTAAAGGCTGAACAGGGGAGGTGCTTGAGCAACCTTGGCTGGTGGGAAACTGGTTTGAATCGATATTGTTGGGAGGACACTTTTCAGCTTGAATGGAAGACTGATTAAGACCCTGTACGGTGCTGATTTGGATGAGAGATTACTGTTGGAGAATGGTGCAGCAACAGTGGATTTAGTGCTGAATGTGGCGCTATTTAAAGGGTTGAAAGTGTGAGTTTTATATTGTTTGAGAATACTGTAAATAGAAGAAGGCCGAAAAAGATGAGAAAGAGAATCGAGAACTGAAGGAGATTTCAGCAAAGGGAGGAAGGAAGCTGAGAAAGGGGAGAAAAATCGAGAGTTACAGGAATGGAGGTAGGCAGGGGATAAGCCTCGGCTAGGAGCAGTGACGACTGGTGAAGGTCGAAGGGAAATGAAACATGAAGGGGATGAGACATAGGGAGGATGATGGTGGTGTTAAGATCAAAGGAAGGAGTGGAACTGAAGTGTTTAGCGGTGAACAAGGGAGACGAATGTGCACCACTTGGAAACAGAGGCAACGAGAAGATACGAGGCTGGCAAGGTGATGGTCGAATGGAGAGGAAGACGCAGAAAGAGGACATCGGAGTTGGCTGGCGTCGTGAGGAAGGTGGCTAGAAAATCATGATGATGATGGTGATGGTTAAGGGAAGAATGAAGAGATGGAACAGATAAGATGCCATGAACAGCCGGCGCGAGGAAGAAGAAAGGAAAAGCAAAGTTGGCGGGAAAAGGAAAATAAATTCAAAATTATATAGATATTTATAAGGGATTATATATGTATATATAAATATGTAAATGGAAATATTGAAAATAGATTAGTGTACTGAAATTTGGGAAATCCCGAGAAAGAGCTCCGAAAAATTTACCGAGTGGACTGAACTCACCGACTTGCAACGTTGAGGCAATCGAGGATTACGGACAGACACCGAGGTAAGGAAAATTTCCTGTGCTGCTAGAGATAAATTGCACGTATTTTCTAATGCTTTGTAGATATAAATTTAGGTTGTATTTTTACTGTAGGAAAATAGTCGTGAATTGTTAAAAATATCTGCGTATATTTTCTGGGTATTTGAGACTACGAATTTCAGGACATAAATTTTTAGTCCCCTGAACTATAGAAAACCTTAAGCCAATTTTATGCTTTGGAATTTAAGGAAGAGTTTTAAAACTCCGTAAAAATAGCTTGATTTTTTATATAGTATTATCGAGCCTATTTAAATAAATATTTGAGTAGTTTTAAAATTATTTGGGAAAAATCTAAAAATTTTAGAATTTATACTGAAAAATCGTGTTTTATGAAAAAAGGCAAGACCAGCCCATTTTACTCTATTTTATGAGCTGAAAGGAGATTAAAGTATTTGAGGTTAAAATTATGCCAGTCAGGCGTATATTGTTGTGTGATCTTGCACTACCTACTTGCACGTGATTTAAAGCGTTTTGATGTTAAAACTGTGCCTGCCAATTGTGTATTGTTGTGTGATCTTACACTACATGCTTGCATGTGATTTGAGGTAAAGGGGCGATAGGGAAATCATGTGGAATTATGAATAGTGAAATTATACTGAATGGTGAATGATGCCGAGGTCCATGGAGTACGATGTACCATGCTGTGTTCATGTATGTACGATGTATCATGTTATTGGAAAGTAATGTATTGTGTGAGCCGTATGGATAGCTGACCACTCCCACGGCACTTGACATCCCGGCACACCTGGCCCCTGAATTATCGAGAGTCACCGACATTGGCCAATAGTCACTTCTGATATCTGATATATTGTGAAATGTCTTGCCTCGTGTATTCAAATTGCTGAAATGAAAATGAGAATTGTGTTGAGATTTGAAACAGTGTGTTTCTCTGCTTAAATCTCAAAATTGTGACATCTGTGCAGTAAATTGTGAAAATACTATTTTTGATTTTATTGAATTGAATGAAGGGAAACTGATAGATATGACTGATTAGTATTACAGCCACATTGGCGGAAGGAAATGAATCGTTCCTCGAGGTCGTAGAGAAAGGCACAAAAGGTGTAGTAAACCTTCATCTGAGTGTACACCTTATAGTTTCAATGAAAAATTTGTAAAGTCTGCTTCGTAAGATTTAAGTGGGACTTGGAAGTAATGATGGCATTGTTTGATCAAGTGATAGCGGCACAATGATAATGATAATAGTTGAGGTGTGATTGAGAGAAAGACCGAGCTGATTTCGAAAGATAGTATGCTATTACATACTGGAGTCACGAATCCAATTGTAATGGAAAACTGGAAAATTAAATTGGAAAACTTACATGGATTCTTAGAGTATGACTGTGAACTTAATAGAATGAGGTAAATTCAGAAGTTTGAGCCTCCGTTTTTCGATGAGGTTAAGAATTCAGTGATTCGGAGGGTTGAATGAATGAGGTAGAAAAGCTTGATGATTTTAGAAGTAACTCTACAAATAAAGTTATTTTTGCAACTTTTTTGTTAAAAAATTAGAGAAGCTACACAGATTTTCAAAGTGCACTACTATAGAGAAAGTAGCCTTGTAGCATCAGTATCAAAATAGGAAGTCGAACTCGGAGGAAAATCCCTAAAATTAATTTGAAAGCCGACATCAGAGAATTACATGGGATATATTTTTTATGGCCCCTAGGTGGCAGCACATTCCAGATGAAATAAAGTGGCAATTATAGATGAAATGAATGAATCGGACATAAGGAAATAAATAGGAAATTAAATAGATTTGGAAGGAGTATAATCCGGATAAGTAGAGATATGAAACGGAGGAAGTCCAGGAAACTCGTAAGAGGTACTAAGATCCTCAACCGAGCTAAATTAGCTCCATTGGATGTTATTTTGAGGAAGCAATGCGCAAGGCGCAACTGTTATGATATGAAATGCATATTTTGAGGTCACTAAGAAAAGGAAAAGATAAAGAGAGTGACAGAAGAGAGTTCTACTAAAGAGTAGAGTCTATGTAACTGGAAGAAAGAACTACGGATTAAATGTGTATAAATGGAACTTAAAGGTCACATTGTGTAAGACCCAATTTTTATTGTAAGAGCAAATGGAATGAATAGAAATTTTCAAGTGCATTGAAAAATGCAAAAGGATTGAAATGGTATTCCTGAACATGTGAAAGGTAAAACGGTCAAAAGACCGAAATTCGGTATTAATCGGGACAAAAACATTTAATTAAAAATATGGGATTGAGAAATCTTGATCAGTAACGAAGAAATAATTAAATTTCGGGTTAAATTGATCAAGATATGAATTTATTGGAGTTAATCAAAATTTTCATCTAGGGAAATAATCTCGAAAATAATCGAAAATTATACTGGAAATATGAAATAATACCGAAAAATTCATTTATTGATTAAATGAATAAAAAATAAATTTTTTAGGATATTTTAGGATTTTAATATTATTTTAATGATTAAAATAATATTAAACAAAAATAATAAGTAATAAAAAAATAATTAAAAAAATTCGCGAAAAACGCGAACTGAGGAAAACGAAAAAGGAAGCTGATGCTTCCCTTCTGCCTCACCGGCGATCGGCGGAGGCCCAGACCAGGGGCGAGGCAGTCGAGCCATCCACCGGCACCAGCGGCCTGAAGAAGCGGCGAACAGCGGCCTGTGGAAGGAAAGGGAGAGAGAAACTGAGAAGAGAAAGAGAGACTCCCGGTGACCGGTGCCGATTCAGGCCCGGCCACCACCATCCGAAGGTAGCCCATGCTAAGGTCGGCCGATCAGCGGCTGAATCGGTTGGTGGGGTGGCGGCTAGCGTCGAAAAACGAGAGAAAAAGAAAGCCACCGATGGCGAAGAGAGAAGAGCCGGACCGGCCACTTTTCGGTGACCATGGACGAAACCGAGACCAGATCCGTGCATCGAACGGCCCAGCGGAGCCACTGGTGACGAAAACTGGCGGACAACCGGTCGGCGAGCCACTGAACCATCCGAAACGGACTGAACCGGAGGTGTGAACCAGGTTGAACCGGATCGAACCGATTCAACCAAAAAAGAAAAGAAAAGAAAAGAGAAAAAAGGAAAAAGAAAAGAGCAAAAATTAGCGAAAAATCTCAGTGATTCAATCGAGCTACGGGTAAGTCGGTAAGTGGTCAAAATTGATCGATTTAAATTTTGAAATATTTAATTTGATTAATATTCGACTGGAAATTTACCCGAAAAATTATGTAAATTGTGCAGCTCGACAATTGACGTAGAACGAGGACTCGAGATAGCCTCGATTTGCGTACTATCATGGAATCGTGGGTAAGTAACCCTTATTTACGATAATTTTACATCGTTATGCGTGTTAAAATTGACCGTATAAATTTCAGATTTAATTTTCGTATTAAATGAATTAAATTCTAGAAATTGGATAAATTGTCGTAAATACTAAATTAAGCTATTCGAGAGTTTAGAACGAGGCTCAATAATTACTGATAGGCCCAATGAGCCCAATAAGCCTTGATAATGTGAATAGTAAGTGAAAAATGGGCTTAAGGTCGATTAAGGCCCATTATGGTGCAATTGGGCCCAATATGGGAAACAGGCCCAATGATTTAAATTAAGCCCAAAAAATATTAAATACAATTAATTGTATTGTATTTGACCTGATGAACATTTATCCGCAGTTCTGGAGATTAGATTCGGAGCAAATCGAACTGCGTGACGAGACATCAGTGGAAAGGTCAGACTGTACAGAAAAATGAGGTAAGGGAATTGTGTGAGTAGCTAGAGGTAGCTACGCGTATTTTAATAGCTTTTCTGTACACTGAATATGTATGTATACCCTGATTATGTATAAAGGTCCTAAAAACGGTTTAAAGATTTTAAGGACTCGAAATAGGAAAAGACTATTTTACCCCTATTGAGGAAAGTTCACCTAAGGATGGTGAAAGCATGACATGCATGAAATGCATGGTTTAAGTAATTTCTGATTTAAGGGATTTTATTGGTTTTTAAGCAAAGTAAATCGATAGATTGGCCAGAAATTGCATAAATTTCACAAGATAACACTACGTAAGTGTTATTTATATTTAAATGAAAATCCTTTGAAAAATGGGCCAACTATCAAGTTTATATGGAAACATATCGTGCTGGCGCATAGCTCGCACTATATCTGAGTTTGTGAGTGTGCATAAAATGAGCTTGAGTGGTTGCTCGCACTGACTTGTGTGACATCATATGCATGAAATGTGCTAGAGTAGTTGCTCGCAGTGATTTTTATTATTGTGATATGTATAAGAGGTGCTGGAGCCTAGCTCGCACTCTGTTTTGACTTGTTTTGACTTGATATGCATAAAAAGGTGCTGGAGCAATTGCTCGCACTAGTTTTAATGATTTGGCATGCATGAGAGGTGCTAGAGCTTAGCTCGCATCCTGTTTTGATATAATATTGCATAAAAGTCATGTTGGAGTGTAACTCGCATGAGATTTGATGTATTTTATGCATAAAGTCGTGTTGGAGCTTGCTCGCACGAAGTTTTATATGATTTTATAACTCATTTTAAAGTCGTATTGGTTTTTTTCTCGTACGAGGTTTTCACTGAGTTTTTATACATATCCGTACTAGAGCATTGCTCGTACGTAGATTTTACTTGAATTTGTAATTATTTTAAGTCGTATTGGAGCACTGCTCGTACGCAGATTTCATTAATTTTTATGACACCATGCTAGAGCTTCGCTCGTACGAGATTTTCTAATATCATGAATATGCATGGAGCCATGCTAGAGCTTCACTCACACAAGGATTTAAATGACATGCATATAGCCGTGTTGGAGCATCCTGTAGACTGTGTGTCACAGTGAGATGATATGCTCACACGTGCATACTGAGACAGAGATGATATGGGTGGATAAGACCTATTACAGGCACTCCTAACTGAGCTTGGGTTCATGGAATATGTTGTACCGTATATATCATGCGGAGTACGCTATACCCTGGGGATTATTGGAGTGGAGTGGCATTAGCCACAAGGCAGCAAGCCTTGCCCTCGCAATCCAGTTGTTATGCTGTTTTGGCGGGTAGGACGACCCACCTCCCGTTTTTGGTGTGATACCCCGCACACTAGGTACCGTGTTGCCAGGGATCACGAGGTTATGGCCATAGTCCTAGGTTGTTACTGATAGTCACCTGCTTGTCTCACATGATATAACTATTGGTCAATAGACCAGGGTAGACCCGAGGGAGGGGTCAGGCCCCCGATTTTATGATTTTATGATATGTAACCCTGAAAGAAGGGTGGTTTTATAACCGAAGTTTTATAATGAATTTTAATGAATTGTTTTATGAGATGATTGACCCAGAAGGGTTAGTTTATACTACAGTTTTAATGAAATGATTTAAATACAGTAGCATGATGAATTTTCCATGCTTTAATTATAAATTCATGAAAAGATTTGTCTCTCATGATTTGATTTACATGGCATGAACTAATTTATGATCCTGATTTAATTCATGCTAAGTATGATTTAATGATGTCACATAAAATGCCTTTGATGCATGAATTACATGATTTCTATATGTATAAATAGTTTTGATAAACTATGGCATTAAAATATGCATGATTTGTTCTTGAGATTTTAATGAAAAGAAATGGATTTTAAGGGCATGGCATTATGAGCATGTAGATAGTGGAGCTATCTACTTACTTGCATAATTACCTTACTGAGCGTGTGGTTTGCTCACCCCCCTTATTTTTCCATCTTTTCAGAGCACTCACAGTAGTTAGTGAGCGACTGAGGACTTGCATCTTGGTATTCACTGCTTCCCATCGAGAGACAGGTATACACATTTGTATTTTGTATCTAAATATGTAATGCACAGTACTGTAAACAGATATGACGTCGGGGATGTAGGGTTATAAATACCATTGTATATGTATTTAATTAAAGTCAAAAGATAGTAAACTTTGATATGTGAATGTGATTATGGAAATGGAATGGTAAATAGGTGAGAGGTGACTAACACCAAATCATAGCCCAACTGTTTGTAGGATGATCACGATGAGAGAAAGGTAAGAATTAAATAATAAATGAAAAAGCAAAATATTTACTCTGATTTTTAGGTAATTTGGGTTGTGACACATTGCTTACATGATTGATAAAGATAGGGAGTATTTGGAGTAAAAAGACACCCCTATAGATAGAGAGTTTTTCGATACATGTTCGGATGATCTATCGAGTTACCTCTAGATAAAAGGATAGAGTTTTAAGGTGATTTCGTATTTGGTACCGATCAGATAGTCAACTACTATACTGAATGGCTCTATTCAATTAGTAGAGCTAAGGCAATAATTACAGGGATTGTATGACAAGAGGATTCAGAGTTTTGAGATATAAATAGACTTTGGAGTATGAAGTACATATCGAATCTAAGGATTGTAAATTGTATATGCTTACGTTTCGAATGCGAGACTCAATTTGAGTAAGGAAATGATTTCGTTATAACTGATGTACGAAATGAGACAAGCTTTGAAATGTGATAAATTCTAAATACAAGTTATATTAGGATAAGAGGCGTATACAAGGTAAAAATATCTCTGATATGTGTAGTGATTCAGATCAAGTGTTCTGAGCCAAAAATGAATGAGTTGTGAGTAAAGGATAAAAGTGAAATTGCGATAAGTTTTGGTATCCTACTTGCTATTGAGACTGAATCTTGAACCCTTATATCCATAACCAGTTTATGTGGTCAAGTCTAATGGTTAATAAAGTTATTTCAAAATACCTCCCTACCTGAGAGACTTGATAGCGTCTAGAAGTACACCAATCCTTAACCCATAAATTGAAATTGACAATCGTAATACTCGCGTTTGAAGTCAGGATATCATTACTAGTGCGGTGAAGAATTATGAAATATTAATTTTCAAAAAAGTCGTCTAATACAAGAAAAATGGAATGACTCGAGTTAGTGCTTTGAGTAGAAGTGATTACGAGATGACGTTATGTACATTGGTCAAGGGCAAGAGTTATTGAAATATTTAGTGAACCTCAACTGGATGTGATTCCTTTCTGATCCCGACACTTATATCGTAGTAGTGAGCCTAAGAGTTGAAAATTGTACTTGATTTGAATGAATCGGACAGACTCAGTGCAATGATAAACATTGTAATGATGTAGCTAATTAGACCTATATGGGTGCTACGACAAGTATTGATATTGGTATTGATGATTTATGGAGATTTAAAAATGAAATGGCATACCAAATGATCTATAGTCAAAGGAATTGATGTTGTCAAAGGCTCATTTATAAAGACATATTTTGCATCCGAAGAATAGTACAAACTTATCAAATCTCCTAAAAGGATATTGGTCATCAAGTACGATAAGAGAAATAACTGGAATTAAGATTAAATGTCTCATATGTCAGTAGAGCAAGATGGTGTACCAAAAGCCTAAAGATTATTACAACAATTACTCGTGCCAATATGGAATTGAGAGCATGTGTCTAAGATTTTAAAGGCTTCTATAAGGACCATTGGCCATTACCAAAGTGGCATATAATATCAATTACCACTCAAGTATCGGAATGGCACTGTACGATGCTTTGTAAGGTCAAAGGTGTCTTTATTGATTGGATGGAAGAAGTGGTGAGAGAAAGATAATTGTTCCCAATTTGATAAAGCAAGTCCCTGAGTATATTTAATTAATTTGTGAGAGGTTGAGGAGAGCTCAGAGTAAGCAAAAGAGTTATGCTAACCAAAGACAAAGGTCCTTGAAAATTTCAGTGGGAGAATTGATGTTCTGAAAGTTTCTCCTCCCGATTGGGTATAACAAGGTTTGGAAAGAAAGGAAAACTGAGTCCTCGATACATTGGATCTTTCAAGATCTTAAACTGAGTGGGAGATGAGCTAATAGATTGGCATTGTCGCCAGAATTATCGGGTACCCACAACGTTTTCCACGCTTTGATGCTTTGTAATTATCATCCATATACAATGCATGTGATTAAGTATGAACCACGGGAATTGAAAGAAGATATGGCACATGTGGAGAGATTGATTTAGATCTTAGACAGGAAAGAGAAGGCATTGTGGTCTATGATAATTCCTTTGGTCAAAGTTTTTGGGGTAGTATCACACTTCGGAAGAGGCCACGTGAGAATTAAAAAAATTTAAAGCGAGAGAAGTACTCGCATTGTTAAAGGACAATGTACTCATAAATTTGGGGACCAAATTTCCTAAGGTGGGGAGAATGTAAACCCCATGAAATTTCTTGAATCCGATTAATGAAAAAAACAAAATAATTATAGTGTATGTGTTGATAATAAAATTTCTATAATAAGAGACTTAGAAAAATTAAATTAAATAAAATATCCTAATCTTAAAAATAAATAATTGTGTACATATATAAAGATATATAAATACACATATGGAGCAAACATGCCGAGAAGTGTACAGTAAACAATTTTCTAAGGGAAATGGTAGCCCAAAAGCAACCTTTCCAAGGAAATATATATATATATATATATTATTAATGACGGGTTGGTGGGAAAATTCCCACCAAAAGCATGGTGGTGTTCTGCCTTAAGGCAGAACACCCATAACCTTCTTTTTGGGCGTCTCCCCTCCATCAGTTCTCTCATTTGTCTCTCAGCCTTTACGTCTCCTCACTAACCAGCCCTACCCTGATTCTGTACATAGACAAAGGAAGGAAAACAAAAGTAGACAAAAGCAAAAAAAAATGGCATAACAGGAAACAGAAGAGCAAGAATGAGAGAAGGGGAGAAAGGGAAGGCAAGCAAGGCGAAGAGAGAAAGGGGAAAGAACAGAGAATCTAGAAACGTAAGCAGAAGAAAGGTGAAGGAAATGAACCAAAGAAAGTAAAAGAAAGCTTGAAGCAGAAGAAAACGAAGTAGACGAAGCAAGAGAAAATGACCACCAAAGCAGACCGCATGAGAACACAATAGAAAGAGAAAAGGGTTGTGTTCTGTCACCTCACTTAATGCAAGGGTTTTCAGTGAGAAAAAAATCAGAAAGAGAGACCTTGGGTAGTGTTAGAACTTAGTACAGGGGCTGAAACATCCCTACGTTGAAGGGCTGATGATGGTTGAAGTTTCAGTTGGGTTAGGGGTTGAACAGGGGAGGTGCTTGAGCAGCCTTGGCTGTTGGGAAACTGGTTTGAATCGATATTGTTAAGAGGACTTTTTTCATCTTGAATAGAAGACTGATCAAGAACCTACACAGTGCTTATTTGGACGAGAGATGATGGTTGTTCCAGGCTAGGAAATAAGGTGTGAGAATGGTGCATCAACAGTGGTTTTAGTGCTGAACGTGGCGTTATTTATAAGGCTGAAAGTGTGAGTTTTATGTTGTTTGAGAGTACTGGGAATAGAGGAAGGCCGAAAAAGATGAGAAAAAGAACCGAGAACTGAAAGAGATTTCAGCAAGGGGATGAAGGAAGCTAAGAAAGGGGAGAAAAGCCGAGAGTTACAAGAATGGAGGTAGGCAGGGGATGAGCCTCGGGTACTAACAGTGGCGAGCGGTGAAGGCTGAAGGGAAATGAAACATGAAGGGAATGAGACATAGGGAGGACGATGGTGGTGTCAGGATCAAAGGAAGCGGTGGAGCCGAAGTGTTTAGCTGTGAACAGGGGAAATGAATGTGCACCGCCTGGAAACAAAGGCAACGGTGTGACAGCCCAGAAGCGCGGAAAATATGGCTAATTTAAAATTTTCTTACATTAAAAAAAATCTCTTACTCGGGTTGCATTCCTGTACAGTGTCATTTAATCACTTGCGTTTATAACAAATCATTATCCCCAAGATAAAACAATTTCTATTTCATAAAATCAAATACATAATATCCAAAAATGGGTCAGCCCACAAGACTCAATTCATTTTCTTCATATTGTCCTAATTACATCCCGATAATACTTAATATAAATGTCTTTATTAAATCATTGTCTAGATACAAAATGAACTGAATTGATACCTTGTGCGTGTATAAGCGAAAGCCTGGGGAGATTTTGTCCACCAGCCTATTTCATGTATGCGGTAGGTACTAGCTCACTTACTACAAGTAATCTGGAGGGGGGAGGAAAAAGGGTGAGCTTTCAAATCGCTCAGTAAGAAGGATAAGAGAGATTTTATAAAATCATCATCACATCACAACTCATCATTCAGACATGTAAAAACATATAGAAGTATTCGAGCATGTAAAACATTTATGGAAACAATGATAACAATAATGATAACAATAATGGCATCAGTTTGCATCATCACAATTTACGTGATAAAAATCACAAATCGTCATAACATCAAATCTCAATACGTGATAGAAATCACAGTCATAAAAATACGTCATTCATCAAAATAGTCGAGACTAGGCATTTAATAAACTCAGATACAAACAACGTCATAAGCACATCACGTCACATCAATCATCCTTAATGAGGGCATCCTTAGAAGAAGGAAAACGTCGACATCTATCCATGGCCATGATATCGTCATAAACTTTATCAGAGTCGTATAGCCTCAGTCTTACATGCTATTAAAGCAAGGCCACCTATCGCTATCAGAGCGGGGTTATGTTACGTTACCAAAACGGAGGCATCGGTCTTACATGCTACTAGAGCAAGACCACTCAACGCTATCAAACGGAGTATAGATGTGCATCTCATGAAAAGCCTTAGTCTCAGTAAAATATGTCATTATTGTATTAAAATCGTTTTGCCTTCACGTAGAGCTCATAGTGGTTATCTCGAAAACTCATTTCTGTTATAAAACATTGTGTTCACAATTACACAAAATTCATC
Source organism: Firmiana major (assembly GCA_033439115.1). NCBI lineage: Eukaryota > Viridiplantae > Streptophyta > Magnoliopsida > Malvales > Malvaceae > Firmiana > Firmiana major. The sequence continues at coordinate 36,707,028 of CM065898.1, forward strand.
AAAATCGAGCTCAAATCGGTAAAACACTCACGCATTCATCAAAGCATCAAATCAACTCATTCTCATAAACATGCTCGTTCATCAAACCTTTTTTATGCAAATCAAGGTATTTTCATCATTTAGAAATTCACACGCACAAACATTTTGTTTCCCTTACCTCTTGCACCCTAAGTGGTGCAATGTCCCCCGGGTCTCGGATCAGCCTCGTTTCTCATGTCGAATTCTCTAGTTGTCCAAACATCATCAAATCATCAATATATATCATTCTCATTGTCGATTTCTTTCTCTTACTCATTCTAACTCAACATTTCCCTTTTTATCCTATTTACACTTATACACCTTAAACTACATTCAAGCTAGCTCATGACCATCACAAGATATCCACATTCCACCTTCTAACTAAACCCATTTGTTGGTTCCCTCATGACTTAAACATTTTCAACCAAACATACATATTTATTCACCAATTATATAAAATGATAATGCTCGAAACAAGGGTTTTGTGAGCTCACCTAGCTTGTCCTCTCTTGACCAAACTTGTAGAATGCTTGTCTTTTCCTTTTTTCTTCAAACCAACCCTTAGTTTTCTAGTATGTTGTTCTCTTTACCAAGAAGAACAACTTTTCCTCTTACCTATTTTTCTAACTCTGTCTAGAACATGGTGAATCTTAGAGAGAGAAAGCTTGGTTTGGGTAAAAATGGTGAGTGTTGGTTTGCAGGTGAGAGAGACTCGGTTTCAAGCAAAAATCTCATGATCCTTATATAGACAGAGTGTGTGAGATCGATCTGGCATTGTTTTCAACTACTCCAACTGCTCAATTACCAACTACAGGATCGATCTAGTTGAGGGTAGGGATCGATCTGTTTTCTAAGGGGGGATTGATCTCTTCCAGGCTGAGGCAATTGAAGATCGATTTGCCTTTTATGACAGGATCAATTCTTGTTAGACAGAGACAGTATGAGATCGATCTGGTCCCTTATGAGAACGATCTGCCTGTCTGCTATTGTATACTCATTGCATTCTGGAGTAATGGGATCGATCTTCCTTCCCCATGAGATCGATCTGGCCTTCATAAATTTCACTGCTGCTGCATAAATTTACAGGAAACTCAAAGAAAAACTTACTACAATCTACTCCATAGACCATATTTCAATCTATACACATATAAGACTTAAAAACTTCATCCTCTTATACTTCATTAGATTTAAAACTTGCGTGTACATCGAAATATCATAACTACATTCATGAAATTATAAATCTCACATTGTAACCTCATAGTTAAAGTACATAGAATTCTTAGGTCTCATAAACGGGAAGACACGAGGCTGGCAAGGTGGCGTGGTGACAGCCGAATGGAGAGGAAGACGCAGAAGTTGGCTGGCATCGTAAGGAAGGTGGCTGGAAAATGATGATGATGATGATGATGATGGTGATAGTTGAGGGAAGAATGAAGAGATGGAGCAGAGAAAGATGCCATGAACAGCCGTACGAGGAAGAAGAAGAAAGGAAAAGCAAAGTTGGCAAGAAAAGGAAAATAAATTCAAATATATATATTATATATATGTATAAGGGATTATATATGTATATATAAATATATAAATGGAAATATTGAAAATAGAATAGTGTACTGATATTTGGGAAATCCTGGGAAAGAGCTCCAAAAAATTTATCGAGTGAACTGAACCCACTGACGAGCAACGTTGAGGCAATCAAGGACTATGGACAGACACCGAGGTAAGGAAAATTTCGTGTGTTGCTAGAGATAAATTGCACGTATTTTTTTATGCTTTGTAGATATAAATTTAGGTTGTATTTCTACTGTAGGAAAATATTCGTGAATTGTTAAAAATATCTGCGTATCTTTTCTGGGTATTTGAGACTGTGAACTTTAGGATAGAAATTTTTAGTCGCCTGAACTATAGAAAACCTTAAGCCGATTTTACGCTTTGAAATTTAAGGAAGAGTTTTAAAAATCCATAAAAACAACCTAATTTTCGATATAGTATTATCGAGCCTATTTAAATAAATATTTGAGTAGTTTTAAAATTATTTGGGAGAAATCTAAAAATTTCAGAATTTATACTGAAAAATCATGTTTTGGGAAAAAGGGCAAGACCAGCCCTTTTTACTCTATTTTATAAGCTGAAAGGAGATTAAAGTATTTGAGGTTAAAACCGTGTCAGTCAAGCGTGTATTGTTGTGTGATCTTGCATTACCTGCTTGCACGTGATTTAAAGCATTTTGATGTTAAAATTGTGCCTGTCAGGCATGTATTGCTGTGTGATCTTGTACTACCTACTTACACATGATTTGAGGCAAATGGGCGATAGTGAAATCATATCGAATTATGAATAGGGAAATTATACTGAATGGTGAATGATGTCGAGGTCCATGGAGTACGATGTACCATGCTGTGTACCTATGTGTACGATGTACCGTGTTATTGGAAAATAGTGTATTGTGTGAGCCATATGGGTAGCTGACCACTCCCATGACACCTGACATCCCGGCACACCTGGCCTGTGAATTACCCGGAGTCACCGACATTGGCCAATAGTCACTTCTAATATCTGATATATTGTGAAATGCCTTGCCTCGTCTATTTAAATTACTGAACTAAAAATGAGAATTGTGTTGAGATTTGAAACCGTGTGTTTATCTACTTAAATCTAGAAATTATGAAATCTGTGCGATAAATTGTGAAGATACTATTTATGATTTTATTGAACTAAAAATTTTTCAATATGATTTACGAGAAACATATTTGTGACACAAGTATATGGGTAGTGTGTTTATCTACCTGCCACGTGTTTTTCTTACTGAGCATATTGAGCTTACCCCCTTACTTTTCTCCACAAAATCCCTTTGTAGCTGGGATCGCTTCCGTTAGTAACGCTTTCCACCCAGTTATGATTTCGCGGAGCATATTTCTGCATCGAATGTATTCCTAGGTTTAAACAATTCCTTCGTATCTAAAATTTTTGTAAATACAGTAATACATACAAGATGAGTCTGGGGAATTTGAATATATATTTTGTTACTAAGAAAGAAAATTAATCAGACTAATTATTGTTTAGACATAATATCGACTTGTAGCCCAACTGAAATGTCCGTAAATTCGGGTCGTTACAACCGATAACCATGGTGGGGGCTGTAGACTGGATCAGGGTTGTACAGCAAACATGCGTAGTATCTGAACATACTTAACTTAACACTAGCACGTAGCTAGGGCACGGGCACCAATGGCACTCGTCGTGTAAGAGACATACATGCGTGCTGCACGGACACGAAATACTACGAGAATTATATACCACGAGTAGTGAAGGTAACCACCACAAAGGTGAAGACAAACGCTACACTGGTCCAACGTATCAGGCATCATAGGTGGCGGAGCCGGAACACCACAAGCAATAGGCATGCTAATTGGATAGCCTTCTAGTCTCAAAATCTCTTTTCCTTACTTACTTTCAAAATCATCAAAAAGTCTTTTGAAATGTATATATAAAGTCATATAATTAACTATAAAATATCATGGTGTCAAAACTTATGTACTATAGATAAAACTCGGTTCATTATCATTTATTTATTTTTTTTGAAAGTTCTTCATACATCATAAATCAATTTATTAAACATAAGTAGGTTTAGTTAGTCAGGACTATGCTAAATTACATCCCTTACCTCTATTGGGCTAAAGCGACGTTATTTCACAGAGGTTTGGTATTACCTCATTAAACGTGTCAATTTCTCGAGTTGCCCAAAACAATTTTAACTCATCAAATATTGCTCAATTTCATCTCACCATATACAAATATGTATTTATCTTATCAAAGTTTGACCGATATTTGACTTTTTTGTCAACTTGTTCTACTTTTTCGGTTTTACCAATTTAAGTGCCAGTTTAAGCTAATTTCGTCAATTTTATTATTTTATCTTTAAATTCATTACCTCAATTTAAGTCCACAATTCACTTTCATCAACTTTCCAATTTCTAAATTCAACACATTTTCGATTTTTTGACTAACTCGAACCTTAAATTGGACTTTCTGGATATTAATTTAATAATTTATAACTTTAAACATCACCAAACTTCATACTTTTCTTCCAAGCCCTCGACTGACCGAAAACCATACCTCTTCCTAAAAATTATTTCATCAATTTCCACTTAACTAAAAATCATATAACAACATCAAATAATCATATATCTCAAGTTCATCAACATTCATCAAGTTACCTCAACTTTAACCAAGGTTGACCAAGCTTTTGATCCTCCAAACGACTCCTCAACTGTAAATCAACATGTATATACCTTAGAATCATCAAAAACTACAAAAAAATCAACCAAAAACTTACAAAAAATGAACTTTCTCTCACCTCAAAATAGGACAGTTTCTATACTGATCTTCTCTCTAGCTTTTCACCTAGTAAATGGACTCCTTTTTGGTTGGATTTTTTTAATTTTTATAGAGGATTGAAAGGGAAATATTTCATACTTCTTTGTCAGAGTCCAATTTGGCTCAAAAAGGGGTCGAATAAATGTAAGAATGGGAAAGGTACAGTACCAGCTTTGGAAATTTCGAGAGGAAGGTGAGGGCGCGTGAGGGCATCTTTCTGGATACTTTTATAGCCCTCAGAATGGTATTTAAGTCTAGTTTTATGGTCCAAAATTCTGGGCCTAAATCCTATTTGTAGATTGGTCGAAATTGGGCCTTTCTGGGTAGTGGTCTATTTAGTGCAGGAGGAAAATTTTTTGTTTTGTTTTGATAATGTCACGACCCGAATTACCTAAAAATCAGAGTAAATTTTTCGCTTTTTCATTTATTATTTAATTCTTACCTTTCTCTTGTCGTGACCATCCTACAACACAGTTGGGCTATGATTCGGTGTTAGTCACCTCTCACTATTACCAATCCATTTCCATAATCATATATCAGAGTCTACTATCCTTTTGACTTTAAATAAACACATACCCAATGGTATTTGCATGACTCTACATCCCCGACATCATATCCATTTACAGTACTGTGCATTACATATTTAGATACAAAACCATACAAATGTGTATACCTGTCTCTCGATGGGAAGCAGCAAGCAGCGGATATTAAGCATGCAAGTCCTCAGCCGCTCAATAATTATTACAAGTGCTCTGAAAAGATGGGAAAATAAGGGGGGTGAGCAAACCACACGCTCAGTAAGGCAATTATGCAAGTAAGTAGATAGCTCCACTATCTACATGCTCATAATGCCATGCCCTTAAATCCATTTCTTTTCATTAAAATCATCAAGCACAAAGTCATGCATATTCAATGCCATAGTTCATCCAAAACTATTTGTGCATATATAAATCATGTAACTCATGCATTCAAAGCATTTTATGTGACATCATTAAATCAATATTCAGCATGAATTAAATCAAAATCATGCATTACTTCATGCGATATAAAACAAATCGCGGGATATAATCATTTCATGAATTTATCATTTAAGCATGGAAAAGCACATCATGCTACTGCATTTAAATCATTTCATTAAAATTGCAGTAAAAACTAACCCTTCCGGGTCAATCATCTCATAAAACAATTCATTAAAATTCATTATAAAACTCGGTTATAAAACCACCCTTCTTTCAGGGTCACATTTCATAAAATCATAAAATCGTCAAATCGTCAAATCGGGGGCCTGACCCCTCCTTCGGGTCTACCCTGGTCTAATAGACCACAAGTTATATCATGTGAGACAATAAGGTAATTAACAGTAACATCGAGGACTATGGCCATATCCTAGTGATCCCTGGCAACACGGTACCTAGTGTGCGGGGTATCACACCTGAAACGGGAGGTGGGTCGTCCTACCCGCCAGAACAGCATAACACCAGGATTGCGAGGGCAAGGCTTGCTGCCTCGTGGCTAATGCCACTCCACTCCAACAATCCCCACGGTACAGCGTACTCCGCGTGACATACACGGTACAACGTACTCCGTGGACCCAAGCTCAGTCAGGGGTGCCTGTAATAGGTCTTATCCACCCATATCATCTCTGTCTCAGAATGCACGTGTGAGCATATCATCTCACTGTGACACACAGTCTACAGGAGGCTCCAACACGGCTATATGCATGTAATATAAATCCCTGTGCGAGCGAAGCTCAAGCACGGCTCCATGCATATTCATGATATCTGAAAACCTCGTGCGAGGGAAGCTCTAGCACGGTTTCATAAAAATCAGTGAAATCTGCGTACGAGCAGCGCTCCAGTACGACTTAAACTGATTATAATTTCATGTAAATTCCACGTACGAGCAACGCTCTAGTACGGATATGTATATAAATTCAGTGAAAACCTCGTACGAGAAAAACTCCAGTACGGCATTCAAATGAATTATGAAAACCATATAAAACTTTGTGCGAGCAACGCTCCAGCACAAATGAATGCTCAAGTAAATCAAATCGCGTGCGAGTTATACTCCAGCACGGCTTTATGCATAACTAAATCAAATCTCGTGCGAGTTACACTCCAGCACGGCTTTATGCAATATTAAATCAAAACAGGATGCGAGCTAAGCTCCAGCATCTCTCATGCATGTCAAATCATTAAAAGTAGTGCGAGTAATCGCTCCAGCACTATTTTATGCATACCACGTCAAAACAAATCAAAACATGTCAAAACATGTCAAAACAGAGTGCGAGCTAGGCTCCAGCAGCTCTCATTTCACAATAATAAAAATCAGTGCGAGCACCATGCTCTAGCACATTTCATGCATATGATGTCACAAGTCGGTGCGAGCAACTGCTCAAGCACATTTATGCACATTCACAAACGCAGATATAGTGCGAACTACGTGTCGGCACTATCTGTTTCCATATAAACTTGATAGTTGGCCTCTTTTCCAAAGAAATTTCATTTAAATATTAATAACACCTACGTAGTGTTATTTTGGGAAACTTATGCAATTATTGGCCAATCTATCGATTTACTTTGATTAAAACCAATCAAATCTTTAATTCGGAAAATTCCTTAAATCATGCATTTCATGCATGTCATGCTTTCACCATCCTTAGGTGAACTTCCCTCAATAGGGGTAAAATAGTCTTTTCACCTATTTCGATCCTCAAAATTATTTAAACCACTTTTAGGATCTTTATACATCATCAAGGCATACATACATATTCAGTGTACAGAACACTATTAAAATACGCGTAGCTACCTCTAGCTACTCACACAATTCCCTTACCTCATTTTTCTGTACAGTCTGACATTTCCCACTGATGTCTTGTCACGCAGTCCGATTTGCTCCGAATCCAAATCAAATCTCCGGAACTGCGGATACACATTCATCAGGTCAAATACAATACAATTAATTGTATTTCACAATTTTCTGGGCTTAATTTAAATCATTGGGCCCGTTTACCCATATTGGGCCCGATTGTACCATAATGGGCCTTAATCGGCCTTAAGCCCGTTTACCACACTTTATCGAGGCCTATTGGGCTCATTGGACCCATCAATATTTATTTAGCCTCGTTCTAAATTTTCAGATAGCTTATGAATTATTTACGACAATTTATCCTAATTTCTAGAATTTAATTCATTTATACGGAAATTAAATCCGTAATTCATGCGTTAAATATCAATCACGCATAACGATATAAAATTGTCGTAAATAAGGGTCACTTACCCGTTATTCCCTGATCGTACACAAATCGAGGCTGTCTCGAGCTCTCAGTGGATGCCAATTGTCGAGCTACACAATTAAATATATTTTCGGGTAAACTTTCAGTCGATTATTTATCAAATTAAATATTCTAAAAATTAAATCGGTCAATTTGACCCCTTACCGACTTACCCGAAGCTCGATTGCATCACTGAAATTTTCCCCAATTTTTTCTCTTTTTCTTTTTCCCTTTTTCTTCCTTTTTTTCCCTCTCTTTTTGGCTGAACCGGTCCGGTCCGGTTCAACCCGGTTCGGACCGCCGGTTCAGCTCGGGTCCGGTTCGGTTCAACTTGGCCGGTTCAGTCCGGTTCGGCCGGTTCAGGGAACAATTGGTCGTGCCGGCGCCGTCCGGCCGGTTCCCGGCATGATTCCGGTGCCGTTCGACGCGCCACGGCCTGGGCTTCTCAAATCGGGTCTCGGCTGGGGTCGAATCGCAGCCATCGCCGGCGAATCGGGGTTCTCTCCCCCGCGGTCTTCTCCGTTTCCGACGTTTTCCGGCCACCTGGCCGCGAGTCGATGCCACCGGTGGGTTCGCCTGAGGTCGGTCGACCTTCGCCGACCCTCGCCTGGGGCCCTTGGCCGCCGGTGGTGGCTCGTCCGGTCTCTTCTTCCTCGGTCTCTGCTCGTTTTCTGCTTCGTTTTTGCCTCTGTTTCTTTCTCCAGATTCGCGTTTTTCGCGAATTCTGTTTTTTTTTTTTTTTATTTTTTTTTTATTTTCATTTTATTTATTTATAATTTATTTTTAATATTATTTTAATCAATAAAATAATATTAAAATACACAAATATCTTTTTAAAAAATATATTTTATTCATCTAATCTGTAAATAATTTTCTCAGTCCGATTTTACCTTTTCGGTATATTTTTCGATTATTTTCGGGATTATTTTTCGATACGAAAATCCCGGTTTATTCCAATAAATTCATATCTTGATCAATTTAACCCGGAATTTAATTATTTCTTCGTCATTGATCAAGATTTCTCATTTTCATATTTTTAATTAAATTTTCTTATCCCGATTAATACCGAATTTTGGTCTTTTGACCATTTTGCCCTTGCACGTATTCGGGAATACCATTTAAGTCCTTTTGCATTTTTAAATGCACTCGAAAATATCGGGTCTTACAATCTCCCCCACTTAAGAAATTTGGTCCTCCAAATTAGAACCAAGTAATATGAGTCCATAACAACTCCGGGTATGTCTATCGCATCATATACTGTCATCCTCAAGTGACCTTCTCCGGAGTGTAATACTACCATCATACTTAACTAGGGAGATTATCTTAAACCTCAATACTTTCTCCTTCCGTTTAGTGCCCGAATCAATTTCTCCAATAATACGTTATATTTTCATTGAGCTAAACTGTTGGAGCTTAAATCCAATCACATATGCTGAGTCCGGATAGTATTTCTGAAACATCAAAAGATAGGACACATAGTGGATGCCTGCTAATTCAAGTGGTAATGTCAACCTACAGGTCTTATCTCCCACTTGTCCAATATCTCTATCCGAATCTTGTTACGTCTTTATGACAAATAATGTCAACTATACTGATTCACCCTCGGTGAATTTCCAATGATTTCCTGTCTCTTGTCAGCATAGTTTTTCTGTCTGCTCTGAGGTGTTCTTAATTTCTCATAAATCAACTGAACATGCTCAGAGGTTAATCTTACAAATTAGGGAACAATTCTCTATCTGTCACCCACTTCTTCTCTAAGTCAGGGATCAACTCCCTACGGCCATACTAAGCCTCATATAACTTGTTATCCCGATACTCGAGTGACAACTGTCATCCTTGGCGAATTTGATTAGTAGCAACTGATCATCCAGGAGCTCATAAAATCAATTGCACACGCTCTCATCACAGCCTCCAGAACCTGTACAGTCCTCTCTGACTGACCATCTGTCTGAGGGTGGAAGCTGTGCTAACACATAATCAGGGTCCCATAGCTTCCTGAAAAACATTTCCCCAAGTGGGAACTGAAGCGGGAATCCCTATCTGATACCATGCTCACTGGAACGCTACCTCATGTATCACAATTTTCCATACACATAAATCCGCCTACGCACTCAGAGTATCTCGGGATTTCATAACCAGAAGGTGGGTAAACTTAATCAATCTATCGACTATCACCCAGATAGCCTCGTGATTCTTCCGGGTCCTCTATAACCCATCACAACTTCATGGTCACTTGTTCCCATTTTCATGTCAATATAGGTAGAGGCTGCAATAACTCTGCAGACTTCTAGTACTCTACCTTACTCTGCTGACATACGAGACACTTGCTATACAATCTCTACAATATCACTTTTCAAACCTGACCACCAATACCATTTTCAGAGATCTCGATATATTTATTATTTCTCGGATACACTGTATATCTCGAAGAGTGAGCTTCTGACAATAACACTATATCATCAACTGTGGTCCTGGGGAGCACTTATACTGTCTCTGAACCTCTGCAAGTTATCATCACTCACTGTGACCTCTGTCACTGTCCCCTTCTGAATCTGACCCATACTATCGACACCAAGCCGATCATCACGCTAAGCCTGGCAAATCCGGTCACACAAATCCGGTTCTAACCTCAGGCTAGCTGTCACAAAACCACCGTCATCATCAGAAGGATCACATCACTACTGAGGTTCACAACTGTTCTTGCAGCTCACGCTCCCTGACCATCATATGTGATACCATCTCGAGGCTCTTTCTGTTCAAGGCATTAGCCATAATATTAGCCTTTCCTGGGTGGTACAATGTTCACAATCATAATCCTTAGAAGCTCTAACCCTCATGGTTATCTCATCCGACTCTTTCTGTGAAAACAGATACTTGGGGCTTTTACGATCAGTGCATACCCGAAATTTCTTACCATATAAGTGGTGGCGCCATACTTTCAGTGTAATCGCTATGACTGCCAACTCTAAATCATGGGTCGGATAGTTTCTCTTATGGTCCTTGAACATATCTGGATCCATAAACGACTATCTTCCCATTTTACATCAATACACAACTCACTCATAATTTTGAGGTATCCTTACACACTGAAACCTCTTGAGCTGTTAGTTATAGTAAGAATACTTACGGTGGTCATTTCATTACTCCAATAAAACCAAAACTCATTGAAGCCATTTTCATACTTATCATACTACTCGTATGAAATCTTTTTTTTCCAAACGAGACGTGTCAACTGAGTAGCCCATTTTGAGAAACTCTCAACACCTCGTCTGTAAGACAGTTTTCTGTTGCTACTCATTCTCTTCCCTGGACTTCGAATACATCATAATATCATCACTAAAGATGACAACCAATTGGTCCAGGTAAGGTTTAAATACCTTAACGTAGTTGAGTTCCACTCAATATTTCAATTTTCCATATACTTGACCTATGTACGCATAAACGTACAATGTCATTTCGAAATAGCTTTCGTTCAAGATACTAGCTCACGTCATTTCCTTCCTCTTATATTAACGGCTTTTATAAAATTTTAATTTTTAAACTTTCATGATTAATGAATTTCTATATCTTTTTATCATACCAATAAAGGTACCCAAATTTTAATTGTATATATTATGACCGTCGAATTCAATCTATAGATTATGCGTGCGCTTCCAGACGCTGTCAAATCTTCAGGCAGGGAGATATTTTGAAATACCTTTATTAACCCTCAGATTTAACCACATCGACTGGGTGTAGATATATCTACCCCTTATCTTGGTCGCAATCCATATACACTACATATTGCTTAATCCAAATTACTTTGCATATCAATGATATCCTTACCTTGCATATGCCTTTTATTCCAATATACCTCGTATGTAGGATCTATCACATCTCCAATCTTATCTCCTTTCATATATCACTTATGGCAAACTCTTTCCTTACTTGTCAAGTTACAATACACTTTTCAGTGATATTTTCACCCCTATTGTCAACTTACAATCCCTATACCCATATTCAGTTAGTGAAAATCAACTAACTATCATCCTCTTCATGCTTAAAGGTATAGGCTTCACATTTTTCACTAACTTATAAGCAACTGAAGGCGGTATGAATAAATGCGTGGCACCAGGATCAATTAAAATAATTATTTCATTATTCACAACCAGTGTGGTATCTTCCACCACATCCTATGAAACATCAATAGTGTCCTGGTCCAAGGCATACACTCGCCCTCGTCCAACATCTTATTTTCGTGGTAACTACCACACATCTTACACTGTTCACACTGCTACTCTGTCATACTGTTACGTAGCAGGTCGGGGTCCTCAAATCACAATACCCCTCAATAGTGTTGAAATTAAATACACTGGGGCCTCCAATCATCTTACCCCGTGACTCATCAACTCTAAGCTTTTACCAAACTACTTTTTTCCCGTTCTGACATTCTTGTCATCCTCTATTCTCTTTTTGTCTCAATTTCGGCCCTCACTACCTTTCTCAATCTCAGAGGCATGCAACTCGTGATCTTATTCATACAACTATAGTCTGCGCACTGCCTCGGTATAGGTAGTGATATCAAACGGGCTAATCGGACTCTAATTGACAATCTGAGCCCTTCCATGAACTTTCAGATATCTCGACTCTCACAGTTCAGTGTTCGAGTCATATCTGCCCAGGAATATAATCTGAGTTTCATACTCATTAATTAACCAATTCCTCTGGGTCAGAGTAAATAATATCATCTGTAATTTCCTTTAAACAGTGTCCGGGATATTTTGTCACCGGAATACATTTCGAATTATTTTTCATGTCCAATCTGGATGTCGAAATCTTCAAATGGGTTGAGCGAACTTTCATCAATGTTCCGACTCGCCCTCATACATACCCTGAGCAATTAGCTCGCAAAATATTCTCCACACTCCGCTCTAACCTCGCGAAGCGTATCTCAATACTGTCTGATCTCTCTGTCAGACTCTGTCCGATCTTTCTATCAGACTCTGTGGGGCATGATCAACCAGCCTCCACGTCAATCTCATCTCAAGTCTCATGTGGCGACTCAGTACAACTCTCGGGCCTACCTCTACGGCCTCGAGTTCTTGTACTCGCCTCTCAACCATAGCGGCTATCAGTCAATGAGTCTATTCTTGCATTTAAAAACCAAATTCTTAGCTGCACTTCCATCTCGATATACACAATTGTATCTAAATAATGCACAGTACATGGGGATGTAATCTTCCTTAACCACTAACACCGACTCATATCAGGCCAACTCAAGCTCTGATACCATTAAACCTGTCACGACCCGAATTACCTAAAAATCAGAGTAAATTTTTCGCTTTTTCATTTATTATTTAATTCTTACCTTTCTCTTGTCGTGACCATCCTACAACACAGTTGGGCTATGATTCGGTGTTAGTCACCTCTCACTATTACCAATCCATTTCCATAATCATATATCAGAGTCTACTATCCTTTTGACTTTAAATAAACACATACCCAATGGTATTTGCATGACTCTACATCCCCGACATCATATCCATTTACAGTACTGTGCATTACATATTTAGATACAAAACCATACAAATGTGTATACCTGTCTCTCGATGGGAAGCAGCAAGCAGCGGATATTAAGCATGCAAGTCCTCAGCCGCTCAATAATTATTACAAGTGCTCTGAAAAGATGGGAAAATAAGGGGGGTGAGCAAACCACACGCTCAGTAAGGCAATTATGCAAGTAAGTAGATAGCTCCACTATCTACATGCTCATAATGCCATGCCCTTAAATCCATTTCTTTTCATTAAAATCATCAAGCACAAAGTCATGCATATTCAATGCCATAGTTCATCCAAAACTATTTGTGCATATATAAATCATGTAACTCATGCATTCAAAGCATTTTATGTGACATCATTAAATCAATATTCAGCATGAATTAAATCAAAATCATGCATTACTTCATGCGATATAAAACAAATCGCGGGATATAATCATTTCATGAATTTATCATTTAAGCATGGAAAAGCACATCATGCTACTGCATTTAAATCATTTCATTAAAATTGCAGTAAAAACTAACCCTTCCGGGTCAATCATCTCATAAAACAATTCATTAAAATTCATTATAAAACTCGGTTATAAAACCACCCTTCTTTCAGGGTCACATTTCATAAAATCATAAAATCGTCAAATCGTCAAATCGGGGGCCTGACCCCTCCTTCGGGTCTACCCTGGTCTAATAGACCACAAGTTATATCATGTGAGACAATAAGGTAATTAACAGTAACATCGAGGACTATGGCCATATCCTAGTGATCCCTGGCAACACGGTACCTAGTGTGCGGGGTATCACACCTGAAACGGGAGGTGGGTCGTCCTACCCGCCAGAACAGCATAACACCAGGATTGCGAGGGCAAGGCTTGCTGCCTCGTGGCTAATGCCACTCCACTCCAACAATCCCCACGGTACAGCGTACTCCGCGTGACATACACGGTACAACGTACTCCGTGGACCCAAGCTCAGTCAGGGGTGCCTGTAATAGGTCTTATCCACCCATATCATCTCTGTCTCAGAATGCACGTGTGAGCATATCATCTCACTGTGACACACAGTCTACAGGAGGCTCCAACACGGCTATATGCATGTAATATAAATCCCTGTGCGAGCGAAGCTCAAGCACGGCTCCATGCATATTCATGATATCTGAAAACCTCGTGCGAGGGAAGCTCTAGCACGGTTTCATAAAAATCAGTGAAATCTGCGTACGAGCAGCGCTCCAGTACGACTTAAACTGATTATAATTTCATGTAAATTCCACGTACGAGCAACGCTCTAGTACGGATATGTATATAAATTCAGTGAAAACCTCGTACGAGAAAAACTCCAGTACGGCATTCAAATGAATTATGAAAACCATATAAAACTTTGTGCGAGCAACGCTCCAGCACAAATGAATGCTCAAGTAAATCAAATCGCGTGCGAGTTATACTCCAGCACGGCTTTATGCATAACTAAATCAAATCTCGTGCGAGTTACACTCCAGCACGGCTTTATGCAATATTAAATCAAAACAGGATGCGAGCTAAGCTCCAGCATCTCTCATGCATGTCAAATCATTAAAAGTAGTGCGAGTAATCGCTCCAGCACTATTTTATGCATACCACGTCAAAACAAATCAAAACATGTCAAAACATGTCAAAACAGAGTGCGAGCTAGGCTCCAGCAGCTCTCATTTCACAATAATAAAAATCAGTGCGAGCACCATGCTCTAGCACATTTCATGCATATGATGTCACAAGTCGGTGCGAGCAACTGCTCAAGCACATTTATGCACATTCACAAACGCAGATATAGTGCGAACTACGTGTCGGCACTATCTGTTTCCATATAAACTTGATAGTTGGCCTCTTTTCCAAAGAAATTTCATTTAAATATTAATAACACCTACGTAGTGTTATTTTGGGAAACTTATGCAATTATTGGCCAATCTATCGATTTACTTTGATTAAAACCAATCAAATCTTTAATTCGGAAAATTCCTTAAATCATGCATTTCATGCATGTCATGCTTTCACCATCCTTAGGTGAACTTCCCTCAATAGGGGTAAAATAGTCTTTTCACCTATTTCGATCCTCAAAATTATTTAAACCACTTTTAGGATCTTTATACATCATCAAGGCATACATACATATTCAGTGTACAGAACACTATTAAAATACGCGTAGCTACCTCTAGCTACTCACACAATTCCCTTACCTCATTTTTCTGTACAGTCTGACATTTCCCACTGATGTCTTGTCACGCAGTCCGATTTGCTCCGAATCCAAATCAAATCTCCGGAACTGCGGATACACATTCATCAGGTCAAATACAATACAATTAATTGTATTTCACAATTTTCTGGGCTTAATTTAAATCATTGGGCCCGTTTACCCATATTGGGCCCGATTGTACCATAATGGGCCTTAATCGGCCTTAAGCCCGTTTACCACACTTTATCGAGGCCTATTGGGCTCATTGGACCCATCAATATTTATTTAGCCTCGTTCTAAATTTTCAGATAGCTTATGAATTATTTACGACAATTTATCCTAATTTCTAGAATTTAATTCATTTATACGGAAATTAAATCCGTAATTCATGCGTTAAATATCAATCACGCATAACGATATAAAATTGTCGTAAATAAGGGTCACTTACCCGTTATTCCCTGATCGTACACAAATCGAGGCTGTCTCGAGCTCTCAGTGGATGCCAATTGTCGAGCTACACAATTAAATATATTTTCGGGTAAACTTTCAGTCGATTATTTATCAAATTAAATATTCTAAAAATTAAATCGGTCAATTTGACCCCTTACCGACTTACCCGAAGCTCGATTGCATCACTGAAATTTTCCCCAATTTTTTCTCTTTTTCTTTTTCCCTTTTTCTTCCTTTTTTTCCCTCTCTTTTTGGCTGAACCGGTCCGGTCCGGTTCAACCCGGTTCGGACCGCCGGTTCAGCTCGGGTCCGGTTCGGTTCAACTTGGCCGGTTCAGTCCGGTTCGGCCGGTTCAGGGAACAATTGGTCGTGCCGGCGCCGTCCGGCCGGTTCCCGGCATGATTCCGGTGCCGTTCGACGCGCCACGGCCTGGGCTTCTCAAATCGGGTCTCGGCTGGGGTCGAATCGCAGCCATCGCCGGCGAATCGGGGTTCTCTCCCCCGCGGTCTTCTCCGTTTCCGACGTTTTCCGGCCACCTGGCCGCGAGTCGATGCCACCGGTGGGTTCGCCTGAGGTCGGTCGACCTTCGCCGACCCTCGCCTGGGGCCCTTGGCCGCCGGTGGTGGCTCGTCCGGTCTCTTCTTCCTCGGTCTCTGCTCGTTTTCTGCTTCGTTTTTGCCTCTGTTTCTTTCTCCAGATTCGCGTTTTTCGCGAATTCTGTTTTTTTTTTTTTTTATTTTTTTTTTATTTTCATTTTATTTATTTATAATTTATTTTTAATATTATTTTAATCAATAAAATAATATTAAAATACACAAATATCTTTTTAAAAAATATATTTTATTCATCTAATCTGTAAATAATTTTCTCAGTCCGATTTTACCTTTTCGGTATATTTTTCGATTATTTTCGGGATTATTTTTCGATACGAAAATCCCGGTTTATTCCAATAAATTCATATCTTGATCAATTTAACCCGGAATTTAATTATTTCTTCGTCATTGATCAAGATTTCTCATTTTCATATTTTTAATTAAATTTTCTTATCCCGATTAATACCGAATTTTGGTCTTTTGACCATTTTGCCCTTGCACGTATTCGGGAATACCATTTAAGTCCTTTTGCATTTTTAAATGCACTCGAAAATATCGGGTCTTACAGATAATTTCATAAAAATTATTTCTAGTTCAGTTTCCTCCAAATTCTTAGTTCTCAAGTGTTTTACTATCTCTCTAGTATCTCCCATAAAAATTTAGGGCCCACTTGTTAAAAAAAAAGTTTCCCAATTGGGCCCATTTTGCACGACTTGGTCATTACCGAGCAATGTAACTTAAAGTTTTTGATTTATTTTAAAATTTTATCCGGTCATTGAAACGTCCTTATTTCCACTAAATATTCATTTCTCATGTAATCTATGCCTTGTAATAATTTCCATGGCATCAAAATAATTTTTGTGAATATCTAGAATTTATTGCGAATTTATTTCTCTTATTGGACCTATTTGCTCAGTTTAGTGGAAACCCGAGTTTCACTAAGTTTTTCACATTGAACACCTTAGTTTCACTTACCAATCATCAAAACATACTTAAAATCATATTTTTGAAGAATACTTAAATTTGCATTCTTACCTCGAAGTGTGTGCCCTGGGCTTCGTGCCACTATTCCGAGCGTCTCAGTTACTTTGGGCCCTATATGAACATTTAAGTAAGTCTTAAACTTCTCAACTTATCTTAAAATAAACTATAGAATAGGAAAATTTTGGCTCTCACAGTCCTCCCCACCTTTAAAGAATTTGGTCCTCCAAATTCAGCTAGGTCTGTCAAATAGTCGAGAGTACTTCTCCCTCATGAGGCTCTCCGGGTCCCAAGTTGCTTCCTCTGTCGAGTAGTATTGCCAGAGAACCTTTGCCAATGAAATTTTCTTTGTCCGAAATACCTTTTCCTTCCTATCGAGGATTCGGATAGGTTCTTCCACATAACTCATATCTCCCTAAATATCCAAGGCTTCGTACTCAATGACATGAGAGGGATCCAGATTATATTTCCTCAACATTGGGACATGGAAGGCATTATGTATCCCGAAAAGATGTGGAGGTTGAGCTAACTAGTAAGCAACATCTTCCACTCTCTCTAGTATCTCAAACAGACTGATGTAGTGAAGACTCAACTTCCATTTCTTTCCAAAATGCATGATGCCCTTGCTTGGAGATACCTTAAAAAACACAGAGTCCCCAACTTGAAACTCAAGTGGCCGTTTACGCACATCGGTGTAACTCTTTTACCTATTCTGAGCAGCCCAAAGTCTATCACAAATAATCTGAATGCCCTTCGTTGATTGATTCACTAAATCAAGAGCCATAATCTTTCTGTCACCCACTTCTTCCCAAGCAATTGAGGACCTACATCTCCTGCCATACAGAGCTTCATAAGGTGTCATCCCAATGCTGGCATGGTAGCTGTTATTATAGGAAAACTTTGTAAAGGGCAAATGGTCATCTCATGAACC
Source organism: Firmiana major (assembly GCA_033439115.1). Lineage (NCBI taxonomy): Eukaryota > Viridiplantae > Streptophyta > Magnoliopsida > Malvales > Malvaceae > Firmiana > Firmiana major. The sequence goes on from CM065898.1 coordinate 36,725,385, forward strand.
CTTAAAGTCCAACATACACGCCCTTAACATATCCTCTAGGGTCTAAATAGTCCGCTCAAACTGACCGTCAGTCTGAGGATGATAGGCGGTGCTGAAATTCAACTGATATCCAATGGCTTCCTAAAAATGTGTGCAAAATCTGGAGGCAAACTTGGAATCCCTATTTGGCATAATGCTTACGAGAGCCCCATACAATCGAGCTACCTCTCTGACATATAATTCTCCCAAGGCACTCAAAGAATCTGTACTCTTCATGGCTAGGAAGTGGGCATTCTTAGTCAATCTATCTACGATTACCCTGATTGCATCATGACCTCTTCGGGTCATTGGTAAACCCACAATAAAGTCATTGTTATGTGCTATCATTTCCATGTAGGCATAGGCAAAGACTTAAGTAGTCCTGTAGGTTTCTGGTGCTCAATCTTAACCTATTGGCATACTAAGCATCTGGCCACAAATTCTGTTACATCTCGTTTCATACCAGCCCACCAATACACCTTACGCAGATCATGATACATCTTGGTACAGCCTGGGTACATAGTGTAACGGGAATAATGAGACTCTCTCAAAATCTGTTGTTTCAGGGAATCATCGTTTAGAATGCAAACTTGACCTCTGAACCTTAACAACCCATCCTCACTGATCGAAAAATCTCACTGCATAGCTTGTTCTGCCTAGCTAACCTTGTCTAATGACCTCTGATCATTTCTTTGTCATGCCTTGGTTTGATCTAAGATGCTGGGCTCAATCCGTAGGCTAGTTATAAATTCAATCTCTACTTCTTCAACATTTATTCTAAGTCCGATGAACTATTCTAGTAGCTCCCATTCTGTCACCATCATATATGACATTGTTCCCTTCCTGCTGAGAACATTTACCACCACGTTCGCTTTACTCGGATGATACAAAATCTCGTCATAATCCTTAAGGAGCTCTAACCACCGTTTCTGTCTCATGTTAAGCTCATTCTGATCAAATATATACTTCAAGCTCTTGTGGTCAATGAGGATCTGAAATTTCTCACCATATAGGTAATGCCGCCAAATCTTCAAAGCAAATACCACATCGGCTAATTCTAGATCATGGGTGGAATAGTTTCGCTTGTGGTCCTTTAATTGCCTAGAACCATAAGTTATTACTCGTCCATTTTGCATAAGTACACATCCCAAACCTTTGTGAGAAGCATCACAGTATACCACAAATCCTCCCGAACCACTTGGAAGAGTTAGAATGGGGTGCGGTAGTTAATCTCCGTTTGAGCTCTTGAAAACTTTGCTCATAAACTTTCGACCATACAAAAGGAGTTCTTTTACGTGTGAGCTTGGTCAGTAGAGCTGCTATTCTGAAAAATCCTTCTACAAATCTTTGGTAATACCCTACCAGCCCCAGAAAAACTTTGAATCTCGGTTATAGTCTAAAACCTTTCCCATTTGAGTACTACCTCAACCTTAAATGGATCAACTGACATCCCGTCCTTGGATATAATGTGACTGAGGAAAGCTATCTGCTCCAGCCAAAATTCACACTTACTCAGTTTCTCATACAACAGTTTCTCCCAAATAGTCTGGAGCATTGTCCTCAAATTCTACTCATGTTCCTCCCGAGACTTAGAATAAACTAATATATCATCAATAAAGACAATTACAAATCGATCCAGATAATCCTAAAATACTTCATTCATTAGACTCATGAAAGCAGCATGGGCATTAGTCAAGCCAAAAGGCATCACCAAAAACTCATAGTGACCGTATCTAGTCTTGAACGATGTCTTAGCCACATCTTCTTTCTTGATCCTCAACTGGTGATAGCCTGACCTCAAGTCAATCTTCAAAAACATTGAAGCCCCTCTCAACTAATCAAATAAGTCATCGATTCTAGGCAGGGGGTACTTGTTCTTTACCGTAGCCTTATTCAGCAATTTGTAATCTATGTACAACCAGAGGCTACCATCATTCTTCCTGACAAACAAAATCGAGCTCCCCAAGGTGACACACTAGGTCTAATAAAACTCTTGTCCAGTAATTCTTGCAACTGCTTCTTTAACTCTTCTAATTCCACCGGTGCCATTTTATAGGGAGTCTTAGAGATTGACGAGGTATTTGGCACTAAATCAATGGTAAACTACAACTCTCTCTCTCTCCAACGGTAACCCCGGTAATTCCTCAGGAAACACATCCAAAAATTCACATGCTACCGGTATATCTTGAATAATTGGATGTTCCCAATTCATATTCGAAACAAAAGCTATATAACCTTCATTACCAGTAAAACATCAAAAGGTTCACACAACATCATATTTCAAAACATTATATATATTTTATTTCATTTCTTAATGGCAAAACCTACTTCGAATTTATCAGGCAAGGAGAAGGTTACAGTCTTGGTATAGCAGTCTAAACTTACCCTATTGACAGTTATCCAATCCAATCCTAATATTACATCAAAGCCGTACATGTTTAGTAAGATTAGATCTGTTATCATTACCTTGTCTCCCACCTTAATTTCACAATTCCTACACACTCTATCAATTATTTGTGTCTCATGCATGGGGGTACTAATATGACATATATCATCTAAGGGTTCAATTTTACATGCAGGCACTTTACAAATTGAGGTGAGATGAATGAGTGTATGGATCCTAGGTCAAACAAAACATTAGTTCTACGATTAGAGATAAGAAGATTACCTCTAATAACATCAGACGAGGCATCTGCTGTCTCCTGATCGATTGTGAAGACTCATCCTCAGGTGACAGGCCTCTTACCCTTTTCTTCCCACTGTAGCCTGTCTCTGAGGGGTCTGCCTCTGAACGACTCGTGTCTGTCTCTCAGGCGATAGGGGAGGCTGATCTTGTGGCTGTGGAGTCTGTTGTAGTGGACAATCTCCCATCAGATGTCTTTTCTCGCCACATCTAAAACATACACCCAACCTCAAGAGGCAAGAACCACTATGCATCTTACCACACTCCGAATAATTCTTTTTGGTCGCCAATTGCCCTCCGGTGGCTGTAGTGGTAATAGCAGGAGTCACAGACCTATCAGCTCTCACTGGAGCCTTTCCAAGTTTCACTCTCTTTGGTTGACTCGTCTGCAGTTCAATTCTAGAGATCTCCATTCTCCTACCCTTGCCCTTTAATTTCCCTCTAAATCCATTTTAAGCCTGAGTAATGTCAAGACCTCTTTCCACATCTTGAGCTCGCTCAAATGCGTCACTGAATTCGGTAATACGGACACCAAGTAGTCTATCTCTAATGGTAGGTCTTAATTCGGACAGAAATCTCCATGCTCGGTGCTGCTCATCTCTAACAGTTTTCGGGTCGTACCGCGTAAGTGTAGTAAACTTGTTCTCATACTCATCAATAGTCATACTGCCCTATGATAACTCCAAAATATTTGTCTGCATTTTCTACTAGGCAGCAAGTGGTACATACTGACCTCTAAAAGTAGCTAGAAAGGTCTCCCAAGAAATCTCTGGATGTTGAGACAACAAATGAGTTTTTATGGCTCTCCACCATCCACCGGCCTATCCAGTTAACATATACGTTGCCATCCTGACTCTTTTTTCATCAGTGCGCTCTAGATACTCAAATATCCTTTCCAAGTCTGTCAACCATTTCTCAGCTTTTATTGGATCCTTTACACCCTTGAACTCTAGAGGGTGTATCTTAAGAAAGACATTCATTCTACCCTTTTTTCTGTTATCTGCCCCAATCTGTACCTGAGGCTGAGCTACAGGAGGTGCCTGAGGGGCCTGTGAAGGAGACGGTGCAGGCGTAGTAGCACTGAAATCTGAAGCATATGCCACAAACTACTGGGCAAACATAGTTGTGAGGGCATTAAGCTCCTCTCTCATGCTTTGCACCCGCTCTAGTCTCCTTATCCGAGAATCAGGGCTCTCTGGCTGAAGGGAGAGGGTGTTAGTGGTTAGTTTTTCCTTTGTGGGCGACCTCTTCTACCACTCATGGTAACTAATATTAATTACCTGCACCGATACTACAACTATCACAGGTATATACAATTTATAACTAGACAAGTATAGATACTTGGGATGTAATCATACATTAACTACCCGACACTGACAGAACTAGACAACCTCTGCTCTGATAACACGTTAATTGTAACGCCTCGGAAGCGTAAAAATAGGGGCTAACTTTTTCCTTTAATATTATTTTCCTTCTTAGGTTGTATTCTTGTATAGTGTAGGTTACTTCATTTTCTTCCTTTACTTATCCTTTTAATCATTTAATTTTGCTAGAAATTTCGGCAGTATAACCCCTTATTTTATATCCTAACCATCGTAAGTAAACGCAGTTTATACTCGCAAGGCAATTAATTTTATTTCTTATCCTTATTACCTTTCAGTTTCATACATTTCTACTACCGCATCCGTATCAATAGTCAATATCGCCAACATTTTAATTACCTTCCAACGTTGACTCACTCATCCATAAAAACATTAATTACATCCCAAAAGTATTTATACAAACCAATATCTGTACAATATACATGTCTGGAAATAAATGTCCTATGATATACCTGAGTGTGTACCATAAGTAGGTTAGGAGGCGCTGAATCCACTCGCTACTCGAGTACTTCATGACAGCTGAGTAATCTTACTACAGGTACTCTGAAATGGAGAAAACTGAAGATGAGCTTTTGGGAAAAAGCTCAGTAAGGAGCATACTTAAAATAATTCTGACTATATAAAACAAGTAGAAAATCATGTAAACATACCTTCATGCATCTGTACTTATGAAAACAAATTCGTATGCTTACTTTGAAACATAGCATTTAAACATACATATATACTTTATTTCATACGTAGAACATTTTCACATTAAAACATCATATATACTTCCCTTGTTCAAACATCATACATTAAATACACCTTCGTACTGTTATACTCATGAAAAACGATTCATACGTTTACTTTGAAACATATCATTTAGAAATACACATATACTTTATTTCGTGCGTAAAACATCTTTTCATTGAAACACCATATAAATATATATATATATATATATATATATATACACTCTCTTTGTTTAACACCATACATATCTTTTCATATGAAAACATCATACATACTTTCTTTATTTAAAACATCATCATCAAAACATGGAGACTAGGCTATGTCTATGTAGCTAACATGGATCATACGTCATCCTCCGTAAAGGGTCATAAAATACTGATGACCATGGTGGGGGCTGTAGACTGGATCAGGGTCGTATAACAAACATGCGTAGTATCTGAACATACTTAACTTAACACTAGCACATAGCTAGGGCACGGGTACCAATGGCACTCGTTGTACGGGAGATATACATGTGTGCTGTGCGGGCACGAAATACTACGAGAATCATATACCACGAGTAGCGAAGGCAACCACCACAAAAGTGAAGACAAGCACTATACAGGTCCAACATATCAGGCACCACAGGTGGCGGAGCTGGAGCACCACAAGCAGTGGGCATGCTAATTGGATAGCCTTCTAGTCTGAAAATCTCTTTTCCTTACTTACTTTCAAAATCATCAAAAAGTCCTTTGAAATGTAAATATAAAGTCATATAGTTAACTATAAAATGTCATGGTATCAAAACTTATGTACTATAGATAAAACTCAGTTCATTATCATTTTTTTAAAGTTCTTCATACATCATAAATTAATTTATGAAACATAAGGAGGTATAGTTAGTCTGGACTATGATAATTTACATCCCTTACCTCTACTGGACTAAAGCGACGTTATTTCACCAGGGTCTGGTATTACCTCGTTAAACGTGTCAATTTTTTGAGCTACCCAAAACAATATCAACTCATCAAATATTGCTCAATTTCATCTCAACATATCCAAATATGTATTTATCTTCTCAAAGTTTGATCGATATTTGACTTTTTTGTCAACTTTTTCTATTTTTTTGGTTTTACCAATTTAAGTGTCGGTTTAAGCTAATTTCACCAATTTTATTATTTTATCTTTAAATTCATTACCTCAATAACTTAAATACTCACTTAAGTCCACAATTCAAGTTCATCAACTTTTTAATTTCTAAATTCAACACATTTTTTGTTTTTCAACTAACCCGAACCTTAAATCAGACTTTCTCGATATTAATTTAATAATTTATAACTTCAAACATCACCAAACTTTATCTTTTTTTTTACAAACCCTAGGCTGACCGAAACCATACCTCTTCCTAAAAATTATTTCATCAATTTCCACTTAACAAAAAATCATCTAACAATATCAAATAATCACATATCTCAAGTTCATCAACATTCATCAAGTTTACCTCAACTTTGACCAAGGTTGACCAAGCTTTTGATCCTCCAAACTACTCCTCAATTGTAAATCAACATGTATATACCTTAGAATTATCAAAAACGACAAGAAAAATCAACCAAAAGCTTACAAAAATTGAACTTTCTATCACCTTGAAACATGACAGTTTCTATCCCTGATCTTCTCTATAGTTTTTCACCTAGTAAATGGACTCCTTTTTGGCTGAATTTCTTATATAAGGCTGAAAGGGGAATATTTCATACTTCTTGTCTGGAGTCCAATTCGGCTTGGAAAGGGGTCGAACAAATGCAAGAATGGGAAAGGTACAGTACCGCCTGTTAAAATTTTAGGAGAGAGGGGAGGACGCGTGAGGGCTTCTTTTTGGATGTTTTCAGAGCCCTCAGAATGGTATTTAAGTCTAGTTTTATGGACCAAAAGCCTAAGCCTAAATCCTATCTGTAGATGGTTCAAAATTGGGCCTTTCTAAGTAGTGGTCCGTTTATTGCAGCAGGAAACTTTTCTATTCTGTTTTAATAATTTCATAAAAATTATTTCTAATCCAATTTCGTCCAAATTCTCACTTCTCAAGTGTTCTAATATGTCTCTAGTATCTCCCATAAAAATTTTGGGCCCACTTGTTTAAGAAACGTTTCATAATTGGGCCTATTTTGCACAACTTGGTCATTACCGAGCAATGTAACTTAAGGTTTTCAGTTTTCTTTAAAAATTTATTCGGTCATCGAAACCTCCTTATTTCCACTTAATAGTCATTCCTCATGTAAGTTACTAATTTTCCATGGCCTCGAAATAATATTTGTGAATTTCTAGAATTTATTTCTCTTATTTGGTTTATTTGCTAAGTTTAGTGAAAACTTGAGTTTTACTAACTTTTTCACTTCTAACACCTTAGTTTCACTTCACTGTCATCAAAACATACTTAAAATCATACTTTTGAAGAATACTTTAATTTGTATTCTTACATCGAAGTGCGTGTCCCGAGCTTCGTGCCACTATTCCGTGCGTCTTAGTTAGTTTGGGCTCTACATAAACATTTAAGTGAGTCTTAAGCTTCTCAACTTATCTTAAAATAAACCATAGCATGGGAACAATTTGGGTCTCACAATTAATTAGGGTGATGTCTCAATGTTTAAGATTGACACTACACGATTAACGAGGCATGATATAAGTAATTATAATTTTGTGGAGTTGTAAACGTCACATGATAGATTTCTATTAAGGACTTAATGAATTATGGTATTGCATTACAATTATTTTTATTGGGACCATAGACTAAAAGTTAATCACAATAAGTTGGTAACGATTAGCTACTTAGGTTAATCAAAACTTACATTAGGTGTAGACACAATAATGACAAAAAAACAAAATTAGTCCAAATTTTCACTTTCGAGGACGTTTCAAATTTTTTTATCAAAGCTTGAGTTATCTAGAATGTGTCGGTGTAGGTAAGTTAGAATTAAAATTTCATTCTTTATGCTTATGCTTGTTTGGTTTTATATTGTGTATGATTGGTGAAAGTTATGCTTAATTCTCTACTCTGATACGATGAATTGTTTTCATCATGAGTAGGTGGCATAGAAACCTACCTAGGGGGTAGGCTCAGCCAGATCTACCACCTCCTCCACAACCGAAGAGTCGAAACTAACGTATCCCGAGGCTCAAGCAAGGTTTTGACACTTTGACCAACATGTTTGCCCAGCACTTTGGGGGCAACAATATTGACATTAACGGTCACTAGGCACCACCACGGCCTCAACGACAAGCACCACCACCTCCGCGGTCACAAGAACCTCCACCTTCTTCAACTCCTCAGCTTCCCTTGCAAGAGCCTCAAGTGCAGGCACTTGAACCCATGGCTCTATCGCAGCTTAAGGTTGAGGAAAAGGTTGATAGAAATATGAGTAGACTTAAGGACATTCTAAAGATGAGTACCCCATCCTTTAAGGGGGTCAAGGATCCGATTCAAGCTAAGAATTGGTTATTGAGCTTGGACAAGTCCTTCGAGTACATGGGATGCTCTAGCACTGAGAAGGTTTCACTAGCTACTTACATACTACAAGAATAGGTTGAGCACTGGTGGAAGTTTACTAGGACCATACTGAAGGACTAAACACCCAGTAGTCACATGAGAGATATTCTTGGTTGCTTTTAGTAAGTGATACATCCCTGAGACTATGTAATGAAAGATATAGGCTAAATTTTTGTTTTGTTCATGGGAGTCTGACGATTGATATTTATGAGTCACATTTTACAACATTGAGCCGATATAACCCTGAGACAATACGGGATGAAAAATGAAAAACTAAAGGTTCTTATTTGGATTGAAACCTGCTATCAAAGACAAATTGGCTGCTTTGACCTTACCACTTATGATGAGGCAATTAGGAGAGCCTAATTGATAGAACAAGCTCTGATGTCACACATGTCACTACCCAAATTACCTAAAAATCAGAGTAAATTTTTTGCTTTTTCATTTATTATTTAATTCTTACCTTTCTCTCATCGTGACCATCCTACAAACAGTTAGGCTATGATTCGGTGTTAGTCACCTCACACTATTTACCAATCCATTTCCATAATCACATTCACATATCAGAGTTTACTATGATTTGACTTTGATTAAATACATACACAATGGTATTTATAACTCTACATCCCCGACATGATTTATGTTTACAGTATTGTGCATTACATATTTAGATACAAAACCATACAAATGTGTATACCTGTATCTCGATGGGAAGCAGCGGATACCAAGCATGCAAGTCCTCAGCCACTTACTAATTTTTGTGAGTGCTTTAAAAAGATCGAAAAATAAGGGGGTGAGCAAACCACATGCTCAGTAAGGCAATTATGCAAGTAAGTAGATAGCTCCACTATCCACATGCTCATAATGTCATGCCCTTAAATCCATTTCTTTTCATTTAAAATTTCACGCACAAAACCGTGCATGTATCATGACATAGTTTATCCATAACTATTTGTGCATATAGAAATCATATAATTCATGTATCAAAGGCATTTTATGTGACATCATTAAATTATAATGAGCATGAATCAAATCCAGATCATGCATTCTTTCATGTCATGTAAGACAAATCATGAATTTGAAATAAAAGCATGGAAAACAACATCATGCTACTGCATTTAAATCATTTCATTAAAACTGCAGTATAAACTAACCCTTCCGGGTCAATCATCTCATAAAACAATTCATTGTAAAACTTCGGTTATAAAACCACCCTTCTTTCAGGGTCGCATATCATAAAATCATAAAATCGTAAAATCGGGGGCCTGACCCCTCCCTCGGGTCTACCCTGGTCTATCAAACCAATAGTTATATCATGTGAGACATGTAGGTGACTATCAGTAACAATATAGGACTATGGCCATAACCTCGTGATCCCTGGCAACACGGTACCTAGTGTGCGGGGTATCACACCTAAAACGGGAGGTGGGTCGTCCTACCCGCCAGAACATCATAACACCAGGATTGCGAGGGCAAGGCTTGCTACCTCTTGGCTAATGCCACTCCACTCCAACAATCCCCACAGTACAGCGTACTCCCCGTGACATACACGGTACAACGTACTCCGTGAACCCAAGCTTAATTAGGGGTGCCTGCAATAGGTCTTATCCACCTATATCATCTCTGTCTCAGTATGCACGTGTGAGCATATCATCTCACTATGACACACAGTCTACAGGAGGCTCCAACACGGCTATATGCATGTAATATAAATCCATGTGTGAGCAAAGCTCTAGCACGGCTCCATGCATATTCATGATATCAGAAAATCTCGTGCGAGCAAAGCTTTAGCACGATTTCATAGAAATCATTGAAATCTGCGTACGAGCAGCGCTCCAGTATGACTTAAAATAATTATAAATTCATGTAAAATCCACGTACGAGCAATGCTCTAGTATGGATATGTATAAAAACTCAGTGAAAACCTCGTACGAGAAAAACTCCAGTACGACTTTATGCATAAATACATCAAATCTCGTGCGAGTTGCACTCTAGCACTGCTTTTATGCAAAGTCATATCAAAACAGGATGCAAGCTAAGCTCCAGCATCTCTCATGCATGTCAAATCATAAAAACTAGTGCGAGCAATCGCTCCAGCACCATTTTATGCATATCACGTCAAAACAGTCAAAACCGTTAAAACTGTCAAAACAGTCAAAACAGGGTGCGAGCTAGGCTCTAGCACCTCTCATGCATTTCACAATAGTAAAATCAATGCGAGCAAGCGCTCTAGCACATTTCATGCATATGATGTCACACAAGTTGGTGCGAGCAACCGCTCAAGCACATTTATGCACACTCACAAACGTAGATGTAGTGCGAGCTATGTGCCAGCACTATCTGTTTCCATATAAACTTGATAGTTGGCCCGTTTTCCAAAGAAATTTCATTTAAATATTAATAACACCTACGTAGTGTTATCTTGTGAAATTTATGTAATTACTGGCCAATCTATCGATTTACTTTGCTTAAAAACCAATAAAATTTCTTAGTTCAAAAAATTCCTTAAATCATGCATTTCATGCATGTCATGCTTTCACCATCCTTAGGTGAACTTCCCTCGATAGGGGTAAAATAGTCTTTACATATTTCTATCCTTAAAATCATTTAAACCACTTTTAGGATCATTATACAATAACCGTGTATACATACATAATCAGTGTATACAAAAACTATTAAAATACGCGTAGCTACCTCTAGTTGTTCACACAATTCCCTTACCTCATTTTTCTGTACAGTCTGACCTTTTTCACTGATGTCTCATCACGCAGTCTGATTTGCTCTCAATCAATTCTCTGCAACTGCGTATAAATATACATCAGGTCAATTACAATACAATTAATTGTATTTCATATTTTCTGGGGTTTAATTTAGATCATTAGGCCTGTTTACCCATATTGGGCCCGATTACACCATAATGGGCCTTAAGCCCGTTTTCTCACTTACTCGTCTTTATATTCCAACCGCTTCCGGTGGATAATTATACCCGAAACACCTTTTCTCGCTAAAAAGGTCCATTTTACCCTTTGTAGCTTTTACTCTCATTTTCTATGTTCGGGACTAAATCAAGCTGACTTTCCTAGATGAGCTCTCTATGCTCTTTCATTTTAAGTTCTTATTTTCAGTCAGAATGATTTAGAATAACTCGGTTTAGCCTGTGATACTCATCCATCACATTAGGCATTTTATGTAGCTTTTGTATGTTAAATCATTTCACTAACACTTTAAGTATAGTAAATACTCTTCTTATGATTCAACTATAATTACATAGTGTTCATACACATAGGAATCATAAGGTACAAGCTATAAAAATCCAGGTCTGACAATCCTCCCCCACTCAGAAAATTTGGTCCTCCAAATTAGAACCAAGTCAGTCCTCAAGTAGGTGAGGGTACTTCTCTCGCATCAGACTCTCTAGCTCCCATGTAGCTTCCTCTGAAGTATGATGCTGCCAGAGAATCTTCACTAATCCGATGGTCTTCGATCTCAATACCTTCTCCTTCCTATCTAATATCCGAATCGGTCTCTCAACATATGACATGTCCACTCGGAGTTCCAAAGGCTCATAACTAATCACATATGCCGGATCCAGGTGATACTTTCGAAGCATCGATATGTGGAAGACGTTATGGACACCTGATAAGTCCGGTGGTAATGCCAACCTATACGCCTTATCTCCCACTCGATCAAGTATCTCAAAGGGTCCAATATAGCGAGTATTTAGTTTCCCTCTCTTCCCAAATCTCGCTATGCCCTTGGAAGGAGAAACTCTCAAAAACACGGATTCACCCACTGCAAACTCTAATGGCCTACGTCTCCTGTCAGCGTAACTCTTCTATCTGCTCTGAGCTGTCCTTAGTCTCTCTACTATCAATTCGACATCCTCAGATGCTTGCGTAACCATGTCAAGAGTGAAAATCTTACGGTCACCCACTTCTTCCCACCCAATAGGGGAACGACATCTACGGCCATACAAAGCCTTATACGGTGCCATCCCGATACTCAAATGATAATTGTTGTTGTAGGCGAACTCGGCTAGTGGTAGGTGGTCATCCCAGGAGCCTCGATAGTCTAGCACACATGCTTTCAACATATCCTCTAGAGTCTGTATAGTCCTCTCTGACTGACCATCTGTCTGAGGATGGAAAGCGGTGCTCAAACTCAACTGGGTTCCCATGGCTTCCTGAAAATGTCCCCAAAAGTGGGATGTGAAGCGGGAATCCCTATCAAAGACTATGCTCACTGGTACACCATGTAACCTCACTACCTCGCGTACATACAGTTCTACCAATGAACTCAGAGTATCGATAGCTCTCATAGTTAGGAAGTGGGCTGACTTCGTCAGTCTATCGACGATCACCCATATAGCATCGTGATTCCTGGGGTTCTCGGTAAACCCATTACGAAATTCATGGTGATATGTTCTCATTTTCATGTCGGTATAGGTAGAGGCTACAATAACCCTGCAGGTTTCTGTTGCTATACCTTCACCTGCTGACATACGAGACACTTTGCCACGAAGTCTGCTACATCTCTCTTCATACCTGACCACCAGTATACCTTCCGGAGGTTCTGATACATCTTGTTACTCCCCGGATGTAAGGTATACCTCGACGAATGAGCTTCCGCCAATATCAATCTCCTGAGTCCTGGATCCTCGGGAACACACAATCTACCTCTGAACCTTAGTAGTCCGTCTGAACTCAACTCAAAATCAGTCACTGTGAGCTTCTGCATCTGACTACTCACATCCATACAAAATGGATCAGTCTGCTGAGCCACTCTGATCCTTTCCAATAGGTCTGGCTCCAACCATAGACTAGCTATCACATAGCCTGTATCCGTGTCACAAGGCAAGACTCCTAAACTGAGGCTAGCAAACTGCTCTAGTAAATTATGTTCCCTAACCATCATATACGATACCATCCCCAAGCTCTTCCTACTCAAGGCATCGGCTACAACGTTAGCCTTACCCGGATGATAAAGTATCTCACAATCGTAGTCCTTCAGAAGTTTAGCCATCTTCTCTGTCTCATGTTCAGCTCTTTCTGCGAGAACAGATACTTGAGGCTCTTGTGGTCGGTAAATATCTAGAACTTCTCGCCATACAAGTAGTGGCACCATACCTTCAACGTAAACACTACTGCTGCTAGCTCCAAATTATGGGTCGGATAGTTCTTCTCATGATCCTTCAGCTGTCGAGATCCATAAGCAACTACCTTCCCATCCTGCATCAATACACAGCCCAATCCCTGATGCGAAACATCGGTGTACACTGCCAATCCTCATGAGCTGGTAAGGATAGTGAGAATCGGAGCGGTGGTCAATCGACGCTTCAACTCCTCAAAACTCTTCTCACAATCCTCATTCCATATGAACGGTGCACTCTTTCGAGTAAGACGTGACAACAGAGCAGCCAACTTCAAAAATCCCTCAACGAATCTCCGATAGTATCTAGCTAAACCTAGAAAACTCCTGATCTCGGTGACTATCCTCGGTTGTTCCCACTGAACTACAGCCTCTATCTTAGATGGATCAACTGATACACCATCTCTCGATACAACATGTCCCAAAAACGAGATCTGTGACAACCAAAAGTCACACTTACTGAGCTTAGCATATAACTCATGCTCCAGCAACGTCTGCAACACGATCCTGAGGTGCTCCTCATGCTCCTCCTTGAATTTAGAATACACCAATATGTCATCGATGAAGACGATAACAAACTGGTCCAAATATGGCTTGAACACATCGTTCATCAAAGCCATGAAAGCAGCTGGAGCATTCATCAATCCGAATAGCATGACCAAGAACTCATAATGGCCATATCGGGTAAGAAATGCTGTCTTGGGTACATCTCCACTCCGAACCTTCAGCTGATGATACCCAGACCTTAGGTCAATCTTGGAAAAGACCTGCGCTCCCTGAAGCTGATCTAATAATCGTCAATGCGTGGAAGGGGGTATCTATTCTTGATGGTGGCCTTATTCAACAATCGGTAGTCTATACACAATCGGAGGCTCCCATCCTTCTTCCTCACAAACAGAACCGGTGCTCCCCAAGGTGAAACACTCGGTCGAACAAAACCCCAATCCAACAGCTCTTGTAACTGTCTCTTGAGCTCCTCCAGCTCAACTAAGGCCATGCGATATGGTGGTCTCGAAATAGGCTCCGTACCAGGTACCAAATCTATACAGAACTCCATCTCTCTATCTAGTGGTAACCCTAGCAATTCATCCAAAAAAACATCTGGGTACTCACTGACCACAGTAATATCTGACAACTCCGGATGTGCCTTATCCATATCTATCACGTACGCAATGAAACCTTGATATGTTGAAGGTTTTCTAAATCAGAAATCATGTAATAATCATAACTACTCCTTTCATTTATTCTTATTAAACTTTACAACATATCTAGTAGGGTTAGGAAACATAACTGTCTTATCATAACAATCTAAAACATCATGGTTTACAAATAGCATATCCATTCCTAATATTATATCAAAGTCACTCATACTTAGTAATATTAGATTGGTTGTTATCTCCTTATTCCCTACTCTCAACTTACAGTCATTAAATACATATTCTACAACTTGACTACTATTTATAGGCGTACTAATCAACATCATCACACATAAAGGTGTATGCTCTACATGTCTTGCTAATTTACATGCAAATGAAAGCGATACAAAAGAATGCGTGGCACCAGGATCAATTAAAACATATGCTTCAATATCATAAATCAGGATGTTACCTCGAATCACATCCGATGAAGCATCAGCTGTCCCCTGGTCCAAAGCATGTACTCGCCCTTGACCAATCACTTGTTTCCCCTTCTCCTTTGCCGCCGTTCTACCTCTCTGAGTCGACGTACCAGCTGGAGTTCTATCAGGCTCCCTGCCCCTCAGTGGTGCAGTAACAAATGTCTCTGGGCACTCTCTAGCAATGTGCCCTTGTTTCCCACATCGAAAACACACAAAAGGAGTTAGCGGACACGGTCTACTTCCATGTTGTTTACCACATCTTCTGCACTGATCAACAGCAGGTCTCTGTCCTCCTATGAAAATGCCCTTTGCTGGGGCTGCAGTCGGATAAATAGGAGGTCTAGCATATCTCTCTCGTGCCTCTTCTACCCATGATCTCTTACAGAAGAGTCTCTTACCTCCTCGATAACTGAAATCTCTAGCCGGCCTCTTCTTCTGTATATCTCAGCTACGGCTAAACTTCCCAAACTCGAAAGCATTCCTCTCGTAATCCTGCTCACATAGTTGGCCCTGTGCACTACCTCCTCATAGGTCACTATGTCTAATGGGACCAACCTAGACCGCAACACTGGTCTCAACCCGTCGATAAACCTGTGGACCTTCCTGGTCTCACTATACATGGTATCGGGGTCATATCTTCCTAGGGATAGGAATCGAGTCTCATACTCGTCCACAGATAAACTCCCCTGGTTTAGTCCCAAAAACTGTGCCTGTAGTTTTCGTTGTGCGGTGTCGGGAACAAACTGCCTCCTGAAGGCCTCCCGAAATATATCCCAACAGATATCTGTGTGTCGAGATCTCAATATAGGTCGGGTGGACTTCCACCAATGCTCTGCAGCTCCTTTCAGTAGGAACGCAGCAAACGTGACCATCTCCGAGGTCGTACACTTGAAGAATCCATAAAGCTTCTCCAGCTCTGCTAACCACTCCTCAATGGCTACGGGGTCCTTGACCCCACTAAAAGATGGAGGACTAAACTTCTGGAATTCTCTCAACCGATGCAGATCACATCCATATCCTAATCCACTACCACCCGAAACCGGTGGGGGTGTAGGAGTATCTACAGTCCTCTGTGCATCAGCTATCTGCGTAGGGGTATCAGGGGCAACTGCCTCTCCTGTCGCAGCTCCTGCCTCCTGTCCCTGCCTACCTGGCATCGTCTGTGCCAGTATCTCTACAATAGTCTCGAGACTACGCTCTAATCTCGTGAAGCATATCTCTGCACACTCGGGTGCCTCAGTAGCACCTAGAGTCTCGTGCGTAGATAATGGTCCTGCAGCGGCTCGTCCTTCGGGTCTATCTCCCTGGCCTCGAGCCCTACCTCTCGTAACTCTACCACTACGCGTATTTGCCATATAGGCAAAGTTCCTGCAGTCATAATAATGAATTAGTCCGTTTCCTATCTGGTATACATAGTTATATCTAAACACAACACAGAACTATGGGGATGTACACTTTCCTATTTTCTAACACCGACTCACATCAGACCAACCTATGCTCTGATACCATTCTGTCAGGACCCCATTCTCAATCCCTGACTTAACCAAAAACCACTACAAATTTTTTGCATTTTGACTTACCTTTCTTCCCTTCAATGGTTGGGCTGTGATTCGATGTCAGAGTCCTTACTTACCACATCACCCAATATCATACATACATGTCAACATACTATTACTGATTGTACTTGCTTTTATCATACATGTAAGATTATATAAAATCTAATACAAATACATTCCCCATAATATATATCGTATACATCATTGTGCTGTTTCTATGTTTAGATACACAACTGTACAAAATCTGTATACCTGGCGGTCGATAGGAACTAGCTGTGGACTCAGGAATACTATCCCTCGATAGCTCTCGCTCTACTGGCGCTCTGTAGAGAGATGTAAAGAAAGGGGGTGAGCATACAACGCGCTCAGTAAGGAAATCAGGCAAGCAAGTAGATATCTACACTATCTACTCAAAATAATGCTATGCCTTGAAAACATTATTTCCTTAACTCATTTCAAAAGCATATCTTGAAATATAATATATATATATACTTGTACAGATTAAATCTCATGTACAGAAATCATGCTTTCTTTCTCAAATGTAGGCATGTAGTGCAAAACAATGCATCTTTATATAAATCATGCCTTTATGTAAATCATGCCATGTATATTTAAATCACAATAAATATGGCATTAAATAATTCACAACACAAAATTGGAGTCCGACCCATCCCTCAGGTCTGTCCGCAATTTAAATCAGTCAATCAATGTGATATATCATGTGAGACTCTGTGGTTAAATACAAATAGTATCCTGGACAATGATCATATTCGAAATGTGATCCCAAGCAACGCATATCTCGGTATGCGGGGCATCACTGCTGCAACGGGAGGATGGTCAGTCCACTACAGCCGCCAGCTATACGTAACACACGGTACAGCGTACTCCTTGCGCCCCCAGGCACGGTATAAAGTACACCCGTGGACCCTACATCACAGTCAGGGTGCCTAACATAGGTCTTAGCCCTCGCACCTGTGGAATATCATACCATGTCTATATTAACCTCATGCGGATATCCTCTCACAAGATGTGACACACAGTCACACAAAGACTCGGGCATGGTTTTTAACATGTATTATATATCACATACAGTGTGCGTCTTGAGTGCGACCCACAGTCGACACTCCACTCAAACACTGTTTCACATCACAAACTCGACTCTAGCGCGAGTAAACCTCCAGCAACTAGGTCAATGCATAGTTCATGTATTAAATCAAGTAGAGCAATAGCTCCAGTACCATGCTATGCACAATATCAAATCAAGTACGAGCAATAGCTCCAGTACTATGTCATGCATAAACCATGAAGAATCGAGTACGAGCAACGCTCCATTACTCTGTCATGTATCTCATGTAAAACTTGAGTACGAGCTAATAGCTCCAGCACTCTGTCATGCATATATAATTAAAAGTTGAGTACGAGTAAAACTTCAGTACTCTATCATGCATGTCATGGAAATCTAGTGCGTATCAAAATCCAGCACTAATGTATGTGGAAAACATATGAAATCCAGTGCGAGCTGTGCTCTAGCACGGTTCAATCTCACATAATATGATAGATGGCTCTTTAAAAGGGATAGTTTACAAAATATAAAAATCAGCACTACAAAGTGTGCTTAAGTCACATCAACCTTAAAATCATTAGCCCATCTATTTATTTTCATGCTAAACAGCAATTAAACACTCATAATAGTATTTTCCATGCTTTTTGCAACCTTTCGCAAAAGTTAACTTTTTGACTAACTAAGGGCAAAATCATAATTTGCCACTATCGGGTCGCAATAATTATTATTCACTTTCTCTGACCCTCAGAGTTTTTAAGAGAATGTAAAAGCAGACAAAAATACGTACAGGTATCTCTAACTACTCCCAAAAGTCCCTTACCTCGGATCACGTCAAGTGACCTGACTTCCTCGGTGCTGCTCAATCTCGCAGTCCGATCATCTCTCAATGTAAACTCCGGAGCTGTAAATAACCATTCCTCAGGTTAATTATAATTTTCCTACTGTATTACACATTGATACAGTCTATTTTCCCTTAATGGGCCTTAATAATCCTTAATGGGCCTAACTAGGTTTTAAGCCCATTTTTATTTTACTATTCATTTTCGTTGGGCCTATTGGGATTGTGGGGCCTACCAACTCTTATTGGGCTTGTTCTAGGCTCATTACACCTTATTGGGCCTAAAATATTTGGGCTTGGCCCATTGGGCCTCTCGGCCATATGCCATGGCCGAGAGCTACCCATGCCTCGGTTTTACCATGGTATGCCATCCATGCCTATTATTTAGCCAATTTCACTTAGGCATTTTCACAAACACTTGGTAGGCAACATTACCAATCATCATATAGTTCATTTAGGCATTTTATCAAACACCTTGATTGCCAACAAATTACATGTATTAATTAATCAATTTGATTAATTCTAATTACACCATTAACATTAATACATGTACACTAATCCATTTATGTCTTAAAATCATATTGACATAAATCAATATCCCATTAATCACTCTCGGCCTAACCCACTTCATGGTGATTTAATATGTTTCAATGCTTAAAAAATATATCAACATACTTAAAATCATTCATACATTAACATATATGAAATTGGAAATTAGAAAATATATCAATTGTTGTGTTCACCCTTTGGCTGAAACTTTGGAAGCTCTCGGTTTGCACTCTATGGCTCCTTGATAGCCAATTCCAACATATGTCACTCTCCTTTCAATTTGGAACAACTTCCATGAAGGATGCAAGTTCCAATTATGCCTAATTCCTAGTGATTTCTAGTGAGAGAAAGCTTGGAAAATATGTTTCAATGGTTTCTTCTTCTAGCCGGATTTGGTGTGATGAAGATGACAATGGTGTGGCTGAATTTATAAGCCACTTACTTAGCCATTAAGCCTTACTTTTCATCCATTTAACTTGACTTTCCAAACCTTAGCCATGAGTCACCTTATGAGTCACCTTATGAGTTATAGTTAACTTTAACTATGGTTAGATATTTATCTCATGGGCTTTTCCATTTGGGCTTCTCGGTTTGGGCTTTCTTAATGGGCTTTCGGGCTGAAATTTTTACTATGTCTCGGGCCTTTAATTGTCTCATAATTTGGCTAATCAATTGGTCCAACAATTTGGTCTAAAGGACCTAAGAATTTTGATATACGTTTAGTATACCTTAATGGGCTTTAAAGTTTTCACCTTAGGCCCATTACGTTTTTAACCATTAAATTTATTCCGGAATCCTTCCGAATAAATTTTCCTTACTTTCGGGGATGATTATCTTGTATTCTGGCTAAGAATATTTTTCTCCAAATTTTCCTCCACACTTAGGTTAATTTTTAACCATGATTAGTCAACTATGGTGAAAGTCCAATTTCTTAACTATAGTTGACTTTTTCCTTAACCATTGACTAAGTTGACTTTTTCTTAAAATTCCGAAAGTGTGATATCTTATGTCTTACACTCTCGTCTTTATATTCCAACCACTTCCGGTGGATAATTATACCCGAAACACCTTTTCTCGCTAAAAAGGTCCATTTTACCCTTTGTAGCTTTTACTCTCGTTTTCTATGTTCGGAACTAAATCAAGCTGACTTTCCTTCATGAGCTCTCTATGCTCTTTCATTTTAAGTTCTTATTTTCAGTCAGAATGATTTAGAATAACTCGGTTTAGCCTGTGATACTCATCGCTCACATTAGGCATTTTATGTAGCTTTTGCGTGTTAAATCATTTCACTAACACTTTAAGTCTAGTAAATACTCTTCTTATGATTCAACTATAATTACATAGTGTTCATACACATAGGAATCATAAGGTACAAGCTACAAAAATCTGGGTTTGACAACTTACCCGTAGCTCGATTGCATCACTGAAATTTTCCCCAATTTTTTCTCTTTTTCTTTTTCCCTTTTTCTTCCTTTGTCCTTTTCTTTTTGGCTGAACCAGTTCGATCTGATACAACCCGGTTCAGACCGTCGATTCAGTCCGGTTCGATTCAGCCGGTTCAGTCCGGTTTGGCCAGTTCAGTCATCATTTGGTCGTTTTGACGCTGTCCGGCCGGTTCCCAGCGTGATTCCGGCACCAATCGATGCGCCACGGCCTGGGCTTCCAAAATCGGGCCCGGGTTGGGCCAAATCAGCGTTGATGGTCGCTGATTCCCTTTCTCTCCCGCTGCATCTCCCTCCGTCGATCTACCTATTCCAACCACCTCATCGCGCGTCACGGCTGTAGGTGGGTTGCGCGGTGTCGGGCATCCTTCGCCGGCCCTTACCTGGGGTTCCTGGCCGCCGGTGGTGTCGGATCGGAAGGAAAACGTTCCCTCGGTTTCCTTCTTCGTTTTCACCCTTTTACTTTCTGCTTCGTTTATTCTCTGTTTCGCAAATTTCCAGATTTTCGCGATTTTGTTTTTTTTTCAATTACTTTATTTTTTTATTTATTTTATTCATTAAAATATTATTAAATATCCAAAAATATCTTTAAAAAATTCATATTAAATTCATTTAATTCGTAAATGAATTTCTCAGTCCGATTTTACCTTTTCGGTATATTTTTCGATTATTTTTAGGATTATTTTTCGAGACAAAATTTTTGGTTTATTCCAATAAATTCATATCTTGATCAATTTAACTCGAAATTTAATTATTTCTTCATTATTGATCAGGATTTCTCAATCCCATATTTTTAATTCAATTTTCTTGTTCCGATTACTACCGAATTTTGATCTTTTGACTGTTTCACCCTTCACGTGTTCGGGAATACCATTTTCAGTCCTTTTACATTTTTAAATGCACTCGAAAATTTCTATTCATTCCATTTGCTCTTACGATAAAAAAAATCGGGTTTTACAACACAATCTAAGTATGGTTCTCGAGTTAGGAGTAAAGACTAGTGAAGCGATCAGATGTCACTAGATCAGTTCAAACGAAGGGTTAGTATGCCCTCGACTCCCTCTACTATTACCACTCTAGCCACCACACTAGTACTCGACCATACAAGGTCCTAAGTCTTAGGGTGCAATTTGTAGGCCTTATGGTAAGAGCCATGGTTCCCGACCTTATCATTGGCTCACTAATGCATATTTTAATAGTGGATAGTCAAGACATCTATTTCAGGATTGCCTTCAGCTCAAGGCTACACAAAAACAGCTTAAGAGGCTTGCCCCAAAGAGAAAAGTCACTGCTGTAGAGAAGGTCAAGAAATTAGTGAACGAGGGACGTGTTTTCGAATTGGATAAAGAGTCAGTCAATGCCTCTACTGAGGTCATCAGGGGTAAGCTCCTTGTTTTTTATATTGAGGCACTTGTCTTATTTGATCCTAGATCCACGCATTTTTTTGTATCTGTAAGACCCTTAAATTCATAAGAATATACATGTACATACTATGTGAAGCATGAGTGATGTAAAGTCCATAAGTTCAATGTACACACTTGTACTATGAGTTTGTGATGTACGTATAAGTTTCATTATGTATGAATAAGAAGAAATGGACTTTTGTATGTGATGAATGTGAATATGTGGAATTTTGGGTGGTGTGCTAAAAGTGAAGGAAGTTGCATGAGTTGTGTAAATTTTATACTTCCATTTGGTGTTGTATTGTATATATTTGGTTATACAATGAATGTACTCAAGTCTTAATGTATATCAAGTATTAATGGATGTCATTTTCAAGCCTTAAAGGTTGTTAGATGAGAAAATGACTATGGCAGCAAAATGTATGAAGTTTGGTATAAGTTACTGCAGAAAACTACAGTAAAATCTGGAAAATATGATTGAGAGATCGATCTCATAGGATGAGAGATCGATCTGTAAGAGCCAAAAAATGCTCTTGTTCGAGCAATGGAATAGGGACAGATCGATCTCCAATGGGGCCAGATCTATCTGCTAAGCATTCTGTGAAGAAGGAATCAATCCCTAGAGGGCCAGATCAATTTCCTTAAGCTACTGACATGGAGAAGATCGATCTCACCCCTAGAACAGATCGATCTCCTTAAGGTTCTGTGTTGTTCAGATCGATCTCATTAGGTTTGAAAGGTCAGTTTCGAGAGGAAAAAGTGCAGGGCAGATCGATCTCATAGAGACAATTCTATAAATATTGGACTTCTATACTTCAGTTTGCACGAGAGAAACTATTCCATTAAAAAACAAAAGTGTAACCTAACATCCCTACACCAGAAAACTTCAGTTTCTGATCAGTTTTGAATGAGTTTTAGTTGAGCAAAGTTGTTCTTAGCAAAGAGGAGAACAACATACTTGGAAACGAGAGATTGAAATCAAGGATTTCAAGAGCAAGGAGGATTTGTACTAAATTGGAGAAAAAGAAGGAAATCTCAGCTAGGTAAGAATTAATACACCAATTTGATATATGTTAAACTAGGTGTATTGATGAGTTTATTGATGTATATATGAATTGTTGGAAATGAAAGAATCATGAAAAATGAGCATGACCTAGTTATTGGTGTGAAAATGGGAAGATGATGGCGAAATGGTGTTAACATGGATTTAATGATGGATTATGCATGTAGGGAAGATTATAAAGTAATCTTATGAAATGCATATATTGGAAATAAGGAGAAATAAATATAGCTTTATGGAAAATGTGATATAATACCATATTGGGAGAAAATCATGAAAATGATGTGCTAAGTTGAGATTTGACAAATGAAATGAGTATATTATGATATACTAACGTAAATAACTATAACAGCTTCGGAGAATCACATTGAAGCTGATCGGACTGCAAGAGTGAGCAGAACCGAGGAAGTGAGGTCATTTGATGTGATTCGAGGTAAGGGAATTTCGTGAGTAGCTAAAGATGGCTTCACATATTTTGAATAGCATTTTGATATTATATTCTATATGAATTCCCATGAATAGGCATGATGTTGTGATAGAAACTAAGAGGATAAGTGTGTTTTATCCAAAACTAGGGTAAAAATACCTTAGAAGCCTATTGTGACAAAAATTCATGAGTTGCATGATAGAATGGGAATTGTTTTCATCTATATGTGAAAACATGCACATTTGAGTGCTTATTTGATTTGAATAGCCATCTATCAGGTTTTGTGTGAAAAACCATAAGTGCTAGAGATTACTCGTACTATATTTTGAGATATTCATCACATAGTACTTGAGTGTTTACTCGTACTAGATTTTAATGCGATTTATGCATGTTAGAGTACTGGGAGCATTGCTCGTACTCAGATTTTGATTGATGCATTATAGAGTATTGGGAGCTATGCCCATACTCAATTTTACGTGATAGAGTACTGGGAGCATTACTCATATTCAGTTTTCATACATTATACATCATAGAGTATTGGGAGCTTTGCTCATTGACACGCCCTAAGGGTATTGTTCGCAAGTGCATGGGTCGCACAAGTAATAATGGGATTTGAGTCCTGAATTATCATCCCTCAGAGAAATTGGTTAGCCTAATTAACTACCGGTTAATCTTACCTTAAGTATATTCTAGCAAATTATGAAATTAAAGTGGGTGATCTAATAAGGCTAATTAAAAATACTGGAAAGCAATAAAATAATAAGAACTAAAAAAATAAAACCGAACAAAATTTACTTACAGTATTCCAAACAATTAAAAGCAAATAACCTATAAAAGAAAATTAAAACAGTTAAAATGAATTAACGCAACTAAAATAAAATGCAAATATGAAAATAAAGCAATAAAATTTAATTGAAATAAACTTTAAACAAACTTAAAATAAAAATGCATGAATTGAATTTAATCTAAATTAATTCTGATAAAGATAAAAATTAACTAATGGCATAATTAAATCTAAGTTCTAGACTAATCAATAAATTGAACTATAACTAATCTTGCAAATAAAATTAAAATCATAACTTCTTATGCTAACAAATTAAATTGGAATTAACTATTCCAAAAATGCATGAAAATGGATTAAAGCTACAATGCAAATGTGCCAAACATGGCCTTAAGTGAATTACAAACACCAAAATGGTCCCGATATGTGACACTGTATACGTTCTTCTCCATTCTTTTCTGCCCAGGCGGGTTCTCGGTTCTAGGCCTGCTGTCTTCATCAGCTGCTGTCCAGATGCAATTAGGCGCTGCTTCAGATGTGGTCTTCATCACTAATCTTCCATGACATGCGTGGCCTGGTGCTGGTCCCAGTTTTATCATATACTGTTGCAGGCATTGCTGCTCTACACGAGTCCTGCACTCTACACCATTTCCAGCTTCAGCTGCCACATTCAGCGTGTACAGCACGTTGCATCTCTGTTGTTCAGTTAGTCAGATACTACACATTCTCACAAGTAAAGTAAGATAACCAAGCAGTAAAACAAATAATTAAACTAAAGATAATAAAGCAATAACTCAAATAAATAAAACCAGAGCATGAAAATGGAAGAGCTGGAATTTAACATAACAAAATGAATGATCTAAGATGACTAGCAACTGATAGGAAATGGCATCTGATTCAGCTACCATTTACCAACCAGCGTCCTTATACCGATTATAACTACTGCTCCTGATGCCCCGAACACATTTTTTTTCCTATTTCTTGTAGCAATCGTAAGTTACCGAGACTTAACCAAACATGTCCATCCAAGCTTTCATCTCTCCAGGTCACAGTAATTTCAACCTTGCAAGCATCGGTCAGTACATATCCTGTCAATTTGCAACCATCACACTTAGATGAATGTAGAATGCAGTCAAGAAAAGAGAATGAACAATATCAAAATTCTCAAAACAGAGCATAACAGAGAAGCTAACAGCTGCTAAAAAGAAAATGAAACTAATCCCCATAATTATCAAAGAGTGTAAGTCATACATCTAATGGAAACTACAACAATTAATGAAAACTGAAAATGCAAATAGATAACCGACTGAAATTAAAAACACAGCAAGGAGTAGAGGAAAATAGTTGCTGTCACCAGCTTTCTAGTACTCAATGCAGTGAACAAAAGATATCAAAATAATCAAGCATACAAACAGAAAAATGTAATAACAAATCGGCAGGAATTGAACACTAAACAGTGGCGTCGGGATGAGCTAATTTACGGTGGTTCATTGCTGCTCACACCCTACTCATACTACCCAAAACGATACATAGGTAGTACCGACTGAGGCATGACCGAATGGTTCCCCCTATATATGTGTGGGCAGTAGAAAGATAATAAGAAAACAGAAAAAAAAGCAACCCGAACGAACTACTGAAGAAAAGAAAATAAAAATAAATGCAGTAGAAGATATTACTAGCAACTAGAATTAAACTTTTTCATTTAAAGAAAATAACATGGAAGCTTGAAAGATTCTATATCAATGGTGGCTATCGGAAAGAAGAAAAAAAACTATTCGGAAAAACAAAGAAAGCTTTAAAATTAACCTAAAACTATTCTACCCTAATTTACCTCTATTCTAACCTAGGCTACCCCCTTTTTCAATTGCCATTATATTCTATTTATACACACACTTAGGGGTACAATTGTAATTTTTTTATCCTAGATGAGTTGGCATTGTTTGGCCACTTGTCTTCACACCATTGCCTCCTTGAAAAATGCTATTTCCATGTCATCTATCTTTTTGTCCAATTGGATGTGCTAGGCTCGTGTTGTCCGTGTGGTCCAATCTCGATTTTAGCTCAATTCTGGTCCATTTTCTATCGAAATATTCAAAATTCATCCGAACTTAATTTATCTACAAACATGAGAATTTTAATTAAATAAAGGGGATAATTAACAAAATAAATTGGGGATATAAATAATTAATTAGGAAATTAAGCACAAATAATTCTAAAAATATATAATTATCACTCATACTCATGTTTTTACATAACCTAGTGCTGGGAGCATTGCTCGCACTAGAGATTATGATATTGTAATATGGTCGTGTTGGGAGTTTTACTCACACGTACCAGTTTTGAAAAGAGCATGAAACAACCGTGTTGGGAACCTGTGTTGACTATGTGTCGCACTGATATATATGCTCACACTGCATTATTTTCAGATATGGCAGAGGGCTATCGAAATAACCCATAGGTGTAAGGATTAAGACTCTTGGCTAGCATCCTAACTATAAGGTAGACCCGTAGTATGTGGACTAAGACTCATGGTGAGTGTCCCGACTATAAGGTATATCCAAGGTGTGAGGACTAAGACTCATGGAGAGCATCCTACCTTGAGATTGGGTCTATGGAGTACTGTGTACCGTGTATATCACATGGAGTATGTTGTACCGTGAGTACACGATGAGAGTGAGTTGTGAGCTGACAGCTAGGATTTGACCCACCTCCTGTTACAGCAATTGTGAGTCCCCGCACACCGAGTACTGTGTAGCCTAGGATCACAAAAAATGAGTTATGATCATACACTCAGAACATGTAGTCGCCTATCTCCTTTCGTGCTAATTGAATTTCTTGAATGAAATACCACATGGTTTTATAATATAAACATGTGAGTTTTTGAATTGTGAAAAGGGTAACTCGATGAATGGGCGAGGCCTAGATTTCCATGTTTTTAAACATGATGAATGCCATATGATTATGATTTAAAGGAATGACATGTTAAATGTGATTTGTGTGAAATTACATGAAAAATGCAGTATTATGCATATAATGCGGAGGTTGATAAACCAGTATATTACCAATTTTATAACTGATGTTTTGTATCTACATATATATTGCATAATGTTTTGAGAGAGATGCATGTTGTAGATACAGATAGGGTAAGGAAATGATTTCAAGGCATAAGCATGGTATTTTTTAGATAGTGTAGCTATCTACTTGCTTGCCTGATTTCCTTACTGAGTTGTGAGCTCACCCCCTTATTGTTTCCCTCTTTTCAGAGTATCCACAATAGGTGGACACGGCTGCGGACTGATATTCCCTAATATTCGCTGCTGATCCATCTTGTGAGAGGTATACACACTTGATATTTTATACTGAACATTGTATAAGCACAACTATGTAATTTAATGTACGGTCAGGATGTATATGTACAAATAATTGTATTATTATATAAAGGAATATTAAACTATATACATTTTATGAATGAGTATGAATGGGTGACTAATATCGAATCACAGCCCAACGTTTGATGTGAGAGATGACAGAAGAAGAGGTAAGTGAAATGCAAAAAAAAAAAAAAATTAGGGTGAATAAGGTAGGTCGCGTGTGGGGGAAGGGCGTGACAGAATGATATCAGAGCGGTGTTGGTCTAATGTGAATCGATATTAGTAATTAGGAAAATATACATCACCATAGTACTGTGCTTTGTTCAGTTACAATTGTGTATACGAGATGGATATCAGACTAATTAAAGATTGTAAATGTAGGGATTTAGCCATTATGGTTAATACTCGTCGTGGTAGAGGGATGAGAGAGAGAGCTTGAGGCTGTAGAGGTAGGCTAGAGACCCGAGATGAGACTATTGGTCAAATTGAGGTACTAGAGAGTGCTGAGGCACGTTTCGAGAGATTAGAACGTCGCCTAGAGACCATAGTGGAGATGCTGGCACAGTCGAAGCACAAGGACAGGATGCAGAGACTGCGTCTGGAGAGACAGATGCACTTGATACACCGACACCCCCACCAGTTTAGGATATGCTGTCACAGGTCACTGCAGGATAGGGCGGTAATGTTTTGGGGTATGGTTGTGATTTAGACACACTTTGACAATTTCAGAAACTTGGACCTCCAACTTTTTATTAGATTAAAGACCCAGTGTTGGCGGAGGAATGGATAGGAGAGATGGAGAAGTTATACAGATTCCTTAAGTGTACGACTTCAGAGATGGTCGTATTTGCTACGTTCCTACTGAAGAGGACATCAGAGCATTGGTGGAAGTCCACCCGACCCATATTGAGAGCCAGACATGCAGCGATCAGTTGGGAGATTTTTTAGATGCCTTCAGGAGGTAGTTTGTTCTAGATATGGCTCAGCGAAGGCTGCAGGCCGATTTTTTGGGGTTAAGTCAGGGGAGTCATTCAGTGGATGAGTATGAGACCAGATTTTTATCAGTGGGGAGGTATGACCCTGACACTATGAGTAGCAAGACTAGAAAGGTCCACAGGTTTATCGATTGATTGAGACCAGTATTGCGGTCTAAACTAGTTCCATTCGACATTTCTACCTACGATGAGGCAATATGCAGGGCACAACTCTGTGAACAAGATTATGAGAGAAATATCTCAGACTTCAGAACAGTCAGAAAAGGTAGAGACAAAGATAGAAAGAGGCCGGTGAGTGATGGTGCTTGAGGTTTTGGTTATCGAGGAAGGAGGTGTAAGACCCGCTTGTGATCGTATTTCCTTATGATTCACACATTTTATGGATATGGTTATATGTTAATGGAATCATAAGACGGATGATTTGATCATATAAATATGAATGAAGTAGTCGAACGTACGTTAAATCCGAAAATGGACAATTAAGGAATTTCAAATTAAATTTATGAGATTTGAATTATCCAGACAGAGATGCGAATTTTAAATGAGAGATTATAGTGGGTCCAAGAAGGAAAGTTAGGTTAAATTGGTCACGAATGTGTAGAAGGGTAAAATGGTCAAAAGATCAAAATTCGGTATAAATTCCATAAGAAAATTACATTAAAAATATGGATTTGAGAAATCTTGATCAATAATGATGAAATAATTAAATTTTGAGTCCAATTGATCAAGATATGAATTTATTGGAATTAATCAGAATTTTCAATTGGGACAATATCTCGAAAATACGAAGAAAATATACAGAAAAATGGTTAAAATAAAATAAATAAATTAAATTAATTAATCTAAATAAAATATAATTTTTAGTGATATTTTGGGACTTTTCCTATATTTTAATGAATAAAATAGTAATAAATAAATTATAAATAATAATAATAATAATAACAATAATAATAATAATAAACTGAAACAGGGTCACGCGATCGCGCGAAACCTATTGCGTGACACGTGCTTCTGCTTCCTCGAACAGTAACACCGGCGACGAGCGATGGTGAACAAGGCACGACGAAGGACGACCTGCGCGGTGGGAGTATTCAGAGAGCCACCAGGCGTCGGGATCCTTCGCCGATGAAGAGAATGGTGAAGGGGAAGAACCGAAGGGAGAAAAGAGAAATCAGCGGCCACCAGTACCGATTCGGCCAACCACGACCCCAGTCGAACATTCCTGAGGCAAAGACGAGCAGATTGGTGGTGGGCACAGCTGCTGAAACGGCGGCCAGAGCCGGCAACGGTGAGAAAGAGAAAGCAGTAGCGAGACTGAGGAGAGAAGTGGCTGGACCGACCACTTTTCGGCCACCATTGGTGAAACTGAGGCCAGATTCGTGAATCAGACTACCCCGCGGAGCTGCTGGAGGTAAAAGCCGGCGAAGATCCGACCGACAGAGCTCCAAACGACGAAGAAGAAAATCGAACCGGACTGAACAGACTGAACCGGACCGACCTGAACTTGGCTGAACCAGACTGAATCGGCTTAGCCAGAAAAGAAGAAAAAGAAAGAGAAAAAGGGAAAAAGAAAAAGAGAAAAAATTAGGGAAAAATTCAGTGATGCAATCGAGCTACGGGTAAGTTGGTAAGCAGTTGAAATTGACCGATTTAAATTTTGAAATATTGAATTTGATTAATATTCGACTGCAAAGTTACCTAGAAATATGTAATTGTGTGGCTCGATAACTGACGCCAAACGAGAGCTTGAGTCAGCCTCGATATGCGTACTATCATGGAATCTCGGGTAAGTAACCCTTATTTACGACAATTGTCATAGTTATGCGTGTTAGAAATTTAACACATAAATTATGAATTTATTTCCTATAAATGAATTAAATTATGGAATTTAAGATAATTGTCGTAAATAATAAATTAAGTTATCCGAGAGTTTAGAACGGGGCTCAATAAATACTGATGGGCCCAATGAGACCAATAGGCCTCGATAATGTGAATAGTAAGTGGAAAATAGGCTTAAAGCCGATTAAGGCCCATTAAGGTGCAAACGGGCCTAATAGGGGTAAACGGGCCCAATGATTTAAATTAAGCCCAGTAAAAGTGAAATATAAATTAATATGTTTGGAATTAACCCGATAAAAGATTATCTGCAGCTCCGAAGAACATATTGGGAGCTAAACGGATCGGGTGATCGATAGCGTTGGGAAAAGTCAGACAGTACAGAAAAATGAGGTAAGGGAATTTTACGGACTGCTAGAGGTAGCTTTACGTAATTTCAACTTCATTTACAGTCTCTTAAATTGTTTGAAGGGTCTAGATTTCAAATAAAATTTTTAGTGCTCGGATGGGCAAATGACCAAAATACCCTTGTGAAGGGTAAAATTTCCAAAATTAGGAAAAGTTGGGAGAGCAAGAACAAAGATGTTCTTGCTCGTTTTTGAGGTGGTTTGACACATGCATTGGTAGGCTGGCTAACTTTTAAATAAAATGTACAGCATTGCATAACTTTAATCAATGTTGATTTTCTTTGAAATTGATTTGAGTAATGTAGCCGCCTACGTGATTTTATGAATATGTGACATGCTAGAGCTCAGCTCGCATAAGTTTTAATTTGTGTGATGCATGCATTAGTGCTGGAGCAAGAGCTTGCACTAGAGTTTTACATGCATTAGTGCTGGAGTCTAATTCGCCCTAGATTTCATATGATTTTCGTGACAGCGTGCTAGAGTCTAACTCGCACCAGATTTTCACTTAAATTGTTATAACAGAGTGCTGGAGCCTAGCTCGCACTAGTTTTACATGATTTTGACAAAGTGGTGGAGCTTAGCTCGCACTATTCTTATGAGATTTTATGAAACGTGTGCTGGAGCTTGGCTCGCATGAGATTTTCCTTGATTTTATGAGAGTGCTGGAGCATCGCTTGCACTAGTTTTATGAGGACATGCGATGAGCTGTGCTTAGAGCGTCAGGTAAACTGTGTGTCACGCTGATTAAATAGGCTTGCACGTGCGTTTTGAGACAGGGCATGAGTATGGATATGAGATATGGGTCCACGGAGTACGTTGTACCGTGCAAGTAGCATGGAGTATGTTGTACCGTGCTGGGATTGATTATGTGGCATCGTCGGATGCGTGGCATCTTCAGATGCGAGTGACATCTACGGATGCGAGTGGCATCTTTGGATGCAAGTGATCGGACAGGATCGATGGGATGGACTGACCCACCTTCCGGGGCGGTTCCCTATCGTGGTGAGACCCCGCACACTAGGATCCATGTAGCAGTGGGATCACGAAGATATATGGCCATAGTCCTAGTTATTTTCCTGAGATATATACATATATTACCTAGTCTCGCATGTTGATGTTTTGAGAAACTCATTTTGTGGATTTTTGTGTTCTGGATCACCCGAGGGAGGGGTTAGATCCTGACTGAGATAAGATTTTGATGAGAATGAAACTGGGTTTTAAACTAAATTTGTATGATGATATTTCCATGCTATTTAAACCCATGAATGATGTAAACTGGTTTTACATGACATTCATTGTATTGCATGTCACTATTGCTTTGGAAAGCATTTGATTTCATGGTTTTGTGTGAGTTAGGAACACCCGAGGGAGGGGTTGAGTCCTAGCTTTGTTGTGAAATTTTTACTAGAATGAAATGATTTACATGGATTTGCATGTTGAGTTTTCCATGCTCTTTGAAATCCATATGTGAATTTGTTTTACATGACATCATGACATCATGAATTGTCGCATCTGTTTTGAAATGTGTGGAGAAAGGGTGGTTTATGCATGGCACCACATTCATGTAGGTAGTATGGTTACCTACTTGTTCGTAGGATTGCCTTACTGAGCTTGATGTGCTCACCCCTTTCATTTTCCTATACAAATTTCCTCCAGTAGACATGCGGCGACTAAGTACTGCATTCCTGATATCCGCTGCTGCCCATCATTTTGAGGTATATACACTTGTACATTTTGTATCTAAATAAGAATAGTATAGTAACATGTTTGTAAGTAACTTCCGGGGATGTATAGACACTGTAAACACTTGTAAATGAATGGTGGGACTGGCATTGACGCACAGCCCAATTGTTAGTGGAGTGTGGTCACGATCAGAGGACAGGTAAGTCTGAAAAAAAATGAAAAATTTACTCTGATTTTTGGGTAATTTTTGGTGTGACAAATGGTGGTATCATAGCAAAATTGACCTGATGTGTGTCAGTGTCAATAATTAGGAAATGACATCCCCGTGTTACTGTGCTTGGTTAGATACAAAAGTGTATATCGAGATGGGTTTTAATTAAGAAATGGTTGAGAATGCAGGAATATAGGCATTATGCCTAATATTAGTCGCGGTAGAAGAGGTAGAGCACGAGGCAGAGGTCGTAGAGGTAGGCCTGAGCCTGCTAATCGTGCTGAGTCGACCTATGAGAACCAGGATGAGATTGAAATGGAGGCTAATGTTGAGCATGCCCTACAAAGTCCAATAAAGAGATCGAACAGTATTGAGACACGCTTCGTGAGGTTGGAGTGGAGTGTGGAGAATATTTTGAGAGCTAATTGCTCAGAGTATGCATAGGATTTGAGGGCGAGTCGAAGCATTGGTGGATGTCCGCTCGACCCATCTTAAAAGTTAGACATCCAGAGCTGACATGAGAAATATTTATGGATGTATTCCGGTGACAGAATATCTCGGACACTGCTTAAAGCAAATTATAGATAAAATTCCTTACTCTGACCCTGAGGAACTGGTTGATTGACGAGTATGAAACTCAGTTTATATTCCTGAGCAGATATTACCCCGACACTATAGGCAGTGAGAGTCGAAAAGCCCAAAAGTTCATGAAAGGGCTCAGATTGTCAACTAGAGTTCGATTGGCCCTGTTAGATATCACTACCTATGTCGAGGCAGTGCGCAGAATATAGTTGTGTGAATAAGATCATGAGTTGCACGCCTCTGAGATTAAGAAAGGTAGTAAGGGCCGAAATAGAGATAGAAAGAGAATAAAAAATGACAGAGGTGGCAGGACAGGAAAAAGGTAGTTTGGTAAGAGATTAGCATTGTTGAGTCACAGGGTAAGATGATTGATAAAGCCCCAGTGTATTCAATTTCAGCACTTTTGAGGGGTATTGTGATTGGAGGACCCTGACGTGCTACGGAGCAGTGTAGGATGTGTGGTAGATACCATGGAAGTAGGGCCTACACCTACACTTTATTGACTAAAATAGGCGTTAAGTGTGGTAAGACGGACCATTTATTTAATTATTACTCAGAGTTAGGTGAGACTGCCTCATGGAAGGGCAAAGAGATAGAGAAAACCCTGTTGATATCTCTGCACCGAAAAAGAGAAGCCACAGCCGAAGAGATAGGGGAAAGTAGGCTGTTGGACGAGGGCGAGTGTATGCCTTAGACCATGACACTACTGATATTTCATATGATGTGGTGAAAGATACGACACTGGTTATTAATAAAGAAGTAATTATGTTACTTGATCCTAGTGCCACGCATTTATTCATATTGCCTTCATTTGCAGATAAGTTAGTGAAAGACAAGAATGCCTACATACGTGGGCACAATGCTGATAGTTAGTACCCCAATGAAGGAGGGTTAACTAACAGAATAATTATGAAGAGATTATAAGTCAAAAATGGGAGAAGAAGTATAAGTCAGCCGATTTATTCAACAGAATATGAATAATTTGAAGTAATATTTGAGAATAAATTGGTCGGCTGTAAACTATGTTGTTCAGATTTCTATCCTAAGATAGTGATATGGTTAACCTTGAAAGTATACTGTAAGTTTTGACAAGTAATGAAAGAGTTTTGTTATAGTTGATATACAAAATAAGATAAGCTTTGAGATGTGATAGATCTTGAATACAAAATATATTGGAATAAGAGGCGTATGCAAGGTAAGAATATCTCTGATATGTGAAGTAATTTGGATTAAGCGATATGTAGTGAATATGAATTGTGACCAAGGATAAGGAGGGATATATCCACAACCAGTCCATGTGGTCAAGTCCGAGGGTTAATAAAGGTATTTCAAAATACCTCCCCACCTGAAGACTTGACGGCGTCTAGAAGTACACATCACCTATAAATTGAAATCGATAGTCGTAATATATACATTTAAAATTAAGGCACCTTTACTGGTACGATAAAGAAATATAGAATTCGATTAATCATGAAGGTTTAAAAATTAAAATTTTATAAAAGTCGTTAATATAAGAAAAAGGAAATGACGCGGGTTAGTATCTTGAACGGAAGCGATTTCGAAATGATATTATACGTTTATGCGTACATAGGTCAAGGATATGAGTGATTGAAATATTTAGTGGAACTCAACTATGATGAGGTATTTAAACTTTACTTGGACCGATTTGTTATCATCCTTATTGATGATATTTTGGGTGTATTTAAAGTCCAGGGAAAATTATAAGCAACAATTGGAAATTGTTTCTATAGATGGTGTGTTGAGAGTTCTCGAAATGGCCTGCTCAGTTGACACGTCTCGTTCGAAAAAAAGATTACATGTCAGTGCGATGATAAGTATGAAAGTAGCTTTAGTGAGTTTGGTGTATTAAAGTATGAACTGACCACCATAATTATTTTCACTATACCCAATAGCTCAAGAGGTTTCGCAGTGTATATGGATAGCTCAAAATAATGAGTGGGCTGTGTATTGATGCAAAATGGGAAGATAGTCGATTATGGATCTAGACAATTTAAGGATCATAAAAGAGACTATCCGGCCCATGATTTAAAGTTGGTAGCAGTAATAATGCACTAATGGTATGGCACTACTATGTACACGGTGAGAAATTTTGGGTATGCACTTATCATAAAAAAGCCCCGAGTATCTGTTTTCACAGAAAGAGTCGGATATGAAAACAAAGAGGGTTAGAGCTTCTAAGGGATTATGATCGTGAAAAATGTACCACCCAAGAAAGGCTAATCTAATGGCTGATGTCTTGAGCAGAAAGAGCATCGGGATGGTATTACATATGATAATCAAAGAGCGTGAGCTGCTAGAGCAGTTGTGAGCCTCAGTAGTGATGTGATCCCTTCTGATGATGATAGTGATTGTGTGACAGCTAGCCTGAGATTAGAACCAGAGTTGAGTGACCGAATTTAACTAGCTTAGCGTGATGATCAGCAGGGTGTCGATAGTGTGGGTCAGATTAAGATGGGTACAGTGACAGAGTTAACAGAGAGTGATGATGGCTTACTGAGGTTTAGAGATAGTATAAGTGCTCCCCAAGACCATAGTTGATGAGATAATGTTATTGTCAGAAGCTCACTCTTCGGGATATGCAGTGCATCCGAGAAGTAATAAATATATCGAAATCTCAGAAAATGGTATTAGTGGTCAGATATGAAAAGAGACATTGTAGCGATTGTGGAGAAGTGTCTCGTATGTCAGCAGATTAAGGTAGAGCAATAGAAGTTTGCAGGGTTATAGCAACCTATACCAATATCGATACGGAAATGGGAGCAAGTTACCATGATATCGTGATGGGTTATAGAAGATCGCAGGAATCACGAGGCTATATGTGTGATAGTCGATAGATTAACTAAGTCTACCCACCTTCTGGTTATGAAATCCCTAAATAATCTAAGTATGTAGGCAAAGTTATATGTAAGGAAGATTGTGGAATAGTATGTAGCGTTCCAGTGAGCATGGTATCAGATGGGGATTCTCGCTTCACTTCCTACTTCGAGGAATTTTTTTTGGTAGCTATGGGAACCCGACTGAGTGTTAGCATAGTTTTTCGTCCTCAGACAGATGGTCAGTCAAAGGGGACTGTATAGGTTCTGGAGGATATGATGACAGTGTGTGCCACTGATTTTATAAGCTCCTGGGATAATTAGTTGTTACTAATCGAATTCGCCAATAATGACAGTTGTCACTTGAGTATCGGGATAACATTTTATGAGACATGGTATGGCTTTAGGGAGTTGTTCCCCAACTTGGATAAGAAGAAGTGGGTGACAGATGGAGAATTGCACCCGAACTAGTATAATAAGTCTCTAAAGGTGTTCAGTTGATTTGTGAGAGATTAAGAACACCTCAGAGCAGACAAAAAAGCTATGCTGACAAGAGACAGAAAAGTATTGGAATTCACCGAGGGTGAATTAGTATTGTTGGAAGTTACATGCCCTTAGGACATAACGAGATTCGGAAAGAAGGCAAATTGAGTTTCTTTTGATTGAATCCTTTGAGAGATTGGACAAAGTGGGAGATAAGGCCTGTAGGTTGGCGTTACCACCTGAATTAGCAGGCATCCACAATGTGTCCCATCTTTTGATGCTTCGAAAATACTATCCGAACCCAGCATATGTGATCGGATATGAGCTATTGAAGCTCAATGAAAGTATAACGTATGTTGAGAAACTTGATTCGGGTATTAAAATTGGAAGGAGGAAGTGTTGAGGTTTAAGATGATCTCTCTAATTAAAGTCCTTTGGTAGCAGTACACTCCGAAAAAGTCACATGAGAATTAAAGAGTATGATGCGATAGACGTACCCGGAGTTGTTTGTGGACCCATTTGACATGGTTCTAATTTAGAGGACAAATTTCTTAAGTGGGGGAGATTATGTAAGACTCGATTGTTATCATATTTCCTTATGATTCACACATT
The DNA here is from genome assembly GCA_033439115.1 of Firmiana major. Taxonomy (NCBI): domain Eukaryota; kingdom Viridiplantae; phylum Streptophyta; class Magnoliopsida; order Malvales; family Malvaceae; genus Firmiana; species Firmiana major. The sequence continues at coordinate 36,762,616 of CM065898.1, forward strand.
TTATGGATATGGTTATATGTTAATGGAATCATAAGATGGATGATTTGATCATATAAATATGAATGAAGTAGTCGAACGTATGTTAAATCCGAAAATGGACAATTAAGGAATTTCAAATTACATTTATGAGATTTGAATTGTCCGGACAGAGATACAAATTTTAAATGAGAGATCCAAGAAGGAAAGAAGGGTTAAATTGGTTCTGAGCGTGTAGAAGGATAAAACGATCAAAAGATCGATATCCGGTATAAATTTCATAAGAAAATTTCATTAAAACTATGGATTTGAGCAATCTTGATCAATAACGATGAAATAATTAAATGTTGAGTCCAATTGTTGAAGATATGAATTTATTGGAATTAATCGAAATTTTCAATCGAGACAATATCTCGAAAATACAGAGAAAATATACCGAAAAAAGGGTTAAAATAAAATAAATTAATTAATCTAAATAAAATATAAATTTTAAAGATATTTAGGGATTTTTCCTATATTTTAATGAATAAAATAATAATAAATAAAATATAAATAATAATAATAATTAAAAAAAAGAAAAATGAAATAGGGTCGCGCGATTGCGCGAAACCCATCACGCGACCCATGCTTCTGCTTCCCCGAACAGCAACACAGGCGATGACTGGCGGTGAACGGGGAACAACGAAGGATGATCGGCGTGGTGGGAGTATTTCGAGAGCCACCACGCGCCGGGATCCCTCGCCGATGAAGGGAACGACGAGGGGGAAGAACCAAAGGGAGAAAAGAGAAATGGATAGCCACCGATGCCGATTCGGCTAACCCCGACTTCAGTCGAACATTCTTGAGGCAAAGACGAGCAATTTGATGGTGGACACAGCTGGTGAAACTGCAGCCAGCACCGACAACGATGAGAAAGAGAAAGCGGTAGCGAGACCGAGGAGAGCAGAGGTCAGACCGACCATTTTTTGGCCACCGTTGGTGAAACCGAGGCCAGATTCGTGAATCGGACTACCCCGCGGAGCTGCTGGAGGTAAAAGCTGGCGAAAAACTGGTCAACAGAGCTCCGAACGGCGGAGAAGAAAACTGAACCGGACTGAACCGACTAAATCGGACCGGTCTGAACTGGGCTGAATCGGACCGAACCGATTCAGCCAGAAAAGAAGAAAAAGAAAGAAAAAAAGGGAAAAAAGAGAAAAAATTGGAGAAAAATTCGATGATGCAATCGAGCTACGGGTAAGTCGGCAAGCAGTCGAAATTGATCGATTTAAATTTTTGAATATTGAATTTGATTAATATTCGACTGAAAATTTACCTAGAAATAAGTAATTGTGCAGCTCGACAATTGACGCCAAACGAGAGCTCGAGTCAGCCTCGATATGCGTACTATCATGGAATCTCGAGTAAGTAACCCTTATTTACGACAATTGTCATAGTTATACGTGTTAGAAATTTACCACATAAATTATGGATTTATCTTCTATAAATGAATTAAATTATGGAATTTAAGATAACTGTCGTAAATAATAAATTAAGTTATCCGAGAGTTTAGAACGAGGCCCAATAAATACTGATGGGCCCAATGAGCCCAATAGGCCTCGATAATGTGAATAGTAAGTGGAAAACGGGCTTAAGGCCGATTAAGGCCCATTAAGGTACAAACGGGCCTAATAGGGGTAAATGGGCCCAATGATTTAAATTAAGCCTAGTAAAAGTTAAATATGAATTAATATGTTTGGATTTAACTCGATAAATGATTATCTGCAGCTCCGAAGAACATATTGGGAGCTAAACGGATCGGGTGATCTGTAGCGTTAGGAAAAGTCATACTGTACAGAAAAATAAGGTAAGAGAATTTTACGGATTGCTAGAGGTAGCTTTACGCAATTTCAACTTCATTTGCAGTCTCTGAAATTGTCAGAAGGGTTTAGATTTCAGATAAAATTTTTAGTGCCCGGATGGAAAAATGACCAAAATATCCTTGTGAAGGGTAAGATTTCCAAAATTAGGAAAAGTTGAGAGGTTCTTGCTTTTTTTTAGGTGGTTTGACACATGCATGGGTAGGCTGGCTAAGTTTAAATAAAATGCACAGCATTGCATAACTTTAATCAATATTGATTTTCTTTGAAATTGATTTGAGCAATGTAGTCGCCTACATGATCTTATGAATATGTGACGTGCTAGAGCTCAGCTCGCACGAGTTTTGATTTGTGTGATGCATGCATTAGTGTTGGAGCAAGAGCTCGCACTAGAGTTTTACATGCATTGGTGCTGGAGTGTAACTCGTACAAGATTTTCATATGATTTTCGTGATAGGGTGCCAGAGTCTAACTCACACCAGATTTTCACTTGAATTGTAATAACAGAGTGCTGGAGCCTAGCTCGCACTAGTTTTACATGATTTTGACAGAGTGGTGGAGCTTAGCTAGCACTATTCTTATGAGATTTTGTGAAACGCGTGCTAGAGCTTGGCTCGCACAAGATTTTTCTTGATTTTATGAGAGTGCTGGAGCATCGCTCGCACTGGTTTTATGAGAACATGCGATGAGCCATGCTTGGAGTGTCAGGTAGACTGTGTGTCACGTCGATTAAATAGGCTTGCAAGTGCGTTTTGAGACTAGGCATGAGTATGGATATGAGATATGGGTCCATGGAGTACGTTGTACCGTGCAAGTAGCATGGAGTACACTGTACCGTGTTGGGATTGATTATGTGGTATCTTCATATGCGTGGCATCTTCGGATGCAAGTGGCATCTCCGGATGCGAGTGGCATCTTCGGATGCGAGTGATCGGACAGGACCAACGAGATGGACTGACCCACCTCTAGGGGTGATTCTCGATCGTGGTGAGACCCCACACACTAGGATCCGTGTAGCAGTGGGATCACGAGGACATATGGTCATAGTCCTAGTTATTTCCCTGAGATAAATACATATATTGCCTAGTCTTGAATGTTGATGTTTTGAGAAACTCGTTTTGTGGATTTTTGTGTGATTCTGGATCACCTGATGGAGGGGTTAGATCCTGACTGAGATAAGATTTTGATGAGAATGAAACTGGGTTTTAAACTAAATTTGCATGATGTTATTTCCATGCTATTTAAACTCATGAATGATGTAAACTGGTTTTACATGACATTCATTGTATCGCATGTCACTATTGCTTTAAAAAGCATTTGATTTCATGGTTTTGTGTGAGTCAGCAACACCCGAGGGAGGGGTTGAGTCCTGGCTTTGTTGTGAAATTTTTACTAGAATGAAATGATTTAAATGGACTTGCATGTTGAGTTTTCCATGCTCTTTGAAATCCATATTTAAACTTGTTTTACATGACATCATGAATTGTCGCATTTGTTTTGAAATGTGTGGAGAAAGGATAGTTTATGCATGGCACCACGTTCATGTAGGTAGTATGGTTACCTACTTGTTCGTAGGATTGCCTTACTGAGCTTGATGTGCTCACCCCTTTCATCTTCCTACACAGATTTCCTCCAGTAGACATTGCGGCGACTGAGTACTGTATTCCTGATATCTGTTGCTGCCAATCATTTTGAGGTATATACACTTATACATAATGTATCTAAATAAGAATAGCACAGTAACATGTTTGTAAGTAACTTTCAAGCATGTATAGATACTGTAAACACTTGTAAATGAATGGTGGGACTGGCATTGACGTATAACCCAATTGTTAGTGGAGTGTGGTCACGGTCAAAGGACAAGTAAGTATGAAAGTAAAACGAAAAATTTACTCTGATTTTTGGGCAGTTTTGGGTCGTGACAAGAGGAGACTCTTCGATAAGAGACCAAAGATTGAGGAAGCACAGGAGAGGATTGTTAGATCTCCTGCATACCTGGCTATAGCTCCAGCTAGAGGAGCTGTGATTGGAGGACAGAGGCTTACCAGTGAACAGTGCAGTCGATGCAGTAGATTCCATGAAGGTAGACCTTGTCCTGTTTCTAGTGGTTTATGCTACCGATGTGGCCAGGTCATATGGCTAGAGTGTGCCAAGAGGCCATTGATATTACCCCACGTAAGGGTAAGGAGATTGAGAGCACTCCAGGTGATACGTTTGCTCCGAGGAGGAGAGCAATAGCGAAAGAGAAAGGAAAGTAAGTTATGGGACAACGACAAGTGCATGCCTTGGACTAGGGAACAACAGATGCTTCATCAGATGTGATTAAAGGTAACATCCTAATTTATGATTTAGAAGCACATGTATTGATTGATCCTGGTACCACGATTTCATTTGTATCACCTTCATTTGCATGTAAGATAGCAAAACATGTAGAGCGTATACCTTTGAGTAAAATGATGTTGATTATTACGCCCATGGATAATAGTCAACTAGCAGAGTATGTATTAAATTATTGTAGGCTGAAAGTAAGGGAAAAGGACATGATAACCAATCTAATACTATTAAGCATGAGTGATTTTGATGTAATCTTAGGGATAGATTGGTTATCACCAAACCATGCTATTTTAGATTGTTATGCTAAGACAGTTATGTTTCCTAACCCTGAAAAATATGTTGTAAAGTTTGATGAAAATAAATTAAAGTAGTAGTTATGATTGTGATTGATAATGTACTATGCTGACTGAGGAATGAATATATTGAAGGTTTTATTGCATAAGTGGTTGATACGGATAAGGTACATCAGGAGTTGGAAGATATTCCTATGGTTAGTGAGTTCCCAGATGTCTTTTCAGATGAATTGTCAGGGTTGCCACCAGACAGAAAGATAGAGTTCTATATAGACTTGGTACCTGGTACTGAATATATCGAAACCACCGTATCACATGGCTTTAGTTGAGCTGAAAGAGCTCAAGAAATAGTTACATGAGCTGTTGGATAGGGGTTTTATCAGACTGAGTGTTTCACCGTGGGGAGCATCGATTTTGTTTATAAAGAAGAAGGATGGAAGCTTCCGATTATGTATAGATTACAGATTGTTGAATAAGGCAACCATCAAGAATAGATATCCCCCTCCATGCATTGATGATCTGTTAGATTAGCTCCGAGGAGCGTAGGTCTTTTCTAAGATTGATCTGAGGTCTAGGTATCATCAGTTAGAGTTCGGAGTGAAGATGTGCCCAAGACAGCATTTAGGACCCAATATGGCCATTATGAGTTCTTAGTTATGCCATTCAGATTGACGAATGCTCCCACAGCTTTCATGACTTTGATGAATGATGTGTTTAAGGCATATTTGGATCAATTTGTTATCATCTTCATAGATGACAGCTTGATATATTCTAAATCCGAGGAAGAGCATAAGAAGCACCTCAGGATTGTATTGCAAACTCTACGAGAGCAGAAGCTATATGCTAAACTCAACAAGTGTGATTTTTGGTTATCATAAATCTCGTTTTTGGGACATGTTGTGTCAAAAGATGGTGTATCAGTAGATCCATCCAAGATTGAGGCTGTAGTTCAATGGGAACAACCGAGGACAATAATCAAGATCAGGAGTTTCTTGGGTTTAATAGGATATTATCGAAGATTCATAGAAGGATTCTCAAAGTTAGCTGCTCCATTGACACATCTCACTCGGAAGGGTGTAACATTTGTATGGGATGAAGATTATGAGATAAGTTTTCAGGAGTTAAAAAGTTGATTGACTACTGCTCCGATTCTCACTATCCCTACTAGCTCAGGAGGATTTTCAGTATATAGCGATGCATCGCATCAGGGACTGGACTATGTATTGATGCAGGATAGGAAGGTAGTTACTTATGGATCCAGACAGTTGAAGGATCATGAGAAGAACTATCTGACCCATGATTTAGAGTTAGCAGCAGTAGTTTTTGCGTTGAAGGTATGGTGTCACTACTTATATGGAGAGAAATTTTAGATTTTTACCGACCACAAGAACCTTAAGTATTTGTTCTCACTAAAAGAATTGACTATGAGACAGAGATGATGGCTAGAGCTTTTGAAGGACTATGATTGTGAGATACTTTATCATCTAGGTAAGGCTAATGTTGTAGCTAATGCTTTAAGTAGAAAGAGCCTAGGGATGGTATCGTATATGATGGTCAGGGAACATGAGTTGCTAGAGCAGTTTGCTAGCCTCAGTTTTGGAGTCATGCCTTCTGACTTGGATACGGACTGTGTGATTGCTAGTTTACACTTGAAGCCAGATCTATTAGACAGGATCATACAGGCTTAGCAGACTGATCCGTATTGCATTGACATGAGTAGTCAAATATAAAAGGGCACAGTGACTAATTTTAAGATAAGTTTTGATGGACTTCTGAGGTTTAAAGGCAGATTGTGTGTTCCCAATGACCTAGAGCTTAGGAGACTTATATTGATAGAAGCTCATCCGTCTAGGTACACTTACATCTGGGGAGTAATAAGATGTATCGGAATCTCTAAAAGATGTATCGGTGGTCAGGTATGAAGAGGGATGTAGTCAAATTCGTGGTGATATGTCTCGTATGTCAGCAAGTGAAGGTAGAGCATTAGAAACCTGTAGGGCTATTGCAGCCTCTACCTATACCGACATGGAAATGGGAACATATCACCATGGATTTCATGATGGGTTTACCAAGGACTCGGAGGAATCACGATGCGATATGGATGATAGTTGATAGACTGACGAAGTCAATCTACTTTCTAGCTATGAAAGCTACCGATACTCTGAGTTCATTAGCAGAGTTATATGTACACGAGGTAGTGAGGTTACATGGTATTCCAGTGAGCATTGTTTCGGATAGGGATTCTCGCTTCACTTCCCTCTTTTGGGAACATTTTCAAGAAGCCATGGGAACCCAGTTGAGTTTGAGCACCGCTTATCATCCTCAGATAGATGGTCAGTCAAAGAGGACTATACAGACTCTGGAGGATATGTTGAGAGCATGTGTACTGGATTTTAGAGGCTCTTTGGATGATCATTTGCTACTAGCCGAATTCGCCTACAATAACAGTTATCATGCGAGTATCGGGATGGCACCGTATGAGGCTTTGTATGGTTGTAGATGTCGTTCCCCTATCGGTTGGGAAGAAGTGGGTGACCGTAAGATTTTTGCTCCTGATTTGGTTACACAAGTCTCTGAGGATGTCCGAATGATTGTTGAGAAATTGAGGACAGCTCAGAGTAGATAGAAAAGCTATGCTGACAAGAGATGGTGACCACTTGAATTTGTAGTTGGTGATTCAGTATTTCTAAAGGTTTCTTCTTCCAAGGGTATAGCGAGATTCGAGAAGAGAGGTAAGTTGAGTCCTCGCTACATTGGACCCTTTGAGATACTGAACAGAGTGGGAGATAAGGCATATGATTGGCATTGCCACCAGATTTATCGGGAGTGCATAATGTCTTCCACATTTCGATGTTGAGGAAATATCATCCAGATCCAACTCATGTGATTCGATATGAGCCATTGAAGCTCAAAGATGATTTGACATATGTAGAAAAATTGATTCGGATACTGGATAGAAAGGAGAAAGTTTTGAGGAATAAGACTCTCGGGTTAGTGAAGATTCTCTGGCAGCATCACACTTCAAAGGAAGCTACTTGGGAGCTAGAGAGTTTGATACGAGAGAAATATCCCCATTTGTTTGTAGAGTAACTTGGTTCTAATTTGAATGACCAAATTCTTTTAAGTTGGGGAGGATTGTAAGACCCTTAAATTCATAAGTATATACATGTACATACTATGTGAAGCATGAGTGATGCAAAGTCCATAAGTTCAATGTACACACTTGTAATATGAGTTTGTGATGTACGTATAAGTTTCATTATGTATGAATAAGAAGAAATGGACTTTTGTATGTGAAGAATGTGAATATGTGGAATTTTAGGTGGTGTGGTAAAATGGAAGGAAGTTGCATGAGTTGTGTAAATTTTATACTTCTATTTGGTGTTGTATTGTATACCTTTGGTTATACATTGAATGCACACAAGTTTTAATGTATATCAAGTATTAATGGATGCCATTTTGAAGCCTTAGTTAGATAAGAAAATGACTATGGCAGCAAAATGTATGAAGTTTGGTATAAGTTACTGCAGAAAACTGCAATAAAATCTGGAAAATATGATTGAGAGATAGATCTCATAGGATGAGAGATCGATTTGTAAGAGCCAAAAAGGCTCTTGTTCGAGCAATGGAATAGGGACTGATCGATCTTCAATGGGGCCAAATCGATCTGCTAAGAATTCTGTGAAGAAGGAATCGATCCCTAAAGGGCCAGATCGAATTCCTTAAGCTACTGAATTAGAGAAGATCGATCTCACCCTTAGAACAGATCGATCTCCTTAAGGTTCTGTGTTGTTCAGATCAATCTCATTTGGAGAGACAGATCGATCTCATTAGGTTTGAAAGGTCGATTTCGAGATGAAAAAGTGCAGGGCAGATCGATCTCATAGAGACAATTCTATAAATACTGGACTTCTGCACTTCAGTTTGCACGAGAAAAACTATTCCATTCAAAAGCAAAAGTGTAACCTAACATCCCTACACCAGAAAACTTCAGTTTGTGATCAGTTTTGAGTGAGTTTTAGTTAAACAAAGTTGTTCTTGGCAAAGAGGAGAACAACATACTTGGAAACAAGAGATTGAAATCAAGGATTTCAAGAGCAAGGAGGATTTGTACTAAATTAGAGAAAATGAAGGAAATCTCAGCTAGGTAAGATTTTGTGAGACCCTATATATGTATAACTTTGCATACATGTGTAAATGGAAGTATAATATGGATGACTTTGGATTAAGTAATTATGGATTCATATGTGATGTAAAGTCCATAAATTCAATGTACACACTTATAACAAGAGTTGTGATGTACGTACAAGTTCCATTATGAATGAATATGAAGAATTAGACTTTTGTATGTGATGAATGTGAGTGGAATGAAAAATGAGTAGTGTGGTAAAATGGAATGAAGTTACATAAGTGGTGTGAATCTTGATGCTTCCATTTAGTTTATATTATATACATTTGGTTATACAAAGATTCCACAGAAGTTCTAATGTGTATAAAGTATGAATGGATGCCATTTTCAAGTCTTAAGGGTGGCCGAATGAGGAAATGACTATGGCAGCAAAATGTATGAAATTTGGTATGAGTTGCTGCAGAAGAACTACAGAAAATCTTGAAATATGAAGGCCAGATCAATCTTATAGGATGAGAGATCGATCTGGAAGAGCCAAAATGCTCTTATTCGAGCAATAAGAACAGTGCAGATCGATCTCCAATGGAGCTAGATCGATCTGCTAAACATTCTGTAAGGAGAAGATCGATTTTAAGGCCAGCAGATCGATTTTCTTAGCTCTCGGGTTGGAGCAAATCCATCTTCTCCCTAGCGAAATCGATCTCCTCAACTCTCTGCCTAAGACAGATCGATCTTAAGGTTTCGACAGATCGATCTTATGCCTTCAAATGTCATGGAAAAGAGGGATTTTAAGAGGACCTGATCGATCTCCTCCCAAAGTAGATCGATCTCATCAAGCTAAATCTATAAATAGGAGCAGTTGGATCTGAAGATTTTGGGAAACACTCACTCTACCAATTTCAACCCAAAACCTAGTTTTTTCTCTCTAAATCCACCCATTTTTAAGAAGACTCGAGGGAAGGCTATTATACACAAAGTTGTTCACACCAAAGAGAAGAACAACATAGCTTGGAGGCATTTTCCCCATTTATTGGATTTAAGGAACAAGGGGCATTCCTATTTGGAGTAAGGAGGAAATCCAAAGAGGTGAGTTTCTAGTACACCAATCCAAGTACATTTGTGTAGTTGTGGATTTTGAAGTGATTTGGTGTGCATATTAATGGTAGAACTACCTAGAATACCATGAAACAATTATAACCTAGAAATGAGTTAGTGTGAGAAAGTGAAATGTAGAGGTATTAATGATGAATAGGATATCTTAAGGTGATGATGGTGTTGTGGGTATGAATTTAAGATGGTGTTATGGAATGAATTGTGAGACTTACCCAAAAAGGGGTAAAATGAATATCTAAGGCATTGGGTAAAATGCATAGTTGAATGAGAGTTAGCAACACTAACTCGAGAATTTGATGAATGAATTGCAGCTCCCGAGGATACATCGGAGCAAGTTGAGCTAAAAATGTAAGAAGCTAAGAGGAAGAGAGTCATACCCCGAGTAAATCGAGGTAAGGGAATTGTGTGGACTCTTAGGGATATCTGTGCTCAATTTGGACGCTTAAATGTTTTGCTAGAGTGCATGTGATACTAGGAAATGATATTGGGTGATTGAAGGGCAAAGAGTTGGGTTTTGAGAAATGTACATGAAAACAAAAACATGATGATTTGAAAACCTTGTTTTGTTGCCTTTTAGCGAGTGATTGGTAGGTTGGCTAACATTTGAAATGATTTGTAAAAGAAATGATTTAATTTGGTTGATAACCATGTTTTGCAAAGAATTGAGCCACCTACAAGGATTTCGTGAGAATGAAAGCATGCTAGAGTATGACTCGCACGAGATTTGATGTGTTTTCATACGCATGAGTGCTAGAGCGTAGCTCGCACTAGTTTTCATATGGATTTTTATGATGTTGTGCTAGAGTTGAGCTCGCACAGACTTTATACTGGTTTTGTCCTGGTGTTGTAGCATAGCTCACATTAGATGCCCACCATACTTGTTGTCGTGCTAGGAGCTTCAGGTAGACTAGGTGTCATACCGAGTAAATAGGCTCGCACGTGCATTTTTTTGAATTTGACAAGTTGATAGCCGTGCTAGGAGCTTCAGGTAGACTGGTGTCACCTCGATTAAATAGGTTCGCATGTGCATTTTTTAGAATTTGACATGTTGATAGTCGTGCTAAGAGCTTCGGGTAGACTGGATGTCATACCGATTAAATAGGCTCGCACGTGCATTTTTTAGATGTGGTGTGATATGATGTGTTGATATGGGTCCACGGAGTACGCTGTACCGTGTAGGTAGCATGGAGTACATTGTACCATGTTGAGATTGTGATATGCCATCTTCAGACGATGATTAGATCTGCTATGGATCGGTGGGCTGGATGTGACCCACCTCCTATGTGGAAGCAGATAGTGGTGATACCCCGCACACCTGACCAGTGTAACCTGGGATCACAGGATATGGCCATAGTCCTAGAGGAGATTTCCCTTATTATATTGCCTATCTCACATGTCTATTATTTATGAAATGAATCCATATTTGAAATGCTTGTGGGTCAGGACAGTTCGAGGGAGGGGCTGAGTCCTGACAAGTGTTGATTTTGTTGAGATGAGAAAGCATGATTTGCTTGAGAAATGGTGAAAATGGCTTTAAAGTGTACTTACACATGATGGTTTTCCCATGCTTTACTTATAAAATATGCATAATGATTTATGCCATGCTTTGAATTTGATTTGTGCACTAACAAATAGCTTGAATTGCTTTACATGCCATTAACACAAGCATGAACTAATGCCTTTGAGATGTGAATGAGAAACTATATGGTTTTTAGCATGGCATCAAGACCACGTAGATAGTACAGTATCTACAAGTTCACATGATTGCCTTACTGAGCGTGTGGTTTGCTCACCCCTCTTATTTTCCCCTCGACAGAGATTTGAGTATAGACTGAAAACGACTAGAGGATTTTTCATTTTTGGTATCCACTGCATCCCATCGCGTAAGGTACACACACTGATGTAATTTTGTATCTAAACTTTCTATAGCACAGTAGCATTTTGTATGTAACTATTGGAGATGTAAAACAGTGTAAACAAATATAAACAACAACTCTGATTTATTTACACAAATGTTTACTTCTAGATTAAAATGCAAGTTAAATTGTTATGGTTGGGATGAAGTAGACACTGACACACAACCCAACTATTTGAGAGCGTAGGTGATCACGATCGAGGTAAGAAAAGAACAAATAATAAATAATGTATGAAAAGTGAAAAATTTGCGTTGATTTTTTATATGTTGAGGGTCGTGACAGAAGTTGGAATCAGAGCTAATTTGGTTTGATGTGTGTCGATATCTAAAATAGTTAATAAGTTGGGAAATTACATCCCCATGTTACTATGTTTGTTTAGATACAATTGTGTGTGTGTCGATGGGTTGACTAAGAAATTGATGTGTATGTAGGGAAGTGAAACATTATGCCTAACACCAGTCGCGGTAGAGGGACGAGAGCACAAGCTCGAGGCCGTAGAGGTAGGCCTAGGGTAGTGTTGAGCTAGAAACACACGAGGCTCAGGAAGAGATTGAGGTGGAGGTTGAGATTGAGATTGAGCATGCTCCACAGGGTCCAAAGGAGAGACCCGAGAGTATTGAGGTACACTTCGGGAGGATTGAGCAGAGCATAGAGATGATCTTGGAGTTGGTCACTTAGTCATTGACAGGAGTTGGGGGCAGACAGAGTCCCACTACAGAGGGTGATACCGAGCAGGTGACAGCTCCTAAGGCACAGGCACGGCCAGCACAGAGACCTCAGACGACAGATACACCTACACCCCCACCCGCACAGGATATGCCTACATATGTTGCTATACTATAGGGCAGTAGAGGCTAGGGTTACAGATGTGATTTGGATAGACTTAGACAGTTTCAGAAGTTTAGACCGCCATCTTTCAGTGGAGTTAATGACCCAGTAGCTGCAGAGGATTGGATAAATGAAATTAAGAAGTTATATGGGTTCTTTGAGTGCACTACTAACGTGATGGTAGCGTTTGCCTCATTCATGCTAAAGGGGTCAGCAGAACATTGGTGGAAATCCACCAGGCCTATTTTAAGAGCCAGGCATACAGAGATTAGCTGGGATGTATTTTTGGAGGCCTTCCGGAGATAGTATATTCTTGATACTGCACAGCAGAAGATAAAGATGGCATTTCTGGGACTAACCCAAGGGAGTAGGACGGTGGATGAGTATGAGACAACCTTTATCTCTCTAGGCAGATATGATCATAATACAATGGGTAATGAGGTCGAGAAGATCCAAAAGTTTATGGATGGATTGAGACCAACCATCAGGTCCAGATTAGTTCCCTTGGATATACTGGCCTACGAGGAGGCTGTGCACAGGGCGTAATTATGTGAACAAGATATTGATAGAATCACCTTAGAGTTTGGAAAGGTTGGTAAAGTGAGGGATAAAGATAAGAAGAGACCAGTGATGGATAAAGGCTTTAGTTATAAGGGAAGCAAGAAGTTTTTTAAGAAGAGGCCTAGGATTAAGGAGATCCAGGAGAGGACAGTTAATCCTCCAATGTATTCGGCCATAGCTCCAGCTAAGGGAATTATGATTGGAGGGCCACGGCCTACTACAGAGCAGTGCAGCAAGTGTGGTAGGTACCATGGTACTCGACCATGCTATTGACCTCTTACAGAATGCTTCAGATGTGGGAAACCATGCACATAATCTGAGATTGCTTAGAGATGACAGAGAGAGCCCCACAGAAGGGCAGGGAGTCAGAGAGAGTTTCAGTTGGGATAGCTGCTCCGAGGAGGGGGGCTACAGCTGAGGAAAAGGGGAAGCAGGCAGTGGGTGTGAGCAGAGGACGAGTGGACGCACTGGACCAAGACACTACAGATCACTCTTCGGATGTGGTTAAAGGTACCATCCAAATCTTTGATCTAGAAGCATTTGTATTGTTTGATCCTGGTGCCACGTATTCCTTTATATTGCCATCTTTTGCATGTAAATTGTTGAAGCATGTGAAACCCACACTGCTAGATAAGATGTAGATGATATCTACCCCTGTTAGTTGATTGAGCATGTATATAGGAATTGTAAGATGAGGATAGGAGGTAAAGAAATGGCAGCCGATTTAATTTTATTAAATATGAGTGATTTTGATGTAATCCTAGGTATAGATTGGCTGGCTGCGAACCATGTTGTTATGGATTGTCATGCTAAAACATTGATGTTTTCAGGATTGGACAATCTTATTGTAAACTTTGATGAAAAGAAATAAAATGACATGATCTTTATAAATGAGAAAAGTATGATTTAAATTCATAATACTTGAGAGATGAATCTGTTTATCGATTGTGTATGTGGTGTGATGGTTTATGTTACTAACGGTGGAAGGGATAATGTGAAGGGTTCATTGCTTATGTGATTGAGACGGACAAGGCACGTCCGGAGTTAATAGACACTCCAGTGGTCAGGGAATATCTAGATGTCTTATCGGATGAATTACCAGGGTTACCTCTAGATAGAGAGATAGAATTTGGTATAGATTTGGCACCTAGTACAGAGCCGATATCCAAGCCACCATGCAGAATGGCTCAAGTTGAGTTGGAAGAATTAAGGAAGCAGTTGCAAGAGTTGCTGGAGAAGGGGTTCATCAGACCTAGCATCTCACCTTGTGGAGCACCGGTTCTGTTTGTAAAGAAGAAAGATGGAAGCCTCCGATTGTGTATAGATTATCGGTTGTTGAATAAGGCCACCATCGAGAATAAATACCCCCTTCCACGCATCGATGACTTGTTGGATCAGCTTATGGGAGCACAAGTCTTTTCCAAGATAGATCTGAGATCTGAGTACCATAAGTTGAGAATTCGGGATAGAGATATACCCAAGACAGCTTTTCGCACCCGGTATGGATATTATGAGTTTATGGCTATGCCATTCGGGTTGACAAATGCTCCCGCATCTTTTATGTCGTTGATGAATAAGGTATTTCACTAGTACTTGGATCGATTTGTTATAGTGTTTATTGATGATATACTGGTGTACTCAAGATCTAGAGAGGAGCATGAACAACATCTAAAGTTAGTGCCACATACCCTCCAAGAGAAGAAGTTGTACGCTAAACTCAGTAAGTGCAATTTTTGGTTGGAGCAGATCTCTTTTCTGGGTCATATAGTATCGAAGGATGGAGTTTTAGTGGATCCATCAAAGATTGAGGCAGTGATACAGTGGCAAAGACCCCAAATAGTGATAGAGATCAAAAGTTTCCTAGGTTTAGCTGGGTATTATCGAAGGTTTGTAGAGGGATTCTCGAGGTTAGCTGCTCCTTTGACACATCTCACGAGAAAGAATGTTGAATTCGTGTGGGACGATAAGTGTGAGGAAAGTTTTCAGGAGCTAAAAAAGAGATTAACCACAACTCTGATTCTCACCATTCCTACCAGCTCAGGAGGTTTTATGGTGTATACGGATGCTTCACATCAAGGATTGGATTGTGTATTGATGCAGGATGGGAAGGTAGTAGCCTATGGATTAAGACAGTTGAAGGATCATGAGAGGAACTACCTGACCCATGATTTAGAGTTGGCGGTCATAGTGTTTGCATTGAAAATATGGCGCCACTACCTCTATGGTGAGAGATTTCAGGTTTACACTGATCATAAGAGCCTTAAGTACCTGTTCTCGCAGAAAGAGTTGAACATGAGACAGAGGAGATGGCTCGACCTTTTAAAGGATTATGATTGTGAGATCATGTACCACCCGGATAAAGCGAATGTAGTGGCTGATGCACTGAGTAGGAAGCATCTCGGGTTGGTGTCATTTATGATGGTTAGGGAACACGAGCTGTTAGAACAGCTCACGAACCTCAGTTTGGAAATGACCCCGCCTAACGCTGATAGTGGCTTTATGATAGCTAGCCTGCAGTTGGAACCGAATCTAGTAGATAGAATCTGACTGGCTCAGCGAATTGATTAGCAGTGCAGTGATATTGTGTAAGACCCCGTATAGGTTTAACCTTGAACATATGTAAATTAATTCATGAAGTGTGGTAATGTACTAGTAATGTGGAGCATATGTGATGTAAAGTCAATAAGATTAATGTACACACTTGTAATAAGAGTTGTGATGTACATACAAGATGCATTAAATATGAACATAAAGAAAGGGACTTTGATATATGATGAATATAAGTGGAATGGAAAGTGAGTATTGGGTTAAAATGGAATAAGTTGCATAAGTGGTACAAGTCTTTATGTTTCCATTTAGTTATATATTGTGTACATTTGGTTATATAAGGATTACACATAAGTTTTAATGTGTATAAAGTATAAATGAAAGTCATTTTTAAGCCTCAAAGGTGGATGAATGAGAAAATAACTGTGGTGGCAAATTAAGATGTTTTCAGTGAAGTTACTACAGAAACACTGTAGAAAATCTGAAAAATATGAAGGTCATATCGATCTCATGGGATGAGAGATCGATCTAAAAGAGCCAAAATGACCTTATTTTGAGTAATGGGACAAGATAGATCGATTTCCAATGGAGACAGATCGATCTGCTAGACATTCTATGATGAGAGGATCGATTTTTAAGGTAATAGGATCAATCTCCTTAACTCTCTGTCTGAGAACAAATCGATCTCAAGACTCGACAGATCGATCTCCAAGAGGAAAATTTTCCTACGACAGATCGATCTCATCATGGAAAAAGATCGATCTTGTAGTGGTTGTGTTTGGTAAAAAGGACTACCAAACCTTGGAGAGATCGATCTCCATAAGGGCCAGATCGATCTCATGTCTCTGCATCTATAAAAAGAGCACGAGATTGAGATGAAAACTCAGAACTCTTCTCTCACCAAACCCGCACCTGCCATTTTCTCTCAAAAATCTAAGCTTTATCACTCCAAAAATCACTACCTTGCAATCAGAATCTGAAGGAGTTGAAGAAGGGAAAGTTGTTCATTGAAGAAAGGAGAACAACATATCCAAAAATCATACATTGGTGTGATTAAGAGAAGGAGTTGTGGCAACCACAAGTTTGGCTAAGTAAAGGGGTAAGCTCTTCAACCTTTAAGCTCTAAATATGGATTCTAGACATTGTATGAGTTGAACGAGATCTGAAATATGGTTAGAAATTATGAGTGTAGTGATGAGTGAGTGATATTGAAAGGGATTTATGGAGAGAAAATCCATGAGAAATGGGAAAAACTTAAGGGAAGTATAATGAGATTGTGAGAAAGATGAAATGTGATTTAATGGGGTGAGGAGTATGAATAAAAAAATAAATAAATGACAATGTAAAGGCTTAGAAGAGGGAAAAGGAAATAACTTGATGATTGTACGTGTAGCTCGGAAGAACGTGGAACACGGCTAACCTGAAATCGCGAACGGAGCATACGTGACAAAGGAAATATGCGTACGATTCGAGGTAAGGGACTGTATGTTAGCTATAGAGATGTTCGTATGTATTTTACGACAATTTCGTAGATATATTGCTAGAATTAGTATGATACTACGATTCTATGAAATGATATGGAGCATGAAATGTACTATGATATAAATATATGTGTTGAGAAATGGGATGGGGTAAGGAAATAACATGATATGCATTATTTCAATGTTTTTCTCAATTTTTGTATCGATATTGGTGATTGAGAAATGATGATGATAGGTCGGCTAATTTGACATGTTTTAGCATAGAGAGGCATGCTGCATAAATAACATGTTTTGAGTTTTAAAAAGAGAAAATAGCCATCTATCAGATTTGAGATGAGATTGGTGTTAGAGTTCTAACTCACAACCGTTTTAATGACTTGACTATGTGTTGGAGTGTTAGCTCGCACATGATTCTATGCTTTTGATGTGTCGTGCTGGCGTTTAACTCGCACGATGGTTTTGAGAAAGTGTTGGAGCTTTACTCGCACCCATTTTTATTGAGTTAAGGTAAACCTGGGGGTTTGGGACCCAAGGGGATGCCAGCCGATGGCCTTTGAATGGGTTGGGCCTTAACAATACCTCATACCACGCTGGAGCCTTGTGATAACTGTGTGTCATGCTGCTTGCTCTCCTGGTATATGAGACATGGTTCATGATGAAAAGGCCATCAGAGTTGGAGTATGGACTTGGGTCCACGGTCGTACGTAGTACTGTGTAGTTGTCCGTTAGTATATTATGTACCATGCTGGGTGCACGTGAGTACAAGTATCGCGTAGATGACACATGGAGTACCTTATGCCATGAGTATATGAGGAGATAAGGTTGATTGAGATGAGCCGAAAGGTAGGACTGACCCATCCCCCTTCAGGCGTAGTGATGCCCTGTGCACACCTGATTAGTGAGGCTTGGGATCACTGACTATGGTCATATGTCCTGGATATTTGATTGTCGAAAAATTCCATGCCTGTCTCAGAGATTCGAGAGGTTTGATGAAAAAGAAATGATTGAGAAAGAAAGCGATTCTTGTGTGTTTGATAAATCTCTGATTTAATCACATGTGCCGTGAGAGCACTGTTTTATGAAACATGTTTCAAGTGGAAATATTAAATATTTGTATTCATGAAAATGCCAAATGAAAAATATATGTTTACTGCATTTTTCGATGATATTTTCATTTATAATGAAAACATGGTTTTGTTTTATACATGCATGGGCTGTGTAGGTAGTACGATATCTACCTATTAGCATTCATTTCCTTACTGAGCTGTGGTTTGCTCATCCCACTAGTTTCCCCCAACAGATACTGAGAAGTAGGAGAGTGGTGGTCTCTAGGTCTCTTTTTGAGTTGGACAGCTCCCGCCAGTTGTTAAGGTATAAGAATTGTATACACACGTGTATTTTGTATCTATCTTGATATATTGCACAGTTATACCTAAGAAATGTAACAGTTTTATGGGGATGATATGTAAAGAGATTATTATACAATTAATTTTGTATATTTACACACCTAGGAGTGTGAATTAAATTTTAAATATTTTCGCTGTAAATTCAAGGAACTTTAGTAATTGCATCGCCTCACAGCCCAACCGTAAGTAGTAATTGTACGGATGAAGAACACCTGGAATTGGGGTGTGATCGATTTGGTATCAGAGCATGGTTAGTCTGATATGAGTCGATGTTTAGGACTAAGAAACATACATCCCCAAGTTACTGTGCGATATTTAGATACAAATATGTATACGGAGCTGGTAGTGAGTTAAAAGTTTGTTATAAATGTAAGAAGTTATCAAGTTTGTGAGATATGCCTGAGAGACAACGCAAAAGGGGAGAGAACTCGAGAGCTCAAGGGCAGAATGACAGGACTGAGAGGCACAGTAGATCGTCCTCTAGTCATGAGCCCCAGGAACAAATAGAGGCTTCCGATCCTAGGATAACCCGATTAGAGAAAGATATGTGCACGATGATGACTATGATGGGTCAGATCATGGCTAGGTTTGAGGGTACACCTAGTACAATGGGATAGGCTGCACCGAATCCCCCAGCAGCTACACTTGAACCTGAGAATGTTGCACCTGTATAACCTGAACCGGTTAGGCCACGAGATCCCTATATTCGACCAATACCTCTTTCAGTAGCCCCACAATAGTATGATGAGGATGATTTAGGGTACGAATACGACTGTGATATGGAGAGGTTGAGGCATTTCATGGATTTCAAGCCTCCTTCTTTTAGCGGAGTAAAGGATCCGGCAGTGGCTAAGGACTGGATTAGCCAAATGGAGAAACTGTTTGAGTTCTGTAGGTGTTCGGCTATGGAGAGAGTAGCGTTTACGACCTTTGTATTGAGAGGCGAAGCAGAGCACTGATGGAAGTCCACCAGGCCTATGTTAAGAGTTTAGGGTATGGCTATCACTTGGGATATGTTCTTGGGTGTTTTCAGAGAGCAATACATCCCAGATACCGCTAGACGTAGGTTACAGATGGAGTTTTTGAATTTGACTCAAGGGAACCAAACCGTGGATGAGTACGAGTCACAATTCACTTCACTGGGCAGATATGATCCGAACTCGATCAGGATTGAGGCTATTAGAGTCCGTAGATTTGTAGATGGACTCAGGCCTTCGCTCCGAGCGAAGTTAGCCCCATTTGATGTTGCTACCTATAGAGAGCCTGTGCGATGAGCCCAACTGTGTAAGCAAGATTATGACCTACACATTTTTTTAGTTCAGTTGGGGTAAGGACAAGGATCTAAGGAAGTTGGGAGTTGGCAAGAGTGCTAAGTTTGGATAAAGAGGCGCTAGTGAGTATCGAAGAGAGACGATGAGTCACAAAAGAAGGCTGCTGACCTATCATACCTCAGACTCAGACACCAGCCTGCGTGTAGTGATTGGTGGACCCAGACTGACTACTGATCAGTGTAGACTATGTGGTCTATACCATAATGGTAGGCCATGTCATCTTCAGGGTACCCGATGCTTCAGATGTTGTAAATTTGGGCATTATGCCAGAGAGTGCCCGAAGATAGTTGAGGTAGTCCCATAGAGGGGTAAGGATCAAAAGAGAGTTCATACAGTTACACCTCCTGCAAGAAAGAAAGCCTTGGCTGAAGACAAGGGGAAACAAGTTGTGGGTCAAGGCAGGGTGTATGTGATAGACCAGGCATCAGCTGATACCTCTTCTGAAGTGATAAAAGGTACAATCTTAATTTTTAATTTGGAGGTTATAGCTTTGTTTGATTCTGGTGCAACGCATTCCTTGTCAGGACCCGTTCTCAATCCATGACTTTAACCAAAATCACTAAAATTTTTTCGCATTTTTAAATTACCTTTCCTCTCTTTAATGGTTGGGCTGTGATTCGATGTCAGAATCCTCGCTTACCACATTATCCATTATCATACATACATGTCAATATATTATTACTGACTGTAACTGCTTTTATAATACATGTAAGATTATATAAGATCTAATACAAATACATTCCCATAATATATATCGTATACATCACTGTGCTGTTTCTATGTTTAGATATATAACCGTACAAAGTCTGTATACCTGGCGATCGATAGGAACTAGTAGTGGACTCAGGAATACTATCCCTCAATAGCTCTCGCTCTACTGCTGATGCTCTGTAGAGAGATGTAAAGAAAGGGGGGTGAGCATACAATGCGCTCAGTAAGGAAATCAGGCAAGCAAGTAGATATTTACACTATCTACTCAAAATAATGCTATGCCTTGAAAACATTATTTCCTTTACTCACTTTAAAAGCATGTCTTTAAATATATATATGTATACTTGTACAGATTAAATCCCATGTACAGAAATCATGCTTTCATTCTCAAATGTAGGCATGTAGTGCAAAACAATGCATCTTTATATAAAGCATGCCTATAGGTAAATCATGCCATGTATATTTCAATCATAATAAATATGGCATTTAAATCATTCACAACACAAAATCGGAGTCGACCCATCCCTCAGGTCTGTCCGTAATTTAAATCAGTCAATCAAGTGATATATCATGTGAGACTCTGTGGTGAAATGTAAATAGTATCTTGGACTATGATCATATCAGACATGTGATCCCAAGCAACACAGATCTCGGTGTGTGGGGCACCACTGCTGCAACGGGAGGGGGGTCAGTCCTTCACAACCGCCAGCTATATCCTCCTCAACTCCACAACACCACATGGTACAGTGTACTCCCATGCCACATGCATGGTACAACGTACTCTGTGGACCCTACATCACAGTCGGGGTGCCTGCCATAGGTCTTAGCCCTTAAACCATCGAATATCATACCACATCTCTATTACCCTCATGCAGATATCCTCTCACAGGATGTGACACATAGTCACACAAGGACTCGGGCATGAGTTTTAACATGTATTATATATCACATATAGTATGCGCCTTTGAGTGCGACTCACAGTCGACACTCCGCTCAAACACTGTTTCACTTCACAAACTCAACTCTAGTGCGAGTAAACCTCTAGTAACTAGGTCAATGCATAGTTCATATATTAAATCAAGTACGAGTAATAGCTCTAGTACCATGCTATGCACAATATCATCAAATCAAGTACGAGCAATAGCTCTAGTACTATGTCATGTATAAATCATGAAGAATTGAGTACGAGCAACGCTCCAGCACTCTGTCATGTATCTCATGTAAAACTCGAGTACGAGCTAATCGCTCCAGCACTCTGTCATGCATATATCATATAAAACTGAGTACGTGTAATAACTCCAGTACTAATACATGTCATGGAAATCTAGTGCGAATCAGAATCCAGCACTAATGTATGTGGAAAATATATGAAATCTAGTGCGAGCTGTGCTCCAGCACTATTCATTCTCGCAAAATATGATAGATGGCTTTTTAAAAAGGGATGATTTACAAAACATCAAAATCAGCAATATAAAGTGTGCTTAATTCACGTCAACCTTAAAATTATTAGCTCATTTATTTATTCTCCTGCTAAACAGCAGTTAAACACTCAAAATAGTGGTTTCCATGCTTTTTACAACTTTTCACAAAAATTGACTTTTTGAGTAACTAGGGGCAAAATCGTAGTTTGCCACTATCGGGTCGCAATAATTATTTTTCACTTTCTCTGACCCTCAGAGTTTTTAAGTGAATGTAAAAGCAGATGAAAATACGTGCAGGCATCTCTAACTACTCACAAAAGTCCCTTACTTGCAATCACTCAAGAAATTTCACTCTGCACTGCTCGATTCAGCAGTGCGATTTGCTCCTCTAATAATCTCTGGAGCTGCATATAACCATTTATCAGGTTAATTACACTTTTCCTACTGTATTTCACATTAAATACAGTCCATTTCCCTTAATGGGCTTTAGAAAACCTTAATGGGCCTAACTATGCCTTAAGCCCATTTTCATTTTACTATTCATTGGGCTTATTGAGCTTGTGGGGCCCACCAACTCTTATTGGGCTTGTCCTAGACCCATTACATCATATTAGGCCTAAAATATTTGGGCTTAGCCCATTGGGCCTCTCGGCCACATGCCATGGCTGAGAGCTACCCATGCCATCAGTTACACCATGGCATGCCGGCCATATCTCTTTCTTAGCCAATTCACTTAGGCATTTCCACAAACACTTGGTTGGCAACATTCCTAACCATCATATAGTTCATTTAGGCATTTTATCAAACACCTTGATTGCCAACTAATTACATGTATTAATTAATCAAATTGATTAATTCTAATTACACCATAATCATTAACACATGTACATTAATCCCTTTATGCCTTAAAATCATATGGACATAAATCAATATCTCACTACTCACTCTCGGCCTAACCAACATCATAGTGATTTAATATGTTTCAATGCTTAAAACATATATCAATACTTAAAATCATTCATACATTAACATATATGAAATTGACAATTAGAAAATATACCAATTGTTGTGTTCACCCTTTGGCCGAATCTTTGAAGGCTCTCGGTTTGCACTCTATGGCTCCTTGATAGCCAATTCCAACATGTCAATCTCCTTTCAATATGGAACAACTTCCATGAAGGATGTAAGTTCCAATTATGCCTAATTCCTAGTGATTTCTAGTGAGAGAAAGCTTGGATAATATGTTTTAATGGTTTCTTCTTCTAGCCGAATTTGGTGTGATGAAGATGACAATGGTGTGGCTGATTTTATAAGCCACTTACTTAGCCATTAAGCTTTACTTTCCAGCCATTAAGCTTGACTTTCTAAGCCTTAGCCATGAGTCACCTAATGAGTCACCTTATGAGTCATGGTTAGCTTTAACTATGGTTAGATATTTATCTCATGGGCTTTCCATTTGGGCTTCTTGGTTTGGGCTTTCTTAATGGGCTTTCGGGCTGAAATTTTTACTATACTTTGGGCCTTTAATTGTCTCAATATTTGGCCAATCAATTTGTCCAACAATTCGGTCTAAAGGACCTAAGAATTTCGATATACGTTTAGTATACCTTAATGGGCTTTAAAATTTTCACCTTAGGCCCATTGCATTTTTAACCATTAAATTTAATCCGAAATCCTTCCGAATAAATTTTCCTTACTTTCAGGGATGATTATCTTGTATTCTGGCCAAGAATATTTTTCTCCAATTTTTCTCCACACTTAGGTAAAATTTTAACCATGATTAGTCAATTATGGTAAAAGTCCACTTTCTTAACTATAGTTTACTTTTTCCTTAACCATTGACCAAGTTGACTTTTTCTCAAAATTTTGAAAGTGTTACACTCTCAAAATCTTATGTCTTACACTCTCGTCTTTATGTTTCAACCGTTCCCTATGGATAATTTCACCCGAAACACCTTATCTCGCCAAAAAGGTCCATTTTACCCTTTTTAGCTTTTACTCTCGTTTTCTATGTTCGGGACTAAATCAAGCTGACTTTCCTTCATGAGCTCTCTATGTTTTCTCATTTTAAGTTCTTATTTTCAGTCAGAATGATTTAGATTTACTCAGTTTAGCCTATGACACTTATAGCTCACATTAGGCTTTTTATGTAGTTTTTGCATGTTAAATTATTTCACTAACACTTTAACTCTAGTAATTACTCTTCTTATGATTCAACTATAATAACGGAGTGTTCATACACATAGGAATCATAAGGTACAAGCTACATAAAATCCGGGTCTGACATTCCTTTATATCACCTGCATGTGCATCAAAGTTAAAAGGTTTTGTAGAACCCACATACTTGACTAGGACTTTATTAATAAGTACCCCTATGAGAGTTAGCCAATTAACTGAGCAAGTGTATAATGACTGTAAAGTGAGGGTAGGGGATATGTGTATGACAGCCAATCTGATTTTGTTGAATATGTATGACATTGATGTAATCTTAGGAATGGATTGGTTAGCTACCAATCATGCTGTCTTAGATTGCCACACTAAGTCTATTACATTTTCTCTACCCGAAGAATGTGTTGTAAGATTTTAAAGAAGAAATGAAATCTTAAATTTTATGGCAAATAAATTACATTGGTATAAAATGACTTGAATGTTATTTTGAAGGTTTTATTGCTTATGTGGTGGATTTGGACAAAACACATCCGGATATGGAGAACATTCCAGTGGTTAGAGAACTCCTTGATGTCTTTCCAGATGACCTACTGGGATTGCCACCGGATAGAGAAATGGAATTCGTTATAGATTTGACGCTTGAAACCGAGCCAATTTCCAAGTCACCATATAGGATGGCTCCAGTTGAGCTAGAGGAATTAAGGAAGCAGTTGCAAGATATGCTGGACAAGGGGCTTATAAGACCGAGCGTCTCACCATGGGGAGCTCTGGTATTATTTGTGAAGAAGAGAGATGGGATCCTTAGGTTGTGTATTGACTATAGGATGTTGAACAAGGCTACCATTAAGAATAAATATCCCTTGTCACGCATCGATGACTTATTAGATCAGCTTCGGGGAGCGCAGATCTTTTCCAAGATATATTTGAGGTCTGGGTATCATCAATTGAAGATTCGGTGGGAGGATATGCCCAAGACAGCTTTTCGTACTCGCTATGGTCATTACGAATCCCTAGGGATGCCTTTCAGGTTGACAAATGCGCCAGCAGCTTTTATGGCTCTAATGAATGAAGTATTCAAGCCATACCTAGACCAGTTCGTGATTGTTTTCATTGATGATATATTGGTGTATTCAGGGTCCAGAGAAGATCATGAGCAGCACTTAAGGATTGTTTTGCAAACCCTCCGAGGGAGAAGGTTATGCCAACCTTAGTAAATGTGACTTTTGGCTAGAGCAGATTTCCTTTTTAGGCCATGTTGTATCAAAGGATGGGGTTTCAGTAGATCCATCCAAGATCAAGGCCGTTGTTCAGTGGGAACAGCCCAGGACAGTCACAGAGATCAGAAGCTTTCTGGGTTTGACAGGTTACTATAGGAGATTTGTAGAGGGTTTCTCTAGATTGGCTGCTCCATTGACACGTCTTACTAGGAAGAGTGTGGAGTTTATATGGGATAAAGCTTGTGAGAGGAGTTTTCAGGAACTTAAGCGCAGATTAACAATCGCGTCAGTTCTTATCATCCTTAACAGCTCAGGGAACTACTCGGTGTATACAGATGCTTCGTATCAAGGACTAGGCTGTGTTTTGATGCAAGATGAACGGGTAGTAGCTTATGGATCTAGACAGCTAAAAGATCATGAGAAGAACTACCCCACTCACGATTTGGAGTTGGAAGCCGTATTATTCGCATTGAAGATATGGTGCCACTACTTGTTTGGTGAGAGATTTCAAATCTTTACGGATCACAAGAGTCTGAAGTATCTATTCTCACAGAAGGAGTTGAATATGAGATAGAGAAGGTGGTTAGAACTCCTCAAGGATTATGATTGTGAGATCTTGTACCACTCGGGGAAGGCAAATGTGGTTACCGATTCATTGAGTAGGAAGAGTCTCGGATTGGCATCACATATGATGGTTAGAGAACACGAGTTGTTAGAGCAATTCATGAACCTTAGTCTGGATATGACCCTACCTGAGATTGGCAGCTATGGGATTATTGCTAGCTTGAGATTAGAACTGGAGTTAATTGAGAGAATCCGACAAGCTCAGCAAATTAATCAATGGTGTATTGATATGATTAGCCAAATTCAGAAGGGTAAGGGTACGAAATTTGAAATGAGTTCAGATAGAATATTAAGGTTCAAAAATAGAATGTGTGTTCCTAAAGATTCAGAGCTAAGGAAGATGATCTTATTAGAGGCTCACTCATCAAGATATACAGTACACCCGAGGAGTAGTAAAATGTATCAGAATCTCTAAAAGGTGTATTGGTAGAATGAAGAGGGACATCGCTGAGTATGTCGCTAGATGTCTCATCTGTCAGCAAGTAAAGGTCAAACATCAGAAACTAGGAGGATTATTGCAACCTCTACCGATATCGACACGAAAATGGGAGCACGTCACTATGGACTTTGTGATGGGGTTACCGAGAACCCGTAAGAACCATGATGCTGTATGGGTGATAGTAGATCGGTTAACGAAATCGGCACACTTTTTAGCCATGAGATCTACAGATACATTGAGTGCATTGGAGAACTTGTATGTACAGGAGATAGTGAGATTACATGGAGTCCCAGTGAGTGTTGATTCTGATCGGGATGCCCGCTTCACTTCCTACTTCTTAGGACATTTTCAGGAAGCGATGGGGACCCAGTTGAGCTTTAGCACCACTTTTCATCCTCAGACAGATGGTCAGTTAAAGTGGACTATACATACCTTAGAGGATATGTTGAGAGCATGTGTGCTAGATTTTAGAGGCTCATGGGACGATCACTTACCATTGATTGAGTTTGCCTACAATAACAGTTATCACTCAAGTATTGGTATGGCCCCTTATGAGGCACTATACGGTTGTAGATGCCGATCGCCTATTGGATGGGAAAAGGTTAGTGACAGACAGTTGCTCGCTCCCGATCTGGTTAAACAATCCTCCTAGGATGTTCGGATAATATGTGAAAGGCTGAGAAAACAGCTCAAAGTCGACAAAAGAGCTACGCTGACAGGAGATGGAGACCACTTGAGTTTAATGTGGGCGAGTCCATATTTTTGAAAGTATCTCCTTCTAAGGGAATAACGAGGTTCGGGAAGAAAGGGAAACTAAGTCCTCGTTATATTGGTCCCTTCGAGATCTTGGATAGAGTGGGAGATGGAGCATATAGGCTAGCCTGCCTTACCACCTGAGCCAGCGAAAGTCCACAATGTCTTCCATGTTTCTTTACTTCGGAAGTATTATTTGGACCCAACACATGTAATTAACTATGAGCCATTAGAGTTCAAAGAGGGCATGTCATATGTGGAGGAATAGATCCGGATATTGGACAGAAAAGAGATGGTGTTGCGGAACAAGATGATTTCATTGGTTAAGGTTTTGTGGCAACATCATACATCAGAAGAAGCCACATGGGAATTGGAGAGTCCGATGCGGGAGAAGTATCTCGAGTTATTCACAGAATGATTGGCCCCAATTTGGAGAACCAAATTTTCTAAGTGGGGGAGAATGTGAGACCCCGTGTAGGTTTACCCTTGAACATACTGTCAGACCCAGATTTTATGTAGCTTGTACCTTATGATTCCTATGTGTATGAACACTCCGTTATTATAGTTGAATCATAAGAAGAGTATTTACTAGACTTAAAGTGTTAGTGAAATGATTTAACACGCAAAAGCTACATAAAAAGCCTAATGTGAGCTATAAGTGTCACAGGCTAAACCGAGTGAATCTAAATCATTATGACTGAAAATAAGAACACAAAATGAGAAAGCATAGAGAGCTCATGAAGGAAAGTCAGCTTGATTTAGTCCCGAACATAGAAAACGAGAGTAAAAGCTAAAAAGGGTAAAATGGACCTTTTTGGCGAGATAAGGTGTTTCGAGTGAAATTATCCACCGAGAATGGTTGAACCATAAAGAAGAGAGTGTAAGATATAAGATATGACACTTTCGAAATTTTGAGAAAAAGTCAACTTGGTCAATGGTTAAGGAAAAAGTCAACTATAGTTAAGAAAGTGGACTTTTACCATAGTTGACTAATCATGGTTAAAAATTAACCTAAGTGTGGAGAAAAATTTAGGGAAAAATATTGTTGGCTAGAATACAAGATAATCATCCCCGAAAGTAAGGAAAATTTATTCGAAAGGATTTCGGATTAAATTTAATGGTTAAAAACGCAATGGGCCTAAGGTGAAAATTTTAAAGCCCATTAAGGTATACTAAACGTATATCGAAATTCTTAGGTCCTTTAGACCGAAATGTTGGACCACTTGATTGGCCAAATTTTGAGACAATTAAAGGCCCGGGACATAGTAAAAACGCAATGGGCCTAAGGTGAAAATTTTAAAGCCCATTAAGGTATACTAAACGTATATCGAAATTCTTAGGTCCTTTAGACCGAAATGTTGGACCACTTGATTGGCCAAATTTTGAGACAATTAAAGGCCCGGGACATAGTAAAAATTTCAGCCCAAAAGCCCATTAAGAAAGCCCAAACCGAGAAGCCCAAATGGAAAAGCCCATGAGATAAATATCTAACCATAGTTAAAGCTAACCATGACTCATAAGGTGACTCATTAGGTGACTCATGGCTAAGGCTTGGAAAGTCGAGCTTAACGGATGGAAAGTAAAGCTTAATGGCTAAGTAAGTGGCTTATAAAATCAGCCACACCATTGTCATCTTCATCACACCAAATTCGGCTAGAAGAAGAAACCATTGAAACATATTATCCAAGCTTTCTCTCACTAGAAATCACTAGGAATTAGGCATAATTGGAACTTGCATCCTTCATGGAAGTTGTTCCAAATTGAAAGGAGAGTGACATATGTTGGAATTGGCTATCAAGGAGCCATAGAGTTCAAACCGAGAGCCTTCAAAGATTCAGCCAATGGGTGAACACAACAATTGGTATATTTTCTAATTTTAAATTTCATATATGTTAATGTATGAATGATTTTAAGTATGTTGATATATGTTTTAAGCATTGAAACATATTAAATAACCATGAAGTTGGTTAGGCGAGAGTGACTAATGGGATATTGATTTATGTCCATATGATTTTAAGGCATAAATGGATTAATGTACATATGTTAATGATTATGGTGTAATTAGAATTAATCAATTTGATTAATTAATACATGTAATTAGTTGGCAATCAAGGTATTTGATAAAATGCCTAAATGAACTATAAGATGGTCAGGAATGTTGCCAACCAAGTGTTTGTGAAAATGCCTAAGTGAATTGGCTAAGAAATAGGCATGGATGGCATGTTATGGCATAACCGATGGCATGGGTAGCTCTCGGCCATGGCATGTGGCCAAGAGGCCCAATGGGCCAAGCCCAAATATCTTAGGCCCAATAAGATGTAATGGGTCTAGGATAAGCCCAATAAGAGTTGGTGGGCCTCATAAGCCCAATAGGCCAAACGAAAATGAATAGTAAAATGAAAATGGGCTTAAGGCATAGTTAGGCCCATTAAGGGAAATAGGTTGTATTCAATGTGAAATACAGTAGGAAAAGTGTAATTAACCTGATAAATGGTTATATGCAGCTCCAGAGAGTATTGGAGGAGCAAATCGGACTGCTGAAACGAGCAGCGTCGAGAAAGTGAAATTTCTCGAGTGATTGCAGGTCAGGGACTTTTGTGAGGAGTTAGAGATACCTGCACATATTTTCGTCTGCTTTTACATTCACTTAAAAACTCTGAGGGTCAGAGAAAGTGAATAATAATTATTGCGACCCGATTGTGACAAATTATGATTTTACCCCTAGTTAGTCAAAAAGTCAACTTTTGTGAAAAGTTGCAAAAAGCATGGAAACCATCATTTTGAGTGTTTAACTGCTGTTTAGCAGGAGAATAAATAGATGGGCTAAAGATTTTAAGGTTGATGTGAAATAAGCACACTTTATAGTGCTGATTTTGATATTTTATGAATCATCCATTTTTAGAGAGCCATCTATCATATTATGTGAGAATGAATCGTGCTAGAGCACAGCTCGCACGGGATTTCATATATTTTCCACATACATTAGTGCTGGATTTTGATTCGTACTAGATTTCCATGACATGCATGATAGAGTACTAGAGTTCTTACTCGTACTCAGTTTTATATGATATATGCATGAGAGAGTGCTTGAGCGATTAGCTCGTACTCGAATTTTACATGAGATACATGACAGAGTACTGGAGCGTTGCTCGTACTCGATTCTTCATGGTTTATACATGATATAGTACTGGAGCTATTGCTCTACTTGATTTGATGATATTATGCATAGCATGGTATTGGAGCTATTACTCGTACTTGATTTAATACATGAACTATGCATTGACCTAGTTGCTGGAGGTTTACTCGCACTAGAGTTGAGTTTGTGATGTGAAACAGTGTTTGAGCGGAGTGTCGACTGTGAGTCACACTCAAGGCGCGCATTGTATGTGATATATAATACATGTTAAAACCCATGCCAAAGTCCTTGTGTGACTGTGTGTCACATCTTATGAGAGGATATCCGCATGAGGGTAATATAGACGTGGTATGATATTCCATGGTTTGAGGGCTAAGACCTAAGGCAGGCACCCCGACTATGATGTAGGGTCCACGAGTGTACTTTGTACCATGCCCGAGGCATGGGAATACGCTGTACCATGTGTTGTTGTATAGCTGACGGTTGTAATGGAGTGACCACCCTCCCGTTGCAGCAGTGATGCCCTGCACACCGAGTACTGTGTTGCTTGGGATCACATGTCGGATATGATCATAGTCCAGGATACTATTTACATTTCACCACAGAGTCTCACATGATATATCACATTGATTGATTGATTTAAATTGCGAACAGACCTGAGGGATGGGTCGGACTCCGATTTTGTGATGTGAATTATTTAATGCCATATTTATTGTGATTTAAATATACGTGGCCTGATTTACATAAAGGCATGATTTATATAAAGATGCATTGTTTTGCACTACATGCCTACCTTTGAGAAAGAAAGCATGATTTTTGTACATGGGATTTAATCTGTACAAGTATACATATATATATTTAAAGACATGCTTTTAAAGTGAGTTAAGAAAATAATGTTTTCAAGGCATAGCATTATTTTCAGTAGATAGTGTAGATATCTACTTGCTTGCCTGATTTCCTTACTGAGCGCATTGTATGCTCACCCCCTTTCTTTACATCTCTCTACAGAGCATCAGCAGTAGAGCGAGAGTTATCGAGGGATAGTGTTCCTTAGTCCACTGCTAGTTCCTATCGATCGCCAGGTATACAGACTTTGTACGGTTATATATCTAAACATAGAAATAGCACAGTGATGTATACGATATATATTATGGGGAATGTAATTGTGTTAGATTTTATATAATCTCACATGTATTATAAAAGCAGTTACAGTCAATAACAGTATATTGACATGTATGTATGATAATGGATAATGTGGTAAGCGAGGATTCTGACATCGAATCACAGCCCAACCATTGAAGAAAGGAAAGGTAAGTTAAAAAAATGCAAAAAATT
Organism: Firmiana major; assembly: GCA_033439115.1. Classification (NCBI taxonomy): domain Eukaryota; kingdom Viridiplantae; phylum Streptophyta; class Magnoliopsida; order Malvales; family Malvaceae; genus Firmiana; species Firmiana major. The sequence goes on from CM065898.1 coordinate 36,794,192, forward strand.
TGTAGTGATTTTTGGTTAAGTCATGGATTGAGAACGGGTCCTGACAGAATGGCATCAGAGTTGAGGTTGGTCTGATGTGAGTCGGTGTTAAAAAATAGGAAAGTGTACATCCTCATATTATTGTACTGTGTTTAGATATAACTGTGTATACCAGATAGGAAACGGACTATTTCATTATTATGAATGCAGGAACTTTGCCTATATGGCAAATACGCGTAGTGGTAGAGTTACGAGAAGTAGGGCTCGAGGCCTGGGAGATAGACCCGAGGGACGAGCTGCTACCGAACCATTACCTAAGCATGAGACTCCAGGTGCTACTGAGGCACCCGAGTGTGTTGAGATGCGTTTTACGAGATTAGAGCGTAGTCTTGAGACGATTGTCGAGATATTGGCACAGACGATGCCAGGTAGGTAGAAACAGGAGGCAGGAGCTACGATAGGAGAGGCAGTTGCCCTTGATACACCTATGCAGACAGTTGATGCACCGAGGACTGTAGATACTCCTACACCCCCACCAGTTTCGGGTGGTAGTGGATTAAGGTACGGATGTGATCTGCATCAGTTGCGAGAATTCCAGAAGTTTAGACCTCCATCCTTTAGTGGGGTCAATGACCCCGTAGCTGCCGAGGAGTGGTTAGCGGAGATGGAGAAGCTCTATAGATTCTTCGAGTGCACGACCTCGGAGAGGGTCGCATTTGCTGCATTCCTACTGAAGGGAGCTGCAGAGCATTGGTGGAAGTCCACCCGACCTATATTGAGATCCCGACAAACAGATATCAGTTGGGAGATATTTCGGGAGGCCTTTAGGAGGCAGTTTGTTCCCGATACTGCACAACGAAAACTACAGGCAGAGTTTTGGGACTAAACCAGGGGAGTTTATCTGTGGACGAGTATGAGACTCAATTCTTATCCCTAGGGAGATATGGCCCCGATACCATGTATAGTGAGGCCAGGAAGGTCCACAGATTTATCGACGGGTTGAGACCGATTCTGCGGTCCAGGTTGGTTCCATTAGACATAGCAACCTATGAGGAAGCAGTGCGCAGGGCGCAACTGTGTGAGCAAGATTATGAGAGGAATGCTTTCTAGTTCAGGAAGTTTAGCAGTAGCCAAGACATACAAAAGAAGAGGCCGGCTAGAGATTTCGATTATCAACGAGGGAAGAAACTCTTCGGTAAGAGATCACGGGTGAAGGAGGCAAGAGAGAGATATGCTAGACCTCCTGTTTATCCGACTGTAGCCCCAACAAAGGGCATTGTCATAGGAGGACAGAGACCTGTTGTTGATCAGTGCAGAAGATGCGGTACACAACATGGAAGTAGACCGTGTCCGCTGACTCCTATTGTGTGTTTTCGATGTGGGAAATAGGGGCACATTGCTAGAGAGTGCCCAGAGACATTTGTGACTGCCCCACAGAAGGGCAGGGAGCCTGATAGAACTTCAGCTGGTACGTCTGCTCAGAGAGGTAGAGCAACGGCAGAGGAGAAAGGGAAACAGGTGATGGGTCGAGGGCGAGTGCATGCTTTGGATCAGGGGACAACTGATGCTTCATCAGATGTGATTCGAGGTAACATCCTGATTTATGATATTGAAGTATATGTTTTAATTGATCCTGGTGCCACGTATTCTTTTGTATCGCCTTCATTTGCATGTAAATTAGCAAGACATGTAGAGCGTACACCATTATGTATGAAGATGTTGATTAGTACGGCTATGAATAGTAGTCAAGTTGTAGAACATGTATTTAATGACTGCAAGTTGAGAGTAGGAGATAAGGAGATGACAGCCAATCTAATATTACTGAGTATGAGTGACTTTGATATAATATTAGGAATGGATTGGCTATCTGCAAACCATGCTGTTTTAGATTGTTATGCTAAGACAGTTATGTTTCCTAACCCTACTAGATATGTTGTAAAGTTTAACAAGAATAAATGAAAGGAGTAGTTATGATTATTACATGATTACTGATTTAGAAAACCTTCAACATATCAAGGTTTCATTGCGTATGTGATATATATGGATAAGGCACATCCGGAGTTGTCTGATATTACTGTGGTCAGTGAGTACCCAGATGCTTTTTCGGATGAATTGCCAGGGTTACCACCAGACAGAGAGATGGAATTCTGCATAGATTAGGTGCCTGGTACGGAGCCTATTTCGAGACCACCATATCGCATGGCCTTAGTTGAGCTGGAAGAGCTCAAGAGACAGTTACAGGAGCTGTTGGATAGAGGTTTTGTTCTACCGAGTGTTTCACCTTAGGGAGCACCGGCTTTGTTTGTAAGGAAGAAGGATGGAAGCCTCCGGTTGTGTATAGATTACCGATTGTTGAATAAGGCCATCATCAAGAATAGATACCCCCTTCCATGCATTGACGACTTGTTAGATCAGCTTCAGGGAGCACAGATCTTTTCCAAGATTGACCTAAGGTCTGGGTATCATCATCTGAAAGTTCGGAGTGGAGATGTACCTAAGACAGCATTTCGTACCCGATATGGCCATTATGAGTTCTTGGTCATGCCATTCGAATTGATGAATGCTCCAGCTGCTTTTATGGCTTTGATGAACAATGTGTTCAAGCCATATTTAGACCAGTTTGTTATCGTCTTTATCGATGACATATTGGTGTACTCGAGATCCAAGGAGGAGTATGAGGAGCACCTCAAGATTGTATTGCAGACTCTACGAGAGCAAGAGTTATATGCTAAGCTCAGTAAGTGTGACTTTTGGTTGTCACAGATCTCGTTTTTGGGACATGTTATATCGAGAGATGGTGTATCAGTTGATCCATTTAAGATAGAGGCTGTAGTTCAGTGGGAACAGCCAAGGACAGTCATCGAGATCAGGAGTTTTCTGGGTTTAGCTGGATACTATCGGAGATTCGTTGAGGGATTTTCGAAGTTGGCTGCTCCGTTGACACGTCTTACTCGAAAGAGTGTACCGTTCGTATCGAACAAGGATTGTAAGAAGAGTTTTGAGGAGTTGAAGCGTCGATTGACCACCGCTCCGATTCTCACTATCCCTACCGGCTCAGGAGGATTTGCAGTGTATATCGATGCTTTGCATCAGGGACTGGGTTGTGTTTTGATGCAGGATGGGAAAGTAGTTGCTTATGGATCTAGACAGCTGAAGAATCATGAGAATAACTATCCAACCCACGATTTGGAGCTAGCAGCAGTAGTGTTTGCGTTGAAGGTATAGTGCCACTACTTGTATGGCAAGAAGTTCCAGATATTTACCGACCACAAGAACCTCAAGTATCTGTTCTCACAGAAGGAGCTGAGCATGAGACAGAGAAGATGGCTAGAGCTTCTGAAGGACTACGATTGTAAGATACTTTATCATCCAGGTAAGGCTAACGTTGTAGCTGATGCCTTGAGTAGAACGAACCTAGGGATGGTATCGTATATGATGGTTAGGGAACATGATTTGCTAGAGCAGTTTGCTAGCCTCAATTTGGGAGTCATGCCTTCTGACATGGATACAGGCTATGTGATAGCTAGTCTACGCTTGGAGCCGGATCTGTTGGACAGAATCAGAGTGGTTCAGCAGACTTAACATTTTACATGGATGTGAGTAGTCAGATGCAGAAGGGCACCGTGACTAACTTTGAGTTGAGTTCTGATGGACTACTGAGATTCAGAGGCAGATTGTGTGTTCCCGAGGATCCAAGACTCAGGAGATTGATATTGGTGAAAGCTCATTCGTCGAGGTATACGTTACATCTAGGGAGTAACAAATTGTATCAGAACCTCCGTAAGGTATACTGGTGGTCAGGTATGAAGAGAGATGTAGCAGACTTTGTGGCAAAGTGTCTCGTATGTCAGCAAGTGAAGGTAGAGCATCAGAAACCCGTCGGGTTATTGCAGCCTCTACCTATACCGACATGGAAATGGGAGCATATCACCATGAATTTTGTGATGGGTTTACCGAGAACCCGCAGGAATCATGATGCTATATGGGTGATCGTCAACAGACTGACGAAGTCAGTCCACTTCCTAGCTATGAGAGCGACCGATACTTTGAGTTCATTAGCAAAACTATATGTACGCGAGGTAGTGAGGCTACATGGTGTACCAGTGAGCATAGTCTCTGATAGGGATTCCCGCTTCACTTCCCACTTTTGGGGATATTTTCAGGAAGCCATGGGAACCCAGCTGAGTTTGAGCACCACTTTCCATCCTCAGACAGATGGTCAGTTAGAGAGGACTATACAGACTCTGGAGGATATGTTGAGAGCATGTCTGCAAGATTTTAGAGGCTCCGGGGATGACCACCTGCCACTAGCCGAGTTCGCCTACAACAACAGTTATCATTCGAGTATCGGGATGGCACCGTATGAGGCTTTGTATGGTCATAGATGTTGTTCCCCTATGGATAGGAAGAAGTGGGTGATCGTAAGATTTTCGCTCCTGACATGGTTACACAGGCATCTGAGGATATCCACTTGATAGTAGAGAGACTGAGGACGGCTCAGAGTAGACAGAAGAGTTACGCTGACAGGAGACGTAGGCCACTAGAGTTTGCAGTTGGTGAATCCGTGTTTTTGAGAGTTTCTCCTTCTAAGGGCATAGCGAGATTTGGGAAGAAAGGAAAGCTAAATCCTCGCTATATTGGACCCTTTGAGATACTTGATCAAGTGGGAGATAGGGCTTATAGGTTGGCATTGCCACCGGACTTATCAGGTGTCCATAACGTCTTCCACATATCGATGCTTCGGAAGTATCATCCGGATCCGGCACACATGATTAGTTATGAGCCTTTGGAGCTCCGAGAGGACTTGTCATATGTTGAGCGACCAATTCGAATATTGGATAGGAAGGAGAAGGTATTGAGATCGAAGACCATCAGGTTAGTGAAGATTCTCTGGCCGCATCATACATCAGAAGAAGCTACTTGGGAGCTAGAGAGTCTGATGCGAGAGAAGTACCCTCACCTATTTGATGACTGGCTTGGTTCTAATTTGGAGGACCAAATTTTCTGAGTAGAGGAGGATTGTCAGACCCGAATTTTATGTAGCTTGTACCTTATGATTCCTATGTGTATGAACACTCCGTTATTATAGTTGAATCATAAGAAGAGTATTTACTAGACTTAAAGTGTTAGTGAAATGATTTAACATGCAAAAGCTACATAAAAAGCCTAATGTGAGCTATAAGTGTCACAGGCTAAACTGAGTGAATCTAAATCATTCTGACTGAAAATAAGAACTTAAAATGAGAAAGCATAGAGAGCTCATGAAGGAAAGTCAGCTTGATTTAGTCTCGAACATAGAAAACGAGAGTAAAAGCTAAAAAGGGTAAAATAGACCTTTTTGGCGAGATAAGGTGTTTCGAGTGAAATTATCCACCGAGAATGGTTGAACCATAAAGAAGAGAGTGTAAGATATAAGATATGACACTTTTGGAATTTTGAGAAAAAGTCAACTTGGTCAATGGTTAAGGAAAAAGTCAACTATAGTTAAGAAAGTAGACTTTTACCATAGTTGACTAATCATGGTTAAAAATTAACCTAAGTGTGGAGAAAAATTTGGGAAAAAATATTCTTGCCTAGAATACAAGATAATCATCCCCATAAGTAAGGAAAATTTATTCGGAAGGATTCCGGATTAAATTTAATGGTTAAAAACGTAATGGGCCTAAGGTGAAAATTTTAAAGCCCATTAAGGTATACTAAACGTATATCAAAATTCTTAGGTCCTTTAGACCGAAATGTTGGACCAATTGATTGGCCAAATTTTGAGACAATTAAAGGCCCGAGACATAGTAAAAATTTCAGCCCGAAAGCCCATTAAGATAGCCCAAACAGAGAAGCCCAAATGGAAAAGCCCATGAGATAAATATCTAACCATAGTTAAAGCTAACCATGACTCATAAGGTGACTCACTAGGTGACTCATGGCTAAGGCTTAGAAAGTCAAGCTTAATGGCTGGAAAGTAAAGCTTAATGGTTAAGTAAATGGCTTATAAATCAGCCACACCATTGTCATCTTCATCACTCCAAATTCGGCTAGAAGAAGAAACCATTGAAACATATTATCCAAGCTTTCTCTCACTAGAAATCACTAGGAATTAGGCATAATTGGAACTTACATCCTTCATGGAAGTTGTTCCAAATTGAAAGGAGAGTGACATATGTTGGAATTGGCTATCAAGGAGCCATAGAGTGCAAACCGAGAGCCTTCAAAGATTCGGCCAAAGGGTGAACACAACAATTGGTATATTTTCTAATTTTCAATTTCATATATGTTAATGTATGAATGATTTTAAGTATGTTGATATATGTTTTAAGCATTGAAACATATTAAATCACCATGAAGTTGGTTAGGCCGAGAGTGAGTAATGGGATATTGATTTATGTCCATATGATTTTAAGGCATAAATGGATTAATGTACATATGTTAATGATTATGGTGTAATTAGAATTAATCAATTTGATTAATTAATACATGTAATTAGTTGGCAATCAAGGTGTTTGATAAAATTCCTAAATGAACTATAAGATGGTTAGGAATGTTGCCAACCAAGTGTTTGTGAAAATGCCTAAGTGAATTGGCTAAAAAATAGGCATGGATGGCATGCCATGGCATAACCGATGGCATGGGTAGCTCTCGGCCATGGCATGTTGTCTAGAGGCCCAATGGGCCAAGCCCAAATATTTTAGGCCCAATAAGATGTAATGGGTCTAGGACAAGCCCAATAGGAGTTGGTGGGCCCCACAAGCCTAATAAGCCCAACGAAAATGAATAGTAAAATGAAAATGGACGTAAGGCATAGTTAGGCCCATTAAGGATTATTAAGGCCCATTAAGGGAAATAGGCTGTATTTAATGTGAAATATAGTAGGAAAAGTGTAATTAACCTGATAAATGGTTATATACAGCTCCAGAGAGTATTGGAGGAGTAAATCGGACTATTGAAATGAGCAGCGCAGAGAAAGTGAAATTTCTCGAGTGATTGCAGGTAAGGGACTTTTGTGAGTAGTTAGAGATACCTGCACATATTTTCATCTGCTTTTACATTCACTTAAAAACTCGGAGGGACAGAGAAAGTGAATAATAATTATTGCGACCCGATAGTGGCAAATTACAATTTTGCCCCTAGTTAGTCAAAAAGTCAACTTTTGTGAAAAGTTGCAAAAAGCATGGAAACCATCATTTTGAGTGTTTAACTGTTGTTTAGCAGGAGAATAAATAGATGGGCTAAAGATTTTAAGGTTGATGTGAAATAAGCACACCTTATAGTGCTGATTTTGATATTTTATAAATCATCCCTTTTTAGAGAGCCATCTATCATATTATGTGAGAATGAATCGTGCTAGAGCACAGCTCGCACGGGATTTCATATATTTGCTGGATTTTGATTCGCACTAGATTTTCATGACATGCATGATAGAGTACTGGAGTTCTTACTCGTACTCAGTTTTATATGATATATGCATGAGAGAGTGCTGGAGTGATTAGCTTGTACTCGAGTCTTACATGAGATACATGACAGAGTACTAGAGCGTTGCTCGTACTCAATTCTTCATGGTTTATACATGACATAGTACTGGAGCTATTGCTCGTACTTGATTTGATGATATTATGCATAGCATGGTACTGGAGCTATTGCTCGTACTTGATTTAATACATGAACTATGCATTGACCTAGTTGCTGGAGGTTTACTCGCACTAGAGTTGAGTTTGTGATGTGAAACAGTGTTTGAACGGAGTGTCGACTGTGAGTTGCACTCAAGGCACGCACTGTATGTGATACGTAATACATGTTAAAACCCATGCCAGAGTCCTTGTGTGACTGTGTGTCACATCTTGTGAGAGGATATCCGCATGAGGGTAATATAGACGTGGTATGATATTCCATGGTTTGAGGGCTAAGACCTATGGCAGGCACCCCGACTGTGATGTAGGGTCCACGAGTGTGCTTTGTACCGTGCCCGAGGCATGGGAGTACGTTGTACCATGTGTTGTTGTATAGCTGACGGTTGTAATGGACTGACCACCCTCCCGCTGCAGCAGTGATGCCTTGCACACCGAGTACTATGTTACTTGGGATCACATGTCGGATATGATCATAGTCCAGGATACTATTTGCATTTCACCACAGAGTGTCACATGATATATCACATTAATTGACTGATTTAAATTGCGGACAGACCTGAGGGATGGGTCAGACTCTGATTTTGTGATGTGAATTATTTAATGCCATATTTATTGTGATTTAAATATACATGGCATGATTTACATAAAGGCATGATTTATCTAAAGATGCATTGTTTTGCACTACATGCCTACATTTGAGAAAGAAAGCATGATTTTTGTACATGGGATTTAATCTGTACAAGTATACATATATATATTTAAAGACATGCTTTTAAAGTGAGTTAAGAAAATAATGTTTTCAAGGCATAGCATTATTTTAAGTAGATAGTGTAGATATCTACTTGCTTGCCTGATTTCCTTACTGAGCGAGTTGTATGGTCACCCCCCTTTCTTTACATCTCTCTACAGAGCATCAGCAGTAGAGCGACAGTTATCGAGGGATAGTGTTCCTGAGTCCACTGCTAGTTCCCATCGATCGCCAGGTATACAGATTTTGTACGATTATATATCTAAACATAGAAACAGCATCTCACATGTATTATAAAAGCAGTTACAGTCAGTAATAGTATATTGACATGTATGTATGATAGTGGATAATGTGGGAAGTGAGGATTCTGACATCGAATCACAGCCTAACCATTGAAGAGAGGAAAGGTAAGTTAAAAAAAATGCGAAAAATTTATAGTGATTTTTGGTTAAGTCATGGATTGAGAACGGGTCCTGACACATACGTAAATGAATTCGTGAAGTATGGTAATGTACTACTAATGTGAAGCATATGTGATGTAAAGTCCATAAGATTAATGTACACACTTATAATAAGAGTTGTGATGTACGTAGAAGATGCATTAAATATGAACATGAAGAAAGGGACTTTGATATATGATGAATGTGAGTGGAATGGAAAGTGAGTATTAGGGTAAAATGGAATAAGTTGCATAAGTGGTGCAAGTTTTTATGTTTCCATTTAGTTATATATTGTGTACATTTGGTTATATAAGGATTACACACAAGTTTTAATGTGTATAAAGTATGAATGAAAGTCATTTTCAAACCTCAAAAGTGGATGAATGAGAAAATGACTATGGCGGCAAATTAAGATGTTTTAAGTGAAGTTACTGCAGAAAAACTACAGAAAATTTAGAAAATATGAAGGTCAGATCGATCTCATAGGATGAGAGATTGATCTAGAAGAGCCAAAATGACCTTATTTTGGGTAATGGGACAAGACAGATCGATCTCTAATGGAGCCAGATCGATCTACTAAACATTCTATGATGAGAGGATTGATTTTTAAGGCAAGAGGATCGATCTCCTTAACTCTCTGTTTGAGAACAGATCGATCTCAAGACTCGACAGATCGATATCCTTAAGGGTTCTGTGAAGAGAGGATCGATCTCCTACAAGGGGCAGATCTATCTCCAAGAGGAAAAATTTCCTTCGACAGATCAATCTCATCATGGAAGAATATCGATCTTGTAGTGGTTGTGTTTGGTAAAAAAGACTACCAAACCTTACAGAGATCGATCTCCACAAGGGCCGGATCGATCTCATGTCTCTACATCTATAAAAAGAGCACGAGATTGAGATGAAAACTCAGAACTCTTCTCTCATCAAACCCGCACCTGCCATTTTCTCTCAAAAACCCAAGCTTTCTCACTCTAAAAATCACTACCTTGCAGTCATAATTTGAAGGAGCTGAAGAAGGGAAAGTTGTTCATTGAAGAAAGGAGAACAACATATCCAAAAATCATACATTGGTGTGATTAAGAGAAGGCATTGTGGCTACCACAAGTTTGGCTAAGTAAAGGGGTAAGCTCTTCAACCTTTAAGCTCTAAATATGGATTCTAGACATTGTATGAGTTGAATGAGATGTGAAATATGGTTAGAAATGATGAATGTAGTGATGAGTGAGTGATATTGAAAGGGATTTATGGAGAGAAAATCCATGAGAAATAGGGAAAACTTAAGGGAAGTATAATGAGATTGTGAGAAAGATGAAATGTGATTTAATGGGTTGATGAGAATGAATAAATAAATAAATGACAATGTAGAGGCTTAGAAGAGGGAAAAGGAAATAACTTGATGATTGTATGTGTAGCTCGGAAGAACGTGGAACACGGCTAACTCAGAATCGCGAGCAGAGCATACGTGACAAAGGAAATATGCATACAATTCGAGGTAAGGGACTGTGTGTTAGCTATAGAGATGTTCGTACATATTTTACAGCAATTTCATAGATATATTACTAGAATTAGTATGATACTACGATTCTATGAAATGATATGGAGCATGAAATGTACTATGATATATATGTGTTGAGAAATGGGATGGGGTAAGGAAATAACATGATATGCATACTTTCAATGTTTTTCTCAATTTTTGTATCGATATTCATGATTGAGAAATGATGATGATAGGTTGGCTAATTTTACATGTTTTAGCATGGAGAGGCATGCTGCATAAATAAACATGTTTTGAGTTTTAAAAAGAGAAAATATCCATCTCTCGGATTTAAGATGAGATTGGTGTTGGAGTTCTAGCTCACACCCGTTTTAATGACTTGACTATGTGCTGGAGTGTTAGCTCGCACATGATTCTATGCTTTTGATGTGTCGTGCTGGAGTTTAACTCGCACGATGGTTTTGAGAAAGTGCTGGAGCTTTGCTCACACCTGTTTTTATTGAGTTGAGGTAAACCTAGGGGTTTGGGACCCAAAGGGATGCCAGCCGACGGCCTTTGAACGGGTTAGGCCTTAACAATACCTCGTACCGCGCTAGAGCCTTGCGATGACTGTGTGTCACTCTGCTTGCTCGCCTGGTATATGAGACATGGTTCAGGATGAAAAGTCCATCGGAGTTGGAGTATGGACTTGGGTCCACGATCGTACGTAGTACTGTGTAGTTGTCCGTTGGTATATTATGTACCGTGCTGGGTGCACGTGAGTACGAGTATCGCGTAGATTACACATGGCATACCTTATGCCGTGAGTATATGAGGAGATGAGGTTAATTGAGATGAGCCGGAGGGTAGGACTGACCTATCCCCCTTCGGGCGAAGTGATGCCCTGTGCACACCTGATCAGTGAGGTCTGGGTTCACTGACTATGGCTATATGTCATGGATATTTGATTGCCGAAAAATTTCATGCCTGTCTCAAAGATTCGAGAGGTTTGAGGAAAAAGAAATGATTTAGAAAAGAAAGAGATTCTTGTGTGTTTGATAAATCTCTGATTTAATCTCTTGTGTCGTGAGAGCAATGTTTTATGAAACATGTTTCAAGTGGAAATATTAAATATTTGAATTCATGAAAATGCCAAATGAAAAATATAAGTTTACTGCATTTTTCGACGATATTTCCATTTATAATGAAAACATGGTTTTGTTTTATACATGCATAGGCTATATAGGTAGTACGATATCTACCTATTAGCATTTATATCCTTACTGAGCTGTGGTTTGCTCATCCCACTATTTTCCCCCTCCAGATAATAAGAAGTAGGAGAGCGATGGTCTCTAGGTCTCTTTTTCAGTTAGATAGCTCCTGCCAGTTGTAAAGGTATAAGAATTGTATACACACGTGTATTTTTTATCTATCTTGATGTATTGCACAGTTATACCTAAGAAATGTAACAGTTTTATGGGGATGATATGTAAAGAGATTATTATACAATTAATTTTGTATATTTACACACCTGGGTGTGTGAATTAAATTTTAAATATTTTCGCTATAAATTCAAGGAACTTTAGTAGTTGCATCGCCTCACAGCCTAACCGTAAGTACTAATTGTACGGATGAAGAACACCTGGAATTGGGGTGTGACATATTGTTGGGCAGATACAGAGGGGTACAGAGACGAACTTTGAATTGAGTTCAGATGGATTATTGAGGTTCAGAGGTAGGATATGTGTTCCCGATGATCCAGAGGTCAGAAAGCAGTTCTTGACAGATGCTTACTCATCGAGGTATACGATACATCCAAGGAGTACTAAGATGTATCAAAAACTTAGAAAGGTTTATTGGTGATCTGGGATGAAGAAAGACATTGCTGAATATGTCGCTAAGTGTCTCGTTTGTCAGCAGGTGAAGGTAGAGCATCAGAAGCCTGCAGGATTATTACAGCCTCTACCGATATCGACATGGAAGTGGGAGTATGTCACCATGGATTTTGTAATGGGATTATCGAGGACCCACAGAGGTCATGATGCCATATGGGTGATTGTGGATCAGTTGATGAAATCAGCCCATTTTCTAGCTATGAGAGCTACCGATACTCTTAGCCAGTTAGCGAACTTGTATATAGTGAGGCTACATGGAATTCCAGTGAGTGTTATTTTTTGATAGGGATGCCCGCTTCACTTCCCATTTCTGCGAACATTTTCAGGAAGCGATGGGGACCTAGTTGAGTTTTAGCACCGCGTTTCATCCTCAGATAAATGGTCTATCAGAGAGGACTATACAGACCTTGGAGGATATGTTGAGAGCGTGTGCGTTGGATTTTGAAAGCTCTTGGGATGACTTTTGTCACTCGCAGAGTTCACCTATAATAACAGTTTTCATGCGAGTATCGGGATGGCACAATATGAGGCATTGTATGGGCGTAGATGTCGTTCCCCTATTGGATGCGAAGAGGTTGGTGACAGACAGATCTTTGCTCCTGACTTGGTTAGACAAGCCTCTGAGGATATCCAGTTGATTTGTGAGAGATTACAAACAACTCAGAGTAGACAAAAAAGTTATGTTGATAGGAGATAGAGACCACTAGAGTTTAATGTGGGTGAGTCAGTGTTTTTGAAGGTTTCTCCCTTGAAGGGGATTATGAGTTTTGGGAATAAGGGGAAGATGAGCCCTTGGTATATAGGGCCATTTGAGATACTTGATAAGGTAGGAGATAAGGCATATAGGCTAGCATTGCCACCTGAACTGGTGAATGTACATAACGTCTTCCACGTATCCATGTTACGGAAGTATCATCAAAACCCGGCGCATGTGATAAGGAATGAGCCTTTAGAGCTCAATGAAAGCATGACATACATTGAGAAGTTGGTCCGGATATTGGATAGAAAAGAGAAAGTGTTGAGGACAAAGACAATTCCCTTAGTGAAAGTTCTTTGGCAACATCACACGGTGGAAGAAGCTTCATGGGAATTGAAGAGTTTGATGCGGGAGAGGTATCCTGAGTTATTCACAGACTGATTTGGTTCCAATTTAGAGGACCAAATTTTCTAAGTGGAGGAGAATGTGAGACCCCATATATGTATAACTTTGTATACATGTGTAAATGGAAGTATAATATGGATGACTTTGGATTAAGTAATTATGGATTAATAAGTGATGTAAAGTCCATAAATTCAATGTACACACTTATAATAAGAGTTGTGATGTACGTCCAAGTTCCATTTTGAATGAATATGAAGAAATGGCATTTTGTATGTGATGAATGTGAGTGGAATGAAAAATGAGTAGTGTGGTAAAATGGAATGAAGTTGCATAAGTGGTATGAATCTTGATGCTTCCATTTAGTTTATATTATATACATTTGGTTATACAAAGATTCCACACAAGTTCAAATGTGTAAGAAGTATGAATGGATGCCATTTTCAAGTCTTAAGGGTGGCCGAATGAGGAAATGACTATGGCAGCAAAATGTATGAAATTCGGTATGAGTTGCTATAGAAGAACTGCAAAAAATCTGAAAATATGAAGTCCAGATCGATCTCATAGGATGAGCGATCGATCTAGAAGAGCCAAAATGCTATTTTTCAAGCAATAAGAACAATGCAGATCGATCTCTAATGAAGCTAGATCGATCTGCTAAACATTCTGTAAGGAGAAGATCGATTTTAAGGCAAGTTGAGTGATTTCCTTAGCTCTTGGGTTGGAGCAGATCGATCTCCTCCCTAGCCAGATCGATCTCCTCAACTCTCTGCCTGAGACAGATCGATCTCAAGGTTTCGAAAGATCGATCTTATGCCATCAAATGTCGTGGAAAAGAGGGATTTTAAGAGGACCAAATTGATCTCCACCTAAGGCAGATCGATCTCATCAAACTAAATCTATAAATAGGAGCAGTTGGATCTATAGATTTTGAAAAACACTCTCACTCTACCAATTTCAACCCAAAACCTAGTTTTCTCTCTCTAAATCCACCCATTTCAAGAAGACTTGAGGGAAGGCTATTAGACACAAAGTTGTTCACACCAAAGAGAAGAACAACATAGCTTGGAGGCATTTTTCCCATTTGTTGGATTTAAGGAACAAGGGGCATTCCTATTTGGAGCAAGGAGGAAATCCAAAGAGGTGAGATTCTAGTACACCAATCCAAGTACATTTGTGTAGTTATGGATTTTGAAGTGATTTGGCGTGCATATTAATGGTAGAACTACCTAGAATGCCATGAAACAATTATAACCTAGAAATAGGTTAGTGTGAGAAAGTGAAATGTAGAGGTATTAATGATGAATAGGATATCTTAAGGTGATGATGGTGTTGTGGGTATGAATTTAAGATGGTGTTATGGTTATGAATTTAAGATGGTGTTATGGAATAAATTGTGAGACTTACCCAAAAAGGGGTAAAATGAATATCTAAGGCATTGGGTAAAATGCATAGTTGAATGAGAGTTAGCAACACTAACTCGAGCATTTTATGAATGAATTGCAGCTCCCGAGGATACACCAGAGCAAGTTGAGCTAAAGACGTGAGAAGCTAAGAGGAAGAGAGTCGCACCCCGAGTAAATATTTTGCTAGAGTGCATGTGATACTAGGAAATGATATTAAGTGATTGAAAGGCAAAGAGTTGGGTTTTGAGAAATGTGCATGAAAACAAAAGCATGATGCTTTGAAAACCTTATTTTGTTGCTTTTTAGCAAGTGATTGGTAGGTTGGCTAACATTTGAAATGATTTGCAAAAGAAATAATTTGATTTGGTTGATAACCATGTTTTACAAAGAATTGAGCCACCTACATGGATTTCGTGAGAATGAAAGCGTGCTAGAGTATGACTCGCACGAGATTTTGATGTGTTTTCATACGCATGAGTGCTAGAGCGTAGCTTGCACTAGTTTTCACATGGATTTTTATGATGTGCTAGAGTTGAGCTCACACAGACTTTATACTGGTTTTGGCATGGTGCTGGAGCATAGCTCGCATCAGATGCCCACCATACTTGTTGTCGTGCTAGGAGCTTCAGGTAGACTGGGTGTCGCACCGATTAAATAGGCTCACACATGCATTTTTGAGAATTTGACATGTTAATAGCCGTGATAGGAGCTTCAAGTAGACTGGATGTTGTACCGATTAAATAGGCTCGCACGTGTATTTTTTAGATGTGGCGTGATATGGCTACACGGAGTACGTTGTACCATGCAGGTAGCATGGAGTACATTATACCATGTTGAGATTGGGATATGCCGTCTTCGAACGATGATTAGATCTGCTATGGACCGACTGGCTGGACGTGACCCACCTCCCGTGTGGAAGCAGATAGTGGTGATACCCCGTACACCTGATCAGTGTAGCCTGGGATCACAGGATACAACCATAGTCCTAGAGGAGATTTCCCTTATTATATTGCTTATCTCACATGTCTATTATTTATGAAATGAATCCATGTTTGAAATGCTTGTGGGTCAGGACAATCTGAGGGAGGGGCTGAGTCCTGACAAGTGTTGATTTTGTTAAGATGAGAAATCATGATTTGCTTGGGAAATAATGAAAATGGCTTTAAAGTGCACTTACGCATGATGGTTTTCCCATGCTTTACTTATGAAATATGCATGATGATTTATATCATGCTTTGAATTTGATTTGTGCACTAACAAATAGCATGAATTGCTTTACATGCCATTAACACAAGCATGAACTAATGCTTTTGAGATGTGAATGAGAAACTGTATGGTTTTGAGCATGGCATCACGATCACGTAGATAGTACAGTATCTACATGTTCGCATGATTGCCTAACTGAGCGTGTGGTTTGGTCACCCCCTTATTTTCCCCTCTCTATAGAGATTTGAGTATAGACTAATAGCGATTATAGGTTTTCCCTTTTTGGTATCTGCTGCATCCTATCGTGTAAGGTATACACACTGATGTAATTTTGTATCTAAACTTTCTATAGCACAGTAGCATTTTGTATGTAACTATTGGGAATGTAAAACAGTGTTAACACATGTAAACAGCAACTCTGATTTATTTACACAAGCGTTTACTTCTATATTAAATTGCAAATTAAATTGTTATGGTTGGGATGAGGTAGACAATGACACACAGCCCAACTGTTTGAGAGCGTAGCTGATCCAATCGATGTAAGAAAAGAACAAATAATAAATACTGTATGAAAAGTGAAAAATTTACGCTTATTTTTGGTAAGTTGAGGGTCGTGATAGATTTAATACACCAAGTTGATATATGTTAAACTAGGTGTATTGATGCGTTTGTTGATGTATATATGAATTGTTGGAAATGAAAGAATCATGAAAAATGAGCATGACCTAGTTATTGGTGTGAAAATGGGAAGATGATGAGGAAATGGTGTTAACATGGATTTAATGATGGATTATGCATGTAGGGAAGATTATAAAGAATTCTTATGAACTGCATATATTGGAAATAAGGAGAAATATATATATAGCTTTATGGAAAATGTGATATAATACCATATTGGGAGAAAATCAAGAAAATGATGTGCTAAGTTGAGATTTGACAAATGAAATGAGTATATTATGATATACTAATGCAAATAACTATAATAGCTTCGGAGAATCACAATGAAGTTGATCGGACTGCAAGAATGAGCAGAACCGAGGAAGTGAGGTCACTTGACGTGATCCGAGGTAAGGGAATTTCATGAGTAGCTAGAGATGGCTCCACGTATTTTGAATAGCATGTTGATATTATATGCTATATGAATTCCCATGAATAGGCATGATGTTGTGATAACCAAGAGGATAAGTGTGTTTTATCCAAAACTAGGGTAAAAATACCTTAGAAGCCTACTATGACTAAAATTCATGAGTTACATGATAGAATGGCAATTATTTTCATTTATATGCGAAAACATGCACATTTGAGTGCTTATTTGATTTGAATAGCCATCTATCAGGTTTTGTGTGAAAACCATAAGTGCTAGAGTGTCACGACCCTCAACTTACCAAAAATCGTCACAAATTTTTCGCTTGTCCTACATTATTTATTTTTCATCCTTACCTTACCTCGATCGTAATCAGCTACACTCTCAAACAGTTGGGCTGTGTGTCAATGTCTACCTCATCCAACCATAAAAATTTAATTTGCATTATAATTTAGAAGTAAACACTTGTATAATTAAATTAGAGTGTTGATTACATGTGTTTACATTGCTTTACATCCCCAATAGTTACATACAAAATGCTACTGTGCTATTGAAAGTTTAGATACAAAATTACATCAGTGTGTATACCTTATGCAATGGGATGCAGTGGATACCAAAAGGGAAAGCCTCCAGTCGCACTCAGTCTATACTCAAAGCTCTGTAGAGAGGGGAAAATAATGGGGGTGAGCAAACCACACACTTAGAAAGGTAATCATGCTAACAGGTAGATACTGCATTATCTACATGATCGTGATGCCATGCTCAAAACCATAGAGTTTCTCATTCATAACTCAAAAGCATTAGTTCATGCTTGTGTTAATGGCAGGTAAAGTAATTCATGCTTTTTAGTTTAGTGCACAAATCAAATTCAAAGCATGGCATAAATCATTATGCATATTTCATAAACAAGGCATGGAAAACCATTATGCATAAGTGCCCTTAAAGCCATTGTCATCATTTCAAGAAAATCATGCTTTCTCATCTCAATAAATCAACACTCGTCAGGACTCAGCCCCTCCCTCGGACTGTCCTGACCCACAAAGCATTTCAAACATGGATTTATTCATAAATAGTAGACATATGAGATAGGCAATATAATAAGGGAAATCTCATTTAGGACTATGACCATATCTTGTGATCCCAGGCTACACTGATCAGGTGTGCGGGGTATCACCACTATCTTCTTCCACACGGGAGGTGGGTCACGTCCAGCCCATCGGTCTACAGCAGATCTAAACATCGTCCGAAGATGGCATATCACAATCTCAAAACTGTACAACGTACTCCATGCTACCTGCACGGTACAGCATACTCCGTGGACCCATATCAACACATCATATCACGCCACATCTCAAAAATGCAAGTGTGAGCCTATTTAATCGGTACGACATCCTATCTACCCAAAGCTCCTAGCACAGCTATCAACATGTTAATTCTAAAAAATGTACATGCGAGCCTATTTAATCAGTGCAACACCCAGTCTACCCGAAGCTCCTAGCACGACAACAAGTATGATGGGCATCTAATGCGAGCTATGCTCCAGTACCATGCTAAAACCAATATAAAACTTGTGCGAGCTCAACTCTATCACAACATCCTAAAAATCCATGTGAAAACTAGTGCGAGCTACGCTCTAGCACTCATGCATATGAAAATACATCAAATCTCGCGCGAGTCAAACTCTAGCACGCTTTTATTCTCACGAAATTCATGTAGGTGGCTCAATTCTTTGCAAAACATGGTTATCAATCAAATCAAATCATCTCTTTTGCAAATCATTTCAAATGTTAGCCAACCCACCAATCACTTGCTAAAAAGCAACAAAACAAGGTCTTCAAAGCATCATGTTTTTGTTTTCATGCACATTTCTTAAAACCCAACTCTTTGCCCTTCAATCACCCAATATCATTTCCTACTATCACATGCACTCTAGCAAAATATTTAAGCACCCAAATTGTGCACAAATATCTCTAAGAGTCCACACAATTCCTTTACCTCGATTTACTCAGGATGCAACTCTCTTACTCTTAGCTTCTTGCTCTTTTGGCTCAACTTACTCCGATGTATCCTTGGGAGCTGCAATTCATTCATCAAATGCTCGAGTTAGTGTTGCTAACTCTCATTCAACTATGCATTTTACCCAATGCCTTAAATATTCATTTTACCCCTTTTTGGGTAAGTCTCACAATTCATTCCATAACACAATCTTAATTCCATACTCACAACACCATTATCATCTTAACTATCCCATTCATCACTAACACCTCTACATTTCACTTTCTCACACAATCCCATTTCTAGGTTATAATTGTTTCATGACATTCTAGGTAGTTCTACCATTTATATGCACACCAAATCACTTCAAAATCCATAACTACACAAATGTACTTAGTTTCGTGCATTAGAAACTCACCTTTTCGGATTTCCTTCTCACTCCAAATGACAATGCTCCTAGCTCCTTCAGTACAACAAATGGGGCAATGCCTCTAATCTATGTTGTTCTTCTCCTTGATATGAACAAATTGTGTCTAGCAGCCTTCCTTTAAATCTTCTTGAAAATTGGTGGATTTAGAGAGAGAAAATTAGGTTTTTGGGTTGAAAATGGTAGAGTGAGGTTTTGTCCCAAAATCTACAAAAATCCAACTGCTCCTATTTATAGATTTAGCTTGATGAGATCGATCTACCTTAGGTGGAGATCAATCTGGGCCTCTTAAAATCTCTCTTTTTCACGACAATTTGAAGGCATGAGATCGATCTGTCTCAACTTTGAGATCAATCTGTCTCCAGTAGATAGTTGAGGAGATCGATCTGGCTAGGGAGGAGATCGATCTGGCTCTATTAGAGATCGATCTTCCTTGTTCCATTGCTCGAATAAGAGCATTTTGGCTCTTCTAGATCGATCTGGCATTCATATTTCCCAAATTTTCTGTAGTTTTTCTGCAGCAACTTACACCAAAACATCCTTAATTTGCTGCCGTAGTCATTTTCCTATCCAACCACCTTTAAGACTTGAAAATACGTCTTTTCATACTTTATACATATTAAAACTTGTGTGAAATCTTTGTATAACCAAATGTATATAATAAAAACTAAATGGAAGTGCACAACTCATACAATCTCGATTCCATTTTTACCACACTACTCATATTCCATTCCATTCACTTTCATCAACTACAAAAGTCCATTTCTTCATATTCATACATAATGAAACTTGTACGTACATCACAAACTCTTATTACAAGTGTGTACATTGAATTTATGGACTTTACATCTCATATGCTTCGCATTCCAAGTACATCACCATACTTATGAATTCATAATTACTTGATCCAAAGTCATCCATATTATACTTCCATTTACACATATATATAAAGTTATACATATATGGGGACATTCTCCCCTACTTAGAAAGTTTAGTCCTCCAAATTGGAACCAATCATTCCGTGAACAACTCGGGATACCTCTCCCGCATCAAACTTTCCAATTCCCATATGACCTCTTCCACCGTGTGATGTTGCCAAAGAACTTTCACCAAGGGAATTGTCTTTGTCCTCAACACTGTCTCTTTTCTATCCAATATCCGAATCGGCTTCTCCATGTATGTCATGCTCTCGCTGAGCTCCAAAGGCTCATACCTTATCACATGCGCCGGGTCTGGGAGATATTTCCGTAACATGGATATATGGAAGACGTTATGTACATTCGCCAATTTAGGTGGTAATGCTAGCCTGTATGCCTTATCTCCCACCTTATCAAGTATCTCAAATGGCCCTATATACCGAGGGCTCAACTTCCCTTTCTTCCCAAATCTCATAATCCCTTTTAAGGGAGAAACCTTCAAAAACACTGACTCACCCACATCAAACTCTAGCGGTCTCCGTCTCTTGTCAGCATAACTCTTTTACTGACTCTGAGCTGTTTGTACTCTCTCACATATCAATTGGACGTCCTCAAATTCCTACTGCACTAAGTCTGGAGTAAAAATCTGTCTGTCACCAACCTCTTCCCATCCAATAAGGGAACAACATCTACGTCCATACAATGCCTCATATGGTGCCATCTCGATACTCGCACGAAAACTGTTATTATAGGCGAACTCTGCGAGTGGCAAATGGGCATCCCAGGAGCCTCCAGAATCCAATGTACATGCTCTTAACATATCCTCTAGGGTTTGTATAGTCCTCTCTGACTGACCATCTGTCTGAGGATGAAACGCGGTGCTAAAATTCAACTGGGTCCCCATTGCTTTCTGAAAACATTCCTAAAAATGGGAAGTGAAGCGGGCATCCCTATAAGAAACAACGCTCACTCGAATTCCATGTAGTCTCACTATCTCGCGCACATACAAGTTCGCTAACTGGCTCAGAGTATTGGTAGCTCTCATAGCTAGAAAATGGGCTGATTTCGTCAACCGATCCATAATAACCCATATAGCATCATGACCTCTGGGGTCCTCGGTAATCCCATCACAAAATCCATGGTGACATGCTCCCAGTTCCATGTCGGTATTGGTAGAGGCTACAATAATCCTGCAGGCTTCTGATGCTCTACCTTCACCTGCTGACAAACGAGACACTTAGCGACATATTCAACAATGTCTTTCATCATCCCAGACCACCAACAAACTTTTCGAAGGTTTTGATACATCTTAGTAGTCCCTGGATGTATCGTATACCTCGATGAGTGAGCCTCTGTCAAGATCAGCTTCTTGACCTCTAGATCATCGGGAACACATATCCTACCTTTAAACCTCAACAATCCATCTGAACTCAACTCAAAGTCCATCTTTGTATCCCTCTGTATCTTCCCGACAATATCACTGCACTGTTGATCAATTCACTGAGCCTATCAAATTCGATCTA
This sequence comes from Firmiana major, assembly GCA_033439115.1. Lineage (NCBI taxonomy): Eukaryota > Viridiplantae > Streptophyta > Magnoliopsida > Malvales > Malvaceae > Firmiana > Firmiana major. The sequence goes on from CM065898.1 coordinate 36,816,010, forward strand.
CCAAATCCGATTCCAACTACAGGCTAGCTATCATAAATCCACTATCAGCGTCAGGCGGGGTCATATCCAAACTGAGGTTCATGAACTGTTCCAACAGCTCGTGTTCCCTGACCATACTGAATGACACCAACCCGTGATACTTCCTACTCAGTGCATCAGCAACTACATTTACTTTACTCGGGTGGTACATGATCTCACAATCATAATCCTTTAAAAGTTCGAGCCATCTCCTATGTCTCATGTTTAACTCTTTCTGCGAGAACAGGTACTTAAGGCTCTTATAATCAGTGTAAACCTGAAATCTCTCACCATAGAGATAGTGGCGCCATATTTTCAATGCAAACACTATAGCCGCCAACTCTGAATCATGGGTTGGGTAGTTTCTCTCATGATCCTTCAACTGGCTTGATCCATATGCAACTACCTTTCCATCCTGCATCAATACACAACCCAGTCCTTGGTGTGAAGTATTCATATACACTGAGAAACCTCCTGAGCTGGTAGGAATGGTGAGAATCAGAGCTGTGGTTAATCTAATTTTCAACTCCTGAAAACTTTCCTCACACTTATCATCCCACATAAATTCAATATTTTTTCTCGTGAGACGTGTCAAGGGAGCAGTTAACCTCGAGAATCCCTCCATAAACCTTCGATAATATCCAGTTAAACCAAGGAAACTTCTGATCTTTGTCACTGACTGGGGTCTCTGCCACTGTATCACTACCTCAATCTTTGATGGATCCACTGATACATCATCCTTCGATACTATATGACCTAGAAAAGAGATCTGTTCCAACCAAAAGTTGCACATACTGAGTTTAGCATATAACTTCTTCTCTCGGAGGGTCTGTAGCACTATCCTTAGATATTGCTCATACTCCTCTCTAGATTTGAGTACACCAGCATATCATCAATAAATACAATAACAAATCGATCCAAGTACTGGTGAAACACCTCATTCATCAATGACATAAAAGCTGCAGGAGAATTCGTCAACCCGAATGGCATAACCATAAACTCATAATGTCCATACCGGGTGTGAAAAGCTATCTTGGGTACATCTCCACTCCGTATCTTCAACTGATGGTACCCAGACCTCATATCTATCTTGGAAAAGACCTGCGCTCCCCTAAGCTGATCCAACAACTCATCGATGCGCGGAAAGGGGTACTTATTCTTGATGGTGGCCTTATTCAATAATCGGTAATCTATACACAGTCGGAGGCTTCCATCCTTCTTCCTTACAAATAAAACCGGTGCTCCCTAAGGTGAGACACTCGGCCTGATAAACCCCTTCTCTAGCAACTCCTGTAAATGCCTCCTTCTTCTTCCAACTCAACTTAAGCCATTCTGTACGGTGGCTTGGATATCGGTTTTGTACCAGGTGTAAATTCTATACCAAATTCTATCTCCCTATCTGGAGGTAATCCTGGTAACTCATCCAGCAAGACATCTGGAAGTTCCCTGACCACTGGGATGTCTATCATCTTCGGACATGCCTTATCCGTCTCAATCACATAAGCAAGGAACCCTTCACATTATTCTTTCCACCGTTAATAACATAAACTATCACACCACATACACAATTGATAGACAAATTCATCTCTTGAATATCATGTATTAATATCATACTCTTTTATTTATAGTAAACATGTTCTTTCACTTCATTTCACAAAGTTTACTACAAGATTTTCTATCTTTGGAAAAGTCAGTGTTCTAGCACGATGATAATTCTATATTTTTTAGAATTATTTGTGCTTAATTTCCTAATTAATTATTTAAATCCTCAATTTATTTTGTTAATTATCCCCTTTATTTAATTGAAATTCTCATGTTTGCAGATAAATCAAATTCAGATGAATTTTGAATATTTCGATAGAAAATGGACTGGAATTTGGCTAAAATCGAGATCGGACCACGCAGACAACACGAGCCACGTCACCTAGCACATCCAATTGGACAAAAAGACAGATTACATGGAAATATTTTTTTCAAAGAGCCAATGGTGTGATGACAACTGGCCAAAAAAAATACCAACTCATCTAGGATGGAAAAATTACAATTTTACCCCTAAGTGTGTGTATAAATAGGAAAGGATGGCAATTGAAAATGCAATGTAGTGTAGAAGTAGGAGTAGTGTAGAGTAATTTAGGAGTAGTTTTAGTTTTTAGAATAGTTTAAAGTTTTATTTTAAAAGCTTTATTCTTGGATTTTATTTTTTATTTTCAAGCTTTACACGTTTGTTGTTCTTTTCTTTTTAGCCACCATTGTTAAACTTTTAGAACTTTCATTTTTTTTATTCGATTGAAATGCAAATTTCTCATCTTAGTAGTTAGTTGTTCATTCGGTTTGAGAGGAGAGCATGGTAACAGCTGCTCAACCTTAAATCATTTCCATGCTTTTCTTTACATTTTCCTTTGATTGCGATTTGAGTTCTGTTACAGCTTGAATTTTTTACCTTACCCAATTCTCACTAGCTCCATTTAATCTTCAGTTTTCTTTCTTTGTTTCCATACCATAATCACTTTGGATGCTTCAATTTTTACTGTTTTTGTCTTATTCTGGTATTTAGATGAGAGTTGGATGTCGGGTATTGCTCCCGATTCGCTGGCACAGCAGAACAATGATGACTGCTTAGAGGAGCAAGTATTTCATGGTGTTAGGATCTTTGCATTTTCCAGTTTTCACGGTTCATTTTAACTACTGCATGTACAATTTTTGTTTCGGTTTATTATCTTCCGATTAGACAGAAGCCTTTCTTCATTTCAGTGCTGATAATGTTGGCCAATTACTGCCGTGTGGTACAAAACAGAAGCTGGAATACACCATAGCAATGAACTGGGATCAACAGTCTTCCTCTATTCTGCTTTGCTTTTAAATCCTTCTACTGTTCATCATTAAGTTGCTGTAATTTTGCATTAATCTCTTATTTGTTGTTGCTGGTGGAAGAGATTAAAGCAGAAGCTATTTACACAAGACCGAGAGCAGCAGGACACAGATGGAGGCAGTGCAGGACCAGTTCGTGGAGGATAACGTTTCCTGCTAGCTGGGCAGAGGTTGCACACACCAGCAGTAGCACGAAATCGGGAGCAGAAGCCGAACATGCCCTTAGTACCAGCAGCTGGAGCAGACTTGGACGAGACATGGAGTGCAGGACAGAACCGAGAATAGGAGCTACACAAGCCTAGAGCAGAAGCAATGGGAGCTGGACAAGCCTAGAGCAGAAGCAAACATAGCCTGGAGTAAAGGACAAACCGAGCGGCATGGACAGACTGGATGCAGCAGAGTTGGTGAGAGTTGCTGAACCGAGAACAAGCTGGACATGCCTGGTAGCAAGATGAAACCGAGAGGACCTGGAAATGAAAATAAACAATATTGAAGACGTGCATAGTGAATGCAGGGACCTCTTGGCTGATTTAAACTTAAGGCCATGTTTGGCATAATTCAATTTAGCCATTTTATAGTTTAATGCATTATTAGTATTTACATGCCTTGGTTAGTTGTTAGTTAGTTTAATCAATTAAAATGGTAGGTTAGTTTTAATATTTTTGCATGTTAATTTAATTTTCAGTTTTAATTTTTAGTTAATAGTTAATTTTATGTTATATGTTTTAGGACTTAATTTTAGTTTAGTATTTTATGAGTTGTATTTAGAATTAATTTAGATTAAATGTGTTTCATGCATTTCTTAATTTAGTCTTCATTTTTATTAGATTCTAGGTTAGTTTAATTTGCAATTTTTATTAGTTTAATTACATGCAGTTTTATTTTAAGTTTGTTTAAATTTTAGTTTAACTTTATCTCTTTATTTTCATATTTGCATTTTATTTTAATTGCGTTAATTAGTTTTAACTGTTTTAATTTTCTTTTGTAGGTTATTTGCCTTTAATTGCGTAGAGCACTGTAAGTAAATTTTGCTCAGTTTTATTTTCTTTAGTTCTTATTATTTTATTGCTTTCCAGTATTTTTTAATCCTACCCATGTAGATCACTCCCTTAAATTTCATAATTTGCTAGAATATACTTAGGGTAAGATTAACCGATAGTTAATTAGGCAATTCAACTTCTCTGTGGGACGATAACTCGGGACTCAAATCCCATTATTACTTATATGACCCGTGCACTTGCGGACAATACCTTTGGGCGTATCACACGACAATCCATAACAACATGGTGTGCAGCCAGCCAATTCATCCCTATGATTACATCAAAATCACTCATATTTAATAAAATTAAATCGGCTGCCATTTCTTTACCTCCTATCCTCATCTTACAATTTCTATATACATGTTCAGTCAACTGACTATCATTCATAGGGGTAGATATCATCAACATCTTATCAAGCAGTGTGGGTTTTAGATGCTTCAACAATTTACGTGCAAAGGATGGTGATATAAAGAAATGTGTGGCACCAGGATCAAACAACATAAATGTTTCTAAATCAAAGATTTGGATGGTACCTTTAACCACATCCGAAGACTGATCTACAGTGTCCTGATCCAGCACATCCACTCGGCCTCTGCTCACTCCCACTGCCTGCTTCCCCTTTTCCTCAGTTGTAGCACCCCTCCTCGGAGCAGCTGTCCCAACTGGAGCTCTCTCTGGCTCCCTGCCCTTCTGTGGGGCTCTCTCTGTCATCTCTGGGTAATCTCTGATTATGTGCCCCAATTTCCCACATCTGAAGCATACTATAGGAGGCCCATAGCATGGTCGAGTACCATGGTACCTACCACACTTACCACATTGTTTTGTAGTAGGTCGTGGCCCTCCAATCATAATTCCCTTTACTGGAGCTATGGCCGGATACATTAGAGGATTAACTGTCCTCTCCCAGATCTCTTCAATCCTTGGCCTTTTTTCCATAAAACCTCTTGCTTCCCTTATAACTAAAGCCCCTGTCCAGTACTGGTCTCTTCTTATCTCTATCCTTCACTTCACCAACCTTTCCAAACTCTGAGGCGATTCTATCAAAGTCTTACTCACACAATTGCGCCATGTGCACAGCCTCCTCGTAGGTCGGTATATCCAGGGGAACCAATTTGGACCTAATGGTCGACCTCAGTCCATCCACAAACTTTTAGATCTTCTCAACCTCATTACCCATCGTGTTGGGATCATATCTGCCCAGGGAGATCTCATACTCATCCACAGTCTTACTCCCTTGGGTCAGTCCCAAATATGCCATCTTCATCTTTCGTTGTGTGATATCCAGAACATACTGTCACCGAAAAGCCTCTAAAAACACATCCCAGTTGATCTCTATATGCCAGGCTCTCAAAATAGGCCCGGTGGCTTTCCACCAATGTTCTGTTGATCCCTTCAGCATGAATGCGACAAAAGCTACCATCTCGGTTGTCACGACCCAAATTACCTAAAATCAGAGTAAATTTTTTGCTTTTTCATTTATTATTTAATTCTTACCTTTGTCTCATCTTGACCATCCTATAACACAGTTGGGCTATGATTCGGTGTTAGTCACCTCTCACCTATTACCATTCCATTTCCATAATCATATTTATATATCAGAGTTTACTATCTTTAACTTTAATTAAATACATACCCAATGATATTTATAACTCTACATCCCCTACATCATTTTCGTTTACAGTACTGTGCATTACATATTTAGATACAAAACTATACAAATGTGTATACCTGACTCTCGATGGGAAGCAGCGAATACCAAGTATGCAAGTCCTTAGCCGCTCAATAACTAATGCGAGTATTCTGAAAAGATGGGAAAATAAGGGGGGTGAGAAAACTACACGCTCAGTAAGACAATTATGCAAGTAAGTAGATAGCTCCACTATCTACATGCTCATAATGCCATGCCCTTAAATCCATTTCTTTTCATTTAAAATTTCACGCACAAAGTCATGCATATTCAATGCCATAGTTTATCCAAAACTATTTGTGCATATATAAATCATGTAATTCATGCATTCCAAGCATTTTATGTGACATCATTAAATCATAATAAGCATGAAGTAAAACAAGATCATGCATTCATTTCTGTCATGTAAGACAAATCATGAATTTGAATTAAAAGCATGGAAAACAACATCATGCTTCTGCATTTAAATCAATTCATTTAAAACTGCAGTATAAAACTTCGGTTATAAAATCACCCTTATTTCAGGGTCACAAATCATAAAATCATTTAATCATAAAATCATCAAATCGGGGGCCTGACCCCTCCTTCGGGTCTACCCTGGTCTAATAGACCATAAGTTATATCATGTGAGACAAACAGGTAATTATCAGTAACATCGAGGACTATGGTCATATCCTAGTGATCCCTGGCAACACGGTATCTACTGTGCGGGGTATCACACCTGAAACGGGAGGTGGGTCGTCCTACCCACCAGAACAGCATAACACCAGGATTGCGAGGGCAAGGCTTGCTGCCTCGTGGCTAATGCCACTCTACTCCAACAATCCCCAAGGTACAACATACTCCGCGTGATATACACGGTACAACGTACTCCGTGAACCCAAGCTCAATCAGGGGTGCCTGCAATAGGTCTTATCCACCCATATCATCTCTATCTCAATATGCACGTGTGAGCATATCATCTCACTGTGACACACAGTCTACAGGAGGCTCCAACACGGCTATATGCATGTCATATAAATCCCTGTGCGAGCGAAGCTCAAGCACGGCTCCATGCATATTCATGATATCAGAAAACCTCGTACGAGCGAAGCTCTAGCATGGTTTCATAAAAATCAGTAAAATCTGCGTACGAGCAGCGCTCCAGTACGACTTAAACTGATTATAATTTCAAGTAAAATCCATGTACGAGCAATGCTCTAGTACGAATATGTATAGAAACTCAGTGAAAACCTCGTACGAGAAAAACTCCAGTACGACATTCAAATGAATTATAAAAACCATATAAAACTGTGTGCGAGTAACGCTCTAGCACAAATGAATGCTCAAGTAAATCAAATCTCGTGCGAGTTACACTTCAGCACGGCTTTATGCATAATTAAATCAAATTTTGTGCGAGTTACACTGCAGCACGGCTTTATGCAATATCAAATCAAAACAGGATGCGAGCTAAGCTCCAACATCTCTCATGCATCTCAAATCATTAAAACTAGTGAGAGCAATCGCTCCAGCACCATTTTATGCATACCACGTCAAAACAAATCAAAACATGTCAAAACATGTCAAAACAGAGTACGAGCTAGGCTCCAGTAGCTCTCATTTCACAATAATAAAAATCAGTGCGAGCACCATGCTCTAGCACATTTCATGCATATGATGTTACACAAGTCAGTGCGAGCAACCGCTCAAGCACATTTATGCACATTCACAAACGCAGATATAGTGCGAACTACGTGTCGGCACTATCTGTTTCCATATAAACTTGATAGTTGGCCTATTTTCCAAAGAAATTTCCATTTAAATATAAATAACACCTACGTAGTGTTATCTTGTGAAATTAAACAATTTCTGGCCAATCTACCGATTTGCTTTGATTAAAACCAATAAAATTCTTAAACCATAAAAGTCCTTAAATCATGCATTTCATGCATGTCATGCTTTTACCAACCTTAGGTGAACTTCCCTCAATAGGGGTAAAATAGACATTTCACCTATTTCGATCCTTAAAAATCATTTAAACCACTTTTAGGATCATTATACAATAATCGCGTATACATACATAATCAGTGTATACAAAATCTATTAAAATATGCATAGCTACCTCTAGCTACTCACACAATTCCCTTACCTCATTCTTTGTACAGTCTGACCTTTCCCACTGATGTCTCATCACGCAGTTCGATTTGCTTCGAATCCAATCTCCGAAACTGCGGATAAATATTCACCAGGTCAAATACAATACAATTTAATGTATTTCATATTTTCTGGGCTTAATTTAAATCATTGGGCCCGTTTACCCTTATTGGGCCCGATTGCACCTTAATGGGCCTTAATCGGCTTTAAGCCCGTTTACCACACTTTATCGAGGCCTATGGGGCTCAATGGGCCTATCAGTAATTTATTTAGCCTCGTTCTAAATTTTCAGATATCTCAATTTAATATTTACGATAATTTATCCAATTTTTCAGAATTTAATTCATTTATGCGAAAATTAAATCCATAATTTATGCGTTAAATATCAATCACGCATAACGATGTAAAATTGTCGTAAATAAGGGTTACTTACTCGAGATTCCATGATAGTATGTGAATCGAGGCTGTCTCGAGCTCTCGATTGATGCCAATCGTCGAGCTACACAATTAGATATATTTTTGGGTAAACTTTCAGTCGATTATTTATCAAATTAATTATTTCAAAAATTAAATCGGTCAATTCGACCGCTTACCGACTTACCCGAAGCTCGATTGCATCACTGAAATTTTCCCCAATTTTTCCTCTTTTTCTTTTTCCCTTTTTCTTCCTTTTTTCCTTTTCTTTTTGGCTGAACCGGTTCAGTTCGGTTCAACCCGGTCCAGACCGCTGGTTCAGCTCGGTCCGGTTCGGTTTGGCCGATTTAGTCCGTTTCGACCGGTTCAGTCACCATTTGGTCATTCCAGCGTCGTCCGACCGGTTCCCGGCGCCTCACCACCGCCGTTCGGCGCGCAATCGCATGGGCTTCCTAAATCTGGCCTCAGCTTGGACCAAATCAACGCCATCGCTGGCGAATCGACGTATCTCTCCCGCGGCATTTCCTCTTCCAATCTATCGATTCCGACCACCTCACCGTGCGTCGCGATTGCCGGTGGGTTGCACGGGTGTCGGGCCGGCTTCGTCGGCCCTTGGCTGGGGTCCTGGTCGCCGATGGCCGTCGGCTAGATGGATCTCCCTTGCTCTCGATTTTTCGACTTCCGTTTTGCCTTCTGTGGGTTTCTCTCTCCCCGCATTTTGCAAATTCAGATTTCTTTTTTTTTTTTTACATTTTCTTTATTTATAATTTATTTTTAATATTATTTTATTCAATAAAATAATATTAAAATACACAAATATCTTTAAAATTTTATATTTTATTCATTTAATCACTAAATGAATTTATTGGTATTATTTCATCTTTTCGGTATAATTTTCGATTATTTTCGGGATTATTTTTCGATACGAAAATTTCGATTTATTCCAATAAATTCATATCTTGATCAATTTAACCCGAAATTTAATTATTTCTTCGTTATTGATCAAGATTTCTCAATCCTATATTTTTAATTAAATTTTCTTGTCCCGATTACTACCGAATTTTGGTCTTTTGACCGTTTTACCCTTGCACGTGTTCGGGAATATCATTTCAACCCTTTTGCATTTTTGAATGCATTCAAAAATATCGGGTCTTACAATCTCCCCCACTTAAGAAATTTGGTACTCCAAATTAGAACCAAGTCAAATAAGTCCATAACAACTTCGGGTACATCTATCGTATCATATACTGTCATCCTCAAGTGACTTTCTCCGGAGTGTAATACTATCATCATACTTAACTAGGGAGATTATCTTAAACCTCAACACTTTCTCCTTCCATTTAATACCCGAATCGATTTTCCAATCTTACGTTATACTTTCATTGAGCTAACTGTTGGAGCTCATATCCAATCACATATACTGGGTCCGGATATTATTTCCAAAACATCAAAAGATAGGACACATTGTGGATGCCTGTTAATTCAAGTGGTAACGTCAACTTACAGGTCTTACCTTCCACTTCGTCCTATATCTCTATCTGAATCTCGTTACGTCCTTATGCATCTTAGGACAAGTAACTATTAACAATATTGATTCACCCTCGGTGAATTCCAATGATTTCGGTCTCTTGTCAGCATAACTTTTCTGTCTGCTCTGAGGTGTTCTTAATCTCTCATAATTCAACTGAACATCCTCAGAGGTTTGTCTTACCAATTCGGGAACAATTTTCTATCTGTCACCCACTTCTTCTTATCCAAGTTAGGGAACAACTCCCTACGACCATACAATGCCTCATATAAAATGTTATCCCGATACTCAAGTGACAACTATCATCACTGGCGAATTTGATTAGTAGCAACTGATCATCCCAGGAGCTCATAAAATCAATGGCACACGCTCTCATCACATCCTCCAGAACCTGTACAGTCCTCTCTGACTGACCATCTGTCTGAGGGTGGAAGCTGTGCTAACACTCAATCAGGTTCCCATAGCTTTCAAAAACATATTCCCAGAAGTGGGAAGTGAAGCGGTAATTTCTATCTGATATCATGCTCACTGGAACGCTACAGAATGTTTCATAATTTTTCCATACACATAAATCCGCCTACACACTTAGAGTATCTGGGGATTTCATAACCAGAAAGTGGGTAGACTTAATCAATCTATCGACTATCACCCAGATAGCCTCGTGATCCATCCGGGTCCTCTATAACCCATCATGAAATTCATGGTAACTTGTTCCCATTTTCGTGTCAATATAGGTAGAGGCTGCAATAATCCTGCAACTTCTTTTGCTCTACCTTAATCTGCTGACATACGAGACACTTTGCTACAATCTCTACAATATTTTTTTTCATACCTGACCACCAATACCCTTTTTAGAGATTCCAACATATATTTATTATTTCCCGGATGCACTGTATATCCCGAGGAGTGAGCTTCTGACAATTACTACTATCTCATCAATGTGGTCCTGGGGAGCACTTATACTATCTCTGAACCTCTGTAAATCATCTTCACTCACTGTGAACTCTGTCACTATACCCTTCTGAATCTTGGTTATCTCATATTCTTCTCTTTCTGTGAAAACAGATACTTGGGGCTTTTACGATCAGTGCATATCCAAAATTTCTTACAGTATAAATGGTGGCGCCATACTTTCAGTATAAACGCTACGATTACCAACTCTAAATCATGGGTCGAATAGTTTCTCTTATGGTCCTTGAGCTAACTGGATCCATAAACGACTATCTTCCCATTTTACATCAATACACAGCCCAATCCATTATTTTGAGGTATCCATACACACTAAAACCTCTTGAGCTGTTAGTCATGGTGAGAATACTTACGGTGGTCAGTTCATTACTTCAATATACCAAAACTCACCGAAGCCATTTACATACTTATCATACCACTCGTATGAAATCTTTTTCCAAACGAAACGTGTCAACTAAGTAGCCCATTTCAAGAAACTCATAACACCTTGTCTGTAAGACAGTTCCTGTTGCTACTCAAGCTCTTCCCTGGACTTCGAATACATCATAATATCATCACTAAAGATGACAACCAATTGGTCCAGGTAAGGTTTAAATACCTCATCGTAGTTGAGTTCCACAAAATACTTCAATCATTCAAATCTTGACTTATGTACGCATAAATGTATAAAGTCATTTCAAAATCGCTTCCGTTTAGGATACTAATTCCCGTCGTTTCCTTTTTTTCTTATATTGACGGCTTTTATAAAATTTTGATTTTTATACCTTCATGATTAATCGAATTCTGTATCTCTTTATCGTACCAGTAAAGGTACCTAAATTTTAAATGTGTATATTACGAAAGTCGATTTCCATTTTATAGGTTATATGCGCGCTTCTAGACGCTGTCAAATCTTCAGTCAGGGAGTATTTTGAAAAACCTTTATTAACCCTCAGACTTGACTACATTCCGCTTAATCCAAATTACTTTGCATATCAAGGATATCCTTACCTTGCATACGTCTTATTCCAATATATCTCCTTTAATATATCACTTATAACAAACTCTTTCATTATTTGTCAAACTTACAATACACCTTTTAGTGATGTTTTCACCCCTATTTTCAACTTACAATCTCTATACCCATATTCAGTTAGTGAAAATCAACTAACTATCATCCTCTTGTCTATGGGTACAGGCTTCACATCTTTCATTAGCTTATAAGCAATTGAAGGCGGTATGAATAAATGTGTGGCACCAGGATCAATTACAATAATTACTTCATTAGTGTGGTATCTTCCACCATATTCTATGAAACATCAATGGTGTCCTGGTCCAAGGCATACACTCGTCTTCGTCCAACATCTTATTTTCATGGTAACTACCACATATTCTACACTGTTTACACTGCTACACTGCTACGTAGCAGGTCGGGGTCCTTAAATCACAATACCCCTCGTAAGTATTGAAATTAGATACACTGGGGCCTTACCAATCATCTTACCCCGTGACTTATCAACTCAAATCTTTTACCAAACTACCTTTTTTTTCCATTCTGACATCTCTGTCATTCTCTATTCTCTTTTGTCTCTATTTCAGCCCTTACTACCTTTACCAATCTCAGAGGCATGCAACTCATGATCTTATTCACACAGCTGTAGTCTACGCACTGCCTCGACATAGGTAGTGATATCTAACGGGCTAATCGGACTCTAATTGACAATCTGAGCCCTTCCATGAACTTTCAGACATCTCAACTCTCACTTTTCATCGTGTCCAAGTCACATCTGCCCAGGAATATAAACTGAGTATCATACTCGTTAATCAACATGTTCCTCTGGGTCAGAGTAAAGAATTTCATCTTTAGTTTCCTTAAAACAATATCCGGGATATTCTGTCACTGGAATACATCAAGAATTACTTTTTCATGTCCATTCTGGATGTCTAATTCTTCAAATGGGTCGAGCGAACTTCCACAAATGCTCCTACTCACCCTTAAATCACATACATACTCTGAGCAATTTGCTCTCAAAATAGTCTCCACACTCCGCTCTAACCTCGTGAAGCGTGTCTCAATACTGTCCGATCTCTCTGTCAGACTCTATCCGATCTCTCTGTCTGACTCTGTGAGGCATGCTCAACATCAGCCTCCACGTCAATCTCATCTCGAGTCTCATGTGGCAAATCAGTACAACTCTCAGGCCTACCTCTACGGCCTCGAGCTCATGTACTCGCCTCTCAACCATAGTGGCTATCAGTCAATGAGTCTATTCTTGATTTAAAACCAAATTCTAAGCTGCACATCCATCACGATATACACAATTGTATCTAAACAATGCACAGTACATGGGGATGTAAACTTCCTTAACCACTAACACCGACTCATATCAGGCCAACTCAGCTCTGATACCATTAAACTTGTCACGACCCAAATTACCTAAAAATCAGAGTAAATTTTTCACTTTTTCATTTATTATTTAATTTTTTACCTTTGTCTCATCGTGACCATCCTATAACACAGTTGGGCTATGATTCGGTGTTAGTCACCTCTCACCTATTACCATTCCATTTCCATAATCACATTTATATATCAGAGTTTACTATCTTTGACTTTAATTAAATACATACCCAATGGTATTTATAACTCTACATCCCCTACATCATTTTCGTTTACAGTACTGTGCATTACATATTTAGATACAAAACTATACAAATGTGTATACCTGACTCTCGATGGGAAGCAGCGAATACCAAGCATGCAAGTCCTTAGCCGCTCAATAACTATTACGAGTACTCTGAAAAGATGGGAAAATAAGGGGGGTGAGCAAACCACACTTTCAGTAAGGCAATTATGCAAGTAAGTAAATAGCTCCACTATCTACATGCTCATAATGCCATGCCCTTAAATCCATTTCTTTTCATTTAAAATTTCACGCACAAAGTCATGCATATTCAATGCCATAGTTTATCCAAAACTATTTGTGCATATATAAATCATGTAATTCATGCATTCCAAGCATTTTATGTGACATCATTAAATCATAATAAGCATGAAGTAAAACAAGATCATGCATTCGTTTGTGTCATGTAAGACAAATCATGAATTTGAATTAAAAGCATGGAAAACAACATCATACTTCTGCATTTAAATCAATTCATTTAAAACTGCAGTATAAAACTTTGGTTATAAAACCACCCTTATTTCAGGGTCACAAATCATAAAATCATTTAATCATAAAATTGTCAAATCGGGGGCCTGACCCCTCCTTCGGGTCTACCCTGGTCTAACAGACCATAAGTTATATCATGTGAGACAAACAGGTAATTTTCAGTAACATCGAGGACTATGGCTATATCCTAGTGATCCCTAGCAACACGGTACCTAGTGTGCGGGGTATCACACCTGAAACGGGAGGTGGGTCGTCCTACCCGCCAGAACAGCATAACACTAGGATTGCGAGGGCAAGGCTTGCTGCCTCATGGCTAATGCCACTCCACTCTAACAATCCCCACGGTACAGTGTACTCTGCGTGACATACACAGTACAACGTACTCCGTGAACCCAAGCTCAATCAGGGGTGCCTGCAATAGGTCTTATCCACCCATATCATCTCTGTCTCAATATACACGTGTGAGCATATCATCTCACTGTGACACACAGTCTACAGGAGGCTCCAACATGGCTATATGCATGTCATATAAATCCCTGTGCGAACGAATCTCAAGCACGGCTCCATGCATATTCATGATATCAAAAAACCTCGTGCGAGTGAAGCTCTAGCACGGTTTCATAAAAATCAGTAAAATCTGCGTACGAGCAGCGCTCCAGTACAACTTAAACTGATTATAATTTCAAGTAAAATCCACGTACGAGCAATGCTCTAGTACGGATATATATTGAAACTCAGTGAAAACCTCGTACGAGAAAAACTCCAGTACGACATTCAAATGAATTATAAAAACCATATAAAACTTTGTGCGAGTAACGCTCCAGCACAAATGAATGCTCAAGTAAATCAAATCTCGTCCGAGTTACACTTCAGCACGGCTTTATGCATAATTAAATCAAATCTCATGCGAGTTACACTCCAGCACGGCTTTATGCAATATCAAATCAAAACAGGATGCGAGCTAAGCCCCAGCATCTCTCATGCATGTCAAATCATTAAAACTAGTGCGAGCAATCGCTCCAGCACCATTTTATGCATACCACGTCAAAACAAATCAAAACATGTCAAAACAGAGTGCGAGCTAAGCTCCAGCAGCTCTCATTTCACAATAATAAAAATCAGTGCGAGCACCATGCTCTAGCACATTTCATGCATATGATGTCACACAAGTCGGTGCGAGCAACCGCTCAAGCACATTTATGCACATTCACAAACGCAGATATAGTGCGAACTACGTGTCGGCACTATCTGTTTCCATATAAACTTGATAGTTGGCCTATTTTCCAAAGAAATTTCCATTTAAATATAAATAACACCTACGTAGTGTTATCTTGTGAAATTAAACAATTTCTGGCCAATCTACCGATTTGCTTTGATTAAAACCAATAAAATTCTTAAACCATAAAAGTCCTTAAATCATGCATTTCATGCATGTCATGCTTTTACCAACCTTAGGTGAATTTCCCTCAATAGGGGTAAAATAGACATTTCACCTATTTCGATCCTTAAAAATCATTTAAACCACTTTTAGGATCATTATACAATAATCGCATATACATACATAATCAGTGTATACAAAATCTATTAAAATATGCGTAGCTACCTCTAGCTACTCACACAATTCCGTTACCTCATTCTTTGTACAGTCTGACCTTTCCCACTGATGTCTCATCACGTAGTTCGATTTGCTTCGAATCCAATCTTCGAAACTGCGGATAAATATTCACCGGGTCAAATACAATTCAATTTAATGTATTTCATATTTTCTGGGCTTAATTTAAATCATTGGGCCCGTTTACCCTTTTGGGCCCGATTGCACCTTAATGGGCCTTAATCGGCTTTAAGCCCGTTTACCACACTTTATCGAGGCCTATGGGGCTCATTGGGCCTATCAGTAATTTATTTAGCCTCGTTCTAAATTTTCAGATATCTCAATTTAATATTTACGATAATTTATCCAATTTTTCAGAATTTAATTCATTTATGCGAAAATTAAATCCATAATTTATGCGTTAAATATCAATCACGCATAACGATGTAAAATTGTCGTAAATAAGGGTTACTTACCCGAGATTTCATGATAGTATGTGAATCGAGGCTGTCTCGAGCTCTCGGTTGATGCCAATCATCTAGCTACACAATTAGATATACTTTCGGGTAAACTTTCAGTCGATTATTTATCAAATTAATTATTTCAAAAATTAAATCGGTTAATTCGACCGCTTATCGACTTACCCGAAGCTCGATTGCATCACTGAAATTTTCCCCAATTTTTCCTCTTTTTCTTTTTCCCTTTTTCTTCCTTTTTTCCTTTTCTTTTTCCCTTTTTCTTCCTTTTTTCCTTTTCTTTTTGGCTGAACCGGTTCGGTCCGGTTCAACCTGGTTCAGACTGCCAGTTCAGCTCGATCCGGTTTGGTTTGGCCGGTTCAGTCCAGTTCGGCCGGTTCAGTCACCATTTGGTCATTCCGACGCCGTCCGGCCGGTTCCTGGCGCCTCACCACCGCCGTTCGGCGCGCAATCGCATGGGCTTCCTAAATCTGGCCTTGGCTTGGACCAAATCAACGCCATCGCAGGCGAATCGATGTATCTCTCCCGCGGCATTTCCTCTTTCGATCTATCGATTCCGACCACCTCACCACGCGTCGCGACTGCTGGTGGGTTGCATGGGTGTCGGGCCTGCTTCGTCGGCCCTTGGCTGGGGTCCCGGTCGCCGATGGCCGTCGGCTGGATGGATCTCCCTTGCTCTCAATTTTTCGGCGTCCGTTTTACCTTCTGCGAGTTTTTCTCTCCCCACGTTTTGCAAATTCAGATTTCCTTTTCTTTTTTTTTACATTTTCTTTATTTATAATTTATTTTTAATATTATTTTATTCAATAAAATAATGTTAAAATACACAAATATCTTTAAAAATTTATATTTTATTCATTTAATCACTAAATGAATTTATCGATATTATTTCATCTTTTCGGTATAATTTTCGATTATTTTCGGGATTATTTTTCGATAAGAAAATTTTGATTTATTCCAATAAATTCAAATCTTGATCAATTTAACCCGAAATTTAATTATTTCTTCGTTATTGATCAAGATTTCTCAATCTCATATTTTTAATTAAATTTTCTTGTCCCGATTACTACCGAATTTTGGTCTTTTGACCGTTTTACCTTTGCACGTGTTCGGGAATATCATTTCAATCCTTTTGCATATTTAAATGCACTCGAAAATATCGGGTCTTACATCGGTAGTAGTTCACTCGAAGAACCCATATAACTTCTCGATTTCATTTATCCAATCCTCTGCAGCTACAAGGTCCTTAACTCCACTGAAAGTCGATTGTCCAAACTTCTGGAACTGTCGCAGTCTATCTAAGTCACAATCGTAACCCCAGCCTCTACTGCCCTGTGGTGTAGCAATAGGTGTAGGCATATCATGTGCAGGTGGGGTGTAGGTGTATCTATCGTCTGAGGTCTCTACGCTGGTCGTGCCCATGCCTTAGCAGCTGTCGCCTGCTCGACATCACCCTCTGTAGCGGGACTCTGTCTTCCCCCAACTCCAGGCAACGACTCCGCTCAATCCTCACGAAGCGTGCCTCAGTACTCTCAGGTCTCTCCTCTGGACCCTGTGGAGCATGCTCAACCTCAGCCTCCACCTCAATATCTTCCTGAGTCTCGTGTGTTTCTGGCTCAATGGTACCCCCAGGCCTACCTCTACGGCCACTAGCTTGCGCTCTCGCCCCTCTACCGCGACTGGTATTATGCATAATACTCAATTCCATACATATACATAAATTTCTTAGTCAACCCATTGACACACACACAATTTGTATCTAAACAAGCACAGTAACATAGGGATGTAATTTTCCAACTTATTAAGTATTTTAGACAACAACACACGTTAGACCAACTAAGTTCTGATACCATCTTCTGTCACGACCCTCAACTTACCAAAAATCGTCACAAATTTTTCGCTTTTCATACATTATTTATTTTTTGTTCTTACTTTACCTTGATCGTGATCAGCTACACTCTCAAACAGTTGGGCTGTGTGTCAATGTCTACCTCATCCAACCATAATAATTTAATTTGCATTATAATTTAGAAGTAAACACTTGTATAATTAAATCAGAGTGTTGATTACATGTGTTTACATTCTTTACAGCCCCAATAGTTACATACAAAATGCTACTGTGCTATCAAAAGTTTAGATACAAAATTACATCAGTGTGTATATCTTACGCAATGGAATGCAGCAGATACCAAAAGGGAAAGCCTCCAGTCGCTCTCAGTCTATACTCAAAGCTCTATAGAGAGGGGAAAATAAGGGGGTGAGCAAACCACACGCTCAGTAAGGCAATCATGCGAACAGGTAGATACTGCACTATCTACGTGATCGTGATGCCATGCTCAAAACCATACAATTTCTCATTCACAACTCAAAAGCATTAGTTCATGCTTGTGTTAATGGCTTGTAAAGCAATTCATGCTATTTAGTTCAGTGCACAAATCAAATTCAAAGCATGGTATAAATCATCATGCATATTTCATAAACAAGGCATAGAAAACCATCATGCATAAGTGCACTTAAAGCCATTTTCATCATTTCTCAAGAAAATCATGCTTTCTCATCTCAATAAATTAACACTCGTCAGGACTCAGCCCCTCCCTCGGGCTATCTTGACCCACAAAGCATTTCAAACATGGATTTATTCATAAATAGAAGACATGTGAGATATGCAATATAATAAGGGAAATCTCCTTCAGGACTATGGCCATATCCTGTGATCCCAGGCTACACTGATCAGGTGTACGGGGTATCACCACTATCTGCTTCCACATAGGAGGTGGGTCACATCCAGCCTGCCGGTCCATAGCAGATCTAAACATCATTCGAAGACGATTTATCACAATCTCAACACGATATAATGTACTCCATGCTACTTGCACGGTACAGCGTACTCCGTGGACCCATATCAACACATCATATCACGCCACATCTCAAAAATGTACTTACGAGCCTATTTAATCGGTACGACATCCTGTCGACCCGAAGCTCTTAGCACAGCTATCAACATGTCAATTTTCAAAAATGTACATGCAAGCCTATTTAATCTGTGCAACACCCAATCTACCTGATGCTCCTAGCACGGCAACAAGTATGGTGGGCAGCTAATGCGAGCTATGCTCCAACACCATGCCAAAACTAGTAGAAAGTCTGTGCGAGCTCAACTCTAGCACAACATCCTAAAAATCCATGTGAAAAGCAGTGCGAGCTACGTTCTAGCACTCATGCGCATGAAAATACATCAAATCTCACGCGAGTCAAACTCTAGCACGCTTTCATTCTCACGAAATCCATGTAGGTGGCTCAATTCTTTGCAAAACATGGTTATCAATCAAATCAAATCATTTCTTTTGCAAATCATTTCAAATGTTAACCAATCCATCAATCACTTGCTAAAAAGCAACAAAACAAGGTTTTCAAAGCATCATGCTTTTGTTTTCATACACATTTCTCAAAACCCAACTATTTGCCCATCAATCACCCAATATCATTTCCTAGTATTACATGCACTCTAGCAAAACATTTAAGCGCCCAAATTACGCACAGATATCTCTAAGAGTCCACACAATTCCCTTACCTTGATTTACTCGTGGTGCAACTCTCTTACTCTCAACTTCTCGCTCTTTTGGCTCAACTTACTCCGATGTATCCTGGGGGAGCTATAATTCATTCATCAAACGCTCGAGTTAGCGTTGCTAACTCTCATTCAACTATGCATTTTACCGAATGCCTTAAATATTCATTTTACCCCTTTTTGGGTAAGTCTCACAATTCATTCCATAACACAATCTTAATTCTATACTCAAAACTCCATTATCATCTTAATTATCCCATTCATCACTAACACCTCTACATTTCACTTTCTCACACTAACCCATTTCTAGGTTATAATTGTTTCATGGCATTCTAGGTAGTTCTACCTTTTATATGCACACCAAATCACTTCAAAATCCATAACTACACAAATGTACTTAGTTTTGTGCATTAGAAACTCACCTTTTTGGATTTCCTTCTCACTCCAAATGACAATGCTCCTAGCTCCTTCAATACAAAAAATGGGGTAATGCCTCTAAGCTATGTTGTTCTTTTCCTTGATGTGAACAACTTTGTGTCTAATAGCCTTCCCTCAAATCTTCTCGAAAATGGATGGATTTAGAGAGAGAAAACTAGATTTTTGGGTTAAAAATGGTAGTGAGGTTTTGTCCCAAAATTTACAGATCCAACTACTCCTATTTATAGATTTAGCTTAATGAGATCGATCTCCTTTAGGTGGAGACCGATCTGGGCCTCTTAAAATCCCTTTTTTCCACAACAATTCAAAGGCATGAGATCGATCTGTCGAAACCTTGAGATTGATCTGTCGACTACTCCTATTTATAGATTTAGCTTAATGAGATCGATCTCCCTTAGGTGGAGATCGATCTGGGCCTCTTAAAATCCCTCTTTTCCACGACAATTCGAAGGCATGAGATCGATCTGTTGAAACCTTGAGATCGATCTGTCTCAAGCCGATAGTTGAGGAAATCGATTTGGCTAGGGATGAGATCAATCTGCTCCAACCTTATAGCTAAGGAAATTGATCTGCTTGCCTTGAAATCGATCTTCTCTTTACAGAATGTTTAGCATGTCGATCTAGCTCCATTGGAGATCAATCTGCCTTGTTCCATTGCTCGAATAAGAGCATTTTGGCTCTTCCAGATCGATCTCTCATCCTATAAGATCGATCTGGCATTCATATTTCCCTGATTTTCTACAGTTTTTCTTCAGTAACTTACACCAAAACATCCTTAATTTGCTGTCGTAGTCATTTTTCCATCCAACCTCCTTTAAGACTTAAAAATGACGTATATTCATACCTTATACACATTAAAACTTGTGTGAAATATTTGTATAACCAAAGGTATATAATAAAAACTAAATGGAAGTGCACAACTCATGCAATCTCCATTCCATTTTTACCACACTACTCGTATTCCATTCCACTCACTTTCATCACCTACAAAAGTCCATTTCTTCATATTCATACATAATGAAACTTGTACATACATCACAAACTCTTATTACAAGTAGGTACATTAAATTTATGGACTTTACATCTCATATGCTTCGCATTACAAGTACATCACCATACTTATGAATTCATAATTACTTGATCCAAAGTCATCCATATTATACTTCCATTTACACATATATATAAAGTTATACATATATGGGGTCTCACATAGAGATTACTCGCACTATATTTTGAGATATGCATCACATAGTACTTGAGTGTTTACTTGTACTCGATTTTAATGTCATTTATGCATGTTAGAGTACTAGAAGCATTGCTCTTACTCAGATTTTGATTGATGCATTATAGAGTATTGGGAGCTATGCTCATACTCAGTTTTACATGATAGAACACTGGGAGCATTGCTCGTACTCAGTTTTCATACATTATACATCATAGAATATTGGGAGCTCTGCTCATACTCGTGTTTTTACATAACCTAGTGCTGGAAGCATTGCTTGCACTAGAGATTATTATATTGTGATATGGTCGTGTTGGGAGTTTTACTCACACGTACCAGTTTTGAAAAGAGCATGAAATAGCAATGTTGGGAGCCTGTGCTGACTGTGTGTCGCACTGATATATATGCTCACATGTGCATTATTTTGAGATATGGTAGAGGGCTATCGAAATAACCCATAGGTGTGAGGACTAAGACTCATGGCGAGCATCCTAACTATGAGGTAGACTCGTAGTATGTGGACTAAGACTCATGGCGAGCATCCCGACTATGAGGTATATCCAAGGTGTGAGGACTAAGACTCATGGCGAGCATCCTACCTCGAGATAGGGTCCATGGAGTACTATGTTCCGCGTATATCACATGGAGTATGTTGTACCGTTAGTACACGATGAGAGTGAGTTATGAGCTGATGGCTAGGATTTGACCCACCTCCCATTACAGAAATTGTGAGTCCCCGCACACCGAGTACTGTGTAATTTGGGATCACAAAAAATGAGTTATGATCATACACTCGGAACATGTAGTCGCCTATCTCCTTTCGTGCTAACTGAATTTCTTGAATGAAATACCACATGGTTTTATAATATAAACATGTGTGTTTGTGAATTGTGAAAAGGGTAACCCAAGGGATGGGTGAGGCCTAGATTTTCATGTTTTTAAACATGATGAATGCCATATGATTATGATTTAGAAGATGG
This sequence comes from Firmiana major, assembly GCA_033439115.1. Classification (NCBI taxonomy): domain Eukaryota; kingdom Viridiplantae; phylum Streptophyta; class Magnoliopsida; order Malvales; family Malvaceae; genus Firmiana; species Firmiana major. The sequence goes on from CM065898.1 coordinate 36,838,091, forward strand.
CATGTTAAATGTGATTTGTGTGAAATTACATGAAAAATGCAGTATTTATGCATATAATGCAGAGGTTAATAAACCAACATATTACCAGTTTTATAACTGATGTTTTGTATCTACATATATATATTGCATAATGTTTTGAGAGAGATGCATGATGTAGATACAGATAGGGTAAGGAAATGATTTCAAGGCATAAGCATGGTATTTTTTAAATAGTGTAGTTATCTGCTTGCTTGCATGATTTCCTTACTGAGCTGTTAGCTCACCCCCTTATTATTTCCCTCTTTTCAGAGCATCCACAGTAGGTGGACACAGCTGAGGACTGATATTCCCTAATATCCACTGCTGATCCATCTTGTGAGAGGTATACACACTGGATATTTTGTACTGAACATTGTGTAAGCACAGCTATGTAATTTAATGTACGGTCGGGATGTATATGTACAAATAATCGTATTATTGTATAAAGGAATATTAAATTATATACATATTATGAATGAGTATGAATGAGTGACTAATATCGAATCACAGCCCAATGTTTGATGTGAGAGATTACAGAAGAAGAGGTAAGTGAAATGTGAAAAAAATTGGGGTGAATAAGGTAGGTCGCGTGTGGGGGAAGGGCATGACAGTATCACCATCATTTGGTTGTGAATTGCATATAGAGCCTAAGCCTTTAAGTCCATTATTGCATGTTAGTTCCTCTATAAACCTTCTCCCTACCTGACAAGTTTGACGTATGCTTTGCAAGTAAGAAATGAAATGTGAGGTGGTAAGTCATCATGCTACCAAAAATAAATTACTCTAAATCACTAATAGGTAGCAAGTGGAAGTAGAGGTCGATCCCGCAAAGATTATAGCAAAAAGAATCAAGCTAATTATAGTTCAAGAAAGTATAAGAAAACATGAAGGGGGACTTTTATTATCAAGAAACTGATTTTAACTAGCTTAACTAACAAAGAAAATGACAAAGACTATTAAGAATGCAAGAAAACAGTTTTGAAGACTAATACGCAAAGAACTTCAACTAGCATGTATCATGACAATCTTGGATTTCATATTATTGATCATTGAATTTATAAAGATCTCATTAAATTAAATATTCAATCGTAGTGTTGCAACGAAACCGTGTTAACACCATCTTCCCTTACTGCTTAGTTAATTATAAAAAAACTCTATAATTAATCCATAGTTACTCAAATCATCTAGTAGAGAACTCCCTAAACATATTCAAGTAGCAGCATTAGAATCTGTGAAAGATATTGATTGAAATTAACTGATAAAAACAAGAACTTGAATTATCTAATAAAACTTAAATTTTCCTCTAACTCTTTTGAATTAAACTATTAAGAACTCAACAATATAACTCTAGTATAAGACCACTATATTTAATTAAATAGTAGGCCTTTTAAATAATTAAATTAACAATCATTTACACTTGCTACAGAAAATCTTAGATACTTAACCAATGATATATATTATTAGTTCTTATTTCTCACAACAAATAATCATCCAAGATTGATCAAGATTGCATACTAACTGAAGTTAACTAACTACTCACTAGACATGCTTGAAATAATCATAAAAATATGCAAGAGAATGAAAAAAAAACAAAGAAACATAAATATAATGAAAATACAAATACCTATAAGCATGCAAGAATTTCGACTAACTATATATTTTGTAGGACAAATCAAATAGCTAAAAGACTTATAGAATAATGATACAATTTTAAAAAGCAAAAAAGATTATGCAATTTAATCATGCAAATACCAAGAAAACAAAAATTCCTAATATTAAGCTAAGCAATCGGTTTTTAATTCTAATTTATGCAAAAGAAAATCTAATCATGCCAAAGAAGAAATCTAGATGCAAATGAATAATAATCTTAGTAAAGAAAGCAAGTTGTAAAGAAAGCAAGAACAATATTGAGTGACAAACCAATCAGCCACTTATACAAAAATAAAGAAGAAATTGTTGGAACATACAAAGAATAATAAAAAGACTAATTTTAAAAATAAAACTAGGCAAATTGGTGTGGTTTATGGCCAGCTTGTGGCCCCTTTATATAGAGAGGGAACAATTCTAATCCTAGGAGTGAAAGTCTAGTTATAATGTGAGAAGGATTCTAAATCTGAATATTTATCTAATAATAACTCTTTATATTTATCTTAAGTAGTTGACTTGGTTGCCAATTCATCCTTTCAATTCATCATGGACTTTCTCTCTTTCAGCAATTATTTTCCAAGAAGGTCTTAATTAACTTTTTAATTATCCTTTAAGAAGTCCTACTTTGACTAGAAGTTGACTTTCTCATTTTTAGTGCTGATTTTGCAAGGACTTTTGACTCATCAAATGAACTCTGATTTAGATGATCTTAGACATTTAGGAAAGCATGAGTAGTCCTCTACAACTTTGAAGAAGGTCACTTTTCCAACAAAATTTGAATCGAGGTAAAATTACCAAAATACCCTTACTAGTCTAAAAATAAAAAAAGTACAAAAAAGTATCCTTTTATCTTCATTTTCTCTCATAAGCCTATTTTCAATCCCTATAACATCAAAAAAACGTTACATAGCAGTTTTAAACATAATAATAAGTATAAAAGAATATTATTAGATAATATTAATATAACAATTTAAGCACTTATCATGAGGTTTCTTGTGTTTTGTAAGTCTCATGATATTTTATTGGATATCAAGGTTTCATCGCATCTGTGCAAGATATTAGGATGGGACATCCAGATTATGGCTGTCGAGACCAACAAATTAAATTTCTATTCAAAAATGAATTAAAACTGTTGTATAGATGAGTAAGGTCGTTTCCCACAGAGATTTGTTAGATTTATTTCTCTGCAAAAGAATGAAAAAAATATGTTGATAGATTTAGTTTTCTGCAAACGAAAACTATGAAAAGAAAAATCAATATATTGAAGTGTTAGAAGGAAAAATCAATATGTGAAGCATCCAACCAAAGGAATAATTTTATAATGGATTCATAGAATTGATCATTGATAAAAAAATGGATTCTTTTAATTTTTACCAAATTGGTTATGGTTATTGATATGACCTAACAACTTGTCTCTCCTTACCTCTTTGATAATCATGATACGTTCTCTAATTATTTCTCTTGCCAATAAACAACCTTAGATACGATCTTAAGATTTAATTTACCAATAGCATTAAATACTAGAGAAACTACCAATTCTAACCAATAAACACACATGTAGGTTTATTTAAGCTAGACTATATATCCCCATAACATAGTATTGAAAAATTCTTTGTAATCAATTATGTTATTTACCACTAATATTAGAATACCCAAACAATTACAGATTTAAGTTTCTAATTGGTGATATATTATCTTGACAATTGAACAAAGGGCCCTTTTTTGCACAATCAATCAAAACAATAATTTCAATAAGCATAGAAGATATATAAATAGCAAAGATGTAAAAGAACAAAATAATAACTAATTAGATCTCACAATTCTTGAAGAACCCAAATCTTCAATTATCCTTTGGCTGGACTAAATAATTTAGCAAGTCATAGAGTTGAGAGAAAAACACTAAAGAAAAAGAAGTCTTCAATTGCCTAAAGAAAAATAGAATAGTATAATGTATGTAGTCGTCCCCCTCTAGCCTTATATATAAATATATATATATATATATTCTAAATAGCCTAACCCTAGATTTGTTTCCAAAAGAAACTTGATTGAGTTTAATTACAAGTCAACTTCTTTCCTTCTTTGACCATTAATTGTTTTTTGCCCAAGAAAGTCATGCCATGTCACTTCAATAATTAAAATCCTCCACTTGGCATCCTCAGACTGGTTAAGTCAAAGTTAGTTACAGATGATGGAGCTTGACTTGATTTACATATTTGAGTTATATTTCTTATTACTGCCTTAGATGTGCCCACGTCTAACACCACGACATTCTCTGATTCTAAGAATTGATCAAAATTTTCACCTTTAATCCATTTTGCTCTTATCCCTTCATCCAATAATACAAAATACAAAGCATAAGTCAAATCCAAAATTTAATCATATAAAAGAATCTAAATCATAGGAAAATATGACAATTAACATGTTTAATATACACCTTATCACCAGAGCTTAAGGATATTCCTGTGGTTAAAGATTTCCCAAATGTGTTCCCCGATGAATTGTCGAGGTTACCATCCAATAGGGAGCTTGAGTTTGCTATTGATTTAGTGCTAGATACTCAGCCCATATCTGAGCCTCCCTATCACATGGCATTAGCGAAATTGGAGGAACCAAAGAAGCAGCTCCAAGAGTTTTTAGATAAAGGATTTACATGCACGAGTGTTAAGCTCTACTATTATTTGTGAGGAAGAAGGATGGTAGCCTCTGGTTGTGTATAAATTACAATTGTTGAATAAGGCCACTGTGAAGAACAAGTATCCCCTTTCAAGGATTGATGATTTATTTGACCAGTTGCAGGGTGTTACGACGGTCTTCTCTATCGTCGATTTGAGGCCGAGGTATCACCAGTTGAAGATTAAGAGAGAGGATATGCCAAAGACAACCTTCAGGATACGTTATGGCAATTACGAGTTTCTTTGACGCCTTTCAGTTTAACAAATGCACCTGCAGCATTTATGAATTTGATGAACGAGGTGTTTAACCAGTACCTGAATCAGTTTGTTATTGTATTCATTGATGACATCTTCGTATATTCTAATTCCCGAGATAAGTATGAGCAGCATTTGCGGATAGTTCTTCAGACACATAGAAATAAGCAATTGTATGCCAAGCTGGATAAGTGTGAGTTTTGGTTGGATCAGATAGAAATCTTGAGTCATATAGTGTCTAAAGACATGTCAATTGATTCGTCTATGGTAGAGGCGATACTTCAATAGGAAAGACTAAAGAGTGTTATTAAGATTTGGAGTTTCTTTGGACTAGCTGGGTATTATAGATGCTTTATAGAGGGTTTTTTAAATAGCTGCACCATTGACTCGACTCACAAGGAAAGATGTTAAGTTTTGAATAGTCTAATAAGTGTGAAAGCAGCTTTTAGGAACTTAAAAACATGTTGACTTCAGCATTGATCCCGACCATATCGAGCGAATCAGGGGGCTTCTAAGTATACATCGACGCATCCCTATGGGGTCTGAGTTGCAATGCTTATGGAACATGGTAAGGTAGTCACCTATGGTTTTCGCTAGCTAAAATACCATGAACTAACTACCAGATTCATGATTTGGAATCGATCGTAGTGGTTTTTGCTTGAAAATAAGACAGCATTATTTCTGTGGTGAGAAGTTCCACGTTTACATTGACCAAAAGAGCCTGAAGTACCTATTCTCTCAAAAAGAGTTTAATATGGATAGAGGCGATGGATGAACCTCTTGAAGGATTATGACTAAGAAATCTTGTTCCATCTAGGTAAGGCAAATGTAGTTGCTGATGCCTTAAGTCGAAAGAGGGATGGTCTCTTATAGGATGGTTAGAGAGTGGGATCTTTTAGAGCAGTTTACCAAGCTCAATGTTAATTTGGAACCTTTTAAGGAATGTTTATTGGCTAGCCTTCGAATAGAGCCAAGTATTATCGATCAGATCAAGACAGCTCCGATGGGTGATAAGAAGTTATTTGAATTGTCTAGTCAGATGGAGCAGAGCTTATAGTCAGACATTTCGGTTAGTGGTGATGGATTATTTCAATTTAAAGGCTAAATTCGTGTTCTAAGTAATGATACCTTGAGGCGGCAGATTTTGAAAGAGGCTCACAGTTCCCGATCCATGATGCACCTGGGCAGTACCAAGATGTATCATAATCTACGCCATATGTATTGGTGACCTAGAATGAAAAAAGATGAAGTAGAATTTATCGCTAAGTGTTTAGTATGTTAGTAGGTGAAGATCGAGCATCAGAAACTAGCAGGATTAATTTGACCCTTACCAGTACCTACATGAAAATAAGAGCATATCGTGATGGGTTTCAACATGGGTTTACCGAGAACCAATAGGGGACATGATGCGATCTCAGTAATAGTGGATAGATTGATGAAGATATCCCATTTCTTAACCATTAAGGCTACAGATTCTTTGAGTTCATTTGTAGAGTTCTACATCTGAGAGATGATTTGGCTACATGGTGCTCTAGTGAGCATTACCTCAAATAAAGATTCCAGGTTCACATCTAGGTTTTGGGAACATTTTCAAGAGGATGCAGGATCTTAGCTGAATTTGAGCATAACCTATCATCCTCAAACTGACAATCAGTTCGAACGGACTATACAGACCTTAGAGAATATGTTGATGGCATACACTATTGATTTTTGAGTTCATGGGATGATCATTTGCTAGTAGTGGAGTTTATGTACAATAAAAGCTTCCTTACTAGTATTGGAATGGCACCTTGTGAGGTTTTATATGGTAGGAGATGCAGATCTTCGGTGGTTGATGAGTGCCATATTTTTATTATTTAGTTCCTTTTACATTTAATATTTTGCTATGTTCCTCATGTTAATTAGAATACTTATGTTAATTTTGTGATTTTGGCAGATAAATTACGCTTCAAGAGCTTAACCAAAGAAATTTGGACAGTTTTAGTGCTCTTTGGAATTTTGGCTCTAAACGGAGTTCCAGTCATCCAAATTATATAAAGTCAGGCCCAGTGGAACGTTGACTTACTGATTTACAACTTTAAAGAAGAGCCCAAGATCCAATTCGGCCTATTTCCACTCCAAAACCAACTGTGAAGAAAAAGCTCGAATCTGTCAACCATTTTCCTACTTGTAATAGGATTTTGAATTTAGGTTTTTTTTACTTTATATATAGTTTTCATTTTTTTAGGAGCAGATTTTTTTAGAGACAGAAGAGGGCAGCAGTAACAAAAAAATTATATAATTCACCCTCTATATTTTTATTTTCATTTCCAATAATCATGTACTACTAAATCCTTTATTCGGTTTAAGGGAATCGAATCCAGTAAATTTCAACAATTAAGAAACACGGTTTGCTTATCTAAACTATCTTTTGATTAAATTATCTATTGTTTTTGGTAATAATTGATTCGACTACATGAGAAACTTATATGATTTGGCCAATTAGATAATCTTCGCATGTGATTGTATGTTATCTGAAATTTTCACAATCCGTAACTATTGTGATAGAAATCAAAACTAGTGGCAATTAGGGTTCGTCAACTCTAAGTGAAACAATAGAACGGATTAAACATTCAACCCATGGTTGAAGTGTTATTCAGTTTAGTAGTCTTCCTAGAGTGTTAATGTTATTCCTAGTCTAAATAAGATTGCGTCAAAATCGATTAGATTAGGGATAAGAATTTAATTTGGGTGTTGGGCTTGAGTTAATGATAGCAGGGAAGAAGAGATATTATTTTGCTGGGAGATAATGCCTCAGCTAAGTAATTGAAGACAAATGGTAAATTAGGTGTCAAGGATTAATTGTTAGTTACTCGGCAGTTCCTTTGAATCAAAGTTGTTAATCTTGGTTTACCCTCTTCATAATTAGTTGAATATCAATTCTATTTTAGAATTTTAATTCTATTAAATTAAACCCCCCCCCCCCAAAAAAAAAAATTATTTTAGGTATTGCATGATAATTAATCCACCAGTCTCTAGGGTTCGACCTGGATTTGTCGCTACTGCAAAATTTTGGTAAGACCAGTAATAAAAGTTTGGTTGAATTCGACACTCACAAATTTTTGTCGTCATTGCCAGGGACTAGTTCTCGTTAATTACTGTGTTTTTATTTTATTCTCATTATTTTGCTTTTAAGGTCTTGTGATTTTGTGTTTTTGTTTACGACTTTCAGTACTGTTCACATTACTGTTCACATAAAAAAAATTGTTGAGTTAGGAGGCGTGTGAGTACTCGATTTCAAGAGAAACGACGAAATAAAATAAACAAGTATATTACTGGCCCTACCCTATCTCGGCCAAATTCCATTGTTTTCTTATAGTTTTAGCCCTTTTTTGTTTTTCTTGTGATTATTTTGAGATTTTTTTTATGTGTTTCTATGACCAGATCCTCCAAATCATGAGAAAATTGCACTTCAATTTGATCTTGAGATAGAGAGAACCTTGAGGAGGTTGAAAAGAGACCAAGAACCTACAATCGTTGTAGAACCCTTTGATCCTGAAAGTACGCCAGACAAGAGCTTAATAGAGGAGTTGGACACTGACAACATGGTAATGAATAATAACAGGACTTTGAAAGAGCTTGCTGCTCATGACTTAAACTTACAACCTTTATGTATTGAGTACCCTACTTTAGATGCGACTTTTGAGCTTAAACCGAGACTAATACATCTTTTTCCTACTTTCCATGGACTTGCAGGTGAAGATCCCCACAAGCACGTTAAGGAGTTTCATGTGGTGTGTTCGAGCATGAAACCACAAGGCATCTCAGAGGATCAGATCAAGCTGAGGGCATTCCCGTTCTTGTTGGCATATTAAGCGAATGACTAGTTATACTACCTTCCTTCAGGATCAATTCGTTCCTGGAATAAGATGAAGCGGCTGTTTTCGGAGAAGTATTTCCCTGCTTCTAAGGCTGCAAATATAAGAAAAGAGATATGTGGCATTCGACAATACAATGGTGAAACCTTGTACGAGTAATAGGAGCATTTTAAGAAGATGTGTGCGAGCTGTCCACACCACCAGATCACTAACCAGCTTCTAATCCAGTATTTCTATGAAGGTTTAATGCCAATGGACAAGAGCATGATTGATGCTACCAGTAGAGGAGCACTAGTTGATAAGACCCCAGAGGCTACAAGGAATCTCATCGCCAACATGGCAGCTAATACCTAACAGTTCGGGAGTAGATTGGATCACACACCGAAGAAGGTGAACGAGGTAAGTACTTCCAACCCGGAACGCCAAATTTTTTATCTAACCTCTTTAGTTTGTCAAATGGCAGTAGGGATCTTACAAGCAGCAAAGGTGTGCAAAATATGTTCGTTGGCAAGACACAACACCGACATGTGTCCAACTTTGCAAGAAGATGACCTGGCCATGTAACAAGCGAATGCTATAGCAAATTTTCCAAGTTAACCCCAACGGAGACATTATCAGTATGCTAACACATATAACCCAGGCTTGAGAGATCATCCCAATTTGAGATATGGTAACCAAGCTGGCTATTAACATTCTATTCAGAGGCAGCAAACAAATCAGGCTATAAGCTCAGGTTCAGGTATGTCACTTGAAGAAATTGTGAAAAACCTTACTAACAACATTTTGTAATTCCAACAAGAAACAAGGATAAGCATCCAAAACTTGGAAAAACAGATGGATCAACTATCAACCACAGTTGGCAAATTAGAAGCTCAAGGTTCTGGGAAGTTACCATCTCAAACAATAAAGAACTTTATGGAGAATGCAAGTTCCATAGTACTGCGCAGTGGAAAAGAGATCGAAAGGCAGATTTTAGAGGCAAAGAAAAAGGTTGAGACATAGATGCAACCTGTTATAGATAATACTAACCTTATCTGCCCTCCCTTTCCTTGCAGGTTAGCTAAGACACAGAAAGAGGAACAACAGAAAGAGATCATGGAGGTATTTAAGAAGGTAGAAATTAACATACCGCTTTTGGACACAATGAAGCAAATTCCAAGGTATGCAAAATTCCTTAAAGAGTTGTGCATGACAAAGAGGAAACTAAAAGGCGATGAGAAGGTAAGTGTGAGGGAGAATATATATGTGGTCATTCAAAGAAAATTACCCCAAAAGCGTAAAGACCCATAGACGTTTACAATCCCTTGCATCATTGGTAATGGGCAAATCAAACATGCCATGGCAGATTTGTGAGACCTGTATAGGTTAAACCTTGTATATATATGTAAATGAATTCATAAGTATGGTGATATACTTGTAATGTGAAGTATATGACATGTAAATCCATAAGTTTAATGTACACACTTGTAATAAGAGTGGTGATTGTACGTACAAGTTACATTATATATGAATGTGAAGAAATGGACTTAAACATGTGAAGAATGTGAGCGGAATAGAATATGAGTAGTGTGGTAAAATGGAAGGAAGATTGCATAAGTTGTGCATTTTCATTTGGTTTATATCATGTACCTTTGGATATACAAAAATTGCACACAAGTTTTAATAAGTATAAAGTAGGAATGGATGCCATTTTCAAGTCTCAAAGATGATCGGATGAGAAAATGACTATGGCAGCAAATTAAATTTGTTTTAGTGTAAGTACCTACAGAAAAATATAGTAAAATCTATAAATATGAAGGCCAGATCGATCTCGTAGGATGCGAGATCGATCTGGAAGAGCCAAATTTTACTTATTTGAGCAATAGGAATAGTGCAGATCGATCTCTAATGGAGCCAGATCGATCTCCTAAAAATTTTCTAAAATGCATATCGATCCTTAATGAAACAGATCAATTTCCTTAACTGTCGAGTTAAAGCAAGATCGATCTCCCCTAAGATCGAATCGATCTCCCCTAAGATCGGATCGATCTCCTGGAGCTACTGCCTGAGACAGATTGATCTCCAGTTTTCGACAAATCGATCTCATGCCTTGAAGTGCTGTGAAAAAAAAGAGAGATTTTAAGAAGACCAGATCGATCTCCACCCAAGGTAGATCGATCTCATCCAGCTGAATCTATAAATAAGAGCAATTAAAATATGCATTTCACGAGAATAACCATTCCCTTTTTTTCCATTTTTCAACCTAAAACCTAGATTTTACACTCTAAATCCGGCCATTTTCAAGAAGATTTGAGGGAAAGCTATTAGACACAAAGTTGTTCACATCGAAGAGAATAACAACTTAACTTGGAGGCATTTTCCCCATTTGTTGGATTTAAGGAACAAGGTGCATTTCCATTGGAGCAAATAGGAAATCAAGCTAGGAGAGTTTCTGATGCAAATACTCAAGTACATTTGTTTGGATATTGATGTGGGAAATGATTGGTATGCATAGAAATGGTAGAAACTACCTAGACTAGAATGAATCCACTATGACCTAGATATGGTCTAGCGTGAGAAAGTGGAATGCATTGAGATTAATGATGCATGGGATATCTTGAGGTGATAATAGTGTTATGGGTATGATTTTAAGTTATTGTTATTGAATAAATTGTAAGATTTACCTAAAAGGGGGTGAAATGTGGAATAAGGCATTGGTATAATGCATAAATGAATTATATTGACTAGTGAAGTCAAAATGTGAGTTAACAATATTAACTCAAGTGAATTGGATGAATGAATCGCAGTTCCCGAGGATACACCGGAGCAATGCGAGCTAAGAGTGCAAGAAGCTAAGAGGAAGAAGAGTCGCACTCAAGAGAATTGAGGTAAGGGAATTTTGTGGACTCTTAGAGATATCTGTGCACAATTTGGGTGCTTAAATGTTTTGCTAGAATGCATGAGAAATTAGGAAATGAAATTGGGTGATTGAAGGGCAAAAGTTTGGTGTTTGAGAAATGTGCACGAAAACAAAGGCATAATGCTTTGGAAAATCATGTTTTATTGCTTTTTAGCAAATGATTGGTAGGTTGGCTAACTTTTGAAATGATTTGGAAAAGAAATGAGTTGTTTTGGTTTGTTAACCATACTTTGTAAAGAATTGAGCCACTTACATGGTTTTCATGAGAATGAAAGCGTGCTAGAGTATGACTCGCACGAGATTTGATGTGTTTTATACACATGAGTGCTAGAGCTTAGCTCGCACTAATTTTCACATGAATTTTATACTAGTTTTGGCATAGTGTTGGAGCATAGCTCGCATTAGATGCCCACCTTATTTGTTGCCGTGCTTGGAGCTTTGGGTAGACTGGGTGTCGCACCGATTAAATAGGCTCGTACGTGCACTTGTAATATTTTGACATACTGATAGCCGTGTTAGGAGCTTCGGGTACACAAGAAGTTGTGTCGATTAAATAGGCTCACACGTGCATTTTTTAGATGTGGCGTGATATGATGTGTGGGTCCACAAAGTACGTTGTACCGTGCATGTAGCATGGAGTACGTTGTACCGTGTTGAGATTGTGTTATGCCATCTTCGGACGAGATCTGCTATGGACCGATGGGTTGGACTTGACCTACCTCCCATGCGGAAGACTATAATGGTGATACCCCGCACACATGATCCGTGTAACCGTTACCACAGGATATGGCCGTAGTCCTAGAGGATATTTCCCTTATTGTATTGCCTATCTCACATGTCTATTGCTTTGTGAATAAATCCATGTTTGAAATGATTTGTGGGTTAGGACAGTCCAAGGGAGAAGCTGAGTCTTAACAAGTGTTGAATTGTTTTGAGATGATGGTTTGTTAATGGTTTTAAAGTGCACGTACGCATGATGTGTTTTCCATACCTTATTTGTGAAATATGCATGATGGATATTCCATGCTTTGAATTGAATTGTGCACTAAATTTTAATAGCATGAATGCTTTACATACCATTAACACAAGCATGAACTCATATTTTGTGAAAATGATGAAATGTATGCTTTGAGCATGGCATCACGATCACGTAGATAGTGCAGTATCTACATGTTCACATGATTGCCTTACTGAGCGTGTGGTTTGCTCACCCCCTTATTTTCCCCCTCTCTACAGAGCTTTGAGTATAGGTTGAGCGTGACTGGAGGCGTTACCTTTTGGTATCTGCTGCATCCCATCGCATAAGGTATACACACTGATGAGAATTTTTGTATCTAAACTTTCCATAGCACAGTAGCATTTTGTATGTAACTATTAGGGATGTAAAGCAATGTAAACACATGTAAACAACAACTCTGATTTATTTATACAAGTGTTTACTTATAAATAATATGCAATTTAAATTGGTATGGTGGAATGAGATAGACATTGACACACAGCCCAACTATTTGAGGAGAGTAACTGTTCACGATCGAGAAAGGACGAATAATAAATAATGCGAAAATTTTGTACGTATTTTGGTAAGTTGAGGGTCGTGACAAGATTTGGGTGCATCGATTAATGTTATGCCTTTCTCAATTTATGCATCCTTAAATTTAGGTCCTTTAAAAAAAACTAGAGTGATCATACAATTAGCAGATCGATCTAATGCATACCTCAAAGGGGTAGTTGAGGATGTTTTGGTAAAGGTGAATCAGTTGATCTTTCCTGTTGATTTCTACATTCTGCATATGGAGGACAACAGGAGTCTAGTGAATCCCGCACCAATAATTTTAGGCCGACCCTTTCTTGCCACTGCCTGGACTAAGATTGATGTGTTTGATAGGACATTAACCATGGAGTTCGATGTAGAGATTGTCAAAATTAGCATCTTCAATGCTATAAGGTATCTAGCTGTCACGACCCAATACTTACAAAAATCAGTACAAATTTTTCGCTTTTGAAAAATCTTTCTTACCTCCTCGTGACATATTCCTCTAAATAGGTCGGGCTGTGAATCAATATCGATATACCCTTTTTAACCATTAAAATATCACACGTAATATATATATATATATAATTACATCAATCATATTATAATAGAGTGGTCGATATGTTTTATACATCATATGATTCTATATGTACATCCTCAAATATTCTTTCATATACAATATTGTGCTGTAAGCATACTGATACAAAATTTCATATGTGGTGTATACCTGACAGTCGATGGGAAACATAGATATCATCTATGCCGTCTACTCTCTACACCCGCTATCTCTAGGGTGAAAACAATGAAAGTGGGTGGAAAATGAAAGGGTGAGCTCCACATGCTCAGTAAGGCAATAATACAAACGGGTAGATAGCTATACTATCTACATGCTGATAAGAAATCAGGATATATGTGAGCATGAGGTAAAAACAATGATATGCCATATATATAATATCATCTGTTCTAAAACAGGAAATCGGCATATTAAAACATGGAATAATTCTCATGTGAAAACATCTCATGCTCAATGAATCAACACATTATAAAATACCCCATCTGGGTCAAAATATGATACACTCACAAATCAAAATTCGTTTCAACAAAATTCTTTATTTTCAAATCTCCGTTATAAAATCACCCTTCTCACAGGGTTACAAATCAATGAAAGTTTCATAAAATCCCTCCATGGGAATAATCAAATCTCAATTGAAATCATAAGAAAATCGGGGCCTGACCCCTTCCTCGGGTCTACCCTGGTCTATCAAGACTAATAGTTATATCATGTGAGACATGTAAGTGACTATATCGGTAATATCCAGGACTATGGCCATAACCTCGTGATCCCTGGCACACGGATCCTAGTGTGCAGGGTATCACACCTAAAACGGGAGGTGGGTCATCCTACCCGCCAGAACAGCATAATATCAGGATTGAGAGGGCAAGACTTACTGTCTCGTGGCTAATGCCACACCACTCCAACAATCCCCACGGTACAGCGTACTCCGCGTGACATACACGGTACATCGTACTCCGTGAACCCAAGCTCAATCAGGGGTGCCTGTAATAGGTCTTATCCACCCATGTCAAGTATGTCTCGGTATGCACGTGTGAGCATATCATCTCACTGTGACACACAGTCAACAGGAGGCTCCAACACGGCTATATGCATGTCATATAAATTCCTGTGCGAGCGAAGCTCCAGCACGGCTCCATGCATATTCATGATATCTGAAAACCTTGTGCGAGAGAAACTCAAGCACGGTTTCATAGAAATCAATTAAAATCTGAGTACGAGCAGCGCTCCAGTACGACTTAAACTGATTATAAATTCAATTCAAATCCACGTAGGAGCATTGCTCCAGTACGGATAAGTATTAAAACTCAGTGAAAACCTCGTACGAGAAAAACTCCAGTACGGTAGTCATATAAAACAAATCTATAAAATAGTGCGAGCAAGGCTCCAGCACTCTGAGTATGAGTTAAAATATACAATCCAGTACGAGCAGTGCTCAAGCACGGTTACAACTCATATTACACTGATAGGTGGCTCAATTTTATCAAAACATGTTAAGTAAATATCAAATGGCACCAAACCTGTGCCTTTTCACTTAAAACATGTAAATAATAGCCAACCTATCCATAAATGGCTTGAATTAAAGTAATATCATCATGAAAACATTAAAATCATGAAATTCATGCAATTTCATAGCCTTACTACCCTTTTTGAAATTTTCCTAATTGGGCGCAAAATAGTCATTTTCCACTATTTCCATATTTTTCCGTAAGAATTATTATTCTGTTTTCGGGTAGCCTATTGAATTTAACGTAATGTAAATCCCCTCAAAATTACGTACAGCTGCCTCTAAGTGTTCATAAAATTCCCTTACCTAGAATCACGTGCGAGCTTATCCCGACTCGGCCGTACCAGGTCTCTCAGTCCAATTCGCTCGTCTACGGAGCTGCATATAACCACATATGGGTTCAGTTCAATATACAGATCAGTATTTCACTCTTACTGATCGAATCTAAAGCTCTAGGCCCGTTTTACTCTATTGGGCCCAATTGCACTTTAATGGGCCTCGAACCCCTTTTTCAGCCTGTTTCCACTTTTAAATCCCTTCTTCGGGTTTACTGGGCTCATTTGATTTATCAATAATCATCAGGCTTCGTTCCAAACTCAGTGGATAGCCCGGATACTGTTTACGATAATTACTTTGAAATTTCAAATAAAATTCCTTTTATGCAGAATTAATTCGTAATTTCCGTAAAATAGTCGAAACTCTGCATTAAAGGACTCATATTATCGTAATTAAAATGTACTTACCCAATATGGTGCGGGGTATGAAAATCAGAGCTAAATCGGCTCTGTTCAGGCTTTGTAGTGATACTACACAATTATTTAAATCCGGGTTATTTTCCAATAAAATAATATTAAATTGAATTCTCGGGATTCATCCGTAGGTCAATCCCGACCCTCGGTCACTTACCCAAATTTTTGAGTCATCCTCGGGTACACTTTCTTCCTTTTTCCCCCTTTTTTGCCTTTTCTTTTTTTCTTTTTCTTTTCCTTTTTTTTCTCCCTTCTCGGCTACAGTGCCGTTTTGGCCCGTTTGCCGTCGTCGAAGATTTCGGCCATCTCGCCGGCAGCCAGTGGGTTCAACAGAACCGTCTTGGCCAGGGGATCATTTTACGAGGTCGAATCGGAGCTAAGACGCCATCATTCGTCGGGACAGAGGCGATTTCTCCCCAGAACTTCCGTCGATCAATTCGCCGGGAATAGCTGTCGTCGGTTCGCATCACCGATACCACTGGAATCGTCTGGCGTTGCTCTATCTTCTACGACCGTTGGCTTGGCTCGTCAGACATCGGTGGCTGGTCGGGGGTGTTGGGTTGCAGACGGGTTCTCTGGGTGCGTTTTTCGGGTTTCTCTCTCCCCGAAATCAGATTTCCAATTTCCCTTTTTTTTAATTCATTTATTATTTATTAATTTATTTATTATTATTTTAATCAATAAAATATATTAAATAATCCAAATATCTCTTAAAAATCTAAAAAAAATATTTTTAAATTCATTTAATCAATAAATGAATTTATCGGTGTATTTTTGTCTTTCTCGGTATATTTTTCAATTCTTTTCGGGATAATTTTTCAAATTAAAAATCCCGATTAATTTCATATTAATCCCCATAAATTTCAATAAATTAATATCTAGATTAATCGGCCTCGAATTTAAATATTTTCCTCTGTATTGATCCAGATTTCACAAATTCCATATTTTAATGAAAATTACTTATCGATTTCATACCGAATTTTAATCTTTTGACCATTTTGAATCGACTTTCTTTCATCAATCCACAATCTTTTCCCTATTTTCAATTTTTCATTTTCAGTCAACTCGATTTAATTCCTTAGACAACTTGTTGCTTCTTTATTTTCTCGATTTATCCTTATTCGATTTTACGTACATTATTTCGTTTCATCCACATTTATCAAATCTGAATTAGCCATCTTATGAATCCATTAACATATAATAATGTCATACAATATGGAAATCATAAGGAATATCATACAAAAATTGCGGATCTCACAATCTCCCCCACTAAAAAAATTTGGTCCTCCAAATTAGAACCAAATCAATCGGTAAACAACTCCGGGTACTTCTCCTGTATCATGCTCTCTAGCTCCCAGGTAGCTTCCTCCGAAGTGTGATATTGCCACTGAACCTTCACCAGGGAGATCGTCTTGGATCGCAATACCTTCTCCTTCCTATCCAAAATCTGAACTAGTCTCTCAACATATGTCATACTGTCACTGAGCTCTAACGGCTCATAGTGAATCATGTGTGACGGATCTGGATGGTACTTCCAAAGCATAGAAACGTGGAAGACACTGTGTACACCTTCCAACTCTGGTGGCAATGCCAATCTATAGGCCTTATCTCCTACTCGCTCCAGAATCTCAAAGGGTCCAATAAAATGAGGGCTCAGTTTACCTTTCTTACCGAACCTCATGATACCCTTGGAAGGAGAAACTCTCAAAAACACCGACTCACCCTTTGCAAACTCTAGTGGTCTGCATCTCTTGTCAACATAACTCTTCTGTCGGCTCTGAGCTGTCTGCAATCTATCACATATCAATCTGACATCCTCAGTAGCTTGCTGTACCAAGTCAGGAGCAAATAACAGTCTGTCACCAATCTCTTCCCATCCAATAGGGGAACAGCATCTGCGACCATACAGTGCCTCATACGGTGCCATCCTGATACTCGAGTGATAACTGTTATTGTAGGCAAACTCGGTTAATGGCAAATGATCATCCCAGGAGCCTCCAAAATCCAGCACACACGCTCTCAACATATCCTCCAGAGTCTGTATAGTCCTCTTTGACTGACCATCTGTCTGAGGATGGAAAGTGGTGCTAAATTCAACTGGGTCCCCAACGCTTCCTGAAAATGTTCCCAAAAATGGGAAGTGAAGCGGGCATCCCTATCAGAAACAATGCTCACTGGAACGCCATGTAGCCTGACAATCTCTCGAACATATAAGTTCTCCAATGTACTCAGAGAATCCCTAGCTCTCATAGCTAAGAAATGGGCAGACTTCGTCAGTCTATCCACAATCACCTAGATGGCATCATGACCTCTGCGAGTCCTCAGTAATCCCATCACAAAATCCATGGTGACATGCTCCCACTTCCATGTCGGTATCGATAGAGGCTGTAATAATCTTGCAAGCTTCTGATGCTCTACCTTTACCTGCTGACAGACGAGACATCTCGCAACATACTCTGCTATGTCTCTCTTCACCCCAGACCACCAATAAACTCTCCGGAGATTCTGATACATCTTTGTACTCCCCGGATGTACTGTATACCTCGCTGAGTGAGCCTCTGATAAAATCATCCTTCGGATCTCAGGATCCTCAGGAACACATATCCTACCACGGAACCTCAGTAAACCATCAGTACTCAATGCAAAATCGATATCTGCACCTACCTGTACCTGCCTCATCAACTGAATACATCCCTGATCACTCTACTGAGCCTGTCAGATACGATCAATCAACTCCGGCTCCAATCTCAGGCTCGCAATGATCTCAACTCTGTCAATCTCAGGGGGTGCTATGTCCAAACTGAGGCTCGCGAACTGCTCTAACAAATCATGTTCCCGAACCATCATAAATGATACCAACCCTAGGCTCTTCCTGCTCAAAGCATCAGCAACTACATTAGCCTTTCCCGGGTGGTATAATATTTCATAATCATAATCTTTCAGGAGCTCGAGCCATCTCCTCTGTCTCATGTTCAGCTCCTTCTGCGAGAATAAATACTTCAGACTCCTATGGTCTGTAAAAATCTGAAATTGCTCACCATATAAGTAATGGCGCCATATCTTCAGTGCAAACACTATGGCCGCCAACTCCAAATCGTGGGTCAGATAGTTCCTCTCGTGATCTTTCAGCTGTCTAGATCCATAGGCAACTACCCTCACATCCTGCATCAATACATAGCCCAGTCCCTGATACGATGCATCTGTATATACTAAGAAACCTCCTGAGCTGGTAGGTATGGTGAGAACTGGAGCAGTGGTCAATCGACGCTTTAGCTCCTGAAAACTCCTCTCACAGGCATCATCCCACACAAACTCAACATCCTTCCGTGTGAAACGTGTCAACGGAGTAGCTAATCTGGAGAAACCCTCTACAAATCTCCTGTAGTATCCTGCCAAACCCAAAAAACTCCGAATCTCTGTGACTGTCTTGGGCCGCTCCCACTGAACAACTGCCTCTATCTTGGATGGGTCCACTGACACTCCATCCTTCGATACTGCATGGCCCAGAAAAGAAATCTGCTCCAACCAGAAGTCACACTTACTGAGTTTGGCATACAACTCTCTCTCTCTGAGGGTTTGTAACACTATCCTCAAGTGCTGCTTGTGGTCCTCCCTAGATCTGGAGTATACCAAAATATCATCAATAAACACAATCACAAATCGACCCAGGTATGGCTTGAACACATCGTTCATCAAAGCCATGAATGTTGCGGGGGCATTAGTCAACCCGAATGGCATAACCAAAAACTCATAATGACCATAACGGGTCCTAAATGTTATCTTGGGCACATCCTCTCTCTGTATCCTCAACTGATGATACCCAGACCTCAGATCAATCTTAGAAAAGACCTGTGCTCGCCAAAGCTGATCCAACAGATCATCAATGCGTGGAAGGGGATACTTGTTCTTAATGGTAGCCTTATTCAACAATCTGTAATCCATACACAATCGAAGGATGCCATCTTTCTTCCTCACAAACAAGATCGGAGCTCCCCAAGGTGATACACTCGGTCTCACAAACCCCTTCTCAAGCAAATCCTGTAACTGCTTCCTCAGCTCCTCCAACTCAATCGGAGTCATCCTATACGATGGTCTCGAAATCGGTTCTGTACCAGGTACTAAATCTATCCCAAACTCCATCTCTCTGGCTGGAGGTAATCCTGGTAAATTATCTGGAAAGACGTCAGGAAACTCCCTAACCACTGGAATATCTCTCAAATCTGATCGTACCTGGTCCGTATCAACCATATATGCAATGAATCCTTCAAAACATAAATCATAAAATCAGCAAAAATTTATTGCTCCATTTAAAATAACACTGATTTCATTACTTTTCAGGGAAATTTTACAACACATCTTTCGGGGGTATTAAACGTTAATGTCTTAGAAAAACAATTTAACATAACTTGATTAGCAGCCAACCAATCTATTCTTAGTATGACATTGAAGTCTCTCATATACATCACAATAAGGTCGACTGATATTTCTTTCTCCCCGACTTTTAACTTACAGTCCCTGACTACATACTCTACTAACTGACTTGTGTTTATGGGGGTAAGTATTAACAATTTACTACTCAGAGGAATAGACTTTACATACTTAGATAATTTACATGCAAATGAAGGCGATACGAATGAATGTGTGGCACCAGGATCAATCAAAACATATGCTTCTAAATCAAAGATTAGGATGGTACCTTTCACCACATCAGACGATTAACCTGCCGTATCCTGGTCCAAAGCTTGAACTCGCCATGTACCCATCACTTGCTTCCCTTTCTCTTCGGCAGTAGATCTCCTCCTCTGAGCAGGAACCTGAACTGGAGCTCTCTCCGATTCCTTGCCCTTCTGTGGGGCAGTGTCTAGTCTCTCTGGGCAATCTCTCATCACATGCCCTGGCCTTCCACATCGATAACATACAACAGTAGTAGCTATAGGCATTGGACAAGGTCTGGTATCATGATATCTGCCACATTGCCTACATCGATCAGTAGTAGGGCGTGGTCCTCCAATGACAATGCCTCTAGCTGGTGGTAAAGCCGGATGAACAGGGGGTCTATCTGTCCTCTCCTGAACCTCTTCAATCTTCGGCCTCTTATTAGAGAGCTGTACACCTCTCCTGAAAAATCTATCTCTCTCGGGTCTCTTCCGGTCTCTATCTCGACTCCAACTAAACTTTCCTGTCTCGAAGACGTTTCTCTCATAATCCTGCTCACACAGCTGAGCTCTATGTACTGCCTCCTCATAAGTCGAAACATCAAAGGGAGCTAACCGAGATCTGATGGCTGGTCTCATTCCATCTATAAACTTCTGGACCTTCCGATCCTCACTGCTCATCGTCTCCAAATCATATCTCCCCAAAGAGATGAATCGAGTCTCATACTCATCAATAGACTGTTTCCCCTGAACCAAACTCAAAAACTCCATCCTCAACTTCCGCTGTGCAGTAACGGGAACATACTGCCTCCTAAAGGCATCCAAAAATATCTCCCATGTGACCTCAGCATGTCGAGCTCTCAATATCAGCTCGGTAGATCTCCACTAATGCTCTGTTGCTCCCTGAAATATAAATACGGCAAAAGCAACCCTCTCAATAGTAGTGCACCTGAAAAGCCTATATAGCTTCTCCATCTGATACACCCAATCCTTAGCTACTACTAGGTCCTTCCTCCCATGGAAGACTGGAGGTCTAAACTTCTGAAAATGTCTAAATCGATCCAGGTCACACTCATATCCAACATCCTGAGCTGGCTGGGGTCTCACTGCCTCTGCAGCCTGAGCCTGAACCTCGGGTAACTCTGTGGCCTGTGCCGGCATCTCGAGATCAGGTGCTACTTGTCCCACCGGATCTCACCTATCTCTAGCCCCGAGCGCTACCTGCTCCGCTACAATCTCAGCCAGGCTCTCAATACTCCGCTCAAGTCTAGCGAAGCGTGCCTCAGTCTTATCTGGTCTCACGGCAGTACCCTCAGGTACCTGACCAGTCTGTATACCATAATCACAGCCTCTAGGCCTGCCCCTACGACTTCTAGCACGTGTACTAGCCCCTCTACCACAGCGGGTGACCGGCATAATGTAAATCCTGTATTCCAAATTCATTTATTAATTTAATTCTCATCTAGTATACACTTTGACATCTCATACAACATAATACTAAGGGGATGTAATTTTCCTTAACGATCATTATCGATTCTTATCCGACCAACTCTAACTCATAATTGCTTACTTATCGATACTGATTCACGTCTGGCCAACCTCTGCTCTGATACCACTTTTACTGTCACGACCAAATACTTACAAAAATCAGTACAAATTTTTCGCTTTTGAAAAATCTTTCTTACCTCCTCGTGACATATTCCTCTAAACAGGTCGGGCTGTGAATCAATATCGATATACCCTTTTTAACCATTAAAATATCACACGTAATATATATATATGTATAATTACATCAATCATATTATAATAGAGTGGTCGGTATGTTTTATACATCATATGATTCTATATGTACATCCCCAAATATTCTTTCATATACAATACTGTGCTGTAAGCATACTGATACAAAATTTCATATATGGTGTATACCTGACAGTCGATGGAAAACACAGATATCAGTTATGCCGTCTACTCTCTACACCCGCTATCTCTAGGGTGAAAACAATAAAAGTGGGTGGAAAATGAAAGGGTGAGCTCCACATGCTCAGTAAGGCAATAATACAAACGGATAGATAGCTATACTATCTACATGCTGATAAGAAATCAGGATATATGTGAGCATGAGGTAAAAACAATGATATGCCATATATATAATATCATCTGTTCTAAAACAGGAAATCGTCATATTAAAAACATGGACTAATTCTCATGTGAAAACATCTCATGCTCAATGAATCAACACATTATAAAATACCCCATCTAGGTCAAAATATGATACACTCACAAATCAAAATTCGTTTCAACAAAATTCTTTATTTTCAAATCTCTGTTATAAAATCACTATTCTCACAGGGTTACAAATCAATGAAAGTTTCATAAAATCCCTCCATGGGAATAATCAAATCTCAATTGAAATCATAAGAAAATCAGGGCCTGACCCCTCCCTCGAGTCTACCCTGGTCTATCAAGAACAATAGTTATATCATGTGAGACATGTAAGCGACTATATCGGTAATATCCAAGACTATGGTCATAACCTCGTGATCTCTGGCACACGGATCCTAGTGTGCAGGGTATCACACCTGAAACGGGAGGTGGGTCATCCTACCCGCCAGAATAGCATAATATCAGGATTGCGAGGGCAAGACTTGCTGTCTCGTGGCTAATGCCACTCCACTCCAACAATCCCCACGGTACAGCGTACTCCACGTGACATACATGGTACATCATACTCCGTGAACCCAAGCTCAATCAGGGGTGCCTGTAATAGGTCTTATCCACCCATGTCAAGTATGTCTCAGTATGTACGTGTGAGCATATCATCTCACTATGACACACAGTCAACAGAAGGCTCCAACATGGCTATATGCATGTCATATAAATTTTTGTGCGAGCGAAGCTCCAGCACGGCTCCATGCATATTCATGATATCTAAAAACCTCGTGCGAGCGAAACTCTAGCACGGTTTCATAGAAATCAATCAAAATCTGCGTACGAGCAGCGCTCTAGTATGACTTAAACTGATTATAAATTCAATTCAAATCCACGTACGAGTATTGCTCCAGTACGGATAAGTATTAAAACTCAGTGAAAACCTCATACGAGAAAAACTCCAATACGGTAGTCATATAAAACAAATCTGTAAAATAGTGCAAGCAAGGCTCCAGCACTCTGAGTATGAGTTAAAATATACAATCCAATGCGAGCAGTGCTCAAGCATGGTTACAACTCATATAACACTGATAGGTGGCTCAATTTTATCAAAACATGTTAAGTAAATATCAAATGGTACCTAACCTGTGCCTTTTCACTTAAAACATGTAAATAATAGCTAACCTATCCATAAATTGCTTGAATTAAAGCAATATCATCATGAAAACATTAAAATCATGAAATTCATGCAATTTCATAGCCTTACTACCCTTTTTGAAATTTTCCTAACTGGGGGCAAAATAGTTATTTTCCACTATTTCCATATTTTTTCGTAAAAATTATTATTCTGTTTTCGGGTAGCCTATTGAATTTAACATAATGTAAATCCCCTCAAAATTACGTACAGCTACCTCTAAGTGTTCATAAAATTCCCTTACCTAGAATCACGCGCGAGCTTATCCCGACTCGACCGTACCAGGTCTCTCAGTCCAATTCGCTCGTCTACGGAGCTGCATATAACCACATATGGGTTCAGTTCAATATATAGATCAGTATTTCACTCTTACTGATCGAATCTAAAGCTCTGGGCCTGTTTTACTCTATTGGGCCCAATTGCACTTTAATGGGCCTCGAACCCCTTTTTCAGCCCGTTTCCACTTTTAAATCCCTTCTTTAGGTTTACTGGGCTCAATTGATTTATCAATAATCATCGGGCATCATTCCAAACTCAGTGGATAGCCCGGATACTGTTTACGATAATTACTTTGAAATTTCAAATAAAATTCCTTTTATGCAGAATTAATTCGTAATTTTCGTAAAATAATCGAAACTCTACATTAAAGGACTCATATTATCGTAATTAAAATGTACTTACCCAATATGGTACGGGGTACAAAAATCGAAGCTAAATCGGCTCTCGTTCGGGCTCTGTAGTGACACTACACAATTATTTAAATCCGAGTCATTTTCCAATAAAATAATATTAAATTGAATTCCCGGGATTCATCCATAGGTCAATCCCGACCCTCGGTCACTTACCCAAATTTTTGAATCGTCCCCAGGTACACTTTCTTCCTTTTTTTTCCTTTTTTTCCTTTTCTTTTTTTTTCTTTTTCTTTTCCTCTTTTTTTCTCCCTTCTTGGCTACGGTGCCGTTTTGGCCCGTTTGCCGTCGCCGGAGATTTCGGCCATCTTGCCGGTAGCCAGTGGGTTCAACAGAACCGTCACGGCCAGGGGATCATTTACGGGGTCAAATCAGAGCTAAGACGCCGCCGTTCGTCGGGATAGAGGCGATTTCTCCCCGGAACTTCCGTCAGTCGATTCACCGGGAATAGCTGCCGTCGACGCACGTCACCGGTTCCACTGGAATCGCCAGGCGTTGCTCTATCTTCTCCGACCGTTGGCTTGGCTCGTCGGACTCCGATGGCTGGTCGGGGGTGTTAGGTTGCAGACGGGTTCTCTGGGTGCGTTTTTCAGGTTTCTCTCTCCCCGAAATCAGATTTCCAATTTCCCTTTTTTTTAAATTCATTTATTATTTATTAATTTATTTATTATTATTTTAATCAATAAAATATATTAAATAATCCAAATATCTCTTAAAAAATCTAAAAAAATATTTTTAAATTCATTTAATCAATAAATGAATTTATCAGTGTATTTTTATCTTTCTCGGTATATTTTTTAATTATTTTCGGGATAATTTTTCGAATTAAAAATCTCGATTAATTCCATATTAATCCCCGTAAATTTCAATAAATTAATATCTAGATCAATTGGCTTCGAATTTAAATATTTTCCTCTGTATTGATCCAGATTTCACAAATTCCATATTTTAACGAAAATTACTTATCGATTTCATACTGAATTTTGATCTTTTGACCATTTTACCCTTGTACGTGTCCGGGACCAAATTGAATCGACTTTCTTTAATCAATCCACAATCTTTTCCCTATTTTCAATTTTTCATTTTTAGTCAACTCGATTTAATTCCTTAGACAACTTATTGCTTCTTTATTTTCTCGATTTATCCTTATTCGATTTTACGTACATTATTTTGTTTCATCCACATTTATCAAATCTAAATTAACCATCTTATGAATCCATTAACATATAATAATGTCATACAATATGGAAATCATAAGGAATATCATACAAAAATTACGTATCTCACACTAGCAGATGTACATTCAGTATTTTTCGTTGATAGTTTTGATGTCTTGACATAGGATACATTTGAAGTAAGCAGAATGGATGAGCTGGAAGTGGTGATTAGTAAAAGCTTGATGCAAAACGAGGCTGAATTGTAGCTAAGTCCTGAAGTTGAAGAAATGATCATGGCCATGCAGTCATTGCAGCCCAGGTATGATGTTAAAAGATTGGAACTACCACTTTCTCACACGAAGCTACTACCTTCTATTGTGCAGACACTGATTCTGGAATTGAAGTCTTTACCTGACCACTTGAAGTATGCTTACCTGGGAAATGATAAGACACTTCCAATCATTATTGTGAAGAACTTGATAGTAGTACAAGAAGAAAAGTTGACCAGGGTGCTTCGTGATCATAGAACAACCATAGGATGGACCATAGCTGACATTAAGGGAATTAGTCCATCCATGTGTATGCATAGAATTCTCTTGGAAGAGGGATCTAAGCCAAGCCAAGAGCCCCAAAGAAGATTTAATCCCCAGATGATGGAAGTAGTCAAGACAGAGATTCTGAAGTTGTTGGATACAGGTGTAATCTTTCCAATTTCAGATAGTAAATAGGTGAGTCCGATCCATGTTGTGCCAAAAAAGACTGGGACACAGTTGTGAGAAATCA
The DNA here is from genome assembly GCA_033439115.1 of Firmiana major. Classification (NCBI taxonomy): domain Eukaryota; kingdom Viridiplantae; phylum Streptophyta; class Magnoliopsida; order Malvales; family Malvaceae; genus Firmiana; species Firmiana major. Next base: position 36,864,427 of record CM065898.1, read on the forward strand.
AAATAATGAGCTTGTTCCAACGAGAGTGCAAAATGGGTGGAGAGTGTGTATAGATTATCGCAAGCTGAATTTGGCAACTAGAAATGATCACTTTCTGTCACACCCTACTTCGGGTGCCTTTCTTCCATACATATACCTCATACGGTTGGGCTATGAGCAGATGCAACTATTAACTCCTTACATTTATAGCGAAAATATTATAAATTTTAATTCACACACACCCAGGCATGTGTGTAGATATACAAAATCGATTGTATAAATATAATATCATTATATTACATCCCTATACAATTTTTCTCATTGTCAATGTATGACTGTGCGATACAAAATGATAGATACAAAATGATTATGTGTATACATATCTTATACCTTAGCAAATGGTAGGAGCTGACCAACACAAAAGATCTGGAGACCGCCGCACTACTCTTCTTCTCAGTATCTGGAGGGGGAAAATAGTAGGATGAGCAATCCACAGCTTAGTAAAGAAAAGGATGCTACCAGGTAGATATTGTACTATCTACATAGCCCATGCATGATAAATAAAACAAAATTCATTATAAATGAAGATTATCATAGAAAAAGCGTTTAAACACTTTTCTCTCATAGGCATTTTCATAAAACCAATGCTAAATAATATATTTAAGAAACGTAACATAAACATAGTGCTATCACAGCATAAGCATTCAAATTGGGATATTTATCAAATCACAACGTCTCTTTTCTTTTTACAAAATTATTTCTTTTCATCAACTTTCTTCCTTTTCTGAGCTTCTTAAATTTTCTCTTATCTCTGAGACAGGTATGGAATTCTAGGCAAACAAATATCCATGACATATGGTCATAGTCAGTGATCCCAGGCCTCACTGATCAGGTGTGTACAAGGCATCACTTGCCTGAAGGGGGATGGGTCAGTCCTACCCTTCGGCTCATCTCAATCAACATCATCATCTTCCTCATCATATCACATATACTCATGGTACAATGTACGCCATGTGTCATCTACGCGATACTCGTACCCATGTGCACCTAGCACAGTACATAGTATTCCACGGACAACTACACGGTTCAACGTACGCCCATGGACCCAATCCATCCACCCTACACCGATGGACTTATCATCCTTAACCATGTCTCATATATCGGGCGAGCAGAATCAGCGTGATACACAGTCATCGCAAGGTTCCAACGCAGTATCTCTCAGTGTGAGCGACTGCTTCTAGCACTATATCATCTCAAAAATTGTATGCGAGCTAGGCTCCAATACATCATCTTCATCATAAAACCATAAAAACTTATGCAAGCTAAACTCCAGTACGGTTTATCAAAACATGAAAACATATGCGAGTAAAAATTCCAGCATATTTAAATCATTCAAAGCAGGTGTGAGCTAAGGCTCCAACACCAATCCACATTTCAAATCTGATAGGCGGCTATTTTTCTCTCTTAAAACTCAAATCGTGTTTATTAACATAGCATGTCGTTCCATGCTAAACATGTAAAACTAGTCAGCCTATCTATTATCATTTCTTAGTCACAAAAACAACGTATAGTTGTAAAAACATTAAAACCATACATGTCAGGCTATTTTCCTTACCACATCCCATTTTCACAATTTGTACCATAATACATTTCAATTCACTTATGGTTCAATAGCTAAGTATAACATTTCTAGCGTCATAACTACTAAAATAGCAGTAAAATACATACGAATATCTCTATCACTAACATACAGTCCCTTACCTCAAATCACGCTTGTATTCTCCTTCATCCGGGTTAATTGTGTTCTGACGTATTCCGATCTACACGTGAAAATCATTAAGTTATTTTCCTTTTTCTTCTCTTAAACATTCACATTGTCATTTACCCTTCAATTCATGTTTCTTAAGCCTTATATCATATCCCACCTTGATAATATCTCTATATAAATCATTTAAAATCATTCACTCAACACCACTCATATCATAGCATTCTAAGATCATCATAATGGCAAACTCAATCTATCTCTTTTCTAGGTACATTTCAAATTAAGTGAGTTCTACACCTCTTAGCCATTTTCTACTATCACAATATACATACATCCACTCTTAAAATCACCTAAAACATCATGCTTAGAGTTGAGAGCCTTGAGGACTTACCCAACTTAGCTTTTTCCTTGGTCAAACTTATGGTGGTCTATTCTCCTCCTCTTGATCAAACCAAAGTATGATTTTTAGATATGTTGTTCTCCTTACTTTAAGGAACAACTTTCCCTTCTTGAACTTCTTCCAATTCTGACTGGAATATAGTGATATCTAGAGTGAGAAAGTTTGGTTCTTTAAGGGGAATAGATAGGTACGGGTTTGGTAGGAAGAAAATCTGGTTTTTCAGCTCAATCTCGTGCTCTTTTCATAGATGCAAAGACATGAGATCGATCTGGTCCCTTGTGGAGATCGATCTCTGCATGGTTTTGGTAGTCCTTTTCACCTAACGTAACTACTACCAGATTGATCTGCTCTTTATGATGAGATCGATATGTTTATGAATGGGAGATTGATCTGTTGCTTAAAAGAGATCGATCTCTTCCAAGCCGAGACTTAAGGAGATCGATCTGCCTTCCCATGAGATCAATTTATCTTGTTCAACTGAACTAATTCCTGACATTTTGTGAGAGGCGATCGATCTCTCCTTCATGGGAGATCGATCTGCTCCTCCCCTGTACCCATATTACTGCAGTTTTCTGCAGATTTTCACTTTGTAATTCATCCTTAATTGCCTGATACCTCATTTTACATTCTGTACACAACCAACGTATGATAGTATCCATTCTGTATAGTTCGTAGGAAATCAAACTTGTGCACACACTTGAAATCATGGATTATACATTAGATTCATCATCCTTACATCCTTTTTGTCATTTATACACATGTAACCATGTACATTTACATCATAGCTTCATAAAAAGACTTCTAAAACTACAGGCATTACACTTCTCCCCTCCTTAGAGAATTTGGTCCTCCAAATTGAATCAAGTTCATTCCTCAAAAAGTTGGGGATACTTCTCCTTCATCAGGTCTTCTAACTCCCAGGTGGCTTCCTCCGATGTATGATGTTACCATAGGACCCTAACCAATGAGATTGACTTGTTTCGCAACACCTTCTCTTTTCTATCCAATATTTGGATCGATTTCTCTATATATGACATATTCTCCTTGAGTTCTAAAGGCTCATAGCTAATTACATGTGCTATATCCGAATGGTACTTCCTGAGCATGGAAACATGGAAGACATTGTGGACCTCTGCTAGCTCAGGTGGTAAAGCTAGCCTATATACTCTATCACCCACTCTATCCAAAATCTCAAAAGTCCAATATAACGAGGACTTAGTTTTCTTTTCTTCTTGAACCTCGTTATTCCTTTAAAAGGAGATACTTTCAAAAATACAGACTCACCCATAGCGAACTCAAGTGGTCTTCGTTTTCTATCAACATAGCTCTTTTGTCGACTTTGAGCTGTTCACAACCTCTCACATATTATCCAAACATCCTCTGAGGTTTGTCTAACCAAATCAGGAGCGAGCAACTGTCTATCACCAACCTCTTCCCAACTAATAGGCGATCAGCATCTATGATGATATAGTGCATCATAAGGGGCCATACCAATACTTGAGTGATGACTGTTCTTGTAGGCGAACTAAATCAGTGGCAAGTGATCATCCCATGAGCCTCTAAAATCCAGTACACACACTCTCAACATATCCTCCAAGGTCTATATAGTCCTCTCTAACTGACCATTTGTCTGAGGATGGAAAACGATGCTAAAACTGAATTGGGTCCCCATCGCTTCCTAAAAATGTCCCCAAAAGTGGGAAGTGAAGCGGGCATCCCTATCAGAAACAACACTCACTGGGACTCCATGCAATCTCACTATTTCCTGTACATACAAGTTCGTCAACGCACTCAAGGTATCTGTAGATCTCATGGCTAAGAAGTGTGACGATTTCGTTAACCGATCCATTATAATCCAAATAGCATCGTGGGTTTTACGCGTCCTTGGTAACCCCATCACAAAATCCATGGTGACGTGCTCCCACTTCCATGTCGATATCGATAGAGGTCGCAATAATCCTCTAGGTTTCTGATGCTCTACCTTAACCTGCTGGCAAATAAGACACCTATCTACATACTTAGTTACATCTCTTTTCATTCCAAACCACCAATATACCTTCCGAAGATTTTGATACATTTTACTGCTCCCCAGATGTACTGTGTATCTCGATGAGTGAACCTCTGATAAAATCAACTTCCTAAGCTCTGGATCATTAGGGAGACATATTCTATTCTCGGACCTTAGTATTCCATCTGAACTCAATATAAAATCAATGCCCTCACCTTTCTGAATTTGGCTAATTACATTAATACACCATTAATCATTTTGTTGAGCTCATCGGATCCTCTCAATCAACTCCGGTTCTAATCTCAAGCTGGCTATAATCCCATAACTGCCAATCTCAGGTGGGGTCACATCCAATCTAAGGTTCATGAATTGTTCCAACAACTCGTGCTCCCTGACCATCATATATGATACCAACCCGAGACTCTTTCTACTCAACTCATCGGCAGCCACATTCGCCTTCCTTGGGTGGTACAAAATCTCACAATCATAGTCTTTGAGGAGTTCTAACCACCTTCTCTATCTCATGTTTAACTCCTTCTGTGAGAACAGATACTTAAGACTCTGGTGATCCGTAAAGATCTAAAATCTTTCACCATACAAGTAGTGACGTCATATCTTTAATACAAATACTACGACTACCAACTCTAAATCATGAGTAGGGTAGTTCTTCTCATGATCTTTCAACTGTTTGGATCCATAAGCAACCACCCTTCCATTCTGCATCAAAACACAGCCCAGCCCTTGGTGGGAAGCATCTGTGTAAACAGAATAGTTCCCTGAGCTGTTAGGAATGGTGAGAACTGGCACGATGGTTAATCTATGCTTAAGTTCTTGAAAACTCCTCTCACACGCTTCATCCCATGTAAACTCCACATTCTTCCTCGTAAGATGTGTTAACGGAGCAGCCAATCTAGGGAAACCCTCTATAAATCTCCTATAGTATCCTACCAAACCCATAAATCTTTTGATCTCTGTGACTGTCTTAGGCTGTTCCCACTAAACAATAGCCTCAATCTTGGATGGATCTACTAACACCCCAACCTTCGATACATTATGGCCTAGAAAAGAAATCTGCTTTAACCAAAAGTCACATTTATTCAGCTTGGCATACAACTTTCTCTCTCGGAGGGTTTGCAAAACAATCCTCAAGTGCTGCTAATGGTCTTTCCTGGATCTGGAATAAACCAATATATCATCAATAAATACTATCACTAGGAATTCGTAATGACCATAGCGGGTACAAAAAGTTATCTTGGGCACATCTTCCTTTTGAATCTTCAGTTGATGGTACCCAGACCTCAAATCTATCTTGAAAAAGATTTGTACTCGCTGAAGTTGATCCAATAGATCATCGATGCGCGGCAAGGGATACTTATTCTTGATGGTAGCCTTGTTCAACATCCAATAATCGATACACAACTTGAGGCTCCCATCTCTCTTCTTCATAAACAATACTGAGGCTCCCCATGGTGAGACGTTCGGTCTTATAAACCCCTTGTCTAGCATATCTTGCAGCTGCTTCCTTAATTCCTCTAGTTCAACTGGAGCCATCCTATATGGTGACTTAGATATTGACTTTATTCCAGGTGTCAAGTCTATACCAAATTTCATTTCTATATCCGGTGGCAATCCTGGTAGGTCGTCTGGAAAGACATTAGGAAATTCTCTAACCATTGGAATGTAATCCATATTCGGATGTGTTTTGTGCAAGTCCACCACATAAGTAATAAAACCATCAAAACAATATTCATGTCATTTATGTGTCAATGCACTTTAATTGCTACAAAATCAGGATTTCATTTCTCCTTGTAAAATTTTACAACAGATTTCTCGGGTAAAGAAAATGTAACAGCCCTAGAGTGACAATCTAAGATAGCATGATTGGTAGCTAACCAATCCATTACCAAGATTACATCAAAGTCATACATATTCAACAAAATCATATTAGTTGTTGTGCACTTATCTCCTACCCTCTCTTTACAATATTTGTATACTTGTTCGGCTAATTGACTAACTCTCATTGGAGTACTTATTAATAAAGTCTCATTTAGGTATGTAAGTTTTACAAAACTTGTCAACTTTGATGCACATGCAGGCGATATGAAGGAATACGTAGCACCAGAATCAAATAAAGCTATAGCTTCCAAATTGAAAATCAGAATTATACCTTTTATTACCTCAGAAGAGGTATCTGTTGATGCCTGGTCTATCGCATATACCCTGCCTTGTCCCACAACTTGCTTTCCTTTCTCTTCAGTCGTGGCTCTCTTCCTTTCAGGAGGTGTAACTGTAAGAACTTTCTCTGGCTCCTTGCCCTTCTGTGGGGCTACCTCATCTGCTTCTGGACAATCTCTTACATAGTGGCCAAGCCTACCACATCTAAAACAATGTGTACTCTAAAAATGACAAGGCCTACTACCATGATATCGGCCACATACTCTGTACTAATCAGTAGTCGGTCTGGGTCCACCAATCACTATACCCCTGGCTAGGGTTAGAGTCAAATGTATATAAGGTCTAGCAATCTTCTTCTGTGACTCATCTGCCTCTCTCCAACGTTTACCAGTACCTTTCTATCCAAACCTAGCCTAATTTCTTCGGACCCTTGTCCTTACCCCAACTTAGCTCTGAAATATACAGGTCATAGTCCTGCTCACACAACTGGGCCCGTCATACAGTTGCTCTGTATGTAGCAACATTAAACGGGACCAATTTAGCTATAATCGAAGGCCTTAGCCCATCAACGAATCTGCGGACCCTAATAGCTTTACTTTTGATAGAGTCCGGATCATACCGACTCAAAGACGTGAATTTATGACTCGTACTCGTCCACTGATCAGTTCCCTTGAGTCAGATTTAAAAATTTCATTTGTAGCCTACGCTGAGCAGTATCAGGGATATACTGCTCTCTAAAAGCACCTAAAAACATATCCCATATGATGGTTACACCCTAAGTCCTCAACATAGGTCGAGTGGACTTCCACCAGTGCTCTGCTTCGCCTCTTAATTCAAAGGTCGCAAGCGCTACTCTTTCTGTAGTCGAACATCTACAAAAATCAAACAGCTTTTCCATCTGACTTATCCAATCCTCAGCCATTGTTGAATCTTTTACCCCACTAAAAGAAAGAGGCTTAAAGTTCATAAAATGCTTCAATCTCTCCATATCATAGTCATAACCATACCCCAAATCATCATAATCATACTCCTGTGGAGCCATTAAAGGAGGAACTGGCCGAATAGGGGGACCTCATGGTCGATCAGGTTCAAGTGGAGCAGGTGCAGCATTCTTAGGTTTAGGTGCAGCTGCAGGAGGAATCGGTGCAGCCTGTCCTGCTATACCGGGTATACCCTCTAATCGAGACATGATCTGACCCATCATGATCATCATCATACGCATGTTTTCCTCTAATCTAGCTATCCGAGGATCGAGAGTCTCTATCTGATCATAAGGTTCGTGACTAGAGGACGATCTACTTTGCCTCTCAGTCCTATCGTTCCACCCCTGAGCTCGTGAGCTCCCTCCCCTATTACGGTGTCTCTCAGGCATAATTCACAAGCCTATTGATTTTCCTACATTTATAACAAACTCTTACTTCACTACCAGCTCCATATACACATTTGTTGTAAGACCCGATTTTATCATAAGGGCAAAAAGTGAATAAATAGAAATTTTCGAGTGCATTTAAAAATGCAAAAGGATTGAAAAGGTATTCCCGAACACGTGCAAGGGTAAAACGATCAAAAGATCGAAAGCCGGTATAAATTCGAGAAGAAAATTTAATTAAAAATAGGGATTTGAGATATCTTGATCAATAACGAAGAAATAATTAAATTTCGGATTTAATTGATCAAGATATGAAATTATTGGAATAAACCGAAATTTTCGTATCGAAAAATAATCTCGAAAATAATCGAAAATTATACCGAAAAGATGAAATAATATCGATAAATTCATTTAGTGATTAAATGAATAAAATATAAATTTTTTTAGATATTTTGAGATTTTAATATTATTTTAATGATTAAAATAATATTTAAAATAAAATAAATAAATAAAAAAAATAAATAAAACAAAATTGAAATCGCGCGTTGCGATTTCGGAAGCAAAAATCGAGCCTGACTTCTGCATCACGATCGGCGATCGGCGGAGGCCAGGTGAGGTCGGCGAAGGGTAGCCCAACGAGAGTCGAGCCACCACCGGCCTAACACACCCACGAACAGCGACAAACGACGACAGAGGGAGAGAAATCGAGGCAACCGAGAAAGGAAAGGAGTTTCCCGGTGATCGGCGCCAATTCGGGCCCGGCCACCACCACCCGAAGGTAGCCCACGCCAAGGCCGGCCGATCAGCGACTGAATCAGTCGGTGGGACGGTGGCTAACACCGAAAAACAGCAAGAAATAGAAATGGGTACCGAAGTCGAGGGAGAAGGGTCGGACCGACCACTTTTCGGCGACCTTTTGGCGGAACCAACCCTAGATCCGAGATGCGGACGACCCAGTGGAGCCACTGGCGATAAAAATTGGCGGAGAACCGACCAGCAAGGTACTGAACCGGTCGAACCGAAGTGAACCGACGGTCTGAACCGGGTTGAACCGAATCGGACTGAACCAATTCAGCTAAAAAGAAAAGGAAAAACAGGAAGAAAAAGGGAAAAAGAAAAGGAGGAAAATTAGAAAAAATTCCAGTGATGCAATCGAGCTTCGGGTAAGTCGGTAAGCGGTCGAATTGACCGATTTAATTTTTGAAATATTCAATTGATAAATAATCGACAGAAAGTTTACCCGAAAATATATCTAATTGTGTAGCTCGACAATTGGCATCCACCGAGAGCTTGAGACAGCCTCGATTTGTGTACGATCATGGAATAACGGGTAAGTAACCCTTATTTACGACAATTTTATATCGTTATGCGTGATTGATATTTAACGCATAAATTACGGATTTAATTTTTGCATAAATGAATTAAATTCTGGAAAATTGGATAAATTGTCGTAGATACTAAATTGAGATATCCGAGAATTTAGAACGAGGCTAAATAAATACTGATAGGCCCAATGAGCCCAATAGGCCTCGATAAAGTGTGGTAAATGGGCTTAAGGCCGATTAAGGCCCATTATGGTATAATCGGGCCCAATACGGGCAAACGGGCCCAATGATTTAAATTAAGCCTAGAAAATTATGAAATACAATTAAATTGTATTGTATTTGACCTGATGTATATGTATCCGTAATTCTGGAGATTGGATTGGGAGCAAATCGAACTGCGTGACGAGTCATCAGTGGAAAGGTCAGACTGTACAGAAAAATGAGGTAAGGGTATTGTGTGAGTAGCTAGAGGTAGCTACACGTATTTTAATAGCTTTTTCTGTACACTGAATATGTATGTATACATTGATATTGTATAACGATCCTAAAAATGGTTTGAATGATTTTAAGGATCGAAATAGGTGAAAAGACTATTTTACCCCTATTGAGGGAAGTTCACCTAAGGATGGTGAAAGCATGACATGCATGAAATGCATGACTTAAGGAATTTTTCAAGTTAAAGAATTTTATTGATTGTAATCAAAGCAAATTGATAGATTGGCCAGCAACTGCATAAATTTCACAAGATAACACTACATAGGTGTTATTCATATTTAAATGGAATTTCTTTGGAAAACAGGCCAACTATCAAGTTTATATGGAAACAGATAGTGCCAACACGTAGTTCACACTATATCTGCATTTGTGAATGTGCATAAATGTGCTGGAGCAGTTGCTAGCACCGACTTGTGTGACATCATATGCATGAAATGTGCTAGAGTGTGGTGCTCGCACTGATTTTTATTATTGTGAAACGAGAGCTACTGGAGCCTAGCTCGCACTCTGTTTTGACATGTTTTGACATGTTTTGATTTGTTTTGACGATATATGCATAAAAAGGTGCTGGAGCGATTGCTCGCACTAGTTTTACTGAATTTGATATGCATGAGAGATGCTGGAGCTTAGCTCGCATCCAGTTTTGATATGAACTATGCATCAAAGCCGTGCTAGAGTGTAACTCGCACGAGATTTGATTTAATTATGCATAAAGCCATGCTGGAGTGTAACTCGCACGAGATTTGATTTACTTGAGCATTCATTTGTGCTGGAGCTTGCTCGCACAAAGTTTTATATGGTTTTTATAATTCATTTGAATGTTGTACTGGAGTTTTTCTCGTACGAGGTTTTCACTGAGTTTCTATACATATTCGTACTAGAGCATTGCTCGTACGTGGATTTTACTTGAATTTATAATCAGTTTAAGTCATACTGGAGCGCTGCTCGTACGCAGATTTTACTGATTTTTTTGAAACCGTGCTAGAGCTTCGCTCGCACGAGATTTTTTGATATCATGAATATGCATAGAGCCGTGCTAGAGCTTTGCTCGCACAGGGATTTATATGACATGCATATAGCCGTGTTGGAGCCTCCTGTAAACTGTGTGTCACAGTGAGATGATATGCTCACATGTGCATTCTGAGACAGAGATGATTTGGGTGGATAAGACCTATTGCAGGCACCCCTGATTGAGCTTGGGTTCACGGAATACGTTATACCGTGTATGTCACGTGGAGTACGCTGTACCATGGGGATTGTTGGAGTGGAGTGGCATTAGCCACGAGGCAGCAAGCCTTGCCCTCGCAATCCTGGTGTTATGCTGTTCTGTTATGTTGTTCTGGCGGGTAGGACGACCCACCTCCCGTTTCAGGTGTGATATCTCGCACACTAGGTACCGTGTTGCCAGGGATCACTAGGATATGGCCATAGTCCTCGATGTTACTGATATAATCAGCTATTTGTCTCACATGATATAACTTGTAGTCTGTTAGACCAGGGTAGACCCGAAGGAGGGGTCAGGCCCCCGATTTGACGATTTTATGATTTCGTGATTTTATGATATGTGACCCTGAAAGAAGGGTGGTTTTATAATCGAAGTTTTATAATGAATTTTAACGAATTGTTTTATGAGTTTGAAATGGAATTATGAGATTGTTTTATGAGTTGATTGACCCGGAAGGGTTAGTTTTACTGCAGTTTTAATGAATTGATTTAAATGCAGTAGCATGATGATGTTTTCCATGCTTTCATTTGAAATCCATGATTTATCTTACATGACATGAAAGACTGCATGATCTTGATTAAATTCATGCTTATTATGATTTAATTATGTCATATAAAATGCTTTGATGCATAAGTAGTATGATTTATATATGCACGAAAAGTTTTATAAACTAAGTCATTGATGGTTGCATGAGTTTGTGTTTGATGATTTTAATGAAATGAAACGGATTTAAGGGCATGGCATTATGAGCATGTAGATAGTGGAGCTATCTACTTACTTGCATAATTGCCTTACTGAGTGTGTGGTTTGCTCACCCCCCTTATTTTCTCATCTTTTCAGAGCACTCGTAATAGTTATTGAGCGGCTGAGGACTTGCATGCTTGGTATCTGCTGCTTCCCATCGAGAGACAGGTATACATATTTGTATAGTTTTGTATCTAAATATGAAATGCACAGTACTGTAAACGGATATGATGTTAGGGATGTAGAGTTGTAAATATCATTGGGTATGTATTTATTCAAAATCAAAAGATAGTAAACTCTGATATATGAATGTGAATATGGAAATGGTTGGTAAATAGTGAGAGGTGACTAACACCGAATCATAGCTCAACTATGTTGTAGGATGGTCACGATGAGAGAAAGGTAAGAATTAAATAATAAATGAAAAAGCGAAAAATTTACTCTGATTTTTAGATAATTTGGGTCGTGACAGGTTTAATGGTATCAGAGCATGAGTTGGCCTGATATGAGTCGGTGTTAGTGGTTAAGGAAATTTACATCCCCATGTACTGTGCATTGTTTAGATACAATTGTGTATATCGTGATGGAAGTGCAGCTAAGAATTTGGTTTTAAATGCAAGTATAGACTCATGAACTGTTAGCCGCTATGGTAAAAGTGCGAGTACACGAACTCGAGGCCGTTGAGGTAGGCCCGAGAGTTGTACTGAGTCACCACATGAGACTCGAGATGAGATTAACGTGGAGGCTGATGTTGAGCATGCCCCACAGAGTCTGATAGAGAGATCAGACAGAGTCTGACAGAGAGATCAGACAGTATTGAGATGCACTTCGCAAGGTTGGAGCGGAGTATGGAGAATATTATGAGAGCTAATTGCTCAAAGTATGTATGTGATTTAAGGACGAGTCGGAGCATTGGTGGAAGTCCGCTCAACCCATCTTAGGAATTAGACATCCAGAATGGACTTGAAAAGTAATTCTATATGTATTCCAGTGACAGAATATCTCGGACACTTAAAGAAAATTACTGATAAAATTATTTACTCTGACCCAGAGGAACATATTGATTGACGAGTATGAAGCTCAGTTTATATTCCTGGGCAGATGTGACTCGGACACGATGAACAGTGAGAGTTAAGATGTCTGAAAGTTCATAGAAGGGCTCGGATTGTCGATTAGAGTCTGATTAGCCCGTTAGATATCACTACCTATACCGAGGCAGTGCGTAGACTACAGTTGTGTGAATAAGATCATGAGTTGCACGCCTCTGAGATTGAGAAAGGCAGTAAGGGCCGAAATTGAGACAAAAAGAGAATAAAGAATGATAGAGATGTCAGAACGAGAAAAAGGTAGTTTGGTAAAAGATTAGAGCTGATGAGTCACGGGGTAAGTTGATTGATAAGCCCCAGTGTATCCAATTTCAATACTTTTGAGGGGTATTGTGATTTAAGGACCCCGACCTGCTACATAGCAGTATAGCAGTGTAAACAGTGTAGAATATGTGGTAGTTACCACAGATATAAGATGTTGGACGAGGGTGAGTGTATGCCTTGGACCAGGATACTATTGATATTTTATCTGATGTGGTGGAAGATACCACACTGGTTGTGAATAATGAAGTAATTATTTAATTGATTCTGGTACCACGTATTTATTCATACTGCCTTCAGTTGCTTATAAGTTAGTGAAAAATGTGAAGCCTATACCCTTAGGCATGAGGAGGCTGCTAGTTAGCTGATTTTCACTAACTGAATAAGGGTATAGGGATTGTAAGTTGACACGTAATGAAAGAGATTGTCATAAGTGATATATGAAATATGATAATTTTTAAGATATGATAGATCCTGAATACTAGATATATTGGAATAAGAAGCGTATGCAAGGTAAGGATATCTTTGATATGTAGGGAATATGAATTGTGACCACATGGACTGATATGTAAAGTAATTGTGGTCAAGTCTGAGGGTTAATAAAAGTATTTTAAAATATTTCCCTACCTGAAGATTTGACAGCGTCTAGAAGCGCGCATATAACCTATAAATTGAAATCGACAGTCGTAATATATGCCTTTAAAATTTGGGTAGCTTTGCTGGTACGATAAAGAAATATAGAATTTGATTAATCAAGAAGGTTTAAAAATTAAAATTTTATAAAAAGCCGTTAATATAAAAAAAATGATGTGGGTTAGTACCTTGAATGGAAGCGATTTCGAAATGACATTATACGTTTATGCGTATAAAGGTCAAGGATATGCATGAATGAAGTATTTAGTGGAACTCAACTATGATAAGGTATTTAAACCTTACCTGGACCGATTGGTTGTCATCATTAGCGATGATATTATGATGTATTCGAAGTCCAGGGAAGAGCATGAGTAGCAACAGGAAACTGTCTTACAGACAAGGTGTTAAGAGTTTCTCAAAATTGGCTGCTCAGTTGACACATCTCATTCGGGAAAAGATTTCATATGAGTGGTATGATAAGTATGTAAATGGCTTCGGTGAGTTTTGGTATATTGAAGTAATGAACTGACCACCGTAAGTATTCTCACCATAACCAACAGCTCAAGAGGTTTCAGTGTGTATGGATACCTCCAAATAAGGATTGGGCTGTGTATTGATGTAAAATGGGGAGATAGTCGTTTATGGATCCAGTTAGTTCAAGGACCATAAGAGAAACTATCCAACCCATGATTTAGAGTTGGCATCCGTAGTGTTTATATTGAAAGTATGGCGCCACCATTTATACTGTAAGAAATTTCGGATATGCACTAATCGTAAAAGCCCCGAGTATCTGTTTTCACAGAAAGAATAGTATATGGGATAACCAAGAGGGTTAGAGCTTCTAAGGATTATGATTGTGAAAAGTATACCACCCATGAAAGGCTATTGTAATGGCTGATGCCTTGAACAGAAAGAGCCTCAGGATGGTATCACATATGATGGTCAGGGAGCGTGAGCTGATAGAGCAGTTGTGAGCCTCAGTAGTGATGTGATCCCTTCTGATGATGACGGTGATTTTGTGACAGCTAGCCTGAGGTTAGAATCGAATTTGAGTGACAGGATTTGCCAGGCTTAGCGTGATGATCGGCATGGTGTCGATAGTGTGGGTCAGATTCAGAAGGGTATGGTAACAGAGTTCACAGTGAGTGATGATGACTGACAGAGGTTCAGAGACAGTATAAGTGCTCCCCAAGACCATAGTTGATGAGATAGTGCTATTGTCAAAAGCTCACTCTTCGGGATATACAGTGCATTCGGGAAATAATAAATATATCGAAATCTCCGAAAAAGGTATTGGTGGTCAGGTATGAAAAATGATATTATAGAGTTATGGAGAAATGTCTCGTATGTCAGCGGATTAAGGTGGAGCAAAAGCAGTTGCAGAGTTATTGCAGCCTCTACCTATATTGACACGAAAAATGGGAACAAGTTACCATGAATATTGTGATAGGTTACAGAGGACCCGGATAAATCATGAGGCTATCTGGGTGATAGTCAATAGATTGACTAAGTGTACCCACATTCTGGCTATGGAAATTCCTAGATACTCTGAGTGCGTAGGCGGATTTATGTGTATGAAAAATTTTGAAACATTATGTAGCATTCCAGGGAGCATGATATCAGATAGGGATTCCCGCTTCACTTCCCATTTCTGGGAACGTTTTTCAGGAAGCTATGGGAACCCGATTATGTGTTAGCACAGCTTCCGTCCTCAGACAGATGGTCAGTCAGGGAGGACTGTATAGGTTCTGGAGGATGTGATGAGAGCGTGTGCCATTGATTTTATGAGCTCCTGGGATGATCAGTTGCTACTAATCAAATTCGCCAATAATGACAGTTGTCACCTGAGTATCGGGATGACTTTATATGTGGCATTGTATAGCCGTAGGGAGTTGTTCCCGACTTGGATAAAAAATGGGTGACAGATAGAGAGTTGTTCCCAAATTGGTAAGACAAACCTCTGAGGATGTTCAGATGATTTGTGAGAAATTAAGAACACCTCAAAGCAGACAGAAAGACTATGCTGACAAGTGACAGGAAATCATTGGAATTCACCGAGGGTGAATCGGTATTGTTAATAGTTACTTGTCCTAAGAGCATAAAGACGTAACGAGATTCGAAAAGAGATATTGGACAAAGTGAAAGGTAAGACTTGTAGGTTGGTATTACCACTTGAATAAACAGGCATCTACAATGTGTCCCATCTTTTGATGCTTCGAAAACATTATCCGAACCCGATATGTCACGACCCGAATTACCTAAAAATCAGAGTAAATTTTTCGCTTTTTCATTTATTATTTAATTCTTACTTTTCTCTCGTCGTGACCATCCTACAACACAGTTGGGCTATGATTCGGTGTTAGTCACCTCACACTATTTAACATTTCATTCCCATAATCATATATCAGAGTCTACTATCCTTTTTACTTTAAATAAACACATACCCAATGGTATTTACATGACTCTACATCCCCGACATGATATCCATTTACAGTACTGTGCATTACATATTTAAATACAAAACCATACAAATGTGTATACCTGTCTCTCGATGGGAAGCAGCAAGCAGCGGATATTAAGCATGCAAGTCCTCAGCCGCTCAATAATTATTACAAGTACTCTGAAAAGATGGGAAAATAAGGGGGGTGAGCAAACCACACGCTCAGTAAGGCAATTATGCAAGTAAGTAGATAGCTCCACTATCTACATGCTCATAATGCCATGCCCTTAAATCCATTTCTTTTCATTTAAAATTACACGCACAAAGTCATGCATATTCGATGCCATAGTTTATCCAAAACTATTTGTGCATATATAAATCATGTAACTCATGCATTCAAAGCATTTTATGTGACATCATTAAATCATATTAAGCATGAATTTAATCAAGATCATGTAGTCTTTCATGTCATGTAAGACAATTCAAGGTTTTCAAATGAAAGCATGGAAAACACATCATGCCACTGCATTTAAATCAATTCATTTAAAACGCAGTATAAAATAACCCCTCTGGGTCAATCATCTCAAAACTCATAAAACAATTCGTTATACTTCATTATAAAACTTGAGTTATAAAACCACCCTTCTTTCAGGGTCACATTTCATAAAATCATAAAATCGTCAAATCGTCAAATCGGGGGCCTGACCCCTCCTTCGGGTCTACCCTGGTCTAATAGACCACAAGTTATATCATGTGAGACAATTAGGTAAGTATCAGTAACATCGAGGACTATGGCCATATCCTAGTGATCCCTGGCAACACGGTACCTAGTGTGCGGGGTATCACACCTGAAACGGGAGGTGGGTCGTCCTACCCGCCAGAACAGCATAACACCAGGATTGCGAGGGCAAGGCTTGCTGCCTCGTGGCTAATGCCACTCCACTCCAACAATCCCCACGGTACAGCGTACTCCGCGTGACATACACGGTACAAAGTACTCCGTGAACCCAAGCTCAGTCAGGGGTGCCTGTAATAGGTCTTATCCACCCATATCATCTCTGTCTCAGAATGCACGTGTGAGCATATCATCTCACTGTGACACACAGTCTACAGGAGGCTCCAACACGGCTATATGCATGTAATATAAATCCCTGTGCGAGCGAAGCTCAAGCACGGCTCCATGCATATTCATGATATCTGAAAATCTCGTGCGAGCGAAGCTCTAGCACGATTTCATAAAAATCAGTGAAATCTGCGTACGAGCAGCGCTCAAGTACGACTTAAACTGATTATGAATTCAATTAAAATCCACGTACGAGCAACGCTCTAGTACGGATATGTATAAAAACTCACTGAAAACCTCGTACGAGAAAAACTCCAGTACGATATTCAAATGAATTATGAAAACTACGTAAAACTTTGTGCGAGCAACGCTCCAGCACAAATGAATGCTCAAATAAATCAAATCTCGTGCGAGTTACACTCCAGCACGACTTTATGCATAATTAAATCAAATCTCGTGCGAGTTAGACTCCAGCACGGCTTCATGCATAATTAAATCAAAACAGGATGCGAGCTAAGCTCCAGCATCTCTCATGCATGTCAAATCATTAAAAGTAGTGCGAGTAATCGCTCCAGCACTATTTTATGCATACCACGTCAAAACAAATCAAAACATGTCAAAACATGTCAAAACAGAGTGCGAGCTAGGCTCCAGCAGCTCTCATTTCACAATATTAAAAATCAGTGCGAGCACCATGCTCTAGCACATTTCATGCATATGATGTCACAAGTCGATGCGAGCAACTGCTCAAGCACATTTATGCACATTCACAAACGCAGATATAGTGCGAACTACGTGTCGGCACTATCTGTTTCCATATAAACTGATAGTTGGCCGTTTTCCAAAGAAATTTCTATTTAAATATTAATAACACCTACGTAGTGTTATTTTGTGAAATTCATCCATTTACTGGCCAATCTATCGCTTTACTTTGATTAAAATCAAGAAAATTCCTTAACCATAAAAATCCTTAAATCATGCATTCCATGCATGTCATGCTTTCACCATCCTTAGGTGAACTTCCCTCAATAGGGGTAAAATAGTCTTTTCACCTATTTCGATCCTCAAAATTATTTAAACCACTTTTAGGATCTTTATACATCATCAAGGCATACATACATATTCAGTGTACAGAACACTATTAAAATACGCGTAGCTACCTCTAGCTACTCACACAATTCCCTTACCTCATTTATCTGTACAGTCTGACCTTTTCCACTGATGTCTCGTCACGCAGTCCGATTTGCTCTGAATCCAAATCAAATCTCCGGCACTGCTGATACACATTCATCAGGTCAAATACAATACAATTAATTGTATTTCACAATTTTCTGGGCTTAATTTAAATCATTGGGCCCGTTTACCCATATTGGGCCCGATTGTACCATAATGGGCCTTAATCGGCCTTAAGCCCGTTTACCAAAATTTATCGAGGCCTATTGGGCTCATTGGACCCATCAATATTTATTTAGCCTCGTTCTAAATTCTCAGATAGCTTATGAATTATTTACGACAATTTATCCCAATTTCTAGAATTTAATTCATTTATGCGGAAATTAAATCCGTAATTCATGCGTTAAATGTCAATCACGCATAACGATATAAAATTGTCGTAAATAAGGGTCACTTACCCGTTATTTCATGATCGTACACAAATCGAGGCTGTCTCGAGCTCTCAGTGGATGCCAATTGTCGAGCTACACAATTAAATATATTTTTCCGGGTAAATTTCCAGTCGGAATTAATTAAATTAAATATTCAAAAAATTAAATCGGTCAATTTGACCGCTTACCGACTTACCCGAAGCTCGATTGCATCACTGGAATTTTCCCCAATTTTTTCTCTTTTTCTTTTTCCCTTTTTCTTCCTTTTTTCCCTCTCTTTTTGGCTGAACCGGTCCGGTCCGGTTCAACCCGGTTCGGACCGCCGGTTCGGTCTGGTCCGGTTCGGCCGGTTCTGTCCGGTTCGGTCGGTCCAGGCTCCCTTTGGTCGTGCCGGCGCCGTCCGGCCGGTTCCCGGCATGATTCCGGTGCCAATCGGCGCGCAATCGTCTGGGCTCCCTAAATCGGGCCTCAGCTGGGGTCGAATCACAGCCATCGCCGGCGAATCGGGGTTTCTTTCCCGCGGCATCTCCTTCGTTTTCCGGCGTTTTTCGGCCACCTGGCCGCGAGTCGATGCCACCGGTGGGTTCGCCTGAGGTCGGTCGACCTTCGCCGACCCTCGCCTGGGGCCCTTGGCCGCCGGTGGTGGCTCGTCCGGTCTCTTCTTCCTCGGTCTCTGCTCGTTTTCTGCTTCGTTTTTGCCTCTGTTTCTTTCTCCAGATTCGCGTTTTTCGCGAATTCTGTTTTTTTTTTTTTTTTTTTTTTCATTTTATTTATTTATAATTTATTTTTAATATTATTTTAATCAATAAAATAATATTAAAATACACAAATATCTTTTAAAAAATATATTTTATTCATCTAATCTGTAAATAATTTTCTCAGTCCGATTTTACCTTTTCGGTATATTTTTCGATTATTTTCGGGATTATTTTTCGATGCGAAAATCTCGGTTTATCCCAAGAAATTCATATCTTGATCAATTTAACTCGAAATTTAATTATTTCTT
Organism: Firmiana major; assembly: GCA_033439115.1. NCBI lineage: Eukaryota > Viridiplantae > Streptophyta > Magnoliopsida > Malvales > Malvaceae > Firmiana > Firmiana major. The sequence goes on from CM065898.1 coordinate 36,884,025, forward strand.
CATCATTGATCAAGATTTCTCATTCTCATATTTTTAATTAAATTTTCTTGTCCCGATTAATACCGAATTTTGGTCTTTTGACCATTTTGCCCTTGCACGTATTCGGGAATACCATTTAAGTCCTTTTGCATTTTTAAATGCACTCGAAAATATCGGGTCTTACAATCTCCCCCACTTAAGAAATTTGGTCCTCCAAATTAGAACCAAGTAATATGAGTCCAGAAATAACTCCGGTTACATCTATCATATCATATACAGTCATCCTCAAGTGACTTTCTCCGGAGTGTAATACTATCATCATACTTAACTAGGGAGATCATTTCAAACCTCAACACTTTGTCCTTAAGTTTAATGCCCGAATCGATTCCTCCAATCATACGTTATATTTGCATTGAGCTAAATTGTTGGAGCTCATATCTGATCACATATACTGGGTCCGGATAGTATTTCTTAAGCATCAAAAGATAAGACACATAGTGGATGCCTGCTTATTCAAGTGGTAACGCCAACCTACAGGTCTTACCTCCCACTTTGTCCAATATCTCTATCCGAATCTTGTTACGTCCTTAAGACAAGTAACTGCCAACATAATGATTCACCCTCGGTGAATTCCAATGATTTCCTGTCTCTTGTCAGCATAGGCTTTTCTATCTGCTCTGAGGTGTTCTTAATCTCTCTCAAATCAACTGAACATACTCAGAGGTTTGTCTTACTAATTCGGGAACAATTTTCTATCTGTCACCCACTTCTCTTATCAAAGTCAGGGAACAACTCCCTATGGCCATACAATGCCTCATTTAATCTCATCCCGATACTCAAGTGACAACTGTCATCATTGGCGAATTTGATTAGTAGCAACTAATCATCCCAGGAGCTCATAAAATCAATGGCACACGCTCTCATCACATCCTCCAGAACCTGTACAGTCCTCTCTGACTGACCATCTGTCTGAGGGTGGAAGCTGTGCTAACACATAATCGGGTTCCCATAACTTTCAAAAACAATATTCCCAGAAGTGGGAAGTGAAGCGGGAATTCCTATATGATATCATGCTCCCTGGAACGCTACATATTGTTCCACAATTTTCCATACACATATAAATCCGCCTACACACTCAGAGTATCTGGGGATTTCATAAACAGAAGGTGGGTAGACTAAATCAATCTATTGACTATCACCTAGATAGCCTCGTGATCCATTAGGGTCCTCTATAACCCATCACGATATCCATGGTAACTCGTTCCCATTTTCGTGTCAATATAGGTAGAGGCTGCAATAACCCTGCAACTTCTTTTACTCTACCTTGCTCTGCTGACATAGGAGACACTTTTTCGCAATTCTCTACAATATCTCTTTTCATATCTGACCACCAATACATTTTTCAGAGATTCTGATATATTTATTATTTCTCGGATGCACTGTATATCCCGAAGAGTGAGCTTCTGACAATAACACTATATCATCAACTGTAGTCCTGGGGAGCACTTATACTTTCTCTGAACCTCTGTCAGTCATCATCACTCTCTGTGACCTCTATCACTGTACCCTTCTGAATCTGACCCATACTATCGACACCATGCCGAAATCATCACGCTAAGCCTGGCAAATCCGGTCACACAAATCCGGTTCTAACCTCAGGCTAGCTGTCATAAAATCACCGTCATCATCAAGAAGGGATCACATCACTACTGAGGTTCACACTGCTCTAGCAGCTCACGCTCCCTGACCATCATATGTAATACCATCCCGAGGCTCTTTCTGTTTAAGGCATCAACCATTACATTAGCCTTTCCTGGGTGGTATAATATTCACAATCATAATCCTTAGAAGCTCTAACCCTCTTGGTTATCTCATATTCTACTCTTTCTGTGAAAACAGAAACTCGGGGATTTTACGATCAGTGCATACCCGAAATTTCTTACCGTATAAGTGGTAGCGCCATACTTTCAGTGTAATCGCTACGGCTGCCAACTCTAAATAATGGGTCAGATAGTTTCTCTCTCGTTCCTTGAGTTATTTGGATCTATAAATGACTATCTTCCCATTTTACATCAATACACAGCCCAATTCTTATTTGGAGGTATCCATACACACTGAAACCTCTTGAGCTGTTGGTTATAGTGAGAATACTTATGGTGGTCAGTTCATTACTCCAATATACCAAAACTCATTGAAGCTATTTTCATACTTATCATAACACTCGTATGAAATCTTTTTCCAAACGAGACATCTCAACTGAGCAGCCCATTTCAAGAAACTCTCAACACCTCGTCTGTAAGACAGTTTCCCGTTGCTACTCATACTCATCCCTGGACTTCGAATACATCATAATATCATCGCTGTAGATGACAACCTATCGGTCCAGGTAAGGTTTAAATACCTTAATGTAGTTGAGTTCCACTTAATAATTCAATCACTCTTGTCATTGACCTATGTACGTATCAACGTGAAACGTCATTTTGAAATAGCTTATGGTCAAGCTACTAACCCACGTCGTTTCCTTCCTCTTATATTAACGGCTTTTATAAAATTTTAATTTTTAAACTTTCATGATTAATCAAATTCTATATTTCTTTATCGTACTAGCAAAGGTACCCAAATTTTAATGTATATATTATGACCGTCGAATTCAATCTATAGATTATGCGTGCGCTTCTAGACGCTGTCAAATCTTCAGGCAGGGAGATATTTTAAAATACCTTTATTAACCCTAAGATTTGACCACATACTGGGTGTAAATTTATCCACCCCTTATCCTTGATCGCAATTCATATTCACTACTTATCGCTTAATCCAATTTACTTTGCATATCGAAGATATCCTTACCTTGCATACATATCTTATTCCAATATATCTCCTTTAATATATCACTTATAACTAACTCTTTCATTACGTGTGAAAACTTACAATCCTTATACCCATATTCAGTTAGTGAAAATCAACTAACTATCATCATCATGCCTATGGGTACAGGCTTCACATTTTTCACTAGCTTATAAGCAACTGAAGGCGGTATGAATAAATAAATGGCACCAGGAGCAATTAAAAATAATTATTTCATTATTCACAACCAGTGTGGTATCTTCCACCACATCCAATGAAACATCAGTAGTGTCCTGGTCCAAGGCATACACTCGCCCTCGTCCAACATCTTATTTTCGTGGTAACTACCACACATCTTACACTGTTCACACTGCTACTCTGTCATACTGTTACGTAGTAGGTCGGGGTCCTCAAATCACAATACCCCTCAAAAGTATTGAAATTGGATACACTGGGGTTTATCAATCAACTTACCCCATGATTTATCAGCTCAAAGCCTTTACCAAACTACATTTTTCCCGTTCTGACATTCTTGTCATCCTTTATTCTCTTTTGTCTCTATTTCAGCCCTTACTACCTTTCTCAATCTCAGAGGCGTGCAACTCATGATCTTATTTAACACAACTGTAGTCTGCGCACTGCCTCGGCATAGGTAGTGATGTCTAACAGACAAATCGGACTCTAATTGATAATCTGAGTCCTTCCATGAACTTTCAGACATCTCGACTCTCACTGTTTATCGTGTCCGAGTCACATCTGCCCAGGAATATAAACTGAGTATTATACTCGTCAATCAACATGTTCCTCTGGGTCAGAGTAAATAATGTTATTTGTAATTTTCTTTAATACTGTCCGGGATATTCTGTCACCGGAATACATCTAGAAATTATTTTTCATGTCCATTCTGGATGTCGAAATCTTCAAATGGGTCGAGCGAACTTCAATTAATGCTCCAACTCGCCCTCAAATCTCATATATACTCTGAGCAATTAGCTCGCAACATATTCTCCACACTCCGCTCCAACCTCGTGAAGCGTATCTCAATACTGTCTGATCTCTCTGTCAGACTCTATCCGATCTCTCTATCAGACTCTGTGGAGCATGCTCTATATCAGCCTCCACGTCATTCTCATCTCGAGTCTCATGTGGCGACTCAGTACAACTCTCGGGCCTACCTCTACGGCCTCGAGCTCGTGTACTCGCCTCTCAACCATAGCGGCTATCAGTCAATGAGTCTATTCTTGCATTTAAAACCAAATTCTTATCTGAACTTCCATCTCGATATACACAATTGTATCCAAATAATGCACAGTACATGGGGATGTAAACTTCCTTAACCACTAACACCGACTCATATCAGGCCAACTCAAGCTCTGATACCATTAAACCTGTCACGACCCGAATTACCTAAAAATCAGAGTAAATTTTTCGCTTTTTCATTTATTATTTAATTCTTACTTTTCTCTCGTCGTGACCATCCTACAACACAGTTGGGCTATGATTCGGTGTTAGTCACCTCACACTATTTAACATTTCATTCCCATAATCATATATCAGAGTCTACTATCCTTTTTACTTTAAATAAACACATACCCAATGGTATTTACATGACTCTACATCCCCGACATGATATCCATTTACAGTACTGTGCATTACATATTTAAATACAAAACCATACAAATGTGTATACCTGTCTCTCGATGGGAAGCAGCAAGCAGCGGATATTAAGCATGCAAGTCCTCAGCCGCTCAATAATTATTACAAGTACTCTGAAAAGATGGGAAAATAAGGGGGGTGAGCAAACCACACGCTCAGTAAGGCAATTATGCAAGTAAGTAGATAGCTCCACTATCTACATGCTCATAATGCCATGCCCTTAAATCCATTTCTTTTCATTTAAAATTACACGCACAAAGTCATGCATATTTGATGCCATAGTTTATCCAAAACTATTTGTGCATATATAAATCATGTAACTCATGCATTCAAAGCATTTTATGTGACATCATTAAATCATATTAAGCATGAATTTAATCAAGATCATGTAGTCTTTCATGTCATGTAAGACAATTCAAGGTTTTCAAATGAAAGCATGGAAAACACATCATGCCACTGCATTTAAATCAATTCATTTAAAACGCAGTATAAAATAACCCCTCTGGGTCAATCATCTCAAAACTCATAAAACAATTCGTTATACTTCATTATAAAACTTGAGTTATAAAACCACCCTTCTTTCAGGGTCACATTTCATAAAATCATAAAATCGTCAAATCGTCAAATCGGGGGCCTGACCCCTCCTTCGGGTCTACCCTGGTCTAATAGACCACAAGTTATATCATGTGAGACAATTAGGTAAGTATCAGTAACATCGAGGACTATGGCCATATCCTAGTGATCCCTGGCAACACGGTACCTAGTGTGCGGGGTATCACACCTGAAACGGGAGGTGGGTCGTCCTACCCGCCAGAACAGCATAACACCAGGATTGCGAGGGCAAGGCTTGCTGCCTCGTGGCTAATGCCACTCCACTCCAACAATCCCCACGGTACAGCGTACTCCGCGTGACATACACGGTACAAAGTACTCCGTGAACCCAAGCTCAGTCAGGGGTGCCTGTAATAGGTCTTATCCACCCATATCATCTCTGTCTCAGAATGCACGTGTGAGCATATCATCTCACTGTGACACACAGTCTACAGGAGGCTCCAACACGGCTATATGCATGTAATATAAATCCCTGTGCGAGCGAAGCTCACGCACGGCTCCATGCATATTCATGATATCTGAAAATCTCGTGCGAGCGAAGCTCTAGCACGATTTCATAAAAATCAGTGAAATCTGCGTACGAGCAGCGCTCAAGTACGACTTAAACTGATTATGAATTCAATTAAAATCCACGTACGAGCAACGCTCTAGTACGGATATGTATAAAAACTCACTGAAAACCTCGTACGAGAAAAACTCCAGTACGATATTCAAATGAATTATGAAAACTACGTAAAACTTTGTGCGAGCAACGCTCCAGCACAAATGAATGCTCAAATAAATCAAATCTCGTGCGAGTTACACTCCAGCACGACTTTATGCATAATTAAATCAAATCTCGTGCGAGTTAGACTCCAGCACGGCTTCATGCATAATTAAATCAAAACAGGATGCGAGCTAAGCTCCAGCATCTCTCATGCATGTCAAATCATTAAAAGTAGTGCGAGTAATCGCTCCAGCACTATTTTATGCATACCACGTCAAAACAAATCAAAACATGTCAAAACATGTCAAAACAGAGTGCGAGCTAGGCTCCAGCAGCTCTCATTTCACAATATTAAAAATCAGTGCGAGCACCATGCTCTAGCACATTTCATGCATATGATGTCACAAGTCGATGCGAGCAACTGCTCAAGCACATTTATGCACATTCACAAACGCAGATATAGTGCGAACTACGTGTCGGCACTATCTGTTTCCATATAAACTGATAGTTGGCCGTTTTCCAAAGAAATTTCTATTTAAATATTAATAACACCTACGTAGTGTTATTTTGTGAAATTCATCCATTTACTGGCCAATCTATCGCTTTACTTTGATTAAAATCAAGAAAATTCCTTAACCATAAAAATCCTTAAATCATGCATTCCATGCATGTCATGCTTTCACCATCCTTAGGTGAACTTCCCTCAATAGGGGTAAAATAGTCTTTTCACCTATTTCGATCCTCAAAATTATTTAAACCACTTTTAGGATCTTTATACATCATCAAGGCATACATACATATTCAGTGTACAGAACACTATTAAAATACGCGTAGCTACCTCTAGCTACTCACACAATTCCCTTACCTCATTTATCTGTACAGTCTGACCTTTTCCACTGATGTCTCGTCACGCAGTCCGATTTGCTCTGAATCCAAATCAAATCTCCGGCACTGCTGATACACATTCATCAGGTCAAATACAATACAATTAATTGTATTTCACAATTTTCTGGGCTTAATTTAAATCATTGGGCCCGTTTACCCATATTGGGCCCGATTGTACCATAATGGGCCTTAATCGGCCTTAAGCCCGTTTACCAAAATTTATCGAGGCCTATTGGGCTCATTGGACCCATCAATATTTATTTAGCCTCGTTCTAAATTCTCAGATAGCTTATGAATTATTTACGACAATTTATCCCAATTTCTAGAATTTAATTCATTTATGCGGAAATTAAATCCGTAATTCATGCGTTAAATGTCAATCACGCATAACGATATAAAATTGTCGTAAATAAGGGTCACTTACCCGTTATTTCATGATCGTACACAAATCGAGGCTGTCTCGAGCTCTCAGTGGATGCCAATTGTCGAGCTACACAATTAAATATATTTTTCCGGGTAAATTTCCAGTCGGAATTAATTAAATTAAATATTCAGAAAATTAAATCGGTCAATTTGACCGCTTACCGACTTACCCGAAGCTCGATTGCATCACTGGAATTTTCCCCAATTTTTTCTCTTTTTCTTTTTCCCTTTTTCTTCCTTTTTTCCCTCTCTTTTTGGCTGAACCGGTCTGGTCCGGTTCAACCCGGTTCGGACCGCCGGTTCGGTCTGGTCCGGTTCGGCGGTTCTGTCCGGTTCGGTCGGTCCAGGCTCCCTTTGGTCGTGCCGGCGCCGTCCGGCCGGTTCCCGGCATGATTCCGGTGCCAATCGGCGCGCAATCGTCTGGGCTCCCTAAATCGGGCCTCAGCTGGGGTCGAATCACAGCCATCGCCGGCGAATCGGGGTTTCTTTCCCGCGGCATCTCCTTCGTTTTCCGGCGTTTTTCGGCCACCTGGCCGCGAGTCGATGCCACCGGTGGGTTCGCCTGAGGTCGGTCGACCTTCGCCGACCCTCGCCTGGGGCCCTTGGCCGCCGGTGGTGGCTCGTCCGGTCTCTTCTTCCTCGGTCTCTGCTCGTTTTCTGCTTCGTTTTTGCCTCTGTTTCTTTCTCCAGATTCGCGTTTTTCGCGAATTCTGTTTTTTTTTTTTTTTTTTTTTCATTTTATTTATTTATAATTTATTTTTAATATTATTTTAATCAATAAAATAATATTAAAATACACAAATATCTTTTAAAAAATATATTTTATTCATCTAATCTATAAATAATTTTCTCAGTCCGATTTTACCTTTTCGGTATATTTTTCGATTATTTTCGGGATTATTTTTCGATGCGAAAATCCCGGTTTATCCCAAGAAATTCATATCTTGATCAATTTAACTCGAAATTTAATTATTTCTTCATCATTGATCAAGATTTCTCATTCTCATATTTTTAATTAAATTTTCTTGTCCCGATTAATACCGAATTTTGGTCTTTTGACCATTTTGCCTTTGCACGTATTCGGGAATACCATTTAAGTCCTTTTGCATTTTTAAATGCACTCGAAAATATCGGGTCTTACACGATATATGTAATTGGATATGAGCTCCAATAGTTTAGCTCAATGAAAGTATAACATATGATTGGAAATCGATCCGGGCATTAGACGGAAGGAGAAAGTGTTAAGGTTTAAGATGATCTCCCTAGTTAAGTATGATGGAAATATTATACTCCGGAGAAAGTCACTTGAGGATGACAGTATATGATATGATAAATGTACCCAGAGTTATTTATGGACTCATATTACTTGGTTCTAATTTGGAGGACCAAATTTCTAAAGTGGGGGAGATTGTAAGACTCGATTTTATCGTAAGGGCAAAAAGTGAATAAATAAAAATTTTCGAGTGCATTTAAAAATGCAAAAGGATTGAAAAGGTATTCCCGAACACGTGCAAGGGCAAAACGATCAAAAGATCGAAAGCCGATATAAATTCAGGAAGAAAATTTAATTAAAAATAGGGATTTGAGAAATCTTGATCAATAACGAAGAAATAATTAAATTTCGGATTTAATTGATCAAGACATGAAATTATTGAAATAAACTGAAATTTTCGTATCAAAAAATAATCCCGAAAATAATCAAAAATTATACCGAAAAGATGAAATAATACCAATAAATTCATTTAGTGATTAAATGAATAAAATATAAATTTTTTTAGATATTTTGAGATTTTAATATTATTTAATGATTAAAATAATATTAAAAATAAAATAAATAAATAAACAAAATTGAAATCGCGCGTTGCGATTTCAGAAGCAGAAACCGAGCCTGACTTCTGCATCACGATCGGCAATCGGCGGCGACCAGGCGAGGTCGGCGAAGGGTAGCCCGACGAGAGCCGAGCCACCACCGGCCTAACACACCCACGAATGACGACAAACGGCAGCAGAGGGAGAGAAAGCGAGGCAACCGAGAAAGGAAAGGAGTTTCCCGGTGACCGGTACCGATTCGGGCCCGGCCACCACCACCAGAAGGTAGCCCACGCCAAGGCCGGTCGATCAGCGGCTGAATCGGCTGGTGGGACGGCGGCTAACGTCGAAAAACAGCAAGAAATAGAAATGGGTACCGACGCCGAGGGAGAAGGGCCGGACCGGCCACTTTTCGACGACCTTGGGCGGAACCAACCCCAGATCCGAGATGCGGACGACCTAGCGGAGCCACTGGCGACAGAAACCGATGGAGAACCGACCGGAAAGGCACTGAACCAGTCGAATCGGAGTGAACTGGCGGTCTGAACCGGGTTGAATCGAACCGGACCGAACCGGTTCAGCCAAAAAGAAAAGGAAAAAAAGGAAGAAAAAGGGAAAAAGAAAAATTGGGGAAAATTCCAGTGATGCAATCGAGTTTCGGGTAAGTCGGTAAGCGATCGAATTGATCGATTTAATTTTTGAAATATTTAATTTTATAAATAACTGACTGAAAGTTTACCCGAAAATATATCTAATTGTGTAGCTTGACAATTGGCATCCACCGAGAGCTTGAGACAGCCTCAATTTGTGTACGATCATGGAATAACGGGTACGTAACCCTTATTTACGATAATTTTTTATCGTTATGCGTGATTGATATTTAACGCATAAATTACGAATTTAATTTCCGCATAAATGAATTAAATTTTGAAAAATTAGATAAATTGTCGTAGATACTAAATTGAGATATTCGAGAATTTAGAACGAGGCTAAATAAATACTGATGGGCCCAATGAGCCCAATAGGCCTCGATAAAGTGTGGTAAACGGGCTTTAGGCCGATTAAGGCCCATTATGGTATAATCGGGCCTAATACGGGTAAAGGGGCCTAATGATTTAAATTAAGCCTAGAAAATTATGAAATACAATTAAATTGTATTGTATTTGACCTGATGTATATGTATCCGCAGTTTCGGAGATTGGATTGGGAGCAAATCGAACTGCGTGACGAGTCATCAGTGGAAAGGTCAGACTGTACAGAAAAATGAGGTAAGGGAATTGTGTGAGTAGCTAGAGGTAGCTACGCGTATTTTAATAGCTTTTTCTGTACACTGAATATGTATGTATACATTGATATCGTATAATGATCCTAAAAATGGTTTGAATGATTTTAAGGATCGAAATAGGTGAAAAGACTATTTTACCCCTATTGAGGGAAGTTCACCTAAGGATGGTGAAAGCATGACATGCATGAAATGCATGACTTAAGGAATTTTTTGAGTTAAAGAATTTTATTGATTGTAATCAAAGCAAATCGATAGATTGTCCAGCAACTGCATAAATTTCACAAGATAACACTACATAGGTGTTATTCATATTTAAATGGAATTTCTTTGGAAAACAGGCCAACTATCAAGTTTATATGGAAACAGATAGTGCCGACACGTAGTTCACACTATATCTGCATTTGTGAATGTGCATAAATGTGCTGGAGTAGTTGCTCGCACCGACTTGTGTGACATCATATGCATGAAATGTGCTAGAGCATGGTGCTCGCACTGATTTTTATTATTATGAAACGAGAGCTACTGGAGCCTAGCTCGCACTCTGTTTTGACATGTTTTGACATGTTTTGATTTATTTTGACGAGATATGCATAAAAAGGTGCTGGAGCGATTGCTCGCACTAGTTTTACTGAATTTGATATGCATGAGAGATGCTGGAGCTTAGCTCGCATCCAGTTTTGATATGAAATATGCATAAAAGCCGTGCTAGAGTGTAACTCGCATGAGATTTGATTTAATTATGCATAAAGCTGTGCTGGAGTGTAACTCGCACGAGATTTGATTTACTTGAGCATTCATTTGTGCTGGAGCTTGCTCGCACAAAGTTTTATATGGTTTTTATAATTCATTTGAATGTCGTACTGGAGTTTTTCTCGTACGAGGTTTTCACTGAGTTTCTATACATATTCGTACTAGAGCATTGCTCGTACGTGGATTTTACTTGAATTTATAATCAGTTTAAGTCGTACTGGAGCGCTGCTCGTACGCAGATTTTACTGATTTTTATTAAACCGTGCTAGAGCTTCGCTCGCACGAGATTTTCTGATATCATGAATATGCATAGAGTCGTGCTAGAGCTTTGCTCGCACAGGGATTTATATGACATGCATATAGCCGTGTTGGAGCCTCCTGTAGACTATGTGTCACAGTAAGATGATATGTTCACACGTGCATTCTGAGACAGAGATGATTTGGGTGGATAAGACCTATTGCAGGCGCCCCTGATTGAGCTTGGGTTCACGGAGTACGTTGTACCGTGTATGTCACGCGAAGTACGCTGTACCGTGGGGATTGTTGGAGTGGAGTGGCATTAGCCGCGAGGCAGCAAGCCTTGCCCTCGCAATCCTGGTGTTATGCTGTTCTGTTATGCTGTTCTGGCGGGTAGGACGACCCACCTCTCGTTTCAGGTGTGATACCCTGCACACTAGGTATCGTGTTGCCAGGGATCACTAGAATATGGCCATAGTCCTCGATGTTACTGATATAATCAGCTGTTTGTCTCACATGATATAACTTGTGGTATGTTAGACCAGGGTAGACCCGAAGGAGGGGTCAGGCCCTCGATTTGACGATTTTATGATTTCGTGATTTTATGATATGTGACCCTGAAAGAAGGGTGGTTTTATAATCGAAGTTTTATAATGAATTTAACGAATTGTTTTATGAGTTTGAAATGGAATTATGAGATTGTTTTGTGAGTTGATTGACCCAAAAGGGTTAGTTTTACTGCAGTTTTAATGAATTGATTTAAATGCAGTAGCATGATGATGTTTTCCATGCTTTCATTTGAAATCCATGATTTGTCTTACATGACATGTAAGACTGCATGATCTTGATTGAATTCATGCTTATTATGATTTAATGATATCACATAAAATGCTTTGATACATAAGTAGTATGATTTATATATGCACGAACAGTTTTATAAACTAAGTCATTGATGGTTGCATGACTTTGTGTTTGATGATTTTAATGAAAAGAAACGGATTTAAGGGCATGGCATTATGAGCATGTAGATAGTGGAGCTATCTACTTACTTGCATAATTGCCTTACTGAGCATGTGGTTTGCTCACCCCCCTTATTTTTCCATCTTTTCAGAGCACTCATAATAGTTATTGAGCGGCTGAGGACTTGCATGCTTGGTATCTGCTGCTTCCCATCGAGAGACAGGTATACACATTTGTATAGTTTTGTCTCTAAATATGAAATGCACAGTACTGTAAACGGATATGATGTTGGGGATGCAGAGTTGTAAATATCATTGGGTATGTATTTATTTAAAATCAAAAGATAGTAAACTCTGATATATGAATGTGAATATGGAAATGGTTGGTAAATAGTGAGAGGTGACTAACACCGAGTCATAGCTCAACTGTGTTGTAGGATGGTCACGATCAGAGAAAGATAAGAATTAAATAATAAATGAAAAAGCGAAAAATTTACTCTGATTTTTAGGTAATTTGGGTCGTGACATTTGTATCTAAATATCACACAGTAACTTGGGGATGTACATTTTCTTAACCCTAAACATCATCTCACATCAAACCAACCTCGCTCTGATACCAATTCTGTCACTCCCTGACTCTGGGTGTCTTTCATCCATACATATACTACATACGGTTGGGCTGTGAGTTGATGCAACTAATAATTCCTTACATTTATAACGAAAATATTATAAATTTTAATTCACACACTCTCAGGCATGTATGTTGATATACAAAATGGATTGTATAAATATAATATCATTACATTACATCCCCATACAATTTTTCTCATTGTCAATGTATGACTTTGCGATACAAAATAATAGATACAAAATGGTTATGTGTATACATATCTTATACCTTAGCAATTGGTAGGAGTTGACCAACACAAAAGATCTGGAGACCGTCGCACTGCTCTACTTCTCAGTATCTGGAGGGGAAAAATAGTGGGATGAGCAAACCACAGCTCAGTAAGGAAAAGGATGCTACCTGGTAGATACTGTACTATCTACATAGCCCATGCATGATAAATAAAACAACATTCATTATAAATGAAGATTATTAATAGAAAATGTGTTTAAACACTTTTTCTATCTTAAGCATTTTCATAAAACCAATGCTCAATAATTATGTTTAAAAAATGTAACATAAACACAGTGTTATCACAGCACAAGCATGCAAATCGGGATATTTATCAAATCACGTCTCTTTTCTTTTTACAAAATAATTTCTTTTCATAAACTTTCTTCCTTTTCTGAGTTTCTCAAATTTTCTCTTATCTCTGAGATAGGTATAGGATTCTAGGCAAACAAATATCCATGACATATGGCCATAGTCAGCGATCTCAGACCTCACTGATCAGCTGTGCATAAGGCATCACCTGCCTGAAGGGGGGATGGGTCAGTCCTACCCTTCGGCTCATCTCAATCAACATCATCATCTTCCTCATCATATCACATATACTCATGTTATAATGTACACCATGTGTCATCTACTCGATACTCGTACCCACGTGCACCCAATACGGTACATAGTATTCCACGGACAACTACACGGTTCAACGTACGCCCGTGGATCCAGTCCATCCACCCTACACTGATGGACTTATCATCCTTAACCATGTCTCATATACCGGGCGAGCAAAATCAACGTGACACACAGTCATCACAAGGCTCCAGCACAGTATCTCTTAGTGCGAGCGACTACTTCTAGCATTGTATCATCTCAAAAATCGTGTGCGAGCTAGGCTCCAACACATCATCATCATCATAAAACCATAAAAACTTGTGCGAGCTAAACTCCAGCATGGTTTATCAAAAAACATATGCGAGTAAAAACTCCAACATATTCAAATGATTCAAAGTAGGTGTGAGCTAAGGCTCCAACACCAATCCACATTTCAAATCTGATAGGCGGCTATTTTTCTCTTTTAAAACTCAAACCGTGTTTATTAACGTAGCATGTTGTTCCATGCTAAGCATGTAAAACTAGCCAGCCTATCTATTATCATTTCTCAGTCACAAAAATAACGTATAGTTGTAAAAACATTAAAAACATGCATGTCAGGCTATTTCCTTCCCACATCCCATTTTCACAATTTGTACCATAATACATTTCAATTCACTTATGGTTCAATAGCTAAGTATAATATTTCTAGCGTCATAACTACTAAAATAGCAGTAAAATACGTACGAATATCTCTATCGCTAACATACAGTCCCTTACCTCGATTCGCGCTTGCATTCTCTTTCATCTCGTTTGCTCCGTTCGCGATCCGGATTAATCGTGTTCCGACGTATTCTGATTTACACATGTAAATCATTAAGTTATTTTCCCTTTTTCTTCTCTTAAATATTCACATTGTCATTTACCATTCAATTCATGTTTCTTAAGCCTTATATCATTTCCCACCTTGATATTTATATATATATATATATATCATTTAAAATCATTCACTCAACACCACTCATATCATAGCATTCCACGATCATCATAATGGCAAACTCAATCTATCTATTTTCTAGGTACACATTAAATTAAGTGAGTTCTACACCTCTTAGCCATTTTCTACTATCACAATATACATACATCCACTCCTAAAATCACCTAAAACATCATGCTTAAAGTTGAGAGCTTTGAGGACTTACCCAACTTAGCTTTTTCCTTGGTCAAATGTGTGGTGGTCTATTCTCCTCCTCTTGGTCAAACCAATGTGTGATTTTTGGGTATGTTGTTCTCCTTACTTCAAGGAACAACTTTTCTTTCTTGAACTTCTTCCAATTCTGACTGGAATGTAGTGATATTTAAAGTGAGAAAGCTTGGTTCTTTGAGGGAAATGGATAAGTGCGGGTTTGGTAGGAAGAAAATCTGTTTTTTTAGCTCAATCCTGTGCTCTTTTTATAGATGCAGAGACATGAGATCGATCTAGTCCCTTGTGGAGATCAATCTCTGCATGGTTTTGGTAGTCCTTTCACCTAACGTAACTACTACCAGATCGATCTACTCTTCATGATGAGATTAATTTGTTTGTGAATAGGAGGTCGATTTGTTGCTTAAGGGAGATCGATCTGTTCCAGGCCAAGACTTACGGAGATCGATCTGCCTTCCCATGAGATCGATCTGCCTTGTTCAACTGAACTAATTCCTGACATTTCGTGAGAGGGGATCGATCTCTCTTTCATGAGAGATCGATCTACTCCTCCCCTGCACCCATATTACTGCAGTTTTCTGTAGATTTTCACTTTGTAATTCATCCTTAATTGCCTGATACCTCATTTTACATTCCGTACACAACCAACATATGATAGTATCCATTCTATGTAGTTCGTAGGAAATGAAACTTGTGCACACACTTGAAATCATGGATTATACATTAGATTCATCATCCTTACATCCTTTTGTCATTTATACACATGTAATCATGTACATTTACATCATAGCTTCATAAAAAGACTTGTAAAACTACAGGCATTCCACTTTCGTTTACCCTTCATTGATCAAATGATTGAGCGTTTAGCTGGTAAATCTCACTACTGTTTTCTTGATGGATTTTCAGGTTATAACCAAATTGTGATTACACCAGAAGATCAGGAGAAAACAACTTTCGCATGCCCATTTGGAACATTTGCTTTTAGGAGGTTGTCCTTCGGCTTTTGTAATACACCAGGTACTTTTTAAAGATGCATGGTAAGTATTTTTTTCTGATTTGTTGAAAAAGTTACATTGAGGTGTTCATGGATGATTTCATAGATCATGGTGACTCATTTGATGAGTGCTTAAATCATTTGACGAGTGTTCTTGAGCGTTGCATTGAAACTAATCTAGTGCTGAATTTTGAAAAATGTCATTCATGGTAGAACAAAGTATTGTTTTAGGGCATGTAGTTTCATCCAAGGGCATTGAAGTAGACAAGGCTAAGATTGATTTGGTTTTGCACTTACCCAACCCCACTAGTGTGCGGGAAGTGCCTTTTTTTCTTGGTCATGCAGGTTTTTACCGTAGATTCATTAGGAACTTCTCGAAGATAGCACTACCATTATCAAAGTTGTTACAGAAGGACGTACCTTTTGAATTCGATGAATAATGCAAGGCAGCTTTCGATGAATTGAAGTCATCTATGACTTCTGCCCCTATCATTCCACCACCAGATTCGGAGTTGCCTTTCGAAATAATGTGCGATGGAAGCAAGTATGTTGTGGGGGTTGTTTTAGGATAACGGGTCGTTAACCAGGTCCATGTGATCTATTATGCGTCAAGGACGCTCAACCCAGCTCAGTGCAATTATTCCACGACCAAAAATGAGCTTTTGGCTATTGTATTTGCTTTAGATAAGTTTCGATCTTGTCACACCCCACTTTCGGGTGTCCTTTATCCATACTTACGCTACTACGATTGGGCTGTGAGGCGATGCAATTACTAAAGTTTCAAAAATTTACAGCGAAAATATTCAAAATTTAATTCACACCCCAGGTGTATAAATATACAAAATTAATTATATAATAATATCTTTACATAATATCCCCATACCACTGTTTACATTTTCGATTTGTAATTGTGCGATACAATATAATAGATACAAAATACTCATGTGTATACAAATCTTATACCTTTGTAACTGGTGGGAGCTGTCCAACATAAAAAGGGATCCAGAGACCACTGCACCGCCTTACTTCTCAATATCTGGAGGGAGAAAATAGTGGTGTGAGCAAACCACAGCTCAGTAAGGAAATGAATGCTAGCAGGTAGATTTCGTACTACCTACATAGCCCATGAATGTATAAACCAAAACCATGTTTTCATTATAAATGGAAATGTTATCAGAAAATGCAGTTAAATGTATATTTCTTATTTGGCATTTTCATGTAACACAAATATCAGTATTTCCACTTAAAACATGTTTCATAAAAAAGTGCTCTCACGGTACAATTGTTTAATTCAAAGATTTATCAAATACACAAAATCTCTTTCTTTTCTGGGTTCTACTCAATCTCTCGAACCTCTGAGACAGGTATGGAATTTTTGGCAATCAAATATCCATGACGTATGGCCATAGTCTGTGATCCTAGGCCTCACTGATCAGGTGTGCACAGGGCATCACTTCGCCTGAAGGGGGATGGGTAAGTCCTACCCTCCGCCTCATCTCAATCAACCTCATCTCCTCATATACTCATGGTATAAGGTACGACATGTGTCATCTACATGATACTCGTACTCATGCGCACCTAGCACGGTACATAGTATACCAATGGATAACTACATAGTATTACGTACGATCGTGGACCCAAGTCCATACTCCAACTCTGATGGACTTTTCATCCTGAACCATGTCTCATATACTAGGCGAGCAATCAGCGTGACACACAGTCATCGCAAGGCTCCAGCGCGGTAGGATTTATTGTTAGGGCCCAGCCCATTCCAAGGCCGTCGGCTGGTATCCCCTTGGGTCCCAAACCCCTTAGGTTTACCTCAACTCAGTAAAAACATGTACGAGCTAACACTCCAGCATATTATCATTTATAAAATCACGTGCGAGTCACGCTCCAACACGGTTTATCAAATCATGCAGACGTATGCGAGTCAAACTCCAGCATAGTCAAAATCATTAAAACAGGTGTGAGCTAAAGCTCCAACACCATTTCACATCTCAAATCCGATAGGTGGCTACTTTCTCTTTTAAAACTCAAAACATGTTTATTTATGCAGCATGTCTTTCCATGCTAAAACATGTAAAACTAACCAACCTATCATTATCATTTCTCAATCACAAAATCAATACAAAATTGAGAAAACATTAAAATCATGCATATCATGCTATTTCCTTACCCCATCCCATTTCTCAATACATATATATCATAGTACATTTAATGCTTCCATATCGTTTCATAGAATTGTAGTATCTCACTAATTCTAGCGATATATCTATGAAATTGTCGTAAAATACGTATGAACATCTCTATATCTAACACACAGTCCCTTACCTCAAATCGTACGTGTATTTCCTCTGTCATGTTTGCTCTGTTCACGATTCGGGTTATCCGTGTTTCGCGTATTTCAAGCTACACGTATAAATCATCAAGTTATTTTCTTTTTCCTCTTTTAAACCTCCAGATTGTCATTTATTTATTTATTCATACTCCTCAACCCATTAAATCACATTTCATCTTTCTCACAAATCTCATTATACTTCTCTTAAGTTTTTCACCATTTCTCATGGATCTTCTCTCCATAAATCCCTTTCAATATTACTCACTCATCACTACACTCAGCATTTCTAATAATATTTCACATCTCATTCAATCTCATAAATGTCTAGAAACCATATTTAGAAGCTTGAAGGTTGAAGAGCTTACCCTTTTTCTTAGTCAAACTTGTGGTAGCCACAACTCCTTCTCTTGACCACACCAATGTGTGATTTTTAGGTATGTTGTTCTCCTTGCTCCAAGGAATAACTTTCTCTTCTTGAGCTTCTTCCAAAACTAGCCGAAATGTGGTGATTTCTAGAGTGAGAAAACTTCGATTTTTGAGAGAAAATGTCAGGTGAGGTTTGGTGGGGGAAGAGTTCTGAGTTTTCATCTCAATCCCATGCTCTTTTTATATATGCAGGCTTATGAGATCTATCTGGTCCTTCTAGAGATCGATCTTTACATGTTTGGTAGTCCTTTTCACCTAACATAACCACTCCCAGATCGATCTTCTCCCGTAATGAGATCGATCTGTCAAAAGGTAATTTTTCCTCTTAGAGATCGATCTACCTCTTGTAAGAGATCGATCTGCTCTTTACAGAACCCTTAAGGAGATCGATCTGTTAAGGCTTGAGATCGATCTATCTCAAATAAAGAGTTAAGGAGATCGATCTGTTTGCCTTAAAATCGATCCTCTCATTATAGAATGCTTAGCAGATCGATCTGGCTCCATTAGAGATCGATCTATCCTGCCCCATAGCTCAAAATAAGTTCATTTTGGCTCTTCTAGATCAATCTTTCATCCCATGAGATCGATCTAACCTTCATATTTTCTAGATTTTCTATAATTGTTCTGCAGTAACTTCACTCAAAACATCTTAAAATTGTTGCCATGGTCATTTTCTCATTCAATCATCTTTGAGACTTAAAAATGGCATCCTTTCCTACTTCATACACTTTAAAACTTGTGTAGAGTCTTTGTATAGCCAAAGGTACATAATATAAACTAAATGGGAGTGCATAACTCATGCAAATCTTCATTCCATTTACTACACTATTTATTTCCCATTCCACTCACATTCATCACATGTTTAAGTCCATTTCTTCATATTCATACATAATGTAACTTGTACGTACAATCACCAACTCTTATTACAAGTGTGTACATTTAACTTATAGACTTTATATCACATATGCTTCATATTTCTAGTACATCATCATACTTAGGAATTCATTTACATATGTTTAAGGTTAAACCTATACGGGATCTCACAGGTCTTACTTGCTTAGGACTAAAGTTGTTGTGTTTTCTGACCATGTAGCTTTGAAGTACCTTTTGGCGAAAAAAGAGGTGAAGCCAAGGCTAATTAGGTGGATTCTTCTACTACAAGAGTTTGATCTCGAGATCAAAGATAAGAAGGGGGCAGAAAATCGAGTAGCTAACCACTTGAGCCGGTTGGTGAGAGAAGAAGATGCAGTGCCATTACAAGAAACTTTCCATGATGAGCAGCTCTTTACGGTGTAAGGTATGACCCCTTGGTATGCTGACATGGTAAATTATTTGGTTATTAAGGTCATACCTCAAGATTTTAGTAGAACTAAAAAGGATAAAATGAAAAGTGAGGCTAAATACTATGTATGGGATTAACCATATTTGTGAAAATATTGTTCTGATCAAATTATTAGAAGGTGCATCCCTGATTCAAAAATTCAGTCTGTTCGTACTTTTTGCCATGCATATGCCTATAGGGGTCATTTTGGGCCAAAGAGAACAACTAGGAAGGTGTTAGATTGTGGTTTTTATTGGCCTACTTTGTTTCGTGATAGTTATGTGTTATGTAAAAATTGTAAACAATGTCAAAGGATAGGGAGCTTAAACCGTAGGAATGAGATGCCTCAAACTCCTATACTTGTGTGTGAAATTTTTGATGTGTGGGGTATTGACTTTATATGTCCATTTCCTCCTTTCTTTGGTTTTGTTTACATTTTACTTGCTGTTGATTATGTGTCAAAATGGGTAAAAGTAAAGGCCACCAAAACTGACGATTCGCGAGCTGTTGCAAGTTTTATCAAATCTAACATTTTCAGTAGGTTTGGCATACCAAGAGCATTGATTAGTGATCAGGGGACTCATTTTTGTAATCGATCAATGGAGGCATTGTTAAAGAAGTATGGAGTCCTGTACAAAACCTCCACAGCTTAACATTCCCAGACGAATGGACAGGCTGAGGTGTCTAATAGGGAAGTCAAGTTGATCTTGGAGAAAACGATGAATCCAAACAGAAAAGACTGGAGTCTCAGACTTGACGACGCTTTGTGGACTTATAGGACAACATATAAGACGCCATCGGGATGTCCCTGTATAGGCTAGTTTTTGGTAAGTTGTGTCATCTGATTGTAGAGTTAGAACACAAGGCTTATTGGGCAATTAGACGATGCAACATGGACCTACAGCAGGTCGGTTTGGAAAGGAAGTTGCAGTTGCAAGAATTTGAGGAAATTCGACTTGAGGCTTATGAGAACTCACGAATTTATAAGGAGAAGACCAAGGCATTTCATGATAAGATGATCACTAGGAAGCAATTTGTGGTTGGCCAAAAAGTCTTACTATACAACTCAAAATTGAAGTTGATGCTTGGTAAGTTATGTTCCTGTTGGATTGGACCCTTTGTTGTTATTGATGTATTTCCTCATGGTGCAGTTGAGATTCAAAGTATGAAAACCAACAAGGTGTTTAAGGTTAACGAGCATAGACTCAAGCTATATTAAAAGGGTTTTCAAGCACACACGGTTGAGGAGGTGCAGTTAGGAGATGCAGTCTACTTGGTGTGAAGGAAGTTGTATTGTCGAGCCAACGACATTAACCAAAGGCGCTGCATGGGAGGCAACCCATGAAACCCAGATTTGATCTCTCACCCTATCTCTTTTAATTTTACTTGTCCGTTATTTATTTTAATGAAGTGTTTTACATTGGGGACAATGTAAGATCTAAGTGTGGGGGGAGAATTTAGGATTTTTGAATTTTTACATAAAAAAATTCTTAGTGCATGTTTAGGTGCTTACTATCACTGAAAGTTTTGTATTTATCATGAACTTGAATCAACTGGATTTGAAAGAAGCATAACACAATTGAATTGATTGACTTTTCATCTTGAAATTTATTGATTAAGTGATTGATTTCGGAATGTTGGTAAATTGAATTGGTAGACTTTAAACCTGTGAGATTTTGAGCCTATAGATTGAGCATTAACGTCGATCTTTATTTTCTTTTAATGTGTGATATTCTTCCATGGATGTGTTTCTCTAGAACTTGCATTGATTCTTTTTAGATTACTTTGATTCAGGCATACATAAAAGTGATTAAGGCCATTTTTTGATGAACCACTCTAGCCAAATAGCCCACCTAACATAATTTACCATTGTTAAGCCCCTTTGAGCCTAATTGACTTTTCTTTGTTGAATAACTTGTTTTAACCTTGAGCTTAATATGAATGACTTTACCTAACTTTAAAGATTAGTAGGGCATTTGAAAATTCTTGAGCAGGTTATGAAACAAGTGTGGGGTGTGATTAATTCCATCTGTAAGTGGTGGTGATGGTGGACTAAAAAAAAACAGAAAAGAGGCATTTGATTGATAAAGGACTTGAGTAAGGTGTGAGTGATTAATAAAGTATTTGTGTCTGAGGTGATTGCGGGTTGTTGATTGCTTTATTTACCCAAGTTGTAATTTTGAATGCTCTATTAATTTTTAGGGTTTTAAACTCTCTTACTCCAAAAATAATTTCTTACCTTATCCCTAGCCCCGTTACAACCCTTGAATAAAGTCCTTTTGATTTGTGTTATGCATGAATATTAAGTAGTGGAGATTAGATGATATGCAAGCTTATGGTAGGACATGTTTATGGAATGAATGTGAGTGAAATACTTACTCCTTAAACGTTTGAGTGAACAAAGAGATTATTATGAGGATCTACCAATTTAGTTTGCTTCATTTTGAATGAAATTGCTACGTTGGCAAATTCTTGAGATTGTTGAGGATTTTGATTCATGACATATTATGTTTCTCAAGAATGTTGGTTGATTTTTTGTTTCTGGTTTTTGTGAGCTTGATGTGATTGAAACTTTTTAGAGGGTGATTTAGTCATAGATTTTGAGTTTCTTGAGGTCGTGCAAAAATTCATGACATGTTATTATGAGGATCTACCAATTTAGTTTGCTTTGTTTTGAATGAATTTGCTATGTTGGCAAATTCTTGAGATTGTTGAAGATTTTGATTCATGACATGTTATGTTTCTCGAGAATGTTGGTTAATTTTTTGTTTCTGGTTTTTGTGAGCTTGATATGATTGAAAATTTTTAGAGGGTGATTTAGTCATAGATTTTGAGTTTCTCAAGGACGTGCAAAAATTCATGACATGTTATTATGAGGATCTACCAATTTAGCTTGCTTCGTTTTGAATGAAATTGCTATGTTGGCAAATTCTTGAGATTGTTGAGGATTTTGATTCATGACATGCTATGTTTCTCGAGAATGTTGGTTGATTTTTTGTTTCTGGCTTTTGTGAGCTTGATGTGATTGAAAAGTTTTAGAGGGTGATTTAGTCTTAGATTTTAAGTTTACTCGAGGACGTGCAAAAATTTAAGTCTGGGGGAATTTGATGAGTGCCATATTTTTATTATTTATTTCCTTCTACATTTAATATTTTGCTATGCTCCTCATGTTAATTAGAGTACTTGTGTTAATATTGTGATTTTGGCAGATAAACTGGGCTTCAAGAACTTAACTGAAGAAATTGGATAGTTTTAGTGTTGTTTGGAATTTTGACTCTAAACAGAGTTCCAGCCCTCCAAATTATGCAAAGTCAAGCTCAGTAGAACGCTGATTTACTGATTTACAACTTTGAAGAAGAGCCAAATATCCAATTCGACCTATTTTCACTCCAAAACCAGTTGTGAAGAAAAAACCCAAATTTGTTAGCCCTTTTCCTACTGTAATAGGATTTTGAATTTAGATTTTTTTTTTTTACTTTATATATAGTTTTCATTTTTTTTGGAGCAGATTTTTTTAGAGACAGAAGAGGGCAGCAATAAAAAAAATATATAATTCACCCTCTATATTTTTATTTTCGTTTCTAATAATCATGTGCTGCTAAATCCTTTATTCGGTTCAAGGGAATCGAATCCAGTAAATTTCAACAATTGAGAAACACGGTTTGCTGATCTAAACTATCTTTTGATTCAATTATCTATTGTTTCTGGTATTAATTGAATCGATTGCATGAGAAAATTATATGATCTGGCCAATTAGATAATCTCCGCATGTGATTGTATGCTATATGAAATTTTCACAATCTGTAATTGCTGTGATAGAAATCAGAACTAGTGGCAATTAGGGTTCATCAACTCTAAGTGAAATAATAGAACGGATTAAACATTCAACCCGTGGTTGAAGTGTTATTCGGTTTAGTAGTCTTCCTAGAGTGTTAATGTTATTCCTAGTCTAAATAGGATTGCGTCAAAATCGATTCGATTAGGGATAAAAATTTAATTCGGGTGCTGGGCTTGAGTTAATGCTACCAGGGAAGAAGAGATATTATCTTACTAGGAGATAATGCCTCAGCTAAGTAATTGAAGACAAGATGGTAAATTAGGTGTTAAGGATCAATTATTAGTTACTGGGCAGTTCCTTTAAATCAAAGTTGTTAATCTTGGTTTACCCTCTTCATAATTAGTTGAATATCAATTCTGTTTTAGGATTTTAATTCTGTTAAATTAAACCCCCCCAATTATTTTAGGTATTGCATGATAATTAATCCATCAGTCTCTAGGGTTCGACCTGGATTTACCGCTACTGCAAAATTTCGGTAAGACCAGTAATAAAAATTTGGTTGAATTTGACACTTACTAGTGGCTTGGGAAGAAGTGGGTGATAGAAAGCTCTTTGCTCTTGAACTTGTTGAGTAAGCATCCAAGAGTGTTAAGATTATTTATAATAGACTTCATACAGTTCAGAGTAGGCAAAAAAGTTATGCTGATGTTCGCATGAGATCTCTTGAGTTTCAAGTTGGGGATTCAGTATTTTTGAAGGTGTCTCTGAGTAAGGGTATCATGCGCTTCGAGAAGAAAAGCGAATTTGAGTCCTTGAGATTCTTGAGGGAGTTGGAGATATAGTCTAAGGACTTGCTTTGCCACCACGGCTATCTAGGGTGCACAATGTCTTCCATGTCTCTATGTTGAAGAAGTACCATCCAGACCCCCACATGTCATTGAGTATAAGCCACTAGACATTAAGGGAGATGTGAGTTATATTATGAAGCCTATTTGGATAGTGAACAATAAAGATAAGGTACTTTGATCCAAGACCATTCCATTGGTTAAGGTTCTGTGGCAACACCATTCGATGGAAGAAGCAACTTGGGAATTAGAGAGCCTTAAGAAATTAAAGTACCCTCACTTCTTCTGATTGACCAAGAAGAATTTGGAGGACCAAATTCCTAAAGGTGGGAAGGATGTCGAATCCATAAAATTTCCCTATACCAACTATAAACTATTTAAATCAGATTACCAATTCAAAGAATAACCAATGCGTTCCTTGTATGACCTAAGGAAATTCCGAGAAGTAAGGGAGTTCAAGAAGTGTGAAGAATAAGTAATGGAATAAGAGGTGGAAATGTAAACTTTAATTTAATTTTGATTCCTTATATTTAGACATGTCAACACACTTAGGAGTATAGTATGCCATAGCCAATTTAATATATAAGTTCAAACTCTTACAAGTTAGATGAATCAAAAATTAGCTAAAGAAAATAACAAAATTAAATTCTCTAGGTTAGCAAATTAAAATCTAACAAACCAATAAGTTTATATAGGTTAAATGCACTTGTAATAAATTTAATTAAGCATGAAAATGCAAGATTTAAAGCATGCAAAATAGGGTTAGAATGTGGACTAATCATGATTAAAAATATTGATTAGGAAAATGCTAAATGGGTGAATGACCAAGCCAAATTCAAGCTCAAGCTTAACTCCAATACAACCATAATTTAGTAGGCTTAGTATGCATGATAAATACCATTTTTAAGGATCAATTGGAATGAAGAATTGTGGCATTAAAGCTAAGAAGAAGGGATGAATCGAATCAAAATTCTTGATTAGGGATTTGCAGTTTCGCAAATGTGAAGGTTGGTTTGGTGCTCAAGATTAATTCCAATGCAATAGGTATTTAGGACATTTGATATATAGGATTTATGCTTTATGTTAAGGTTAATTTGAGTAGCAAAAATGAATAAATGAAAGTAAGAATTTGATGAGAATTAAACTAGCTAAATTTGATCAGGAATTTAGTGGCAATGTCGTGGGGTTTCATGCAAGTGGGCCAAGGAAATGCAATATTATCTTACTTAAATAAAAACTTAACACCATTAAGTATAAAATATAACTATTAAGACACTATTATATGGCAAATTGGAGTGTAAGTAATGCTTGAAAGCTGGTAGTAAGTGGGCTAGAAACCAATTAGGAAATTCAAAAAATTGAACCCACCTAATCCCTATATCACCTAACCAAGCACTAAGGAAATTAAAGTATATTTTCTTTCGTTAATCTAACACCTAACCTCAAAACATTTATATGTGACATGATATAATACTAAGAATACATGCAAATGGCATGGGATAGGTTGGAAATTGGAGGCAAAATCAGACTCTACACTCACCAACTTCCACTACACCAATTCAACCACTAGTGAGATTAATTAAAGGATAGAACTTAGTCCTTCATGTACCAAAAGGGTTGGCTTCTCTTAGAAACCTCATTAGAATATATAATAAGCCACTTCTTCAGCTAATTCAGGGTTGATTCACCTTGCAAACTGGAAAGAAACTAAAAAGGAAAATCGCAACGCATGAGGAAGAAAGAAAAAAGGAAAAAAAGAAAGAGAAGGATTCGGCCTCTCCTCTTCATACCATCTTTGCTCTTATACCTCATCTAACATATATTTATTTGGAGCTTTTTGGAAGTGGTTTAAGGGGTTAAACAGTCAAGAAGAAAGGTGGGCAGAATTTTGATTTTTAGAGAAATCATGGACTATTTAAATTGGTTTGTTTTTTATATATATGATAGGATATGAGTTCTTAAGAGTGTTTTTTGTGTTATAATGCAGCAAGGAGGCTTAGAAGTACGCTGCAAGTTTTCGACCAAGGGAGAAAAAAGGGTAAGGCTTTTGAAAAGAAATGATTTTAATATATATATATATTGATAAGGATGGATTGATCTATGATTTGGCTAAAGTAGACTGTTAAGAAAAATTATGAAAGACCAAGTTAGGGTTTCTACTTCATGAGAGATTTTAGGATAAGATGATGTTTCGAGTTGGTTTATTTATAGTTGGTTCATTTATAGTTGGTTTATTTATATTTTGGTGATTTAGTTATGCTAAGTTGAAACGTGGAATCAAATTTGAAAGAAAGTCAAGGGAACCTATTGTGATTGGTTCAGCCATGAAAGCTTTTAGTGAGAAATGGTGTGGACATTTTAATTAATGGAAATTGTGATTGATATAAGTGTTATAAGTATGGGATAAGTTTAATTGACATGATGTAAGAGGTTAAATCAATAAAGGCACAAGAAGTGGCTCACAGCCACAAGGAAGAAATAGAAGAAAATGGTGTAATTAGTTTAATATAGCTATTGTTTGGTATGATTTAAGGTGTAATTGGATGAGTAGATACTAATTAGGTGTGTTTAACATGTAATGCAGCTAAGCTAACTTAGTGGTGCTTTCGGCCAAGGCAAGGTGTATGGTGCCATTATGCCAAGCTTGCTGCCATTGTGTGATCTAGGTAAGACATAGGTGTGGAAGTATGATGGTAACTTCAATTATAGGGTTTTTAATGCATGGAATTGTGATTATGTCGAATTATTAGGGATAAGCATGTTTTGAAGTTGTTTTATGAAATTAGGCTCATAAAATACTTAGGTTTAATGCTATAGCACATGATAGGTCTTTCATGCATGCCATGACATTATGAAAAGATACTTTACCTACTGTAGCATGAAAAGATACTTTACAAATGCATAACCTATTTCATATGATATGGACAGCTCACTATTGTTCATGGAATGTTTAGCCTTGTTTAAAGCATATTTATATATTTTGAAAGCTTATACGCAAGTTTATGTTTTTATTTTTTTATCATTATTATTTTGCATGATAAATTGTGGATTACCTTATATGATTTTAAATGAGTTCATGCATGGTATTTTTAAAGCATAATTTACATCAAGTTCATGAGATTTTTGAAAGTATTTGAGACTTAAGGTGTAAGACCCGATTTTTATCATAATTTCTTATGATTCAAATGATGTAAACATGGTTTTATGTAAATTGAATCATAAGAAGAGTTTTACACGAATGAAAAATGCAAATGGAATGAATCAAAATTTTCGAATGCATTTAAAGATCAAATGAAGGATTGAAATGGTCACAAATTAAACGAATGGGATTTAGACCATTCGGATTGGAGATAAGAATTTAAAACATGGAATGAGAAAGGGTTCGTGAAAGGAAGTTGGATTGGTTTGGTCCCAAACGTTTAGAAGGGTAAAACGGTTAAAAGATCGAAATCCGGTATAAATTCGATAAGAAATTTTCATTAAAAATATGGAATTGAGAAATCTTGATCAATAACGAAGAAAATATTTAATTTCGAGACCAATTGATCAAGATATGAATTTATTGGAATTAATCAAAATTTTCACAACGAAAAATTATCCCGAAATTATTGGAAAAATATACTAGAAAGACAAAATAAGACTGATAAATTCATTTATGGATTAAATGAATTAAATAAGAATTTTTTTTATATCTTTGGGGATGAAATAATATTTTATTGATTAAAAGAATAATAAAAAGAAAAATAAATAAAAGTAAAAAAAAGGGAAACAGAATCGTGAAATCGCGATTCTGTAAAAAACCAAGGGAAACAGAAGACGTGCGAGGAAGCCGAGTCACCTTCTGCCTCACCGAATGGAGCGACCGGCGATGGACCCAGGCGAGGTGGCCGAAGCCATCGGGCAGCCGAGCCATCGCCTACATTGGTGGAGGGCGAAGGAAGGGCGACCGGTGAGAGAAACCAAGGGAGAAAAGAGAATTTCGTCGGCGTTGACACCGATCTAGTCCCGACCACCACCAGCTATGGTTCCCTATGCGCAGGCGATACGATCGGTGGCTGAATCGGCCAGTGGAACGGCCGGCAGC
Organism: Firmiana major; assembly: GCA_033439115.1. Lineage (NCBI taxonomy): Eukaryota > Viridiplantae > Streptophyta > Magnoliopsida > Malvales > Malvaceae > Firmiana > Firmiana major. The sequence continues at coordinate 36,912,646 of CM065898.1, forward strand.
ACCGTCAACGGTGGCAGAAAGGAAACGGCACCGACGCCGAAGGAAGAATAGGCCGGACCGGCCACTTTTCGGCCACCGTTGGTGAAACCGATGCCAAATCTGTGCATCGAACAGTCTCGCGGACCTGTCGGAGGTGGAATCCGATGAAGAACCGACCGACGAAGCCTCGAACCAGACTGAACCGGGCCGAGCTGGACTGAACCGAGCTGAACGAGACCGGGTTTGTTCAGCTAGAAAAGAAAAGAAAGAAAAGGAAAAGGAAAAAAAAGATGAAAAATTGGAGAAAAATTTTGGTGGTGTAATCGAGCTACGGATAAGCTGGTAAGCGATCGAAATTGACCGATTTAAATTTTGAAATATTTAATTTGATTAATATTCGACTGAAAATTGACCCGAAAAAATATGTAATTGTGTAGCTCGACAATTGGAGTCAAATGAGAGCTCGAGTTAGCCTCGATTTGCGTACTATCATGAAATCTCGGGTAAGTTACCCTTATTTACGATAATTTGCATAGTTATGCGTGTTAAAAATTTACTGCATAAATTACGGATTAATTTCGTATAAAATGAATTAAATTCTGAAATTAGAGATAAATTGTCGTAAATAATTAAGTGAGCTATCCAAGAGTTTAGAATGAGGTCCAATAAATACTGATGGGCCCAATAGGCCTCGATGATGTAAATAGTAAGTGAAAAATGGGCTTAAGGCCGATTAAGGTCCATTATGGTACAATCGGGCTCAATATGGGTAAACGGGCTCAATAATTTAAATTAAGTCCAAAAAATATGAAATACAATTAATTATATTGCATTTGACCTGATGAATATTTATACGCAATTTCGAAAATTGGATTCGGAGCAAATCGGACTGCGTGACAAGACATCAGTGGAAAGGTCAGACTATACAGAAAAATGAGGTAAGGGAATTTTGTGAGTAGCAAGAGGTAGCTACGCGTATTTTTTAATAGCTTTTGTATACACTGAAAACGTATAAAGATCCTAAAAATGGGTTAAAAATTTTAGGGACTCGAGATGGGTAAAAGACTATTTTACCCCTACTGAGGGAAAATTCACCTAAGGATGGTAAAAGCATGACATGCATGAAATGGATGATTTGGAAGATTTCCGTGAATATTTAGTAAAACAAATTGGTAGATTGGCTAGTATTTGCATAAATTTCATAAGATAATACTACGTAAGTTTTATTTGAATTTAAATGAAATTCTTTGGAAAATGGGTCAACTATCAAGTTTATATGGAAACAGATGGTGCTGGAGCATTTCCTCGCACTATATCTAAGTTTGTGAGTGTGCATAATGGTGCTGGAGCGGTTACTCGTACCGATTTGTGTGACATCATATGCATGAAATGTGCTAGAGCGGTTACTCGCACTGATTTTTATTATTATGAAATGCATGAGAGGTGCTGGAGCCTAGCTCACACCCTGTTTTGACTTGATATGCATAAAAAGGTGCTAGAGCGATTGCTCGCGCTAGTTTTAATGATTTGACATGCATGAGAGGTGCTGGAGCTTAGCTCGCATCCTGTTTTGATATGATAATTGCATAAAAGTCGTACTGGAGCCTTGCTTGTACGTGATTTAATCGATTTAATTGCATAAAAGCCGTACTGAAGTGTAACTCGCATGAAATTTGATTTCTTTATGCATGAAACCGTGTTGGAGCGTTGCTCGTACGAAGTTTTGAATGATTTATACATGATGACGTGTTGGAGCGTTGCTCCCACAAGGCTTTGATGGATTTTATGCATAAAATCGTGCTGGAGCTTGCTCGCACATGATTTTATATAGATTTATAACTCTTTTAAAGTCGTACTGGAGTGCTGCTCGTACGCAGATTTTACTGACTTTTATGAAAACGTGTTGGAGCTTCGCTCGCATGAGGTTTTCAGATATCATGAATATGCATGGAGGCGTGCTGGAGCTTTGCTTACACAGGGAATTATATGACATGCATATAGCCATGTTGGAGCCTCTTGTAGACTGTGTGTCACAATGAGATGATATGCCCACACGTGCATACTGAGACATAGGTTGGGTGGATAAGACCTACGGCAGGCACCCCCTGAATATGATTTGGGTTCACGGAGTACGTTGTACCGTGTATGTCACGCAGAGTACGCTGTACCATGAGAATTGTTGGAGTGGAGTGGCATTAGCCACGAGGCTGTAAGCCTTGCCCTCACAATCCTGGTATTTATGTTGTTCTGGCGACAGGACTGACCCACTTCCCATTTCAGGTGTGATGCCCCGCACACTAGGTACCATGTAGCCAGGGATCACTAGGATATGACCATAGTCCTCGATGTTACTGATATAGTCACCTACATGTCTCACATGATATAACTTTTGGTATCGATAGACCAGGGTAGACCCAATGTCACGACTGTTATCACTGACCTTTTTCCATTTCATTCCCAAGATTTGGTTGGGCTATGAGTCGATGTTACATTTCTATTCATTCATATATATCAAATATTAAACATAATTGTACATCTTATTAACTATCTATATCTATTTATATAATCGTTTTTCATACTTTACATACCTAGTAATTTATACAGTACATGTCTGTGCGATTTAGTATTTAGATACAAAATACGTGTATATATATACCTTTGCGCAGCAAAGAGAGCTGTACAACAAAAGAAATAGCAGGGATGACCGCAAGATGCTCTAATGAGCCTTATCTGTAGAGTGAGAAAAAAAAGGGTGAGCTAACACGCTCAGTAAAGAAGACATGACAGCAGGTAGATAACAATACTATCTACGTGCTTATAATGCATGCTTAATATCATCACAAGGCAAATGCATTTGACAAACCATAGCAATCTATTCAGAAATCATTAATTCGATAGAATGCTTTTTCATTTCACTTTAAACACATTTCAAATCATCACATTTCTCTTTCTTTTCATTTCGAAGTCAGTACTCCTTTAGTACTGGCAATAAGTGATTCTGTCATAATCACAAATCATTGTTTTTAAACCATTGATATTATTTTAAAATCAATTTGAGACTAGGTAGGGATATGTAATCATCTGTAGACATATGGCCATAGTCAGTGACCCCAAGCAATCGCTAGCTAGGTGTGCAAGGGTGTCAGTCGCCTAGGGAGGTGGGTCAATCCAACCCATCAGCTTATCTCTACTCTATCATTTGTCTGAAGACGCCAACACGGTACAAGGTACTCCATGTATCGTCTCACGGTACAATGTACTCCGTGGACAATCACACGGTACAACGTACTCCATGGACCCTGTCCATACACCCTACACCATGGACTATATCAATATACTGTATGCTCGAGGCTACCTGAGAGTAGGCAGGCTATTACGACCTCGGCATTAATCATCAACTATAACCTTGTCTCATATACCAGTGTGAGCAAGTCAATGTGACACACAGTCAACACAAGGGCTCCAGCACGGTTTCATCATCAATAACATAAAATCATGTGCGAGCAAGAGTGTGTAACCCGTTAGTTAACACGCGGCTCTATCACAATTTCATTTTCAATACCATTTGAAATCTCGTGCGAGTAGGATTGTGTAACCCGTTAGTTAACACACTCAGTTCCAGTCGGATTTATTTCATTCACAAACTTGATAGATGACTCTATTTTCATTGAAAATAACTCAAAATTAGATTTCAGTATAAATAGCATGCTGTCATCATGTAAATCATGTAAATAATAGTCAGTCTATCCATATACTTGCTAAAAAACAGTGTTTTATAGTGAAAACATCACAAATATGCAATTCATGCATTTGTTTTTCAAATGTTGCATTTTCGATGCTCAACTGTATGCATTTCCCTATAACAAGGGTAATATCAAAATTTAATTATCACTAGGCTCTTTCCTAGATTTTCAGTCTCTATATATTTCATACTATTTATTTTTATATAGGGATTTATAAAATACGTACAGCTATCTCTATAGCAATTATATATCCCTTACCTGGAATCCCAGTCGATTCTGCTTTTATCTTTCCAATTTCTAGTCACTCGCTCGTTTTCGACTCCAATATGCCTTCAGGAGTCGAGTTTCTATGATGACATGTAAATCGAAACTCGATCGAATTCATTTTCGTTGCTTATTGATGCGTTACACATTTATATATTTAAACCGGTTCAATTTTGGTCAAATATAAATTCAAATAAATTTTTCAAAAATTTACTCGATCAATTTCGACTACTTACCGACCTCGCCTTAAACCTGGGGCATCACCGATTTTTTTTCTTTTCCTTGGCTAAACCGGTTCGGACCGGTTCAGACCGCTTTTCACTGAATTGGTCCGAACCGGTTCAGTAGCAAGTTTGCCGTTCAGACTCTTTTTCGGCCGGTTCCTCGCCGGCTTCCACTCCCAGCAGATCCATCGAGCCTCACAATGCGTGGATCTGGTGGTGTCCGAATGTCAGCTCGCCGGAAAGTGACAGGTCCGGCCCTTTTTCCTCCTCGGCTTCGTTGACTTTTCTTCCTCTTCGCCGATCGACGTTTATAGGCTGCCGGCGGTGGCGATGCAGGCATCCTCTGGCCGGTGGCGACGTGCTCTTCCTTTTCCTTGCCTCCGATCGCCTCTTTTCTCTCTCTTCTCTCGCCGGTGGTTGAATCGGGGGGAGGGGGCTTCGGTTTCGTTTTCTTTCCTCTCTCGTTTTCAGTTCTGTTTCTTTTTTTTGTCAATTCAGTTTTATATATATATATATATATATTATATTATATTATATTATATTATATTATATTATATTATATTATATTATATTATATTATATTTTACTATAATATAATATATTATAATATATTATAATACATAGATTTAAATATCTATAATATAATATTATTATAATAATAATATAATAATAATAATTATCTCTTATTATTTATATTATTATTATAAGAATATTATTACCATATATTATATATACAGTGATTTCCAAATGCACATGTATATATTTAGACATCCAAAATTTTTTTTCTCTATATATTTTATGTGCATATATAAACATCATTATTTATTTTTATTTCCTTGGAAATATTTTTTCATATTCCCGAAATAATTCCTGAGTTGAAAAATTTCGGGTCTTACATTCATCCCCTCCTTAAGAAATTTGGTCCTCCAAATTAGAACCAAACTATCACTCAAAAAGCTGCGGATACCTATCGTGCATCAGGCTCTCCAATTCCCACGTAACTTACTCCGAAGTGTGGTACTACCAGAGAACCTTAACCAGAGAGATTGTCTTGGACCGTAGCATTTTCTCCCTTTTATCTAGTATCCGAATTGGCTTCTCCACATAGGACATATCCTCTTTGAGCTCTAATGGCTCATACTGAATCACATGTGCCAGATCCGGATGATACTTTCGAAGCATAGAGACGTGGAAGAGATTATGGATGCTTGCTAGCTCAGGTGGCAAGGCTAGCCTGTAGGCCTTATCTCCCACTCGATCCAGTATCTCAAATGGCCCAATATATCTGGGACTCAGTTTTCCTCTCTTTCCAAATCTCATAATCCCTTTAGAGGGAGAAACCTTCAGGAATACTGATTCACCTACGGTGAATTCTAATGGTCTCCTCCTCGTGTCCGCATAACTTTTCTGTCTACTCTGAGCCGTCCTCAACCTTTCACATATTAACTGTACATCCTCAGAGGCTTGTTTCACCAAGTAGGGAGCAAATATCTTCCGATCACCTACTTCTTCCTAACTGATAGGAGAACGACACCTACGACCATATAAGGTTTCATACGGTGTCATTCCAATACTCGAGTGATAACTATGATTATAGGCGAATTCGGCTAATGGCAAATGATCATCCCAGGAGCCTTTAAAGTCCATCACACACGCTCTCAACATATCCTCCAGAGTCTGAATGGTTCTCTCTGACTGACCATCTTTCTGAAGATGAAAAGCGGTGCTAAAGCTCAATTGGGTTCCCATAGCTTCCTAAAAATGTTCCTAAAAATGGGAAGTGAAGCGAGAATCTCTATCTGATACAATACTCACTGGAACACCATGTAGCCTCACAATCTCCCATACAGATAAATCCGCCAATGCACTCAGAGTATCTGTAGCTTTCATAGCTAAGAAGTGAGCTGACTTCGTCAACCTATCCACTATCACCCAAATGCCATCATGGTTTTGTGTGGTCCTCGGTAAACCCATGATGAAATCCATGGTGATATGCTCCTATTTCCATGTCGGTATAGGTAGAGGCTGCAATAACCCTGTAGGCTTCTAATGCTCTACCTTAACCCGCTGATATACAAGACATCTAACAACATACTCAGCGATGTCTTTCTTCATCCCTGACCACCAATACACTTTTCGAAGATTCTGATACATCTTATTACTCCCTGGATGTAAGGTATACTGTGATGAGTGAGCTTCTGAAAATATCAATCTTTTCAACTATGGGTCCTTAGGCACACATATTCTGCCTCTGAACCTCGTAAGCCATCATCACTCACTGTGAACTCAGTCACTGTCCCTCTCTGAATCTGTTGTACAATATCGACACATTGCCGATCATCATGCTGAGCCTGGCGAATTCGGTCTATTAACTCCGGTTCTAGCCTCAGGCTAGCTATCATATAACCAGTATCAGCGTCAGAAGGGATCACATCAATAGTGAGGCTTGCAAACTGTTCTAACAGCTCGTGTTCCCTAACCATCATATAGGATATCATCCAATGGCTCTTTCGGCTCAATGCATCAGCCACTATATTAGCCTTTCTCGGGTGATATAATATTTCACAATCATAATCCTTCAGAAGCTCTAACCATCTCTGTTACCTCATATTTAATTCTTTCTGTGAAAACAAATATTTCAGGCTTTTGTGATTAGTGAACATTTGAAATTTCTCACCGTATAAATAGTGGCGCCATATTTTCAATCCAAATACTACGGCTGCCAACTCTAAATCGTGGGTCGGATATTTCTTCTCATGGTCCTTGAGCTGTCAGGATCTATAAGCAACTACCTTCTCATTCTGCATCAATACGCAACCCAGTCCTTGATGAGAGGCATCTATATACACAACAAAACCTCCTGAACTGGTAGGTATGGTGAGAATCGGTGCGGTGGTCAAACGCTGTTTCAATTCCATGAAACTCTTTTCACACTTATCATCCCACTCAAATGTAACATTCTTCCGAGTGAGACGAGTCAATGAAGCAGCTAGTCTCGAGAAACCCTCGATAAATCATCGGTAATATCCAGTCAAACCCAAAAAACTTCGAATCTCAGTAACTGTCATGGGTCATTTCCATTGAAGTACTGCTTCAATTATACGGATCCACTGACACTCTGTCCTTCGATACAACATGACCCAGAAAAGAAATATGTTCTAGCCAGAAATCACACTTAATGAGCTTAGCATACAACTGTTTCTCCTGGAGGGTCTGTAAGATTATCTTTAAGTGCTGCTCATGTTCCTCTCTGGACTTCGAATATATTAGTATGTCATCGATAAAGACGATCACAAACCTGTCTAGGTATGGCTTGAATACATCATTCATCAAAGCCTTAAAAGCTGCAGGAGTATTCGTTAACCCGAATGGCATCACTAGGAACTCATAATGACCATAACGAGTACGAAACGCTGTCTTGGGTACATCTCCACTCCGAATTCTCAACTGATGGTACCCAGACCTCAACTCAATCTGAGAAAAGACCTGTGCTCCTTGAAGCTGATCCAATAGATCATCAATACGTGGAAGGGGATATTTGTTCTTGATGGTAGCTTTATTCAATAACCGGTAGTCAATACATAGTCGGAAGCTTTCATCCTTCTTCTTAACAAACAAGACCGGAGCTCCCCAGGGTGAGATGCTCAGTCTAATGAATCCTTTATCCAACAGTTCCTGCAATTGTTTCTTCAACTCCTCTAACTCAACTAGAGCCATACGGTACGGTGGTTTAGATATCAGCTCTGTACCAGGGACCAAATCAATATAAAATTCCATCTCTCTATCTGGTGGCAACCTTAGTAACTCATCCGAAAAGACATCTGAAAATTCCTTAACTACGGGGATGTCGACCAATTCTGGGTGTGCCTTATCTATGTCAACCACGTACGCAATAAAACCTTCAAAATATTATTCATATAATTAGTACATTAATTCACTCATTCTATTACAATAATTGCATTCCTTCATTTATTCTTCAAAAATCTTACAACCAATTTCTCAATTTCCTCTACCTGAGAAAACATTATAGTCTTAGAATAACAATCTAAGATAGCATGATTTGCAGCCAACTAATCCATTCCTAATATTGCATCAAAATCACACATATTTAACAGGATAAGATCGGCTGTCATACTCTTATCTCCTATTCTTAATTTACAACCCTTACATACTTGTTCGACTAATTGGCTAACCCTCATTGGTGTACTAATTAGTAATGTTCTATCTAAGTATGTAGGTTTCACGCACTCTACCAATTTAGATGCACATGAAAGTGATAAGAATGAATGCGTAGCACCATGATCAAATAAGGCAAAGGCTTCCAAATCAAAAATTAGAATTGTACCTTTAATTACTTCTGTGGAAGCATCTGCTGTCCCCTGGTCTAATGCATATACTCGGCCCTGACCAACAGCTTGCTTTCCTTTCTCTTCTGCTGTGGCTCTCCTCCTCTGAGTAGGAATAACTGTAGGAACTCTCTTCGGCTCCTTGCCCTTCTATGAGGCTATCTCAACAGACTTCGGGCAATCTCTCATAAAGTGCCCTACCTTACCACATCTATGACATGGCCGATTAGTAAAGTAACAGGGCCTGTTACCATGGTATCTCCCACAAATCGTGCACTGATCTAGGTCGGGGTCCACCAATCACGATACCCCTGGGTGGTGCTATGGTCGGATACATAGGTGGCTTAGCAGCTCTACTCTGTAACTCATTGGTGCCTCTGAAACGCTTCCCAGCGGGCTTCCTACTGTCCCTAACACCTCTATCATCTCCAAATCTCTTCTTGTCTTTATCTATGCTCTTACCCACTTTCTCGAACTCATAAACGTGGAACTCATAATCTTGTTTGCAAAATTGGTCCCGTCTGACAACTTCAGAATAAGTCGTAATATCGAACGGGGCCAATTTAGCTCTGATGGAAGGTCTCAATCCATCCATAAACTTGCGAACCTTCTTCGTTGTACTACTCATCGTATCTGAATCATATCTGCCTAGAGAAATGAATCTCGACTCATATTCATCCACTGATTTGTTCCCCTGAGTTAGATTCCAGAATTTCATCTATAGTCTCCTCTGAGCTGTATCTGGAATATACTGTCTCCGGAACTCATCTAAAAAAATCTCCCATGATATCACTACATGTTGATCCCTCAATATCGGTCTAGTGGATTTTCACCAATGCTCTGCCTCACCCTTAAGCACGAATGTGGCAAATGCTACTCTCTCTGTAGCTGAACATTGGAAAAACCCAAACAGTTTCTCCATCTCATTGATCCAGTCCTCAGCCACTACTGGATCCTTTACTCCGCTGAAAGACGAAGGCTTAAAATCTTGGAACTGCCTCAACCTATCCAACTCACAACCATACCCCATATCATTATTTCCATCTGGCTGTAGGGCTACTGGAGGAGGTACAGGCTGAACAGGAGGGTTGTCACGCCCCGAATATGCGAAAAATAGGGCAAATTTAAAACTTTTTACTCATTAATTCACAATTAAGAGTGCATTCCTGTGCAGTGTCATACATCATCATAATTATCATGCCTCAGGATCTCAACATCATATAACGTATATTGTACCGTATACAAATACTCAATTTCAAGTTAATTAATCCTAATACATCCCATATAATGTCATACATCAAGTGTCTGCAAATACATTAATAGTCTGGGTACATGAAAAGATAAATATACCTCAAAGTACAAATTATATAGCCTGGAGCTCGAATCCTCCACTAGCCACTACTCCGTACGTCGCAGGGAAGTCCTTATTCACTTGAAGAACTCTGAGGGGAAAGAAAAACAGGGTGAGCTTCTAAATCGCTCAGTAAGGGGGGTAGGGGACTCATTTCATAAACCAAAATGCACATCACAAAGCATTTATTTGTATGTGAAACTCATTTGAAAACCATAGCATGAAAATACTCAAAACGACACTCTCATGTGTCAAATCATGTGAAAACATGAAGTAAAAAGGCTCACTCTAGAGCAAAACAAAGCATGTGAAAATACGCGTTAAACGCTTTCTCAAATAACGTGGCATAGCCACTGATTTAAAATCACACGTGGCATAGCCACAATACACACGTGGCAAAGCCACTGGATTATTTTCTCACGTGGCATAGCCACAAAACACACGTGGCAAAGCCACTGAATTATTTTCTCACGTGGCATAGCCACTGAATAGGGTTTCTCAACGTGGCACTGCCACCAATGGGGTTTCTCAACGTGGCACAGCCACCAATGGGGTATACGTGGCACAGCCACCGATTGGGTATACGTGGCACAGCCACCAATGGGTTTCTCAACGTGGCACAGCCACCAATGGGGTATACGTGGCACAGCCACCAATGGGTTTCTCAACGTGGCACAGCCACCAATGGGTTTCTCAACGTGGCACAGCCACCAATGGGGTATACGTGGCACAGCCACCAATGGGTTTCTCAACGTGGCACAGTCACCAATGGGTTTCTCAACGTGGCACAGCCACCAATGGGGTATACGTGGCACAGCCACCAATGGGTTTCTCCACGTGGCACAGCCACCAATGGGGTATACGTGGCACAGCCACCAATGGGTATCTCAACGTTACCAGAACGGAGAAGAATTCGGGCTTACATGCTACCAGAGCAATGCCCGGTGTGTACTCACAACTACACACCCAAGTCTTATCACATAAGACAGGTTTGCCTTCACGTAGAACTCGTAATGGTTTCTCTCTCATAAAACTCATTTGAAAACCGTTTTGTACTCAACACAAAACGTAATAAAAATCGAGTTCTAACCGGCAAAGCACACGCACACATTTCTCAAATCTCAATGTTGCCTTAACGTAGAGCCCAGTTATAAACTCATAAAACATTGGGCTCCAACCGGCTATAAAATCGTGTGCAGTTCAAATCTCAACATGCTTGTTTATAAATCGTAAATCATGCTAAAACAGTTTGCAATTCACATACACAAATGGTTTAGATTTCCCTTACCTCTTTGCACCTCGTATAGTGCAATCGTTTCCCCCGTATCACGGACTAGTCTCGCATTCCACTCTGGAACTCCCGAGCTGTCCAAACGATGTTAAAACATCAATACTCCACATCACATAAGCCTCAATTCTTAAAATCGAGCATAATTGCTCATAACACCTCAATTCTCTTGATTTCTCGTAACTCAACCCTAAACTACAACTCTATTCACAATATCCCAATGTTCGATATCTCTAATACCAATTATCTACGCTAATTCTCCACATTGTCCAATTTTCCATTTATAGCTCACAATTTCCTAAATTCACCAAAATTCTCAATATGCATATCACTCCTACCACATTGAAATTTAATCAATCCCTAGTCATCTTTCAGCCATTTCAACACAAATTCAACCACCAATAACATCAAAATCAACTCAAATATCAAGATCGAGGTTTAGAAATTACCCAAAGCTTGTGAGACGCACAACTCACGCCTCGATCCGATTCGTCCTTCGATTTCCAAGTATGTTGTTCTCCCTTTGATGAGGAACAACTTTCCTTCTTACCACAATAGCTGATTCGGCCGGAAATGGGAGATTTGGAGGAGTGAGAAACTAGGTTTTCGGAAAAATGGAGGTTTGAAAGAGAGAGAAAGTGAGATTTCAGGAGAAAACACGAGTTTCTTATATAGACTGGAGGTAGGAGATCGATCTGTCTCCTGGGGAGATCGATCTGCGTTTGAATTTTTGGGGACGATCTGGGCAATTTTATGCCTAGGAGATCGATCTGTCGAGGGGTGAGATCGATCTCTTTATGGCTTTATGAGATCGATCTGTGCCTTGAGGAGATTGATCTTCTCCCAAACAAAAGCATTTGGAGATCGATCTCCTCCTCATGAGATCGATCTTCTCTCAAACAGATTCATTTGGAGATCGATCTCTTCCTCATGAGATCGATCCCTTCTCAAACAGATTCATAAGGAGATCGATCTCTTCCATTGGAGATCGATCTGCTCCTCAAATTTCCCCTTCCTCATCATTTTTAATTCACCAGATCGATCTCTCCTTCTCCCAGATCGATCTGTCCTCATGGATCAAGCTTATTTTACACACTTAACACATAAATCTCCAATTATAATTCCCACAATTCACTTAGCTCAATAAATTACACTTCAATTTATTATTACATCATTAAATATGTCTGAAATTCTCAGATCTCACATCCTCCCCACCTTAAAAGAATTTGGTCCTCCAAATTCAACTCAACTAATCAAAATAGATGGGGGTATTTCTCCTTCATGAGACTCTCTAGTTCCCACGTTGCTTCTTCCCTTGAGTGATGCTTCCACAAAACTTTCACTAATGGGATGCTCTTGGTTCTCAGTACCTTCTCCTTTCTATCGAGAATCCGGACGGGTTCCTCAGTATAGCTCATGTCCTCCTGTATGTCCATCTCATCATACTCTATAACATGAGAAGGGTCCGGGTGGTACTTCCTCAACATAGACACATGAAAAACATTGTGTATTCCAGACATCTGTGGGGGTAATGCCAATCTGTAGGCTACCTCTCCCACTCTCTCAAGAATCTCAAATGGTCCTATGTATCGAGGACTCAATTTCCCTTTCTTCCCAAATCGCATGATACCCTTGCTCGGTGATACTCTCAGAAATACTGCATCACCAACATCAAACTCGAGTGGCCGTCTACGCACATCCGCGTAGCTTTTCTGTCTACTCTGTGCAGCCCGTAACCTCTCACATATGAGTTTCACACTCTGTACGGCTTGCTCAACAAGCTCGGGAGCATTTATCTTTCTGTCACCGACTTCTTCCCAAGCTACAGGGGATCTACACCTCCTACCATATAGAGCCTCAAAAGGTGCCATTCCAATACTCGCATGATAGCTGTTATTGTACGCAAACTCTGCTAGGGGCAGGTGATCATCCCATGATCCCTTAAAATCCATCGTACACGCCCTCAACATATCCTCCAGGGTCTGAATAGTCCTCTCTGACTGACCATCTGTCTGAGGATGATAGGCGGTACTAAAACTCAATCGAGATCCCATGGACTCCTGAAACTGGGTCCAAAATCTGGAAGTAAACCGAGAATCTCTATCAGAAGTAATACTCACTGGAGCCCCATGTAATCTAGCTATCTCGCTGACATACAGTTCAGCTAAGGCATCCACAGTATCTGTGCTCTTGATGGCAAGGAAGTGGGCACTCTTGGTCAATCTATCCACAATGACCCATATCGCGTCACGACCTCTCCGGGTCCTCGGTAAACCCATAATAAAGTCCATAGTGACATGCTCCCATTTCCATGTAGGTACAGGTAAGGGCTGTAGTAGTCCTCCGGGCTTCCGATGCTCAGCTTTCACTTGCTGGCATACTAAACACCTGGCCACATACTCTGCCACATCTCGCTTCATACCACTCCACCAATACACCTTTCTCAAGTCTCGGTACATCTTAGTACTCCCTGGGTGCATGGTGTAACGCGAGCAATGAGATTCTCTCAGTATCTGTCTCTTCAGGGTATCATCGTCCGGTACACAAATTCGTCCTCTGAACCTCAATAATCCATCCTCACTGATGGTGAGATCCGACTGTGAACTCTGCTCAGCTTGGCTAACCATGTCTATCAATCTCTGATCACTGCGCTGCCCAGTTCTAATCTGATCCATGATCCTGGGCTCTATCCGCAGGCTAGCCAAAAATCCAGTCTCTACCTCTTTAACTCTGATCCGAAGTTCGGCGAACTGCTCTAACAAATCCCATTCCCTGATCATCATAGCAGATATCATACTCTTCCTGCTCAGGGCATCAGCAACCACATTCGCCTTACCCGGATGATATAGAATCTCGCAGTCATAATCCTTAAGGAGTTCCATCCATCTCCTTTGTCTCATGTTTAACTCTTTCTGATCAAAGAGATATCTCAAACTCTTGTGATCAGTGAAGATCTGAAATCTTTCCCCATATAAGTAGTGTCGCCAGATCTTCAAAGCAAATACCACAGCGGCTAACTCCAAATCATGCGTGGGGTAATTCCGCTCATGGTCCTTCAACTATCGCGATCCGTATGCGACCACTCTTCCGTGCTGCATAAGCACACACCCCAATCCTTGGTGAGATGCATCACTATACACCGAGAATCCTCCTGATCCCTCGGGAATAGTTAACACAGGTGCCGCTGTCAATCTCCTCTTTAACTCTTGAAAACTGAGCTCACATTGATCATTCCATATGAACGGAGTCTCCTTACGCGTGAGCTTAGTCAAAGGAGCGGCAATCCTCGAGAATCCTTCCACAAATCTCCTGTAATACCCTGCCAAACCAAGGAAGCTTCGTATCTCAGTCACTGTCCTCGGTCTTTCCCAATTAAGCACAGCTGCTATTTTACTCGGATCCACTGATACTCCTTCCTCTGAGACTACATGCCCAAGGAAAGCTATCCGGTTCAGCCAAAACTCACACTTACTAAGCTTTCCGTATAATTGCTTATCCCGGAGTATCTGAAGTACTAACCACAAATGCTGTGCATGCTCCTCATACGACCGAGAGTACACCAGGATATCATCGATAAAGACTATCACAAACTTATCCAGATAGTCTCTGAACACCTCGTTCATCAATCTCATAAATGCTGCAGGGGCGTTCGTCAATCCAAAGGATATCACCAGAAATTCGTAATGGCCATACCTTGTCCTAAAGGCCGTCTTTGGAATATCTTCCTCCTTGATCCTCAATTGGTGATAGCCCGATCTCAAATCAATCTTAGAAAAGACTGATGCCCCTCTTAGCTGATCAAGTAGATCGTCAATCCTGGGCAACGGATATTTATTCTTCACCGTGGCTTTATTCAATAGCCGGTAGTCCACACATAATCTGAGACTACCATCCTTCTTCTTAACAAACAGTACTGGCGCTCCCCACGGTGAAACACTGGGTCTAATAAACCCTTGATCTAATAACTCCTGCAGTTGTTTCTTCAATTCCTCAAGTTTCACTAATGCCATCCTGTAGGGAGGTTTAGAGATCGGCTGAGTATCCGGTACCAAATCAATGGTAAACTCCAGCTCTCTCTCTGGTGGTAAACCTGGCAATTCATCTGGAAAAACATCCAAAAATTCGCAAACCACAGGTATATCCTCAATCCTCGGATGTTCCCGCTCATCGTCTGAGATGAGTGTCTCATAACCTTCACATAAATAATCACATTTAATAATCTCCAAAATAATGTTAAAATTCTCAAATTACTCACTAGAAATCCACATAATTATTCCCTCAATATTTCAATCGTACACTGTAAGGTTTAGGTAGGGAGAAAGTTACAATCTTAGTGTAGCAGTCTAAACTCACTCGATTGGTTGCCAACCAATCCATCCCCAGAATTACATCAAACCCATGTATATTCAACATGATTAGATCTGCTAACATCACTCTATGTCCCACCTTTATTTCACATCCTCTACAGATTAACTCAGTTCTCTGGGATTCACGCATAGGGGTATTTACATGTAGTATATATTCTAGAGGTTCAAACTTCAAGTTTAATCTACATGCAAAATGCTCAGAAATAAACGAATGCTGGATCCTGAATCAATCAACACATGAGCCTCATAATTACAGACAGATAGTGTACCTCTTATAGTTTCTGCCGAAGCGTCTGCGGTCTCCTTATCCAGGGCAAACACTCGTCCATGTGCCACAGGTTTCTTCCCTTTCTCTGCCGCAGTGGCCCGTCTCCGGGGATCCACTCTCTGAGGCTGTTGTCTAGCGGGCTCCGGAGCATGTGGTATCTGAGGTTGGGGACAGTCTTTCACTCTGTGACCCATGTCACCACATCTGAAACATCCATGGATCGACCCAGTACAACTTCCCTCATGCGATCGGCCACAATCTCTACAAATCCTCATCTCCGGCCTGACATATCGAGGGGCCTCCTTGATAATAGGATAGGCTCTAGGTCTCTCCAATCTGTCCCTCTGCACCTCAATCCTTCCTCTTCTGAAGGAACCTCTCCGAGCCTCTGACTGGAAAAGTGCTGGCCTCTTGCCCTTATCTCTATTCACCACTCTGAGCTCATTCTGGGATTGTACCATCTCAATCCCTCTTTCAACCTCTTGTGCTCGTCTCAGAGCATCTCCAAACTCGGTAATACATAGCCCCATCAGTCTATCTCTAATAACGGGCTTCAACCCATACACGAACTTCTCTGTGCGGAGCTCTTCACTCTTGAAGGTCTCTGGGTCATATCTCAGTAGTGCGGTGAACTGGCTCTCATAGTCATCCACCGACATGTCACCCTGTACCAAACTCAAAAACTCGGCCTGTTTCCTCCTCTGGGCGGCTCGTGGTACATATTGGGTTCTAAAAGCTGTCTGGAACTCTTCCCAACCAATCACATCCTGGTGGGACATCAAGATACCCTGGGTAGTACTCCACCAATCTCGAGCTCTCCCCTTCAGCATATAGGCACTCATACTGACTCTCTCAGCATCGGTGCACCCCAGTAAATCAAATATAACTCTCAACTCCGTCAACCATTCCTCAGCCTCTGTAGGATCCTTCTTTCCCTTAAATGCGGGTGGATTCATCTTCAGAAATTCCTTTAGTCGGACCTTACTTCTGTCCTCAGGCTGAGTGACGGGAGGCACTGGGGGTATGGGAGGTCCTGGTGGTGGTGTAGGGGTAGTATCCGAGGCATTAACTCCAAAGTGTTGCGCGAATAGCGCCGCCATCTGCTCAAAACCTTGCCTCACATCGGTCTCAATCCGATTAAATCGAGAGTTAGGACTCTCTGGTTGTGGGACAGGTGGTGGAGGGGACTCTGCCTGCCTCCTTGAACGACCTCGTCGTTTACTCATTCTCAATCTCAACCCGTCTCCTGCGCGTACATATCACAATCGATTGAAATCTCAATCCTAAATTTCATTTCATGACCAGACTATTACAGACACTTGGGATGTATTCTGTTTCACTTAACCGACACTGACAGTACTAGACACCCTAAGCTCTGATACCAAGAAAACTCTGTCACGCCCCGAATATGCAGAAAATAGGGCAAATTTAAAACTTTTTACTCATTAATTCACAATTAAGAGTGCATTCCTGTGCAGTGTCATACATCATCATAATTATCATGCCTCAGGATCTCAACATCATATAACGTATATTGTACCGTATACAAATACTCAATTTCAAGTTAATTAATCCTAATACATCCCATATAATGTCATACATCAAGTGTCTGCAAATACATTAATAGTCTGGGTACATGAAAAGATAAATATACCTCAAAGTACAAATTATATAGCCTGGAGCTCGAATCCTCCACTAGCCACTACTCCGTACGTCGCAGGGAAGTCCTTATTCACTTGAAGAACTCTGGGGGGAAAGAAAAACAGGGTGAGCTTCTAAATCGCTCAGTAAGGGGGGTAGGGGACTCATTTCATAAACCAAAATGCACATCACAAAGCATTTATTTGTATGTGAAACTCATTTGAAAACCATAGCATGAAAATACTCAAAACGACACTCTCATGTGTCAAATCATGTGAAAACATGAAGTAAAAAGGCTCACTCTAGAGCAAAACAAAGCATGTGAAAATACGCGTTAAACGCTTTCTCAAATAACGTGGCATAGCCACTGATTTAAAATCACACGTGGCATAGCCACAATACACACGTGGCAAAGCCACTGGATTATTTTCTCACGTGGCATAGCCACAAAACACACGTGGCAAAGCCACTGAATTATTTTCTCACGTGGCATAGCCAATGAATAGGGTTTCTCAACGTGGCACTGCCACCAATGGGGTTTCTCAACGTGGCACAGCCACCAATGGGGTATACGTGGCACAGCCACCGATTGGGTATACGTGGCACAGCCACCAATGGGTTTCTCAACGTGGCACAGCCACCAATGGGTTTCTCAACGTGGCACAGCCACCAATGGGGTATACGTGGCACAGCCACCAATGGGTTTCTCAACGTGGCACAGCCACCAATGGGGTATACGTGGCACAGCCACCAATGGGTTTCTCAACGTGGCACAGTCACCAATGGGTTTCTCAACGTGGCACAGCCACCAATGGGGTATACGTGGCACAGCCACCAATGGGTTTCTCAACGTGGCACAGCCACCAATGGGGTATACGTGGCACAGCCACCAATGGGTTTCTCAACGTTACCAGAACGGAGAAGAATTCGGGCTTACATGCTACCAGAGCAATGCCCGGTGTGTACTCACAACTACACACCCAAGTCTTATCACATAAGACAGGTTTGCCTTCACGTAGAACTCGTAATGGTTTCTCTCTCATAAAACTCATTTGAAAACCGTTTTGTACTCAACACAAAACGTAATAAAAATCGAGTTCTAACCGGCAAAGCACACGCACACATTTCTCAAATCTCAATGTTGCCTTAACGTAGAGCCCAGTTATAAACTCATAAAACATTGGGCTCCAACCGGCTATAAAATCGTGTGCAGTTCAAATCTCAACATGCTTGTTTATAAATCGTAAATCATGCTAAAACAGTTTGCAATTCACATACACAAATGGTTTAGATTTCCCTTACCTCTTTGCACCTCGTATAGTGCAATCGTTTCCCCCGTATCACGGACTAGTCTCGCATTCCACTCTGTAACTCCCGAGCTGTCCAAACGATGTTAAAACATCAATACTCCACATCACATAAGCCTCAATTCTTAAAATCGAGCATAATTGCTCATAACACCTCAATTCTCTTGATTTCTCGTAACTCAACCCTAAACTACAACTCTATTCACAATATCCCAATGTTCGATATCTCTAATACCAATTATCTACGCTAATTCTCCACATTGTCCAATTTTCCATTTATAGCTCACAATTTCCTAAATTCACCAAAATTCTCAATATGCATATCACTCCTACCACATTGAAATTTAATCAATCCCTAGTCATCTTTCAGCCATTTCAACACAAATTCAACCACCAATAACATCAAAATCAACTCAAATATCAAGATCGAGGTTTAGAAATTACCCAAAGCTTGTGAGACGCACAACTCACGCCTCGATCCGATTCGTCCTTCGATTTTCAAGTATGTTGTTCTCCCTTTGATGAGAAACAACTTTCCTTCTTACCACAATAGCTGATTCGGCCGGAAATGGGGGATTTGGAGGAGTGAGAAACTAGGTTTTCGGAAAAATGGAGGTTTGAAAGAGAGAGAAAGTGAGATTTCAGGAGAAAACACGAGTTCCTTATATAGACTGGAGGTAGGAGATCGATCTGTCTCCTGGGGAGATCGATCTGCGTTTGAATTTTTGGGGACGATCTGGGCAATTTTATGCCTAGGAGATCGATCTGTCGAGGGGTGAGATCGATCTCTTTATGGCTTTATGAGATCGATCTGTGCCTTGAGGAGATCGATCTTCTCCCAAACAGAAGCATTTGGAGATCGATCTCCTCCTCATGAGATCGATCTTCTCTCAAACAGATTCATTTGGAGATCGATCTCTTCCTCATGAGATCGATCCCTTCTCAAACAGATTCATAAGGAGATCGATCTCTTCCATTGGAGATCGATCTGCTCCTCAAATTTCCCCTTCCTCGTCATTTTTAATTCACCAGATCGATCTCTCCTTCTCCCAGATCGATCTGTCCTCATGGATCAAGCTTATTTTACACACTTAACACATAAATCTCCAATTATAATTCCCACAATTCACTTAGCTCAATAAATTACACTTCAATTTATTATTACATCATTAAATATGTCTGAAATTCTCAAATCTCACAAGGGTTCTGTAGGGGTTCAACTCTATGTGGTGCAGGTGCAGGTGCAGGTTGCGCAGGTGCAGGGGTCTCAGGTACTGCTACGGGAGTAGCAGGTGTTGTCTGTCCTGCGGTACTCTGATCTCTATCAAATCTGGCCATAACCTGCCCCAACAATGACATCACTGTGTCCATGTTCCGCTCTAATCTAGCAAAATGAGCATCAGAACTCTCTGATGGTTCCTGAGAAGTATGCTCAAATGAAGACCCACTACGTCTCTCGAACCTATCTCTGTGTCCTCGAGATTGTGAACTATCTCCTCTAATACGGTATCTATCAGACATTCTGATAATTTCCTGCTTCATAACCCAATTTTCAACAAATTCACAGCTCAATATACACACTTGTATCTAAACAACACACAGAAACATAGGGGATGTAAACTTTCCTATTTACTAACACCAACTCAGATCAGACCAACCCTGCTCTGATACCACTTCTATCACGACCGTTATCGCTGACCTTTTTTCCATTTCATTTTTAAGATTTGGTTGGGCTGTGAGTCGATGTTACTTATTTCTATTCATTCATATGTATCAAATATTAAACATAATTGTACATCTCATTAACTATCTATATCTATTTATATAATCGTTTTTCATACTTTACATCCCTAGTAATTTATACAATACATGTTTGTGCAATTTAGTATTCAGATACAAAATACGTGTATATATATACCTTTGCGCAGCAAAGAGAGCTGTACAACAAAAGAACTAGCAGGGATGACGCAAGATGCTCTAATGAGCCTTATCTGTAAAGTGAGAAAAAATGGGATGAGCTAACACGCTCAGTAAGGAAAACATGACAGCAGATAGATAACTATACTATCTACGTGCTTATAATGCATGCTTAATGTCATCACAAGGCAAATGCATTTGACAAACCATAGCAGTCTATTCAGAAATCATTAATTCGATAGAAAGTTTTTTCATTTCACTTTAAACACATTTCAAATCATCACATTTCTCTTTCTTTTCATTTTCGAAGTCAATACTCCTCTGGTAATGGCAATAAGTGATTCTGTCATAATCACAAATCATAGTTTGTAAACCATTGATATTATTTTGAGATCAATTTGAGACTAGATAGGGATATGTAATCATCTGTGGACATATGGCCATAGTCAGTGACCCTAAGCGTGCTAGGGTGTCAGTTGCCTAGGGAGGTGGGTCAATCCAACCCATCAGCTCATCTCTACTCTATCATATGTCTGAAGACGACAACATGGTACAAGGTACTCCATGTATCGTCTCACGGTACAACGTACTCCGTGGATAATCACACAGTACAACGTACTCCGTGGACCCTGTCCATACACCCTACGCCATGGACTATATCAATATACTGTATGCTCGAGGCTACCTGAGAGTAGGCAGGCTTTTACTACCTCGACATTAATCATCAACCATAACCTTGTCTCATATACCAGTGCGAGCAAGTCAGTGTGACATACAGTCAACACGAGGGCTCCAGCACGGTTTCATCATCAATAACATAAAATCATGTGCGAGCAAGAGTGTGTATCCCGTTAGTTAACACGCGGCTCTATCACAACTTCATTTTCAATACCATTTAAAATCTCGTGCGAGTAGGATTGTGTAACCCGTTAGTTAACACGCTCAGTTCCAGCCCGATTTATTTCATTCACAAACTTGATAGATGACTCTATTTTCATTGAAAATAACTCAAAATTAGATTTCAGTATAAATAGCATGTTGTCATTATGCAAATCATGTAAACAATAGTCAGTCTATCCATATACTTGCTAAAAAGCAGTGTTTTATAGTGAAAACATCACAAATATGTAATTCATGCATTTTTTTTTCAAATCTTGCATTTTCGATACTCAACTGTATGCATTTCCCTATAACAAGGGTAATATCAAAATTTAATTATCACTAGGCTCTTTCCTAGATTTTCAGTCTCTATATATTTCATACTATTTATTCTTATACATGGATTTATAAAATACGTATAGCTATCTCTATAGCAATCATATATCCCTTACCTGGAATCCCAGTCGATTTCGCTTTTATCTTTCCAATTTCTAGTCACTCGCTCGTTTTCAACTCCAATATGCCTTCAGGAGTCGAGTTTCTATGATGGCGCGCAAATCGAAACTCGATCGAATTCACTTTCGTCGCTTATTGACGCGCTACACATTTATTTATTTAAACCGGTTCAATTTCGGTCAAATATAAATTCAAATAATTTTTTCAAAAATTTAATCGATCAATTTCGACTTCTTATCGGCGTCGCCTTAAACCTAGGGTATCACCGATTTTTTTTCCCTTGGCTGAACTGGTTCGGACCGGTTTAGACTGCTTTTCACTGAACCGGTACGAACCGGTTCAGTGGCAAGTTTGTCGTTCGGACTCTTTTTCGGTCGGTTCCTCGTCGGCTTCCACTCCCAGCAGATCCGCCGAGCCTCGCGATGCGTGGATCTGGTGGTGTCCGACTGTCAGCTCGTCGGAAAGTGGCCGGTCCAGCCCATTTTCCTCCTCGGCTTCGTTGACTTTTCTTCCTCTTCGCCGATAGGCATTTCTGGGCTGCCGACGGTGGCGATGCAAGCGTCCTTTGGCCGGTGGCGACATGCTCTTCCTTTTCCCGGCCTCCGATCGCCTCCTTTCTCTCTCTTCTCTCGCCGGTGGCTGAATTGGGGGGAGGGGGCTTCGGTTTCGTTTTCTTTCCTCGCTCGTTTTCAGTTCTGTTTCTTTTTTTTTTGTCAATTCAGTTTTTTTATATATAAATTATATTATATTATAATACATAGATTTAAAATATCTATAATATAATATTATTATAATAATAATACAATAATAATTATCTCTTATTATTTATATTATTATTATAAAAATATTATTACCATATATTATATATACAGTGATTTCCAAATGCACATGTATATATTTAGACACCCAAATTTTTTTTCTCTATATATTTTATGTGCATATATAAACATCATTATTTATTTTTATTTCCTTGGAAATATTTTTTCATATTCCCGAAATAATTCCTGAGTTGAAAAATTTTGGGTCTTACACCCGAGGGAGAGGTCAGGCCCCCGATTTTTGTGATTTTCACTGAGATATGATTTTCTACTATGATGATAGATTCTTCAGAGGATTTTATGACTTGTGACCCTAAAAGAAGGGTGATTTTATAACAGAATTTTATAATAAATTTTTAATGACTTTGAGAGTGATTTATGAGATGATTGACCCAGAGGGATTGTTTTATACTGAGTTTTAATGAAATGATTTAAATGCAGTAGCATGAGGAGTTTTTCATGCTATAAATTCAAATTCATGAAAAGAAATGTCTCTCATGATTTGTTTTACATGACATGAAATAATGCATGATCTTGATTTACTTCATGCGAATTGTGATTTTACATAAAATGCTATTGATGCATGAGTTGCATGATTTCTATATGCGCAAATAGTTTTTATAAACTATGGCATTGATGTGTGCATGATTTCGTGCGTGAGATTTAAACGAAAAGAAATGGATTTAAGGGCATGACATTATGAGCATGTAGATAGTGGAACTATCTACTTACTTGTATGATTGCCTTACTGAGCGTGTGGTTGCTCACCCCCCTTATTATCCCTTTTTTTCAGAACACTTGCAGTAGTTAGTGAGCAGCTGAGGACTTGCATCTTTGATATCTGCTGCGTCCCATCGAGAGTCAGGTATACACATTTGTATAGTTTTGTATCTAAATATGTAAATGCTCAGTACTGTAAATGGATATGATGTCGGGGATGTAAGGTTAAGTAAATCCAATTGTGAATGTATTAGTTTAAGTCAAAGGATAGAAAATTCCTGATGAGTAAATATAACATGGAAATGGAATGGTAAGTAGTGTGAAGGGACTAACACCGAATCATAGCCCAACTGTTGGTAGGATTGTCACGATCAGAGAAAGGTAAGAATTAAATAACAAACGAAAAATTTGTAGTGATTTTTAGGTAATTTGGGTCGTGACATAAGGCCACCTGTAGTCTATGCTTCTTTAGCATGTCATGCTGTGCCTACTCGGCACTGATGTCTATGTTTCTATGACATATGACATCTACTGTGATAGTTTGCTCTCATGCGTGTGCCACACGGTACCCATGCCAATGCCTTTGCTTTGTGCTAGACACTATCCTCACGTTGCTGTCTGACATTAATCACGTCTAGAGCGTCTAGAGCCTCCCAGTACTTACCTGATCAAGTGGGACTGAGGACTTCAGACCATGGCCATAGGTTACTTTACTCCCTTTTAGGGACTTCAGCACGATAAATGATTACTATAAGGACTCAGCCTAGTCTCCTATGTATGAACTAATTAGACGATTTTTGTATATATTTTATAAGCAGTTTGGAAGTGCATGAAATGATTTGAACACATTAGCATCTTTTTTTTGCTATCAACTTTTGCATGTACTTCTTACTGGGTGTGAAGCTCACCCCTCTTTAGATTACAAGCAATGTTACACGAAGTACACACATATAGGCTGGAGGACAAAGAGCTTCCCTAGGCTAACTTTTGTATGTTTGCGAGCTATATGCCTCTTGTTTTGATGTTTATTTCCAAACAGTGTACGCATAGTTTCACATATATATATATGACACATATTATGTATGGGATGTAATTAGGACATATTAGATATCAATTATAGTTTATTAATTTGGGAGATGTCTCAATACATAAGATTGACACTGACGATTATTGAGGCATGATATCAGTAATTATAATTTTGTGGAGTTGCAAATGTCACATGATGGATTTATGTTAAGGACTGAATGGATTATGGTATTCCATTATAATTATTTTGATTGAGACCACAAATTAAAAGTTAATCACAATAAGCCGGTAATGATTAGCTAACTAGGTTAATCAAAACCTACATTGCGCGTAGACAACGAAAAGGATAAAAAAGAAAAATTTAGTCCAAAATTTTGCTTCGAGGACATTACACTGACTACCTAGGGTTTGTGGGGTAATCATGCTTAGTTCTTGGGGGTTTTAACATATGCGGTGCAATTCATGTAATTAAGCATGAATATGATGTTATTATGGATTGAAATAAGTGTATGAAAGGTATGTACATTCGACCAAGTGAAAGGGTATTATGGAAATAGTGTGATCATGGTGTAATTTTGTGATACGTTAGTGATATGTGAATGGTAAGTGTAATTGAATTGATCAAAAAGTCAAGAGATGTAGCTTTTGTCACGTTTATACTAATGGTGGCATAAAGGAAAGTTAATTGGAAGTGTGGTGTCTTAGTGACATTAGTGAGTTTTAATGTAATGTAAAGTGATTACTAAGTGAAATGTGTGGTATTACAGGCCTCCAGAACAAATTGTGGTGTGTGGAAGCAACTTGGCCAAGGCTAGTTAAGTGGACTTTCGTGTAGCTTTGGTAAGTTATTTGCACAAGTTGCAAGTTAACTTCATATGTAGTGAATCCAAGTGTGAAAACTATAATTCGAATATGGTATAATGCCTATATATGCTATATGTATATGTAAACGATTGACTAACTGATTGGGGATAATAATTGTACAATGGCATGTTTTGTTATCTTTAGTGATAGGCTGGGTAATGAGCCTGTATAGCTCGATTATATTGTAGCAATTTCCTTGTTATCGTAAGTGATAAGAATACAAAAGCATGCTGTACATGTCACATGTTTTCTGACTGTTTTATATGTTATCGAACCATGCTTTGATTTGATATTGCCTTATTGTACATAGCATGGTGTTTGTGAGATTTTTGAGCTTGTTTTGATTTTTATCTGCAAACAGAAATGCTTTAAAATCTCATCACTGGCATGTTTTGGAAAATTATGACATATGTTTATTGTTTAGGGATTTAAGCATATATTGCTTTTCATCCACACTGTTATAAGATTTTGAAACATGTTTTCAGACAGTATTTACAATTTATAGGCACTCTGTTGCTTTTTGTAACACTAATAAAGTATATGGAGACAACATGAGTATTTTTTTCTCTTATATGGGCACTATCAGGTTATGTAATACCAGTAAAGTACATGGAGACAGCCTGCGTATTCTTACTCTTATTTGGGCACTATCGGCTTATCCGACAATTGTCATGATAAGCTCCAATCTTACTTGATCACTAGGACCAGGAAGTCAGGATTTAAGGTCAGAGGTAAAACCTTAGTTTCTAGGGTATTTTATATACTCACTGATAACTACAGTGAGATAGCTTTTATTGATGCACCGAGGAGTTATGCCTATATACATGTGTTATTGATTTTTAAAACTATATGACTGTTCAAACTACTATTTATAAGAAATGTGTTTTCTAAATGTATTACTATTTCAAAACAAATGAATGTCATTAGACATATGGTTTTCGACACGTGTTACAGTTTTTATAAGTACATTGATATGAAAGAAACTATCGTGTTACACAATGTGCATTGATTTCAGTATTTCACATCGTTTTATTATATCGAGCATTTGTAACATGAAATGCATTTGTAACATGAAATGCATTCGACATGTTAGAATGTACAGATATCAAAAATTCAGATTTACTAGATTGGTGTCTCATGGCCATGTTAGAAGGGAAATGAGGTATTTCAAAGTGTCCTTTCAACTGATATCCTAAATGACCTTGACAACGTCTACAAAGAATGTTATCTTGAAACTAGGCAAAGTTATATGTTATTGAAAATGTTATAAGAAATATTACGTAAATAGTGCATGTGAACGTATTTAGTTCGTTATAAGTATGCATTAGTATACAGTATCTTGTATGTGATTAACTCTGCACTTGTGTTGTTGACTTACTTGGCTTTATAGCGCACTCTCCCACTATTTTCCATCACAGATTAAGTCAAGAAGTTCATTTTCAGTGCCCACAATATCCGGTTTCAAAGTTTTCTGGTTTTGGAGAACTCGCAACATGTATTCGATATTTATTTATATTGTGTATATTGCTTTATTTTTAGACAGTTTTCTACTAGTACGTAGAATGGGATATGTGTGTATAAGGTCATCGTATGGTTAGGAATGCAAATTCATGTGTCATGGGATGTAAATAAATTTTTATTTCCAAAAGTCTAGAAAATAGAAAAATAATGGAATATACAGTAAGTATATATTTTACGGGGCTAAACGACCTCCGTTTTCTATGAAATTTGGTTATATAATAGATATTGGAGTTTATAAGAAAGATAGATGATCAAGTTTTGATTTTGACTGCATCTGGCTTAGGTTTAAGCTAACAGTCTAATATAGGTCAAAATTGAGAATTTTTTGCTTTTTGTGAAATTGAATACTAGGTTATTCTAAATGATTTTTCATAGGAATTTAGTACTCAGATCTTAGGTTCAACACCTTAAACTGAGTTAGGCCGATAGCTACCTAACAGTACTATGTATGACTATTCTCATGACAAACCATAGTTGAAGAAAAATGAAAAATTTAGTTCAAATTTTTGTACTTTCGCATTAAATTAATGTCTTATCGTATCCTTTGAGGTGTGACACTTGAGAGGCCTGCAAATAGCAGAAAAACCAACAAAGAATCTCCATCTAACTCTGCATTCATGATTCTCACATCCTGTGCAAACAATAAAACTTCTTTACAGGCCAAGCTTTACTGCAAAAGGGTCAACAATTCCTCTTTGCTGATAACAAAGCTAAAAGCCCACCCTTACAAATCTCTACTAGGTACCCCAATGCCGAAATATTTTTTTCTCAGGGAGTAAAGCTGCATCAAAATTTTATTTTGGCAACACCTTCATCCACTAGTGGATTCCATATACTGTTGAGGGTGGTTGCAGTTGTAGTCCTATCTTGTAAAATGTCAGTCGGAAGAAACACTTCTAGATACGAATCAACCAAGAAAATGACATTGTTGGATCACTTCTATGAGAAGTACGTATTCTATCATTTCTGACTTTCCAAATACTCCAAATTAGCATCAGGAAGTTTGAAAATTTATCATTTTGATGAGATTCCAAGAAAGTCAGCGACCAATCATATACTGATACAGATGAATACTAAAAGGATTTCTATCAAAACCTGTTTTACTCCAAACTGTAGTTGCTAATTGACAGTCTCAAAGAGCATGAATAGCTGTTTCCGAGACAGCATCACAAAATGGACAACTTTGATCCACAGCAACTTTCCTGTTTTACAAGTTGAATATCACAGGGATAATATTTTGACAACCTCTCCAAGCAAGAACCTTCACCTTATTTGGAATTCTTGCATTCCATATCTCTCTCCAAACCAGATTGGTTCTAGAGCTTGTTGAAGACTCACCTACACATTAGTTCCCTCCACACTGATATTTTCCCAAGCTACTTCAGTGTTTATATCCAGACTTGACAGAATACACTCCATTCTGATTGTGATGCCATATGATCATATCAGCTATAGTAGTATTAAATAGAGAAATTTTAATGATAGCCTTTTGCATCAACAGCTGAAAAAACTTGCTCAACTTTGTATTCGTTCCTTCTCCATGCTTAATAAAATCAGAAACAGTAGCCATTCCATTATTAACAAGTCTCATCACTGGTTTGGAAGTCCAAATCCTTGGTATCCAAGGGTCATTCCAGATTCCAGTTGAAGATCAATTCCTAATTCTCCAACATATGCCAAGATTAAGTACTTCTTTCCCTCGACACAAACTCTTCCATGTATTGGAAGAATTTGCTCCTATAGTAGCTTCCATGAAAGAGCAGTGAGGGAAATATTTGGACTTTAAAACTTTATAGCATAGAGAAGATGTTTGAGTTAGCAGTCTCCACTCTGTTTCATAAGTAGAGCCAGTAAAAGAACACAAACATTTGAACTCCATACCACCTTGATACTTTGACAAACACAATATGTTTCACTGCATCCAATGCATTCCTTTGTCCTTAAGAGCATTTCTCCACTAAAACTTGCTAATCATTTTGTTCAAATCCTCACAAAATGATTTTAGCAATTTGAATATACTCATAGCAAAAGTAAGAATCAATTGAGCTACTACCTCAACGGGGACTTCCTTATCTGCCTAAACAAAGACGAGGGCATTGAGCTTGCTTCGGTCAAGCATGTCTAACCGCTCTTTTATAGTGAGAAAATAAATGATAAAGGATGACGTGGAGGAGTCGCATTGGACAAGAAGGATAACGAGAGAAAGTTGGAGAAAAGGCAAGGCAACCAAAAGGCAAAGTGGTAAGGAAGTAGGGTTAGTGATGAACGACGAAATAAAGAGCCGACTGTCAGTTTTGAGCTCCCATTTAGCCCATTTGCCTTCTGAATCTTCCCTCATGGCTTCGGAGAAAGAAGCTGCCCTCGCCGCTGTTCCCTCTGATTCTCCTACGATGTGAGCCCGCTTTTCTCTTTCTGCTTCTTCTTCTTCTCATCAATTTCTCTGTCTCTCTTAATTCTTTTTAGAGAAATCCTTTTTTTTTTTATCATTTCGGAAATAAATGTTTTTTCCGTATTCACTTTGATGTGAATTTCCGAGTTCTTTTTTTCTCATTTAATTATTATCTTTTAGATTTGACAAAATCATCAACAAGGAAATCCCATCTACAGTGGTGTATGAAGATGATAAGGTACTGCAATGATCTTTTTATACTACTGATGTTAAATTCTATGGAGTCAATCTCTGGTCGGTTCTTATGGAGGAAATATCTGTTAGAAATCATAGCCAACTTTCCTTCTTGGAAATGTTTTATCCATTTTATAAGTACAAAGATATATGCAATATTTTTTATTCTGAACTGTTTTTTTTATTATTATATTTTGATGAAATTTGAAGATTCTAGAACATCTCTTAAAATCTTTGGTACATTTTACAGAATTTGAATTAAATTCTATATGGATTTCGATGAGAAGGTCATCAAGAATTTATTATCCTTCTAAACCTCAAAAAACTACTCCATTTGGAACTATAAGTTAACTTTATCTTCTTTCATTTGTTCTTATTTTTCCCACTTTTTCTAGTCTATTGTTTATAAGTATGTTGCAATTGGATAGGTTGGTTGAGTGAGTCATTTTGGATCGAGTTTTGTGCCACTTTGGGGTTAGGGTCTCTCAAATCTGGATCAACTTTTTCTCAGTTTATTTTCTAGCAAATAGTTATCAGTATTGGGTTAGGCTCCGGGTTGGACACTTGCGTTTTTCTGTAACTTACTGTCAGCCGGGTTGGATATTTGGAATGTTGAGCAGGTCAATAGGTGACAATCAAAGATTAGACATATTCTTTTCTGTTAATACAAACTGATATGTCATAGATGATTAACATAGAGTGAAATGTTGGAATAAAATTTCAAACGTGTTTAATTAGGAGAAGCACAAAAAGCCCTCAGCCCTGTTTATGGTTTATGCATCAAAAACATATTTTGAAGCTGAAAGTTTCACGTTTTTTATGGTTTAACTTGTTTTCTATTTTTATATGTTATTTTATGTTATTTATTGTTTTCTCATATCTTATGATTCATGCATTGATTCCATCATTTGCATGTCGTTTTTATTTTCTATGTTTTCTTTTTCATGTAAATTCTTTTGCTTTTGGTTCAATTTGGTAGGTTAATTCTTTCCTGGTAGCGTTAAGCTTATTTGCCATTCATTTTGTTCTAACATCATGCTTGTTTGCCTTTTCTTTTGTTTGTAGGTCTTAGCTTTTAGGGACATAGCTCCCCAGGCTCCTACACACATTTTAATTATTCCAAAATCAAAGGATGGCCTAACTGGATTGTCTAAGGTATAGTTAGATTTTTTTTTTCCTCACGTCTAACTAAACAGTGAGCATATATGCCCTCTAGTATGGAGCAAATTACAATTATAGATGTGCATGAAATTGGAAGAAATATAGACTACTAAATTTGTACTGTCAATTTTTGACAATGATTTGGCTTTTGCGTTTCACTTTCCCTTGATGTTGAATAAGGAAGGGAAAGAAAGAGAATGAAAATTTGAGTGAAAAGTAACCGGAAAAAGCAAAGAAATAAAGGAATTTTTGTGATAAAGAGAGTATTAGGGGTTCTAAATAGGATAGTAGGGGAGAGGAATGGAGAGAGTCGATGTGAAGGAAACCTTAAAACTTGAAATTCAAGTATTAACAGGTATCGGCATAAATCCCTAACATAAATTTTGATGCACTTCAGTCATTCGCTCATAGAAAGAACACACTTAAGTGGGAATAAATTTATTTGGTTCTAAATGCGTTTGGACTAGAACCAAAATTAGAGGTATGGGTTCTTGAACTGGAGCTTTGGAGTAGGGTTTTAAATTGTGATCATTTAACATTTATCATAGCTATGGGGCTGTGGATCTAAGAGTGCTAATCATGGATATGACAATGATGACTTCTTTTTCTACCCGAGTTTGCATAATCTATCTTTATAATATTTAGAGTATTTTGTTATGCGTTGTTTTCTTTTTAACTTCTACTAATATAATAAAATAACAAATTTCCACTTAATGATTTCTTTTGTCTGGATAATTTATTATGTTTTAGATTTTTGTAGTTCATGTGTACATTTACCATACTTCAAAAGATAGTTTAAAATTAACACACCAATTTTAATATGAGGTGGTAATTCAATGGGTTCGGATTGAGCCATTTTGGGTTCAATTTTTTTAGATTTTGGGTCATTTTGGGTTCAAATTTTCTCAAGCTTGTTGGATCAGGTTTGAGTTTGGGCTAGTTAGGTCATTTTTTAGATTTCATGTAAAATGTAAAAATTTTACTTTTGCTTTTTCTGTTCTGGTTGACTTTTGGTTCAAGTTATTTCAGGTTTGGGTTTTCTTGGGTTTGGGTTTTTTATTTTATTTATCAAATTGGGTTCAAATGGTTTTGGTTTGGGCTTTTTTCAGACGGGTTTAAGGTTCAGGTTCATTTTGTCACCTTTAATTTTAATCCACCAGACATATTAGACATGTTAATTTAATTAACAACCACATTGATTTATAAACAAAATATTTCCATTACCTCTGTCAACAAATCTTAACCTCCAAGTATAAAGCTTTGAGTTTAGTTATAAAAGCTTATGTTACTTTAGGTTCGATTAAGTTCTGAATGATGATAGTTTGAGATATTGAGATAGTGATTATTCTTATTTTCTCCCTCCATTATTCGTTTCGATTTCTCACCCAAGTCTCGTATTTCATTATCTATTTCCTCGGTTACTCCCTAATAGCTTCTATCTCCGACTTTACGTCTATTGTTACCAAGTACAACAATGATGTATTGCTGACGTCTCCCTCTCGATATTCATGCCACGTGCTTTTAAATATTCTGCAAAAAAGAAAATAATCAGAGGGACGCAGGGATTGTTTCTTGCGTTTGCACTCCGATACTTAAGTCAGCCAGAGAATTGGGCAAAGTTTCGGTAGAGAAATTCAGAATTAGGTTAACGAATCGTACCTGACCCCTATTTATAGGGATTTACTCCGTCATTAATTACCTTTTTGCCCTTTTTATCTTACTCAGGGCTTGTATCATTTCTCATATGTTTTCTTCGTGTACCACGTGGTGTATTCTTCGTGCGCCACGTGACGCACTTTTATTATTCTTTTATCATGTACAACAATTGCTCCTCACTCTTTTGCTAGGTATAATCTTGCAGGAGAGTACATATGTTCTCATTGTAACCTCAGGTCAAGTCCTTACATTAGATTCTGAAGTCAAATTCTCCGGCCGTCTAATTCTCAAGCTCTTGTTTGAGTGCATGGCTTACCTCTTGCATTTTTCGCTTCAAGCCCTTTGTCTGGGTGCGTGGCTTACCTCGCGCATTTTTCGCTTCAAGCCCTTACTCATTTTCTTCGCGGCTTACTTCGCGCATTTTTCGCTTCAAGTCTTTTCCTGGGTGCGTGGCTTACCTCGCGCATTTGTCACTTCAAGCTTTTTTCTTGGGTGTGGCTTATTTCGCGCATTTTTCGCTTTAAGCCTGTTTCTTAGGTGCGTAGTTTACCTCGCGCATTTTTCGCTTCAAGCCCTTGCACATTTTTTTGTGGCTTACCTCATGCACTTTTCGTTTCAAGCCCCCTTGCTCTTGGGTGCGTGGTTTATCTCGTGCATTTTTCGCTTCAAGTCCTTGCACATTTCTTCGTGGCTTACCTCGTCCATTTTTTGCTTCAAGCTTTTTTTTTTGGGTGCTTAGCTTATCTCGCGCACTTTTCGCTTCAAGCTGTTGCACTTTTTCTTTATGACTTACATCGCGCATTTTTCGCTTCAAGCCTTTTGCACTTTTTCTTCATAACTTACATCGCGTACTTTTCGCTTCAAGCCTTTTGTTTTGGGTTCTTAGCTTACCTCGCGCACTTTTCGCTTCAAGCTCTTGTACTTTTTATTCATGGCTTACATCGCGCACTTTAAGCTTCAAGCCCTTTGTTTGTTTGAGTGCGTGGTTTATCTCGCGCATTTTTTGCTTCAAGCTCTTGCACATTGTTTTCGTGGCTTACCTCGCATAATTTTCGCTTCAAGCCTTTGCACATGTGTAGCTGGTGCAATCAATCATCTATCAATTATGTGAGAACCTCAACCAGCCAATAAAATATCAATATGGCATAAATCATAGTCCAACAAATTAAATTTCAACCCATAGTTGAATAACAAGAAATAACGTTAAATGAAATAAAGTCTCACTGCTAGTATAGTTGCAAGTGGTTGATATTTCGCGTTTTTGTTATCCTCTTGCCTTGTGAACTTTCCATCTTCTTTCAAGGCATTGGTGATGTCTTATGTAGCCCGATGATGGTAATGATTTTTTTCTTTGAACTTCCTTATATGTAGTTCAACATTGGTATCCTTTTCATCACTTTGTCTTGAGTGATATACTTATCTACTCTAGAGAACAAGTTCGAGATCGTCGTCGGTTGATCTAAAGATAGCAACTTTTGCAACTTTTAAGACCTTGTCACTTATAGCATAGCTGTCACAGCTAGTCCAACTTGTAGATCATGTATTTCAAGAGTAGCATTACGGGATCGATCCACATAGCTCTTGAGTGATTTCTTGCTCCTCTGCCTTAAGGTAAGCAGATAGGTGGTTTCTTTCTTTTTCTGGCTTTTTATCACAAAGGCCTTTAGAAATTCGCTTCTTAATTGATTGAAAGACGAAATAAACCCATCCGAAAAATTGTTAAACCACTTTAGTGCGTGATCAATTAAAGTTAAGGGGAATGCTCTACACATAATTTCATCCTCTCATCCATGTAACAACATCAATAACTCATAGTTCTAAATGTGGTCGTAAGGATCAGTCTTTCTCGTATACGCCGTCATCTGCGGCGTCTTGAATTTTGGGGGCAACGATTTTCCCATGGTCGTTGTACTGAATGGGATTTTTCGCCTCTGGTTTTCTTCAGTTGGAACCAACATTTTCTCTTCTAAGATTCGTTCCACCATTCTTTTCATGTCTGTGTCAACTTATGCTTTGGACGCAGGTTTGTTTTGTACTTTCTTAGCATCATATGAATCAGCTTGGTCGTAGTCCATAACTTCTCTCCCGTTACCTTGTGTTCAGTTTTGACGAGTCAGAGATTGAAAATTTGCCACTCCAGTTTCAAGGTTTCGTGATGGATCTATTTTCGAGTCTCTCCCAACACGAGACCTTGTCATTTCAACACCTCTGATTCCATTGTTTGGCGGGCCATTTGTATTCTGGAACCAAGGATCTTCCGCATCCAAATATCCAAAATCTACCATAGTCAGACCCTCAAGGTTTCTAGTACTTTGGCGTCTCCGGCCACCAACAATCTCCCGTGTTTAATTCATTGTACCATGACGCCGCAGTTTTTCGACACCCTGCTGTCTCCAGTTCATTGGAGTTTCGCGCATGGGGTCTTCCGTATCTTGGCACCGTTGGCCTTCCGAGGCCTCACGCTTAGGATCTCTCATACCCTGACACCTCATGTCTTTCTTGGTCTCACACATAGGGTCTTGCGCAGTCATGTCGCAAGGGTCTCACGCACCCCTGCCTTGAGGGTCTCATGAAGCCAGACCGTGAGGGTCTCGCGCAGAAGGGTCTCGCGCGAACTGATATCCCCTCGCCAAAAGTGCGCCACGTGGCGCACGAAGAAAACAGGTGGTCTTGCGCCATGCTGCCAGTATCCCCCATGCCAAGAAGGTTTCGCGGCATGGCGGCGTGGTCTCC
This sequence comes from Firmiana major, assembly GCA_033439115.1. Lineage (NCBI taxonomy): Eukaryota > Viridiplantae > Streptophyta > Magnoliopsida > Malvales > Malvaceae > Firmiana > Firmiana major. Next base: position 36,947,798 of record CM065898.1, read on the forward strand.
CATGCCGCCAATGTCATCCATGCCGCGAATGTCTCCCATCACGGGAAGGGTTCGCGGCATGTCTTCAGTATTTGCCATGCCGGGAAGGGATCGCAGCATGCATTCAGAGTTCTCCATGTCGGGAAGGGTTCGCAGCATGCCTCCAGCGTTCGCCATGCCGGAAAGGGTTCGCGACATGTCTTCAAAGTTCTCCATGTCAGGAAAAGTTTGCATTATGCCTCCAGCGTTCGCCATGCCCGGAATGGATTGCGGCATTCCATCAGTGTCCATGCCAGGAAAGGTTCGCGGCATTCCTCCAGGATTCACCATGCCGGGAAGGTGTTGCGGCACTCCATCAGTGTCCATGTCGAGAAGGATTCGTGGCATGCCTCCAGCGTTCGCCATGCAGGGAATGGATTGCGGCATTCCATTAGTATCCATGCCAGGAAAGGTTCGCGGCATTCCTCCAGGATTCACTATGCCGGGAAGGTGTCACAGCACTCCATCAGTGTCCATGTCAGGAAGGATTCGCGGCATGTCTTCAAAGTTCTCCATGTCAGGAAAGGTTCGTGGCATTCCTCCAGGATTCACCATGTCGGGAAGGTATCGCGTCCCTCCATCAGTGTCCATGTCGGGAAGGGTTCGCGGCATTCCTTCATTGTTATGCACGCCGGGAACAGTTCGCGGCATGCCTTCAACATTCTCTATGCTGGGAAGGGTTCGCGGCATGCCTTCAGCATTCTCTCTGTTGGGAAGGGTTCGCGGCATGCCTTCGGCATTCTGCGAATTCTGCCTTTCTCCTACAAAATGTTGGACGATTGGCGGCAGATTCACACGCGGGAAAACACCCTTGAATAGGTCTATCATTGTCCGCAAAGCTTGGACGGTCTATTCCCCTTGCTTTCGCATAGCTTCGAATTCAGGGACGAGAATCGCCAGCATATTTGCTCCTCTCGGCATCATTGCTCCTTCTCTAAAATCAGTCATGGGAGAACTCGCCATGTCTTCACTATCCTCTCGTCTGACTGCTGCTGAACGTGTCCGTACCATCGTTACAGAATGACTTTTTCTTCGAATTCTCACAAACGGCGCCAATTGTTGTTACCAAGTACAACAATGATGTATTGCTGACGTCTCCCTCTCGATTTTCGTGTCACGTGCTTTTGAATATTCTGCAAGAAAGGAAATAATCAGAGGGACGCAGGGGTTGTTCCCTGTGTTCGCATTCCGATGCTTAAGTAAGCCAGAGAATTGGGTAGAGTTTCAGTAGGAAAATTCAGACTTAGGTTAACGAATCGTACCTGACCCTTATTTATAGGGATTTACTATGTCATTAATTACTTTTTTGCCCGTTTTATCTTACTCAGGGCTTGTATTATTTCTCATATATTTTCTTCGTGCGCCACGTGATGCACTTTTATTATTCTTTTATCATGCACAACAACCTCTAAATTTCTATTATCTATTACTTTTACCCTACTTATTCTTACATCGGCATGACATCTTACCCTGTACAAACAGGTCAATGCCTCAGGTTTTTTTTTTTATTTTTATTTTTATAAAAGAAGAGCACCCCTGTTCATCATCTCTATCTTAGTCTAGTCTCATCGGTCATGGCCCACAGCCTGTCATACTTACCCAGACAACCCACTGCTGACTACCAATCTCCTTCCCTCTACATTTAAATCGGACCGTCCTTTTCGAATGTTAATTGGTGGCCATGGAAGCAAGCTCTCATATGTTACTGAGGGGGGTTTGAGAAATTCTAGGTGAAAAAATTTTAAAATTTTAGATTGGTGTATTGCATCCTTAGAACTTGATAATCTATTCTCGTATTTGATGATTTGTGATTATTTGGATGAACAGTTTTTTTTTTTTTTTTTAATCTAACTGAACTGCAAAAAATATGCTTTAGCTTCACATTAGGTGCAATCTACCACTATCCATCATTGTGATAGCTACTCATTGTGAGATTTGTGAATAACAGTTTCAGTGGCTGCTGCCACTGATGGGCGCTATTTAAAAGCCAGCTTCAGACCATAAATCAAAGTATCTCATTTTTTAAGCTTTTCATAAAAGCTGCATTATTTTGCATCTTGCACACAGTATATAGTTGTTCTATTAGACAGCAAATATGTTGCTTCTTTTGTGGCTGAAAGATTGAAGTGCCTTTTTTAATCTTCTTGTCCAGCAACAGGTTTACCTACATTTAATAGATAAGGGTGCATATTTAATTTTATTGCAGCTGAGTTGTGACCATCAAATTGGGCTTTCTTTAGCCAATGCTTGGTATGAAACTTTGTCCTGTACTAAAACTTGGTTGTTACCTCCTACCTGTAGTAGAGGAGAGGTGTTTGCTTTGTCAAAACATTTAAAGAACCTTAATTACTTTAATTTGGAACTTCTACGTTCCTTATTTGATCACTCTGTAGTCGTATAGTTGGTTTTTTTTTTTTTTCGGGTTTTTGATTTGTTCTTGATAAAACTTGCTTGTTGCCTGCAACCTGTTGTCAAACAGTAGTTTCAGTTTTTGCCAAAACTTTGATGGGCGTACCATGGTGATTCCTTATTTGATCCCTCTCTAGTCTTATAGTTGTGACTTACATTTTGTAGGCTGAGGAGAGGCACTGTGAAATCCTTGGCCGCCTCCTTTATACTGCAAAGCTTGTTGCAAAGCAGGAAGGACTGGAAGATGGCTTCAGGATTGTGATTAATGATGGCCCTAAAGGATGTTTGTATTCTTTCTCCTCGTTTTATTTAATTGAGAAATATTACAGTCGGTTTCCATTGGGAGAGCCGTGCGAATTTTTTCAAATTTTATTGATATAGAATGTTCTGTTGCAGGTCAATCTGTATATCACATTCACGTACACCTCCTTGGAGGGCGCCAAATGAACTGGCCTCCAGGCTAAATGAAGTAATTGTTGACGTAGGCGGACACCATACTTCATGGTAGTGCGCATTGTTTGTTTTCTTGCTTGATTGATAGCTTCAATAATCGAAAGCAGATAGTCTGTTACAAAATAGCTTTCACGTAGAACGATGTGACTATCATTGTGCTCAAGGCTACCCGCTCATGAACAAGGGAAAACTAATGAACCTCGTTGAAATATTACTTGGAATGACAATGTGGTTTGGTTAATAATTCCCTACCTTATTTAACCTTTTTTTCGGGTTAATGTTAAGACGGTTCCTTTTTTTTTTTTTTTGCTTTTTTATTGAAATTGCATCATATTTTATGTATATCAATCTAAGGGTTACAGAAAGGCATCGATGGTTGATCTAACCACTCCTTTCGCTCCTCAATTTGACGGTCCAAATTTGCTACATCGCGAGCAAATATATTCGCTAACGGCTAATATATACAATATCAATAGTAGTAAACTTAGTCTTTGAAGTTTGAATTGCAGCAATCATACTAGCTTCAAGCCATAAAGAATGATCTGCTTTGCCAATTTCTTGTACTACTAGTAGGCAATCGCTCATGAGTATAAGGGATGTATAACCACAATGCCAAGCAATTGATAACTCGAACCATGTAGCTTTTTTTTTTCTACAGATAGATGATAAAAAATATGGTTTAGGCTAGTCAAGGTTGCATGTAACACCTTGTCTGTCGAGTCTCTTCAAACCATACTTAATGAAGCACTATGATTTGAAAAAGATGCATCCACCTTAACTTTAATCGTCCCTGCACCTTGTGGATTCCATGTTGTTGCCCTGATCTTGTCTGTCATTGAGTGTACTTGTGATGATGCCTGACTCAAAGAGTCTCGAACTATGTGGTTTATCTGCTGTTTGATTGCAACGGGAGTCTTACACCTGTGTTCATGCAGACATTTTTTTTTGCCACAAAGCCCAGCGGCTGGTTTTAATTCTAACACTGTCCCCTATTTCATCTGCTTTACTTTGCATTGCCTCCTAGAATTAAGTCTGTCCCCTCATCCATTCTAAATAGAATGCACCCATTTCAGAGAATTTTGCCACACTTCCCTACTAACCCTACAATGGAAGAAAACAAGGTACCAGTTCTCGCCTGTCATACCACACACTGGACAATAGTCTTCTACTTGCAGGTGTCGCTCTCTCGACTTAGCTGTCACTAGCTATATGTCACGGACAAGCCTCCACATGATCAGCCGCACCTTTGGTAAAGTCCAAAAGGACCAGACTTGCTTCCAAGTAGGACATCATTGACTTCGGCTCCTCACAGGTTCCTAGCAATACCCTTGTAACATAGTACGCAGATCTCACAGAAAACTGTCCACGCATGTACTCTTTCCAAAGTAGTTTATGGGCTGACAGGTTACAATGAAAAGGAATCTGTAAAATTAGATCTCGATCTCCAGGGCTGAACAGCTCCTCCAACATCTCTACTCTCCAGGCTACTGTCTTTGCATTAATTAATGCATGAACAGACATCAATGTTGGTGTACCAGTCACCTGAGGAGATAGTTTCCAAGTCGGTGGTTTGTCAATCCATCTATCCCCTCATGCATCCACTCGCAATCCATCACCTACACGCCACCAAGATCCTTCATCCACCACTTTCTTTCATTGTAGGAGACTTTTCCAAAGAAAAGATGAATTAGAAACATCCTTAGCCTTCGTAAGATATGTGTTGGGGAAGTACGAGTACCTTCCTTTCGGCACCCTGGCACAGAATGATGAATCATTTTGTTGTAGCCTCCACCATTCTTTTGATAAAAGAGCCAAATTTAAAGATTTAAAATCTTTAAATCCTAACCCACCATCCATTTTGGAACAGCACAATGAGTCAAACCTCATCCAATGAATATATCTCCTGTCACGACTACTACCCTACCAGAAGCTTGCTATAATTGAGCGCAACTGAGTAATCAGTAATTTAGGCAGTTTAAAACAACTCTAGTGGTTAAAGGGAATGGATATTGCAATAGATTTGATAAAAATCTACTTTCGTGCAAGAGACAGAAGTTTACCTCGCCAACCTCGGACTTAATGCCAGATTCTCTCTTTAGAAATCATTTTTTGTTCCCATTTTTTGAATATTAATTTTTTATTTTTTATTTAATTTTTATTTATTTATCTATTTTTGGTAAAATAATAATAAAATGTAAGAAATTAGAAATAAAAAAATGAGCCATTAGAAGAACCCTGAGTACCGGACGATTGAAGACTATAATCGTCAATAGGCGTAGTGGATTGACTCAGTTTTTAAAGATGTATTACTTGAATTTGAGTTAAGAGTATTTTCATCAAATAAAAAGATTCGAAAGTTGTTAAACATGTTGAGATTAAGAAAAAAAAATTCTCTCCAGACAGAAAGAGAAAGAGAATCCTTCCTTCTTGTTGGAGTAGTAAAGAACTCAACGAGAACCTTTGTTAGTTGTTGATCAACGAAAAGAAATCTATAAAAAGCTCAATAATTTGTACAAATTTATTTGTTAAAAATATTGAAATTAAAACATAATATTAAAGATTATTAAAATTAGATCTTGAAAGTTAAATTGAATTGAGTCTTATATTTAAATTTCTATTCTAATAATTAAATAAATCAAAAAATTAATAAAAATAAAAAAATTCAAATCAAATCATACTCTTGACACACAAGATTTTCCAAAAATAAAAGAATCCCAACTCTATTTAAAAGAAACACAAGCATGATACAAACACACGAATAAAGGCAGACGACAAAAACAAAAAGAAAAAAAAAACCAAGCCCTTTTCTTTTTCACCATTCAGCTACGGCCTGAGCCTCCATCACTTCACGTCATCTTCATCCAGATTTCACCACCCTTCCATTGTCGCTGTCATTATCATTTGCCAACCCAGTCCCGTTGCACCTCAACCACCTCGCCCGCTACTGTTTCACTTGCGTCCGTATCACCGGCCAGCTCCACTGCAATTAGCCCCACTGCTAAATTGTACACTACCCTTTTGTCAACTCGCCTCGACTTTGATGCCCTTGCTCCCCGCTGCTCTGCCTCACCACCATCCTACCCTGCTACTGCCGCTGCACTAAACCGCTGCTGTCCACCACCGTTTCACGCTCTGCTGCTGCTGTATCCGGAAGTTTATGATCAAGAAAGTATCAAGAGTCCTTTTCTTACACTTGTTTTTGCTGGAGAAAATTTGCTATATTATTATACCAGCAAAAGCAAAACAGAATATAGGATTTCGAATTTTTTGTTGATCAGGTGACACCCGGATTTGAACTGGGGAATAAGGGATTTGCAGTACCCCGCCTTACCGCTCGGCCATGTCGCCAAAAGGCTACAAACAAAAAAAATGAGAGTATGCCCTTTTTTTTTAGATTGGATCCATACCTTCAATTGGTTATAGTATCTCAACACACACAATATCTAAAAATTTTTCTTCTCCTTTTCTTTTCCTATTGAAAAAGAAAATGTGGATTCTCAGTTACAAAAGTCAAAATTCAGGATAAATAAATTGAAATCATTAACTATTAACTATTGACAGCAAATTTATGGACGATTTTTCTTCACTTGTCTTTTTATAATGGTATAATAAAATCAAAATGGATACATAACTAATCAGTATTGATTTTTTTTTTCAATATCAATAAAAAAAACTTTCTTAATTTCAATTATATTATAATATAATAATATAACAGCAATTCTATGTGTTGTGTATAGAATAAATAAATAAATTTAAAATAAAATAAATAAAATAATTATTAATTTACGCACTATGTGGCGCGAGCTAGGTGCGCCATGTGGCCGAGACGGGAGACCTTTGGTCTCCCGCAAATTGCCTTAGCTGAGACCTTGGTCTCCTGCAAGCGCGCCACGTGGCCCGAGGCGGGAGACCCTTGGACTCCCGCTATTGACACTAGGCGAAAGAACTGCCGCCTCTTTCATACTGGAACAGAAAATTAATAGGGTTCGACTAGTCTATTTTTAAACAGTAACTGCAGGGTATGTTCAAAATTTTATTTAGACTATTTTACCCTTAAATATAGTTGATTCTGCATTAGTGGATAAATACGTAATTAAAGCTGGAATCAACCCCTATAAAAAGGGATCAGGTATGATTCATGAAACTAAGTCTCTATTTGCTTTATAGAAACTCTGTCGAATTCTCTGTCTGACTGAAGCATCGGAGTGCTTCCGCAGGGAAAAACTCCTATGTCTCTCTGATCATTATTTTTCTTGCAAAATTTTTTGTAGCACGTGACACAAAAATCAAGGGGAAGACGTCAGCAATTCGTCACTGTTGTAACTGAGCAACAACAATTGGTGTCGTCTGTGGGAATCGAAATAAAAGGTTTTTGCTGTACAACAACAGTACGGACGCGTTCAGTAACAATGATGAATGATGAGAGTGAGGATATGGTAAGCTCTCCATTGAATGACTTGGGAGAAGAGGCTTAAGGGGAGAGAGAGTCCAATATGATGATAATCCCTGTAGCAAAATTTGAAGCTATGAAGAAGCCAGGAAGAAGAGACTACCCAAGCTTTACGCGCAATGACTAACTTGTTCAAGAGTGCCTTCCCGGACTTGAATTTGCCCCTAGTCGTTCAGAACTTAGTGGAGGAAAGAACACAGAGAAGGAATCCTTTGAAGGCTAGGGAGCTCGAGTGTGAGACTATAGAGAGCTTTAGGCGTGAGGATGATGAATACCCTGTGCGTCTGGCTGCGAAAAATCTACTGCGAGAGCCTGCGCAAGAAATAAGTCGCCAGGATACGCGAGACTCGTTGCGCGAGAGTGCGCAAGACCTTTGTCGCCAGGGTGCGTGAGACTTGTGGCATGAGGGTACGGAAGACACTTGCCGCCAAGGTGCGTGAGACTTGTGGCGTGAGGGTACGAAAGACACTTGCTGCCAAGGTGGGCGAGACTTGTTGCGCGAGGCTACAGAAGACACTTGCCGCCAAGGTACACGAGACTTGTTGCGTGAGGGTGCAGAAGACACTTGCCGCCAGGGTACGCGAGACTTGTTGCGCGAGGCTGCGAAAAACACTTGCCGCCAGGGTGCGCGAGACCCTATAGAAGACTTGTTGGGCGAGAATAGGCGAGACCCTTATCAACAGGTTTTGCGAGACCCTGCGAAAGACTTGATGCGCCAGGGTGCGCGAGAATCCATTCGCGAGGATACGAGAGAGTTTGGCCACCACAGAATGTGAGACTTAGGCTGCCAAAATGCGCGAGACCCCTTACGCAGAAATGTAGAATATCTGAGGCATCAGGGTGCGCAAAATTCATTGCACGAGGCTGACGGCTTGAGACGTCGAGGTACGAGAGACGCTGCACGGGAGATCGTTAGGGACCTGCGACGCCCGAATGTCGAAAGTCTTAGAAGTCCAATTGGAATAGATGTTGAATATGTGAATAGTAGAGGAGCTGATGAAAATGACACCGAAATGGTCCAAAATCGACCTGCACCCCCAACACAAGATGCCATGGACATGAAGAGAATGGTTGAACGAATCCTAGAAGAAAAAAGGTTGGTTTCGGCTGAAGAAAATCAGAGAAGAAAAATCTCGTTCAGTGCAGCGATAATGGAAAAACCACTACCCCCAAAGTTTAAGATGCCACAGATAACAACATATACCGAGAAAATTGACCCTTTTGACCATGTAGAAAATTACGAGTCGTTAATGCTACTACATGGATGGGAAGATGAGGTTATGTGTAAGGCATTCTCCCTGACCTTAACTAGCCACGCACTGAAATGGTTCAACAATTTACCGGAAGGGTCTATCTTATCTTTCAATCAGCTGAGGAGTGAATTTCTGAAGGCCTTTGCGATAAATAGCTAGAAAAGGAAGGAGGCCACTTATCTGCTCACCCTAAGACAAGGGAACAAAGAATCACTAAAAAGTTATGTCGACCGATTTTGGGATGCTACTCTTGAGGTGCGTGATCTACAAGTTGGGGTAGCGGTAACAGCCATACTACACGGGACCAGGTCCGTAAGGCTCTAAGAATCATTATCTTTGGATCAGACAACGACAGTTTCAGACTTATTCTCTAGAGCAAACAAATATATTGCTCAAGAGGAAGTGATGAAAATGATACCAACACGGGACTTGAAAGAAGGAAGGAAACGGGAAAGAGAGTCCGATGATAAAAATGCAGAAAGATCAGATAAAGCCCCAAAATTGAAGTATGATAATTACACACGATTTATTGAACCACGTGCTTCAATTTTAGCAGCGATAGAAAGAACTGGGATGCTTCAATTCCCCATGAGAGGTGAATGGAACTTAGGACGAGATCATAGGTCCTATTGTAGTTTTCATTTTGCCTTTGGTCATACAACCGAGAAATGTCAGGAACTGATGAACTAGCTTGAAAAATTGGCTAGAGAAGGGAAGCTAGACCGTTATGTATGGAGGGATGAAAGGATTCGATACCCTGCTCGTGGCCGAGGAGATAATAGACCGCGTGATAGATGCGACAAAGATAGAGAAAATATGAAGAGAAGCGAAGAAAGAGGAAATTAAGCAAGAAAGGGAGAACGTAGGAACCGACAGATAGACAATGAACCAACAGGAGCCGCCATTCATGTCATCTCTGGTGGAGAATACGTAGCTGGTAGCTCATCTGTTTTACGGAAGGCTTATGCTAGACAAGCGTACCAGGTCCATTATGTTATGAAAGCAGTTGAAGACGAAGAGACGATTACTTTCACACCGGTAGATCATGGAGATGTTATTATTCCACATGATGATCCTATGGTCATATCAGCAGTTGTGGCTAAACACCCGATAGGCCGAATTCTGGTAGATAACAGAAGCTCAATGAACCTTATATATTGGGATTGTTTCAAAAAAATGAATTTGAGTGAATACAGACTAAAGCCCATAACTACTCCCCTGTTTGACTTCACAGGAGAGAAAGTAAAGGTGGCAGGGTCGATTGAACTACTTATTACTTTGGGTGAAGATCCTAAGAGTATTATAAGACAGGTCTTATTCATGGTGGTCAAATCAATGTCTCTAGCTTACAATGTTATTCTCGGACGGCCATTATTGAGTGATATGAGAGCCGTACTCTCCCTATGTTATCTATTGATGAAGTTACCAACTCCCGGAGGTGTGGGGCAAGTTCGAGGAGATCAAAGAAAAGCAAGAACATGTAATATCGCATCAACTACAGGCAAGGAAGTTCAAAGAAAAGAAACTCTTACCATCATCGGGGTGCCTAAGCCATCACCAATGCCTGGAAGGAAGATGGAAAGTTCATAAGACAAGGGGATAACGAAGACGTGGAATGCCAACCACTCAAGACCATATTCGCGATAGAAGTTTAATTTCTCGATGTTATTTTTTGTTTTTTGTTTATGTTATTAAACCATGTTCAGGAACTTGATTTCAATATATTCCATATTGATATTTCTCACTGAGAATTTTAATGATTGATAGATGACTAAAAATAAAAAGGCTTGAAGCGAAAAGTACGCGATGTAAGTCACGAAGAAAAAGTGCGAGAGCTTGAAGCGAAAAGTGCGCGATGTAAGCTAAGCACCCAAAACAAAGGGCTTGAAGCGAAAAGTGCGCGATCTAAGCCACGAAGAAAAAGTGCGAGAGTTTGAAGCGAAAAGTGCGCGATGTAAGCTAAGCACCCAAAACAAAGGGCTTAAAGCGAAAAGTGCGCGATGTAAGCCATGAAGAAAAAGTGCGAGAGCTTGAAGCGAAAAGTGCGCGATGTAAGCTAAGCACCCAAAACAAAGGGCTTGAAGTGAAAATGCGCGATGTAAGCCATGAAGAAAAAATGCAAGAGCTTGAAGCGAAAAGTGCGCGATGTAAGGTAAGCACAAAAAACAAAGGGTTTGAAGCGAAAAGTACGCGATGTAAGCCACGAAGAAAAAGTGCGAGAGCTTGAAGCGAAATGTACGCGATGTAAGCCACGAAGAAAAAGTGCGAGAGCTTGAAGCCAAAATTACGCGATGTAAGTTAAGCACCCAAAACAAAGGCTTGAAACGAAAAGTGCGCGATGTAAGCCATGAAGAAAAAAGTGCAAGAGTTTGAAGCGAAAAGTGCGTAAGGCAAACTAAGCACTCAGACAAGGGCTTGGCTTGAAGCGAAAAATACGTGAGGTAAGCCACAAAGAATTGTTCAAGGGCTTGAAGCGAAAAATGCGCGAGGTAAGCCATAAAGAATCATTTAAGGGTTTGGAGCGAAAAATACGCGAGGTAAGCCACAAAGAATTGTTCAAGGGCTTGAAGCGAAAAATGTGCGAGGTAAGCTACGCACTCAAACAAAGGTTTAAGAATTTGGCATTAGGGCTTGACCCAATAATTTAACTTTAGAGTTTGACTTGAGTATTTGACGAGAGACTATGAAGAGAATATATGTACTCTTATGCAATGTTATACCTAGCGAAAGAGTGGAGAGCAATTGTTGTGTATAGAATAAATAAATAATTTTAGAATAAAATAAATAAAATAATTATTAATTTACACGCCACGTGGTGTGAGCTAGGCGCGCCACGTGGTCAAGGCGGGAGACCAAAGGTCTCCAGCAAATTGCCTTAGCGGGAGACCAAGGTCTCCCGCCAAGCGCCCCACGTGGCGTAAGGCGGGAGACCTAGGGTCTCTTGCAAATTGTTTCCTACGGGAGACCCTTGGACTCCCGCTATTGACACTAGGCAAAAGAGTTGCCGCCTCTTTCAAACTGGAACAGAAAACCAATTGGGTTCGACTAGTCCATTTTTAAACGGTAATTGAGGGGTATGTTCAAAATTTTATTTAGACAATTTTACCTTTAAATATATTTGATTCTGCATTAGTGGATAAATAGGTAATTAAAACTAGAATCAACCCCTATAAAAAGGGATCATGTATGATTTATGAAACTAAGTCTCTATTTTTTTTTACAGAAACTCTGTCAAATTCTCTGTCTGACTGAAGCATCGGAGTGCTTACACAGGGAAAAACCCCTGCGTCCCTCTGATCATTATTTTTCTTGCAGAATTTTTAGTAACACGTGGCAGAAAAATCAAGGGGAAGACGTCAGCAATTCGTCACTATTGTAACTGAGCAACAACACTATGTAAACCCAAAAACATAAGTTGTTACATAGCTATAGTTATATAATGAGGTATTTTATCTATCTAGATATGATGTCCATAGGGAATCAGCAAGAAATTATTATGTTTCAATTTTTCATTGAATAGATTAAAATTTAAGAAAAAATAGAATTTTTTATAGAGCACGTCATATGTTGTCTCCACTACAGCGCTATAATGGAATAAAAAGAAAAGAGGAAAGACATATAAATAGAAATGCTATATCTGCACATGTTTAATAAATACAAGACTTTTTTTCGCACTTCAATCATATTTTAAATATTCTACTAAAAAACTAAAAAGTGGATAAAAACATCTCTCTTCTATGTGACTAATTTTTTGAACCATGGAATCCATTAAAAATTAAGTGCTAGGAAAATCAACTCTCTCCCCATATATATATATATATATATATATATATATATATATATATATGTTGGACGTGGGATGCCCATAACGGGTGTCCCATCCAACATGAAAACTGCCTTGGGCAGTTTAAAAGCAAAAAGGAAAAAAAAGTTGATAGATCCGAAAAAAACAAAACAAAAAAAAAAAGAAACAAAAATAGAAGAGGAAGAAGAGAAGAATAATAGTATTCTTTGTTTTTATGCTCTGCAATTGTTAAGGATTTAGGCTGTAAAATGTGTACAACTTTCGCTGTGTGATTTTGTGCCTGACCACTGAATCCAGCAAACGATTTCATTTGAAACTGTAAGTATTTAAATTTCAAAAATTATTGTTCGTAAATTTTATGTTCAATCATATACATAATTGTTTTCTATAAGATGATTGTGAATATGATATTGTACGTGCTATATGATTGACGTATGATATTTTTCAACATTGGCATCAGAGCCAAGTTGCTTGATTTCTGGTATGATAAATGCATGTAAGAAAATGATATTTAATTGTTATTATTTTATATAGAACAATCAAAAAACGTAATTAATATACGATACCATTGGAGATCACATAAATGTGTGTGATTTATTCGAAATTGTTGCAGATGTCACGACCCTTAACTTACCAAAATACGTACAAATTTTTTGCATTTTCGTGCATCATTTATTAATCATCCTTCATCGATCGTGAACAACCACACTCTCAACAGTTAGGTTGTGTGTCATTGTCTACCTCATCTATCCATAACAATTTAATTTCAAAAGTAAACACTTTCATAAATACATCAGAGTTATTGTTTACAAGTGTTTACATTGCTTTACATCCCCAATGTTTACATACAAAATGCTACTGTGCTATGTCTAGTTTAGATACAAAATAATTCAAGTGTATATACGTTTAGCGATGGGATGTAGCGGATACCAAAAGGGAAAGCCTCCAGTCACACTCACTCTATACTCAAATCTCTGTAGATAGGGGTGACACGGCCTAAGGGTATTATCCGCAAGTGCACGGATCGTACAAGTAATAATGGGATTTAAGTCCCGAGTTATTGTCCCACAGAAAAGTTGATCAGCCTAATTAACTACCGGTTAATTTTACCCTAAGTATATCCTAGCAAATTATGAATTGATGATGGGTGGTCTACATGGCTAGAATTAAAAATAGTGAAAGCAATAAAATAATAAAATTATAAAATAAAGGAAATAAAATCGAGCAAAAATTACTTTCAAAACTCCAAGCAATTAAAAACAAAAACTTACAAAAGAAAATTAAAACAGTTAAAACGAATTAACACAATTAAAATAAAATGCAAATATAAACATAAAGCAATAAAACTAATTAAACTAAAATTAAACAAGCTTACAATAAAATGTGCATGTAATTAAACTAACTAAGAGAATGCAATTTAAACTAACTTAAAGTCTAATGAAAATAAAGACTAAATTAAAAATGTATGAAAAATATTTAATCTAAATTAATTCTAAATGAAAAACCTTAATTCCTATTGTAAAAGGAAAATTAACTATTAATGAAATTAAACTAAGCTTTAAACTAATAAACTAAGAAAATATAACTAATAAGCAAATTGATTCACTACTCTAATTCTAACTAAGTTAATAAATTAAAGTAAAAGCAATAACAAGTAATAGAAATGCATGGTAACTTTAATTGAAACAAATCCATAATGCCAAACATGGCCTTAGCAAAATTGCCCAACCACCAAAGTGGTCCCGAGCATGTGTACTGTTACACTTTCTTCTCCATTGCATTTCCAGCTGCTCACGGATTGTCCTCTGCTGCAGGTGTGCTCTCGGTCTGCAGACGTTGTCCTCGGCACCAGCTGTTGCTGCATCTAGTCTGTCCACGTAATGTCTGTTCTTGCTCTCGGTTATGTCCTTTCCAGCTGGTATTCCCCGCTTTCAGCTTGTACTGTCTGCTCTGTAACGTTACGCCATCTCCATGCTTGTCCTCTGCCCAGGTGTGTCCGTTCCTTTGTTACAGCACATTCCTCTCAGCTTGTCCAAGTGCTCTCAACTGTGCTGTCTGCTGCACTTGCTCCTGCTTTCAACTCCATTTTGCTGCACCTGCACATTCTAGCTTCCTACCATACTCAGCAAGCAGACCTGGAAATAGACAGAACACAAGCATTAAATTGTAATATGTAAGTTTAGACAATGAATAAACAACAGTAAACTTGTAATGACTGAAATTAAAAGCTAAAACAAGAAAAGAAACATCAACAGTAAATCAAACATAAACAGAGGAGAACAGAGTAAAAGAAAAACTCCTGCTACTGCTCTCGGCTATCCACTGATGTTGCTCTGCTGCATAGGCCCAATCCCCTGAACAGTAACATAATGCCATGTACATGGTTTAGCTCCTTGCTACGTTCTGCTCAGGTTCTTACCAGCCCAACTCGTAACAGCCACTAGCAGCTGTTGCTCCAGTTGTTCAACCCGCACACAGCAGGTGTCCGTTTCTAATTCCAGTGTTGCGAGTGAAGACCAAGTACCGCTCCAGGTGAGGACCTTGCTGCCTCAGTTGCCCGACCGTGCGTTGGACTGCTAATCCTGAAAACTTACTGTTTGATTTCCAAGTGCAGCGAAGATTAACTGCTGGACCTTGTTGCCTCAGTTGCCTTGCTCAATGTCTCGGCTAACTGCTGCCTCTCCAAGTCTGCACCACTCGACCCCAGCAAACAGCAGTGAAACTCTAAGAAATCTCAAGCGGAGCACAGAAATAATAAATGAAAATTTGCAACCCGAGAGTAAAAAGGAAATAAGAGATGAAAGCTAGTTCCTAAAAAGAAACTTTGCATGAAACAAAAAGTAAGTAAACAACATCTAAAAACAAAACTATTAACCCAAGAAGACCACAAATGATTGCGAAAAGTTAATGAAATATCAAAGATTGAAATGATGAAATTTTTCATTCAAATTTAAGTGCACTGAATCAACAATAAAGCAAAGAAATTGCAAAACCGAGAAGGACATGGAAAAATAACTATTCATTAACAAAACAAGAGAAGAAATTTTTAATTTAAAAGAGAACTATTTGGAAATTAAAACAAAGGAAGCTTGGAAATTAACCTAAAAGCTACTCTACTTTAAATTAAAACTACTCCTAAATTACTCTACACTAGTCCTAACCTAGGCTACCTCTACTCTAGCTTCTACTCTAGCTTACCCTACTCCTACTTTCTACTTCCTACTTGATTTTTCAATTGCCATCACATTCTATTTATATGCAAACATAAGGGTACAATGGTAAATTTTCATCCTAGATGAGTTGGCATTGTTTGGCCACTTGTCTTCATTTGATTTGCTGCAGAGTAGATATTTCCACGTCATCAGTCTTTTTGCCAAATTAGTTGTGCGATGTGGCCCGGCGTGTGTCTTTCAGAGGGTTGGCACGGTGTCCTTCGATCTTATCGTTTCAGAGCAAATAAAATACGGACACCTAGCATCAAGCGTGTCCAGACGACTGATGACTCGATCTGCAAATTGAAAGTGGTCCAGTCTCCTTTAGCTCGTTTTCAGCCCAATTTTTTCTGAAACGACTGAGTTTCATCCGGATTTAATTTATCTGCATATTAAAGAATTTTAATTTAATAAAGAGGATTATTAATAAAATAATATGGGGATTAAATAAATAATTAGGAATTTAAGCACAAATAATTCTATAAAAAATAGAATTATCACACCCCCAAACTTGAGTTTTTGCTTGTCCTCAAGCAAAACAAAATAAATGTAGGAATGACAAGTACTGAACACAATAATTTTCCCAATATCATCCTCAAAGAAAAAGTACAGACTATGATCTCAAAGATTCACAATTACAAGTCCACATTTAGAATCATTCAATCATAAGTCCTAACCCAAATTGGACTCCTCGTGTGTGTGTGAAAAATGTCAGAGCCACTTCAAAGTACATTATCTGGATCAGATTATGCAAACATAGTGAATACAAAGTCAATGACAAGTGATCATTCCCATAAGTTTGCTTTTCACTAATCTCTCCACTAATGTAGTCACACTTAATCAAATATCAATAGGACTTCATTAAGCTTGTAATGTCAGGCTGGGGTTAAGGTATGATAAAGTCGATTTAGGTTTAATTACCCCTTAACATGCATTACTTTCTAGGATCTTTAATGTAAGAGCTCATATTTATTTCCCCTAAACTTATTTATTTCACTAAACTTTTTATTCTATTTTTGTATTTTCTTCTTTCTTCTTTTCTTTTTCTTTTTCTTTTTCTTTTTTTTTTTTGGCAATTTTTTTCGAACTTTCACTATCACCAGATACCCATATGTACAAAGCTCACAATATATCAAATGACTTTTCATGCTTTCGGGGTAAGGGACAGGAACAAAGTATTTAAGCTAAGGAAATTTATGTAGGTGTATTTACAGAGAAAAGCTTATTTGACCCAGATGGGTGACTAGGGGTAAAATATGTACAGGGATGGCTAGAAAGGCCCAAACGATCCAAAGATGGCCTAAATCATCTCCCTAATTAAGTGTGATCTAAAATTTCACCTCGAGATTAGATCAAACAAATTCTAGAATATGATACACAAAATCAACTGAACAAATGCAATCCTAGGTCCACATAAGCTTTCTCTAAATAAATACACAAATTCATGACATGACATGTGCATAAAATGAAGAAATCGCAATCAAAATCAAGACAAATTCAAGAACTCAACTTCATGCTTTTCCTATAATCATGCTTCTCAGTCAATCAAAGTCAGACTAAATCATGGGGTCATATCATCAGAATATGAGAAAACTACATGCTAAGAACTAAATCATCCCAAAATCAAACAATTTAAGCTCAGATTTTCGAAAAAATTTTGAAAAATTTTTCAATTTTACTCAAATTTTTGAAAAAATACTCAAGTGATATCTCCTCCCCCAAACTTGAAGTGCACAGTGTCCTCATTGTGCAGATAATATAAGAATTAAAGTTCAGGACCAGAGTACTCCCCTTTTTGATGATGATGAACAACTGAAGCTTTGATTGAAAGCGTAAAACTAGAAAATAAATCTGTAAAATAAACAAAAAAAAAGAAACAATAGAAAAGAAAAAGAAAAAGAACTATATACAAGGTGAAAAGGAAAATACAGCCACTTCAAATGCAGTTAAAAAATACAACACTCATGTGCTTAAGCCTTATATCCTCATTAATCTCCATCTTAAAACACTCTTGAGAGTCATTAGGGAGCTTCAAAGGTTTGAAAACATTAAACTTCACTTCCTGATCTTGCACTCTCAAAGTCAACTCCCCCTTTTGCATATCAATTATCATCCTACCAGTAGCTAGGAAAGGTCTGCCTAAAATAATGGGGACTTCCTTGTCTTCCTCCATATCTAGTACAATAAAATCTGCAGGGAAAATAAACTTGTCCACCTTTACTAAGACATCCTCAATAACCCCCTTTGGATATTTAATGGATCTGCTAGCTGAAAGGTCACTGTAGTGGGCTTGACATCCCCTATTCCTAACTTCTGATAGATAGACAAAGGCATTAGATTGATACTAGCTCCTAAATCACACAGGGCTCTACCAAAGAATAAATTTTCAATAGTGCATAGTATGGTAAAACTCCCAGGATCCTTAAGCTTGGGGGGTAATTTCCTCTAGATAATGACACTACATTCCTCAGTTAAGGCCACCGTCTCATAATCTTTCAGTCTTCTCTTCCTCGAGAGGATATCCTTTAGAAACTTCACATAACTTGACATTTGCTCTAAGGCATCTGCGAAAGGAATATTGATGTGAAGTTTCTTAAAAACCTCAAGAAATTTAGCGAATTGTTGTTCAAGCTTTTGGTTTTGAAACCTCTGAGGAAAAGGTACTGGTGGTCTAAGAGGCAATGTAGTGGGAACCTGTGTAGAATCAGAGGACGAGGAAGGCAATGAATAAGAAGAAGGTATAGATGAAGAAGCGCCTAACTTTGTTTCCTTGGCAGCCCGATCTTTAGGTTCCTGCTCTTTCTGAGCTGCTTCTTTAGAACTTACGAATTCTTCAACTATGTGTTGTTCAGGTTGGGACTTAACTTATGGCTCCTCTAGCTCTATGCCACTCCTAAAGGTGATGGATCTAACATGTTCCTTACCCTCCCTTTGCTTAACAGGATTAACTTCAGTGTTACTAGGAAGGGTCCCTTGTGGACACTGGCTAAGAGCACTAGCTATTTGTTCAACCTGAACTTCTAAGTTCTTAATTGAGGCAGCTTGATTTTGCAGGATAGCCGTGAACATCTCCTTTAGTGTAGGTTTCTTCTCAGCTGCTGGTACATGGTAATGTTGGGGCTGCATGAGTGGTGGTTGTGGTGGTTGATGGAAGTGAGGTGGATGATGCTGAAATTGAGGTGGGGATGGATGATGTGGATGGTGTGGAAATTGCGGCTGTGGTGGTACCTGAACCGGTGGAGCTTGAAAACTAGGGGGTCCTACAGATATGGAGTTAGAAGTTTGCCCTTGGTTTTGGCTCCATGAGAAGTTAGGATGGTTCCTCCACCCTGGATTATAGGTGTTTGAAAAAGGGTTTTTTTGTTGCGTAGGGGGAGCAACATACTGAACCGATTCTAAGTTGAGAGGACACCTATCTACAGAGTGGGTACCACTACACAGCTTGCAGGAAAGAAAAGGACTTTTGACAGAATACACAGGGTTAAGACTAGTGGGAGGATTATGTTGGGTACTGAGCGACTCTACCTTCTTCGTAAGGTTAGCGATTTGAGAGGTTAAGGTAGATAGTGTGTCGAACTCATAAATACTCGTCGACTTCTTTGGCAATTGCCTCTCCGAGGACCATAGATAGTTGTTAGCCACCATCTTTTCTAACAACTCGTAAGCTTCCTCCTCTGTTTTACACATTAGCGTTCCCCCTGCTGCAGCGTCAACAATAGTCCTATTTGGGCTTGTAAGTCCGTTGTAGAAGTTTTGGACTTGCAACCACAAAGGTAGGCCATGGTGAGGGCACTTCCTAAGAAGCTCCTTATATCGTTCCCATGTTTCGTAAAGAGATTCAGAGTTGTACTGGGCAAAGGAAGATATATTACTACGGAGTTGGGCCATTTTAGAGGGAGGGAAAAACTTAGATAGAAATTGATGGGCTAACTCGTCCCATGTAGAAATGGATCCTAGAGGCAGGGAGGTTAACCAGTGTCTCGCCCTATCCCTAAGTGAGAAGGGGAATAATCTAAGCCTAAACGCATGATCAGATAATCCATTATGTTTGAAGGTGTTGCACAAGTCCAAGAATTGCCCAAGGTGAGCATGTGGGTCATCGTGAGGGAGCCCACTGAACTGTAATGAAGTTTGGATCATCTGGAGGATGGAAGGCTTAATTTCAAAATTGTTTGCATGGATAGCTGGTGGCCTAATGCCGGTATAATAACCTCCAATAGTCGGCATTGCATAATCTCCAACGGTCTTAATTTCTCTATTTTCTGTCATGATGCTTTGCAGCGGAGCTATAAATTTCCTAGAATCCTTTCGAATTTTTCTAAGAGTGCGTTCGATTTTAGGATCTAGTGGAAAGCAATCAAAACTTCTGGCTCTACGCATGCAATCATCGAAAAGTCCTTAGAAATTTTTTTTAAGTTTTTCAATTTTTCATTTTTTTTATTTTAATTAAGAGAAAATTTAACTAACCTAAGCTAAGGCTCTAAATATTTACAACCTAAATATTTACAAGCTAGAATTACACCTAAGCATAATTTCACTGATATTAATTAATGACTAATTACGACTTCCCCAGCAACTGCGCCAAAAACTTGACACGTCCTAAGGGTATTATCCGCAAGTGCACGGGTCGTACAAGTAATAATGAGATTTAAGTCCTGAGTTATCGCCCCACAGAGAAGTTGATCAGCCTAATTAACTACCGGTTAATTTTACCCTAAGTATATCCTAGCAAATTATGAATTGATGATGGGTGGTCTACATGGCTAGAATTAAAAATACTGAAAGTAATAAAATAATAAAATTATAAAATAAAGGAAATAAAATCGAGCAAAAATTACTTACAAAACTCCAAGCAATTAAAAACAAAAAACTACAAAAGAAAATTAAAACAGTTAAAACGAATTAACGCAATTAAAATAAAATGCAAATATAAACATAAAGCAATAAAACTAATTAAACTAAATTGAACAAGCTTAAAATAAAATGTGCATGTAATTAAACTAACTAAGAGAATGCAATTTAAACTAACTTAAAGTCTAATGAAAATAAAGACTAAATTAAAAATGCATGAAAAACATTTAATCTAAATTAATTCTAAATGCAAAACCTTAATTCCTATTGTAAAAAGAAAATTAACTATTAATGAAATTAAACTAAGCTTTAAACTAATAAACTAAGAAAATATAACTAATAAGCAAATTGATTCACTACTCTAATTCTAACTAAGTTAATAAATTAAAGTAAAAGCAATAACAAGTAATAGAAATGCATGGTAACTTTAATTGAAACAAATCCATAATGCCAAACATGGCCTTAGCAAAATTGCCCAACCACCAAAGTGGTCCCGAGCATGTGTACTATTACACTTTCTTCTCCATTGCATTTCCAGCTGCTCACGGATTGTCCTCTGCTGCAGGTGTGCTCTCGGTCTGCAGACGTTGTCCTCGGCACCAGCTGTTGCTGCATCCAGTCTGTCCACGTAATGTCTGTTCTTGCTCTCGGTTATGTCCTTTCCAGATGGTTTTCCCCAAATTCAGCTTGTATTGTCTGCTTTGTAACGTTGCGCCATCTCCATGCTTGTCCTCTGCCCAGGTGTGTCCGTTCCTTTGTTACAGCATATTCCTCTCGGCTTGTCCAGGTGCTCTCAACTGTGCTGTCTACTGCACTTGCTTCTGCTTTCAGCTCCATTTTGCTGCACATGGACATTCTAGCTTCCTACCATACTCAGCAAGCAGACTCGGAAATAGACAGAACACAAGCATTAAATTGTAATATGTAAGTTTAAGACAATGAATAAACAACAGTAAACTTGTAATGACTGAAATTAAAAGCTAAAACAAGAAAAGAAACATCAATAGTAAATCAAACATGAACAGAGGAGAACAGAGTAAAAGAAAAACTCCTGCTATTGCTCTCGGCTATCCACTGATGTTGCTCTGCTGCATAGGCCCAATCCCCTGAACAGCAACATAATGCCATGTACATGGTTTGGCTCCTTGCTACGTTCTGCTCAGGTTCTTACCAGCCCAACTCGTAACAGCCACTAGCAACTGCTGCTCCAGTTGTTCAACCCGTACACAGCAGGTGTCCGTTTCTAATTCCAAGTGTTACGAGTGAAGACCAGGTACCGCTCTAGGTGAGGACCTTGCTGCCTCAGTTGCTCGATCGTGCACTGGACTGCTAATCCTGAAAACTTAGTGTTTCATTTCCAAGTGCAGCGAAGATTAACTGCTAGACCTTGCTGCCTCAGCTGCCTTGCTCAATGTCTCGGCTAACTGCTGCCTTTCCAAGTCTGCACCACTTGACCCAGCAAATAGCAGTGAAACTCTAAGAAATCTCAAACGGTGCACAGAAATAATAAATGAAAATTTGCAACCCGAGAGTAAAAAGGAAATAAAAGATGAAAGGTAGTTCCTAAAAAGAAACTTTGCATGAAACAAAAAGTAAGTAAACAACATCTAAAATCAAAACTATTAACCCGAGAATACCACAAATGATTGCTAAAAGTTAATGAAATATCAAAGATTGAAATGATGAAATTTTCCATTCAAATTTAAGTGCATTGAATCAACAATAAAGGAAAGAAATTGCAAAACCGAGAAGGACATGGAAAAAGCACTATTCATTAACAAAACAAGAGAAGAAAATTTTTAATTTAAAAGAGAACTATTCGGAAATTAAAACAAAGGAAGCTTGGAAATTAACCTAAAAGCTACTCTACTTTAAACTAAAACTACTCCTAAATTGCTCTTCACTAGTCCTAACCTAGGCTACCTCTACTCTAGCTTCTACTCTAGCTTACCCTACTCCTACTTTCTACTTCCTACTTGATTTTTCAATTGCCATCACATTCTATTTATATACAAACATAAGGGTACAATGGTAAATTTTCATCCTAGATGAGTTGGCATTGTTTGGCCACTTGTCTTCTTTTGATTTGCTGCTGAGTAGATATTTCCACGTCATCAGTCTTTTTGTCAAATTAGCTGTGAGATGTGGCCCGGCGTGTATCTTCCGGAGGGTTGGCACAGTGTGCTTCGATCTTATCGTTTCGGAGCAAATAAAATACGGACACCTAGCATCACGCGTGTCCAGACGACTGATGCCTCGGTCTGCAAATTGGAAATGGTCCAGTCTCCTTTAGCTCATTTTCAGCCCAATTTCATCTGAAACGACTGAGTCTCATCCGGATTTAATTTATCTACACATTAAAGAATTTTAATTAAATAAAGGGGATTATTAATAAAATAATATGGGGATTAAATAAATAATTAGAAATTTAAGCACAAATAATTCTATAAAAAATAAAATTATCAAGGGAAAAAATAAGGGGGGTGAGCAAACTACACGCTTAGTAAGGCAATCATGCGAACAGGTAGATACTGCACTATCTACATGATCGTGATGCCATGCTCAAAAGCATTTAGTTCATCATTTTATCTCAAACATGAGTGTATGACTGTGTTAATGGTATGTAAAGGCATTCATGCTATTAAAATTTAGTGCACAAAATCCCATTCAAAGCATGGCATTAACCATCATGCATATTTCATAAGTAAGGCATGGCATTAATCATCATGCATATTTCATAAGTAAGCCATGACGTTAAACATCATGCATCTGTGCACTTTGAAAACCATTAACAATCGATATCTCAAAACAATTCAACACTTGTCAAGTCTCAGCCCCTCCCTCGGACTGTCCTGACCCACAAATCATTTCAAACATGGATTTATTCACAAAGCATTAGACATGTGAGATAGGCTGTTCAATAAGGAAAATAACCTCTAGGTCTATGGCTACAACCTGTCATATCGGCTACACGGATCAGGTGTGCGGGATATCACCACTATCTGCTTCCACACGGGAGGTGGGTCAAATCCTGCCCGTCGGTCCATAGTAGATCTCGTCTGAAGACGGCATATCACATCTCAACATGGTACAACGTACTCCATGCTACATGTCAAAACACAAATGCACGTGCGAGCCTATTTAATCGGTGTAACACCCAGTCTACCCGAAGCTCCAAGCACGACACAAATAAGGTGGGCATCTAATACGAGCTATGCTCTAGTACCATGCCAAAACCAGTATAAAAATCCATGTGAAAACTAGTGCAAGCTAAGCTCCAGCACTCATGTGTATAAAACACGTCAAATCTCGTGCGAGTCATACTCAAGCACGCTTTCATTCTCATGAAAACCAGGTAGGTGGCTCAAATCTTTGCAAAGTATGGTTAACAAACCAAAACAACTCATTTCTTTTGCAAATCATTTCAAATGTCAACCAACCTACCAATCATTTGCTAAAAAGCAATAAATCATGCTTTTCAAAACATTATGCTTTTGTTTTCATGCACATTTCTCAAACACCTAACTTTTGCCCTTCAATCACCCAATTTCATTTCCTAACATCTCATGCATTCTAACAAAGCATTTAAGCGCCCAAATTGCGCACAGATATCTCTAAGAGTCTACACAATTCCCTTACCTCGATTTACTTGAGTGAGACTCTTTTCCTCTTAGTTTCTTGCGCTCTTGGTTCGCCTTGCTCTAGTGTATCCCCGGGAGCTACGATTCATTCATCAAACACTTGAGTTAATGCTCTTAACTCGCATTTTGATTTCACTAGTCAATATAATTCATCTATGCATTTACCCATGCCTTAACCCATATTTTACCCCTCTTTGGTGAATCCCACAATTTATTCACTAACAACACCTTAGAATCACTCTCATGACACTATATTAACCTCAATATATCTCATTCATCATTGATCTCAATGCATTCCACTTTCTCATACTAGACCATGTCTAGGTCATGTTGGATTCATTATTGTCTAGGTAGTTTCTATCATTCATATGTACATTAAACAACTCACAAATCAATATCCAAACAATGTACTTGAGTTATTTTATTGGAAACTTACCTAGCTTGATTTCCTCTTTACTTCCAATAGAAATGCACCTTTTGTCCTCCAATTCAACAAATGGGGAAATGCCTCCAAACTATGTTGTTCTTTTCTTTGATGTGAACAACTTTGCCTCTAATAGTCTTCCCTCAAATCTTACTGAAAATGGCTAGATTTAGAGAGTAAAATCTAGGTTTTTGGATTGCAAAAATGAAATGGTTGGTTTTGTCTCAGAAATTGCAGATTCAACTGCTCCATATTTATAAAATTTGCTTGATGAGATCGATCTACCTTGGGTGGAGATCGATCTGGTCCCTTTAAATTCCTCTTTTTTACGGTATTTCCAAGCATGAGATCGATCTGTCGAAGCTTGAGATTGATTTGCTCCCAAACAGAGAGCTAAGGAGATCGATCTGTTCCATTAAGGATCGATCTGCATTTTACAGAATGTTTAGGAGATCGATCTGGCTCCCTTGGAGATCGATCTGTCCTGTTCCATAGCTAAAAATATGAGCATTTTGACTCTTTCAGATCGTTCTCTCATCCTATGAGATCGATCTATCATTCATATTTCCAGATTTTTTGTAATTTTTCTGCAGCAACGCATACCAAACTTCATACCTTTTGTTGCCATGGTCATTTCCTCATCCAATCGTCTTTGAGACTTGAAAATTGCATTAATTCATACTTCATACACTTTAAAACTTGTGTAAAATCTTTGTATACCTAAAGGTGTATAATAGAAACCAATGGAAGTGCATACTCATGTAATTCTTCATTTCATTTATCACACTACTCATATTCTATTCCACTCACCTTCTTCACATGTGTAAGTTCATTCATTCTTATTCATACATAATGCAACTTGTACGTACAATCACAACTCTTATTACATGTGTGTACCTTAAACTTATGGACTTACATTACATACACTTCACTTATGAAATCATAGTATAACTCCATTTACATTTTTATGTACATATTACAATTACACATGTACGGGGTCTCACATTCTCCCCCACTTAAAAAATTTGGTCCTCCAAATTGGAACCAATCATTTTGTGAACAACTCGGGATACTTTTCCCGCATCAAACTTTTCAGTTCCCATATGTCTTCTTCCATAGTGCTTCTTCCACAGTGTGATGTTTCCAAAGGACTTTCACCAAGGGAATTATCTTTGTCCTCAACACTTTCTCTTTTCTATCCAATATCTGAACCGACTTCTCAACATAGGTCATACCTTCATTGAGCTCCAAAGGCTCGTACCTGATTACATGCGCCGGGTCTGGATGGTACTTCCTTAACCTGGATATGTGGAAGACGTTGTGAACACTTGCCAATTTCGGTGGCAATACAAACCTATAAGCCTTATCTCCCACTCTCTCCAAAATCTTGAAGGGTCCGATGTATCTAGGGCTCAGCTTGCCCTTCTTACCAAATCTCATAATTTCCTTCAAAGGAGAAACTTTCAAGAACACCGACTCACCCATATCAAACTCTAGTGGTCTCCGTCTCTTATCAGCGTAGCTCTTTTGTCTACTCTGAACTATCTGTAACCTCTCACAAATCAACTGGACATCTTCAGAGGCTTGTCTAACCAAGTCTTGAGCAAAGATCTGTCGATCACAAACCTCTTCCCATCCAATAGGGGAACAACATCTACCCATACAATGCCTCATATGGTGCCATCCTGATACTCGCATGAAAATTGTTATTATAGGCGAACTCTACGAGTGGCAAATGGTCATCCCAAGAGCCTCCCAAATTCAACCCACATGCTCTCAACATATCCTCCAAGGTTTGTATAGTTCTCTATTACTAACCATCTATCTGAGGATGAAACGCTGTGCTAAAATTCAACTGGATCCCCATCACTTCCTGAAAATGTTCCCAGAAATGGGTAGTGAAGCGGGCATCCCTATCAGAAACAACGCTCACTGAAATTCCATGTAGCCTCACTATCTTGCGCACATACAAGTTCGCTAACTGGCTCAGAGTATCGATAGCTCTCATAGCTAGAAAATGGGCTGATTTCGTCAACCAATCCACAATCACCCATATGGCATCATGACCTCTACCGGTCCTCGATAATCCTATCATAAAATCCATGGTGACGTGCTCCCACTTCTAAGTCGGTATCGGTAGAGGCTACAATAACCCTGTAGGCTTCTGATGCTCTACCTTCACTTGTTGAGAAACGAGACACTTAGCAACATATTCAGCAATGTGCTTTTTCATCTCAAACCACCAATAAACCTTTCAAAGGTTTTGATACATCTTTGTACTCCCTGGATGTATCGTATACCTCGATGAGTGAGCCTCTGTCAAGATCAACCTTCTGATCCCCGCATCATCTGAAAAACATATCCTACCTCTGAACCTCAACAATCCATCTGAACTCAACTCAAAATCAGTGTCTATGCCCCTCTGCATCTGCCCAACAATATCACTACACTGCTAATCAATCCGCTGAGCTTGTTGAATTCAATTCGATTCCAACTGTAGGCTAGCTACCATAACACCACCATCAGCACTGGGTGGGTCACATCCAAACTGAGGTTCGTGAACTGTTCCAACAGCTCGTGTTCTCTGATCATCATAAATGATACCATCCCGAGATGCTTCCTACTCAATGCATCAACAACCACATTTGCTTTACCCGGGTGGTACAGGATCTCACAATCATAATCTTTTAAGAGCTCGAGCCATCTCCTCTGTCTCATGTTTAACTCTTTTTGCGAGAACAGGTATTTAAGGCTCTTGTGGTCCGTAGACACTTAGAATTTCTCTCCATAAATGTAGTGGCGCCATATTTTCAACGCAAAGACTACAGTCGCCAACTCTAAATCGTGGATCGAGTAGTTCCTCTCATGATCCTTCAATTGTCTTGATCCATAGGCTACTACCTTCCCATCCTGCATCAATACATAGACCAGTACTAGGTGTGAAGTATCTGTATACATCAAGAAACCTCTTGAGCTGGTAGGAATAGTGAGGATCAGAGCTGTAGTTAATCTTCTTTTTAACTCCTCAAAACTTTCTTCACACTTATAGTCCCACACAAATTTAACATTCTTCCTCGTGAGACGTGTCAAAAGAGTAGCTAATCTCGAGAATCCCTCCACAAACCTTCGGTAATATCCAGCTAAATCCAGGAAACTTCTTATCTCTGTCACTATCTGGGGTCTCTGCCACTGAACCATGGTTTCAATCGTAGATGGATCCACTGACACCCCATCCTTTGATACTATATGACCCAGAAAAGAGATCTGTTCTAACCAAAAGTCGCACTTACTGAGTTTAGCATACAACTTCTTCTCTTGGAGGGTCTACAACACTATCCTTAGGTGCTGTTCATGCTCCTCTCTATATCTTGAGTACACCAGTATATAATCAATAAACACAATAACAAATCGATCCAAATACTGGTGGAATACCTCATTCATCAATGACATAAAAGCTGCGGGAGCATTCGTCAACCTGAATGGCATAACCATAAACTCATAATGTCCATACCGGGTGCGAAAAGTCATCTTTGGTACATCTCTACTCCGTATCTTCAACTGATGGTACCCCGATCTCAGATCTATCTTGAAAAAGACCTGCGCTCCCTTAAAGTGATCCAACAAGTCATCGATGTGTAAGACTCGACTTTTTTTCGTAAGAGCAAAGGGAATGAATAGAAATTTTCAAGTGCATTTAAAAATGCAAAGGGATTGAAATGGTATTCTCGAACACGTACAAGGGTAAAATAGTCAAAAGACCAAAATTCGGTATTAATCGGGAAAAGAATATTTAATTAAAAATATGGGATTGAGAAATCTTGATAAATAACGAAGAAATAATTAAATTTCGGGTTAAATTGATCAAGATATGAATTTATTGGAATAAATCAAAATTTTCACCTCGAAAAACGAGCCCAAAAATAATCAAAAAATATATCGAAAAGGTAAAATCGGACTGAGAAATTCATTTACAGATTAAATGAATAAAATAGTATTTTGTTAGATATTTTGACAAAAAAATAATAAAATAATGATTTAAATAATAATAAATAAATAAATTAAAAAAATCGCGAAAAAACGTGATTTGTGAAACAGAGGAAAACGAAGCCGAGAGTCAAGCCCATTTTTGTCGACCACCGACGACGGCTTAGGCGAGCGGCCGACGAGGGGGAACGCAGCCGATGTTGACCCCAGGCAGAATCCGACGATTGAAGCACGAACGGCGGGAGAAACGTTGGCGAAAGAGAGAGGAAAAGTCGAGAGAGGAGAAAGAGGGAGAAATCCGATGATCGGCGCCGATCTGGGCCTGGCCACCACCAGCCGAGTGTCCCTCAGGCGTAGGCAATGCGATTGGTGGCAACACCGCTGGGCAAGGCAGCGGTTAACATCGAAAAACGGCAAGAAACAGAAACGGTACTGACGGCGAGGGGAGAAAGGTCGGACTGGCCACTTTTCGACGGCCTTGAACGAAACCAACCCCAGATCCGTGCATCGGACGGCCCAGCGGAGCCACTGGCGACAGAAACCGACGGAGAACCGACCAACGAGCCACTGAATCGGCTGAACCGGACTGAACCGGTGGTCTAAACCGGGTTGAACCGGACCGAACCGGTTCAGCCAAAAAAGAAAAGGAAAAAAGAAAAAAAGGGAAAAAGAAAAAGAGGAAAAAATTGAGAAAAGTTCCAGTGATGTAATTGAGCTATGAGTAAGTCGGTAAGCGGCCGAATTGATCGATTTAAATTTTGGAATATTTAATTTGATTAATATCCGACTGAAAATTTACCCAAAAAATTATGTAAATTATGTAGCTCGACAATTGACATCAACCGAGAGCTTGAGACAGCCTCGATTTGTGTACTATCATGGAATCACGAGTAAGTAACCCTTATTTATGATAATTTTGTATCGTTATACGTGACTGATATTTATCGCATAAATTACGGATTTAAATTTCGCATTTAATGAATTAAATTTTGGAAAATTGGATAAATTGTCGTAAATACTAAATTGAGATAATTGAGATAGCTGAGAATTTAGAACGAGGCTAAATAAATATTGATGGGCCCAATGAGCCCAATAGGCCTTGATAAAGTGTGGTAAACGGGCTTAAAGCCGATTAAGGCCCATTATGGTGCAATCGAGCCCAATATGGGTAAACGGGCCCAATGATTTAAATTAAGCCCAGAAAATTATGAAATACAATTAATTGTGTTGTATTTGACCTGATGAACATTTATCCTCAGTTTCGGAGATTGAATTCGGAGCAAATCGGACTGCGTGACGAGTCATCAATGGAAAGGTCAGACTGTACAGAAAATGAGGTAAGGGAATTGTGTGAGTAGCTAGAGGTAGCTACGCGTATTTTAATAGTTTTTGTATACATTGATTATGTATGTATACACTGTTATTGTATAATGATCCTAAAAGTGGTTTAAATGATTTTAAGGATCGAAATAGGTGAAAAGACTATTTTACCCCTATTGAGGGAAGTTCACCTAAGGATGGTGAAAGCATGACATGCATGAAATGCATGATTTAAGGGATTTTCGTGGTTTTAAGCAAAACAAAACGGTAGTTTGGCCAGTAATTGCATAAATTTCATAAGATAACACTACATAGGTGTTATTTATATTTAAATGAAATTTCTTTGGAAAATGGGCCAACTATTAAGTTTATATGGAAACAGATAGTGCTGGCATATAGTTCGCACTATATCTGCATTTGTGAATGTGCATAAATGTGCTTGAGTGGTTACTTGCACCAACTTGTGTGACATCATATGCATGAAATGTGTTAGAGCGGTTGCTCGCACTGATTTTTATTCTTATGAAATGCATGAGAAGTTCTGGAGCCTAGCTCGCACTCTGTTTTGACATGTTTTAACATGTTTTGACTTGTTTTGACTAGATATGCATAAAAAGGTGCTGGAGCGATTGCTCGCACTAGTTTTTATGATTTGACATGCATGAGAGATGCTGGAGCGTTGCTCGCACAAAGTTTTATATGGTTTTATAATTCATTTGAATGTCGTACTGGATTTTTCTCGTACGAGGTTTTCACTGAGTTTTTATACATATCTGTACTAGAGCATTGCTTGTATGTGAATTTTACTTGAATTTATAATCAGTTTAAGTCGTACTGGAGTGCTGCTCGTACGCAGATTTTACTGATTTTTATGACACCGTGTAGAGCTTCGCTCGCACGAGATTTTCAGTTATCATGAATATGCAGGGAGCCGTGCTAGAGCTTCGCTCGCACAGGGATTTATGATGTGTTGATGTGGGTCCACAGAGTACGTTGTACTGTGCATGTAGCATGGAGTACATTGTACCGTGTTGAGATGTTATATACCGTCTTTGGACGAGATCTACTATGGACCGACAGGCAAGATTTGACCCACCTCCCGTGTGGAAGCAGATGTGGTGATATCCCGCACACTTGATCCGTGTAGCCGGTATCACTGGTTATGGCCATAGACCTAAAGGTTATTTCCCTTATTGAACTACTTATCTCACATGTCTAATGCTTTGTGAATAAATCCATGTTTGAAATGATTTGTGGGTCAGGATAGTCCGAGGGAGGGGCTGAGACCTGAGAAGTGTTGAATTATTTTGAGATATCGATTGTTAATGGTTTTCAAAGTGCACAGATGCATGATGTTTAACGCCATACCTTACTTAGGAAATATGCATGATGATTAATGCCATGCCTTACTTATGAAATATGCATGATGGTTAATGCCATGCTTTGAATGGGATTTCGTGCACTAAATTTTTATAGCATGAATTGCTTTACATACCATTAACACAATCATACACTTATGTCTAAGATAAAATGATGAACTAAATGCTTTTGAGCATGGCATCACGATCACGTAGATAGTGCAGTATCTACCTGTTCGCATGATTGCCTTACTGAACGTGTGGTTTGCTTACCCCCTTATTCTCCCCCTCTCTATAGAGATTTGAGTATCGAGTGAGTGTGACTGGAGGCTTTCCCTTTTGGTATCCACTGTATCCCATCGCTAAGGGTATACACACTTGAATTATTTTGTATCTAAACTAGACATAGCATAGTAGCATTTTGTATGTAAACTTTGGGGATGTAAAGCTATGTAAACACTTGTAAACAGTAACTCTGATGTATTTATGAGAGTGTTTACTTTTGAAATTAAATTGTTATGTATGGATGAGATAGACATTGACACACAACCCAACTGTTGAGAGTGTGGTTGTTCACGATCGAGGAAGGATGATTAATAAATGATGCACGAAAATGCAAAAAAATTTGTACGTATTTTGGTAAGTTAAGGGTCGTGACAGAAGCTGGTATCAGAGCTTGAGTTGGTCTGACGTGGGTCGTGTCTAAAAAACTTAATAAGTTGGAAAATTACATCCCTATGTTACTGTGCTTGTTTGGATACAAATGTGTGTGTGTCGATGGGTTGACTAAGAAATCGTTGTGAATGTAGGGAATTGAGCAATTATGTCTAATACCAGTCGCGGTAGAGGGGCAAGGGTGCAAGTTAAAGGCTATAGAGGTAGGCCTGGGGGTCGTGTTGAGCTAGAAACACACAAGGCTCAGGAAGAGATTGAGGTGGAGGCTGAGGTTAAGCATACTCCACAAGGTCCAGAGGAGAGACCCGAGAGTACTGAGGCTCGCTTCGCAAGGATTGAGTGAAGCATTGAGATGATCTTGGAGTTGGTCACTCAATCTTTACCTGGAGTTGGCGGTAGATAGAGTCTTGCTACACAGGGTGATGCCGAGGAGGCAAAAGTTCCTGAGGCACAAGCACGGCCAGCCCAGAGACACCTACACCCCCACCTACACAGGATATGCCTACGCCTGGTGCTACACCACAGGCCAGTAGAGGCTGGGGTTACGATTGTGATTTGGACAGACTGCAGCAGTTTCAGAAGTTTGAACCGCCATCTTTTAGTAGAGTTAAGGACCCAGTAGCTGCTGAGGATTGGATCAATGAGATTAAGAAGCTATACAGGTTATTTGAGTGCACTACTACCGAGATGGTAGCGTTTGTTGTATTTATGCTGAATGGATCAGCAGAACATTGGTGGAAATACACTAGGCTTATTTTGAGAGCTCGGCTTACAAAGATTAGCTGGGAGGTGTTTTTAAAAGCTTTCGGAGATAGTATATCTCGGATATCGCACAACGAAAGCTAAAGATGGTATTTTTGGGCCTGACCCAAAGGAGTAGGACAGTGGATGAGTATGAGACGACCTTTATCTCCCTGGACAGGTATGATCCCAATATGATGAGTAATGAGGCCGAGAAAATGCAGAAGTTTATGGATAGATTGAGATCGACCATCAAGTCTAGACTGGTTCCCCTGGATATACCGACCTATGAGGAGGCAGTGCGCAGGGTGTAATTATGTGAACAAGATGTTGATAGAATCGCCTCAGATTTTGGAAAGGTTGGTAAGATGAGGGATAGAGAGAAGAAGAAACCAATGATGGATAGAGGCTTCAACTATAAGGGAAGCAAGAGGTTTGCGGGAAAGAGGCCGAGTATTGATGAGATCCAGGAGAAGACAATTAATACTCCCATGTATCGGGCCATTGCTCCAGCTAAGGGAATTGTGATTGGAGGGCCATGGCCTATGACAGAGCAGTGCGACAAGTGTGGCAGGTACCATGGTACTCGACCATGCTATGGACATCCTGTAGTATGTTTTAGATGTGGAAAACCAGGGCACATAATTAGGGATTGCCCAGAGATGAGAGAGAGAGCCCCACAGGAGGGCAAGGAGCCTGAGAGAGCTCCAATTGGGACAGCTGCTCCGAGGAGGAGGGCTACAACTGAGGAAAAGGAGAAGCAGGCAGTGGGTGTGAGCAGAGGATGAGTGCACGCGCTGGACCAGGACACTGCGGATCAATCTTCAGATGTGGTTAAAGGTACCACCCAAATCTTTGATTTAGAAGCATTTGTATTGTTTGATCTTGGTGCCACGCATTCCTTCGTATCGCCATCCTTTGCATGTAAATTGTTAAAGCATGTAAAACCCACACTACTAGATAAAATGTTAATGATATCTACCCCTATGAATAATAGTCAGTTGACTAAGCATGTATATAGAGATGGTAAGATGAGGATAGGAGGTAAAGAAATGACAGCCGATTTAATTTTATTAAATATGAGTGATTTTGATGTGATCCTAGGAATGGATTGGTTGGCTTCCAATCATGTTATTATGGATTGTCATGCAAAAACTTTGATGTTTCCTAAGATAAACAATCTTGTTGTAAATTTGGTGAAATGAAATGAAAGAATATGTTATTGCAATTGAGAATAGTATAATCTAGTTACATGATAATTTAGAGATGAATTTAATTTACAATTTGTATATGTTGATGTGATGATTTATAATTTCTAATGGTGGAAAGAATAATGTGAAGGGTTCATCGCTTATGTGATTGAGACAGATAAGGCACGTCCAGAATTGGGAGACATACCGTGGTTAAGGAATTTTCAGATGTCTTTCCGGATGAATTACTAGGGTTGCCTCCAGATAGGGAGATGGAATTTGGTATAAATTTGACACCTGGTACAGAGCCGATATCTAAGCCATCGTACAGAATGGCTCAAGTTGAGTTAGAAGAATTAAGGAAACAGCAACAAGAATTGTTGGAGTAGGGGTTCATTAGGTCGAGCATCTCACCTTGGGGAGCATCGATTCTGTTTGTAAGGAAGAAGGATGGAAGCCTCCGACTGTGTATAGATTACCGGTTGTTGAATAAGGCCACCATCAAGAATAAGTATCCTTTTCCACGCATCGTGTCACGACCCAAATTACCTAAAATCAGAGTAAATTTTTCGCTTTTTGATATAGTATTTAATTCTTACCTTTCTCTCATCATGACCATCCTACAAATAGTTGGGCTATGATTCGATGTTAGTCACCTCTCACCTCTCACCTCTCACCTATTTACCATTCCATTTCCATAAACACATTCATATATCAGAGTTTACTATTCTTTGACTTTAACTGAATACATACACAAAGGTATTTATAACTCTACATCCCCGACATCATATCTGTTTACAGCACTATGCATTACATATTTAGATACAAAACCATACAAATGTGTATACCTGACTCTCGATGGGAAGCAGTTGATACCAAGCCTGCAAGTCCTCAGCCGCTCAATAACTATTGCGAGTGCTCTGAAAAGATGGAAAAATAAGTGGGGTGAGCAAACCACACGCTCAGTAAGGCAATTATGCAAGTAAGTAGATAGCTCGACTATCTACATGCTCATAATGCCATGCCCTTAAAATCCATTTCTTTTCATTAAAATCTCAAGCACAAAACCATGCATATATCATGACATAGTTTATCCAAAACTATTTGTGCATATAGAAAATCATGTAATTCATACATCAAAGGCAATTTATGTGACATCATTAAATCATAATGAGCATGAAGCAAATCCAGATCATGCATTCTTTCATGTCATGTAAGACAAATCATGAATTAGAAATGAAAGCATGGAAAACATCGTCATGCTACTACATTCAAATCATTTCATTTAAAACGCAGTATAAAAAAATCCTTCCGGGTCAATCATCTTATAAAACAATTCGTTATAAAATTCTTAGAAAAATCTATCATCGTAGTACAAAATCATAAAATCAGGAGCCTGACCCCTCCCTCGGGTCTACCCTGGTCTATCGACCAATAGTTATATCATGTGAGACATGTAGGTAATTATATCAGTAACATCAAGGACTATGGCCATATCCTAGTGATCCCTGGCAACACGGTACCTAGTGTGCGGGGTATCACACCTGAAACAAGAGGTGGGTTGTCCTACCCGCTAGTACAGCATAACACCAGGATTGCAAGGGCAAGGCTTGCTGCCTCGTGGCTAATGCTACTCCACTCCAATAATCCCCACGGTACATCGTACTCCGCGTGACATACACGAGACAACGTACTCCGTGAACCCAAGCTCAGTCAGGGGTGCCTGCAATAGGTCTTATCCACCCATGTCATCTCTGTCTCAGTATGCACGTGTGAGCATATCATCTCACTGTGACACACAGTCTACAGGAGGCTCCAACACGGCTATATGCATGTAATATAATCACGCCACATCTCAAAACGCACGTGTGAGCCTATTTAATCGGTATGACCTCTTGTCTACCAGAAGCTCCTAACACGGCTATCAACATGTCAAAACATCACAAATGCACGTGTGAGCCTATTTAATCGGTGCAACACCCAGTCTACCCGAAGCTCCAAGCACGACACAAATAAGGTGGGCATCTAATGCGAGCTATGCTCCAGTACCATGCCAAAACCAGTATAAAAATCCATGTGAAAATTAATGCGAGGTAAGCTCCAGCACTCATGTGTATAAAACACGTCAAATCTCGTGCGAGTCATACTCTAGCACGCTTTCATTCTCACGAAAACCATCTAGGTGGCTCAAATCTTTGCAAAGTATGGTTAACAAACCAAAACAACTCATTTCTTTTGCAAATCATTTTAAATGTCAGCCAACCTACCAATCATTTGCTAAAAAGCAATAAAACATGATTTTCAAAACATTATGTTTTTGTTTTCATGCACATTTCTCAAACACCCAACTTTTTTCCTTCAATCACCCAATTTCATTTCCTAACATCTCATGCATTCTAACAAAGCATTTAAGCGCCCAGATTGCGCATAGATATCTCTAAGAGTCCACACAATTCCCTTACCTTAATTTACTTGAGTGAGACTCTCTTCCTCTTAGTTTCTTGCACTCTTGGCTCGCCTTGCTCCGGTGTATCCTCGAGAGCTGCGATTCATTCATCAAACACTTGAGTTAACGCTCTTAACTCGCATTTTGACTTCACTAGTCAATAAAATTCATCTATGCATTTACCAATGCCTTAACCCACATTTTACCCCTCTTTGGTGAATCCCACAATTTATTCACTAACAACACCTTAGAATCACTCTCATGACACTATATTAACCTCAATATATCTCATTCATCATTAATCTCAATACATTCCACTTTCTCACATTAGACCATTTCTAGGTCATGGTGGATTCATTATTTTCTAGGTAGTTTCTATCATTCATATATACATTAAACAACTCACAAATCAATATCCAAACAATGTACTTGAGTTGTTTTATTAGAAACTTACCTAGCTTGATTTCCTCTTTGCTTCTAATAGAAATGCACCTTTTGTCCTCTAATCTAACAAATGAGGAAATGCCTCCAAACTATGTTGCTCTTCTCTTTGATATGAACAACTTTGCCTCTAATAGTCTTCCCTCAAATCTCACAGAAAATGACTGGATTTAGAGAGTAAAATCTAGGTTTTTGGATTGGAAAAATGAAAGGGTTGGTTTTGTCTCAGAAATTACAGATCCAACTGCTCCATATTTATAGAATTTGCTTGATGAGATCGATCTGCCTTGGGTGGAGATCGATCTGGTCCTCTTAAATTCCTCTTTTTACGGCATTTTCAAGCATGAGATCGATATGTCGAAACTTGAGATCGATCTGCTCCCAAACAAAGAGCTAAGGAGATCGATCTGTTCTATTAAGGATCGATCTGCATTTTACAGAATGCTTAGGAGATCGATCTGGCTCCCTTAGAGAACGATCTATCCTATTCATAGCTCAAAATAAGAGCATTTTGGCTTTTCCAGATCGATCTCTCATCCTATGAGATCGATCTGTCATTCATATTTCTAGATTTTCTGCAGTTTTTCTGCAGTAACACATACCAAACTTCATACTTTTTGTTGCTATGGTCATTTCCTTATACAATCGTCTTTGAGACTTGAAAATGACATCAATTTATACTTCATACACTTTAAAACTTGTGTAAAATCTTTGTATACCCAAAGGTGTATAATATAAACCAATGGAAGTGCATACTCATGCAATTCTTCATTTCATTTATCACACTACTCATATTCTATTCCACTCACCTTCTTCACATGTTTAAGTTCATTCCTTCACATTCATACATAATGCAACTTGTACGTACAATCACAACTCTTATTACATGTGTGTACCTTAAACTTATGGACTTACATTACATACACTTCACTTATGAAATCATAGTATAACTCCATTTACATTTCTATGTACACATTACAATTATACATGTACGGGGTCTCACAGCAGATGTGTATATGATATTACAAATAAGAAAATATTATTCGTTAGAAAGTTGAGGAATTGAAAATTATGATTTCTATCATAAACATGCGAATTCCCCAGCGTGAGGAGTCCATATAACACAAGGATGATTAAAATTCGTTTTTAATCGCTACGAGGTTTGTGTTATATATATGTGTTCATTATTTTTTCTGTATTTGTTACAGAGAATCCTGTCGATTATGATGAAGACTCCTAGGGCTATTAGACTGGGCCTTATTATTGCAGAGCTAGGAAATTGCTAAACGAACTAGCCAATTATCAGATGGATCCTAATGATGATATAGAGAGACATATCATTATTGTTAATAAAAAAATACAAGAGTCTATCTGGAGTGGCAGTTTACATTTGAGGAGTGACCATAACAAATACCTCATGTTAAGAAGTACGTTGATTGCTCCAAGTCAAAAAGGTCTTTTAGATGATCTTTGGAAGCCAAATCCAAAACTTAATTATGCAATGTTAATGACAAATTTTTTGAAAGAATATATGAAGATAGGGGCAAAAAGGACTGCAACCCTCTCAATTAATACTAGCCTTTGCAAAGGGAAATACAAAGTTCCCGGTACTCCATGGCTTTTAGATTTAGAGTTTAAAGTGTCTAAAGAATTTAAAGAATCTATTCCAGTAATTAGAAATATAATTCGTAGGAACTAGTTTTATTTTATTTTATTGTGCTGTTATTTGACTATGTTTAAACAAATATTGTTATTTTAAAAGACTTATTTATGTAAATATTTTTATTATTTTTATGCAATCAATATATGTTATTGTCTGTATATATATAATTGATTTATTTGCAGTGGGAGTTCTAAGGTATTTTAATAAAAAAAATGTAATTATCTTAGAATAATAAATTTTGCACAATAAAATTAATTGGTGATAATTAAACACATCGAATTGGATGATGATTGTGAAACTTGGTGAACTTTTGATTCCATGACATGTGAATAATTATCATTAATTTAATTTTGAAATTGTGGCAAAAATGGATGTGTGTAATGCTAGGCATTAATTAAGTGCATATATGTCTCTGTGTAGAATATCTTTTGAAATGGCTTCTACTTCTAAAACCATTGTTGCTGAGTTAAACAAAGGTGAGAAACTGAATGGGGAGAACAAGAGGAACTTGAAGTTCTTAATAATGCCATGGAAGAGCCTGAGGAAGGAAATACTGCACAACATAAGAGGGACCAAGAGGCTTATGAAGCCTGGAAAAAGAAAAACTCCATAGCTCACATTACGTTGCTAAGCAGTATGGAGAATGACATCATGCGTGAGTTCAGAAAGCATGATAATGCAAAAGAGATGTGGACAACCTTAAAGGCAAAGTTTGGTGGCATTTCGTCACTAAACTAAGACAGTTTACAATCAAATTTGACACGTATAAAAAAACGTCCAAATCACAGCATGAAACAACACATAAGAGAAATGTCAAATATGATTAGTGAGTTGAAAGAGACTGGTCACACTCTAAAAGATGAACAACAGGTTCAAG
Source organism: Firmiana major (assembly GCA_033439115.1). NCBI lineage: Eukaryota > Viridiplantae > Streptophyta > Magnoliopsida > Malvales > Malvaceae > Firmiana > Firmiana major. The sequence goes on from CM065898.1 coordinate 36,987,009, forward strand.
CTGTCATTCGGTCCTTACCACATAGTTGGGAGCATATGAAGGTCCAACTTACTCATAATGAAAGCATCAAGAACATTGATGATGCTTCACGTCACCTACAATTGGAGGAAGATCGCATTGAGGCAACTAGGCCTAATGTTGACGTATATATGGTTGGTACAAGTTCTAAAGAAGCTTCAAGCTTCAAGCGAAAGCCATTTGATGGACATAAAGGGAAAGCTCCTAAAAAGGCAAAAGACGATTATCTTGGCAAAGGAAATGGTCCTATGGCTCATCCGAAGAAGAACAAGTCAAAGGTCAAGTGCTTTAACTGTGGTAAGAAGGGTCATTTTGCTCGTGAATGTAACGAGCCGAAAAGGTAGAAACCCTTAAAGTATTTGTGAATACTTCAGATATTTTGAAAAGTACTATATGTGTTTCTAGTACTGTATTATTGACTAAATCTCATCCCTTTGTGGATTGTAGACTCAATGGCCACAGACTATGTAGCACAAGACAGGAATGTGTTTGTGGATTTTCGTCGGATTCCACGAGGATCAAAATGGATTTATGTAGGAAATAACACACGAGTTGAAGTAAAGGGTAATGGAACCTGCAGGTTATGTATGCGTGGTGGAAAAACCCTTATCCTACATGATGTCCTATTTGCTCCTGAGATTTGACGAAATTTAGTTTTCGTTATTGTTCTTATTAATTTGGATTTTATTTTGAACTTTCATAGCACTGGTTTAAATTTGTTTTTGGAAACGAATTATTATGGTTCTGGATATTTGTTAGATGGTTTTATTGTAATGGATGTTGACTACACTTTAAGTGGTGATATGTGTAGTAATAGTTTTTCCCTTGTTACATCTTATGATGTTGATGTAAATGTTTGGCATGCTAGACTAGGCCATATTGGGCAACAAAGAATGAATAGATTGGCTAAAGAGAGATTACTAGGCCGTATAGAAAAAGTTAATCTATCGACATGTGAAAGTTGTCTAGCGAGAAAAATGGCAAGAAAACCATTTGGCAAAGGAACTAGAGCTGAAATTTCATTGCAATTGATTCATTCCGATATTTGTGGCCCAATGAATGTAAGGTCATGAAGTGGAGCTGTATATTTCATCACATTCATTGATGATTACACACGTTTCGGATTTGTCTATTTGATCTCTTACAAATCTGAAGCTTTAGAATGCTTTAGAAAATATGTGAATTTTGTGGAGAATCAATTAGATAAAAACGTTAAAGAGTTAAGAACATACCGTAGACATGAGTACTTGTCTGAACAATTCAGATTTTTATGTGATGAAAAAGGAATCGATAGGTAGTTGACCATTCCAAGAACTCCACAACAAAACAGTGTTGCAGAGAGAAGAAATAGAACCCTTCTGGAAATGGTTAGGTCTATGATGGCCCATGAAAATTTGTCAATCACCTTTTGGGGTGATGCATTATTAACAGCTGCCTACATACTCAATCGAGTACCCTCCAAGTCAGTTGCATCCACTCTCTATGAATTATGGACAGGAAGAAAACCTGATCTTAGTAATCTAAGACCTTAGGGTTGTGCTACCGATGTTCATGAGCCTGCTCATCAACACGACAAGTTAGGTCCAAGAGGGAAAAAGAGTATATTTGTAAGATACTCTAAACATTCAAAGGGATATGTGTTCATTGGTGAACAAGCAAGTGGGAGTGTAACTGAATTTGAATATTGGGATGCTACTTTTCTAGAAAATGATTTTCCAAATAGGGGTGAGATAAATCAGGAAAAATCTCTTTATGAGATTCAAGATCTAGATGATTTGATTGTTCCAAATAGTTTAATGCATATACCTGATAATGAACAAACAATATCTCATCCAAGTGGGAGCATGACAAAAGATGATGAATTTGTTTCACAAGAATCACAAGTCAAGCGTAGTAATCGTGGAAAAGTTCCTTGACGTCGTTTTGACATAGAGGGAGAAGCTTTCATGATTACCCCACAAGATGAAGAAGAGCCAAAGAATATTCAAGAGGCTCTTTCTTGTAATGCAAAAGAAAAGTGGATGAAAGCAATGGAAGAAGAAATGGAATCTATGAGATCAAACAATGTTTGGGAATTGATTGATCTTCCAAAATGACGCAAAGCAATTGGGAACAAATGGGTTCTCAAAATTAAGCATAAGTCAGATAGGACAATTGAAAAATATAAGGCTCGTCTAGTAGCTAAGGGGTATACTCAACAAGAGGGAGTTGATTATGAAGAAACATTCTCTCCTCTTGTAAGATTTACCTCAATACGCTTAATTCTAGCCATAGTTGTAAGTTTAGATTTGGAGTTAAATCAAATGGATGTAAAAACTGCTTTTCTAAACGGAGAAATGGAAGAGGAAATATATATGGAACAACCTATAGGTTCATTGAAAAAGGTTAAAAACATAAAGTGTGTAGACTATTAAGATCAATTTATGGTCTTAAATAATCTTTCAGGCAGTGGTATATTAGATTTCATCAAGCGATAATTTCTTATGATTTTATCATGATTGATGAAGATCACTGCGTGTATGTCAAAATGTCCAAAGACAAGTTTGTAATATTGTCACTTTATGTGGATGACATATTATTGGCTGGAAATGACAAGGAGTATATTATTACAGTGAAAAATTGGTTGTCCTCAAATTTTGAAATGAAGGACATGGGCTAAGCAGCTTACATACTTGGTGTTAAAATTGAAAGGGATCATTCCAAGAAATATTTAGCTCTTTCACAATAGCAATATATTAAGAAAATTCTTGAACGATTTCACATGCAAGACTGCAAGCCAATAGATACTCCTATTGCTAAAGGCGGAGGCCTAAGTCAAAGAATGTTTCCTAAGACTCCTCAAGAAAAGGAACAAATGGTGAGAGTTCCTTATTCCAGTGCTATTGGAAGCCTTATGTATGTTATGATGTGCACAAGGCCAGATATTTGTTATGCAGTTGGAATGGTAAGCAGGTATCAATCCAATCCAGGACAACCCCATTGGAAAGCCATTAAAAGGATATTAAGGTATCTTAAAGGCACTGCAGATTATTCATTGTGCTACCATGGAAATGATCTGCATTTGTTTGGTTATACAGACGCTGATTGGGGAGGAGATTTAGATGAAAGAAAATGTACCTCGGGTTATGTTTTCTTACTGAATAATGGGCCAATCTCATGGAGTAGTAAGAAACAGACGTGTATAGCACTTTCCACAATGGAAGCTGAATTTGTAGCATTTTCAGCAGCAGTGCAAGATGCTGTTTGGCTCAAGAGATTTTTGAATCATTTGAGATTTAATTATGATGAATCAAACTCAGTGTTAGTGAATTGTGATAGTCAAGCAGCAATCGCATTCACTAAAGATCCCAAATATCATTCAAAAACCAAACATATAGATACCAAGTATAATTTTGTTAGAGACATGGTTGCACGAAAGGAAGTCAACATGCAGTACATTTCTACGCATAAGATGATTACAGATCCATTTACAAAGCCAATACCTAAAGATGTGTATAATGGACACATTAAAACTCTAGGATTGCATAGATTTTGATGTACTTGCTAAGATGTGTTTAGTAAACGATTTACAATTATCTTCTCATTAGTATTTGATGTTAACTAATTTTAATTTCAGTTAATGCCTATAAAGTTCAGTACTTTGTTTTATGAGCATACACACACATATATATATATGTTAAGCACATATACAGTATCATGTTAAAGGCATGTCGGACAGATGATTGGCCTTCTCACATAGGTAATCACCTCTATGGCTCAGTGCCATAAAGATGAGATTAGTTTTAAGCGGTAAGAACTAGAGAGCTCAAGCTTAAAATGGAATCGCCTTGACTGTGAGTCAAGATGAGGTCATATGATAATGAGCTTTATGACCGAAAGTGAATGACCCTACCATTCATTTTATCTGTCTTTGAATGCCTGGTGGAAGTCCTGTTGTTATTTTTCAAAGTAAGTAGAGTTGTGGACTCAAGTTAGATACTGAGTGTATGTGAACTATCACCTGTACGGTATTGGAATTATGATAAAGACATATGCTCCATGGGAAAAGGAGAGTAATATCGTATCATGTGTTTCATACCACATTTGCATTATTCGACCAATAAGGGTAACAGAAGAATTGATCTCTACTTCAATGTTGTGTGAGACCCATGAGGTCAAAAGGATCTCAACTTAGTACCTTTATGACTTTTGACTATTTCTTAAATTTTCAGTTCAATGTTAGCTATCTTGGAATGTTACCAATGATTATGGATAATTCGATCTAATGGGATGTATCCAGATAGCAGTTGAATTGAAATGGAGAGATTCTAGAACAAGGGAAGACCATTCTGATGTCACATTTAATTTTATTCACTGGTCGACCAATTATGTTTAAATAGTTAGACATAATTGTGAATACAAAAGAATATCATATTGTTTGATAAAAGAGAGATCATGAGAAACTTGAAATGTGACTGAATGGATCTAGGGTACTGCTTACTAACTCTATTTGTATTTTGGGTTGCTATATATACCTAACAGTTGTATAGCAACAAGCTCTCGAGGTGATAAAGTATGCTGGTCGCATGACCTATTTTCTTGTATGAACTTTGCAGAGAAAAGAGATATGTCATCTTGAAATTGATTATGAGAATGCCACACCCATTATATGCGAGTGGGAGATGTTGGACGTGGGACGCCCATAACGAGTGTCCCATCCAACAGGAAAACTGCCAAGGCAGTTTTCACAAATGTGCGAGTGGGAGATGTTGGACGTGGGACGCCCATAACGGGTGTCCCATCCAACATGAAAACTGCCTTGGGCAGTTTAAAAGCAAAAAGGAAAAAAAAAAAGTTGATAGATCTGAAAGAAAAAAAAGAAACAAAAAGAGAAGAGGAAGAAGAGAAGAAGAATAAAAGAATAATAGTATTCTTTGTTTTTATGCTCTGCAATTGTTAAGGATTTAGGCTGTGAAACGTGTACAAATTTCGCTGTGTGATTTTGTGCCTAACCAGTGAATCAAGCAAACGATTTCATTTGAAACTGTAAGTATTTAAATTTCGCAAATTATTGTTTGTAAATTATATGTTCAATCATATACATAATTGTTTTCAATAGGATGATTGTGAATATGATATTGTACGTGGTATATGATTGACGTATGATATTTTTCAACAATATATTTTATGATTATTTTGTCTTTATCTCAACGAACAGATCAAATCAGGAACTCATTTCATTTTTTTGTATTCAATTGGATTGGAATATGTAATATCATAATAATGGTAGAAATTGAATTATTATTATTATTATTATTATTATTATTATTATTATTATTATTATTATTATTATTATTATTATTTTATACAAAACACCTAAGGCTAAATGGCATTTATCAATTTGTTACAAATATAAATTCAAATTTGAGTATAATTTTTCTTCTTCCGTTCATACGCATTTCATATTTCATACATTCCATATATATTATATGGTATATGGAATTAGATAAAATTTCATGTGATTCAGTAAACAGAATAGAAATTCAATTCCATCCGATTCATATGAAGAATGAGAAAAGAATGGGATTTTTTTGATAAATGGGAAATTCAAATGCTCGGAGATGAAAATGGGGAAAAGTCTATAATCAATTTGAAGGATTTTGTGGGTTCATGGACCGGGGCTTACTAGAAGAACTTTATAAGTTTCCAAAAATTGAAGATACATATCAAGAAATTGAATTTCAATTATTTGTGGAAACATATCAATTGGTGGAACCGGGATGCTGCATATGAATCACTCACATATTCTTCTGAATTATATGTATCCGCAGGATTAATTTGAAAAACCATTAAGGATATGCAAGAACAAATAATTTTTATTGGAAACATTCCTTTAATGAACTCCCTCGAAACTTCTATAGTAAACAGAATATACAAAATTGTGATCAATCAAATATTGCAAAGTCCCGATATCTATTATCGATCAGAATTGGATTATAAAGGAATTTCGGTGTATACTAATACCATAATATCGGATTGGGGAGGTTAAAATTAGAGATTGATAGAAAAAAAAGGATATGGGCTCGTGTAAGTAGGAAACGAAAATATCTATTCTAGTTCTATCATAAGCTATGGGTTCGAATTTAAGAGAAATTCTAGAGGATGTTTGCTACCCTGAAATTCTCATCTTTCCTTACCGATAAGGAAAAAAAAAATTGGGTCAAAAGAAAATTTCATTTTGGAGTTTTATCAACAATTTTCTTGTGTAGGCGGGGATAACCGCACCATTCCTCAAAATCCTTGCCTAGTTGCCGCTGATTTGAAGAGTGCGCGTTGGAAGGAGAGAAGCTTAAGCGAAAGTTTGAGAATGAAAGAGAAAACCGAGAGAGACGCAGAGTTATAGCATATGTGACTGTGTTTGCTGGTAAAAAGCATTGACGTGGCAGGAAGAAGTAGAAGGCAATAGCAGAACATGTGAAGCTGAGCAAATAGAGAGCTTTCTTGGTGCCAAGTCACAAGCCACTTCAAGATTTGCACGAAAGCTTGGTTGCCTGGGACTTAGCGTGTAAAAGATAGAAATAGGAAAAGAAAGAGGACGTGGAAGGAAAGTGAAGCCAAGGAAGAGAGACAAAGGAAGGTAGCTGTGAATAATATTATCATCTCCATTTATTTATTTATTTATTAGGATACTTGAAATTAATTAATTAGTTAAGGCATGTTAAAAATGAATTTGTTGAACAAGAAGATTTATTTAGTTTATATATTAAATTATTTAGGTTAATAAATCGAGATTTGGTTACTTAATAATTTGTTTAATTAAATTAATCAATTAATTTTAAAATTATATATTTATAGATTTATCAATAAATACAAGATATTTTTAGGAAAGTGAGTTAGATAATGATTTTAATTTAAAATAAAATATAATTATAAACCAAATATAAATTGAGATTATTCTGAGGATGAGATTTCAAAGAATTTCGAATAGTTGACATTTGGAAATTCCTACGTGAGAATATTTTTCTTAATTTTGTTAGAATGATGGAAGATTTAAGAAAAATTTTTGATATTAATAATCAAAACTTATTTTCATGAAAATATAATAATATAATAAATTACTAATAATAATTTAAGAATAAATGACGATTATTCCAATGATCAGATTCTAAAGAGTCATGAATAGTTAACATTTGAAAATCTCAAGGTGAAAATATTTTTTTTAAATTTTGCCAAAATGATGGAAGATTTAAAAAAAATTTCAATAATTAATAATCAATGTTTGTTCTTAAGAAAATTAAAATAAATCAAATTTAAAAGAAATAAAACTAATGAAAATAAAATAAAAGGAAATAAAATAAAATAAGAAATAAAAAAAGAAATTAAACTTAAGTGATAAATTAGAAATTTGTTAAGAGATTTAATAAATCTAACGACGGAGTCTTTTCAAGTAAGTCGAATGATACTACTTGAATACTCATAAGGTGAGGGTCAATTTTTGAGAAATTCTGCCAGAATGATGGAGAGTTTCTTCAAAAATTTTCTAATATTTAAATACTTGGAATAAAATAAAGAGTAACAAATTAATGATTATTCAAATAAAACCATATTAAGATAACACGAGAGTAATTAGGTACGATTCTAGGATGGGTGTCATGAGGGTACTAACATCTTCCTCATACGTAACCATACCTTCGAACCTTAAATCTAAAACGTAGATTAATCATTGTCCTTAAATGAGAATAGGTGACCAATCACAACTAGGGTTAAAAAATGATTTGTGGCGACTCCAAGAGACCATGTCTAGCGATTAGGTCTAGGACTTAAGTAGTTATGATACTCTCCTTGATTGAAGTTAATTTTGTTTGCTTGGAGCATCCCATAAACATCGGCAAGCCCACATATCTATCATAGCCAAAAACATTATTGACACCCAACAAAGATCGTAGGGTGGATCTTTTACCATCCTCCACATTAGCACTAAAATAGACTTACAATTTATGTAAATTCACTTGTTGTCTTGACTCTCTTTCATATAGATTCAGAATCCTTATAATAGTCTCACAATCTTGTTTTTAAGCCCAAATTCCGTAAAAAAGTAAACTAGTAACTAGAAGTGCTCCTCGAGCAATATGCACACCATGTAACAGGTTTTACATAACTGCTTTCTATATTAAATACGATAATCTTTCGTAGCAGATGGGAAACAGATATGACGATAATGGATGCCTTGTTGCAACCCTCTCGAGGGAATAAATCTCCTACTAAGTCTCCCATTGATTCTAAATAATAAAAAATAGTACGAATACACTTTTGTAGATCCAACGAGTTGCAAAACACATATCACTCGTCATATCATCTAGAAAATTTCATTCAACTCAATCATAAGCCTTACTCATATCGAGTTTCAAGACTACCTCACCAACCGATCCTATTGTATGATTTTTCATGTGATGGAACACCTCATAGGCTACCATTGCATTATTAAAAATTTGTCTCCCCGAGACAAAGGCACTCTGCAATTCCCCTATAATTTTTGGTAACACCTTTTTTCAATCTATTGATAAGAACTTTAGAGATTAATTTGTAAATGACAATACATAAACTAACCAGTCTATTATCCTTCTCTATCAATGGAGATCTAGACTTTAGGATTAGCACAATAACAGGTTGATTAATATAGGTAATGTCTAAATACCCATTCAAGAAATCCAACACCACTCTGAGTATATTCTCACCTACAACATGCCAAAGCAAGCGATCATGCAATCGACACCAGGGGATTTTGATGGGTACATTTGCATTTATGCATAGTATACCTCATTACTAGTGAATTCAGCCCATCAGCATGGTGTTGTCATCTTCATTTAACCTTTAGTCCATTGTCAAGGAAATGGTATTCAATCCAGATATGGAAGTTGTGGTGTAGATGGTAGTGAAATAATTAACAAAAGCTGTATGTATTTGCATATGGTCAGTTAGTATCACACCATCTTTTGAATGCAATTGTGTGATTGCATTATTTCTCCTGCTTCTCGAGGCCACAACCACAATGCTTTGAACCTCTATCTCCACCTAATCTCCTCACTGCGAAAAAGGTTTGGTAATTGCTCAATGAGACATTGCCGTTCAACCGTACCATAAACAGAAGAATCAAGGCTAATTTTTGCTGTAGAATCTAAATTTTACCATTAAAAACCCATTTTTTTGCTTATCCCAGCCATGTAAGTTATTCCCACAAGTCCTGATTTTGAAAATAAGATTATGGAAATCATGAACACTGCCAGTATCCCATGTTTCCTTAATTATCTCCTCACACCATGGTTGACGTACCCACATGTTTTCGAACAGAAACTTTTGCGAGACCTACCACTATTCACATGGTCGTGAAGATCAAAACATAAGAAACAGTGGTCTGAAGATGAGGAATATACATGTTGCTTAATTGACGTTAGAGACATGTTCCACCAGTCTTGATTTATAAGCCCCTGTCTAGATGTTCTTCCACCTTATTATCACCTGAACCCCTACACTGTGTCTACCATGATCCCTACATAGGAAAATCCATAAAATTGTAATCATCAATATCGAACCGAAAAACAGTTATTTGGGAACATGGTCACAAACTGCCTTTTGGATTCAATCTCCTCAATAACTTCTATGAGCAAGATCGCAAATGTGTAATAGGATGACCATAGAAACCAGTAGGCCACCATAAAGACAAGTTCGTAGATAAGTAGGCAGTGAGATCGATATGATGCAAAGAATAGGACCTGAGGTTAATCCCAAGAGAGTCATCCCACATCAAACACAGGCCTCCTGCCCTACTAATACAATCAACCACAAAGGAACCATGAAAACCCAAGCACACGCATAACTATACCATTTCAACACTCTTCCTCCTTGTTTCACGTAGGAAGAATAATTGACGTGGATGTTGATTAACCATCTTGGTTATCTCGTGAACTGATCGAGAGGACCCCAACCCTTGACAATTCTGTATAAGAGCCTCATTTAATTCAGCAGGGTTGGCTAAAGTTGCCAGCCTTTGTCGATGAAATCTCGTTTGATGATTCTCCCATAATAAATTCTGTAGCATTCCGAACCCTTTCGCTCTCCAAAATATCAATGGGGAGATATGCACTATCAAGGCCACATTTTTTATAAACTGCATCTATCTTCATGCATCAACAGATTAAGTTTTCGAGGCCTTCCCAGTTGTTCTCCCATAAGCTTCTTAAAAGTGGGCCCCTTGTCAAGGTTATCCCCATCCACCAGGCCAAGCAAGTCACCTCTCAATGTAGATGGTATTGGGGATGGAACCTTAACACTCGTGGTTTCTTCAATGTTGCGTGTAATACCCTTATTACGATGGACATCAGTATCCATAAGCATATGTGATGAAGGTGATGAGTCTAGTAGGTTTGTGAAATTTCTTAGCATTCTCGCACGCAACCAGTGGCTATATCCTCTGGAGTTATATCCCATTTCCTTCTTTTGTTTGAGTAAAATGGTATAATATGGTTCCTAATGGTCTAACATTTCGTAAATAAAATAGAAATCAAGCAACCGTTCAAAATGAAAATAGACTAACTTGGATTCTACAGAATCAAGCATCTTGATTTTAGTTTTTCTTTTTAGTGGGTTGTGTATATTCAAAGTCACAAGAACTTGTAACCATCTTCCTCATCCAATGGTATCTCTGTCCAAGTCTACCTCCTCAACCACTCCAATCAATTCACCAAGAACCATAACAGTGGTATGATTCATCATACATAACGGTATTCCTTGAATTTGCACCCAGAATGGATAGAAGAACATGTTAACAAAATCAGAAATAGGCAAACCATCAAAATCTTTCAACACCATGAAAGATTTATTGAAGGGACCAAAGCTGTGCCCATAATACTATCTTTTTTCTCTGTTTGATCTCCAAAATAAACAAGAACAACTTCTAGATTCTGATAACAATAATATAAAACAATGTTGAAAACGTTAAAGCAATGCATTGTTATACAGCGGTAAGTACTTTCTGATCAATAACTTATAAAACAATTCATATATCGATAAGCCTTCTTACTAATAACTTTATTTAGTCTGAAAATGGAAATATATTCAGAAATCTTATTACTTATAAACTTTTATCTGAACAATCACATAGTACGGTAAAACAATACAATACTTATTTAGCAATCATATATTACTATAAAATGATAAAACACTTATCTAAGCAATCTCATAGTTCTGTAAAATGATAGAATGTGTACATAGGCAAGACTCCACTATATACGAATAAAATCTATTCTCACTGTAACTATTAGTGAGCTTATACCATAAAAACTATAGTTTTACCTATGACCATATATCTTGAATTTGATCCTGGTGATCAGCTGTAAGACCCGATTTTTATTGAAATTCTTTGTGATTTATATGATGTAAATATGGTTGGATGCAAATTGAATCATAAGGAGAGTTGTATGTGAATGAAAAATGAAAATGGAATGAATAAAAATTTTCGAATGCATTTAAAGATCAAATGAATGATCGAAATGGCCACAGATTAAATGAATGTGATTCAGACTGGAGATAAGGATTTAAAACATAAAATGAGAAAAGGGTTCGTAAAGGGAAGTTGTGTTGGTTTGGTCCCGAACACGCTGAAGGGTAAAACGGTCAAAAGATTAAAATTTGGTATAAATTCGATAAGAAAAATTTCATTAAAAATATGGAATTGAGAAATCTTGATCAATAACAAGGAAAATGTTGAATTTCGAGTCCAATTGATCAAGATATGAATTTATTTGAATTAATCAGAATTTTCACTCACGACAATATCCCGAAAATACGGAGAAAATACACCGAAAAAGGTTAAAATAAAATAAATAAATAAAATTAATTAATCTAAATAAAATATAATTTTAATGATATTTTGGGATTTTTTATAATATTTTAATAATAATAATAATAATAATAATAATAATAATAATAATAAAAAAAGAGAGCAGAATCGCGAAATCGTGATTCTGCAAAGGTAAGGGAAACAGAAGGAAACAAGCGGAGCCTTCCCCGACTTCCTTCACCCAACGGAGGTTATCGACGGACGCACCAGTCGAGAGGACGAGGTAGCCGACGCCGAACCCAGGCGAAATCTGACGAGGAGGCACGACCGGCGAGAGAGAAAGAGGAAGAGAGAGAGAAAACCGAGAAGAGAGGAGAGATATGAAGGAGAGAGAGTCGAACGACAACCGGAGGAAGGGGGAACGCCTCGCCACCGGCCACAAGAGGTGACAGCGACGCCAATCTAGGTGCAGATCGGCGAGGAACGGCACTGAATGGCGCGGGAAGAAAGAGGCACCGACGCCGAGGAGAGAAGAGGCCGGACCGGCCACTTTTCGGCTAGCCTTGGCGAAATCGACCCCAAATCCATGCACCAGATGACCCCACGGATATGCTGGAGGCGGAAGCCTGTGAAGAATCGATCGACGAAGCCCCGAACCAAGCCAAACCGGATTGAACCGGCTAAACTGGACAGGTCTGAATCGGACCGAAGCGGTTCAGCCAGAAAAGAAGAAAAAGAAAGAGAAAAAGGGAAAAAGAAAAAAAATTAAAAAATTGGAGAAAATTTCAGTGATGCAATTGAGCTACGGGTAAACCGGTAAGCGGTCGAAATTGACCGATTTAAATTTCAAAATATTTAATATGATTAATATTCGACTAAAAATTGACCCAAAAAATATGTAATTGTGTAGCTCAACAATTGACGTCAAACGAGAGCTCGAGTCAGCCTCGATTTGTGTACTATCATGGAATCGCGGCTTCGGAGATTGGATTAGGAGCAAATCGGACTGCGTGACGAGACATTTGTGAAAAGGTCAGATTGTACAGAAAAATGAGGTAAGGGAATTTTGCGAGTAGCTAGAGGTAACTATGCGTATTTTTAACAGCTTTTACATACACTGAAACTATATAAAGATCCTATAAATGGATTAAAAATTTTAAGGACCCGGGATGGGTAAAAGACTATTTTACCTCTACTGAGGGAAAATTCACCTAAGGATGGTGAAAGCATGACATGCATGATTTGAAAGATTTTCGTGAAATTTTAGCAAAGCAAATTGGCAGATTGACCAATAATTGCATAAATTTCTCAAGATAACACTACGTAAGTGTTATTTATAATTTAAATGAAATTCTTTGGAAATGGGCCAACTATCAACTGTATATGGAAACAGATGATGCTTGAGCATTTCCTCGCACTATATCTGAGTTTGTGAGTGGGCATAATGGTGCTGGAGCGGTTGCTCGCACCGATTTGTGTGACATCATATGCATGAAATGTGCTAGAGCGGTTGCTCGCACTGATTTTTATTATTGTGAAATGCATGAGAGGTGCTGGAGCCTAGCTCGCACCCTGTTTTGACTTGATATGCATAAAAAGGTGCTGGAGCGATTACTTGCACTAGTTTTAATGATTTGACATGCATGAGAGGTGTTAGAGCTTAGCTCACACGAGTTTTGATTTGTGTGACGCATGCATTAGTGCTGGAGCAAGGGCTCGCACTAGCGTTTTACATGCATAGGTGTTGGAGTCTAACTCGTACCAGATTTTCATATGATTTTTGTGACAGGGTGCTGGAGTCTAACTCGCACCAGATTTTCACTTGATTTTTATGACACAATGTTGGAACCTAGCTCGCACTAATTTTACATGATTTTGATAGAGTGCTGGAGCTTAGCTCGTACTAAATCTTATGAGATTTTATGAAATGCGTGTTGGAGCTTTGTTCGTACGAGATTTTTCTTGATTTTATGAGAGTGTTGGAGCATCACTCGCACTGATTTTATGAGACATGCGATGAGCTGTGCTTGGAACATCGAGTAGACTATGTGTCACGCCGATTAAATATGCTCGCACGTACGTTTTGACACAGGCACGATTATTGATATGAGATGTGGGTCCACGGAGTACGTTGTACCGTGCAAGTAGCATGGAGTACGCTGTACCATGCTGGGATTGATTATGAGGCATCTTCGGATGCGAGTGGCATCTTCGGATGCGAGATATCGGACAGGACCGACGGGATGGACTGACCCACCTCCCGGGGTGGTTCCTGATAGTGGTGAGACCTCGCACACAGGATCCGTGTAGCAGTGGGATCACGAGTATTTGGCCATACTCCTAGTTATTTGCCTGAGATATTGATATATATATATATATTGCCTAGTCTCGCATGTTACTATCTGATGTTTTGAAAGCTTGAGAATGCGTGGATTTTGTGTGAGTTTGGACCACTCGAGGGAGGGGTTGGATCCTAACTAATGATATTGGTTTTGTTGTGAATAAATGGAATTTTCAATGTTTTCGAAAATGCTTGGAAATAAATGATTTTATGTGGATCAGGATTACCCGAGGGAGGGGCTGAGTCCTGATGAGTGTGATGGATGTGGATTCATGAAATGAATTAAAATGTTTTCTACGATTTTGTGGAAACTCAGCATGATGTATTTTCCATGCTTGTTTGAAATGTTTTAGCATGAGGAGGTTATCCATGCTTTAATTGCAAATGCATGATTTTGATTTAATTCATGCGTTGTATGATTTTACATGAGATGCCATTGAGGCATGAGTTGCATGATTTCCATAAGCACGAACAACTTTTATAAACTATGGCATTGATGTGTGCATGATTTCGTGCTTGAGCTTTAAACGAAAAGAAATGGATTTAAGGGCATGACATTATGAGCATGTAGATAGTGGAGCTATCTACTTACTTGCATGATTGCCTTACTGAGCACGTGGTTTGCTCACCCCGTTATTATCCCTCTTTTTTCAGAGCACTCACAGTAGATAGTGAGCGGCTGATGACTTGCATTCTTGGTATCCGCTGCTTCCCATCATCGAGAAAAGGTATACAGACTTGTATGGTTTTTGTATCTAAATATGTAAATGTACAGTACTGTAAATTTATAGGACGTCGGGGATGTAAGGTTATGTAAATGAAATTGTGAATGTAACATGGAAATGGAATGATAAGTAGTATGAGGGGACTAACACCGAATCGTAGCCCAACTGTTAGTAGGATGATCACGATGAGAGGAAGGTAAGAAGAAAATATGAAAGAAAAACGAAAAATTTACTCTAATTTTTGATTCGTGACATCAGCTAAGACCGAAACTTACCACGACAAGTGTCGGGTAAACATAAGATATCCATTGTTAAGAGTAAAGTACTTAGGTAGTTCCCATATTGCTCTACCAATGTAACTAAATGTTACAGAATGCCTATACATTGAAAATACTATTTTAAAAAACACATTTTGAAAACTAATAGTATGGTGGATATATAGTTCGTGTTACTCCATAGAAACAATAAGCTTAGAAAACATAGACATAAGTCTCATGTTCGATCAAAACATGCTCAATGTGAGAAATCAAAGATTTCCAATGTATAAAGTAAAATGTATTCAAGCTTAAAAAATCTCAAATAGGTAAAGTCATAGAAGATATCACTGTAGAAAGTCCCAATGTAGTTCTAAAAACAGATACAACAAACCACTGATTCTTATATCTTATACGGTATTGAAAATACAGAAATACTGCTATAATACCGAGTAAAATAAGTTTATTACCTTGTTTGCAAGTGGATTTAAAACAATTTATATCAACAAGGCAATTGTCTGTTTATATACCGATGCATTTAGTGTTTACAAATTTTATACATCATTCAAAGGTAGTTTCAAAACAGAAATAAGTTCACCACAGGATTAACCTCAACTTACAAAATTAACTTACCAAAGCTTTATAGAGCATTCACTTATCGCAGTTGATAATAATATATTTGTTATATTATTTATATTTTTATTACTACATTTTATGCTATTTTCCTGTGTAAAATTAATTGTTTAATGTGGTTTGTGAATTAATTTAGAGAAATTGGCTTTGGGATTAATTTTGGAATTTATTATATGACTTCAAGCAATTAATTATATGATTGGCACTAAAATAAGAAAAATATATTGTTTGAAATTCTATTTTATAATTAATTCCCAATTTTATAATATTCCAATTGGTATACATAAGCTTTAGCCTTTAAGTTGGCAAATGAAAGAAAATAAAAAATTATATAAAATTTAAATTAATTATTACATACAAAATTTAAAAAAATGTTCATAACTTATTATGAAACCCAAAACTTTTCATTTTATTATTTAATTGGAAACTAGAAAGTAATTAATATACTCGGAATAATATTATGCAGACCCAAAATAACCGAAGCACTTGGATTAGTGACACGAAGCTTGGGGCACGAAAATCGAGGTATTTTTTTTTAGTATTTCTCAAAGATTGCATGTATAAAGTGAAATTAAGGTATTGGAAATGAAAAAGTTAGTAAAAACTTGAGTTAACACTAAATTGCGAAATTGGGCCTAGTAAGTGAAATAAATTTGGAATAAATTCCCTAAATTCAAGAAAATTATTTTGAGGCCATAGGAAATTAATATCGATATATTTGACTTGGAGAATTAAAATTTAGTGGAAATGTGGAGGTCTCGGTAGTCAAATTAAATTTTAAAGTAAACCAAAAATCTTAAAGAATTTCAATCGGTAATAACTAAATTGGGTAAAATGGACTCAAATGGAAACTTTTCTTAAATAAGTAAGTCCAAAATTGTTATGGGACATACTAGGGACTTAGCATAACACATGAGAAGTGAAATTTTAGAAGAAATTAGGCTGAAAGTATTTTTTTGAAATTTTAGGAAAATAGGGCTGCTGGCAGCCCAGGCCCAACATCATGTTGGCCCAACGAAAAGGCCTATTTTAAAGGCCTTATAGAAGGCTTTTGAGCCTGATCTTTTTTAGAATTAAAGAGCACTTCATGCTCTTTCTGGAACACTAAAGACCTGCCCGAAACGACTTAGGACCAAAGAGAAACCTCTCATTCTTTCTGCCACAGACGTCCTTCCCAAAGGTTCCTTGTGCAATTTTTTCGGCCACCTTCCGGCCACTTTTAGGTTTGTTCAAAAGAATGAAATCTTCCTTCCTAAGTTTTTTACAACATATAAAAAATTCAACCCCAAACAAGTTGATTTGCTAGGTAAAACATTAGTGAGAAGAACAGGGGCAGAATCTGCCCTGTTTTAGAGGTAAGAGAAAACTTAAATCCATGAACTCTTAGTTGGTTTTTAAGTTTTTTTTTTATGATTTTAAATTGTATACATGTATATCTACAGCTGAGAATCATTGCTGGAGTAAGAAGGAGTGGTCAAAGTTGGTCAAACAAGGTGAGAATTTGATGGAAGATGACGATTGTTATATATGTTGTTGTTTGATGGATTTAAATGATTTTTACTGAAGTATAAATTTAAGAAATAATTTATAGAGTGAGTTAGAGTTTCAGCCAACCTTGGTGTATTAGGGAGAAGATGAAATTTGGTTGAATCATGTGTAATATAATGAATGATTGTTTAATACTAAAAAGCTCGGTTTATAGCTTGGTTTAGTGGAAAATTGTAAAAGTGTAAAAAAATGACGATTTGATAAGTTGTTTTATGTTAACTAAGGACTTGAATAAGTGTGTAAGCTATTAGGTTTATAAGATTAAAGTTAGAAGAAGAGAAACTATTGAAATAGCTTAAATCGACACGTTTATCGATAAAATCGAGCAAGTAACGAAGTTTATGAAAATAGTCAAATTTAATGAAACTTATACTTGATGTATATTTAAGTATACTGAGATGAATTTGGGCATCATTTGATGATTTCGAAACTGTCTTGGGCAGCTCGAGGTACTGGCATGAAAATCGAGGCAAGCCCGATACTTTGCGATTTTGTGCTACCCCAAGATTCAATAGGTAAAGGGTGTAATTTAAAGTGGTATTACTATCTCACTACCTCTATTTTAATGCACAACTGTGTTTGAAAGTATGATCGTGTTTACGAAATGTGTTTCGATACCGAAAAGTACTATTCATGCATAAATCAAAAACCGAAAGAAAAACCAACATGACTAAGCTTTCTGAGTGTACTTTCTTTTCCACCTATAAATGTTTTGGAAAAGTAAGTTTTGATATGAAAATGTGTTTTATGAATCAGTTATAAGAAATATGAGAATTTGACCTAAAGGTCGCTTTTATTAGTATGAGGGTTAATAAGCTCGAAAAAGAATTTGTAAGTTTCGTTTTGAGACTAAGGCAACATGTAGTTCATGATATTTGTCATGCATGGCCCGTGTGGAGTTTGGTCTTTCGTGGTGCATGCCTTATGCCACATCGTGCATGTTTTAGTCATTTATGGTTCATGTTTAACCACGTCGTGCATGTGTTGCCCACCGATGCCTTATCTTCCGCCACTTCGTGCATTGTTCATTTTGGTCCTTAGTGGCGTAGGGCGCTGTACGACCTTGAACCAGTCTACAATCCCCTTACAATGGCTATCAGTACTCTGTTTGTTTATTATCTCCCTTTTTGGAGATCGAGTTTGTATGAACATGACTTCTGCTTACTATGTTTATTTGCCTAGTCTCCATGATATATTTTGTATGATTTCAAAAGAAAAGTGCTAAGTTTTGTAACATGTGAAATTGTGATCCGAAGTTGTTTGACTCGTTTTAAGCTAAGCATGTTTTCGATAATTATATGTATTGTATAAAAGCATTTTGCATTTAGTATGTTTTGATACTAAAATCGTTTTAAATGCATTTCTTACTGGGCTTTTAAAAGCTCACCTTCGTCTCTAATTTTACAAATTATTTGTAGTGATCATTTTCTATACCTACCGTGTAGTTGACGTAGGCTAGTGGACACGACACTCTCTGTAAGACCCGAATTTAATTAAAATACGAAAATTAAATAAGAAAAGATGGGGGATGTATGAAGGAAGGTCAGGTAAAATTGATTTTCGAAACAAGAGCAGGGGTAAAATGGTAAAAATACCAAAACCCGGTATTAAGGCGATAAGAAAATTTTAATTTAAAATAAGGATGTAAGATATCTTGATCGATAATGAGGAAATTATACAATTTGGGTCAATTGATCAAGATTCGAAAATTTTAAAAATACCGAAAAAAATTACCGAAATGATATCTCGAAAAGCGCGAAGGAATAATATCAAAAATTTGGAGAAAAATATATTTAATAAATTAAATTTAAATTAAATAAATTAAATTAGAATAAAAATAATATAAGTGTAGATATTTTGGATTTTATGGAGTATTTTAATGAATAGTAAAATAATTAAATAAATAATAATAATAATAATAATAATAATAATAATAATAATAAAACAAAAAAAAAGAATCAGAATCAGAAACGAAAAACGCGAAAATGGAAACCCGAAAACGGAGCCGAAAAACCGAGAAGCCCGACGAGCCACCGGCGGTCAGGGACCCCAGGCAAGGGCCGACGAAGGAAGCCCGACGCCAGGCGATCTTGCTGCCACCGGTGACGCGCTCCAAGGATGCCGGAATCCGGCGAAAAACGGAGGAGAAGGCCGCGGGAAAGAAATGGTCACCGGCGGCGAACGGCGGTGATTCCGGCGGAACCGAGGCCAGATTCTGAAAGCCCAGGCGACGGCTGTTCTTTCTGCACCAATAGCAGCCGGTGAAACAGCGGGAATCGCCTGCGACGACCAAGGGAAGAAATGGGTTCCGACGGCCAAGGGAGAAGAGGCCGAACCGGCGGCGTTCCGACGAGCCCGATCGAAACCGAGGGTAGATTCGAGATGTGGACGACCTTGCGGAGCCACTGGCAGTGGAAACCGGTGGAAAATCGGCCTGCAAGGCGGTGAACCGGTGGTGAACCGGTCGAACTGGAGTGAACCGACGGTCTGAACCGATCCGAACCGGACTGAACCGGTTCAGCCAAAAAGAGAGGAAAAAAGGAGAAAAAAGGGAAAAAGAAAAAGAGAAAAAATTGGAGAAAATTTCAGTGATGCAATCGAGCTACGGGTAAGTCAATAGTGGTCGAAATTGACCCGATTTAAATTTCGAAGTATTTAATTTAATTAATTTTGGGCGGAAAACTTACCCGAAAAATTGTGGAATTGTGTAGCTCGACGATTGGCATCCACCGAGAGCTCGAGATAGCCTCGATTTACGTATTAGCATGGAATCTCGGGTAAGTGACCTTTATTTACCACAATTTACATCGTTATGCGTGTTTCGGATTTAAATTCCGCATAAATTGAATTAAATTATGGAAAATTTAGATAAATTGTCGTAAATATTAAATTTAGCTATTCGAGAGTTAGAACGAGGCCCAATAAATTATTGGTGGGCCCAATGAGCCCAATAGGCCTCGATAATGTGAAAATTAAGTGAAAAACGGGCTTAAGGCTGATTAAGGCCTATTAAGGTGCAATCGGGCCCAATAGGGGTAAATGGGCCCAATGATTTAAATTAAGCCCAGAAAATATTAAATACAATTAAATTGTATAATATCTGACCTGAGAAATATTAATACGCAGTTCCGGGCATTTGATTGGGAGCATATCGGACTGCGCGACGAGACAACAGTGGAAAAGAAAAGGTCAGACTCGACAGGAAAATAAGGTAAGGGAATTCTACGGACTGCTAGAGGTAAACTTTACGCAATTTTAAGTTCATCTGCAGTCTTTAAAAATTACCTGAAGGGTCTAGAGGTCAATTAATAATTTTAGTGCCCCGAATGGGCAAATTACTAAAATACCCTTGTTAAGGGTAGAACTTACAAATTTAGGAAAAATTGGGAGGAGCAAGGACAAGAGGTTCCTGCTCGTTCTGGAGGTATTTTAACACATGCATGAATAGGCTGGCTCACTTTTAAAGAAAAATGCATAGCATTGCATACCTTAAACGATGTAATTTCTGTGAAAACTATTTGGAGATAACCGAGCCGCCTACGTGTTTTTATTTACATGTGACGTGCTAGAGCTCAGCTCGCACGATGTTTGATTTGTGTTATGCATGCATTAGTGCTGGAGCAAGAGCTCGCACTAGTGTTTTACATGCATGGGTGCTAGAGTCTAACTCGCACCAGATTTTACATGATTTTCGTGACAGGGTGCTAGAGTTTAACTCGCACCATAATTTTACATGATTTTCGAGACAGGGTGCTGGAGTTTAGCTCGCACCAGATTTTATAAGATTTTCATGTGATTCACATATAGAGTGCTAGAGCCCAGCTCGCACTAGTTTTATTGGATTTGTGGAGTAGCGCTGTCTGCCCTTGGAGTCAGCCAAAAGGCCCAACAGGCTCAAAAGACCTCTTAAGTGGGGTGAGAGTGAGGGATGAGGTTGGCGACCTTGTGGGGATGTAAAGCGGGCTCTGCCAGTTTTATTTGATTTGATGAGAGTGCTGACCATCGCTCGCACTGATTTTATGAGAACATGTGATGAGCCGTGCTTGGAGCATCGGGTAGACTGTGTGTCACCGATTAAATAGACTCGCACGTGCGTTTTGAGAGGTGGCATGAGTATTGAGAAACAAAACCTCTCTGTGGGAAGAAGGCCATTTGGGCTGGAGTACCTAGAGTGATATGGGTCCATGGAGTACCATGTACCGTGCAAGTAGCATGGAGTACGATGTACCGTGGGGTATCTTCGGATACAGTATCTTTGTGATACGGGGTATCTTCGGATACGGTATCTTTGTGATACGGGGTATTTTCGGATACGGCATCTTCGGATGCGTGAGATCGGATAAGACTAACAGGTTGGATTGACCAACCTCCCGGGCGGTTCCCGATCAGGGTGAGACCTCGCACACTGGGATCCGTGAAGCTAGAGGGACTCACGAGGACACATATGGCCAGTCCTGGTTATTGCCGTTATACAGATATTGCCTCGTCTCGCATGTCGACGATTTTGATGAAATCAAACTGGGTTTTTAAACTAAATGTGCATGATGGTTATTTCCATGCTTTTAAACCCATATGTGATGTAAACGAATTTTCATGATTTTGTGTGAGTCAGGATCACCCGAAGGAGGGGTCGAGTCCTGACTTTACTATGAAATTTTAAACGAGAAAGATATGATTTTGAATATAATTGCATGTTGAATTTTTCGTGCAAACTTGATTTACATAACATCATAACTCATATAATTTGTTTTAAAATGTGTGGAGAAAGGGTGGTTTATACATGGCACCACGTTCATGTAGGTAGTATGGTTACCTACTTATTCGTAGGATTGCCTTACTGAGCTTGATGTGCTCACCCTTTTCATTTTCTCCCACAGATAATCTCCAGTTGAAGTTGAGGCGACTCAGTACTGCATTCTGGATATCCGCTGCTGCCCATCGACATAAGGTGTATACACTTGTACATATTGTATCTACATAAGCATAGCACAGTAACATGTTTGTAAGTAACTTTAGGAGATGTATAATTAATGTAAACAATTATAAATGACTGGAGAAGAAATAAGTTAGATGGTAATTGAATGGTGGGACTGGCATTGACGCACAGCCCAATTATTAGTGGAGTGTGGTCACGATCAGAAGACAGGTAAGAATTTAAGTAATAAAATAACAAAACGCAAAAAATTAACTCTGATTTTTGGGTAGTTTGGGTCGTGACACTCTCCCCAGGTACCTCTAGTACACAATAAGGTATGCTCCTAGTGTTATTTCCAGACATCCTGTATAGTATAGATATTTTGATGTAAGAGATATTTTGGGATGTAATCTAGGTAAGTATGTATGTAAAGTTGTAAACTTACAATTTATAGAATAAAATGTATTTAAGAGGTATTAAGGAAATGTAATTGTTAAAGAAATCACTATTAGTTACGAAAAGAGATTAAAAACAAATGTTGTGGGATACAAAAACGTATTTTGAATATTGCAGTGAGGTATGAGCATAAATAAGCCGTAATGCCGGTGAAATTTTGTTAAAATAAAAAGTGTAAGTAATCGGTACTGAACAGGAATGGAACTTAAATAAGAAATTAAGTTAAAATTAGCCCATATTTTCACGTTTTTGGGGTGCTACAGTTTACGCGGTATCAGAGCAAAAGTTGTCTAGTACTGTCAGTGTCGACTAGTTGAAGTTAAATTACATCTCAATTGTCTATACTTGTCTGGTTATAAAGTGAATATACCTATTAATGTTATGACTAAAACATTGGTTTGCGCACATGCAATTAATCACAAAACAATGAATGGGAGATGAAGTCGTCCATGGAGGCAGGCACCACCCCCTCCACGACCTCCCCCTCAGCTAGAGAGCTATAATACCAGAATGATGAGGCTCGAGCAGGGTATGCAGAGTTTGAGAGAGGGAAGTAGTGCACTTACCGCCATGTTTGCCAGCAATTCGGGGCAAATACTTCAGATACTAGTGCTACTACGCTCCCACACACTCTTCCACCTCCTCCACCACTAGTACCTCCGCCAGCCCCAGCTCCTCAGCCTCCAGTCCCACAACCCAGAGATGATAGGGAAACTCAAAGACTACGAGACTTTTTTAGGATGAACCCCTCAGAATTTACAGGGGTTAAGGATTTGGTTAAGGCGAAAGAGTTACTGGTGGATATCGAGACGACATTCCAGTATTT
The DNA here is from genome assembly GCA_033439115.1 of Firmiana major. Lineage (NCBI taxonomy): Eukaryota > Viridiplantae > Streptophyta > Magnoliopsida > Malvales > Malvaceae > Firmiana > Firmiana major. Next base: position 37,010,540 of record CM065898.1, read on the forward strand.
GGGGTGTACGGATGCTGAAAGAGTAACCATGGCTAGTTATATGTTGAGGGGCCAAGCTAAGTTTTGGTAGAGGTCCAATCAAACAGTTCTTGCAGACAGTCAATCAGTTATTTTTTTGGGATATCTTTCTTAATGCATTCAGAACCCAGTATATTTCGTGCACTACCCAAAAAAAGATGTAGATGGAATTTTGAATTTGGTTTAAGGTAGCATGACAGTGGATGAGTATGAGAATCAGTTCACCACCCTATTGAGGTACAACCTTGAGACATTCAGGGACCCAAAGCATCGTATCGAAAGGTTTTTGGCCGGTTTGAGACTCGGGATCCTTAATAAACCATTGAGGCTCCGGGTTATAGATTTTAAAGATGCCCTCGGACCAACTCAGGAGATAGAGAGGGGTCTAGATGTTACTCAAGCTCAATACGAGTCCAGAGGCAAGGGCAAAGACAAGGGTAAAAGATTTGAGGCACCCAAATTAGAACCAAGGTGGGGTCAGCCGAAGAGACAGCGGATAGATTAGTCTTGGGCGAAGGCTGGTAAGCCTAAGACCCTTTATTGACAGTGTAGACACCACCCGAGGCTTCGGGATTGAATTTTGGCAGTGCAAGAACTATGGCAAGCCATATGGTGGGCCATGTCATTAGGTCATGGGTGCTTGTTTTAAATGCAGAGTTGTGGGCCACCAAATTAAGGACTGTCCTCAGTTGAAACCTACCGAGTCTCAGGAGCAGCCAAAGCAGCTCGAGAGACAAGCTCCCCAGAGACAAGTCCCATAGTGAAAGGCCACAACCACAGACAAGGGCAAGAAGCCTGTCTCGTAGGGATGTGTGTTTACCATTGATGGGGAGACAACTGACACCTCCTCCAAAACTATTAGAGGTATACTCCTTGTTCGTAATTATAAAGCACATGTTTTGTTTGACCTAGGTTCCATACACTCTTTTATTTCCTCACTATTTGCACATAAATTGCATCTAGAACCCGAGCCTCTAGATTACATGTTACACATAAGCATAACATGAATCACAGATGACTGATATGGTGTGTAAAAATTGTGAAATCAAGGTAGGAGATAGGATAATATTAGTAGATCTAGTATTACTAAATATGTATGACTTTGATGTAATTTTAGGCGTGGATTGGCTAGCTGCCAATCGTGTAAGTCTATACTGCAACACTAAAACAGTTACCTTCTCTTTACTTGATAAATTTGATGTATGTTTTGTTAATAGGAAATGAAGTGTATGGTATTAAGTTCTATGAAGTTATAAGGTGTCTATATGTTTGAAAATTGATGATGATATCAATTTTGTGAAGGTTATATTGCTCTTATTTTTTATAATAGTCGGGAGCCACCAAGTATTCAGGATGTTCCAGTAGTATGTGAGTTTTTTGACTTTTTTTCAAATAAATTATCGGGGTTACAAGCAGAGAGGGAAATTGAGTTTACAATTAATTTAGTGCCCAAAACTCAGCCTATCTCTAAGCCACTTTATCGAATGGCACTGGTCGAATTTGAAGAACTGAAGAAGCAGTTGTAAGATTTGCTCGTTAAGGGGTTCATTAGACCGAGTGTATCTCCGTGGGTTGCTCCGGTATTATTTATCAAAAAAAAAATCGGAGTCTCCGCTTGTGTGTAAATGATCGACTTTTAAATAAGGCGATAGTAAAGAATAAGTATCATCTGCCAAGGATAAATGACTTGTTTGATCATTTGAGAGGAGCTTCAGTATTTTCTAAGATAGATTTGAGATCGGGTTATCATCAGTTGAGGATTGAAGAGGCTGATGTACCGAAGACAGCTTTCAGGACTAGATACGAGCATTTTGAGTTTTTAGTGATGCCCTTTGGACTGACTAATGCCCATGCTGCTTTTATGAGTTTAATGAATGATGTCTTCCGGGAGTATTTAGACAGATTTGTTATTGTATTTATTGATGACATTTTAATCTATTCTAAATCCCAAGAGGAGCACAAACAACATCTGAGGATTATGCTTTAGATCCTTTGTGAGAAGAGATTATATGGGAAATTTAGTAAGTATGAATTCTGCTTGCATCAGATTATTTTCTTTGGGCATATTGTATCTAAGGACGGGGTGTCTATTGATCTCTCCAAGGTTGATGTAGTGCTAAAGTGGGAGAGACCGAGGACTGTGACGAAGGTTCAGAGTTTCCTGAGATTGGCAGGGTATTATCGGAGATTTGTTGAAGGGTTTTCCTAGATTGCAGATCCATTGACCAGATTGAAATGTAAGGATGTCCCATTTGAGTCGTCTAATCAGTGTGAGCAGAGCTTCCAAGAGCTCAAGCATCGATTGACTACCGCACCAGTCTTCACCATTTCGAGTGGATCAGGAGGGTTTGTAGTGTACAGTGATGCCTTTCACCAAGGTTTAGCGTGTGCTAATGCAGAATGGTAGAGTGGTCTTTTATGGTTCTCGTCAGCATAAGGACCATGAAGGAAACTATCCCACTCATGATTTGGAATTAACCGCAGTGGTTTTTGCTTTGAAGATATGATGACATTATTTATATGGTCAGAAATTCCAAATCTTCATTGACCACAAGAGTCTTAAGTATATTTTTGATTAGAAGGAGCTTAATATGAGACAAAGGAGATGGATAGAGCTCTTGAAGGATTATGACTGCAAAATTTTGTACCATCCGACAAGATCGATGTGGTAGCAGATACCCTTAGTAGAAAGGGTATGGTGTCCTATATGATGATCAGAGAATGGGATTTGTTGGGATAGTTCGTCAAGCTCAGTATCAATGTTGATAAAGTTGTTGATGGGTTTATGGCTAGCCTACAGATTGAGCCCAGTGTCTTAGACCAGATCAGGTCATGGCAGAGAAATGATCAGAAGTTATTGGATTTGGTTAGCCAGGCTGAAGAGAGATCGTAAACAAATTTCTCGATCAGTGATGATGGATTGCTAAGGTTTCGGGGTTGTATTTGTGTACCAAATGATGACACCTTGAGACAGAGAATTTTAAGAGAGTATCACTGTTCTCGATTCAACATGCACCCAGGAAGTACTAAGATGTACCATAATCTACGTAAGGTGTACTGGTGGATTGAAATGAAGAGAGATATGGTAGACTTTGTGGCTAGATGTTTAGTCTGCCAGTAGATTAAGGTTAAGCATCAGAAACCAGTAGGGCTAATTAAGTCATTATCGGTGCCTACTTGAAAATGAGAGCATATTACTATGGATTTCATTATGGGATTACCGAGGACCCAAAAAGGCTATGACGCAGTCTAAGTGATTGTGGACAGACTGACTAAGAGTGCCCACTTCTTTGCTATCAAGAGCATAGATTCCCTTAATGCTTTGTCAAACTTGTATGTTTGAGAGATTGCACGATTGCATGGAGCTCTCGTGAGTATTACATCTGATAGGGATTTCAGATTCACCTCTAGATTTTGGACTCATTTTCAGGAAGTTATAGGGTCCCAGTTACATTTGAGCACTGCATACCATCCTCAGACCTACGGTCAGTCCAAGCAGACTATTCAGACCCTAGAGGATATGTTAAGGGCATGTGCATTAGATTTTAAAGGTTCATGGGATGATTATTTTTGTAAGACCCGAATTTAATTAAAATACGAAATGAATGAGTATTCGTGAAGGAAAGTCGGGTTAAATTAATCCCAAACACGCGCAAGGGCAAAATGGTCAAAAGATCGAAAGTCGATATAAATTCGAGAAGAAAAATTTAATTTAAAATAATGGATTGAGGAATCTTAGTCAATAAAGGCGAAATAAATTTATTCTGGATTAAATTGATCAAGATATCAATTTATGGGAATTAATCGGGATTAATCAAAATTTTTAATTCGAAAAATAATCCCGAAAATAATCAAAAAATATACCGAAAAGTTATTCGGGACAATATCCCGAAAATACGAAGAAATTATACCTGAAAAAGGGTTAAAATATAATAAATAAATTAAATAAAATTAAATTAATTAATTTGGAATAAAATAATAATTTTTGGTAGATATTTGGGTATTTTTAATGTATTTTAATGATTAAAATATAATATAAATAAATAAATAAAAATAAATTAATTAATAAGTTTAAAAAAAAAGGAATCAAAATTGTCGGGGAGAGAGAAGAAGAAAACAGAAAACAGACGAAGCCAACCGAGGAAGACCGGACGGCCACCGTCCGGCGACCAACGGCTAATCGAAGGTCGAAAATGGAAGAGGAGAGGTTGGCGATCTCCCTGGTACCGGCGACGCGCCAAACCGACGTCGGAGAATGCCGAAAAACGGAGGAGAAGCCGCGGGAGAAGAAATGGCCACCGGCGGCAAACGGCGGCGATTCGGGAGGAACTAAGGCCCGATTCTGAAAGCCCAGGCGACGGCGGTTCTTTCTGCACCAGTAGCAGCCAACGAAACAGCGGGAATCGCCGGCGACGGCCAAGGGAAGAAATGGGTTTCCGACGCCGGGGAGAAAAGGCCGAACCGGCGACGTTCCGGCGACCTCAACCCAAACCAAGGGTAGATTCGTGCAGCGGACAACCATGCGGAGCCACTGGCGGTGGAAGCCGGCGGAGAACCGGCCGGAAAGGCGATGAACCGGGGTGAACCGGAGGTCCGAACCGGTCTGAACCGGACTGAACCGGTTCAGCCAAGAAAGAGAGGGAAAAAGGAGAAAAAGGGAAAAAGAAAAAGAGAAAAAATTGGAAAAAATTCCACTGATGCAATCGAGCTTCGGGTAAGTCGCTAAGCGGTCGAATTGACCTATTTAAATTTTGAAATATTTTATTTAATTAATTTTCGACTGAAAATTTACCCGAAAAATTATGAAATTGTGTAGCTTGACAATTGGCATCCAACGAGAGCTCGAGATAGCCTCGATTTGCGTACTAGCATGGAATCTCGGGTAAGTGACCCTTATTTACGACAATTTACATCGTTATGCGTGATATGAATTTAAATTTCGCATAAATTGAATTAAATTATGGAAATTTAGATAAATTATCGTAAATAATAAATTTAACTATTCGAGAGTTAGAATGAGGCCCAAGGAATTGTTAGTGGACCCAATGAGCCCCAATAGGCCTCGATAATATGAAAATTAAGTGGAAAACGGGCTTAAGGTCGATTAAGGCCCATTAAGGTGCAATCGGGTCCAATAGGGGTAAACGGGGCCAATGATTTAAATTAAGCCCAGAAAATAGGAAATACAATTAAATTGTATAATATCTGACCTGAGGAATATTTATACGCAGTTCCCGAGGTTTGATTGGGAGCATATCGGACTGCGCGACGAGACAACAGTGGAAAAGGAAAGGTCAGACTCTACAGAAAAATAAGGTAAAGGAATTCTACGGACTGCTAGAGGTAAACTTTACGAAATTTCAAGTTCATATGCAGTCTTTAAAAATTATCTGAAGGGTCTAGAGGTCAAATAATACTTTTAGTGCCCGAATGGGCAAATTACCAATATACCCTTGTAAGGGTAAAATTTACAAATTTAGAAAAAATTTGGGAGGAGCAAGAACAAGAGGTTTCTGCTCGTTTTGGAGACATTTTAATGCATGCATGAGTAGGCTAGCTAACCTTGAAAGAAAATGCACAGCATTGCATACTTTCAACGATATAATTGTTTTGAAAAACTGTTTTGAGGAAACAGAGCCGCCTACGTGTTTTTATTGACATGTGACGTGCTAGAGCTCAGCTCGCACGATATTTTGATTTGTGTGATGCATGCATTAGTGCTGGAGCGAGAGCTCGCATTAGAGTTTTACATGCATAGGTGCTGGAGTCCAACTCGCACCAGATTTTATATATATATATATATATATGATTTTCGTGACAGGGTGCTAGAGTCTAACTCGCACCATATTTTTATATGATTTTTGAGACAGAGTGCTAGAGCCTAGCTCGCACTAGTTTTACTTGATTTGATGAGAGTGCTGAGCATTGCTCGCACTGATTTTATGAGAACATGCGATGAGCCGTGCTTGGAGCATCGGGTAGACTGTGTGTCACCGATTAAATAGGCTCGCACGTGCGTTTTGAGACATGGCAATACGGTTTAATGTTAAAACAACCTGATGAGCCCGAAAGAGGGATAAGGCTAGGGGTCCACGGAGTACGATGTACCGTGCAAGTAGCATGGAGTACGATGTACCGTGTGGTATCTTCGGATACGGCATCTTCGGATGCAGCATCTTCGGATGCATGGGATCGGATAAGACCGACGAGATGGAGTGACCCACCTCCCGGACAGTTCCCGATCATGGTGAGAACCCGCACACTAGGATCCGTGTAGCAGAGGAACTCCCGAGGACACACATGGCCATAGTCCTAATTATTGCTGATATACAGATGTTGCCTAGTCTCGCATGTCGACGATTTTGATGAGATCAAACTGGGTTTTAAATTAAATGTGCATGATGCTATTTCCATGCTTTTTAAACCCATGTGTGATGTAAACCGATTTTCATGGTTTTGTGTGAGTCAGGATCACCCGAAGGAGGGGTTGAGTCCTGACTTTATTGTGAAATTTTTAAATGAGAAAGAAATGATTTGAAATAATTGCATGTTGAATTTTTCGTGCAAACTTGATTTACATAACATCATAACTCATATCATCTGTTTTAAAATGTGTGGAGAAAGGGTGGTTTATGCATGGCACCACGTTCATGTAGGTAGTATGGTTACCTACTTGTTCGTAGGATTGCCTTACTGAGCTTGATGTGCTCACCCCTTTCATTTTCTCCCACAGATAATCTCCAGTAGACGTTGAGACGACTCAGTACTGCATTCCAGATATCCGCTGCTACCCATCAACATAAGGTATATACACTTGTACATATTGTATCTACATAAGCATAGAACAGTAACATGTTTGTAAGTAACTTTAGGGGATGTATAAATAATGTAAACAATTATAAATGACTGGAGAAGAAATAAGTTAGATGGTAATTGAATGGTGGAACTGGCATTGACGCACAACCCAATTATTAGTGGAGTGTGGTCACGATTCAAGGACAGGTAAGAATTTAAGTAAATAAACAAAACGCGAAAAATTAACTCTGATTTTTGGGTAGTTTGGGTCGTGACAATTTTCCCATCATAGAGTTTGCTTACAATAATAGCTATCATGCCAGTATTGGAATGGCACCATACGAGGCTCTATACGGCAAAAGATGTAGATCCCTTGTAGTGTGGGAAGAAGTGGGTGATAGGAAAATATTTGCTCCCGATCTTGTTGAACAAGCAGCTAGATGTGTTCAACTAATTTGTAATAGACTGAGGACGACACAGAGCAGTCAGAAGAGTTATGCTGATGTGCGAAGGTGGCCTCAAGAATTTTAGGTTGGGAACTCTGTATTTGTGAAAGTGTCTCCGATGAAAGGTGTCATGCGCTTCGAAAAGGAAGGGAAGCTGAGTCTTCGTTTCATTGGTCCATTTGAAATAGTGGAGAGAGTGGGGGATGTTGCCTACAGACTTGCTTACCTCCATAGTTGTCTGGGGTACATGATGTCTTTCATGTTTCTATGTTGATGAAGTATCATTTGGACCCTTATCATGTTATTGAGTATGGATCATTGGACATATAAGAATTTATGAGTTATGTAAAGCAATCGGTTCGGATTCTCGACAAAAGAGAGAAGGTACTTTGATCCAAGACAATTCCATTAGTAAAGGTTCTTTGGCAACACCACTCGACAGAAGAAGTTACGTAGGAGCTAGAGAGCCACATGAGGGATAAGTATCCTCAACTATTCGTTGGACTAGCCTGAATTTGGAGGACCAAATTCCTAAAAGGTGAGGAGAAATATGAAACCCAAAAATTTTCATTTTATTATTTAATTGGAAACTAGAAAGCAATTAAGATACTCAAAATAATATTGTGCAGGCCCGAAATAACTGAAGCGCTTAGATTAGTGACACGAAGCTCGAGGCATGAAAATCAAGGTAAGGTTTTAAATTGAAGTATTTCTCAAAGATTGCATGTATAAGTATGCTTTGGTGGTTAGGAGGTGAAATTAAGGTATTGGAAGTGAAAACGTTAGTAAAAACTCGAGTTAACACTAAATCGAGAAATTAGGCCTAGTAAGTGAAATAAATTCCCTAAATTTGAGAAAATTATTCCTAGTCTATAGAAAATTAATATACGGTATATTTCACTTGGATAATTAAAATTTAGTGGAAATGTGGAGGTCTCGGTAGTCGAATAAAATTTTAAAGTAAACCGAAAACCTTAAAGAATTTCAATCGGTAATGACTAAATTGGGCAAAATAGGCTCAAACGGGAAATGTTTCTTAAACAAGTGGACCCAAAATTTTTATAGGACATACTAGGGACTTAATATAACACATGAGAAGTAGAAATCTTGAAGAAATTGGGCTGGGAATATTTTTTTGATCTTTAGGAAAACAGGGCTGCTGGCAGCCCAAACCTAGCACCCTATTGCCCCAACAAAAAGGCCCATTTTGAAGGCCTTCTTGAAGGCTTTTGAGCCTGATCTTTTCCAGAATTAAAGAACACTTCGTGCTCTTTCTGGAATAAGACCTGCCTAAACTGACTTAGGACCAGAGAGAAACCTCTCATTCTTTTTGCTGTAGATGTCCTTCAGGGGTTCCTTGTGCAATTTTTAGAGTTTAGTCAAAAGAACAAAATCTTCCTTCCTAAGTCCTCTACAACATATAAAAAATTCAGCCTCAAAAAGTTGATTTGCTAGGTGAAACATTAGTGAGAAGAACAGGGGTATAATTTGCCCTATTTCAGAGGTGAGAGAAAACTTAAATTCATGAACTCTTGGCTGGTTTTTAAGTTTGTTTTTGATGATTTTAAGTTGTATACATGTATTTCTATAGCTGAGAATCATTGCTGGAGTAAGAAGGAGTGGTTAAAGTTGGTCAAACAAGGTAAGAAGTTGATGGAAGATGATGATGGCTATATATGTTGTTGTTTGATGGATTTAAATGATTTTGACTAAAGTAGAAATTGAAGAAATAATTTATAGAGTGAGTTGTAGTTTCAGCCAGCCTTGGTGTATTAGGGAGAAGATGAAATTTGGTTGAATTATGTGTTGTAAAATGATTGTTTAATAATAAAAAGCTCAGTTTACAGCTCGGTTTAGTGGAAAACTGTAAAAGCATCAAAATTGACGATTTGATAAATTGTTGTACATCAACTAAAGACTTGAATAAGTGTGTAATCTATTAGATTTATAAGATTGAAGTTAGAAGAAGAGAAACTATCGAAATAGCTTAAACCAACACGTTTATCAGTAAAATCGAGTAAATAACGAAGTTGGCAAAAATAGTCGAATTTATTGAAATTTATACAAGTTGATGTATATTTAAGTATACTGAGATGAATTTGGGCGTCAATTGATGATTTTGAAATTGTCTTAGGTAGCTCGATGTACTGGCACGTAAATCGAGGCAAGCCTAATACCTGACGATTTTGTGCTGCCCTAATATTCAATAGGTAAAGGGTGTAATTTAAAGTGGTATTAGTATCTCACTACCTCTCTTTTAATACAAAAACTTGTTTGAAGTATGATCGTGTTTATGAAATGTGTTTCGATGCCGGAAAAGTATTGTTCGTGCATAAACTGAAAACCGATAGAAAAACCAACTTGACAAAGCTTTTCTACTGTACTTTCTTTTCCACCTATAAATGTTTTGGAAAAACAAGTTTTGATACGAAAATGTGTTTTATGAATATGTTATTAGAAATATGAGAATTTGACCTAAAGGTCGATTTTATTAGTTTGCATTTAATAAGCCGAAAAAAGAATTTGTAAGTTTCGTTTTGAGACTAGGGCAACATGTAGCTAATGATATTTGTCATGCATGGCCCGTGTGGAGTTTGGTCCTTCGTGGTGCATGCCTTATGCCATATCGTGCATGTTGTTAGTCCTTTGTGGTGCATGTAGAGCTGGCAAAAATTGGACCGAGCCCGAAAACCCGCCCGAGCCTGCCCGAGATCGAACCCGAGACCAGACCGAATTGACCAAAAAGTCAAAGGCCCGAGCTCTAGAAAAGCTCAACCTGAAAAAGCCCGAACCCGATAAAACCCGAGCCCGAAAAAACCTGAGCCCAAAAAAGCCCGAGCCCGATACGATCCGAACCCGAAACCGGCCAGATCCGAAACCCGAGAAAGCCCGAATTTATAACCCGAGAAAGCCCGAATTATAATTATATAATTATTATATTAAAAAATAAATAAATAAATAAATAAATAATAATACACTTTTTCTAATTAAAATTTATAAAATTTTAAAATAATCATTATTTATTTATTACATAATTATATCAATAATTTATTATCAACAAAATAAATATTAAATATTTACATTCAATTATTAAATAAAATTATTTTAAAACACAATATGATATTCAATATCAAATAATTTTCAATATTATGCTTATTATATTTGTAATAATAAATAATAAATATATTATTAAATATAACATTTGATTTTATTATAAAAACAATTATTATACTATTTTATTATATTTATTTCATATTAAAATTTTAATTTTAATATAATAATAAATCAAATATATATATAAATCATTATATAATTGTAACATTTATTTAAATTTGATATTTCATATAAAACATTGAATACATTATTAACAAAATTTGAATTTAAATTCTGACTCCTATAACTCGTAAATAGAAAAATAGTAATTTATTTTTTAAATAGTGATTATACTAAAAATAAGAATTGAAAGTTAAAAAAAGAGGATCATACCCTTTTAAAGGTTGTAATAACTTTTTCACTGCAAAAAAAGATTCAGACTCAACTATGACATGTTTGCATCCAAATTCTCATGCCATTAACAAGTCAATGATTGTTATGTTCTAAATTAGTCCAATATAGTAAAAAACAAACCAGCAAAGAAAACATCAAACACTTAAAGTTATGACATGTAACATTACAAGAACAATAAAATAAAAAACATACAATCATTCTTATACACAGCCACCTAGTCATGGAGAAACCAATCCCTAGTCATACATTGCATGATGAACAAAACAGGAAAATACGATCATTCCATTCCATGCAACGTGGCGATCAAGACAAACATGCATCATTACTTGTGCAAAAATGATTATTTTAAGTTAATTTTTTTATTTAAATTATGTAACTAATTTATTAAAAATTAAAAATTTGTTATACTTATATATGATAACTAATTAGTAAATATTTATTTTAATAATTATTTTGATAATAAATAATTAATTTTTTAACCATGTTATTATATAATATGATAATTCTGTTTGAAAATTATTAATTTAATTATATATATACATTAACGTGCAATATTTATTTTATTCCATTTTATACAATAATTTAATAATTTATCATGAAATCATATCGTTTCTTTTCTTATTCTTTGAAAGCCTATCAACAATTTCAATTATTTAATAGATAGATTATATTTTTAGTCCAGTCAGATTTTTTATACTCTTCAATTTTCTTGGCCAAAGCTAAAAAAATAAGCAAAACATTCATTTAAAAAAGAAGTGAAGAAGATAACATCTAGAAGTTGGAGGAAATCTGTAAAACTAAAAACAAACTAATTGAGGAAATAAAAAAAATATTATGAAACTTTTATTAATCTAATTTTAGTGACTTCTGTTTAAAATTTAAAAATTTATTATTTTAATCATAATTATCTACTTTAATTTCATAATTATTTATATTATGCTTTTTTTAAGCTCACAAAGTTTTTTTGTATAAATATATTTTTTTAGTGTATTATATCAACTACAAAATATCAATCATATGGTAGTGTATAATTGTATATGATATAATTATATCAAATATTAAAAATATATAATTTTTTTAATTTAATATTCTAAATTTTTAATGAGACATTTGATTAATTAATGTAAACGATTATATTTAATGCAATAATATTAATTATGATTTATGTACAAATAAAAAACAAATTAGAAATAAAATAGAGCTAATTAATTGATCATTTATTCATATTAAGCATTTTTTTGGTAAATGATAATATTAATTGGTACTTTTCTTCCTATAATATCTATATGTAATATTTTCTTTTGCATTTAATGAATATAATTATATCTACTATTTTATAATAAATATTGTAAGAAATTAAAAAAGAGTAAATTATTTTTGTCAAATAATAAATATTAAAATATAGAAATTTGTTTTTATATAAATATTTATTAAAATATAAAATCATATAAAAATTAAATTAATTATCGCATTCAAATTTTTTTTTAAAAAAATTATAACTAATAAAATTTCAAAATATTTCAAGTCGGCCCGCTAAACTCGCCCGACTAGAACCGGGACCGAACTCGAAAAAACTTGAACCCGAAAAAACCCGAACACGAAGAAGCCCGAAATCGAAAGAGCCCGAAACCGAAAAAGCCAAAACCCGAAAAAACCCGAACCCGAAAAAGCCCGAACCCGAAAATAACCGAACACGAAAAAGCTCGGACCCGAAAAAACTCGAACCCAAAAAAATTCGAGCCCAAATAAACCCTTAACCGAACCCACCTGTTTGTCACCTCTAGGTGCATGTTTAACCACATGGTGCATGTGTTGCCCACTCGGTGCCTTATCTTCCGCCACTTTGTGCATTGTTCGTTTTGGTTTTTAATGAAGTAGGGCGTTATACGACCCTGATCCAGTCTTTAGTCCCATCGGTACTCTGTTTGTTTATTGTCTCCCTCTTCGAAGGTTGAGTTTGTATGAACATGACTTATGCTTACTATATGCATTTGTCTAGTCTCCATGATATATTCGGTATGACTTCGAAAGAAAAGTGATAAGTTCTGTGACATGTGGAATTGTGATATGAAGTTGTTTGACTCACTTGTTTTAAGCTAAGCATGTTTTCGATAATTATATGTATGTTTACCAATGTTTTGTATAAAAATATTTCGTGTTTAGTATGTTTTGATACTAAAATCGTTTTAAATGCATTTCTTACTGAGATTTTAAAAGCTCACCCCCTTCTCTACTTTTATAGATTATTTGCAGTGATCATTTTCTACGCCTGTCGTGTAGTTGACGTAAGCTGGTGGACATGACCCTCTCCCCCACTACCTCCGATACACGATAAGGTATACTCCTAGTGTTATTTCCAGACATCCTTTATAGCATAGACATTTTGATGTAAAAGATATTTTAGGATGTAATCTAGGTAAGTATGTATGTAAAGTTGTAAACTTACAGTTTATACAATAAAATATATTTCAAAGTTATTAAAGAAGCGTAATGGTTAAGATAATCACTATTAGTTATGAAAAGAGATTAAAAACAACTGCTGTGGGATACAAAAATGTATTTTGAATATTGCAGGGAGGTATGAGAATAAGCCGTTATGCCAGCGAAATTTTGTTAAAACAAAAAGTTAAGTAATCAGCATTGAACATGAATGCAACTTAAATAAGAAATTAAATTAAAATTAGCCCATATTTTCACGTTTTCGAGGCGCCACAATTATAAAATTTCAAAATAATTTGAAATCAGCCCACTAAACCCGCCTTACTCGAATCGAGATCGAAACTGAAAAAGTTCGAGCTCGAAAAAGATCGAACACAAAAAACTCGAAAACGAAAAAATTCGAACTCAAAAAAGCTTGAGCCTGAATCCAAAAAACCCAAATTCGAAAACAATTCGGACCAAACCCGCCCATTTGCCACCTCTAGTAATATCTTTTATATATTATGATCTAATATATTATTATATCTTTTATTATATTTTTTATTATATTAAACTTTTTTATATTTCAATAATAAATAATATGACATTATTATTTTAATAATAAAAATAAAAAATAGTTTAATCAATAATTTATTTATTGATATTTTTATTTAAGATCTAATGTTTTTTATTTAATTTACAAATTTAATATTAATATTTTAAAAATAAACAAAAATAAATAATACACCCTTACCCAAAACTCCCCGTTTAGGAAATAGGTTTTCCCTTCCCCTCTTCTCCCTTCTCTCATCAGTGTAAATGGCACCCCACTTTTCATCCAAAGTTAAAACCGTAACTCCTTACCGGCCACCATCACTGCTCCTTCTGTTGCCCAACTTTAAACGATGTCTCTCTTATTCTTCTCCTTTTTCCTTCTTCTTCATTCTTCACTCAAGAAACCTGAATGTTTCAGCCGCCTCTCCCCTTATCACTTTGGAAACCAAGGGCTCTAACCACCTTCAGATTACTTTTTTTTTTTACTTCTTGATTGAGTTTGGTACTTTGGCTGAATGTTTATTGTTGATTAAATTGAGGGTTTTTTCTTGTTTTTTTCTTTTTTTATTTAGATTAAATCTTGAAAAAAATGGTTTTTTTCTCTATTTTTTAGATGAAATCTTGACAAAAACTTTGTTGGTACTGCATGTGGTTGCTGAATTGAGCACCATCAATCCCTGGTCACCGACGCTTTTTAAAACCAAATCCCCTCACCACACCTGAAGCTTTTTTTTTTTTGGTTTGTATGGTCGCCGGCTTTTTTTAACCGAACCTGAAGCTTTTTTTTTTTTTAAGTTCTTGCTGACCTTTTTTTTTAGTACTTGTAGACTTTGGATTTTTTATGTGTAGTTCTTTGAGAGAGAAGGAAAAAATAGCCAGAGTAGAGAGGCAGTCTCTGATATTTCTTGGGCTCTGGTATGTGAGAAAAAAAACAATATATTTCAATTTTTTTTACTGTCATCTCAGTCACTATGCCTTTGCCTATGAAAATGCAATAGAGGCAGAAGTTGGTGAGTCTTTTAGACCTGCATCAGTTCTTAATTCTCATAAATGGCTTTCTCTTGCTCTTCTATCGGGGGTTTCCAATGTTTTTTTTTTTTTACTATTTTTTGGTTTATTCCCATGTGGTTTTAATTCTTCATAGTGTCAAAGTTATAAACTTTCAAAACCCTTTACAATCCTCAATGGCATGTGAAGAGGCCCTGAGTGAATAGAAGGAAGAGTGGAGTGAAGAGAAGGAAGAGGAAGTGGAAGTGGACATAGGATTACCTTATGGCTTACATGATATAAAAGAGGCTGCAGAGGAAGATGATGTGGATATAGGATTAAAAGATGCTGAAGAGGAAGGAAAAAAGGAGGAGGAAGATCTTCCTGTAAAAGTGGCTGAAGAGAAAGGAAAGGGAAATGAGGAAGCTATTCAGGAGACTCTAGACAGGGAGAATGGAATCCATAATTCAGGGTAAGAAGGCATCAGCACTTTTAATGCCAACCAGCCATGGCCTTTTTGGGTGGACTGGGAAAACGGCCTCTATGATGGATATCTTGGTTTGTGTTCATCCTATTATAGGTTGTTCGATTTATTTCATCTTGAAGATCAAGGTTATATTCCATAATAGGTTTGGGTAGATTAAAGATTTTTTTTGTTTTTTTTTTTGTGTGTGTTTTTGGTAGTGGAGGATAAACCTTACACTGATCTCTGTTTAGCAGTATCAGTGATTGGTTTATCCTTCAAGTTCATGTTTTGTCTCTGGGGAAACCTTTTCACACAGGAAAGCAGCTGAACAGGATGCTGCCAAACATGCTCAAGAGTGTATGGCAAAAAGATGAAAGACAAAGGATGTGTTGTTAATTATGAGGTTTAATGCATTCTACTGGAACTTTTGGTCTTTTGGGGTACAATTAAATATGCGCGCCCATATGTGTGTGTATATATACATACATATATATTTAATTAAGAGCTTTTTAATCATTGCTTGATTGAACTCTGGCAGTAGAATCAAACGGTATGTTTAGACTCCCAAATAGACATTATTTAACTAATAGTGGAATAAACTAGTAGTAGCTTTGCTCTCTAATCTTTGATGAACCTTAATATCCTTGTGTAGGAATCATCTTAGATGGCTGTTCTTGAACATAACCATTTTCTGAAGACATGACAACCTCCTGCTTGGGTGAAAGAATGGCTACAAGACTCTGGCCTGCAGCATCTGTTGAAACTGGAATCCTAGGGGCATTGTCCAACGTCTCTCATGAGAGCGTTGTATATTAATTGCTGATGGTGATCGTGTCACCAGATCCACGTGTGCAACTATCCGTTTGCCACGTGTCGAACCAAGAACAGGCCACGTGGTAGATTGGCGACAGAACCGCCATGCGACACCGTTCCTAGAGGTGCGACAGAGTCTGCCGCCTCACAGTCTGCCGCACATCGTGAGCGGCAGACCTCCATCGCCCATGCACATCACAGGACTCTGCATTGCCCCAGACATAGGTCTCCCGCGTGCCTGAGGTAGAGGTCTCTCGCACCTCACGCGGTAGAAGTCTCCCGCACAGGCTGTGGTAGAGGTCCCCCGCTCAGCATGCGGCATAGTCTCCCGCACAGACTGCGGTAGAGGTCTCCCGCACCTCACGCGGTAGAAGTCTCCTGCACAGACTGCGGTAGAGGTCTCCCGCACCTCACGCGGTAGAGGTCTCCCGCACAGACTGCGGTAGAGGTCCCCCGCTCAGCATGCGGCATAGTCTCCCGCACAGACTGCGGTAGAGGTCCCCCGCTCAGCCTGCGGTAGAAGTCTCCCGCACAGCATGCGGAATAGTCTCCCGCACCGATCGCGGTAGAAGTCTCCCGCACAGATCGCGGTAGAGGTCTCCCGCACGAACAGCGGTAGATGTCCCTCGCCCAGCGTAGTGGCAGAGCAGCTCCCGCTTAGACAGCGGTAGAGGTCCCTCGCCCAGCGTAGCGGCAGAGGTCTCCCGCACCAACAGCGGTAGAGGTTCCATGCATACTCTGCCGCCAGACTACTTCCCCGCAAGTTGCATGGCTCGAGGTGCGACAGAGTGCTCTATAACTCTGTCGCGGCCCAGACACGCGCCTGGGTCTCAGCCCGAACCGCCTCAGGAACCTATAAATACCAGATGAGCTCTCTGAAAGGAGGGGATCCGATCCAAAAAAGAGAAAAACAGGGAGAAACTCTTAAACCCTTTGATTTAAGCAATACTTTCTCCTTTTCTCATATACACCAACTCCCGATCACTGACTTGATCGTCGGAGTGCGCGTGCAGGGAATAATCCCTGTCCCCTCTGATTCCTGTTGTTTTTGCAGGATATACGAAGAACACGTGGAGCAAATTGCATCGACGTCACCCTTTCGTCGTTAGTGTAATCAGACTACGCGAAAGGCATAATCAGACCACGTGGAAGGTAAAGTACTGTTGCTGTCAGGTAGGCAACATCAATTGGCGTCGTCTGTGGGAATCTCGACAAAAAGTCAGGTTCTCTATCGAAATGGTGAGGACACGCTCAACTGCAGAATTGACAGGAGGGCAGAACTCTGTAAGTCCCCCTGTCAGATCGGAACAGCGAAGAAGACACAGTGAAAGGGCTCAAGGAGAACCCTTAGTCTCCTTGGAGGAATTCGAGGCCCTGAAACGCAAAAATACGGAGGCTACCACAGCACTGAGAGCCATGGTGAACTTCTTCAAAGAAGCTCTCCCCCAATTCAGCTTACCCCATGAAGTGCAGCAGCTAGTGGGGGAAAGCACACCGAGGCAGACCTACGAGAGAGGTCAGCCTTCCAGCCTGGTAAACATTGAACAAGAGGCAGGAACGCTACGCAACGCCACTGCCAATCCAGCGAGACAGAGTCCGCCCTCAGCTCCCAGGCGGCAGAGTTCTCCAGTGGCTCAGGTACGACAGAGTCCGCCCGTAGCTCCCGGGCGACAGAGTTCGCCAGAGACTCACAGGCGACACAGCTCACCCGCATTTTCCATGCGTCAAACATCTCCTTTGTCCTCTGAGCGGCAGAGCTCGCCGAATGTGCAGCGAAGTCCCCCTGCGGCTCAACGGCGACAGAACTCTCCCGCAGACAACACGCGGCAGAGGTATCCTACATCGCATGCGAGACGATGTACTCCCACTGCTTATAGGCGGCAGAGTTCTCCTCTGCCCAATGTGCGGCAGACTTCTCCCATCGCCGCTCAGCGGCAGAGTTCTCCCGCAGTCCATAGGCGGCAGAGTTCACCTCTGCCCAATGTGCGGCAGACTTCGCCTCTGGCTGCCAGGCGACAGAGTTCTCCCGCAGCCCATAGGCGGCAGAGTTTCCATACCTGCCGCAGCTCATCCCCTGTGGAGTTCAAACATGACCTAAGGGCACATAGAGCTGGGGAGCAACGAAGACAAGGAGATTTTGACCCACAAGAAGGTCCCGAGATATCAAGTCCCGTAGTCAGAGGTACTGGAAGAGGTATTTACCAATCGGCCTCTTCTAAACCGGAAGGGACAGGACCTTACTCAGCTCGAGGGTCGGAGGACGTGGAGAAGGTCGTCCAAAGGATCCTTGAGAAGAAAAGGCTAGTGTCTCCGGATGACGGACAAAGGAGGAGGATCCCATTTAGTCCGGAGATCATAAACAAACCCTTGCCGAAGAAGTTCAAAATGCCTTCTATGGCTACTTATACCGGCAAAGCGGATCCCTACGACCATATTCAGAGTTATGAATCCCTCATGCTGCTTCATGGATGGGAGGACGAAATCATGTGCAGAGCTTTTTCTCTCACATTGTCCGGGCACGCTCTGAAATGGTTTAACGGGCTGAGCGAAGGTTCAATCTCCTCTTTTGATGAGTTGAGAAATGAATTTCTCAAAGTCTTCATGATCCACAGCCAGAGAAAGAAAGACGCTACCTACTTACTCACGCTTAAACAAGGGAATAAAGAACCCTTGAAAAGCTTTGTAGATCGCTTCCGAGATGCAACCTTGGAAGTGGAAGATCTACCAGTAGGCGTAGCCTTGGCTGCAATACTGCAAGGGACGAGTTCCGAGAAGCTACAAGAATCCATCTCTCTCGATCAACCAATGACGATTTTCGACCTCTTTGCCAGGGCTAACAAATATGTAGCTCAAGAAGAAGTGATGAGAACGATACAGCCCAGGGAGGCAAAGGAAGGAAAGAAAAGAGAGAGAGACGCACCCGAGAGAAGCTTCCCAAGACCCGTGAGAACTGACAAAGCCCCTAGGCTCAGGTATGAAGGTTATACCAAATTAAACGAGCCTCGCACTGCAATACTGGCAGCCATCGAAGGGGCAGGACTACTGGAATTCCCCAAGAAGAAAATTGGAGACGTAGGCCGAAACACTGAAGCCTACTGTGAATTCCATTGTGCTCACGGACACCCAACAGAGAGGTGTAGAGACTTAATGGACCAGTTAGAAAGACTAGCCAGAGAGGGGAAGATCAACCGCTTCCTGTGGCGAAGCGAGAGACCCCGATATCCTCCGCGTGACCAAAGGAATAATCGTCCGCGGACGGGGGCAAATAATGATATCATAAGGGATAGGCCTAGAAACGAAGCAGTCAGGCCCATCCCCCGTGCTAATCCGCCAAACAATGAACCTACAGCCCCCGCGATAAATGTCATCGCAGGCGGGGACTCAAGTGCAGGAAGCTCCTCTACTTCTCGCAAGAGTTACGCTAGGCAAGCGTATCAGGTTAACGTGGTGATGGAGGAGCAGGCGGATGAAGAGCCCATCATGTTCACTCCGGCTGACAAAGGCGATGTCGCCATGCCCCATGACGATCCCATGGTGATATCCACGGTGGTGGCCAAACACCCGGTGAGCAGGGTCCTGGTCGATAACGGGAGCTCAGTGAACCTGATCTATTGGAATTGCTTTGAAAAAATGAGCATATCCGAAGATAGGTTAAAACCCGTTATGACACCACTATATGGATTCACGGGGGAGCGAGTGAAAGTTGCCGGGTCCATAGAGTTGCCTGTAACTCTCGGTGAACACCTGAAAGACGTGACCCGACAAGTATTGTTCATGGTAGTCAGATCGACCTCTGCTGCCTATAACATGATTTTGGGCAGGCCGGTGTTGAACGACATGAGGGCGGTGATATCCTCTTGCTACCTATTGATGAAGTTTCCCACTCCCAACGGAGTCGGGCAAGTACGCGGAAACCAAAGGAGTGCCCGTACTTGTTATCTCGCTTCCACTGCCAACAAGGTAACACAGAGGAAAGAAACCTTATGCATCGACGATCCGCCTAAACCCCAACCTGTAGAGGAAACAGAAGCCATTGCGCTAACTGAAGGGGATAGCGAAAAAAGGGCATTCATTGGGACTCAGTTGGGCGAGCAACAGAAAAAGGAGATAGTCGAGTGTCTGAGGAGAAACTCGGATATCTTCGCCTGGAGCCCAGCGGACATGCCCGGGATCAGTCCCGAAGTCATATGCCATGAACTTAACATCATACCCGGACATAGACCCGTCAAACAGAAGAAGAGGAGTTTCGCCCCGGAGCGACAAAGAGCAATCACTGAAGAAGTGAATAAACTCCTAGACGCCGGATTCATCCGAGAGGTCTACTACCCTGAGTGGTTAGCCAATGTAGTGATGGTAAAAAAATCTAGCGGGAAGTGGCGAATGTGTGTTGATTTCACCGACCTGAACAAAGCCTGCCCCAAAGATTCATACCCCCTACCACGGATAGACCGACTAGTAGACGAAACATCCGGTTACGAATTCCTCAGTTTCTTGGATGCATTCTCCGGGTATCACCAAATCATGCTTCACCCAGAAGACGAGGAAAAGACTTCCTTTATAACCGACGACGAGACCTATTGTTATCGGGTAATGCCGTTCGGTTTAAAGAACGCGGGTGCCACCTACCAACGAATGGTGAGCAAAGTGTTCAAGGATCTTCTGGGAAATACCATGGAAGCCTACGTGGACGATATGATAATCAAGAGCCGCGTAGGAGAATCTCACGCTGATCAAATGTCCAGGGTATTTGAAGTATTGAGGAGATTCAACATGAAGCTAAACCCCGAAAAGTGCTCATTCGGGGTAAGATCAGGAAAATTCCTAGGCTTCATGATCACTAACAGGGGCATCGAGGCAAATCTTGAGAAGATACAGGCTGTCATTGACATGAAACCCCCAACCACCGTAAGAGAGGTCCAAAGATTGACAGGCAGAATAGCGGCTCTGAATTGCTTCTTGTCGAAATCAGCAGAAAGGAGCTTGCCTTTCTTCAAAACTCTACGGGGGGGGGGGGGGGGAAGAACTTCGAGTGGACGGAAGATTGTCAAAAAGCCTTTGAAGACCTCAAGGAATACTTGAAGCGGTTGCCTCTATTAACAAGGCCCCTGGAAGCAGAACAGGTCTATATGTATTTGGGAGTCGGTGATTTCGCCGTCAGCGCGGTGTTACTGAAGAAATATGAAATGATACACCGTCCCATCTACTATGTGAGCAAAGTGTTATTGGATCCAGAGACCCGCTATCCACTGGCCGAGAAGCTAGCATTAGCCCTCTTGATGGCCTCGCGAAAGTTGCGTCCGTATTTCCAAGCACATCCCATCACCGTCTTAACAGATCAACCATTAAGGCAGATCCTCCAAAAACCTGAACATTCAGGAAGGTTAGTGAAATGGGCGGTGGAGCTTGGGGGATACGACATCACATTCCAATCGAGGCAGGCTATCAAAGGTCAAGCTCTGGCTGACTTCATCGTGGAATGCACTATCCCGAACGACAGCAGTGAAGGGAAGGCTCACCCATGGTTGCTGCATGTCGATGGGTCATCAAGTGCCAACGGAAGTGGAGCGGGTATAGTCCTGGTGTCGCCAGAAGGAAAATCCCTGGAATACTCCCTACGATTCGGATTCCCTAGTTCGAACAACATAGCGGAGTATGAAGCTCTGATAGCAGGGATGGCACTAGCGGAGAAACTGCAGGTTCACCACTTGGTAGCACACAGTGATTCTCAACTGGTGGTGAACCAATTCAGCGGAAAGTACGAGGTACGAGAACCGATACTGGTTCCTTACTTAAAGAAAGTCCAACTCCTGGCCAAGACTTTCAAAAGCTTTCAGCTGACGCAAATCAACCGGTCCGAAAACACACATGCTGATTCACTGTCTAAGCTAGCCTCCTCCACCGAAACACAAGGAAGGACAGTAAAGGTGGAGTGGCTCGAACGACCAAGTATTGAAGGAGTCGAAGTGTGTGACATTCAAGTTGGAGACAATTGGAGATCCCCATTTAAACAGTATCTCACTGAGGGTACACTCCCCCAAGATAAAAACGAGGCTCGTCGCTTGAAAATACAAGGGGCGAAGTTCACACTCATCAACGGAGAACTGTACAAAAGGGGATACTCATCGCCACTGCTAAAATGTCTAGGATCGGAACAAGCAAGATATGCCCTAGCGAAAGTGCATGAAGGAATCTGCGGCGAACACTTAGGAGCAAGAGCCCTCGCTGCTAAAGTACTGCGAATCGGGATTCTACTGGCCAACGCTGAAAAAGAATGCAATGGACCAAACCCGCAGGTGTGACAAATGCCAGAGGTTTGCGCCTATCACCACAGCCCCAGTAACTCCCTCTCAAGGCACAGTACAACCAATTCCTTTTGCACAATGGGGGTTGGACATCCTTGGACCTTTCCCATTAGCCACGGGTCAAAGAAAGTTCCTGTTAGTGGCTACCGATTACTTTACAAAGTGGATTGAAGCAGAGCCTTTAGCCACAATCACGGAAAAGAAAGTGGAGGCAATGGTGTGGAAAGACATTATTTGTCGATTCGGAATTCCCCGCATCCTAAATGCCGACCATGGAAAGCAATTTGATTGCAACGCCTTCCGTGAATTTTGTAAGAGCCTCAACATTCAGCTAAGGATCTCCTCAGTATCATATCCTCAAGCTAATGGACAGGCCGAAGTCAGTAATCGGACTATCCTCCATGGGCTGAAGATCAGACTAGACAAAGCAAAAAGGGCCTGGGTGGACGAATTGCCTAGTGTTTTATGGGCATATCGTACCACCAGTCGTGTGTCGACTAAAGAAACGCCGTTCAGCCTTGTATACGGCGCAGAAGCATTGATCCCCGTGGAACTTGGAGCATTATCGCCAAGAGTGGTACCCTTAGTAGAGGAAGAAAACTCACAATCTCTAAGGGAAGGCTTGGACCTACTCGATGAACATAGAGAAACCGCGGCTATTCGATTGGCATCCTATCATCAGAGGGTGGCCAACTACTATAATAGCCGGGTGAGAGATAGGCCAATGTCTGAGGGAGATCTAGTGCTCAGAAAGTCACAGATCACAAATGCCCTGAAGGAGGATGGGAAGTTCAGAGCCAACTGGGAAGGTCCCTACAGAATCAGATGCAAGATTGGACCCAACACCTGCACTCTGGAAACTCTACAAGGGAAGAAGATAGGGAAAACGTGGAATTCAAATCACTTAAAGCTGTATTTGAATTAACCACTACATCTTCCTTCCCAAGCACTATTGTTTTACTTACACTGTCACCAGATGTCATTACCTAACCGATATATGCATTATCTTTTTGTTGTAAGTCAAAATCTCGTGACAGGATTCAAAACTGTGAGGGCTGCCCTTGGTTCGGGCCCTGCGAACGCAGGCTACCAACGGGCCAAACCCAAAGCGGATAATACAGGTTGAGTGGGCCAGACCCAAAGTAGACCGTTCAACCGAGCCGTAAGAGCCTGAGACGCTTTGAGTCACTGTGGCCAGGCGTGGTTCCACCGAGCCGTAAGAGTCTGAGGCGCTTTGCGTCACTGTGGCCAGGCGTGGTTCCACCGAGCCGTAAGAGCCTGAGGCGCTTTGCGTCACTGTGGCCAGGCGTGGTTCCACCGAGCCGTAAGAGCCTGAGGCTCTTTGCGTCACTGTAGCCAGGCGTAGTTCCACCGAGCCGTAAGAGCCTGAGGCGCTTTGCGTCACTGTGGCCAGGCGTGGTTCCACCGAGCCGTAAGAGCCTGAGGCGCTTTGCGTCACTGTGGCCAGGCGTAGTTCCACCGAGCCGTAAGAGCCTGAGGCGCTTTGCGTCATTGTGGCCAGGCGTAGTTCCAACGAGCCGTAAGAGCCTGAGGCGCTTTGCGTCACTGTGGCCAGGCGTAGTTCCACCGAGCCGTAAGAGCCTGAGGCGCTATGCGTCACTGTGGCCAGGCGTAGTTCCACCGAGCCGTAAGAGCCTGAGGCGCTATGCGTCACTGTGGCCAGGCGTAGTTCAGATGAGCCGTAAGAGCCTGAGGCGCTTTGCGTCACTGTGGCCCGGCGTATACGTATCACTGTAAAACAGGTATATATACATCCACATAAAAGCCGTAAGAGCCTGAGACGCAACGCGTCACTGTGGCCAGGCGTATACTCAAAAGAGCCGTAAGAGCCTGAGACGCAATGCGTCACTAAGGCCAGGCATAAAACATTCAATTAACCATAAAGGCCTAAGACGCTACGCGTCACCGTGGCCAGGTAATCAAAATACTAAGGCTATAAAAACTAAAGATGCCTTCACGTCACAGTACTCAAGCCTTAAACAACTGCGCGTTTGCACAAAAAATTCTTCCTGAAAGTATACCTTTCTATCAAGAATTGGGGAGCATACACAAGCATAAATACAAAGCTATGTACAAGCAAAGTATATACAAGCAAAGCAAAAGAAACAATCAGACAAAGAATGATAAATGACAATTAGAGAAGTAGTGCAAGACAAAGCATGAACAAAAATCTCAATTTCATTTCATTCAAGTGTCGGTACAAACAGATCTTTAACAGATCTTTACAATTACATTTCGACAAAAGTACAAAGTTAAAACAAAAAACAAAGTACTTGAAATGAAATGCAAAAAACAAAAAAGCAAAAATCCCTATCTACTCTCCGGGAGGAAGCTGGGGATCAGCTGCAAAACCTTCACTTCCAAGGGACTGCTCGCCCTCCTCGCCGTCTAAATCGATGAGGGCTTCTATAGGCTCAGGAGCACCGTCCAGATCCGCGGGCTCCCAAGGACCAGCAAGGTTGACGAGATCGTCCTAAGCAGTCCTCTTGAACAGCTCGTCCGCAAGCTCAGCCTCGGGCTCGTACTTGGTCCAATCAGGAGCCTCAAAGAGCATCGCCTCATGGGTGTATTGGAGCTCAGGAAATTCCTCTCCTTCCCTGTGTGCTTCTAGCCAAGATCGGGCCAGGTAGAACCCGTACTTAACATAAGGGTTGGAGAAGTCTTCCTTCCGCCTCAAGCAGTCTTTGGAGAGACGATACTCCTTTACGGCCTCGGCCCGTATGCTGTCAATCTCGGTCTGGGACAGTACAGGAGCAGCTTGGCCTTCCAACTCAGCAACACGCTGCTCGAGCTCTTGATTCCGAGTAAGCATAGATCTGTAGTTGGATTGCATGCGGTTTAACTCAGAATGAGCCTCCTGCAGGTCCTCTTGGAGTTTACAAGATCGGGCCGTCTCCACTGTGAGATCCCCCTTTGCAAGACCGAGGTCTTGATGAGCCTTAGTAAGCTGCTCCTCCAGGCTTCGAACTAAATCCGGAAGAGGGGACAAGTTGTTGACCGTGTTCTGTAACTCCATGACTTTGTCCCTCAACTCCTGGATCTCTCTGTCGGCTCGCTCCCGGTAAGCCCTATGTTGGGCATTATTTGCCACGGTTCGTTGAGCCAGCTGCGAAAAAATGCAAAAATGTTAGATTCAAAGCATGCTGCAAAAAGCAATCAAAAAGAAGAGAAATCAGAAACTTACCCTCAACGCCTCGATATCGGCTAAGTCTTCACCCTCGGGGTAGTTTCTGAATATCCTTGCCTCTTCTCGAGGAAGGATAGTGGACCAACTCAACCGGGAGGCCACCCCGGGAGTGTCCAAAATGTCGTTGTCACGAACTCCGGGGTAAACCCGAAACTCGTGGCCCCTCATAATATTCCTCCCATCCACGGAATAGGGCCTCTCGTCGGCAGGACCTATCCTCGGCAATATCGGCCTGCTTCCCATCGAACCCTCGATGTACAGGCTCTTTCTATTCTTCCGCTGAGACGGAATGATATTGCATTCCGCGCGCTCCTCGGAGCGTGATCGCCCGGATGACCCGGAAGCCCCCCGTGAAGACGAGGCAACTCTCCCCCTATCCCGAGAGAAATCTCTCTGCTCTGAAGGAGGGGGAGGCATCGCTTGCCTAGAAACAGGAGGGGTCCGAGCACGAGATGGATGAGAGGGGACCGGTGCCTCACTTGGGACATCGTCAGCCAAACGATGCCTCTTCCTGGCAGGAGCGCTGGAAGGACCAGCCTCAGAAGCCTGGCGACCTAATGATTGTCGAAAATGACTCATATCTGCAAAAAAGAAAAAGAAGATCAATGGTTAATAAATTGATCAAAAATGATAAGCAGAGGGAAAAAATAAAAGTTACCGTCAGGAGAGTCTAAGTGCTCCTGAAGGGACTCGATATTTATCCCCTCGTCGTCCGGAAGCACCATGAAAGTGGAGCCGAACCCTTCCCAACCAGTGAGATCGGCTAAGGGTTCGCTACCAGAGCTGGAATCCAGATTGGTGCCCCCTATATCCTCTTGTAGCCTAGGAGCTTCAGGATTCAACTCGGGAGAAGTCGAAGGCAGAGGATCTGACGACGAAACAGAGGGTCCGGCAACAGGGACCGGACCCACACCGCAGCCTGCTAATATCAAATTTTCATTTGATACAAGGGTGTCCAGGCTAAGGGGATGAGGGACTAGCAGTTTGTCGATGTCAGAAGACAACTGCTCCCTAAGTGTGGCGACCCGGGGACCCTTGGGGATTTCGCGCCTATTCTCCCAACGAGTGGGGATATCCAGGCCCTCGGGCACTTCCACAACCAGCCATTCTGTCTCGAAACCATGAAGCTTGTTAGCGGGTTTCTTAAATAATCGGTTCTCAAAACCGGGCTGATACACCCACTGAAGCGAGTAAGGCACTAAACCGGGACTCCCTCGAAGCCTAAAAAATACTTCAAAAAGAGGAAGAGACGGAGGGACGCCCCTTAAATGGCAGTGCACAGTGAATGCTACCAATTGCATCCATGCATGAGGATGCAGTTGCCCCGGGGATACCCTGTGCGTCCTGAGGAAGGAAGCCCCAAAGTCAGACAATGGGAAGCGGAGTCCTAACTCCAAAGCTGCCCTAAAAACGACAGCCCCGTTAGACACACGACGTATGTCGCTCTCCTGAGGGGTTGAGAGTCTATAAGTGTATCCCTCGGATAAAGGAAATCGAGATTCTAGGTCTTGGACGTCGGCTTCCTTTAAAGTCGACTTAACGCCTAGATCGATTTGCTTTCCTATGCCATGTCCAGCCATCTTAGAAGTTCGTAGATCAAAGAAGTGGGACTACGGGCTACGAAAAATTACCTAAGGTAATGGAAACAGAACTCGCGGCAGAGTGTGAAAATCCGCGGCAGACTACCGACACAGTGAGCAGTCCCGCGGCAGAGTTGCGACAGTGTGGCGAAGGAGTTGCGGCAGAGTTGCGACAGAGTGTCCTGAGAGTCGCGACAGAGTGTCCTTGCGAGAGAATTCAGTAGCGACAAGGACGTCAGGGGCCCAGTATTTATAGCGGCTCGCCTGAGTACACACACACGCGGAGGTCCGACCCGACCCGAGAAACGCCAGACCCAGATCCTCTTTGGCGGGAAAAATTCCCGCCAAAGAGTGGGGAGCAATTGATGGTGGTCGTGTCACCAGATCCACGTGTGCAACTATCCGTCTGCCACGTGTCGAACCAAGAACAGGCCACGTGGCAGATTGGCGACAGAACCGCCATGCGACACCGTTCCTAGAGGTGCGACAGAGTTTGCCGCCTCACAGTTTGCCGCCTCACAGTCTGTCGCACATCGTGAGCGGCAGACCTCCATCGCCCATGCACATCACAGGACTCCGTATTGCCCCCGACATAGGTCTCCCGCGTGCCTGAGGTAGAGGTCTCCCGCACCTCACGCGGTAGAAGTCTCCCGCACAGGTTGCGGTAGAGGTCCCCCGCTCAGCATGCGGCATAGTCTCCCGCACAGACTGCGGTAGAGGTCTCCCGCACCTCACGCGGTAGTCTCCCGCACAGACTGCGGTAGAGGTCTCCCGCACAGACTGCGGTAGAGGTCCCCCGCTCAGCATGCGGCATAGTCTCCCGCACAGACTGCGGTAGAGGTCCCCCGCTCAGCCTGCGGTAGAAGTCTCCCGCACAGCATGTGAAATAGTCTCCCGCACCAATCGCGGTAGAAGTCTCCCGCACAGATCGCGGTAGAGGTCTCCCGCACGAACAGCGGTAGATGTCCCTCGCCCAGCGTAGTGGCAGAGCAGCTCCCGCTTAGACAGCGGTAGAGGTCCCTCGCCCAGCGTAGCGGCAGAGGTCTCCCGCACCAACAGCGGTAGAGGTTCCATGCATACTCTGCCGCCAGACTACTTCCCCGCAAGTTGCATGGCCCGAGGCGCGACAGAGTGCTCTATAACTTTGTCACGGCCCAGACACGCGCCTGGGTCTCAGCCCGAACCGCCTCAGGAACCTATAAATACCAGATGAGCTCTCTGAAAGGAGGGGATCCGATCCAAAAAAGAGAAAAACAGGGAGAAACTCTTAAACCCTTTGATTTAAGCAATACTTTCTCCTTTTCTCATATACACCAACTCCCGATCACTGACTTGATCGTCGGAGTGCGCGTGCAGGGAATAATCCCTGCCCCCTCTGATTCCTGTTGTTTTTGCAGGATATACGAAGAACACGTGGAGCAAATTGCATCGACGTCACCCTTTCGTCGTTAGTGTAATCAGACTACGCGAAAGGCATAATCAGACCACGTGGAAGGTAAAGCACTGTTGCTGTCAGGTAGGCAACATCAATTGCTTTGATAGTAAGAATAACATCTTTAAAATTGGATGTCGTAAGCTTATGTTTGGATTGAAAGATATTCATTTTATTTTTGGCGTGCCAATTGATGGCAAAGTTGTAACCGGGAAGGACGTAAGTTTTGAAGAAGCCAAACAACTCGCGATAGAGTTGTTTAACACAAATGAAGTTATAAAATGTATAAAAAGGTTTCTTGTAGATATGCCGACATTGAGGAAACATTGCCTGCAAATGCCTGAAGAAAACAAGGGTTTTTATCTTAGGGGTTATGTTTTACATATTCTTTCCTCAATTATTTTAACAAATTCTTCTGGAAGTGGGATTCATCCAATGTATTTAAGTTTGGTTCAGGACCTTGGGTCCTTGAATCAATATGCATGGGGAGCAGCCATGATAGCACTTACAATTTTTGATTTGAGGAGTTTTCACCAAAAGCTTGAGAAGCTTCGTAACAAGGGGAAGGAAGATAAGAAGAATTCCCCGGTTATTACTGGGAACTCTATTGCAGTGGCTGTAACGATTTTCTTTCTTCCTAAATGATTTTTATTAGTTTTTATTGATATATTCCCATTTATGCTAGTATTTCATTTTGGAGCACATCCCTGAAGTGGCCAAGATGGCCTGTCTTATTGTAAGACCCGAATTTAATTAAAATACGGAAATTAAATAAGAAAAGATGGGGAAAGTATGAAGGAAGTCGGGTTAACTTAATCCCGAACACGTGTAAGGGCAAAACGGTAAAAGGACCGAAAGCCGGAGTAGATTCGATAAAAAAATTTAATTAAAAATATGGATTTGAGAAATCTTGGTCAATAAAGATGAAATATAATTATTCTGGATTAAATTGATCAAGATATTAATTTATTGGAATTAATCGAGATTAATCAGAATTTTTAGTTCGGAAAAATAATCCCGAAAATAATCGAAAAATATACCGAAAGGTCACCCGGGACAATATCCCGAAAATACGGAAAAATTATACCCGAAAAAGAGGTTAAAATATAATAAATAAATTAAATAAAAAAATTAAATAAATTAAATTAAAATAAAAATAATAAATTAGAAGATATTTTTTGGGTATTTATAATATTTTAATGAATAGTAAAATAATTAAAATAAATAAAAATAAAAATAATAAAAAGGATAAAAAAAAAAAAGAATCGCGAAAAATCGCGAAAAAACAGAGACGGAAACGAAGCGGAAAACGGAGCAGCCGACCGAGGGGCTGCCGGCGGCCAGGTGACCAGGCGAGGGCTGGCGAAGGTAGCCCGACGCCAGGCGACCTTGCTGCCACCGGTGACGCGCCGTGGAAACGCTGGAATTCGGCGGAAAACGGAAGAGAAGCCGCGGGGGAGAAAGTTTCGATCGGCGGCGAACGGCGCCGATCTAGCCCCAGCCGACCCAGTCGAGGACTCCCCAGGCCCAGACGATGCGATTGGTGGCGGTGGCAGCCACCGAAACCGACGGACGGCGTCGAAAACGACGGGAAAAGAAAATGGGTTCCGACGCCGAGGGAGAAGAGCCGGACCGGCGGCTTTCCGGCGGCCTTGGGTGAAGCCGAGGCCAGATTCGGGCTGCGGACGACCCAGCGGAGCGATTGGCGGTGGAAGCCGGCGGAGAACCGGCCGGCAAGGTGGCGAACCGACGGTGGACCGGTCGAACCGGGGTGAACCGGCGGTCTGAACCGGTCCGAACAGGACTGAACCGGTTCAGCCAAAAAGAGGGGAAAAAAGGAGAAAAAGGGAAAAAAGAAAAAGAGGAAAAAATTGAGAAAAATTCCTATGATGCAATCGAGCTTCGGGTAAGTCGATAAGCGGTCAAATTGACTCGATTTAAATTTGGAATATTTTATTTAATTAATTTCGACCGAAAAGTTTACCCGAAAATGTAATTAATTGTGTAGCTAGACGATTGGCATCCACTGAGGGCTCGAGACAGCCTCGAGTTACGGACTAGCATGGAGTCTTGGGTAAGTGACCCCTATTTACGACAATTACTTCGTTATGCGTGATATTGATTTAATTTCCGCATAAATTGAATTGAATTATGGAAATTTAGATAAATTGTCGTAAATAATCGATTTAGCTATTCAAGAATTAGAACGAGGCCCGATAAATTATTGGTGGGCCCAATGAGCCCAATAGGCCTCGATAAAGTGAAAATTAAGTGGTAAACGGGCTTAAGGCCGATCAAGGCCCATTAAGGTGCAATCGGGCCCAATAGGAGTAAATGGGCCCAACGATTTAAATTAAGCCCAGAAAAGATTAAATACGATTAAATTGCATAATATCTGACCTGAGGAATATTAATACGCAGTTCCGGGCATTTGATTGGGAGCATAACGGACTGCGCGACGAGACAACATTGGGAAAGAAAAGGTCAGACTCGACAGAAAATTAAGGTAAGGGAATTCTGCGGACTGCTAGAGGTAACTTTACGCAATTTTAAATTCATACGCAGTCCGTTAAAATTAACTGAAGGGTCTAGAGGTCGAAGAACAATTTTAGTGTCCCGAATGGGCAAAATTACTAAAATACCCTTGTTAAGGGTAGAATCTAAAAATTTAGGAAAAAAATTGGGAGGAGCAAGGACAAGAGGTTCCTGCTCGTTCTGGAGGTATTTCAACGCATACATGAGTAGGCTGGCTCACCTTTAAAGAAAAATGCATAGCATTGCATATCTTAATTGTTGTGATTTCTGTGAAAACTATTTGAAAATAACTGAGCCGCCTACGTGTTTTATTTACATGTGACGTGCTAGAGCTCAGCTCGCACGATGTTTGATTTGTGTGATGCATGCATTAGTGCTGGAGCGAGAGCTCGCACTAGAGTTTTACATGCATAGGTGCTAGAGTATAACTCGCACCAGATTTCACATGCTTTTGCGTGACACGGTGCTAGAGTCTAACTCGCACCAGATTTTACATGATTTTCATGACAGGATGCGGGAGTTTAACTCGCACCAGATTTTATAAGATTTTCATACGATTTATATACAGAGTGCTGAGCCTAGCTCGCACTAGTTTTACTGGATTTGTGGAGTAGCGCTGTCTGCCCTTGGAGTCAGCCAAAAGGCCCAACAGGCTCAAAAGACCTCTTAAGTAGGGTGAGAGTGAGGGATGAGGTTGGCGGCCTTGTGGAGATGTAAAGCGGGCTCTGCCAAGTTTACTTGATTTGATGAGAGTGCTGAGCATCGCTCGCACTGATTTTTATGAGAACATACGATGAGCCGTGCTTGGAGCATCGGGTAGACTGTGTGTCACCGATTTAATAGGCTCGCACGTGCGTTTTGAGACATGGCAACGACTATTGAGTTATGAAAACCTCTGTGGGAAGCAGGCCATTTGGGCTGGAGTACCTAGAGTGATATGGGTCCATGGAGTACGATGTACCGTGCAAGTAGCATGGAGTACGATGTACCGTGGGGTATCTTCAGATACGGTATCTTTGTGATACAGGGTATCTTCGGATACGGTATCTTTGTGATACGGGGTATCTTTGTGATACGGTATCTTTGTGATACGGGGTATCTTCGTGATACGGTATCTTTGTGATACGGGGTATCTTTGTGATACGGGGTATCTTCGGATACGGCATCTTCGAATGCGTGAGATCGGATAAGACTGACGGGTTGGATTGACCCACCTCCCGGGCAGTTCCCGATCAGGGTGAGACCTCGCACACTGGGATCCGTGAAGCTAGAGGGACTCACGAGGACATATTGGCCAGTCCTGGTTATTACCGATATACAGTATTGCCTAGTCTCGTATCTTGTATATATATACGTATGCTTTCGATATCGATGCTTTTGAGAGACTCAATTTCCATGGTTTTGTGTGAGTCAGGATCACCCGAAGGAGGGGTCGAGTCCTGACTTCATTGTGAAATTTTAAATGGGAAAGAAATGATTTAAAATGAATTGCATGTTGAATTTTCCGTGCAACTAGATTTACATAACATCATGACGCATATCATTTGTTTTAAAATGTGTGGAGAAAGGGTGGTTTATGCATGGCACCACGTTCATGTAGGTAGTATGGTTACCTACTTGTTCGTAGGATTGCCTTACTGAGCTTGATGTGCTCACCCCTTTCATTTTCTCCCACAGATAATCTCCAGTTGAAGTCGCGACGACTCAGTACTGCATTCCGGATATCCGCTGCTACCCATCGACATAAGGTATATATACACTTGAACATATTGTATCTACATAAGCATAGCACAGTAACATGTTTGTAAGTAACTTTAGGAGATGTATAAATAATATAAACAATTATAAATGACTGGAGAATAAATAAGTTAGATGGTAATTGAATGGTGGGACTGGCATTGACGCACAGCCCAATTTTTAGTGGAGTGTTGGTCACGATTCGAGAACAGGTAAGAATTTAAGTAAGGAAATAAATAAAACGCGAAAAATTCACTCTGATTTTTTGGTAGTTTGGGTCGTGACACTTATTAAGGAGGGTGAGGTGCTTTCTCCCCCAAACGAATTTCCACTTGCACCAGCTTGGTTGTCTTTCCAAGACCATCATTCTAGAGACAACAGAAGCCGACCAAGTGAACAGGATTGGATGGCATTGTTCGATAGCCTCTCAATTCATGATGTAATATTTCGACACTATTACATTTTTTTAGGGAAAAAATATGTTTAGTTTTTATTTCGTGTTTTAAAGCATATTATTTTATGTAGTTTGAATTTCAGCCATATTTGAGGCTACTTAGGGACCCTAGTCTTCAAGTTCCCACCATCGAGGAGCTTGAAGTGGCCCTCACGAATGTCTCCCTCATCTGTTTTGAAAAGGTTGTTGCGCTTAGACCTGATAAAGCTTCAAGACAATTCGGGGCTAATATTGTTAAACAAAAATTAGCAAGATATAAGATTGAAGAAAAGTTGAGGACTGGCAGCGGCAAACGGGACTACGAGATGAAATTTTCTAAAGAGATTCAAGCATGGAATGAGAGGCGTATGCACTTCATTGATGAGTTGCGGTGTAACAATGGTACTTTCAATGTTTCTTTGAAGATTTATATCTTTATACTTGTATTGTTTATTAATGTTGATATATTGTAATTTTGTGTCTATTGTTGGATATGGGTTAGGATGCATGCTGACCTCATGAAAAATGATTTTGTAAGGATGTTTAGTGAAGCTCATATGGAGCACAGAGATGAAAGAGGTATGAGAGAGGTAATTAGAGAAATGTTTTTGCTCTAGTTGTTAAAGTGTTATTTGCTACTAATTGTTTTGTTTGCATATTTTTATTCAGTCTTTTCAAATTTATGTCTACATGACATTATGAGGCAATAGTGTTATTTGCTGCTAACAGTTTTGTTTGCGTCTTTTTATTCAATCTTTTTCAAATTTATTTCTACATGATGTTATGAGGCAATATTCTTGAAACAGAAGAGATTTAAGAAAGCTCATCTCGTCGACGATTTCATTCGGATGCTCAAGGTCAATTTGAGTTGGATGCCGAAGGTAATTTAAGTTAGCAAAATAGAGTTTCAATTAAGTATTTTGAATTCTTACTTAGCACAATAGCTTTTGCGTGGACTTAGCCTAAGCTTTTTAGCACCTGACCTTTTGAAAAATGATTTTGTTGACATGATTCGCAAAGATCATTTGGAGGTCAAAGATGAGAGAGGTAACTAGTTTGTTTACATCTTTTTGTTTTTCAATCTTTTTCAATTTTATTTCTACATGATGTTATTTTACCTCTTGTTTTACTTCTTATCCCCATTGCATCGCGCGACAAAATACTAGCTTGAAATAAAATATTTTTAAAGCAGTGGCAGGGGAACCCACCTCTCAAAATGTGGAAGAGCCAAGAATAGATGGTTCTCCATAGGGTGGTGAACTAGCTCAAGTTGATGAAGGTGCTGCTATTGCTGCTAGGAATGTAGAGCCCTGCAGTGCAGGTGGTGTAAACACCATAAATTTTCATGTACTTAATTTTATCAATAAACGTCAATTAAGCCATGGAGATTAAAAATGTGTTTCCTGATAAATGACTAAGTTAAATTATATTTTAAATATGCGAAACCTAGGGGAGTTATAATCAATCCAAAAGTACTTAGGTTAATAGAACAGATAATTGTAAGAGATAAAAATAAATTTTTATCAGTTAGATTACGGTGTGAATGTCCCTCTGCGATAGATAGGTATGATTATTAGAATAAATCCAAATTCTAATACCATAAGGAAAATTATTTAGTATAGACATATACATATACATATATATATATATATATATATATATATATATATGTCTAAATAATTTATTTCATTTCAAGTAAAGAAGGTAAGTATATATAAAAATATATACATATATATGTATATACAGGTATATGTATAAGCATACATATACATGCCCTGAACTCGTGGATTGGCTTCTAAAATGAAGCCAATATCGAGGGTAGCCTATACAAAGCATGAAGAGAGGAAATCGAAGCTGCTCAATGAAGGAAACAAAGCAGTTAAATTGATGTAATAAGATGAGGAAACCGAAGCATGAAACTTGCAGCCATAAGTGGAGCTAATATACATATATATTTACAAAATATGATGGGAATAGGTGTTAGGGGCTAGAACGAATGAGAGAGAGAGAGAGAGAGAGAGAGAGAGAGAGAGAGAGAGAGAGAGGCCAAGAATGATATGAAAGGGAAACTAGAGAGTGGCAGGATATGACATTAGGGAAGTCATAGTATGAATGAAGTTGTTGAGGGAAACGTGTAGTGGACATGAACCATGAAGTATTGTTTGCATAAATACCTACTTTGAGCAGTACAAACTGAGTTGGAAAAGAGTAGGGAGGAGAAATGATAGTAGTAGATAGAAAAGGAGGATGTACCCGTGGCAGGAATTGGAAATGAAAATAAAGGGAACGATGGTGATAGCTCACGGTGGGAAAGAGGGGGAGATATAGAAACTGGATATGGAAGAGGACCACAACAGCAGCTCTGAATTAACCGAAGTAGAACAAGGGAGATGATGAAGGCTTTAATCGAGAGTTATTGGCATGGAACCAAGGGCATGGTACACACCTACTAACCTGATAATGGGAAGGAATAAAATATGTAATTACCATGCTGGAAACAATTATAAAATGACAGAAAACTTGCAGCTCAAAGTTTGAAAACATTAATTGGATTGAAGTACTGTAGTATGGAAATGTGGGACTATGGGGCAGCTATCGACAGTAAGGGAATAGGGCTGACTAAAAAACTGTATGACTATTGCAGAAACCGAGAAGAATGTATATACATATATATATTTATATGATATGAGTTATAAGATGAAAGAGCAGTGAAACAGGGAAACGTGAAACCAAACCCGAGACTTCCACAGCTTGCTGCTGTTTGTAGTAGCTGGAGAGGGACATAGAAGCAATGCTTATATCTGGCATGCCTATTCTGTTTAGGTGGAAATTAGAAATATATGAACGATGATGATGAATCAGTTGAACAAGGAAAGAAACTATTGCAGACAGGATAAAAATCGAAGGATAATAATCTGGACTGCAGACGCAGTAGATGACTGCCAACTTGGAAAATGTTAAGATGATGGCAGAAAATAGGGAGGGGTTTGCAGAGCATGGGAACATATTGAAAACTGGGAATGAGAGTGACAGGAAATGGAGAAGGCAAGAAAGGATATAAGGCTGAAGATCAAGGAAGAAAATAAAATCGAGGGTGAGAAAGGGAGGTAGGAAACGAAAAGAAATAACAGAAAATTAGAAGAGTGAAGGAGACTAAGAGAGAAAGATGACACAGGGGAGTAAGGTTAGTTGTTGGCTGAAGAGTGCCTAAAAATGTAAGGGTTTGGGGGCTGTTTTGTAAGGAATAGAAGTGAAGCGGGGTGGAATGGGGACGTTCCTCAGGAGGCCGAAGCTGTGTTGTATGGGGCTGAAGTGGTGTTGTTAGAGGCGAGACAGAGGAGAATAGGCAGAAACAAGAAACGCTCAACATAAAACAGGATGAAGAAATGAAGGCTGAAACTCATGCTATCAAGAGAGGAACCACGCGTGTGTTCCATTTTAAACCGAGAAATCCCAAAGGTGGCAAGAGCAAGAATCAAAAGAATGATTCTAGTAGCAAGCAATATAAGCTAAAGACATACTTGACATACATGCTAACGAGGAAGAGTGTTGGACTTTCAGAAAGGCTCGTTAAACTTCTACCCAGTCCAAATGTGGAAGACGAATTGAACTTGTACCTTGATTTCAGTTGTAAGAAAGATGGCAAGGTAATAGATTCAGTTCGAGAAATTTTTAAAGGAATACATGCTGACTTCAACGAAACATTGCCTGTGATGCTTTTGTACATAAGGTAAGCATCAACAATATGAATAAATCATTACAAAGGATATGTGTCCCTGAGGTATTGCTACAGCAGACATTTAACAGGAGGCATTATTGGATTTTCAGCAAGAATTAGTTGACTTTCTCTAGATCTTGCAGAAAAATCAAGGGCCTTGCTCCTCTCTACATACCATGTTACAAAAGGTGTTAAGACAAACACCAATAAACAAGATTATTAAGTCCGAACACAATTGCCGACCATTTGTACATTATCCTAAGAGCGCTCCGGAGGAAGCAAGCTTATCGAAAACCGACAGATTAACTCGCATCACTGAGGCATTGAGGACTACCGATAAATACTGAGGTAAGGAAAATTATTGTAAGCTTTTAGTGATATCTACACATATTTTCTGTTGGATCGTAGATATAAATTATAGGAAAATTTTACAGTAAGGAAAATTTTGTGTGCTGCTAATATAATTACGCGTATTTTCTATGGAATCGTAGACATAAAATCCTAGATTGATTTTATGGTTATCAAACTTAAAGAATATTGTAGACCGATTTTATAGTTACCAAATTTATAGAAAATCTTTAGCTTCAGTCAATCGACCTATCTTTACCGATATAAATTTATTTAGTTATTTATATAAATATCAATGTAGATTTAATTATTGATTTTAATCGAAAAATCCCTAGTCTTAATTGCCATAGACTACACATTGAGGATTTTGACCGAAAAAGGATGAACCAACCTCTTTTGGATTGTTTTATGTACCGAACTGAATTTATAAATGATTTGCTGGAAATGAACTGTTATTAAATTAGTACCGATAAAATGTGCTTAAGCGCATGCTGACTGTGTGTCACACGGCCTGACTCGCACTAGTTTTTGAGATAAAGGCAACAGTTAATCATGCTGCATTGTTATTGTTACTGAATCACTACTCTTATTTTGGTCCACGGAGTACGATGTACCGTGCAACACGCATCTGAGTACACTATACCTTGCTATCGGTCTTCAGACATACTGTATTGTGAGTCGTTTGGATAGCTGACCACTCCCACGGTGATTAACATCCCAACACACCTAATCAGTAAGGCTTGGAGTTACCGGCATTGACCAATTGTCATACTGATTATTGTTATAACATGGTCTGCCTTGTCTGGTCTATTTGATTTACTGAATTGATCGTATGAACTGTATTATTGTATGAAAATAATTTATTCTACTGTATAAAGTTTTAGAACCTGTATTTATTGCAGTTCGATATTTATACTATCGATATAGAAACTGTTATTGATTTTCAACTCTGATTTTACTGGATTGCTCGATATATTTTACATAATAATCCTATGATGCAAATATGTAGATAGTGAATTTATTTATCTGCCACGTATTTTTTTTACTGAGCACGTTGAGTTCACTTTTTATTTTTTCCTACAGAGCTTCATCTGTAGCTGGACTGCTTTCGTAAATAAGGTTATTTTGCATAGTTAGTTCCATGGAGTATTCTTCTGCGTCAAAAGTATATCTAGATTTAAGTATTCTTTTATATCTAAAATTTTTGTAAGTACAATAATGTATAGAAAAATATATTTGGGGAATGTGAACAATGATTATTTTGTAAAAGATCAATTATACTGATTAATTGGAAAGCACTTCCATTGGTTTTGTTTAAATTTGTCACTAAGAAATGAAATTTATGTAACGACCCAAATTTTCACACTATTTGGTTGGGCTATGAGTCGATTTTAGATCAAAACAATAAATTTTTCTATTCAATTTAATTACCTTCATAGCAATTTTAAACAAAAGTATGTTCACATTCTCCATACACATCTCGTATGAATTACTGTACTTGTAAAAATTTTAGATACAAAAGAATTTCTTACAACTAGGTATACCTTCAACGCAGAAAGATACTTCGCAGAACCATAACTGCGTGACATGCCTTACTAACAGAAAAGTCCAAGTTACTTTGGGACTCTGTGGAGGAAAGTAGGGAGTGAGCTTAACACGCTCAGTAAGAAACTTATGTAAGGAGTAGACAACCATACTATCTATATGCTTAGAATGTATGCCATGATCAGTTATAAAACACTGTAAAACACTTGCATATAATTCAATTCGTTAATACTGAAAACGATTCACAATCGATGCACTTTCTTTGAAAAACACTTTTAATCACACCTCATTTCCAATACAATACTTTGACATATGTAAAACATATGCTTTCAATAGAGTCGGTATGATGAAACCATTTACTGTACAGTCTATGCAATAAAATACTTAAATTCGTTTCTTTAAAACGTTTCATTCAATCAGTACACAGTTCAATTCACTTTTCTTTCTATCAATAAACAATTCAGTTCATTGAGACTAGGTTGGGATTCAATCAATAACAATACAGTCAACATATAGTCATAGTCAATGACCCTGTGCCTCACGGGCCATGTGCGCACGAGTGTCATACGTCTTAGGGGGGATGAGTTAGTCTAGCCCGTTGGCCAATCAATACAATTTAGTTCAGTTCAATCCAGTAGTTTGAAGACTCAATACACGGTGCAGCGTACTCCATGTACGTCCACACAGTACATCATACTCTATGTACATCCACACGGTACAACGTATTCTGAGGTCCCCGATACAATACAATATGATTGAGGGTACCGAGTAATCTTAAGGATTTACCCCCTGGCATCAATATCAACCAGCACCTTGTCTCAAAATCCAGTGCTAGTAGGTCAGTGCAAGATCACATAACAGTACACAACGACTCCAACACGGTTTTACTCATATATCATTTAAAATCTTGTGCGAGTCGAACCATGCAAGACAGTCTGCATGCGCTCAAGCATGTCTGGTCAGTGCGAGTCAGGCCGTGCGACACATAATCAGCACGCGCTCAAGCACATCTCGTTAGTGTGAGTCAATCCGTGCAATATAGTTAGCACGTGCTCCAGCACCGTTTCATTCGAAAATCGGATAGGTGGTTCAATTCTTTCAAAAAAAATATAGAAATCAATGTTCTGTATAAAAACAATGAATAAACGATACGTGAGTGGAGACTTCTCGGGAGGTCACCCATCATGGAATTTCTCCCACTCAAGCACACTTAACTTCGTAAACTGTGCTATTTTATGCAGATAGTAAAAACAATAGCCAACCTATCCATTACCGATGGAAATTATATTTCAAAGATGAAAACACTGAAACATGCAATTTATGCAATTATTAATTTTTCAACACTTTTTAGTTCAATTCAGTCTATACGTAGGGGTAATATCAAGTTTTCAATCTCTAGGTCTTTACCTAGATTTTTTATTTTCTATATTCTCTACAGTATCTATTTAGCTACCGGGGGTCATAAAATACATACAGTTATCTCTAAAAAGTGCATAAATTCCTTACCTCAATGTCTGTCTGTAGTCTTCGATGCCTTAGTGGTTAGAGTCAGTGGGTTCGATCCACTTGATTTATTTCCTCGAAATTCCATACTAGTATTTTCGACTATCTTTTCCCAGGGTTTTTCCCAAATTCTTTGTGTCTTTTTCTCTATTCCAAATATATATATATAATTATATATATGTATAAAAATTCCTTTTTTTTTTTTTCTGGTTACTGTTCACCCATTTCTTTGAACTTCCCGCCTCATTTTCTTTCTTTTTCTCTTATTCATTCTCTTCTTTCTTTCTCACCTACTGTTTATTTTCTTTTCACTGTTCCCGAATCTCCAGCTCTGTTCCTCAACATCACCAATGCTGCCATCTCCTTCTTCATCGTCTTCGGTTTCGCTGCACTTCATCGTCCACTTCCTGCCACCATCATCATTCCCACGTCTCGGCCATCATCCTCCCAATTCTTGCCACCCCTTTGTCTCCTGTTTCTAGTTTTATTGTTCTCTCTAATTCACTTTGTCTTCTGTCTTCATTTTTTGCTTTAGCATCAGTTTTGGCCTTTGAGTCTCCCTCTCAGTCTCGTTTCCAGCTTCCTGTTTGGCTTTGCTTAGATGTCCAACGTCCTCTGTTTCACTATGTTTTCTAGCTCACCATCCTCCAGTTTCCCCCTCACAGCTCGGTCTTCAATTTCCAGAGGTGAAACTCTTCTGTTACACCTCCCCTTCCCGGTCTCCTGCTTCAGCTCTATTTTTTTGCTTCTGCCGACGTCCAGTCCCCTCCCTACTGCCTCACCATTTGCGTCAGTTTTCAGCTCTGCTCTTAGGTTCCTCTCGGCTCTCTCTCTTCTCTCGATTATTCTCTGTTTCAGTTTCTAGTTATGGCCTTCGGTCGTCAATTGTAGTTCCTTCCCTAGCATGTTTAAGAGATATTTATGTTGCTCACGTTTCTTTGCTCCTAAGTCGACACTGCTGCAATAAAGTTTCTATGTTCATGCCTCAACAACTCACTGTTTCCAGCCTTATATATTGTCCAATTCACTTCTTGATTACTTCCACACATTTCCTACCCTTGTCATTTCACTCCAGTTTCACCTTTGCTCACTACTGCTTTGGTTTCTTCTATCTTAAAGCTTCCTCTTTGTCAAATTCATTTCTTTCCTCCAGCAGGTTACACGAAAATAGTACATGTCCATCCCTTAGCCTGATTTTTTTTGTCTGTAGTTCACTTATTTTCTCCCTCGGTTTCACACCATCTTCAGCTTAATTTTTCCATTCATTCACGTCAGCCATCATCTCTTTCCTCTTCAGGACGTTTCTTGATTGTTTTCCACTTAATTTCCTCTACCTTTCTACCTACTGAGGTCATTTCCATCATCATGTTTATATTTTATCAATTTACACGCCCATTTCTCACGTTTCCATCATCATTATCATTTCACATCCATATTTTCCACCTTTATTCTTCCCAATTCACCATTTCTTCTTGTTTGTATTGTCACGACCCGAATTACCTAAAAATCAGAGTAAATTTTTCGCTTTCTCATTTATTATTTAATTCTTACTTTTCTCTCGTCGTGACCATCCTACAACACAGTTGGGCTATGATTCGGTGTTAGTCACCTCACACTATTTAACATTTCATTCCCATAATCATATATCAGAGTCTACTATCCTTTTTACTTTAAATAAACACATACCCAATGGTATTTACATGACTCTACATCCCCGACATAATATCCGTTTACAGTACTGTGCATTACATATTTAGATACAAAACCATACAAATGTGTATACCTGTCTCTCGATGGGAAGCAGCAAATATCAACCATGCAAGTCCTCAGCCGCTCAATATCTATTGCAAGTGCTCTGAAAAGATGGAAAAATAAGGGGGGTGAGCAAACCACACGCTCAGTAAGGCAATTATGCAAGTAAGTAGATAGCTCCACTATCTACATGCTCATAATGCCATGCCCTTAAATCCATTTCTTTTCATTTAAAATTTCACGCACAAAGTCATGCATATTCAATGCCATAGTTTATCCAAAACTATTTGTGCATATATAAATCATGTAACTCATGCATTCAAAGCATTTTATGTGACATCATTAAATCATATTAAGCATGAATTTAATCAAGATCATGCAGTCTTTCATGTCATGTAAGACAATTCAAGGTTTTCAAATGAAAGCATGGAAAACACATCATGCCACTGCATTTAAATCAATTCATTGAAAACGCAGTATAAAATAACCCCTCTGGGTCAATCATCTCAAAACTCATAAAACAAATTGTTATATTTCATTATAAAACTTGAGTTATAAAACCACCCTTCTTTCAGGGTCACATATCATAAAATCATCTGAAATCATCAAATCATCAAATCGGGGGCCTGACCCCTCCTTCGGGTCTACCCTGGTCTAACAGACCACAAGTTATATCATGTGAGACAATCAGGTAATTAACAGTAACATCGAGGACTATGGCCATATCCTAGTGATCCCTGGCAACACGGTACCTAGTGTGCGGGGTATCACACCTGAAACGGGAGGTGGGTCGTCCTACCCGCCAGAACAGCATAACACCAGGATTGCGAGGGCAAGGCTTGCTGCCTCGTGGCTAATGCCACTCCACTCCAACAATCCCCACGGTACAGCGTACTCCGCGTGACATACACGGTACAAAGTACTCCGTGAACCCAAGCTCAATCAGGGGTGCCTGTAATAGGTCTTATCCACCCATAACATCTCTGTCTCAGGATGCACGTGTGAGCATATCATCTCACTGTGACACACAGTCTACAGGAGGCTCCAACACGGCTATATGCATGTAATATAAATCCCTGTGCGAGCGAAGCTCAAGCACGGCTCCATGCATATTCATGATATCTGAAAATCTCGTGCGAGGGAAGCTCTAGCACGGTTTCATAAAAATCAGTGAAATCTGCGTACGAGCAGCGCTCCAGTACGACTTAAACTGATTATAATTTCATGTAAATTTCACGTACGAGCAAC
The DNA here is from genome assembly GCA_033439115.1 of Firmiana major. Lineage (NCBI taxonomy): Eukaryota > Viridiplantae > Streptophyta > Magnoliopsida > Malvales > Malvaceae > Firmiana > Firmiana major. Next base: position 37,053,886 of record CM065898.1, read on the forward strand.
GCTCTAGTACGGATATGTATATAAATTCAGTGAAAACCTCGTACGAGAAAAACTCCAGTACGGCATTCAAATGAATTATGAAAACCATATAAAACTTTGTGCGAGCAACGCTCCAGCACAAATGAATGCTCAAGTAAATCAAATCTCGTGCGAGTTATACTCCAGCACGGCTTTATGCATAACTAAATCAAATCTCGTGCGAGTTACACTCCAGCACGGCTTTATGCAATATTAAATCAAAACAGGATGCGAGCTAAGCTCCAGCATCTCTCATGCATGTCAAATCATTAAAAGTAGTGCGAGTAATCGCTCCAGCACTATTTTATGCATACCACGTCAAAACAAATCAAAACATGTCAAAACATGTCAAAACAGAGTGCGAGCTAGGCTCCAGCAGCTCTCATTTCACAATATTAAAAATCAGTGCGAGCACCATGCTCTAGCACATTTCATGCATATGATGTCACAAGTCGGTGCGAGCAATTGCTCAAGCACATTTATGCACATTCACAAACGCAGATATAGTGCGAACTACGTGTCGGCACTATCTGTTTCCATATAAACTTGATAGTTGGCCGTTTTCCAAAGAAATTTCCATTTAATTATTAATAACACCTACGTAGTGTTATTTTGTGAAATTAAACAATTTCTGGCCAATCTATCGTTTTGCTTTGATTAAAACCAATAAAATTCCTTAATCATCAAAAATCCTTAAATCATGCATTTCATGCATGTCATGCTTTCACCATCCTTAGGTGAACTTCCCTCAATAGGGGTAAAATAGACATTTCACCTATTTCGATCCTTAAAATCATTCAAACCATTTTTAGGATCATTATACAATATCCATGTATACATACATACTCAGTGTACAGAAAAACTATTAAAATATGCGTAGCTACCTCTAGCTACTCACACAATTCCCTTACCTCATTTTTCTGTACAGTCTGACCTTTACATCGATGTCTCGTCACGCAGTCCGATTTGCTCCAAATCCGAATCAAATCTCCGGAACTGCGGATACACATTCATCAGGTCAAATACAATACAATTAATTGTATCTCATATGTTCTGGGCTTAATTTAAATCATTGGGCCCGTTTACCCATATTGGGCCCGATTGTACCAATGGGTCTTAATCGGCCTTAAGCCCGTTTACCACAATTTATCGAGGCCTATTGGGCTCATTGGACCCATCAATATTTATTTAGCCTCGTTCTAAATTTTCGGATATCTCAATTTAATATTTACGACAATTTATCCAATTTTTCAGAATTTAATTCATTTATGCGGAAATTAAATCCGTAATTTATGCGTTAAATATCAATCACGCATAACGATACAAATTGTCGTAAATTAAGGGTCACTTACCCGTTATTCCATGATCGTACACAAATCGAGGCTATCTCGAGCTCTCGGTTGATGCCAATTGTCGAGCTACACAATTAAATATATTTTTCCGGGTAAATTTCCAGTCGAAATTAATTAAATTAAATATTCAAAAAATTAAATCGGTCAATTTGACCGCTTACCGACTTACCCGAAGCTCGATTGCATCACTGGAATTTTTTCCAATTTTTTCTCTTTTTCTTTTTCCCTTTTTCTTCCTTTTTTCCCTCTCTTTTTGGCTGAACCGGTCCGGTCCGGTTCGGCCGGTCCAGGCAACATTTGGTCGTGTCGGCGCCGTCCGGCCGGTTCCCGGTGTGATTCCGGTGCCGTTCGGCGCGCCATGGCGTGGGCTCGATAAATCGGGCCTCGGCTGGGGTCGAATCGGCGCCATCGTCGGCGAAACCAGTTTTCTCTCCCGCGGCCTCACTCCATTGATCTGGCGTTTTCCGGCCGCCTGGCCGCGCGTCGATGCCACCGGTGGGTTCGCCTGAGGTCGGTCGACCTTCGCCGACCCTCGCCTGGGGCCCTTGGCCGCCGGTGGTGGCTCGTCCGGTGGGTTCCTCAGTCGGCCTTCGCGTTTCGCGTTTTTTCCTCTGTTTTTGTTTTTCGCAGATTCGCGTTTTTCGCGAATTCTGTTTTTTTTTTTTTTTTTTTTTTATTTATTATTAACTTTTAATATTATTTTATTCAATAAAATAATATTAAAATGCATAAATATCCTTAAAAAAATTTATATTTTATTCATTTAATCTGTAAATAATTTTCTCAGTCCGATTTTACCTTTCCGGTATATTTTTCGATTATTTTCGGGATTATTTTTCGATGCGAAAATCCCGGTTTATTCCAATAAATTCATATCTTGATCAATTTAACCCGAAATTTAATTATTTCTTCGTTATTGATCAAGATTTCTAAATCTCATATTTTTAATTAAATTTCTTGTCCCGATTAATACCGAATTTTGGTCTTTTGACCATTTTGCCCTTGCACGTATTCGGGAATACCATTTAAGTCCTTTTGCATTTTTAAATGCACTCGAAAATATTGGGTCTTACAATCTCCCCCACTTAAGAAATTTGGTCCTCCAAATTAGAACCAAGTAATATGAGTCCATAATTAACTCCGGGTACATCTATCGTATCATATACTGTCATCCTCAAGTGACCTTCTCCGGAGTGTAATACTACCATCATACTTAACTAGGGAGATCATCTTAACCCTCAACACTTTCTCTTTCCATTTTTAATAACCAACTCGATTTCATACATTACTCTTTCATTGAGCTAAACTGTTGGAGTTCATATCCGATCACATATACTGGATCCGGATATTATTTTCGAAACATCTTAAGATAGGACACATAGTGGATGCATGTTTATTCAAGTGGTAACGCCAACCTACAGGTCTTACCTCCCACTTTGTCCAATATCTCTATCCGAATCTTGTTACTGTCAACATAATGATTCACCCTCGGTGAATTCCAATGATTTCCTGTCTCTTGTCAGCATAGCTTTTTCTATCTGCTCTGAGGTGTTCTTAATCTCTCTCAAATCAACTGAACATACTCAGAGGTTTGTCTTACTAATTCGGGAACAATTTTCTATCTGTCACCCACTTCTCTTATCAAAGTCAGGGAACAACTCCCTACGGCCATACTAAGCCTCATATAATCTCATCCCGATACTCAAGTAACAACTGTCATCACTGGCGAATTTGATTAGTAGCAACTGATCATCCCAGGAGCTCATAAAATCAATGGCACACGCTCTCATCACATCCTCCAGAACCTGTACAGTCCTCTCTGACTGACCATCTGTCTGAGGGTGGAAGCTGTGCTAACACATAATCGGGTTCCCATAACTTCCAAAAACATATTCCCAGAAGTGGAAAGTGAAGCGGGAATCCCTATCTGATACCATGCTCACTGGAACGCTACACAATGTTTCACAATATTCCACACACATAAATCCGCCTATACACTTAGAGTATCTAGGGATTTTCATAACCAGAAGGTAGGTAAACTTAATCAATCTATCAACTATCACCTAGATAGCCTCAAGATTCATTCGGGTCCTCTGTAACCCATCACGAAATTCATGGTAACTTGTTCCCATTTCCGTGTCAATATAGGTAGAGAATGCAATGACTCTGCATCTTCTTTTACTCTACCTTAATCTGCTGACATAGAAGACACTTGTAAACAATCTCTACAATATCACTTTTCATACCTGACCACCAATACCTTTCTCAGAGATTCAAATAAATTTATTATTTCTCGGATACACTGTATATCTCGAAGAGTGAGCTTCTGACAATAACACTATATCATCAACTGTGGTCCTGGGGAGCACTTATACTGTCTCTGAACCTCTGCAAGTTATCATCACTCACTGTGACCTCTGTCACTGTCCCCTTCTGAATCTGACCCATACTATCGACACCAAGCCGATCATCACGCTAAGCCTGGCAAATCCGGTCACACAAATCCGGTTCTAACCTCAGGCTAGCTGTCACAAAATCACCGTCATCATCAGAAGGGATCACATCACTACTGAGGTTCACAACTGCTCTAGCAGCTCACGCTCCCTGACCATCACATGTAATACCATCCCGAGGCTCTTTCTGCTCAAAGCATCAGCCATAATATTAGCCTTTCCTGGGTGGTACAATGTTCACAATCATAATCCTTAGAAGCTCTAACCCTCATGGTTATCTCATTTTCTACTCTTTCTGTGAAAACAGATACTCAGGGCTTTTACGATCAGTGCATACCCGAAATTTCTTACCATATAAGTGGTGGCGCCATACTTCCAGTGTAATCACTATGGCTGCCAACTCTAAATCATGGGTCAGATAGTTTCTCTTATGGTCCTTGAACTATTTGGATCTATAAATGACTATCTTCCCATTTTACATCAATACACAGCCCAATCCTTATTTGGAGGTATCCATACACACTGAAACCTCTTGAGCTGTTGGTTATAGTGAGAATACTTATGGTGGTCAGTTCATTACTCCAATATACCAAAACTCATTGAAGCTATTTTCATACTTATCATACTACTCGTATGAAATCTTTTTCCAAACGAGACATCTCAACTGAGCAGCCCACTTCAAGAAACTCTCAACACCTCGTCTGTAAGACAGTTTCCTGTTGCGACTCATACTCATCCCTGGACTTCGAATACATCATAATATCATCGCTGTAGATGACAACCAATCGGTCCAGGTAAGGTTTAAATACCTTAACGTAGTTGAGTTCCACTCAATATTTCAATTTTCCATATACTTGACCTATGCACGCATAAACGTACAATGTCATTTCGAAATAGCTTTCGTTCAAGATACTAGCTCACGTCATTTCTTTCCTCTTATATTGACGGCTTTTATAAAATTTTAATTTTTAAACTTTCATGATTAATGAATTTCTATATCTCTTTATCGTACCAGCAAAGGTACCCAAATTTTAATGTATATTTTATGACCGTCGAATTCAATCTATAGATTATGCGTGCGCTTCCAGACGCTGTCAAATCTTCAGGCAGGGAAGTATTTTGAAATACCTTTATTAACCCTCAGATTTAACCACATCGACTGGGTGTAGATATATCTACCCCTTATCTTGGTCGCAATCCATATACACTACATATTGCTTAATCCAAATTACTTTGCATATCAATGATATCCTTACCTTGCATATGCCTTTTATTCCAATATATCTCGTATGCAGGATCTATCACATCTCCAATCTTATCTCCTTTCATATATCACTTATGGCAAACTCTTTCCTTACTTGTCAAGTTACAATACACTTTTCAGTGATATTTTCACCCCTATTTTCAACTTACAATCCCTATACCCATATTCAGTTAGTGAAAATCAACTAACTATCATCCTCTTTATGCTTAAAGGTATAGGCTTCACATTTTTCACTAACTTATAAGCAACTGAAGGCGGTATGAATAAATGCGTGGCACCAGGATCAATTAAAATAATTATTTCATTATTCACAACCAGTGTGGTATCTTCCACCACATCCTATGAAACATCAATAGTGTCCTGGTCCAAGGCATACACTCGCCTTCATCCAACATCTGATTTTCGTGATAACTACCACACATCTTACACTGTTCACACTGCTACTCTGTTATACTGTTACGTAGCAGGTCGGGGTCCTCGAATCACAATACCCCTCAATAGTGTTGAAATTAAATACACTGGGGCCTCCAATCATCTTACCCCGTGACTCATCAACTCTCTGCTTTTACCAAACTACCTTTTTCCCGTTCTGACATTCTTGTCATCCTCTATTCTCTTTTTGTCTCAATTTCAGCCTTTACTACCTTTCTCAATCTCAGAGGCGCGCAATTTATAATCTTATTTACACAACTGTAGTCTGCGCACTGCCTCGGCATAGGTAGTGATGTCTAACAGACAAATCGGACTCTAATTGATAATCTGAGTCCTTCTATGAACTTTCAAAAATCTCGACTCTCACTGTTCATCATGTTCGAGTCACATCTGCCCAGGAATATAAACTGAGTATCATACTCGTTAATCAACATGTTCCTCTGGGTCAGAGTAAATAATATCATCTGTAATTTTCCTTTAAAACAATATCCGGGATATTCTGTCACCGGAATACATATAGAATTTTTTTTTTCCATGTCCATTCTGGACGTCTAATTCTTCAAATGGGTCGAGCGAACTTCAATTAATGTTCCGACTTACCCTCAAATCTCATGTATACTCTGAGCAATTAGCTCGCAACATATTCTCCACACTCCGCTCCAACCTCGTGAAGCGTATCTCAATACTGTCTGATCTCTCTGTCAGACTCTATCCGATCTCTCTATCAGACTCTGTGGGGCATGATCAACCAGCCTCCACGTCAATCTCATCTCAAGTCTCATGTGGCGACTCAGTACAACTCATGGGCCTACCTCAACGGCCTTGAGCTCGTGTACTCGCCTCTCAACCATAGCGGCTATCAGTCAATGAGTCTATACTTGCATTTAAAACCAAATTCTTAGCTGCACTTCCATCTCGATATACACAATTGTATCTAAATAATGCACAGTACATGGGGATGTGAACTTCCTTAACCACTAACACCGACTCATATCAGGCCAACTCAGCTCTGATACCAAAACCTGTCACGACCCGAATTACCTAAAAATCAGAGTAAATTTTTCGCTTTCTCATTTATTATTTAATTCTTACTTTTCTCTCGTCGTGACCATCCTACAACACAGTTGGGCTATGATTCGGTGTTAGTCACCTCACACTATTTAACATTTCATTCCCATAATCATATATCAGAGTCTACTATCCTTTTTACTTTAAATAAACACATACCCAATGGTATTTACATGACTCTACATCCCCGACATAATATCCGTTTACAGTACTGTGCATTACATATTTAGATACAAAACCATACAAATGTGTATACCTGTCTCTCGATGGGAAGCAGCAAATATCAACCATGCAAGTCCTCAGCCGCTCAATATCTATTGCAAGTGCTCTGAAAAGATGGAAAAATAAGGGGGGTGAGCAAACCACACGCTCAGTAAGGCAATTATGCAAGTAAGTAGATAGCTCCACTATCTACATGCTCATAATGCCATGCCCTTAAATCCATTTCTTTTCATTTAAAATTTCACGCACAAAGTCATGCATATTCAATGCCATAGTTTATCCAAAACTATTTGTGCATATATAAATCATGTAACTCATGCATTCAAAGCATTTTATGTGACATCATTAAATCATATTAAGCATGAATTTAATCAAGATCATGCAGTCTTTCATGTCATGTAAGACAATTCAAGGTTTTCAAATGAAAGCATGGAAAACACATCATGCCACTGCATTTAAATCAATTCATTGAAAACGCAGTATAAAATAACCCCTCTGGGTCAATCATCTCAAAACTCATAAAACAAATTGTTATATTTCATTATAAAACTTGAGTTATAAAACCACCCTTCTTTCAGGGTCACATATCATAAAATCATCTGAAATCATCAAATCATCAAATCGGGGGCCTGACCCCTCCTTCGGGTCTACCCTGGTCTAACAGACCACAAGTTATATCATGTGAGACAATCAGGTAATTAACAGTAACATCGAGGACTATGGCCATATCCTAGTGATCCCTGGCAACACGGTACCTAGTGTGCGGGGTATCACACCTGAAACGGGAGGTGGGTCGTCCTACCCGCCAGAACAGCATAACACCAGGATTGCGAGGGCAAGGCTTGCTGCCTCGTGGCTAATGCCACTCCACTCCAACAATCCCCACGGTACAGCGTACTCCGCGTGACATACACGGTACAAAGTACTCCGTGAACCCAAGCTCAATCAGGGGTGCCTGTAATAGGTCTTATCCACCCATAACATCTCTGTCTCAGGATGCACGTGTGAGCATATCATCTCACTGTGACACACAGTCTACAGGAGGCTCCAACACGGCTATATGCATGTAATATAAATCCCTGTGCGAGCGAAGCTCAAGCACGGCTCCATGCATATTCATGATATCTGAAAATCTCGTGCGAGGGAAGCTCTAGCACGGTTTCATAAAAATCAGTGAAATCTGCGTACGAGCAGCGCTCCAGTACGACTTAAACTGATTATAATTTCATGTAAATTTCACGTACGAGCAACGCTCTAGTACGGATATGTATATAAATTCAGTGAAAACCTCGTACGAGAAAAACTCCAGTACGGCATTCAAATGAATTATGAAAACCATATAAAACTTTGTGCGAGCAACGCTCCAGCACAAATGAATGCTCAAGTAAATCAAATCTCGTGCGAGTTATACTCCAGCACGGCTTTATGCATAACTAAATCAAATCTCGTGCGAGTTACACTCCAGCACGGCTTTATGCAATATTAAATCAAAACAGGATGCGAGCTAAGCTCCAGCATCTCTCATGCATGTCAAATCATTAAAAGTAGTGCGAGTAATCGCTCTAGCACTATTTTATGCATACCACGTCAAAACAAATCAAAACATGTCAAAACATGTCAAAACAGAGTGCGAGCTAGGCTCCAGCAGCTCTCATTTCACAATATTAAAAATCAGTGCGAGCACCATGCTCTAGCACATTTCATGCATATGATGTCACAAGTCGGTGCGAGCAATTGCTCAAGCACATTTATGCACATTCACAAACGCAGATATAGTGCGAACTACGTGTCGGCACTATCTGTTTCCATATAAACTTGATAGTTGGCCGTTTTCCAAAGAAATTTCCATTTAATTATTAATAACACCTACGTAGTGTTATTTTGTGAAATTAAACAATTTCTGGCCAATCTATCGTTTTGCTTTGATTAAAACCAATAAAATTCCTTAATCATCAAAAATCCTTAAATCATGCATTTCATGCATGTCATGCTTTCACCATCCTTAGGTGAACTTCCCTCAATAGGGGTAAAATAGACATTTCACCTATTTCGATCCTTAAAATCATTCAAACCATTTTTAGGATCATTATACAATATCCATGTATACATACATACTCAGTGTACAGAAAAACTATTAAAATATGCGTAGCTACCTCTAGCTACTCACACAATTCCCTTACCTCATTTTTCTGTACAGTCTGACCTTTACATCGATGTCTCGTCACGCAGTCCGATTTGCTCCAAATCCGAATCAAATCTCCGGAACTGCGGATACACATTCATCAGGTCAAATACAATACAATTAATTGTATCTCATATGTTCTGGGCTTAATTTAAATCATTGGGCCCGTTTACCCATATTGGGCCCGATTGTACCAATGGGTCTTAATCGGCCTTAAGCCCGTTTACCACAATTTATCGAGGCCTATTGGGCTCATTGGACCCATCAATATTTATTTAGCCTCGTTCTAAATTTTCGGATATCTCAATTTAATATTTACGACAATTTATCCAATTTTTCAGAATTTAATTCATTTATGCGGAAATTAAATCCGTAATTTATGCGTTAAATATCAATCACGCATAACGATACAAATTGTCGTAAATTAAGGGTCACTTACCCGTTATTCCATGATCGTACACAAATCGAGGCTATCTCGAGCTCTCGGTTGATGCCAATTGTCGAGCTACACAATTAAATATATTTTTCCGGGTAAATTTCCAGTCGGAATTAATTAAATTAAATATTCAAAAAATTAAATCGGTCAATTTGACCGCTTACCGACTTACCCGAAGCTCGATTGCATCACTGGAATTTTTTCCAATTTTTTCTCTTTTTCTTTTTCCCTTTTTCTTCCTTTTTTCCCTCTCTTTTTGGCTGAACCGGTCCGGTCCGGTTCGGCCGGTCCAGGCAACATTTGGTCGTGTCGGCGCCGTCCGGCCGGTTCCCGGTGTGATTCCGGTGCCGTTCGGCGCGCCATGGCGTGGGCTCGATAAATCGGGCCTCGGCTGGGGTCGAATCGGCGCCATCGTCGGCGAAACCAGTTTTCTCTCCCGCGGCCTCACTCCATTGATCTGGCGTTTTTCGGCCGCCTGGCCGCGCGTCGATGCCACCGGTGGGTTCGCCTGAGGTCGGTCGACCTTCGCCGACCCTCGCCTGGGGCCCTTGGCCGCCGGTGGTGGCTCGTCCGGTGGGTTCCTCAGTCGGCCTTCGCGTTTCGCGTTTTTTCCTCTGTTTTTGTTTTTCGCAGATTCGCGTTTTTCGCGAATTCTGTTTTTTTTTTTTTTTTTTTTTATTTATTTATTATTAACTTTTAATATTATTTTATTCAATAAAATAATATTAAAATGCATAAATATCCTTAAAAAAATTTATATTTTATTCATTTAATCTGTAAATAATTTTCTCAGTCCGATTTTACCTTTCCGGTATATTTTTCGATTATTTTCGGGATTATTTTTCGATGCGAAAATCCCGGTTTATTCCAATAAATTCATATCTTGATCAATTTAACCCGAAATTTAATTATTTCTTCGTTATTGATCAAGATTTCTAAATCTCATATTTTTAATTAAATTTCTTGTCCCGATTAATACCGAATTTTGGTCTTTTGACCATTTTGCCCTTGCACGTATTCGGGAATACCATTTAAGTCCTTTTGCATTTTTAAATGCACTCGAAAATATTGGGTCTTACATGTATTTTGTTTCTTCCCTCCACCGACCAACTAGTCCTATCCTTAGTCATTTAATTTTCAATCTATTCCATATTTACATGCATATATGTATATCCTGGCAACCAATTTCCTACTTTCCCTTATTGGTGTGTTCTACCACTAGAACTTTCAGCCCATGCATATATATATATATATATATATATATATATATATATATATAGTAGATGAAATAATTAACAAAGAAAATGAAATATTAAAACAAGAAATTAAAAGCAAGAAATAAAAACATAAACTAAAAGATAAAAATATAAAACATTAGGCGGCAGAGCCAGCCATTAAAATAAAACATAGGCGGCAAAGCCAGCCATTAGAACAAATAAAGAAAGCATAAAGAAAATAATAAATCTTATTAAAAAAAATACTTACATAGGTTTTGGATATGAATCCAGAGAGAAAGGGAGAAGAGGATTGAAAGAGAGGAGAGAGAGAGAGAATGAGTTCTCTGAGAGAAACTTACAAAGAGAAAACTGAAAAATATGATGTCCCTTTGGAAGAGGGGTCACATCTATTTATAACCAAATTTTGGTACTGTAGGTGAACAGTGCCTTGTCGGATTACTGTTTTGTCACGTGAACACTGTAGATAAATAGTTTTTTGTCTGCAGGCAGGGCACTGTGCATGAATAGTATCTTACCGACAGTCAACTATTTTTGTTTTATTGGGGGTAGTATCCCAAAATAGTCGTCTTCATTATCATCTGCCAAGTTAATGGAGGCCATGGAGGAAGCGTCTGAAGCTATGGAGTCTGTCGGGGATTCTGAGGCGTCATTTGAAAGAAGTTCCTTTATTATAGCGAAGTATTCTTTTTTTTGTTTTTGCCGCTGCTAGGAGGGCGCTGGTTTTTGACTTCTGGGCCAGGAACTGGTTGTGCTCTGGTCTTGGGTGCAATAGACCCTGGTTTTTGAGCCATTTTTGGACTCCTTCTTTGGATAATGTATCAGGAATTTTGAAAAAGGTCTACTATTTGGTTTTGAATCTCCTTCTGATAATAGTAATATTATTTTCAACATTGTAGTGTACGTTCCAGGCTGAAATCCAAGGAACAAAGAATTTTACCGAGAGGTGACAGATTGGGGGAAATCTTTTCTCAAGGTCTGTGGGTTTTAGATGGGTTTTGAACAGGTTGTAGCTTTCCTGTAATTCTGGGGGAAGAATCTCGGGGATAGCTCCATAGAGGTTCCACCAATGGACGAACCATGAAGGAAGGATAGAGATGTTGATTTTATTGTTCATGTAGAACAACCAGGTGTGGGTAAATTTGAGGTTTTGGATTAAAGGCATATTATATCAAGCTTGCTGATAATCCCAGTAGTTAAAGGTTTTGCAGAATTTTTGGGATAGATTCAGGGGAAGGGTTTTTGATTGGGAAAGGTCTTGGTTCCAATCGGAGGGATTAAGAACCCTAAGGATTTTACAGGTGGAATAAGAAGGGGTTTTAGATTCAGTATAAGCAAAATGCTTGAAGGTGGCTGAACCTGTGGCTTCTAGAATGAATTGGTAATATTCCTGGGTTTTTGATAATTCCCATGGTTTAAAAAACCAATTTTTCCCGAAAATTTTTTGGATGGTGATAATGGGGTTTGGATCAAAAAATCCTTGTTCTATCGAGATAATATTTTGAAAAACTGATTTTTCAATAAATGTTGATTTCTTCGGTAGTTTTTGTTGAGATACAACAATTTGGGAGGGGCTTGAAGATTGCTCCAGGGAATTTTGTAAAACAGTTTTGGAAAGGGTTTTTAAGGAAGAAGATTCTCCTTTCCTTGTTTCTGAAATTAGTTTAGGTGTTTTACCTGTTTGGACAGTTATAGCGGTTTCGCCTCGTCCTCGGCTAGTTTAAAGATTTCCTTCTTGATTTGGGGGGCTCAATCTATTTTGGAAATTTCTGAGGTTGGAATTTCCAGTGAGCTTTTAAGTGTTCGAACCAACTCTGGATGTTTGGCTATTGATTGGAGCCATTCAGTGACTTGGTCAGTTTTGTCTTCTGGAGATAAGGATTTTTGTGCAGCTTGTGCTGCTTCATCTTCTTCCACGATCTGTGACCATGGAACTACTGTTTTGCTTAGGGAAGCTTTTTGTTTTCCTTTGTCTTTTCTGGGTGGCATTTAGGTAGTCTGTTTTGGAGAAATTCTCTGGTTAGAAAATCAGGTAAAGAATTGGATTCTCCCGCTATATATTCAATATTAAAATCAAATATACTAAGAATAGCCTGCCATCTGGTAAAAATTTGTTTTGAAGCAATATTTTGAACATCTTTTTGCAAAATTTCTTTTGCTGATTTACAATCAATTCTTAATAAAAATTTTTGATTTAACAAATCACTTTGAAATTTTGTAATGCATAAAACAATGGACAAAAATTTCTTTTTTGATAGTAGAATAAGATTTTTGACATTCATTCCAATGTCCTGAGGTGAATTGTACAACTACTTCTCTATGGTCTTGGACCTGTTTAAGAATACCGCTATAGCCTATATCACTGGCATTAGTTTCCACAATTTTAGGAAGATTGGGATTTGCTCAATGAAGACAGAGTATTCTAGTAATTTGGGCTTTAATTTTTTGGACAAGATTGGTATGTTCTTCTGTCCAAGGTAAAGGGTGTTTTTTCAATCTATTATGAAGGGGTTTTGCCATTCGATTAATGTTTGGGCAAAAATCTAGGACATAGTTAAGACTTCCTAGAAAACGTTGTAACTGGGTTTTATCAAGAATTTTATCTGAAAATTTTGAAGCAAACTCTAGGCTTCTTTCTATAGGGGTGATGGTTCCCTGATGAATATAATGTCCAAGAAATCGGACTTTTGTTTGGAACAGAGAAATTTTTTTGGCTGAGACAAGTAAGCCATTTTGTCTGATAACGTAGAAGAAAGTTTTTAGATGTTTTAGATGCTGTTCAATAGAATTAGAGAAAACTAAAACATCATCAATATAAACAATACAGAATTCAGAATAAGGATTAAAAATATCATTCATAATTCTTTGAAATTCTGAAGGGGCATTTTTTAAACAAAAGGGCATAACATTCCATTCGTATTGGCCGAACGGGACAGTAAAGGCAATTTTATACCTACGGCTTGGATCAATTTGGATTTGCCAAAAACCTGATTTCATATCGAATTTTGAGAATACAAATGAGGAATGAGGTTTTTAGAGCAAATTTTATTTGTTTGGAATAGGATATCTAATCCATTTTAAGGCTTGGTTAAGAGGTTTATAATTGATTACTAACTTAGGAGTACCTCGTTCTATCTCAGCAAGTTTGTTGACATAGAAAGCTGCGCAACTCCAAGGGGATCGAGATTTGAAAATTAATCCTTTAGAAAGAAGATCCTGTATTTCTATCCTACAAAATTGCTCTAGTTCTCCGTTCATTTGGATTTGCCTAGCTTTAGTAGGAATATTCTTTTCATTGAGATTTAGCTCACAAGAAAGGTCAACGACATGTTGTTTCCTATTCCAGAAAGCATTTGACAAATCTGAGCAAATTTCCTTTTCAAATTGGGTTTTGATTTTAGAAATCTGTTTTTGAAAAGATTCTGTTTTGAGTTGGCGCTCAATTTTTTGTAATTGAAGATTTTGTTTTAAAAACAAAATATCATTTTGCTTCCCTTTTATAAGTAAAGCTATTTCATTATTATAAATAGAATTGGCTTTTATGATATTAAGATTGTCACGACCCAATTCCATTGTCTTTAACCGAAAATCACTGAAAATTTTTCGCGTTTTACTGTTACCTTACCCTGTCGTGAACTAAACTCACCACACACTGTTGGGCTGTGAGCCAATAATAAACACCACGTCTCATTCATTCTCAATAAATTAAAACGATGTCATACATGTGCATTTAATCGTGTACTTATACGAATACATGTTTTACTGACATCTACATCCCCCATAAGTACAACTCAAAAGAATACTGTGCTTTTACATTGTTTAGATACAAAAAGAATCACTGTGTATATACCTCTTAGTGATGGAGATGCAGCGGAGTCCAAAATAATCAGTCCTCACTGGGCTACTATGCACGCTCTGTAGGGGGAAAATAGAGTGGGATGAGCAACCACACGCTCAGTAAGGCAATAATGCAAGCATGGTAGATAACTACTCTATCTACATGCTGATAGTGTTATGCCTAAATCATTTATAGTAGGAGCATGAGGAATAAAACTATGCCATATGAGTATACATATATATCATGTATCAAAGTCATGTAAAATTGGCATATAAAACATGGTAAAACATCATGTATAAATCATCTCATGCTCGATCTCTTTTAAATTCATAAAAAGGGCAATTCATTAAGAAACCTCCTTTTTAAACCCACGTCATAAATCTCTTTCTCATCACATACAATCACATCACATCAATTCACAATCACAACCACGTTTTCATTTCACAATTTAAATCCACGAGGCTCGACCCCTCCTTCGGGTCTACCTTAAACAATCACAATCACACTTAGAGATTAAAATCATGTGGTAGTAAGTAATTCAAGCAAGGAGACAGGTTACTATATCTCAAGTGACTACATTGGCCAATCGTCACATATCATCCCAGACCACACGGATTTCGGTGTGCGGGGTATCATGCTGGCACGAAGGTGGGTTAGTTCTCCGCCAGACTTTCTCAATCAAGTAACCACCACGCGGTACATCGTACTCCATGTGATATACACGGTACATCGTACTCCGCGGACCCATAACATGGTTAGGGGGTGCCTGCCATAGGTCTTATCTACCCCATATCGAGTGTAACCTTTATAGTCTCAAGAGCGCGTGGGAGTAACCGCAATACCAGGTCCTAGCCCCTCATGGCCTTGCTCGCCCCTGTTGGGTTCCCTGATCCAGGTCCTAGCCCCTCACCCTCACCTCACCTAAGAGGTCTGTTAGGCCTGTTGGGTTCCCTGGATGGATTATGTCAGGTCCTAGCCCCTCACCCTCACCCCACCTAAGAGGTCTGTCAGGCCTGTTGGGTTCCCTGAGCTAATCCTTATCTCTCACCACGGCCTCATACATACCACAGTGTGAAAACCAGCGCGAGCTACGCTCTAGCGCGAGCTACGCTCTAGCGCGAATTCATGCATCAAAACCAATCACTTCGTACGAGCAACGCTCTGGTACGGCATTTATGCATAAAATATGAAGAAAACATGTACGAGCATAGCTCCAGTACAGTTATATGCATAAGAAAAATCACTCAAATCCACGTACGAGCATAAGCTCCAGTACGGTTTATAAACATCATCATAATTCAATTTCAAAGTGTGAGCTAAGCTCAAGCACGTTTCACACAAGTGAAAACATAGAAATCTCGCGCGAGCGAGGCTCTAACGCGAATTATATCTCGTACACGTGATAGGCAGCTTACATGCATTCAAGACATCTCATAATATGCTTAGTGCCTCATATGGGCTATTTCACAACAGCATTCAAGTACTAGCCAGCCTATCCTTTTATTTGCTCAAATCAAAGAATTGTGTTTTGTAAAAGCATTCAAAACACATGATTTATGCAATTATTAGCCTTACTATCCCTTTTTCAATAACCATCTCAAACCACCAAATCTCATACAAATACTCATACACCATCAAAACACATTTCTATAAGTCCATGCATATTTCCAAAGCCCTATAAATACCCACGAGTTCAAAATACGAGCAGCTACCCCTATATACTTACAAAATTCCCTTACTTGGAATTGCGATGCGTGATTCCACTTCCTTAAGCTGCTTACTCGTACGATTCGGTTCGCCTTCAACGAACTCTTCGGGACTGCACAAAATCGTATCCCGCATTATATTCGATCCATACAATGCAACCCTTGCGCTTGCTATAGTCAATTTAACCTATAGCCTCTATTAACGCTTATACGGCCTCGTTTCATTACTTTACCCATAACTCGAGTCTATGGATCTTTTGAGGCCTATTAACTTATTCAAAATCGATGTTAAATCGACATTAAGCTCATAGTGTTCATATTCCATGAATTCCCTCACTATGGCATTTATTCATCACATACATATCCATTTCCACATTTCTTCCAACCCACTATGTAATTCCATCTAACCATTAAAATCATAACATTATCCCAATGACAACTTTAGCATGCCATAAACCATAAGTTCATTCAATCCCACATATCCTCACATTATACCCATTTTAGATTTCTAGGTCACACCACTTCCACTACATTCCTAGGTAGTTTATCCATCAATACTCATACCAATTAACTCCAAAATCAATTAAATAGCTAATGCATTTGGATTGGAGTGTTAGAATCTTACCAATATGATTTCTCTTCTTGCTCCAATTGGTAATGCCCTCAACTCCTTCAATTCCAAAAATGGGAAAATGCCCTCTCACTATGTTGTTTTCCTCTTTGATAGGAACAACTTTGCCTCTAATGATCTCTCTTCAAATCTCACTGAAAATGGTTGATTTTAGAGAGAGAAAGTTAGGTTTTTTGGGGTTGAAATTGTAAGGTTAAGTGTTTTCTGAGATTTCCAGATTTTTCAGCTCTCCTTATATAGAAATGACTTGAGGAGATCGATCTGGTCCAAGAGGAGATCGATCTGGTCCCTTAAAATCCCTCTTTTTCACGGCATTTTTAAGCCTGAGATCGATCTGTCGAAGCAATGAGATCGATCTGTTGAGGCATGAGATCGATCTATCGAAGCATGAGATCGATCTGGTCCCAACCAGAGAGCTAAGGAGATCGATCTGGCTGCTTGAGGATCGATCTTTTCACTTACAGAATGCTTGGCAGATCGATCTGACTCCATTGGAGATCGATCTGCTCTATTCGTTCACCCAAATAAGAGCATTCTGGCTCTTCCAGATCGATCTCTCATCCTAGGAGATCGATCTGGACCTCATGTTTTCCAGATTTCCTGCAGTTTCATTGCTGCAACTCATACCAACACACCCACAATCTATTGCCATGGCCATTTCCTCATCCATCCACCTCTATAACTTGAAAATGGCATCCATTCATACCTTATGGACATTGAAACTTGTGTGCATTCATTGTATATTCAAAGGTATGCAACATAAAACCAAATGGAAGCATAACTTCATTCCATTTTACCACACTACTCATCTTGAGTCTCAATTACATCCATCTCTTGCCATAACTCATTCCTTCGTATTCATACTCAATGAAACTTGTATGTACGTTACAATTCATATTACACATACATACATTAAATCCATGGACTTACATCAATAATAATTTACATTACAAGTCCATTCATATTATTTGATCCAATTACACATATTACCCTTTTACATATACGGGGTCTTACAAAGATTTCGTGTTTTTGACTTTTCCATAAAATCAAAATTTAATTTGACATTTTTTGTTTTGAAAGATATTCCGTCATAAGTGACTTTATAGGGAGTAATCAAATTGATAAAAGGTGTCCCTAATATGAGAGAATGATGAATATCATTAACTAAAACAAAAAAAAAAGGTTTTGATATGAAGTCCATTATTTAAAATACTTGCTTCTGTTTTTCCCATAAGATCCATTTTGGAGTTATTAGCAGAAGTAAGTTTTTCAGAGGTTGTTTGGTGAAAACGTTTTGGTACTAAACCGGTTTTGATGCAATTTAGATCTGCTCCTGTATCAAACAAAGCAATAGTATCTAATTTAAAATTATTTGAGAAAATTAATGAGATTTTGATAATATATTTCCTAGAAGTTATTTCTTTTAATTCAAAGAGAAAATCTTCTGGGACAATTTCAAGATTTTCTAATTTATCTGTTCTAGAATCCTGATCACTAGTTTCACTATCGTTGGATTTTAGGTTTGTTTTAGCAAGGAGAGACTGAATGATTTCGGAGCCATGCTGTTGTTTTTCTTTGAGTTATTTTACTTCGGATTTGAGGATTTTGATATCCTTGTAGATATCGTTGATGGAAATGGAGGATGATTTTGAAGGTTTCTTCTTTTCAATGATGGTTTTGAGATCATAGAGCTTTGTCGAGGGACTTGGAAGGGTAGTTTTATTCTCTGGAATGGTTTCAAGAGATTTTTTGAGCTGGTCAAGATATTTCTTCTGGATTTCTAGGTCATTTATATGCTGGACCATATCAAGAAGAAGGCTTTGCTCTTTTGTAAGCATATTGAGTGTTTTTGATTCGATATAAGAATCAGAGTGGGAGGCTATTTCATCTATTTGAAGATCAGAAGTTTCGTTTGAGCTAGTTTCTGATTCAGAGGATTCTTAGATGAAAAGAACCTGGATTTTTTCGAGGGTATCTTGATCGATTTGAAGCTGTTGGACTTTTTTGGATAGACGACAATATTTAGAGATATGGCCTTTTTTGCCACACTTGAAACATTTGACATCATTGTTTTTAGGATTGGGCCAAAAAGAAGGTCTTGGGCTTTTCCTAGGTTTGTAAACAGGTTTTTCTTCGGGTGCTTGTTTCCAAAAAGGTTTTTTGTAACTTTGTCTAAAAGAATTTTTGGGCTTTGTGAATTTGGGTTTTTCTGGTTTTTTGCTACATTGGCCATGACAGGGTTTTTCGTGGTCAAAGTAATCAAACTGTTTGCAGAAAGATCCTAATTCTTTTTTGGATTGCTTAAGCTCCTTTTTCAGGCGTTTTCTGAGTTTGAGGTATTGGCAAATCAATTGGCCTTGGTTTTGGGTAAAACTGATTAGTTCACCATAGGTAAGTTGATCATATGAGATTGTATGGGTTCCCATAGTTTCTCTAATTTTGGTTCTAACCTTTTCTCCTAAGAGAGTTGGAAGACCTACAAGAAATTTTTCTTTCCAAAAAGGTTGGTTTGAGTCATCTCGAACATAACCCTAGTGAGGAAGGTAGACTTGTACCACTGGAATTCACTAAGCTTTCTGTATTTAAGATTTGATAATAAGTCGGCATTTTTATCCTTAAGATGTGATGGATCTCCTATAAAATGCTTGATAACCGCGAATATAAGAGTTGACACTGCATCTTGGATAGGATTTCGTAGGTGATCTAAGATTGGTTCATCTTCATCACCGGTTTGAATAGCATTTAAGATTTCTAGTTGATCAGAAGGTTGTAGATGGTAGTCCCACCATCCTTTGAGCCGTCCTGAAAATTCTGCTATAAGAAGTTCAGCAACAGTTTTATCTGTCGTATTTTGTTGGGTTTTATATGCATTTGACGCCATTGTCATCTGCTATAAGAGATTGAGGATTTGGTATTCGGACATTCCATCTATATTCCATTCGTAAATAGAAGATGCATTATACCTTGGTTGGACTATCGTACTTGGTTGGTTTCCTAGTTCAATTTTTGGGTACCTAGGCTGTATAGCAAGAGGTTTTAGATTGTACCAATGAACTTTATCAATTTTTGGAGATGAGGATTGTTCATCTTCAGAAGAACTTTGGCCAGATTTTTGGCTAGGTTTCTGTAGAACAGAGACACTTTGTTGGGTTTCTTCAGTTTGTTTTGATCTTTGGCTGGAAGAAGGGATAATCAAAGAATCTAATTTTTGTTGGATAGCTTGAAGGAATTCAAGTCTGTTTGAAGAAACTTCAGGTTTTGCAGAATTTGAAAGGTGATAGGGTTTGAACACATGGTTAACCTTTTGGTGTTCTATGGTTGGTTTTGAAATAGTGGTTTTGCTAGTCGTCGTGACTGAAGGTGTTGGCTGCTCGAGACGAGAAAGCTATTTGCTACTGGTTTTAAGGGAAACATTAGTAAAGTTATTTTGTAAAATAATATTTTTAATATTGATGGAATCAGAATCCTGGGGGGTTTTGACCGGACAAGCGTCGACTTTTTGTTCTGCATGCGAGAAAGAGACATTCCTGAATGGGGGATGGTCTGATTCAACAGTTCCGAAGGCAGTTTCCCAGATAGGAGCTTGTTTTTTTCTAAACGTGATTGGATTGAGAGTTTTGAAAGGATAAGAAATACTATGTTTTTCAGCATATATTTCGAATCAATCGAAGAATAAGATGTGAACTTTGTTTTGTAAAACGAAATCATAAAATTGACTTTGGATTTCTTTTCTTGAAGAAAGGAAGTTTTTGAAAAACCATATTCTTTTTTCAGTATTTTTTGCAGAGTAAAAATCATGATGCAGATAAGTTTTGTCAAGAACAAATTCTTTTTCAAGCACATTTAGCTCATTTGCCATGTTTTCAGTTATAACTGAGGCTGAAGGAGATTCTGGAGGGGATTGGTTTTGTGTTTGTTGATACACAGGTCGAGGAATAGTTTTAGAAAAATCAATATTTTCTAAAGTTGTAGATGGTAAATTAGAAGTAGAATACCTGGGTTTAAAAGGGAGATTAATTACTCGAGGAAGGTTTGACTGAAAATAGGCGAAATCTGTAACCTGTTCAGTAAAAGGAAGATTTATGACAGATGAGATATTTTGGTTTCTTGCTAAATCTATGGACTCAGAAGAAGAGATATCAGAAAGTCTAGAACTTGAAGCTCTATTGAAACTGATTTTAACTTTACCATCACGGAATTGGGTGATGTTTTTGATGAGAATGTTTGGTTCTGGAGAGGGAATGGGTTCTTCTTCTGGCTGAACCGCTCCATCAAGGATCCAATCGTCTGGAAGTTAGATATCTTTCCATTGGATAGGTTTTAGGATAACCACATGGGATTTGGACAGATCTGTTTGTAAAAGGAGTGTTTGACCCTTTTTACTTTGGAATTTATGTTTTGTGTTGAAGGATGTCATCATGGCTTTGTAATGGACTCGAAAAATCAAAGCTACTGGGATTGATCCTTCTAACATATGATAATTATGGGTTTTAATCTAGAGGATTAAGGATTTTAAAATATTTTTGTCTTTTAAAGAGACTGTAAAATTTGGATAACAATCAAAAGAGACTGGTCCTTTACATAGACTTGACTCAACGGTTCCTAAAAGGGAGTCTTAGAAATTTTTGAATCTTGCATCTCCAAGGGCTGCTAAGATTGAAGTGTTTAGTCCTTCTTTGGTTAAAGGTTTGAGACCTATTTGGACAAGTCCTATATGGATATATCTATACCCTTTTTTGGAATGCTTTTCTAAGGATTCCTGAGAAAGTAGGGGAATGGTTTCAAAAGGTTTTGAGAGTTGGATATCTTTGTCATGGGTTCTGATTGCATAATCGGAGAAGAGATTTAACCTATTGGTCTTATAAATTTGGTCTCTATGGACTTTTAGAATTTCTCAATCATCAATTTTTGAAGAGATGTTTTCAAAATTAATTGTCTCATCACTATTCACTAGATCGGACTGGGTTTTGCTTGTAGCAGATGAAGAAGAAGAAGTATTTCTTCTGAGCAAAGACTCTATTTTGAAAAAAATAAATTTTTTCTTTCCGATGATATCAAACAAACTCACCAGCTAAACCAACAGCCTCACTGCCTCTCCGGGTCTTACTGCCGGGACCACTAGTGGAACGACGGAACGATATCACAAGAAATATAAATTTAAGTTTTGAAAATGAAATTTTCAATCAGAAACAATACAACCTCCCTTGGCTTTGATACCAACTACTCACCAGGATCGATAGAGAGGTTAGTAGATGAAATAATTAACAAAGAAAACGAAATATTAAAACAAGAAATTAAAAACAAGAAATAAAAACATAAACTAAAAGATAAAAATATAAAACATTAGGCGGTAAAGCCAGCCATATATATATATGGGTATATATATGTTTATGTGTTTAACTATATATTGTACATATATATATATATATATATGTACAAATATATATATGTACCTATATGTATGTATGCCTATTCCCATATGTATAATTTAAAGGAATTATTACACACACATATAAAAATGCATATGTATATATATATATATGTTGTGTGTGTGTGTGTGTGTGTGTGTGTATGTATGCCTATTCCCATATGTATAATTTAAAGGAATTATTACACACACATATAAAAATGCATATGTATATATATATATATATATATATGTGTGTGTGTGTGTGTGTGTGTGTGTGTGTGTGTGTGTGCGCCTATTCCCATATGTATAATTTAAAGGAATTATTACACACACATAAAAAATGCATATGTATATATATATATATATATGTATATATATATATATATATATATGTATGTGTGTGTGTGTGTGTGTGTGTCCTTGTACTTGATAAATTCAAATTAAATAAATTTATTATCCAGGGTTAAAATCAGGTAAAGGGAAATTCACGGAGTTTATAATTTAACAAGCGAATTCACTGTTTTGATCCATTATCGGTTCGTAACCAAACCATATTATACCGTAAAAGGGTCGTTACAGGTCGGCCTCAAAGAAGCAAGTGCATAGCTCCCAGAGATGAGAAAGGTAATTAGAGAAATGTTTTTTTGTCTAGTTGTTAAGTGTTATTTGCTACTAACTGTTTTGAAATAAAATATTTTTAAAGCAATGGTAGAGGAACCCACATTTCAAAATATGGAAAAGCCAAGAATAGATGGTTCTCCACAATGAGTTGAACCAGCTCAAGTTGACGATGATGTTGCTGTTGGCAGTGCTACTGCTACTAGGAATGTAGAGCTCTGCATTGCAGACCGACCTCGAAGAAGCAAGAGCATAACCCCCAAGAGAGTAAAGATAAATTTTGAATTAGGGACATAGGTCCTACTTATGAGACAAGTATAACCGTGACTGCCCTAAATTTTGGCTTTTGGTAATAAAGTTTATATGTTTATATTTTTACCTTTGGTGATAAATATTTTTCCAATAATTTCATTCTAATAATTAGCACTAAATTTTTCTATAGGGAGAGATGACTCGTATGAGAAGAAGAGGCTCATCTTCAAGCAGAGGATCAGAAAGTACCACAATCATAACTACCCTAAAATTTCTCTTTCTTTTATTTATAGTATTAATAGCTTTGATTTTATCTTACTAAATCATACTAAAAAAAAAAAAGACTTAGCCTAAGCTTTTTAGCATAATGGAATTTTCATATCATAGCTAACATATTTGAAATAAAAATATTTTTACAGCAACACTAGGGGAACCCAGCTCTCAAAATGTGGAAGAGCCAAGAAGGGATGGTTCTCCACAGGGAGGTGAATTAAATCAAATTGATGAAGGTGCTACTGATGCCGAGAATGTAGAGCCCCCTATTGAAAACTGGCCTCGAAGAAACAAGTGCATAACCCCTAAGAGATTTAAGATTGTAAGACCCGAAATTCGATGTCATTTCTTAAGAAGTTGTCATTATAAATATGGATTCATGTAATCTTGATCAATAAAGAAGAAATAATTAAATTTCAAGTCCAATTGATCAAGCTATCAATTTATCGCGATAGACCCGAAAATTTTTCACCTCAGGAATTATTTCAAGAATATGAAAAGAATATTTCTGAGAAAATAAAAATAAATGATAATGTCTATATATACATATAAAGTATATATAGAAAAATGGGTGTTTAAGAATATATGGGTTTGTGCGAATATCAATGTATATAATTGTAACACCCCACTTCCGAGTGTCTTTTATCCAAACTTACTCAACTACGGTTGGGCTGTGAGGCGATGCGATTACTAAAGTTCCTTGAATTTATAGTGAAAATATTTAAAAATTTAATTCACACTCCCAGGTGTGTGTAAATATACAAAATTAATTGTATAATAATATCTTTACATATCATCCCCATAAAACTGTTACATTTCTTAGGTATAACTGTGCGATACATTAAGATAGATACAAAATACATGTGTGTATACAATTCTTATACCTTTACAACTGGCGAGAGCTGTCCAACTCAAAAAGAAATCTAGAGACCACCTCTCTCCTACTTCTCAGTACCTAGAGGGGAAAATAGTGGGATGAGCAAACCACAACTCAGTAAGGAAATGAATGCTAGTAGGTAGATATCGTACTACCTACATAGCCCATGCATGTATAAACCAAAACCATGTTTTCATTATAAATGGAAATATCATCGGAAAATACAGTAAACATATATTTTTCATTTGGCATCTTCATGAATACAAATATTTAACATTTCCACTTGAAACATGTTTCATAAAACAGTGCCCTCACGACACAAGTATTTAAATAAGAGATTTATCAAAACACCAAAATCTCTTTCTTGTCTCAATCATTTCTTTTTCCTCAAATCTCTTTCTTTTTTGAGATTGTCTCTGTTTCTCGAATCTCTGAGACAGGCATGAAATTTTCGACAATCAAATATCCACGACATATGGCCATAGTCAGTGATCCCAGGCCTCACTGATCAGGTGTGCAAAGGGCATCACTTCGCCTGAAGGGGGATGGGTCAGTGCTACCTTTCCGGCTCATCTCAATCAACCTCATCTCCTCTTATACTCATGGTATAAGGTACGCCATGTGTCATCTACGCGATACTCGTACTCACGTGCACCCAGCACGGTACATAGTATACCAACGGACAACTACACAGTACTACGTACTACCGTGGACCCAAGTCCATACTCCAACTCCGATGGACTTTTCATCTTGAACCATGTCTCATACACTAGGCGAGCAAGCAGCGTGACAGTCATCGTAAGGCTCCAGCGCGGTACGAGGTATTGTTAAGGCCCAGTCCGTTCAAAAGCCATCGGCTGGCATCCCCTTGGGTCCCAAACCCCCAGGTTTACCTCAACTCATAAAAAAATAGGTGCAAGCAATGCTCTAGCACTTTTCTCAAAACCATCGTGCGAGTTAAACTCCAGCACGACACATCAAAAGCATAGAAACATGTGCGAGCTAACACCCCAGCACATAGTCAAGTCATTGAAACGGGTGTGAGCTAGACCTCCAACACCAATCTCATCTCAAACCCGATAGGTGGCTATTTTCTCTTTTAAACTCAAAACATGTTTATTTATGCGACATGTCTTTCCATGCTAAAACATGTAAAACTAGCCAACCTATCATTATCATTTCTCAATCACCACATCAATACAAAATTGAGAAAATATTGAAATCATGCATATCATGCTATTTCCTTACCCCATCCCATTTCTCAATACATATATATTATAGTATGTTTCATGCTTCCATATCATTTCATAGAACTGTAATGTCGTACTAATTCTAGCGATATATCTACGAAATTACTGTAAAATACGTACGAATATCTCTATAGCTAACACATAGTCCCTTATCTCGAATCGCGCTCGTATCCCCTCTGTCACGTTTGCTCCGTTCATGATCCGGGTTTGTTGCGTCTCACGTAATCCAAACTACACGTATAAATCATCAAGTTATTTTTTGTTTTCATCTAGTAAACATACACATTGTCTTCAATTTATTTATTCATACTCCTCAAATCCTTCAAATCACATTTCACCTTTCCACTAACATCATTTTATCATCTATAAAGCTTTCCATCATTTTTCCTTTATAAATCTTTATTAATACTACTCACCTATCACTACATTCATCTTTCATATCAACATTTCACATCTCATTCAACCCATACAATGTCTAGAATCCATATTTAGAGCTTGAAGGTTGAAAAGCTTACCTTTTTACTTAGCCAAACTTGTGGTAGCCACAACTCCTTCTCTTGATCACACCAATGTGAGGTTTTTGAGTATGTTGTTCTCCTTGCTTCAAGGAACAACTTTCCCTTCTTGAGCTCCTTCAGATTCTGACTGCAAGGTAGTGATTTTTAGAGTGAGAAAGCTTGGGTCTTGAAAGAAAATGGCAGGTGAGGTTTGGTGGGAGAAGAGTTCTGAGTTTTCATCTCAATCCCATGCTCTTTTTATAGATGCAGAGACATGAGATCGATCTGGCTCTTGTGGAGATCGATCTCTGTAAGGTTTGGTAGTCCTTTTTACCAACCACAACCACTACAAGATCGATCTTCTTCCATGATGAGATCGATTTGTCGAAGGCAATTTTCCTCTTGGAGATCGATCTGCCCCTTGTAGGAGATCGATCTGCTCTTTACAGAACCCTTAAGGAGATCGATCTGTCTAGCTTTGAGATCGATCTGTTCTCAAATAGAGAGTTAAGGAAATCGATCTTCTTGCCTTAAAATCGATCTTCTCATTATAGAATGTCTAGCAGATCGATCTGGCTCCATTGGAGATCGATCTGTCTCGCCCCATAGCTCAAAATAAGGTCATTTTGGCTCTTCCAGATCGATCTCTCAGCCCATCTGTCATTCATATTTCCAAATTTTACTGTAGTTTTCTACAGCAACTTCATTCAAAACCTCCTTAATTTGCTGCCATAGTCATTTCCTCATTCATCCCTCCTTGAGACTTGAAAATGGCATCCAATCACACTTAGTACATATTACAACTTGTGGAAAATCTTTGTATAACCAAATATATACAATATATAACTAAATGGAAGTGCATAACTTATGCAATTTCATTCCATTTTACTCCAATACTCATATTCCATTCCACTCGCATTTATTATATATCAAAGTCCATTTCTTCATCTTCATATTTAATGAAACTTGTACGTACATCACAACTCTTATTACAAGTGTGTACATTAATCTTATGGACTTTATATCACATATGCTTCACATTACTATTACATCATCATACTTATGAATTCATTTACATATGTTCAAGGTTAAACCTATACGGGGTCTCACAATAATAATATTATAAGTCTAAGATATTTTGTATATATTATATTATATTAAAAATATAATATAATATAATATATATTAAATAAAAAAAGGAAATTGAAAAAAAAGGAATTAGTTTCTGTTGTGCGATCCCAAAGCAACGACAATTGGGAAAACCCGATTCCCTCAGCCTTTTCCTCTGATGAACGAAGGGGGCTGCCAGAGAGAGAGAGGACCTAGGTGAGAGGCTGATGAGGGAGCTCGAGACCACTACTGGCACCGATAGAGGGAGAAATGGTGACCGGTGACCGGCGATTGAGAGAAAAGAGAGGAGGAAATTGAGAGGAAAAGAGAGAAAATAAGGGAAAGAGATACGAATGGAAACCAGAGGAAGGGAGAGGACGTCGACACCAGCTAGAGGAAGGGCTGAATTGCCACCGTCGACGACGTTGAGGCGCCGAACGACGAAGGAGAAAATCGACAGCAAAGTCGACGAGAGAAAGGGACAGACCGGCCACTTTTCGACCAGTTGAGGCTTGGCCACCACCAAATCCATGCACCGCGAGTCCCCGCGGATCTGCTGGAAGTGGAAGTCGATGAAGAACCGACAGGCAGAGCTCCGAATGGAGAGGAGGGGGACTAAACCGATTCAAACCGGTTTAGCTAAGGAAAAGAAAAAGAAAATAAGAAAATAGGAAAAAAAGGGAGAAAAATTCGATGATCCATCGGGCTAAGGCATCAAGCCAAGGATAAGCCAGTAAGTGGTCAAAATTGATCGATTTAATTTTTAAAAAATTTGTTTGAAATTATATTTGATTGAAATTGACTGGTTTAAATATATAAATGTACAGCGCGATAATAAGTGACGAATGTGAGTTTGATTGAGCCTCGAATTATGTGCCATCACAGAATCTCGGGTAAGTGAATCTCACTTGCTATAACTTGTATAGTTATACTAGTTAGGAATTAATCACATAAGTTGCAGATTAATTTTGTATAAATTGCTTTATGTTTGGAATTAAAAATTGACTATCGAAAATGGTGCAATGGGCATCGGACCAAGCCCAATAAGAGTTTGTGGGCCCCACAAGCCCAATAGGCCTAGATGAAATGAATAGTAAAGTGAAATTGCCTTAAGACAGTGTTAGGCCCAATAAGAGTAAATGAGCCCATTAAGTGAAATATACTGTATTAAACGTGGAATACAGTTAAAAAAGTGTAATTAACCTAATAAATGGTTATATACAGCTCTAGAGTTTATATTGGGAGCTAATCAGACTGTGCGATAGAGTAGCATCAGGAAAGTGGAATTGCTCGACATGATTTCAGGTAAGGGAGTTTTGCGAGTAGTTAGAGATATTTGCGCGTATTTTCATTTGCTTTTACATTCATTTAAAAAGTCTGAGGGTCAGAGAAAGTGAATAAAATTTATAGACTCGGATGGGTAAATTACGATTTTACCCTATTAAGGGCAAAAAGTCAAAAGTTAGGAAAAGTTCTAAAAAGTATAGAAAACATGTTTTTGAATGTTTTTACTATTGTTTATTAGAATAATAGATAGATTGGCAAGTGATTTCGTGAAATACACAAAATAGCCTAATTCTGATACTGATTTTACAGATTTGAAATATCCCTGTTTGAGTGCACCATCTATCGAGTTGTATGAAAATAAATCGTGCTAGGGCATTGCTCGCATTGGTTTTTATATGTTTTCTCATGAAAAGTGCTGGAGTGGTTACTCGCACTTGATTTCCCATGATATGCATGGCATAGTACTGGAGCATTGCTCGTACTCGATTTTAATATGATATGCATGACACAGTACTGGAGTGTTGCTCGTACTTGATTTGAAATGTGAACTATGCATGACCTAGTGCTGTTGTGTTACTCGCACCGAGTTTAATTTTGTGATATATATGAAACAGTTATTGAGTGGGGTGTCAATTGTGAGTCACACTCAAGGCTCGCACTGTAACCTTAATGTGATATACATGACATGATTAAAAATCGTGCTGATTGCCTCGTGTAGACTGAGTGTCACAGGGATGAGTTGTTCACACATGGATTTAGAGACGTGGCATTGATTATCTTTTGAGATAGGGTCCGCGGGTGTACATTGTACCATGCATGTGTCACGGAGTACGCTGTATAGTGTATGTGTCACGGAGTACGCTGTACCGTACAGTGTTTAAGATGGATATGTGGAGTTGTGGTGTTGTTGGCTAGCGGTTAGGATTTGACCCACCTTCCGTTGTAGCAGTGATGCCCCGCACACTAGGATCCGTGTAGTTTGGGATAACAATATAGGATATAGTCATAGTCTAGGATATTATTGCATATAGCCACCCAGTCTCACATGATTATATCACATGATTTTATAATTTTGGGTAGACTTGAGGCATGGGTCGGAACCTGATTTATATGCTTTACTCGATGAAATGCCATATTTTATATGTTTGAAATGAAATGGCATGATATATTTTAAAGGCATTATATGAGACTATATAAAATGCAATGTTTTGCATGAAATGCCTGTATTTATGAAACAAAGCATGATTTCAGTAATTTTGAGTAAATATATGCACACTGCATAAGTTTTATAATTCATGCTTTAAATGTGAAACTAAGGAAAGATTATTTCCAAGGCATGGCATTATTTCCAAGGCATGGCATTATTTGCAGTAGATAGTGTAGTTATCTACTTACTTGCCTGATTTTCTTATTGAGCTAGTGAGCCCAACCCTTTAATTTCCACCTCTCTACAGAGCATCCGCAGTAGCTAGAGTATGACTGAGGACTTGCATTCCTTTTGTCCGTTGCATTTTCATGGAGAAAAAGGTATACATACTACGTACGATTTTGTATCTGAACATATAACAGCACAATGATGTAAACGAATGTAATAATGAGGGGATGTATTTGTATATTAATATAGTGAGCTCATTTATGACATAAAAGTATTTACAGTCAATAGATAGTTTATATTGACATGTATACATTGTATAGAGTGAATGATATGATAGCTGATGATACTAATATCGAATCACAGCCCAACTGATGTTTGGAATTGTGGCAGAAGGAAAGGTAAGTAAAGCGAAAAATTTGTAGTGGTTTTTTGGTAAATTAGGTCATGACAAAATGGTATTAGAGCAGAGTTAGTCTGATGGGAAAGTTTACATCCCCATATTACTGTGCTGTGTTTAGATACAAATGTGTATTTCGAGATGGGAATTGACTAAGTAATGGTTGTGAATGTAGGAATCGAGCCATTATGGCTAATACCAACTGTTGTAGAGGGGCGAGATTGAGAGGTAGGGCTAGAGGCCGTAGAGGTAGGCTTGAGAGCCGAGACGAATCTTCATCTGACCATGAGTCATAGGATCCCACTAAAGTACCAGAGAGTATTGAGGCACGCTTTACGAGGTTAGAGCATAGCTTAGAAACCATGATGGAGATGTTTACACAAGCTATGCATGAGAGGCAGGGCCCGGATGTGGGGATTGCTATTGGACAGATAGTTGCTCCTGATACACCTGCACAGATGCCACAGCCTACAAATACTCCTACACCCCCACCAATTCAGGATACGCTTTCTCCTATTGACCCACAGTAGGTTAGTAGTGCATTGGGGTATGGTTGTCAGCTCAATCGATTACGACAGTTTCAAAAGTTCAGACCATCGTCATTCAGTATGGCAAAGGACCCTATGGTTGTAGAGGATTGGATAGGAGAGATAGAGAAGTTGTACCGATTCTTTCAGTGTACGACTTCAGAGATGGTTACATTTACCGCGTTCATGCTGAAGGGAGCGGCAGAGCATTGGTGGAAGTCCACCAGATTGATATTGGGAGCCTGACACTCTGAGATTAGTTGGAAGATATTTTCGGATGCCTTCAGGAGGCAGTATGTTCCAGATACAGCACAGCGGAAGCTATAGATGGAATTTTTAGGGTTGATCCAGGGGAACAGGTCAGTGGACGAGTATGAGACGAGGTTTATGTCCCTGGGAAGATATGACCCGACACTATGATCATTGTGACCAAGAAGGTCCAGAGATTTATTGATGGATTAAGATCAGTGCTATGGTCTGGATTGGTCCCATTGGATATCTATACGTATGAGGAGGTAGTGCGCAGGGCGCAGCTATGTGAGCAGGACTACGAGAGGAATGCCTCTGAGTTTGGGAAGGTTGGCAGAGTCAGAGATAGAGATAGGAAGAGGCCAGCGAGTGATAGAGGTTTCGAATATCGAGGAGGGAGGAGACTTTTCGGTAAGAGATCGCAGATCGAGGAGATACGGGATAGGGCTGTTAGACCTCCTATATATCCGGCCATAGCTTCAGCGAAGGGCATAATGATTGGAGGACATATGCCTATTACTGAGCAATGCAGTAGCTGCGTTAGATATCATGGTAGTAGACCTTGTCCGGTGACTACTGTAGTTTGTTACCATTATAGCAAGACATGGCATGTTGCGAGGAATTGCTCGAAAATGATAGAGACTACCCCACAGAAGGGCAGAGAGCCGGAGAGAGTTTCTACTAATACCTCTGTCACACCCTGACTCCGGGTGCCTTTATCCATACATATACCACTTACGGTTGGGCTGTGAGCCGATGTAATTACTAATTCCATACATTTATAAGGAAAATATTTAAAACTTTAAGACACACACTCCCAGGCATATGTGTAGATATACAAAATCGATATTATGAATTTAATATCATTACATAAATCCCCATACAATTTTCTTAATGTCAATGTATGGCTGTGCGATACAAAATGATAGATACAAAATACTTATGTGTATACATTTCTTATACCTTAGCAACTAGTGGGAGCTGACCAACACAAAACCAATCTGAGACCATCGTACGGTTCTACTTCTCAGTATCTGGAGGGGGAAAATAGTGGGATGAGCAAACCAAAGCTCAGTAAGGAAAAGAATGCTAACATGTAGATACTATACTATCTACATAGCCCATGCATGATCAATAAAATCATCTTTCATTTTAAATGAAAATAGCAATGGAAAAAGGGCATTTAAACATTCTTCTCTTTTAGGCATTTTCATAAAAACCAATGCTCAATGCTTCCATTTGAAAACATGTCATAAAACAGTGCTATCACAGCACAAGCATTTAAATCAAGATATTTATCAAATCATAATATCTCTTTTCTTTTCAGAAATCATTTCTTTTCATCAAATTTCTCTCTTTTCTGATTTTCTCAAAATTGCTCTTATCTCTGAGATAGGTATGGAATATAGGGAAATAAATATCCACGACATATGACCATAGTTGATGATCCCAAACCTCACTGATCAGGTGTGCACAGGGCATCACTTGCCTGAAGGGGGATGGGTCAGTCCTACCCTTCGGCTCATCTCAAACATCATCATCACCTTCCTCATCATATCACATTTACTCAGGATACAACGTACTCCATGTGTCATCTACGCGATACTCGTACTTGCGTGCACACAGCACGGTATAGTATTCCCCGGATAACTACACGGTAAAGCGTACACCCGTGGACCCAGTCCATCCACCCTACATCGATGGACTCATCATCCTAAAGTATGTCTCATATACCAGGAGAGCAAAATTAGCATGACATACAGTCTCCGCAATGCTCCAACGTGGTACTTCTCAGTGCGAGCATATGTTTCTAGCACTGTATCATCTTAAATCAACAAAATTGGTGCGAACAATACTCCAGCACTTTTCTCAAAAACCATCGTGCGAGCTAGGCTCCAAAACGGTATATGAAAGCCATAAAAACTTGTGCTAGCTAAGCTCCAGCACAAAATCATCATCATAAAACCACATGCGAACTACACTCTAACACGGTTTGTCAAATCATAAGAACAAATGCGAGTAAAACTCCAGCATAATCAAATCATTCAAAGCAGGTGTGAGCTAAGGCTCTAACACCAATTCACATTTCAAATCTGATAGGCGACTATTTTTCTCTTTTAAAGCTCAAATCGTGTTTATTAACGTAGCATGTCGTTCCATGCTAAACAATGTAAAATTGGCCGACCTATCTATCACCATTTCTTTATCACAATAACAACATAAGGTTGTAGAAACAACGAAAACATGCATGTCATGTTTTTTTCCTTACCGCATCCATTTTCACAATATATATATATATATATATCATGATACAATTCAATTCACTTACGACTCAATAGCTAAACATAATATTACTAGCATCTTAACTACTAAAATTGTTGTAAAATACGTACGAATATCTCTATCGCTAACATACAATCCCTTACCTCAAATCGTGCTTGAATTCTCATTCGTCTCTTTTGCTCCGTTCCTAATCCGGGTTAATCGTGTTCCAACATATTTCAATCTACAAGTGTAAATCATTAAGTTATTTTCCTTTCCTTCTCCCAAACATTCACATTATCATTTATTTATCTATTCATACTTCTTAAGCCTTTTATCATATTTTAGTTTTTCCACTAGTATCACTATATCTTCTATTAAGTTTTCCATCACTTCTCCATAAGTATTTCTTCATGAATTCCCTCTTAACACTCACTCATCACTACAATCATCATTTCTATCTATATTTCACATACCATTCAACTCATAAAGTGTTTAGAAACTCACATTTAAAGCTTGAGGGTTAAAGAACTTACCTAGCTTAGCTTTTTCCTTAGCCAAACTTGTGGTAGTCTGTTCCTCTCCTCTTGATCAAACCAATGTGTGATTTTTGGGTATCTTGTTCTCCTTGCTTCAAGGAATAACTTTCCCTTCTTGAGCTTCTTCCAAATCTGGCTAGAATGTAGTGATATTTAGAGTGAGAAAGCTTAGTTCCTTGAGGGAAATGGATAGGTGCGGGTTTGGTAGGAAAGAAAACTTGATTTTCAGTCCAATCCCGTGCTCTTTTTATAGATGCAGAGTCATGAGATCGATTTGGTCCTTGTGGAGATCGATCTCTGCATGGTTAGGCAGTCCTTTTTCCTAACATAACTGATAATTCTATATTTTTAGAATTATTTATGCTTAATTTCCTAATGAATTATTTAAATCCCTGATTTATTTTGTTAATTATCCCCTTTATTTAATTAAAATTCTCATGTTTGCAGATAAATTAAATCCGGATGAATTTTGAATATTTCGGTAGAAAATGAACCGTAATTGAGGTAAAATCGAGATTGGACCACGCGGACAACACGAGCCTAGCACATCCAATTGGACAAAAAGATAGATGACATGGAAATATTATTTTTCAAGGAGCCAATGGTGTGAAGACAAGTGGCCAAACAATGCCAACTCATCTATGATGGAAAAATTACAATTGTACCCTTAAATGTGTATATAAATAGAAAATGATGACAATTGTAAGGTGAGGAAAAAATAGGGTAGAATATATTTTTTTTTAGGTTAACTTTATAAAAAAAGTCTTATTTTCTTTGTTTTTCAGGATTCTGCCGCATCATTTTTTCTTCTAGCTTCCAGTTTCTTTTCTCCATAGCTATTATTTTATTCAACTTAGTTTATTATGAAAAATTCTTCTCTTTAGTTCATCAGTATCATTGCTTAGAAATATTTCTTTATCATTTCAGTTTGCTTCAATCCTTATCATCTTGTTTTTGCTATATGTTTTAATCCTTTTTCGGTTATAGTCTAAAGCATTTGCAAATATTTAATCATCAATGCCGATCATGATGTTTGATTCATTATTGTCGATCTAATATGTTGGGATAATTCTGTGCATCGATTGGTAATATTGGAAGGGTGGAAGAATATTGGTTTGGTGGAGGAATGAATGAAACCATGGCTACTGGAAGAAACCATGGCTACTGGAAGAAACCGTGGCTACTGGAAGAAACCGGTTGATGTTTGATTAATCTTCTTCAACGTGATCCAATGTTTGTGAATGAAGAAATACCTCAACAGCTACTCTTCATGATCCACTGTTTGATTAATCAAAAAGTTCATGCTCTTTTTCATCAATTCTTATGGTTAACTTTTTTTTCTTTTTATTATTATTTAGTTCTTCAGTTCGGATCAATTGTTCCATTGGTTTAATTCTTTTATTTTCTTCACTTATTAGTAACCTCTCTTCTAAGTTATATTACCATCAATTTAGCTTTGCTTCATGTTTAGTATTGGCATCTCTTACCTTGAATATTGCAGTGAAAAGTTGTGTGTTTCTTCTCTGTTCTCCTCTGTTTTATGTGGATTTACTGCTACTTTCCTTTTCCTATTCTAGCTTTTCATTTCAGTCATATTAAGTTTTCCATAGTTTATTCACTACCTTGAACTTACATACTACCATTTAATGCTTGTGTTTTATCTCTTTTTAGATTTGCATTGTTGAGAATTGCAGAAATGTTGATGCCGAATGCTGTGACATGCAACACTCATGGTACCTAGAGTGTGTAGGGTGCATCTAAAGATAGCAATAAAAAGAAACATATCAGCAACACTGGTAGCAATATAGGACAAAACCGGGAGCTGGATTAGTAACAACAGAAGCAGGACCTGACAGGAACAGCAGAGGGAAACTGAGAGCAGTTGCAGTAGCTGAAGCAGAACATGGAGCATGTACAGCAATACACTATCACTAGCTGAACACGACAGGGCTAGAAACAGCAGTACGCGGACAGGAGCAGTTAGCTGAGCAATCCGTGAACACCTGGAGGAAGAACAAAAATTGGAGAAAGAAGACACGCCTGGAACCGAGAGCAGTGAGCAAGCCGAGAATGCTGGAAATGCAATTTGTCAAGACGTGAACAATGTTTGGAGGGATATTTGGCTAGTTTAAAATGTTAAGGCTTTGTTTGGCTTGTGCATAATAGTTAATTAACTAATTTTCATGCATTGTTAGTTTAGTTTAATTCCAATTTAATTTGTTAGCTTAGTTTAGAGTCTTTGATTAAATTGCATGATTAGTATTCTTGTTTAATGGTTTAGAACTTAGTTTTAATTAGGTTGATAGTTAATTAAGTGTTCATTTAGAAATAAATTAGGGGTAAATTTATTTCATTAAATTTTAAGTTAGTTTAAATTGCATTTTGATTAAGTAGTATTATTGCATTTTAGGATTGTTAATTTTTGTTTAATTAATCTTGCTTTGTTATTCTCATATTTGCATTTTATTTGCGTTTATTAGTTTTAACTGTTTTAATTTCTTTTGTAGGCTTTTGATTTTAATTGCATGGAGCACTGTAAGTAATTTTGCTCGGTTTTATTTAGTTTATTTTATAGTTTTATTATTTTCAGTACTTTTAATTAGCCTTAGTAGATCACCACCTTAATCTCATAATTTGCTAGGATATACCATAGGGTAAGATTAACCGGTAATTAATTAGGCTAACCAACTTCTCTAAGGGACGATAACTCGAGACTCAAATCCCATTATTACTTGTACGACCCGTGTACTTGCGGACAATACCTTTAGGGCGTGTCAAGTTTTTGGCGCCATTGCCGAGGAAGTTTTAATTAGTCGTTATTTAATATCGGTAAAATTATGCTTAGGTGTAATTCTAGCTTGTAAATATTTAGATTTTTAGTTTAGTTTAGTTAATTTTATCTATTTAATAAAAAAAAATTTAAGGACTTTCTGATGTTTGCATGCGTAGAGCCAGGAGTTTTGATTGCTTTCCTCTAGATCCTGAAATTGAACGAACTCTTAGGAAAATTTCAAAGGACTCTAGGAAATTTATAGCTCCGCAGCAAAACACGATGGCAGAAAATAGGGAAAGTAGGACCGTTGGAGATTATGCGATGCCAACGATTGAAGGATATTATACTGGCATTAGGCCACCAGCTGTCCCTACTAATAATTTTGAAATTAAGCCTTCCATCCTCAGATGATCCAGCCTTCTTTACAGTTCAGTGGGCTTCCACACGATGACCCACATGCTCACCTTGGGCAATTCCTAGACTTGTGCAATACGTTCAAACACAATGGATTATCTGATGATGCGCTTAGACTCAGACTATTCCCCTTCTCACTTAGGGATATGGCAAAACACTGGTTGACCTCCCTGCCTCCAGGATCAATTTCTACATGGGACGAGTTAGCCTACCAATTTCTAGCCAAATTTTTCCATCCCTCTAAAATGGCCAGACTCCGTAGCGATATATCCTCCTTTGCCCAGTACGACTTTGAATCCCTTTACGAGGCATGGGAACGATATAAGGAGCTTCTTAGGAAGTGCCCTCACCACAGCCTACCTCTATGGCTACAAGTCCAAACCTTCTACAATGGACTTACAAGCCAAAATAGGACCATAGTGGACGTTGCTTCAGGAGGAGCCTTGATGTGCAAAACAAAGGAGGAGGCTTATGAGTTGCTAGATAAGATGGCGGCTAACAACTATTAATGGTCCTCGGAAAGGTAATTACCAAAGAAATCGATGGGTATATATGAGCTCGACACTCTATCCACCTTGACCTCTCAAATCGCCAATCTTACAAAGAAGGTGGAGTCGCTCAGTACCCAATCTAATCCTTCCAACAATCCTAACCCTGTGTTTTTTGTTCAAAGTCCTTTTATCTCTTGTGATCTGTGTAATGGTACCCATGCTGTAGATAGGAGTCCACTTAACTTAGAATCGGTTCAATACGTTGCCCCCAAGCAACAGAACAACCCTTTTTCAAACACCTATAATCCAGGGTGGAGGAACCATCCTAACTTTTCTTGGAGCCAAAACCAAGGGCAAGCTTCTAATTCTAGACCAGTAGGACCCCCAGGTTTTCAAGCTCCATCGGTTCAGGTACCACCACAACATCAATTTCCTCACCACCCACCACCACAGTATCCACATCATCCACCTAACCATTCCCATCCATCCCACATCCATCAACCACCACCACAACCCCAGCACTTACCAGCAGCTGATAAGAAACCCTCGCTTGAGGAAATGTTCACAACAATCTTACAAAATCAAGCAGCTTCAATTAAGAACCTAGAGGTTCAGGTAGGACAAATAGCAAGCGCTCTTAGTCAACGTCCTTAGGGGACCCTTCCTAGTAACACTGAAGCCAATCCTGTTAGGCAAAGGGAAGGGAAGGAGCATGTGAAAGCCATCGCCCTTAGGAGTGGCAGAGAGCTAGTAACTCCCCCTGTTAAGTCCAGACCTGACCAGCCCATAGTTGAAAAACCCATAGGTTCTAGTGAAGCAGCTCAGAAGGAGCAAGAATCAAAAGATTAAGCTGCAAAGAAACAAAGCCAGGCATTTCTTTGTCACAACCTTCTTTATCCTCTGATGCTACAAAATTTTCCACTACATCTCCTCCTCTTAGACCACCAGTCCCTTTTCCTCAGAGATTTCAAAATCAAAAATTGGACCAACAATTTACAAAGTTCCTTGAGGTTTTTAAGAAACTTCACATCAACATTCCATTCGCAGATGCCTTAGAGCAAATGCCAAGCTATGTGAAGTTTATGAAGGACATCCTCTCTAGGAAAAGAAGATTGGAAGATTACGAGATGGTGGCCTTAACGGAGGAATGTAGCGCTATTATCCAGAGAAGATTACCCCCCAAGCTCAAGGATCCAGGGAGCTTTACCATACCATGCACTATTGGAAATTTATTCTTTGGTAGAGCCCTGTGCGATTTAGGAGCTAGTATAAGTTTGATGCCATTGTCTATCTATAAGAAGTTAGGAATAGGGGATGCCAAGCCCACCACAGTGACTCTCTAGTTGGCTGATCGATCAATTAAATATCTGAAGGGGGTCATTGAGGATGTCTTAGTAAAAGTGGATAAGTTTATTTTCCCTGTGGATTTTATTGTGTTGGACATGGAGGAAGACAGGGAAGTCCCAATTATACTAGGCAGGCCATTCCTAGCAACTGGTAGAACTTTAATAGATGTACAAAATGGGGAGTTAACAATGAGAGTTCAAGATCAGGAAGTCAAGTTTAATGTGTTCAAATCACTAAGGTTCCCTGATGACTCTCACGATTGTTTTAGGATGGATTTAGTGGATAAGGACATCATTGAGGAGTTTTTCAAGACACACCCTTTAAACCCTTTAGAAGCCTCCTTAGTGAAATCTGTTGATCTTAGAGAGTATAGTGAAGATGATGATGAGGTCTATGAGACTTTACTGTTATTAGAGGTCACTCTTTTTGAGGAAATTGCCCAATTTGAGACATTAGACTCTTCATCTATTCTAGTTTCAAATATCTTTCCATCCACCAGTGATCCTCCAGCATTAGAACTTAAACCTTACCCTTACACCTTAGGTATGCTTACTTAGGTGAATCCTCCACAGGATCGGTAATAGTATCTGCTGCTCTCTCCAGTGATCAGGAAGAAAAATTACTACAAGTGTTAAGAGAGCATCAGAAGGCTATAGGATGGTCTATCTCTGACCTTAAGGGTATTAGTCCCTCTATCTGTATGCATAAGATACTATTGGAGGAGGGGTATAGGTCATCCATAGAGCACCAGTGTCGATTGAACCCTGTAATGAAAGAAGTTGTCAAGAAGGAGATCATTAAGTGGTTAGATGCATGGATTATCTATCCCATTTCTGACAGTGCTTGGGTGAGCTCAGTACAATGTGTCCCTAAAAAGGGAGGGATGACAGTGATCGAGAATGAAAATAATGAGCTCATCCCCACTAGGATTGTCACTGGTTGGCGAGTATGTATGGATTATAGGAAACTCAACAAGGCCACCAGGAAAGACCACTTCCCTTTACCCTTCATTGACCAAATGTTAGATCGATTAGCTGGTCATGAATTCTACTGTTTACTGGACGGATACTCTGGGTACAATCAAATAGCTATAGCCCCAGAAGACCAAGAAAAGACTACCTTCACCTGTCCCTATGGGACCTTTACTTTTAGAAGAATGCCTTTTAGCCTATGCAATGCACCTGCTACATTCCAGCGTTGCATGATGGCCATATTCCATGATATGGTGGAGGAGTTTCTTGAGGGTTTCATGGATGATTTCTCAGTATTTGGGGATAGCTTTGATTTATGTTTGCAGAATTTAGCACTAGTGTTGAGGAGGTGTGAAGAAACAAACTTAGTGCTTAATTGGGAGAAATGCCACTTCATGGTGAAAGAAGGTATAGTGCTAGGGCACAAAATCTCTGCTAGGGGGATAGAAGTGGATAAGGCTAAGGTGGAAATTATTGAGAAGTTACCTCCCCCTACCACTGTAAAAGGAATTCGAAGTTT
This sequence comes from Firmiana major, assembly GCA_033439115.1. Lineage (NCBI taxonomy): Eukaryota > Viridiplantae > Streptophyta > Magnoliopsida > Malvales > Malvaceae > Firmiana > Firmiana major. Next base: position 37,094,162 of record CM065898.1, read on the forward strand.
CCTAGGCCATGCAGGATTTTACAGAAGGTTCATTAAGGATTTTTCTCAGATATCTAAGCCTTTATGTAATCTCCTTGAGGAGGACACTGTGTTTTGCTTTGATGAGAGATGCTTAGAAGCATTTAAGACTTTGAAGGAAAAATTAGTTATAGCTCCTATAATCATAGCTCCAGATTGGAGTTTACCTTTTGAGCTTATGTGTGATGCAAGTGATTTTGCTGTCGGAGCTGTACTAGGACAAAGAAAAGGAAGAGTCTTTTATGCTATTTACTACGCAAGCAAAACACTTAATGAGGCCCAGATGAACTATGCTACTACCGAGAAGGAGCTGTTAGCTGTGGTATTTGCTTTTGATAAGTTTCGCTCCTATCTCCTTGGTACTAAGGTAGTAGTATATACTGATCATGCTGCCATTAAGTATTTAGTCTCCAAGAAGAATGCAAAGCCTAGGCTGATTTGATGGATCCTCCTACTACAAGAGTTTGACTTGGAGATTAGGGACAGGAAAGGTACGGAGAATCAGGTTGCTGACCATTTATCTAGATTAAAGAGTGGGCATAAAGAAGATGCTATAGCTATTAATGAATCATTTCCTGATGAGCAGCTATTTACTTTTGGCCACTCCAGATTGCCTTGGTACGCTGATTTTGTAAATTATCTGGTGAGCAATGTGATGCCACCTAATTTGACTGCCCAGCAAAGGAAAAAGTTTTTGAGTGATGTCAAGTATTATGTTTGGGATGAACTCTTCCTATACAAACAATGTAAAGATCAGATTTTGAGAAGGTGTGTTCCCATGGAAGAAGTAGAGGATATACTTAGACATTGCCATTCTTCTGATTATGAAGGGCATTTTGGAGGAGAGAGGACAGTAGCCAAGGTTTTACAATCTGGATATTACTGGCCCACGTTATTTAAGGATGCCCACTACTTTGTGCTGAAATGCGATAGATGTCAGAGGGTAGGAAATATTTCCAAAAGAAATGAGATGCCTCTGACTAATATTTCAGAAGTAGAACTCTTTGATGACGGGGCTTTGATTTCATGAGACCATTTGTTCCTTCATATGGCAATCTCTATATCCTAGTGGTTGTGGACTATGTATTGAAATGGGTTGAAGCGATGGCTTTACCGACTAATGATGCCAAGGTGGTAGTAAGGTTTTTAAAGAAGAACATTTTCACACGATTTGGCACACCTAGGGCTGTCATTAGTGATGGAGGATCCCACTTTTGCAATCGAAGTTTTGATGGGCTGTTAAAGAAATATGGGGTCAAACATAAGGTAGCCACTGCTTATCACCCACAGACGAGTGGCCAAGTAGAGTTGTCCAATAGGGAAATTAAGGAGATATTAGAGAAAACAGTGAACCCAAGTAGGAAGGACTAGTCCATTAGGTTAGATGATGCACTTTGGGCCTATAGGATAGCCTTCAAAACATATTTAGGAGTGTTCCCTTATCAGCTTGTTTACGGTAAAGCCTGTCATCTACCAGTAGAGCTAGAACACAAGGCCTATTGGGCCCTTAAGAACCTGAATTTCAATTTAGAGGCAGCAGGGGAGAAGTGGCTGCTACAGCTTAATCAGTTAGATGAGTTCAGGTTGCAGGCATGTGAGCATGCCAAGCTCTACAAGTAAATGACTAAGCGGTGGCATGATAAGAAAATTAAGGGGAGACACTTCGAGCCAGGCCAGTAGGTTCTGTTGTTTAATTCACGCTTGAAGCTGTTTACAGGAAAGCTTAAGTCTAGGTGGTCAGGTCTCTTTACCATTACACAAGTATTCCCTCATGGAGCCATTGAAATTATGGATGAGACCCTGAATCAACCCTTTAAGGTTAATGGGGGCAGACTGAAACACTATTTTGGGGGAGGGTTTAATCGTCAGCATTCTGTGACCACTTTAGCTGACCTCCTACTTCTGATCCTGCTACTTAGCTTCATTTTTCTTTCACCTTTTGTATATAGTTCTTTTTCTTTTCTGCTGTTTCTTTATTTGTTTATTTTGTAGATTGCCTTTACAGTATTATGCTTTCAAGTAAGTTTCGATTGTTCATCAACATCAGATAGGGGAGTACTCTGTTCTTGAGCTTAATTGCTTATATTATCTGGACACTGAGGACACTGTGCATTTTAAGTTTGAGGGAGGGGATTACTTGAGCATTTTTCAAAAATTTGGGCAAAATTGAAAAATTTTTCAAATTTTTTTCGAAAATCTGAGCTTAAACTGTTTGATTTTAGGATGATTTAGTACTCAGCATGTAGTTTTCCCATATTCCAATGATATGACCCCATGATTAAGTCTGATTTTGATTGACTAAGAAGCATGATTATAAGAAAAGCATGAAGTTGAATTCTTGAATTTGTCTTAATTCTGATTGTGATTGCCTCATCTTATGCACATGTCATGTCATGAATCTGTATATTTATTTAGAGAAAGCTTATGTGGATATAGGATTGCATTTGTTCAATTGATTTTGTGCATCATATTCTAGAATTTTCGTTGATCCAATCTCAAGGTGAAATATTAGATCACACTTAATTAGGGAGATGATTTAGGCTATCTTTGGATCTTTTGAGCCTTTCGAGCCATCCTTGTACATACTTTATCCCTAGTCACCTATCTGGGCCAAATAAGTCTTTCTTTGTAAATACACCTGCCTATAATTTTCCTTAGCTTAAATACTTTGTTCCTATCCCCTACCCCTAAAGCATGAAAGTCATTGGGATATATTTTGAGCTTTGTACATATGGGTATCTGGTGATAGTGAATGTTCAAAAAAATGAAAAGAAAATGAAAGAAAAAGAAAAAGAAAAAGAAAAAGAAAAAGAAGAAAGAAGAAAAATACAAAAAAAAAGTTTAGTGAAATAAATAAGTTTGGGGGAATTTGAGCTCTTACATTAAAATCCTGAAAGTAATGCATGTTAAGGGGTAATTACACCTAAATCGACTTTATCATACCTTAGCCCCAGCCTTACATTACAAGCTTAATGAAATCCTATTGATCTTTAGTTAAGTGTGGCTACATTAGTGGAGAGAGAAGTGAAAAGCAAACTTCTGAGAATGATCACATGTCATTGACTTTGCATTCACTATGTTTGCATAATCTAATCCGAATAATGTACTGTGAAGTGACTTTGACATTTTTCACACACTCACGAGGAGTCCAATTTGGGTTAGGACTTATGATTGAATGATTCTGAGTGTTGGACTTATAATTGTGACTCTTTGATTTCATAGTCTGTACTTTTTCTTTCAGGATAATATTGGGAAAATTATTGTGTTTAGTACTTGTCATTCTTATAATTTTTTTGTTTTGCTTGAGGACAATCAAAATCTCAAGTTTGGGGGTGTGATAATTCTATATTTTTAGAATTATTTGTGCTTAATTTCCTAATTAATTATTTAAATCCCCGATTTATTTTGTTAATTATCCCCTTTATTAAATTAAAATTCTCATGTTTGAAGATAAATTAAATCCGATTGAATTTTGAATATTTCGATAGAAAATGAACCAGAATTGAGCTAAAATCGAGCTTGGACCACGCGGACAACACGAGCCTAGCACATCCAATTGGACAAAAAGACAGATGACATGGAAATATTACTTTTCAAGCAGCCAATGGTGTGAAGACAAGTGGCCAAACAATGCCAACTCATCTATGATGGAAAAATTACAATTGTACCCTTAAATGTGTATATAAATAGAAAATGATGACAATTGTAAGGTGTGGAAAAAATAGAGTAGAATAGTTTTTTTTAGGTTAACTTTAAAAAAAAGTCTTATTTTCTTTGTTTTTCAGGATTCTGCCGCATAATTTTTTCTTCTAGCTTCCAGTTTCTTTTCTCCATAGCTACTATTTTATTCAACTTAGTTTATTATGAAAAATTCTTCTCTTTAGTTCATCAGTATCATTGCTTAGAAATATTTGTTTATCATTTCAGTTTGCTTCAATCGTCATCATCTTGTTTTTGCTATATGTTTTAATCCCTTTTCGGTTATAGTCTAAAGCATTTGCAAATCTTTAATCACCAATGCCGATCATGATGTTTGATTCATTATTGCCGATCTAATATGTTGGGATAATTCTGTGCATCGATTGGTAATTTTGGATGGGTGGAACAATATTGGTTTGGTGGAGGAATGAATGAAACCGTGGCTACTGGAAGAAACCGGTTGATGTTTGATTAATCTTCTTCACAATGATCCAATGTTTGTGAATGAAGAAATACCTCAACATCTACTCTTCATGATCCACTGTTTGATTAATCAAAAAGTTCATGCTCTTTTTCATCAATTCTTACGGTTAATTTTTTTTCTTTTTATTATTATTTAGTTCTTCTATTCGGATCAATTGTTCCATTGGTTTAATTCTTTTATTTTCTTCACTTATTAGTAATCTCTCTTCTAAGTTATATTACCATCAATTTAGCTTTGCTTCATGTTTAGTATTGGCATCTCTTACCGTGAATATTGCAGTGAAAGGTTGTGTGTTTCTTCTCTATTCTCCTCTGTTTTATGTGTGATTTACTGTTACTTTTCTTTTCCTATTCTAGCTTTTCATTTCAGTCATATTAAGTTTGCCATAGTTTATTCACTGCCTTGAACTTACATACTACCATTTAATGCTTGTGTTTTATCTCTTTCCAGATTTGCATTGTTGAGAATTGCAGAAATGTTGATGCTGAATGCTGTGACATGCAACACTCACGGTACCGAGAGTGTGTAGGGTGCATCTGAAGACAGCAGTAAAAAGAAATAGATCAGCAACACTGGTAGCAATATAGGATAAAATCGAAAGCTGGATTAGTACCAACAGAAGCAGGACCCGGGAGGAACAACAGAGGGAAATTGAGAGCAGTTGTAGCAGCTGAAGCAGAACATGGAGCATGTACAGCAGTACCTACCACTAGTTGAACACGACAGGGCCAGCAACAGCAGTACGTGGACAGAAGCAGTTAGCTGAGCAATCCGTGAACACCTGGAGGAAGAATAAAAATTGGAGAAAGAAGACACGCCTGGAACCGAGAGTACTGAGCAAGTCGAGAATGCTGGAAATGCAATTTGTGAAGACGTGAACAGTGTTTGGAGGGATATTTGGCTGGTTTAAAATGTTAAGGCTTTGTTTGGCTAGTGCATAATAGTTAATTAACTCATTTTCATGCATTGTTAGTTTAGTTTAATTCCAATTTAATTTGTTAGCTTAGTTTAGAGACTTAGATTAAATTGCATGATTAGTATTCTTGTTTAATGGTTTAGAACTTAGTTTTAATTAGGTTGATAGTTAATTAAGTGTTCATTTAGAATTAAATTAGGGGTAAATTTATTTCATTAAATCTTATGTTAGTTTAAATTGTATTTTGATTAAGTAGTATTATTGCATTTTAGGATTGTTAATTTTTGTTTAATTAATCTTGCTTTGTTATTCTCATATTTGCATTTTATTTGCGTTAATTAGTTTTAACTGTTTTAATTTCTTTTGAAGGCTTTTGATTTTAAGTTCATGCTCTTTTTCATCAATTCTTAAGGTTAACTTTTTTTTCTTTTTATTATTATTTAGTTCTTCAGTTCGGATCAATTGTTCTATTGTTTTAATTCTTTTATTTTCTTCACTTATTAGTAACCTCTCTTCTAAGTTATATTACCATCAATTTAGCTTTGCTTCATGTTTAGTATTGGCATCTCTTACCGTGAATATTGCAGTGAAAGGTTGTGTGTTTCTTCTCTGTTCTCCTCTGTTTTATGTGTGATTTACTGTTACTTTCCTTTTCCTATTCTAGCTTTTCATTTCAGTCATATTAAGTTTGCCATAGTTTATTCACTGCCTTGAACTTACATACTACCATTTAATGCTTGTGTTTGATCTCTTTTCAGATTTGCATTGCTGAGAATTGCAGAAATGTTGATGCCAAATGCTGTGACATGCAACACTCACGGTACCGAGAGTGTGTAGGGTGCATCTAAATACAGCAGTAAAAAGAAACAGATCAGCAACACTTGTAGCAATATATAGGACAAAACCAGGTGCTGGATTAGCAACAGCAAAAGCAGGACCTGGCAGGAACAGCAGAGGGAAACTGAGAGCAGTTGCAGCAGCTGAAGCAGAACATGGAACATGTACAGCAGTACACTACCACTAGCTGAACACGACAGGGCCAGCTATAGCAGTACGCGGACAGGAGCAGTTAGCTGAGCAATTCGTGAACATGTGGAGGAAGAACAAAAATTGGAGAAAGAAGACATGCCTGGAACCAATAGCATTGAGCAAGCCGAGAATGCTGGAAATACAATTAGAAAAGACGTGAACAATGTTTGAGGGGATATTTGGCTGGTTTAAAATGTTAAGGCTTTGTTTGGCTAGTGCATAATAGTTAATTAACTAATTTTCATGCATGCATTGTTAGTTTAGTTTAATTCCAATTTACTTTGTTAGCTTAGTTTAGAGTCTTTGATTAAATTGCATGATTAGTATTCTTGTTTAATGGTTTAGAACTTAGTTTTAATTAGGTTGATAGTTAATTAAGTGTTCATTTAGAATTAAATTAGGGGTAAATTTATTTCATTAAATCTTAAGTTAGTTTAAATTGCATTTTGATTAAGTAGTATTATTGCATTTTAGGATTGTTAATTTTAGTTTAATTAATCTTGCTTTGTTATTCTCATACTTGCATTTTATTTGCATTAATTAGTTTTAACTGTTTTAATTTCTTTTGTAGGGTTTTGATTTTAATTGCGTGGAGCACTATAAGTAATTTTGCTCGGTTTTATTTAGTTTATTTTATAGTTTTTTATTTTCAATACTTTTAATTAGCCTTAGTAGATCACCACCTTAATCTCATAATTTGTTAGGATATACCATAGGGTAAGATTAACTGGTAATTAATTAGGCTAACCAACTTCTCTGAGGGACGATAACTCGGGACTCAAATCCCATTATTACTTGTACGACCCGTGCACTTGCGATAATACATTTAGGGCATGTCAATAACCGCTACCAGATCGATCTGCTCTTCATAATGAGATCTGTGAGACCCCGTATATGTAAAGTTGTAATGTGTAATAAATATGAATGGGCTTGTAATGTAAAGTATGATTGATGTAAGTCCATGGATTCAATGTACGTACGTGTAATATGATTTGTAACGTACATACAAGTTCCATTAAGTATGAATGTGAAGAAATGAGTTCTTATAAGTGATGGATGTGATTGAAACTCAAATGGGTATTGTGGTAAAATGGAATGAAGTTATGCTTCCATTTGGTTTTATGTAGCATACCTTGGGACATACAATGAATGCACACAAGTTTCAATGTGCATAAGGTATGAATGGATGCCATTTTCAAGTTATAAAGGTGGATGGATGAGAAAATGGCCATGGCAACAGACTAAGGATGTGTTGGTGTGAGTTGCAACAAGGAAACTGCAAGAAATCTGGAAAACATAAAGGCCAGATCGATCTCATAGGATGAGAGATCGATCTGGAAGAGCCAGAATGCTCTTATTTGGGTAATGGAATAGAGCAGATCGATCTCCAATGGGGCCAGATCGATCTCCTAAGCATTCTATGATGAAAAGATCGATCCTCAAGCACCCAGATCGATCTCTTTAGCTCTCTGTTTGGGACCAGATCGATCTCATGCTTCGACAGATCGATCTCATGCTTCGATATATCGATCTCATGCTTAAAAATGTCGTGAAAAAGAGGGATTTAAGGGGACCAGATCGATCTCCTCTTGGACCAGATCGATCTCCTCAAGCTATTTCTATATAAGGAGGGCTGAAAATCAGGAAATCTCGGGAAAAACATTAACCTTCCACTTTCAACCCAAAAACCTAACTTTCCCTCTCTAAAATCAGCCATTTTCAGTGAGATTTGAAGAGAGACCATTAGAGGCAAAGTTGTTCCTATCAAAGAGAAGAACAACATAGTGGGAAGGCATTTTCCCATTTTTGGTATTGAAGGAGTTAAGGGCATTGCCATTTGGAGCAAGAAGAAAAATCATATTGGTAAGATTCTAACACTCCAATCCAAATACATTGTCTATTTAATTGATTTTGGAGTTGTTTGCCATGAGTATTGATGGATAAATTATCTAGGGATGTGGTGGAATTGGTGTGACCTAGAAAACCTAGAATGGGTATAATGTGAGAATATATGGGTGAATGAGTTTATGATTTATGGGCATGCTAAAGTTGTTATTGAGGTAATGTTTATGATTTTAGATGGTTAAATGAAAGTACATTGTGAGTTTGGAGGAAATGTGAAAATGGGTATGTATATGCTTGATAAATGCCATAGTGAGGGAATTCATGAAATATGAACACTATGAGCTTAATGTCGATTTAATATCGATTTTGAATAAGTTAATAGGCCTAAAAGAATCCATAGACTCGAGTTTTGGGTAAAGTAATGAAACGAGGCCTCATAAGCGTTAATAGAAAACTATAGGTCGAATTGACTATAGTGAACGCACGATGTCATATTATATGGATCGAGTATAATGCGGGAGACAATTTTGTGCAGTCCCGAAGAGTTCGTTGAAGACGAATCGAGTGGTACGAGTAGCAGCTTTAAGGAAGTGGAATCACGCATCGCGATTCCAGGTAAGGGAATTTTGTGAGTATATAGAGGTAGCTGCTCGTACTTTAAATTTGTGGGTGAATATTGGGTGTTTTACGAAGTGCATGGTTGCTAAAGTAAATGATTGATGGTATTCATGAATGAGTATGAGTATATGTGTGATTTTTGGTTTTGGAAGTGGATTCTATGAAATGGGATAGTAAGGCTAATAATTGCATAAATCTAATGTCTTGATGTCTTTCAAAATGAAATTGCTTTGTTTTAAGCAAGCTTGTAGATGGGTCGGCTAATGTTTATTAATGTTGTGGAAAAAGGCATTTGCGAAGTGCTAAGCCCGGTTGTCGGGATTGTTTGATTTTGTATGAGTCGCCTATCGTATTTGTATGACATAAATCGCGCTAGAGCCTCGCTCGCGCTGGATTTTTATGTTTCCACTTGTGTGATACGTGCTTGAGCTTAGCTCGCACTTTGATCTGAATTGTGATGATGTTTATAAACCGTACTGGAGCTTACGCTCGTGCGAGGATTTGAGTGGTTTGTCTTAAGAGTATAACCGTACTAGAGCTATGCTCGTACGCGTATCTTTATGAGACGATGCATGAGTCGTGCTAGAGCTTTGCTCGCACAAGTTTGCACATTGGGATACGTATAAGGTTGTGAAAGTTGGTAAGATCCTTAAGCCTTACATCCTTAAGCCAACATCCTTAAGCCCAAAGAGGCGGGGAGGCTCTGTTCGGTGGGGAGGCTCTCTTACGGTGGGATCCTTAAGCCAACATCCTTAAGCCCTGGAGGGGCGGGGAGGCTCTGTTAGGCGGGGAGGCTCTGTTCGGTGGGGAGGCTCTCTTACGGAAGGATCCTTAAGCCCTACATCCTTAAGCTAACATCCTTAAGCTCGAGGAGGCAGGGAGGCTCTGTTAGATGGGGAGGCTCTGTTTGGCAGGGAGGCTCTCCTTCATGGATATGGAAAACTCTTGGTATGGGGTAGGTAAGACCTAGGAATGGCACCCCCAATCACGATATGAGTCTGCGGAGTACGCTGTACCGTGTATATCACATGGAGTACGTTGTACCGCATGATGGTTATGTGATAAGAAAGTCTGGCGAGGGATAATCCATCTTCGTGCCAGCATGATACCCCGCACACCTGGATGCGTGTGGTCTGGGATGATTTACGATGTAGTGGTCCACATAGGCACTTTTGATATAGTGACCTAGTTTTTATACACATGCGTGAATTGTGAAATGAAAATGTGGTTGTGATTGTGAGTTGATTTGATGGTATTTATGTGTTGAGAAAGAGGTTTATGATGTTGGTTTAAAAAGGAGGTTTCTTAATGAATTGCCCTTTTTATGAATTTAAATGAGATTGAGCATGAGATGATTTATACATGTTGTTCTTTTTACCATGTTTGATAAGCCAATGTACATGATTTTGACACATGATATATATGTATACTCATTTGGCATAGTTTTATTCCTTATGCTCCTACCATAAATGGTTTATGCATAACACTATCAGCATGTAGATAGAGTAGTTATCTACCATGCTTGCATTATTGCCTTACTGAGCGTGTGGTTGCTCATCCCTCTCTATTTTTCCCCCTACAGAGCGTGCATGGTAGCCCAGTGAGGACTGAGGCGTGGTATTTTGGACTCGCTGCATCTCCATCGCTTAGAGGTATATACATAACGATTCTTTTTGTATCTAAACAATGTAAAAGCACAGTATTCTTTGAGTTGTAATTATGGGGGATGTAGATGTCAGTAAAACATGCTTTTGTATAAGTACAAGATTAAATGCAAATGTATGACATCGTTTTATTTAACTGAGAATGAATGAGATGTGGTGTTTATTATTGACTCACAGCCCAACAGTGTGTGGTGAGTTAGTTCACGACCGGGTAAGGTAACAGTAAAACGTGAAAAATTTTTAGTGATTTTCAGTTAAAGAGAATGGAATTGGGTCGTGACAGAGATTGGTATCAGAGCTGTGTTGGCCTGATGTGAGTCATTAATAAAACGTAGGAAAGTACATCCCCATAGTACTGTGCTTTTGTTTAGATATAACTGTGTATACCGTGATGGATTGAGCTTAATGAATTATTATAATACAGGAAGTTAGGCACTATGCCAGTTACACGCAATGGTAGAGGGGCGAGAGCACGTGCTAGAGGCCGTAGAGGTAGGCCTGAGAGCCGTGCGGAGCCACAAACTGAGCAGGCTCCACAGAACCCTGCTGGGAGAGCAGAGGATACTGAGGCTCGCTTTGCTAGGTTAGAGCGGAGTATTGAGAATTTGGTGGAGATAGTCACGCAGGCATTGGGCGCCGGTGATAGACGAGGTCCCGCAGCACAGCCTACTACTGAACAGGCAGCTGCAGAGGTGGAGAGACCTCATGCTGCTGAGACAGCTACAGTTACACCACCTCCAGCCCAAGATACAGATTCTCCTATCGCTCTACAGCAGAGCGGTAGTGATTTGGGTTATGACTGCGACTTGAGCAGGTTGTGAGAATTTCAAGCGCTGAAACCCCCAGTGTTTAGAGGGGTGAAGGACCCAGTGGTTACGGAGGATTGGGTGTATGAGATGGAGAAACTATATAGGTTTTTTCGATGCACTTCAGCTGAGAAGGTAGCCTTTACCGTGTTCATGTTGAAAGGCGAGGCAGAGCACTGGTGGAGATCCACCGAAGCTATTTTGAGGGCTAGACACTCCGAGATTTCATGGGAGATATTCTTGGAGGCCTTCAGAAGACAATATATTCCAGCTACCGCACAAAGGAAATTGCGGATGGAATTTATGAACCTGGTTCAAGGGAACCGAACTGTGGACGAGTATGAGTCCAAGTTTATGTCATTGGGGAGATATGACCCGGACACGATGGGTAGTGAGACCCGAAAGATACAAAAGTTCATGGATGGATTGAGATTGACCATCCGGACTAAGCTAGCTCCCTTCGACATTGTGACTTATGAGGAGGCTGTACATAAGGCTCAGTTGTGTGAGCAAGACTTTGAGCGAAATGCCTCCGAGCTTGGGAGAATCAGTGTTAGAAAGGACAGAGACCGGAAGAGATCCGGGAAGGATAGAGTGGCCAGGAAAGGAGGCCCAAGGTATTTTGAGAAGAGACCTAAGATTGAGGAGGTGCAGAAGAGAGCTGCCAGACCTCCCATATACCCAGCATTGACTGCGTCGAGGGGCATGACTATTGGAGGACCACAGCCTACTACTGACCAGTGTAGGAGATGTGGGAGATTTCATGGGAATAGGCCCTGTCTGATGACCCCTATGGTGTGTTTTAGATGCGAGAGACCAGGACATATGGCTAAGCATTCTCCCGAGAAGATGGAGATTGCCCCACAGAAGGGCAAGGAGCCTGAGGGAGCTCCAGTTGAGACAGCAGCCCCGAGGAGGAGGGCTACAGCTGAGGAAAAAGGGAAACAGGCTGTGGGTGTGAGCAGAGGAAGGGTGCATGCGCTGGACCAGGACACTGCAGACGCATCGACGGATGTGATTAAAGGTACCATCCCAATCTTTGATTTAGAAGCATTGGAATTATTTGATCCTGGTGCCACGCATTCTTTCATATCACCTTCCTTCGCACATAAATTGTTGAAGCATGTGAAACTAACATTGTTGGATAAAATGTTAATGATTTCCACACCCATGAATGATAGTCAATTGACTGAGCATGTATGTAGAGATTGTAAGTTAAAGATAGAGGGGAAGGAAATGATAACCAATCTGATTTTATTGAATATGAATGATTTTGATGTAATTTTGGGAATGGATTAGTTGGCTAACAATCGTGTTGTGATGGATTGTCATGCCAAAACATTGATGTTTTCAGGATTAGACAATCTTATTGTAAGTTTTGATGAAAAGAAATGATATGAAAATAGCATGGTTGTTGTAAATAAAGGAGTATGATTTTAAATGCATATTGCTTAAGAGATAAATTATTGTTTATGATAAATGTTGAATGTGGAGTGATGGTTTATGTTACTAACGATAGAGAGGATAATGTGAAGGGTTCATTGCATATGTGGTTGATATAGATGAGGCACACTCGGAATTGAGGGACATAGCCGTAATTACGGATTACCCTGATGTCTTTTCGGATGAATTACCAGGACTACCACCTGAAAGGGAAATGGAATTTTGCATTGAGCTAGTGCCTGGTACAGAGCCGATATCGAAACCACCTTATAGAATGGCTCCGATAGAATTGGAAGAGCTGAAGAAACAGCTGCAAGAGCTGCTGGAGAAGGGGTTTATTAGACCGAGTGTCTCACCTTGGGGAGCACCGGTTCTATTTGTAAGGAAGAAGGATGGAAGCCTCCGACTGTGTATAGATTACCGGTTATTGAATAAGGCCACCATTAAGAACAAGTACTCCCTTCCAAGAATCGATGATTTGTTGGATCAGCTCCAGGGAGCCGAAGTATTTTCTAAGATAGATCTGCGGTCAGGGTATCATCAGTTGAGGATCAGGAGTGGAGATGTACCCAAGACAGCATTTTGTACCCGTTATGGCCACTACGAGTTTTTGGTGATGCCATTCGGATTGACGAATGCTCCCGCAGCATTTATGGCATTGATGAATGATATATTCAAGCCATACCTAGACAAGTTTGTGATTGTTTTCATAGATGACATTTTGGTGTATTCCAAGTCCAGGGAAGATCATGAGGAGCACTTGAGGATAGTTCTGCAGACCCTCCGAGAGAGAGAATTGTATGCCAAACTCAGCAAGTGTAACTTTTGGTTGGAACAGATATCATTTTTAGGGCATGTTACGTCAAAGGATGGGGTATCGGTGGATCCATCCAAGATAGAGGCAGTTGTACAGTGGGAACAGCCCAAGACAGTAACTGAGATCAGGAGTTTTTTGGGATTGGCAGGATATTATCAGAGATTTGTAGAGGGTTTCTCCAGACTAGCTGCTCTGTTAACACGCCTCACGCGTAAGGATGTTAAGTTTACATGGGATGAGGCATGTGAGAGGAGTTTTGAGGAGCTTAAGCGTCGAATGACGACTGCTCCAGTTCTCACCATTCCTACTAGCTCAGGAGGATTCTCGGTGTATACGGATGCATCACACCAGGGACTCGGCTGTGTGCTTATGCAGGATGGGAAGGTAGTTGCCTATGGGTCTAGACAGTTGAAAGATCATGAGAGAAACTACCCGACCCATGATTTGGAGTTGGCGGCTGTAGTATTTGCTTTGAAAATATGGCGCCACTATCTCTATGGTGAGAAATTTCAGGTGTTCACAGATCATAAGAGCCTTAAGTACCTGTTCTCGCAGAAAGAGCTGAATATGAGACAGAGGAGATGGCTCGAACTCCTGAAGGACTATGATTGTGAAATCATGTACCACCCGGGTAAGGTAAATGTAGCTACCGATGCTTTGAGTAGAAAGAACCTTGGGTTGGTGTCATATATGATGGTACGGGAACATGAATTGTTAGAACACTTTGCGAACCTCAGCTTGGATGTAACCCCACCTGGATCTGAGAGACTTGAGATCATGGTTAGTTTAAGATTGGAGCCAGAATTGATTGGCCGTATTCGGCAAGCCCAGCAGAGCGATCGACGATGCATCGATTGGCTGAGGCAGATACAGACAGGTGTGGGTATTGATTTTGAGCAGAGTGCTGATGGGTTATTGAGGTTCAGAGGCAGAGTATGCGTTCCCAGGGATCCTGAGATCAGGAGAACGATTTTATCAGAGGCTCACTCATCGAAGTATACGATACATCCGGGAAGTACCAAGATGTATCAAAACCTTCGGAAGGTTTATTGGTGGTCTGAAATGAAGAGAGACATTGCTGAATATGTCGCTAAGTGTCTCGTTTGTCAGCAAGTGAAGGTAGAGCATCAGAAGCCTGCAGGATTATTGCAGCCTCTACCGATACCGACTTGGAAGTGGGAGCATGTCACCATGGATTTTGTGATGGGGTTGCCGAGGACCCGCAGAGGTCATGATGCCTTATGGGTTATTGTGGATTGGTTGACTAAGTCCGCCCATTTCTTGCCTATGAGAGCTACCGATACACTAAGTCAGTTGGTGAACCTATATATTCGAGAGATAGTACGGCTACATGGTGTACCAGTGAGCGTTGTTTCTGATAGGGATGCCCGCTTCACTTCCCATTTTTGGGAACATTTTCAGGAAGCGTTGGGGACCCGACTGAGTTTTAGCACTGCTTTTCATCCTCAGACAGATGGGCAATCAAAGAGGACTATACAGACCCTCGAGGATATGTTGAGAGCGTGTGTGCTGGATTTTAGAGGCTCCTGGGATGACCACCTGCAGTTAGCCGAGTTCGCTTATAATAATAGCTATCATGCTAGTATCGGGATGACACCCTATGAGGCATTATACGGGCGTAGATGCCGTTCCCCTATTGGATGGGAAGAGGTTGGTGACAGACAGATTTTTACTTCGGACTTAGTGCAGCAGGCATCTGAGGACGTCCAGTTGATATGTGAGAGATTACAGACAGCTCAGAGTCGACAAAAGAGTTACGCTGACAAGAGATGAAGACCACTAGAGTTTGATGAGGGTGAGTTGGTGTTTCTGAGGGTATCACCATCGAAGGGTATTATGAGATTTGGTAAGAAGGGCAAGCTGAGCCCTAGATATATCGGACCCTTCGAGATTTTGGAGAGAGTGGGAGATAAGGCGTATAGGTTGGCATTGCCACCGGACTTGGCAAATGTCCACAACGTCTTCCACGTCTCGATGCTTCGGAAGTATCACCCGGACCCGGCACACGTGATAAGATATGAGCCGTTGGAGCTCCATGAGAGTATGATGTATGTTGAGAAGCCGGTTCGGATATTGGACAGAAAAGAGAAAGTGTTACGGAATAAGACAATTCCCTTGGTGAAAGTTCTTTGGCAACACCACACGGCGGAAGAGGCCACGTGGGAATTGGAGAACTTGATACGGGAGAAGTACCCCCAACTTTTTGAAGAGTGACTTGGTTCTAATTTGGAGGACCAAATTCCTTGAAGGAGGGGAGAATGTGAGACCCCGTATATGTAAAGTTGTAATGTGTAATAAATATGAATGGGCTTGTAATGTAAAGTATGATTGATGTAAGTCCATGGATTCAATGTACGTACGTGTAATATGATTTGTAACGTACATACAAGTTCCATTGAGTATGAATGTGAAGAAATGAGTTCTTATAAGTGATGGATGTGATTGAAACTCAAATGGGTAGTGTGGTAAAATGGAATGAAGTCATGCTTCCATTTGGTTTTATGTAACATACCTTGGGACATACAATGAATGCACACAAGTTTCAATGTGCATAAGGTATGAATGGATGCCATTTTCAAGTTATAAAGGCGGATGGATGAGAAAATGGCCATTACAACAGACTAAGGATGTGTTGGTGTGAGTTGCAACAAGGAAACTGCAAGAAATCTGGAAAACATGAAGGCCAGATCGATCTCATAGGATGAGAGATCGATCTGGAAGAGCCAGAATGCTCTTATTTGGGCAATGGAATAGAGCAGATCGATCTCCAATGGGGCCAGATCGATCTCCTAAGCATTCTATGACGAAAAGATCGATCCTCAAGCACCCAGATCGATCTCCTTAGCTCTCTGTTTGGGACCAGATCGATCTCATGCTTCGACAGATCGATCACATGCTTCAACAGATCGATCTCATGCTTCGACAGATCGATCTCATGCTTAAAAATGTCGTGAAAAAGAGGGATTTAAGGGGACCAGATCGATCTCCTCTTGGACCAGATCGATCTCCTCAAGCTATTTCTATATAAGGAGGGCTAAAAATCAGGAAATCTCGGGAAAAAACATTAACCTTCCACTTTCAACCCAAAAACCTAACTTTCCCTCTCTAAAATCAGCCATTTTCAGTGAGATTTGAAGAGAGACCATTAGAGGCAAAGTTGTTCCTATCAAAGAGAAGAACAACATAGTGGGAAGGCATTTTTCCCATTTTTGGTATTAAAGGAGTTAAGGGCATTGCCATTTGGAGCAAGAAGAAAAATCATATTGGTAAGATTCTAACACTCCAATCCAAATACATTGTCTATTTAATTGATTTTGGAGTTGTTTGGCAAGAGTATTGATGGATAAATTATCTAGGGATGTGGTGGAATTGGTGTGACCTAGAAAACCTAGAATGGGTATAATGTGAGAATATATGGGTGAATGAGTTTATGATTTATGGGCATGCTAAAGTTGTTATTGAGGTAATGTTTATGATTTTAGATGGTTAAATGAAAGTACATTGTGAGTTTGGAGGAATTGTGAAAATGGGTATGTATATGCTTGATAAATGCCATAGTGAGGGAATTCATGAAATATGAACACTATGAGCTTAATGTCGATTTAATATCGATTTTGAATAAGTTAATAGGCCTAAAAGAATCCATAGACTCAAGTTTTGGGTAAAGTAATGAAACGAGGCCTCATAAGCGTTAATAGAAAACTATAGGTCGAATTGACTATAGTGAACGCACGATGTCATATTATATGGATCGAGTATAATGCGGGAGACAATTTTGTGCAGTCCCGAAGAGTTCGTTGAAGACGAATCGAGTGGTACGAGTAGCAGCTTTAAGGAAGTGGAATCACGCATCGCGATTCCAGGTAAGGGAATTTTGTGAGTATATAGAGGTAGCTACTCGTACTTTAAATTTGTGGGTGAATATTGGGTGTTTTACGAAGTGCATGGTTGCTAAAGTAAATGATTGATGGTATTCATGAATGAGTATGAGTATATGTGTGATTTTTGGTTTTGGAAGTGGATTCTATGAAATGGGATAGTAAGGCTAATAATTGCATAAATCTAATGTCTTGATGTCTTTCAAAATGAAATTGCTTTGTTTTAAGCAAGCTTGTAGATGGGTCGGCTAATGTTTATTAATGTTGTGGAAAAAGGCATTTGCGAAGTGCTAAACCCGGTTGTCGGGATTGTTTGATTTTGTATGAGCTGCCTATCATATTTGTATGACATAAATCACACTAGAGCCTTGCTCGCGTTGGATTTTTATGTTTCCACTTATTTGATACGTGCTTGAGCTTAGCTCGCACTTTGATCTGAATTGTGATGATGTTTATAAACCGTACTGGAGCTTACGCTCGTGCGAGGATTTGAGTGGTTTGTCTTAAGAGTATAACCGTACTAGAGCTATGCTCGTACGCGTCTCTTTATGAGACGATGCATGAGTCGTGCTAGAGCTTTGCTCGCACAAGTTTGCATATTGGGATACGTATAAGGTTGTGAAAGTTGGTAAGATCCTTAAGCCTTACATCCTTAAGCCAACATCCTTAAGCCCAAAGAGGCGGGGAGGCTCTGTTAGGCGGGGAGGCTCTGTTCGGTGGGGAGGCTCTCTTACGGTGGGATCCTTAAGCCAACATCCTTAAGCCCTGGAGGGGTGGGGAGGCTCTGTTAGGCAGGGAGGCTCTCCTACATGGGTATGGTAAGATCCTTAAGCCCTACATCCTTAAGCTAACATCCTTAAGCGCAAAGAGGCGGGGAGGCTCTGTTAGGCGGGGAGGCTCTGTTCGGTGGGGAGGCTCTCTTACGGAAGGATCCTTAAGCCCTACATCCTTAAGCTAACATCCTTAAGCCCGAGGAGGAAGGGAGGCTCTGTTAGGCGGGGAGGCTCTGTTTGGCAGGGAGGCTCTCCTTCACGGATATGGAAAACTCTTGGTATGGGGTAGGTAAGACCTAGGAATGGCACCCCCAATCACGATATGAGTCTGCGGAGTACGCTGTACCGTGTATATCACATGGAGTACGATGTACCGCATGATGGTTATGTGATGAGAAAGTCTGGCGAGGGATAATCTATCTTAGTGCCAGCATGATACCCTGCACACCTGGATGCGTGTGGTCTGGGATGATTTATGATGTAGTGGTCTGCATAGGCACTTTTGATATAGTGACCTAGTTTTTATACACATGCGTGAATTGTGAAACAAAAATGTGGTTGTGATTGTGAATTGATTTGGTGGTATTTATGTGTTGAGAAAGAGGTTTATGATGTTGGTTTAAAAAGGAGGTTTCTTAATGAATTGCCCTTTTTATGAATTTAAATGAGATTGAGCATGAGATGATTTATACATGATGTTCTTTTTACCATGTTTGATATGCCAATGTACATGATTTTGACACATGATATATATGTATACTCATTTGGCATAGTTTTATTCCTCATGCTCCTACCATAAATGATTTATGCATAACACTATTAGCATGTAGATAGAGTAGTTATCTACCATGCTTGCATTATTGCCTTACTGAGCGTGTGGTTGCTCATCCCTCTCTATTTTCCCCCTACAGAGCGTGTATAGTAGCCCAGTGAGGACTGAGGCGTGGTATTTTGGACTCCGCTGCATCTCCATCGCTTAGAGGTATATACACAGCGATTCTTTTTGTATCTAAACAATGTAAAAGCACAGTATTCTTTGAGTTGTAATTATGGGGGATGTAGATGTCAGTAAAACATGCTTTTGTATAAGTACAAGATTAAATGCAAATGTATGACATCATTTTATTTAACTGAGAATGAATGAGATGTGGTGTTTATTATTGACTCACAGCCCAACAGTGTGTGGTGAGTTAGTTCACGACCGGGTAAGGTAATAGTAAAACGCGAAAATTTTTTAGTGATTTTCAGTTAAAGAGAATGGAATTGGGTCGTGACAAGATCGATCTGTCGCAGGCAAAAATCCCTTTGGAGATCGATCTGCCCATTGAAGGAAATCGATCTTCTCCTTACAGAACCTTAATGAGATTGATCTGTTGCTTAAGAGAGATCGATCTCTTCTTGGTCGAGACATTTGGAGATCAATCTGTGCCTTGTGAGAGATCAATTTCTTCTAGGCATAGACTTAAGGAGATCGATCTGCCTTGGTATGAGATCGATCTGCTCTCTTCCAATTGCCTGTTACTTGACATTTTGTGAGAGGGGATCGATCTCTTCTTCATGGGAGATCAATCTGCTCTTTCGCTGCACCCTCATTAATGCAATTTTCTACAGATTTCCCATGTGTAATTCATCCTTAATTGCCTAATACCTCATTTTACATTCTGTACGCAACTAACGTATAATAATTTGCATTCCATAAAATTCATATGCAATAAAACTTGTGCACACAAATTAAAATAATGAATTGTACATTAGATTCCATAACTCCTACATCCTTTATCAATTGTACACGTGTAGTAGTGTGCATATACACCATATCTTCATAAAACGTACATGGAAAACTACAGGCATTATATTTCTCCACTCCTTAGAGAATTTGGTCCTCCAAATTGAATCAAGTTCATTCCTCAAAAAGTTGGAGATATTTCTCCTTCATCGGGTCCTCTAACTCTCAGGTGGCTTCCTCTAATGTATGATGTTGCCTCAGGGTCTTAACTAATGAAATCGACTTGTTCCGCAACACCCTCTTTTTTCTATCCACTATCCGGACAGATTTCTCTATATATGACATATTCTCCTTGAGCTCTAACGGCTCATAGCTAATTACATGTGCTGGATCTGGATGGTACTTCCTGAGCATGGAAACATGGAAGACATTGTGGACCTCTGCTAGCTCGGTGGCAAGGCTAGTCTATATGCTTTGTCTCCCACTTTATCCAGAATCTCAAAGGGACCAATGTAACGAGGACTTAGTTTTTCTCTCTTCCCAAACCTCGTTATTCCCTTAGAAGGAGATACTTTAAAAAATACAGACTCACCCACAACAAACTTGAGTGGCCTCCGTCTCCTGTCAGCATAGCTCTTTTGTTGACTCTGAGCCATTCGCAGCCTTTCACATATTATCTGAATATCCTCTGAGGCTTGTCTAACCAAATCGAGAGCGAGTAACTGTCTGTCACCAATTTCTTCCCATCCAATAAGCGATCGGCATCTATGACCATATAGTGCCTCATAAGGGGCCATACCAATACTTAAGTGATAACTGTTGTTGTAGGCGAACTCAATAAATGGCAAATGATCGTCCCATAAGCCTCTAAAATTCAGTACACACGCTCTCAACATATCCTCCAAGGTCTGTATAGTCCTCTCTGACTGACCATCTGTCTGAGGATGGAAAGTGATGCTAAAGCTCAATTGGGTCCCCATCGCTTCCTGAAAATGTCCCCAAAAGTGGAAAGTGAAGTGGGCATCCCTATTAGAAACAACACTCACTGGGACTCCATGTAATCTTACTATTTCCTATACATACAGGTTCGCCAAAGCACTCAAAGTATCTGTAGATCTCATGGCTAAAAAGTGTGCCGATTTCGTTAACCGATCTACTATAACCCAAATAGCATCATGGTTCTTACAGGTCCTCGGTAACCCCATCACCAAGTCGGTATTGGTAAAGATCACAATAATCCTCTCGGTTTCTGATGCTCCACCTTAACCTGCTGACAGATGAGACATCTAGCAACATACTCAGCTACATCTCTTTTCATTCTAGACCAACAATATACCTTCCCGAGATTTTGATACATTTTACTGCTCCCCGGATGCACTGTGTATCTCGATGAGTGAGCCTCAGATAAAATTAACTTCCTAAGCTCTGGATCATTAGGGACATACATTCTATTTTCGAACCTTAGTAGTCCATCTGAACTTAATACAAAATTAGTGCCCTCTCCTTTCTGAATTTGGCTAATTACATCAATACACCATTGATCATTCTGCTGAGCTTACCGGATTCTCTCAATCAACTTCGGCTCTAACCTCAAGCTGGCTACAATCCCATTATTGCCAATCTCAGGCGGGGTCATGTCCAAGCTCAGGTTTATGAATTGTTCTAACAACTCGTGTTCCCTAACCATCATATATGATACCAACCCGAGACTCTTTCTACTCAATGCATCGGTAACCACATTCGATTTCCCTGGGTGGTACAAAATCTCACAATCATAGTCCTTGAGGAGTTATAACCACCTTCTTTGTCTCATATTTAACTCATTCTATGAGAACAGATACTTAAGACTCTTGTGATCCATAAAGATTTGAAATCTCTCACCATACAGGTAATGACGCCATATCTTCAATGCAAATACTACGGTCGCCAACTCTAAATCGTGAGTAGGATAGTTCTTCTCATGATCTTTCAACTGCCTGGATCCATAAGCAACTACCTTTCAATTTTGCATCAAAACACAACCCAGTCTTTGGTGTGAAGCATCTGTGTAAATAAAATAGTCCCCAGGGTAATTAGGAATGATGAGAACTGGCGCGGTGGTTAATCTGTGCTTAAGTTCTTGAAAACACCTCTCACATACTTCATCCCACATAAACTCCACATTCTTCTGCGTAAGACGTGAGCAGCCGGTCTAGAGAAACCCTCTACAAATCTCCTGTAGTAACCAGCCAAACCCAAAAAGCTTCTGATCTCTGTGACTGTCCTGGGCTATTCCCACTGAACAATGACCTCGATCTTGGATGGATCTATTGACACCCCATCCTTCGATACAACATGGCCCAGAAAGGAAATCTGCTCTAGCCAAAAGTCACATTTACTAAGTTTGGCATACAATCTTCTCTCTCGAAGGGTTTGCAAAACAATCCTCAAGTGATGCTCGTGATCTTTCCTGGATCTGGAATAAACCAATAAATCATCAATGAATACTATCACAAATTGATCTAGGTATGGCTTGAATACCTAATTTATTAGAGCCATAAAAGCTGCTGGCGCATTCATCAACCCGAAAGGCATCACCAGGAATTCGTAATGACCATAGCGGGTGCAGAAAGCTGTCTTTGGCACATCTTCTTTCCAAATCTTCAATTGATGATACCCAGACGTCAGATCTACTTTGGAAAAGATCTGTACTCACTGAAGTTGATCCAATACATCATCGATGCGTGACAAGGGGTACTTATTCTTGACGGTAGCCTTGTTCAGCATTAGATAATCAATACACAACCTAAGGCTCCCATCTCTTTTCTTAACAAATAATATCGGGGATCCCCATGGAGAGACGCTCGACCTTATAAACTTTTTGTCTAGCATCTCGTGCAACTGCTTTCTTAACTCCTCTAGTTTAACTAGAGCCATCCTATATGGTGGCTTGGATATTGGCTCTGTTCCAAGTGTCAAATCTATACCAAATTTCATTTCTCTATCTGGTGGCAAACCCAGTAGGTTGTCTGGAAAGACATCAGGGAATTCTCTAACGACTGGAATGTCATCCATATTCGGATGTGTTTTGTTCAATTCCACCACATAAGCAATAAAACCTTTAAAACAATATTTATGTCATTTATATATCAATGCACTTTACTTGCTACAAAAATCAGGATTTCATTGCTTCTCTTAAAATTTTACAACAAATTTCTTGGCTAAAGAAAATGTAATAGACTTAGAGTGACAGTCTGAGACAGTATGATTGGTAGCTAACTAATCCATTCCCAAGATTATATCAAAGTCATACATATTCAACAAAATCAAATTAGCTGTCGTCTACTTATCTCCTACTCTCACTTTACAATCTTTGTATACTTATTCAGCTAATTGACTAACTCTCATTAGAGTACTTATTAATAAAGTCCTATTCAAGTATGTGGGCTTTACAAAACTTGTTAACTTTGATGCACATGCAGGTGATATGAAGGAATGCATAGCACTAGAATCAAATAAAGCTATAACTTCCAAATTGAAGATCAGAATTGTACCTTTTATCACCTCTAAAGAGGAATCTGCTGATGCCTGATCTATCGCATATACCCTACCTTGACCCACAACTTACTTCCCTTTCTCTTCAGTCGTAGTTCTCTTCCTTGCAAGAGGTGTAACTATGGGACTTTAGCTCCTTGCCCTTCTACGTGACTACCTCAATTGCTTCTGGACAATCCTTTGCATAGTGCCCAAGCTTGCCACATCTGAAGCATCGTGTACCTTGAAAATGACAAGGCCTACTACCATGATATCAGCCACATACTCTGCATTAATCAGTAGTTGGTTGAGGTCCACTGATCACTATACCCTTGGATGAGGTTGGAGTTGGATGCATATAAGGTCTAATAACCTTCTTCTGTGACTTATTTGCCTCTCTTTAATGCTTACCAGCACCTCTCCGACCATATCTGGGGCTCTTACCATCTCTCAATTTCCTCTGACCCTTGTCCTTACCCCAACTGAATTCTAAAATATGTAGGTCATAATCCTAATCACACAACTGAGCTCGTCGTACAGCTTCTCTATATGTAGCAACATTAAACGAGGCCAATTTAGCTTTAATCGAAGGCCTTAGTCCATCAACAAATCTGCGGACCCTAATAGCTTCACTCCTGATAGAGTCTAGATCATACCGGCCCAATGATGTGAATCATGACTTGTACTCATCCACCTTTTGGTTCCCTTGAGTCAGATTCAAAAATTCCATTTATAGCCTATGTCGAGCAGTATCTAAGATATATTGCTCTCTGAAAGTACCTAAAACCATATCCCACATGATCGTTGTACCTTGGGTCATTGACATAGGCATGGTGGACTTCCACCAGTGCTCTGCTTCACCTTTCAATACAAAAGCCGCAAGCGCTACTCTTTCTATAGTCGAAAATCTATAAAAATCAAACAGCTTCTCCATCTGACTTATCCAAGCCTCAACCACTGTTGGATCCTTTACCCTACTAAAAGAAAGAGGCTTAAAGTCCATAAAATGCCTTAACCTCTCCATGTCACAGTCATAACCAAGCTCTAAATCATCATAATCACACTGTTATGAGGCCACTGGGGGAGGAACTGGCCGAAGAGGGGGACCTCATGGTCTATCCGGTTCGGGTTATGTAGGTGCGGCATTCTCAGGTTCAGGTTCAACTGCTAGGGGATTCGATGTAGCCTGTCCTACTGTACTTGGTATACCCTCAAATCTAGACATGATCTGACCCATCATGGTCATCATTGTACACTTGTCTTCCTCTAATCTGTCTATCTGAGGATCGAGAGTCTCTATCTGATCATGAGGTTCATAACTAGAGGACGATCTACTATGCCTCTCAGTCTTATCATTCCGCTCCTGAGCTCGTGAGCTCTCTCCCCTCTTACGATGTCTCTCAGGCATAACTCACTAGCCTGTTGACTTTCCTGCATTTATAACAAACTCTTAGATCACTACCAGCTCTATATACACATTTGTATCTAAAATCGCATAGTAACTTGGGGATGTATATTTTCTTAGTCCTAAACATCGACTCACATCAGAAAAACCTCGCTCTGATACCAATTTTTATCACACCCCAACTCTGGGTGCCTTCATCCATACATATACCATTTATGGTTGGGCTGTGAGCCAATGCAATTACTAATTCCATACATTTATAGCAGAAATATTTAAAACTTTAAGACACACAAGCCCAGACATGTGTGTAGATCTACAAAATCGATTGTATAAATATAATATCATTACATAACATCCCCATACCGTTTTCTCATTGTCAATGTATGATTGTACGATACAAAATGATATATACAAAATACTTATGTGTATACATTTCTTATACCTTAGCAACTGGTGGGAGATGACCAACACAAAACCAATCTGAAACCATCGCATGGTTCTACTTCTTAGTATCTGAAAGGGGAAAAATAGTGGGATGAGCAAACCACAACTCAGTAAGGAAAAGAATGCTAACATGTAGATACAGTACTATCTACATAGCCCATGCATGATCAATAAAATCATCTTTCATTTTAAATGAAAATATCAATGGAAAAAAAGGCATTTAAACATTCTTCTCTCATAGGCATTTTCATAAAAACTAATGCCCAATGCTTCCAATTGATAACATGTCATAAAACAGTGTTATCGCAACACAAGCATTTAAATCAATATATTTATCAAATCATAATATCTCTTTTCCTTTCACAAATCATTTCTTTTCATCAAATTTCTCTCTTTTTCTGATTTTCTCAAAATTGCTCTTATCTCTGAGATAGGTATGGAACATAGGGAAACAAATATCCATGACATATGGCCATAGTCAGTGATCCTGGGCCTCACTAATCAGGTGTGCACAGGGCATCACTTGCCTGAAGGGGGATGGGTCAGTCCTACTTTTCGGCTCATCTCAATCATCATCATCATCATCATTTTCCTCATCATATCACATATACTCCTGGTACAACGTACTCCATGTGTCATTGACGCGATACTCGTACTCACGTGTACACAGCACGGTATATAGTATTCCCCAAACAACTACACGGTACAGGGTACACCCGTGGACCTAGTCCATCCACCCTACACCGATGGGCTCATCATCCTAAACCATGTCTCATATACCAGACGAGCAGAATTAGTGTGACACACAGTCTCCGCAATGCTCCAGCGTGGTATTTCTCAGTACGAGCATCTGCTTCTAGCACTGTATCATCTCAAATCAACAAAATTAGTGCTAGCAATGCTCCAACACTTTTCTCATAACCATCGTGCGAGCTAGGCTCCAGTACGATATATTAAAGCCATAAAAACTTGTGCGAGCTAAGCTCCACCACAAAATCATCATCATAAAACCACGTGCGAGCTACGCTCCAACACGGTTTGTCAAATCATGAAAACATATGCGAGTAAAACTTCAGCATAATCAAATCATTCAAAGCAGGTGTGTGCTAAGGCTCCAACACCAATTCACATTTCAAATTTGACAGGCGATTATTTTTCTCTTTTAAAACTCAAATCGTGTTTATTAACATAGCATGTCATTCCATGCTAAACTAGCCTACCTATCCATCACCATTTCTTTGTCACAATAATAACATAAGGTTGTAGAAACATCGAAAACATGCATGTCATGTTGTTTTCCTTGCCGCATCCATTTTCACAATATATATCATGATACATTTCAATTCACTTACGACTCAATAGCTAAACATAATATTACTATCGTCTTAACTACTAAAATTGCTGTAAAATATGTACGAATATCTCTATCACTAACATACAATCCCTTACCTCGAATCACGTTTGTATTCTCCTTCATCTCTTTTACTTCATTTGCGATTCGGGTTAATCATATTTCGACGTATTCCAATGTACACGTGTAAATCATTAAGTTATTTTCCTTTCCTTCTCCCAAACATTCACATTATCTTTTATTTATCTATTCATACTTCTCAAGCCTTTTATCATATTTCACCTTTTCCACTAGTATCGCTATATCTTCTCTTAAGTTTTCCATTACTTCTCCATAAGTATTTCTTCATGAATTCCCTCTTAATATTACTCACTCATCACTACAATCATCATTTCTATCTATGTTTCACATACCATTTAACCCATAAAGTGTCTAGAAACTCACATTTAAAGCTTGAGGGTTGAAGAACTTACCTAGCTTAGCTTTTTTCTTAGCCAAACTTGTGGTAGTCTGTTCCCCTCCTCTTGATCAAACCAATGTGTGATTTTTGGGTATGTTGTTTTCCTTACTTTAAGTAATAACTTTCCCTTCTTGAGATTCTTCCAAATCTGGCTGGAATGTAGTGATATTTGGAGTGAGATAGCTTGGTTCTTTGAGGGAAATGGATAGGTACGAGTTTGGTAGGAAAGAAAACTTGATTTTCAGTCCAATTTTATGCTCTTTTTATAGATACAGAGTCATGAGATCGATCTGGTCCCTTGTGGAGATCGATCTCTGCATGGTAAGGTAGTCCTTTTTCCTAACATAACCACTACCAGATCGACCTGCTCTTCATAATGAGATCGATCTATCGCAAGCAAAAATCCCTTTGGAGATCGATCTATCCATTGTAAGAGATCGATCTTCTCCTTACAGAACCTTAATGAGATCGATTTGTTGCTTAAGGGAGATCGATCTCGATCTGCTCCTTCCCTGCACCATCATTATTGCAATTTTTTTTTTTTACAGATTTCCAATGTGTAATTCATCCTTCATTGCCTAATACCTCATTTTACATTCTGTACACAACTAACGTATAATAGTTTCCATTCCATAAAATTCATAGGCAATAAAACTTATGCACACAAATTAAAATCATGAATTGTACATTAGATTCCATAACTCCTACATCCTTTATCAATTGTACACATGTAGTAGTGTGCATATACACCATAGCTTCATAAGAAGTACATGGAAAACTATAGGCATTACAACCTCTACTCCGAGGAGGAAAGCCACAACTGAGAAGAAGGGGAAACAGTTGATTGGTCGAGGGCGAGTACATGCTTTTGACCAAGGCACAGCTGATGCTTCATCAGATGTGATTAAAGGTACCATCTTGAAGCATATATTTTATTTGATCCTGGTGCCACATATTCATTTGTATCCCCTTCATTTGCATGTAAGTTATCGAAACATGTGGAGCATACATTATTAAGTAGAATGATGTTGATTAGTACGCATATGAATAATAGTCACGTAGTCGAGTATGTATTTAGAGACTGCAAGCTAAGAGTAGGATAAAAGGATATGTCAGCCAATCTCATTTTATTGAGTGTGAGTGATTTTGATGTAATCTTAGGAATGGATTGGTTAGCTGCAAACCATGTTGTTGTAGATTACTATTCTAAGGCGGTTATGTTTCCTACCCTTGAAAAATATATTGTAAGGTTTATTGAAAAGAAATGAAAGAAGTAGTTGCAGTAATTAGAAAGATAATTTATTATGTTGACTAAGAAATCAATATGTTTAAGGTTTCATTGTGTACGTGGTTGATAAGGATGAGGCACATCCAAAGTTGGCAAATATACCTGTGGTTAAGGAGTTTCCAAATGTCTTTCCAGATGAATTACTAGGGTTACCACCAGATAGAGAAATGGAGTTCTATATAGATTTGGTGTCTAGAACTGAGTCCATATCCAAACCACTGTTCCCAATGGCCTTAGTTAAGTTGGAAGAGCTCAAGAAGCAGTTACAGGAACTGTTGGATAAGGGGTTCATCAAACCGAGTGTTTCACCTTGGGGAACACTAGTTTTGTTTGTGAAGAAGAAGGATAGAAGCATCTGATTGTGTATTGATTACATATTGTTGAATAAGGCTACCATCAAGAATAAGTATCCCCTTCCGCGTATAGATGATTTGTTAGATCAGTTTCGAGGAGCAAAAGTTTTTTCTAAGATTTATATGAGGTCTGGGTACCATCAGTTGAGAGTTTGGAGTGGAGAGCATTTTGGACCCGATATGGCCACTATGAGTTCTTGGTTATGCCATTTGAATTGACGAATGCTCCCGCAGCTTTTATGGCTTTGATGAATGATGTGTTCAAGCCATATTGGATCAGTTTGTTATCATTTTTATCAATGACATTTTGGTGTATTCGAAATCCAAAGAAGAGCACGAGCAACATCTGAGGATTGTATTGCAAACCCTCCGAGAGAAGGAGTTGTATGCTAAACTCGGTAAGTGTGACTTTTGGCTAGAATAGATTTCATTTCTAAGCCATGTTGTATTGAAGGATGGAGTGTCAATAGATCCATCTAAGATAAAGGCTGTAGTTTAGTATGTACAGTCGAGGACAGTCACCAAGATTAGGAATTTTCTTGGTTTAGCTAGT
The DNA here is from genome assembly GCA_033439115.1 of Firmiana major. Classification (NCBI taxonomy): domain Eukaryota; kingdom Viridiplantae; phylum Streptophyta; class Magnoliopsida; order Malvales; family Malvaceae; genus Firmiana; species Firmiana major. The sequence goes on from CM065898.1 coordinate 37,123,266, forward strand.
TATTACAAGAGGTTTGTTGAGGGATTTTTGAAGTTGGCTGCTTCGTTGACCCGTCTCACTCGAAAGAATGTTGCATTCGTGTGAGACGATGATTGTGAGAGAATTTTTTAAGAATTGAAGCATTGATTGACCATTGCTTTGATTCTTACTATTCTTACTAGCTCAGGCAATTTTTCAGTTTATACAGATGCTTCGCATCAGGGACAGGGCTATGTATTGATACAAGATCAGAAGGTAGTTTCTTATGGATCCAAACAGCTGAAGGACCATGAGAAGAACTATCTGACCCATGATTTGGAGTTGACAGCAATAGTGTTTGCATCGAAGATATGGCACCACTACTATACGGTGAGAAGTTTCAGATTTATACTGACCATAAGAGCCTCGAGTATTTATTCTCACATAAGGAGCTGAATATGAGACAGAGAAGATGGTTAGAGCTTCTGAAGGACTACGATTGTGAGATACTTTATCATCCTAGTAAGGCTAATGTTGTCGCTAATGCTTTGAGCAGGAACGACCTTGGGATGGTATCGTATATGATGCTTAAGGAATACGAGTTGCTAGAGCAGTTTGCTAGCCTCAGTTTGGGTGTTGTGCCTTCTGACATGGATATGGACTGTGTGATAACTAGCCTAAGATTAGAACCTGATCTGTTGGACAGGATTAGATAAGCTTAGCAGAGAGATCCATATTGTGTTGATATGACTAGTCAGATGTAGACAAGCACAGTGACCGAGCATGAGTTGAGTTCTGATAGACTGCTGAGGTTCAGAGGTAGGGTGTGTATTCCTAATCATCCAGAGCTCAGGAGACTAATTTTGTCAGAAGCTCATTCTTTGAGGTACACGTTGCTTTTGGGGAGTAACAAGATGTATCAAAATCTTTGGAAAGTGTATTGGTGGTCAGGTATGAAGAAGGATATAGCTGAGTTTGTGGCGAGGTATCTCATTTGTCAGCAGGTGAAGGTAGAGCATCAGAAGCCTGTAGGGTTATTACAGCCTCTACCTATATCGACATGGAAATGAGAGCATATAACCATGGATTTTGTGATGGGTTTACTGAAGACCCATAGGAATCACAATGCTATATGGGTGATCATTGATAGATTGATGAAGTCAGCCCACTTCCTAGCTATGAGAGCTACTGATACTCTGAGTTTATTGGCAGAGTTGTATGTTCTCGAGGTAGTGAGGTTACATGGTGTTCCAGTGAGCATTGTTTCAGATAGGGATTTTCGCTTCACTTCCCACTTTTGGGAACATTTTTAGGAAGCCATGGGAACCCAGTTGAGTTTGAGCACAACCTTCCTTCCTCAGACAGATGGTTAATCAGAGAGGACCATACAGACTCTGGAGGATATGTTGAGAGCATGTGTGCTAGATTTTAGAGGCTCTTGGGATGATCATTTGCCACTAGCCAAATTCGCCTACAACAACAGTTATCATTCGAGTATCGAGATGACACCGTATGAGGCTTTATATGGCCGTATATTTCATTCCCCTATTGGATGGGAAGAAGTGGGTGACCTAAAGATATTTTCTCCTGATTTGGTTACGAAAGCCTCTAAGGATGTTTGGCTGATATGCAAGAGATTATACTAGCTCAGAGCAGACAGAAGAGTTATGCTAACAAGAGATGGAAGCCACTAGAGTATACAGTGGGTGAGTCAGTATTTCTGAAAGTTTCTCCTTCCAAGGGTATAGTGAGATTCGGGAAGAGAGGTAAGCTGAGTCCTTGCTATATTGGACCTTTTGAGATATTGGATCGAGTGAGAGATAAAGCATATAGGTTGGCATTGCCATCAGACTTATCAGGCGTCCATAACGTCTACCACATTTTGATGCTTCAAAAGTATACCCGGATTCCACACATGTGATTCAGTATGAGCAATTGGAGCTCAAAGAGGATATGTCATATGTGGAGAAGCCGATTCGGATATTGGATAGGAAGGAGAAAGTATTGCGGTTGAAGACGATTATTTTGGTTAAGGTTCTCTGGTAGCACCACAGTTCGAAGGAAGCTACGTGGGAGTTAGAGATCCTGATGAGAGAGAAGTATCCCCAGTTATTTAAGGACTGACTTGGTTCTAATTTGGAGGACCAAATTTCTTCAAGTGGGGAGGATTGTAAGACTCGAAATTCAGTGTCATTTCTTAAGAAGTTGTCATTATAAATATGGATTCATGTAATCTTGATCAATAAAGAAGAAATAATTAAATTTCAAGTCCAATTGATCAAGATATCAATTTATCGGGATAGACCTGAAAATTTTCCACCTCAGGAATTATTTCAGAATTATGAAAAGAATATTTTGAAGAAAATAAAAATAAATGATAATGTCTATATATACATATAAAGTATATATAGAAAATAGGGTGTCTAAAAATATATGGGTTTGTGCGAATATAAATGTATATAATAATATTATAACTCTAAGATATTTTGTATATATTAAATTATATTAAAGATATAATATTATATATATTAAATAAAAAAATAAATTTAAAAAAAATTAACTTCTGTTGCGCGACCCCAAAGCAAAGGGAATTGGGAAAACCCGATTCCCTCAGCCTTCTTTGACGAATGGAGGAGGATACCAGAGAGAGAAGATTCGGGCGAGAGCCCAATGAGGGAGCCCGAGACCCTTACCGGCACCAAAAGAGGGAGAAACGATGACCAATGACTGAAAGAAAAGGGAAGAGGAAACTGAGAGGCAAAGAGAGAAAAGAGGGGAAAGAGAGAAGAATGGAGGTCGGAGGAAGGGAGGGGACCTTGCCACTGGCCAGGGGAAGGGCCCAATCGCTACCGTCGACGATGTAGAGGCGTCGAACGATGAAAGAAAAAATCGACAGTGAAGCCGAAGAGAGAAAAGGCCGAATTGGCCATTTTCCTGATAGTTGAGGCTTGGCCACCACCAGATCCATGCATCGCGAGTCCCCGCGAGTCTGCTAGATGTGGAAGTCGACGAAGAACTGACCGACAGAGCTCCGAATGGCAATGAGGGGGACTGAACCGGTCCAAACCGATTCAGCCAAAAAAAAGAAAAGGAAAAAGAATAAAAAAGGGAAAAAAGGGAGAAAAATTCGGTCATGCATTAGGCTAAGGCATCAAGCTAAGGATAAGTTGGTAACCGGTTGAAATTGACCGATTTAATTTTTAAAAAATTTATTTGAAATTATATTTGACTGAAATTGACCAGTTTAAAAAAAATGTGTAGCGCGACAATAGGCGACGAACGTGAGTTTGATCGAGCCTCGATTTGCATGCCATCACAGAATCTCGAGTAAGTGAATCTCACTTGCTATAACTTGTATAGTTATACGAGTTAGGAATTAATCGCATAAGTTGCGGATTAACTCTGTATAAATTACTTTATGTTTAGAATTGAAAATCGACTATCAAAAAAATGGTGCAATTGGCCTCGGACCAAGCCCAATAAGAGTTTTAGGCCCCACAAGCCCAATAGGCTCAGATGAAATGAATAGTAAAGTGAAATGAGCTTAAGACAGTGTTAGGCCCATTAAGATGTAATTGGGCCCAATAAGAGTAAACAGACCCATTAAGTGAAATAGACTGTGTTAAACATGGAATATAATTAAAAAGTGTAATTAACCTGATAAATGGTTATATGGATTTTAGAGTTTATATTGGGAGCTAATCAGACTGTGTAATCGAGCAGCGTCGGGAAAGTGGAATTGCTCGTCGTGATTTCAAGTAAGGGAGTTTTGTGAGTAGTTAGAGATATTTGTGCGTATTTTTGTTTGCTTTTACATTCACTTAAGAAGTCTGAGGGTCAGAGAAAGTAAATAAAATTTATAAAGATCCGATATGGGTAAATTATGATTTTAGCCCTATTAAGGGCAAAAAGGGTCAGAGAAAGTGAATAAAATTTATAAAGACTCGATATGGGTAAATTACGATTTTACCCTTATTAAGGGCAAAAAGTCAAAAGTTAGGAAAAGTTCTAAAAAGTATGGAAAGCATGTTTTTGAATGTTTTTAATGATGTTTAGCAAAAGAATAGATAGATTGGTAAGTGATTTCATGAAATACACAAAATAATCCAATTATGGTGCTGATTTTATCGATTTGAAATATCCATGTTTAAATGAGCCATCTATTGAGTTGTATGAAAATAAATTGCGCTAGAGCACTACTCGCACTGGATTTTATATGTTTTTCGCATGAAAAGTGTTGGAGTGGTTGCTCGTAATTGATTTTAATATGATATGCATGGCATAGTACTGGAGCGTTGCTTGTACTTGATTTAAAATGTGAACTATGCATGACCTAGTGCTGGAGTGTTACTCGCACTAGAGTTTGATTTTGTGATATGTATGAAATAGTGATTGAGTGGGGTGTCGACTGTAAGTCACACTCAAGACTTGCACTGTAACCTTAATGTGATATACATGACATGTCCGTGTTGATTGCCTCGTGTAGACTGAGTGTCACACGGATAAGTTGTTCGCACGCGGATTTAGAGATGTGGCAGTGATTATCTATTGAGATAAGGTCCACGGGTGTACGTTGTACCATGCATGTGTCACAGAGTTCACTGTACCGTGTGATGTTTAGGATGGATATGTGGAGTTGTGGAGTTGTTGGCTGGCGGTTAGGATTTGGCCTACCTTCCGTTGCAGTAGTGATGCCCTGCACACTAGGATCCGTGTAGCCTAGGATCATAGTATAAGGTATGGCCATTGTCCAAGATATTATTACATATAGCCACCCAGTCTCAGATGATTTTATCACATGATTTTATGATTTCGGGTAGACCTGAGGGATGGGTCGAAACCTGATTAATATGCTTTACTCGATGAAATGCCATATTTTATATGTTTGAAATGAAATGGCATGATACATTTTAAAGACATTATATGAGATTATATAAAATGCAATGTTTTGCATGAAATGCCTAGATTTATGAAACAAAGCATGATTTCAGTAATTTTGAGTAAATATATGTACACTGCATAAGTTTATAATTCATGCTTTAAATGTGAAACTAAGGATAGATTATTTCCAAGGCATGACATTATTTGTAGTAGATAGTGTAGTTATCTACTTGCTTGCCTAATTTCCTTACTGAGCTAGTGAGCTCACCCTTTTTATTTCCACCTTTCTGCACAGCATTCGTAGTAACTAGAGTATGACTGAGGACTTGTATTTCTTTTGTCTACTGCATTCCCATCGAGCGAAAGGTGTACACATCACGTACGATTTTGTATCTGAACATATAATAGCACAATGATGTAAACAAATGTAATAATGGGGGGATGTATTTGTATATTAATATAGTGAGCTCATTTATAACATAAAAATATTTATAGTCAGTAGATAGTTTATATTGACATGTATGCATTTTATAGAGTGGATGATATGATAAGTGATGATAATAATATTGAATCACAACCAAACTGATGTTTGGAATTGTGACAGAAGGAAAGGTAAGAAAAGCAAAAAATTTGTAGTGGTTTTTCGGTAAATTAGGTCGTGACAAAGACATATTTTCAATTAGGGTCAGAGATCCAACTTATTCGACAGATATAAACATTACTTTCATATGTTTATTTTTTTTCCTCTAGTGATAAATATTTATCCAATAATTTCATTCTAATAATTAGCACTAAATTTTTCTATAGGAGGAGATAGCTCGCAAGAGAACAAAATGCTCGTCTTCAAGAAGGGAATCAGAATAAGGGATTTTTCTGTTTTTAAGTATTTACAAAATTTGTGTGTTAGGTTTAATTGGCAAGGTAAAAGCTTGATTTTATGATTATTGGAGGATTAGCAAATTATGCACAAATAACTGTATAGTTTAATGATAGTTTGTGCTTCTCTAATGGATATAGCATATAATTTGATTAATACTATTGTGTTTTCAGCACTTGAGAAGTTGTTAAAGGACAAGGCTGGAAGATATACAACTGGAGATTTAGGCCTTCCTTGGTACAACCGAAAAGTGGAAGGAAAGAAAATGATGGAGAGAAAAGTGGAAGGAAATGAATATTTGGCATTGCTTGGTAGGACAGAAAATGAGAAGGAAAGAAAAGGTGAGGGAAATATATTTCCTGTCTTTAAAGAAAAAATAATCCATCCAAATTGGACAGAAAAGTTGAGAGAAAAGGTGAGCATGTTAGAAAATTAATTAAAAATACAAAAATACCCCTATTAAAATTTAAAATGATCAGTTTCTTTTTCTTGTTTCTTTTTCCCAGTACTCACTCTCACCATACTTTTCTGATCTCTCCTTCTCTATCGTTGCTATCCTCTCTCCCACCACTATTTAAGATGTCGTTCAGTTTGTCGTTTGCAATGGGTTACATGATTAGAGCTTGAGCCTAGACTTTGGAGCTCCTTGGTTTTCCCAATTTATTTCATTTCATTCTAATTAATCATGTATGTTTTGATCCTCGATTTCTAATTAATCAGTAAAAGCTAGCTGTTGCAATATTCAGCTTCACTACTTTTTGCTTCCATTTTATACTCCTAATTAGTTCAAGAGCTCTCTGTTAATTAGACTTGTGAATTTTCTATAGTAGGAATGAAATAACTAAGATGCGATTTGTGTTTGGATTTGGGGAAAAATGGAGTTTGTATTTATTGATCTCTTTTATTCTGTTTAAAGCTTTTTTTTGTCTGTGTTTGGATTTCCAAGACTAGCTTTAGTTATTTATAGTTTCTTTTTAAAGCAAATTTGATGTTACAGAGTTTTATCAAACAATACACTTTTCAACTTGATCATCTGTAGCACTCAAAACACATGAATTAATCATTTACTAACTACATATTCACTTCTTCATGGAAATAAGAAAAAGAGCTGTACCTAGAAGAAATTGAGACAAGTAGGGCTTTCTCTTGATCTTTAGTTGCATCCCTTGAAATTAGAAACATTATGTTCATAAGTTTGAGACATTACTGTTGGGTTAGATATCTTTCTTTAGTTATCTATACGCTTATTTCGGGTTTGGGCCATTGACATTTTTGTTCAATTCAAGCTGGTCCCAGGTTCGGTCTTGGGCGGGTTTTCGAGCTCGGGCCAGCTTTTGCCAACTCTACTTATACAAATGAGCAATATTCAATGTAAGTTAAACAAAATTGTCAATACGTATGTGACGCCTCAGAAACGTAGAATTTGGGCTCATTTTTTTTTTCATATAACTTGACTTCCTACTCAAGCTGTATTCTTGTGCAGTGTCAGTTTACTTCTTATCTTATCGTTGTTACTCGTTCTCATATTCTATTATACTTATATTATTTTCAACAAAAATTCGGCAGCATAACCCCTTATATACATCCCTATCCTCCTACAAATTCCAAAAAAAAATACAAATATCCACAATCCAGTTGATTTTACTTTATATCTCATCCATAGGAAACTCAAGAATTTCTCAAACATCAACATTTAATTTCATTATATCACATAATGTCAAAATGACTCACTTTTCCCCATTTACATACATGTAAGACTAGATTACATCCCAACGTTAACTTATATACAAGTGTCTGTAATACATAAAGTGTACAGTTACAAAATGAATTATACCTTAAGCGAGTACGAGAAATAGCCTGGGGAGAAACGCGTCCACCAACCTACGTCACGTACACAGTAGGCACTGACGTATACCCTAAATAATCTGGGAGGAGGAAGAAAGTGGGGGTGAGCTTCAACTAGCCCAGTAAGGAGTGCATCAATACTAGTAACATTAATTCAAGCATATAATAGAATAATGGCACAATTTCACATTTCAGAAAACATGATTAAAATCACATGATTACTCAAAGCATCGACTCATCATTACAACAAATCGTAGTTCATAATAATTATGGAGACTATGTATTACTATCTCTTTCATGAGAGCAACCATCGTACAATCTTCAAACGAGGGCATCCTTCGAAGAGGGAATAAACTACTCATAGTCAATGGCAAGACTATAGACTAGATCAGGGTCATACAACATCGATTCAACGCTACCAAAACGGAGCCATCTCAATGCTACCAAAGCAGAGTCAACTTAACGTTACCAAAGCGGAATCATCTTATCGCTACCAAAGCAGAATTATCTCAACGCTCACGTTATAAAACATTTTCATACTATCATTGCTTATTTGTAGATAAAGAATGATTATATTTAAAACCGGATGAATCCCTTACCTCTTACACCTTTGGTAGCGCATTAGCGTCGAGTCTCGAGTTTACCTCGATTTACATGTTAAATTCTCGAGCTACCCAAAATATATCAATTCATCATATATAGATCAATTTCAGTTTAACATATTCAAATATGCATTTATTTTCTTAAAGTTTGACCAATCTTAACTTTTCGATCCACTTTTCCTATCTTCTCGATTTTACCGATTTAAGTTTCGGTTTAAGCTATTCTTGCCAAATTTATTATTCTAACCTCATATACACAATCTTAATAGTCCAAATATTCATTCACATACACTATTTATTCTTATCATCAAACCTATTTTTCTAAATTTCATACTTTTCGGTTTTTCGTTAAACTAAGCTATAAATCAGACTTTTTTGATATAATCTTAATAATTAACAACCTTGAATCAAACCACATTTCACCAAAACCTTAAGAATTCTATGTTGGCCAAAACTATACTTGTCTATAACAATCATTTCTTTCAATTCAACTTAACTAAAACTCCTTAAAAATCATCAAACATGAACATATCTCATCATCTTCATCATTCATCAGGTTTCTCTCACCTTTGACCAATGTTGACCACCTCTTGGATCCTCTTAATTTCTCCTTAACTGTAAATCATCATGTATATAGCTTAGGTTCACTCAAAAACACAAGAAAAACCAACTAGATTCATCCAAAATTTCAACTTTCTCTTACCCGTAAAAGGGATAGTTCTGCATCTTGTTTTTCTTTATTAGATTTCACCTAGTAAATGAACTCCTTTTGAGCTGGAGTTTTTATATGTTATAGAGGACTGAAGGGAAAATATTTCATCCTTCTTGTCTGGAGTCTAAAAATGGTTGGAAGGAGGTCAAACAAATTCAAGAATGGAAAGTGTACAGTGACGCTTGCGAAAACTTTCAGACGGAGGTGAGGGTACGTGAGGAATGGTTCGGGATTTTTTTTCTTTTTCAGAAAGCTTAATGAGTCCTATTTATAACCAAAAAAAATTGGGAGTCAAACGGGGTTCGGATGGTCAACTAATTTAAGAGTTTTTATTGACTGGTCAGATTACTGGAATAAGAAAGTTTGTTATTCTGTTTTGTAAAATTCCCAAAAATTATTTCTAGTCCAATTTCTTCCAAAATTCCACTTCTCAAGTGTTTCAATATGTCTCTAGAATCTCTCATAAAAATTTGGGGGTCACTTTTTTAAGAAGTTTCCGCGATTGAGCTCATTTTATGCGATTCGATCAATACCGAGCAAAATAGCTTAAACTTTTCAGTTAACTTTAAAAACATTTTTAATCCTCGAAACCTCCATATTTCCTCTTGATTTTAATTTCCCAAGTTAATTTCACTTTATACTAATTTCCTATGGCATCAAAATAATTTTTGTGAATTTCTAGAATTTATTCCGAATTATTCTTCTTATTAGGCTTATTTGCTCAGTTTAGGGGAAATTCGAGTTTCACTAACTTCTTCACTTCTAGCACCTTAGTTTCACTTCGCAATCATCAATTCATGTTTTAAATCATACTTTTGAAGAATTCTTAAACTTAGGTTCTTAGCTCAAAGTACGTGCCTCGGGCTTCATGCCACTATCTCGGGCTTCTCGAGCATTCTAGGCCCTACATGAACATTGACAGGAGTTTTAGACTTTTCAGCTTAACTTAAAATGATTAGTAGTAGGGAAAAATTTGGGTTTCACATTCCTCCTCACCTTTTAGGAATTTGGTCCTCCAAATTCAATCAGGTCCATTGAATAGACGAGGGTACTTCTCTTTTATCAACCTCTCTAGTGCCCAAGTTGCTTCTTCTGTTGAGTGATGCTTCCAGAGAACCTTTACCAATGGAATTCTCTTAATCTGAAGTACCTTTTCTTTCTTGTCGAGAATCGAGATAGGCTCTTCTACATAGCACATGTCCCCCTACACGTCTAATGTTTCGTACTCAATGACATCGGAGGGATCTAGATTATATTTCCTCTACATGGACATGTGGAAGCCATTATGTACCCTGAAAAGCTGTGGGGCTAACCGATAGGCAACATCTCCCACCATCTCTAATACCTCAAATAGACTAATAAAATGATGTCTCAACTTTCCCTTTTTCCCGAAGCACATGATAACCTTACTTGGAGACACCTTGAGAAACACTGAATCCCCAATTTGAAACTCAAGTGGCTGTTTATGCACATTAGCATAACTCTTCTGTCGACTCTAAGTAGCCCGTAATCTATCACAAATAATCAGTACGCCCTGGACTACTTGTTCAACAAGATCGGGAGCAATTACTTTCCTGTCACCCACTTCTTCCTAAGCTATCAGGGACCTACATCTTCTGCCATATATAGCCTCATAGGGTGTCATACTGATACTGGTATGATAACTATTGTTATAGGCAAACTTGATAAGGGTCAGGTGATTATCCCATGATCCCTTAAAGTCCAACGTACACAACCGTAACATATTCTCCAAGGTCTGAATAGTCCGCTTGGACTGATGATCAGTCTGAAGATGATAGGCGATACTGAAATTCAACTGAGATCCCATAGATTCTTGAAAATGGATTCAAAATCTGGATGTGAACATGAAATCTCTATCAGATATGATACTCACAGGGGCCCCATGCAGTCGAGCTACCTCTCTTACATATAACTCTGCTAAGGCACTCAAGGAATCCATGCTCTTGATAGCTAGGAAGTGGGCCCTCTTCATCAATCTGTCCACTATCACTCAGATTACATCATGACCTTTGCGGGTTCTCGGTAATCCCATGATAAAGTCCATGGTGATATACTCCCATTTCTATGTAGGCATGGGTAAGGGCTTAAGCATTCCCCGAGCTTCTGATGCTCACCTTTCACCTGTTGACATACCAAACATCTGATCACAAATTCTGCCACATCTTATTTCATACCACTCCACTAATATACCTTACACAGATCTTGGTACATCTTGGTACTACCTGGGTGTGTAGTGTAACGTGAACAGTGAGACTCCCTCAAAATTTGCATCTTTAAGGTATCATCGCTCGAAACATAAATACAGCCGTTAAACCTCAGTAACCCATCATCACTGACCACGAAATCTGACTGCAAGGTTTGTTCAACTTGGCTAACCATGTTTAGTAACTTCTGATCATTTCTCTACCCTATTTTGATCTGATCTAAAACACTGGGCTCTATCCGTAGGCTAGCCATAAATCCAATCTCTACTTCCTCAACATTGATCTTGAGTTCGGCAAACTATTCTAATAAATCTCATTCCTTGATCATCATAGCAAAAACCATATTCTTTCTGCTCAAGGCATCGGCAACAACGTTCGCCTTCCTCGGATGATACAGACTCTCACAGTTATAATCTTTAAGGAGCTTCATCCATCGTCTCTACCTCATATTAAGCTCTTTCTAATCGAAGATGTACTTCTGACTCTTATGGTCAGTGAAGATCTGAAATCTTTCCACATACAGATAATGCCGCTATATCTTCAAGGTAAAAATCATAGCGGCTAATTCAAAATTGTGCATGGGGTAGTTTCGCTTGTGGTCTTTAAGCTGTCGTGAACTATAAACGACTATTCTCCCATGCTGCATGAGTACGCACCTCAGACCTTGATGGGAAGCATCATTGTACACTACAAAGCCTCCAGATCCATTTGGGATAGTCAAAACAGGCGCGGTCGTCAATCTTTATTTAAGGTCTCGAAAACTCTGCTCACACTGTTCAAACCATACAAATGAGACGTCCTTATGTGTGAGTTTAGTGAAAGGAGCTACAATCTTGGAGAATCCCTCAACAAACCTCCTATAATAACCTGCCAATCTCAGAAAACTTTGAATCTATGTAACTGTCCTCGGTCTTTTCCAATGTAGTACAGCCTCTATCTTGGGCGGATCAACTGACACCTCATCCTTAGATACAATGTGACCAAGGAAAGCTATTTGATGCAATCAAAACTCACATTTATTGAACTTCTCATACATTTGCTTATCTCAGAGTATCCGGAGCATAGTCCAAATGCTGCGCGTGCTCCTTTTCGAATCGAGAATAGATGAGAATGTCATCGATGAAGACTATTACAAACTGATCTAGATAGTCCTGAAATACCTCATTCATCAGTTTATAAACGCAGCAAGGACATTCATCAAACCAAAGGGCATCACTAAGAATTCATAGTGGCCATATCTAGTTCTGAAGGCCATTTTTGAGACATCCTCATTGCTGAGATTCTCAACTGGTGATAGCCGATCTCAGGTCAATCTTATAAAAGACAGAAGCCTCTTTCAACTGATCAAACAAATCATCTATTCTTGGCAAGGGATATTTGTTCTTCACCGTAGCCTTGTTCAGTAGTCTGTAATCTATACACAACCTGAGTGTGAGACCCCATATATGTTTAACCTTGTACATATGTAAATGGAATTATAATATGGATGATTTTAGATCAAGTAATTATGAATTCATAAGTGTGGTGAGGTACTTGTAATGTGAAGCATAAATGATGTAAAGTCCATAAATTCAATGTACACACTAGTAATAAGAGTTTGTGATGTACGTACAAGTTTCATTATGTATGAATATGAAAAAATGAACTTTTGTATGTGATGAATGTGAGTGGAATGGACTGCGAGTAGTGTGGTAAAATGGAATGAAGTTGCATAAGTGGTGCAAATCTTTATGCTTCCATTTGATTATGCATTATATACCTTTGGTTATATAAAGATTTCACATAAGTTTTAATGTGTATAAAGTATGAATGGATGCCATTTTCAAGTCTTAAAGGTAATTGGATGAGGAAATGACTGGCAGCAAATTAAGGATGTTTTGGTGTAAGTAGCTCTAGAAAACTGCAGCAAAATCTGGGAAATATGAATGCCAGATCGATTAGGATGAGAGATCGATCTGGAAGAGCCAAAATGCTCTTATTCAAGCAATAGAATAAGACAGATCTGTCACGACCCTTGTCACGACCCTCCATGACTTAACAAAAAACCACTACAAATTTTTTGCATTTTTAACTTACCTTTCTTCTCTTCAATGGTTAGGCTGTGATTCGATGTTAGCTTCCTCACATACCATATCATCCATTATCATACATACATGTCAATATACTGTGACTGACTATAACTTCTTTTTATAATACATGTGAGATCATATAAAAGCTAATACAAATACATTCCCCATAGCATATATCGTGTACATCAATGTGCTGTTTCTATGTTTAGATACATAACCGTACAAAATATGTATACCTGTCGATCGATAGGAAATAACAGCAGACAATAGGAATACTATCTCTCAAATGCTCTCACTCTACTGCTGATGCTCTGTAGAGAGATGTAAAAGAAAGGGGGGTGAGCATACAATGTGCTCAGTAAGGAAATCAGGCAAGCAAGTAGACATCTACACTATCTACTCAAAATAATGCTATGCCTCAAAAACATCATTTCCTTAACTCACTTTAAAAGCATGTCTTTAAATATATATATATATATACTTGTACAGATTAAATCCCATGTACAGAAATCATGCTTGCTTTCTCAAATGTAGGCATGTAGTGCAAAATAATGCATCTTTATAATATCACAATGCCTTTATATAAATCATGCCATGTAAGTTTAAATCACAGTAAATATGGCATTTAAATCATTCACATCACAACAATCAGATTTTGACCTATCCCTCAAGTCTATCCGTAAATAAATCAGTCAATCAGGTGATATATCATGTGAGACTCTATGGTGAAATGCAATAGCATCCTGGACTATGGCCATATCTGATAATGGTGATCCCAGGCAACACAGATCTCGATATGCGGGGCATCACTACTGCAACGGGAGGGGGGTCAGTCCATCACAACCGCCAGCTATATCCTCCTCAACTCCACAACACCACACGGTACAGTGTACTCCATGCCACTCACATGGTACAACGTACTCCGTGGACCCTACATCACAGTCGGGGTACCTGCCATAGGTCTTAGCCCTCGAACCATGGAATATCATACCACGTCTCTAAATCCAAATGCGAACCTCTCATAGTGTGACACTCAGTCTACACGAGGAAATCAAGCACGGTTTTCAACATGTATTATATATCACATAAATTACAGAGTGCGCCTTTGAGCGTGACTCACAGTCGACACTCCGCTCAAACACTGTTTCACATCACAAACTCAAACTCTAGTGCGAGTAAACCTCCAACAACTAGGTCAATGCATAGTTCATGTTTCAAATCAAGTACGAGCAATAGCTCAAGTACCATCCTATGCATAAAACTCATCAAATCAAGTATGAGCAATAGCTTCAGTACTATGTCATGTATAAATCATGAAGAATCGAGTATAAGCAACGCTCCAGCACTCTGTCATGCATCTCATGTAAAACTCGAGTACGAGCTAATCGCTCCAGCACTCTATCATGCACAAATCACATAAAACTGAGTACGAGTAATGCTCCAGTACTCTATCATGCATGTCAAATAAATGTAGTACGAGTAAACCTCCAGCACTAATGTATGTGAAAAACATCTGAAATCAAGTGCGAGCTGTGCTCCAGTACGATTGTTTCCACATAATTCGGTAGATGGCTCTTTAAAAAGGGATGATTTTCAAAACATCAAAATCAACACTATAAAGTGTGCTTAATTCATATCAACGTTAAAATCATTAGCCCATCTATTTAGTCTTCTACTAAGCAGCAGTAAAACATTCAAAATGGTGGTTTCCATGCTTTTTACAACTTTTCACAAAAGCTAACTTTTTTCCTAACTAAGGATAAAATCGTAATTTGCCATTATCGGGTCACAATAATTATTATTCACTTTCTCTGACCCTCAGAGTTTTTAAGTGAATGTAAAAATAGATGAAAATACGTGCAGGTATCTCTAACTACTCATAAAAGTCCCTTACCTCGGATCACGTAGTGTGACCCTCTTCCTCTGTGCTGTCTAAACCTCGCAGTCCGGTCACTCTCAATATGGCTCTGGAGCTGCATTTAACCATTCACTGGGTTAATATCACTTTTCCTACTGTATTACACATTTAATACAATCTATTTCACTTAAATGGGCCCGTTTACTGTTAATAGGCCTAAATACTTTAATCTGGCCTTAATCGGTATTAAGCCTATTTTTCACGTATTATTTCCCTTCATCAGGGTCTATCGACTCATTGGGCCTATCAATACCCATTGGGCTTTATTCCAAGCTCTTTGGATAGCCCGTTATCATTTACGACAGTTAATTCAAAATTCTGAATATAATTCAATAAATGTGGAATTTAATCCGAAACGAGTAAAATAAATCTTAAATATGCAATAATCACATAAATTGTCGTAAATGAGCTTTACTTACCCGAGATTATACGATGGTATGTAAATCGAAGTTCGATCGGGCTTTCGTTTGGAATTTATCATCGAACTGCATAATTTTGTATATTTAACTCCGGGTCAACTTTCGATTAAATATAATTTAAATAAATTTATCGAAAATCAAATCGGTCACTTTAAACCTCTTATCGACTTACCCGAAGTCCGGTGAAATCTCAAAAATTTTCCTTTTTCTTTCTTTTTTCTTCTTTTTTCCCTTTTCTCTTTGGCTGAACCGGTCCGATCCGATTCAGCGTAGAAGGTTCTTCACTGAACCACTGACCGGTTCAGCTCTTTTTGGCCGTGTCGACGTCGTCTGGCCAGTTCTCCGAGTGCTGATGCCGCTGTTCGGTGCGCCTCAGCCTGGGGACCTCTCGGCTGTCCTCGTTCGGGACCAATCACCGCCAGTGGCCGTCGGATTCCTTCTTTTCCTCCGCGCCCTTCCCCTCTTCGATTCGTTGGCATCCGGCATCGGTGGAGCGCGTCCTTGCCGCTGGTGGTTCGCGCCGACTTCCTCTCCCTTTTTCGACCGTTGGTCGCCGATACTGGCTCATCCGGTGGTGAATCCCTCGGGTCGCGTCTTCGTCGATTTCGTGCGGGTTTCCAGTTTCTAACTTTCTGTTTTTCCAATTTCTATTTTATTATTATTATTATTATTTTTTCTTTTAATTATAATAGAATTTTATTATTATTTTATTCTTTAAAATAATAATAAAAATCCTAAAATATCCCAAAAATTCATATTAAATTCATTTAATCCGTAAATGAATTTATAAGTCCGATTTTACCTTTTCGGTATATTTTTTTAATATTTTTAGGCTCGTTTTTCGAGGTAAAAATTTCAAAAATATTAAATAAATTCACATCTTGATCAATTGGACTCGAAATTTAATATTTTCCACAATTTTGATCAAGATTCCTCAATTTCATATTTTTAATGAAATTTTCTCATCGAATTTATACCGAATTTCGATCATTTGATCGTTTTACCCCTGCACTTATTCGAAAATCAATTTAACCCTTATCTCATTGTTATGTAGCTTACATGCATTTTTAAATTTCTTAATTAGTTGATTGCATGATAGTAAATACTCTTCTTATGATTCAACTATGAAATAAAGTGTTCGTACACATAGGAATCATAAGGAATAAGCTACATACGTAAATCGAAAACACGGGTCTGACAAGATCGATCTCCAATGGAGCCAGATCGATCAGCTAAACATTCTTTATTGAGAAGATCGATTTTTAAGGCAAACAGATTGATTTCTTTAGCTCTCAGGTTGGAGCAGATCGATCTCCTTAACTCTCTACCTGAGACAGATCGATCTCATTGCTTCAAAATGGCGTGAAAAAGAGGGATTTTAAGAGGACCAGATCGATCTCCACCCAAGGCAGATCGATCTTATCAAGTTAAATATATAAATAGGAGCAGCTGGATCTGCAGATTTCGAGAGCAACCATTTCCTTACCATTTTCAACCCAAAAACCTAATTTTCTCTCTCTAAATCCAACCATTTTCAGTAAGATTTGAGGGAAGGCTATTAGATACAAAGTTATTCACATCAAAGAGAAGAACAACATAGCTTGGAGGCATTACCCCATTTGTGGGATTGAAGGACCAAAGGTACATTTCCATTTGGAGCAAACAGGAAATCAATCTAGGTGAGTTTATAATGCACCAATCCAAGTTTATTTGGTTAGTTATTGATTTTGGAGTTGATTTGGTGTGTATATTTATGGTAGAACCACCTAGAATGCAATGGAACAATTATAACCTAGAAATAGGTTAGTGTGAGAAAGTGAAATGTAGAGGTATTAATGATGAATGGGATATTTTAAGGTGATAATGGTGTTGTGGGTATGAATTTAAGATATTGTTATGGAATGAATTGTGAGAGTTACACAAAAGGGGTAAAATGAGTATTTAAGGCATTGGGTAAAATGCATAGTTGAATGAGAGTTATCAATATTAACTCAAGTGATTAGTGAATGAATTGCAGCTCCCAAGGATACACCGGAGCAAGTTGATCCAAAAGCGCGGGAAGCATAAAGGAAGAGAGTCGCACCCCGAGTAAATTGAGGTAAGGGAATTGTGTGGACTCTTAGAGATATGTATGCACAATTTGGGCGCATAATGTTTTGCTAGAATGCATGTGATACTAGGAAATGAAATTGGATGTTTGAAGGGCAAAGAGTTGGGTTTTGAGAAATGTGCATGAAAACAAAAGCATGATGCTTTGAAAATCTTGTTTTATTGCTTTTAGCAAGTGACTGGTAGGTTGGCTAACATTTAAAATGATTTGTAAAAGAAATTATTTGATTTGGTTGATAACCACTTTTTACAAAGAATTGAGCCACCTACATGGATTTCATGAGAATGAAAGCGTGCTAGAGTATGACTCGTACGAGATTTGATATGTTTTATACACATGAGTGCTGGACCTTAGGTCGCACTACTTTTCACATGGATTTTCATGATGTTGTGCTGGAGCTTAGCTCGCGCAAATTTTATACTGTCCACCATACTTGTTGTCGTGCTTGAGATTACTCGCACGTGGGTTTTGACATGTTGATAGCCATGCTAGGAGCTTCGGGTAGACTGGGTGTTGCACCGATGAAATAGGCTCGCACGTGCGTTTTGAGATGTGGCGTGGTATGATGTGTTGATATGGGTCCACGGAGTATGTTGTACCGTGCAAGTAGCATGGAATACGTTGTACCGTGTTGAGATTGTGTTATACGATCTTCAGACGATGTTAGATCTGCTATGGACCAGCGGGTTGGACGTGACCCACCTCCCGTGTGGAAGCAGATAGTGGTGATACCCCGTACACTTAATCAGTGTAGCTTGGGATCACAGGATATGGACATAGTCCTAGAGGAGATTTCCCTGTTATATTGCCTATCTCACATGTCTCTTATTTATGAATAAATCCATGTTTGAAATGTTTTGTGGGTCAGGACAGTCCGAGGGAGGGGCTGAGACCTGACGAGTGTTAATTTTATTGAGATGAGAAAGCATGATAAAAGTTTTAAAGTGCATGTATGCATGATGATTTTCCATGCTTTGAATTTTGATTTGTGCACTGAACTAAATAACATGATTTGCTTGCGAAAGTATGATAATGGCTTTAAAGTGCACTTACACATGATGGTTTTCCATGCTTTACTTATGAAATATGCATGATGATTTATGCCATGCTTTAAATTTGATTTTTGCACCTAAAAATAACATGATTTGCTTTACATGCCATTAACACAAGCTTGAACTAATGCTTTTGAGATGTGAATGAGAAACTGTATGTGTAACGACCCTTGACCCTTGAAAATCGGGGGAAATTTTTTTTTGAATTTAATTTACCCACTTACTTCCCTTATTCACTTAGGTTGTATTCCTGTGCAGTGTCAAAACACTTTTCCTGATTCTTTACTCGTACTTATAATTAATTGCCATATTTTAATTTATATAGCCGATAGAAATTTCGGCAGCATAACGGCTTATATGTAAGCCTACCCACCTGTAACTCAGTTGTTTTTTTTGACAATCCTAAATATCCACAACTACCAAGCATGCTTTCCAACAATATTAGATATCCACAACTACTAAGAATACTTTCCAAATTCATCTTTACCACTCAATACATCTATTTCAATTTAATACTAGTCATCTCAAAATATTATCTTAAAACATTATCCCAAAATAATAATGTTTACATCGTTCCTTACAAAATTACATCCCAACTGATATTTCCAATATGTGTGTGCATACAATTATGTCTGGTATAGGAATGTAAATGTATACCTTTTGCGTGTACAAAAAGTAGCCTAGGGTAGCTCTTCCCACCAGCCTACGTCGTGTACGCGGCAGGTAGCGTCTATGGATTCACTGCAAATGATCTGAAGGTAGAGGGGTGAGCTTTTGGGAAAAAGCCCAGTAAGATAGTACTATTAAAACAGTTCTGACATATAAAAGTATTTGAAATTGTTCATAGAACGAAACTTAATGTAATATAGAAATTTCCATTTCATGCATAAACGTCATAAAGCATGCGTGTCAATAAAACCATTAACATGCTTAACCATTTTACAACTTTTCATAAACCTTTCATGAACATTTCATAAATCATTTTGTAAACATATCATGAATATTTTATAGTCATTTCGTAAACATCTCATGCATATTTCATAATCATTTCATAAACATCTCATGCATATTTCATAATCATTTCATAAACATCTCACCATAGTCGATTTTCATAATTAAAATCGAGGAGACTAGGCTATAACTAAGTCATGCGATACGTGTCATTCTCCGTAGAGAGTCATCATACCTATGGCCATGGTAAGTGGGCTGTAGACTGGATCAGGGTCGTACAGCCCTTTCATAAAGTATGAGTAGTATCTATCTTACTTACATTCACTATCACTTAGCTAGGACACGGGCACCAGTGGCGCTCTCCGTGTAGGAAACATAATTGCGTGCTGCGCAGGCATGAGATACTACCGAAGATATCATCATAAACCACCAGCAGCACGACATCTTCCACATAGGTCGAGTCAAGTGCTAAAGGGGCCTACGTACCGGTACCTAAGTGGTGGAGCCGGAACATCACAAGAAGTGACCATGCATGAAGCCTACAGTCTCAAAACATCTTTTCTCTTTTCGTAAATACTATTGAAAATGTCAAAAGTTCCATTTCAAAGCATAATATAGGTTTTCAAGCCATCATAACACTTCCATGCATTTTCATAATTCGAAAGTTTATTTCATAAACATAGATGTTCTAGCGAACATTGTGTAAAAAGAAATCATGTTTTGTAAGTATGGAAGCATTGATAAATCATTTCAAATCATATGCTCTTTCATAAAATCATTTATCAGTGAAACAAGAATGCATTATCAGAACTAAGTTAAATAATACCCCTTACCTCGATTTATCGGGTATCTTGAATTTGAACGGTGACGCCTCCTAGTACCTCCTTTAATCCCTTCTACAATCACCTATACCGAAATTGTATACTTAGCACCCTATTCATGTGAATTGCCCGAATTACGTTAAAAATCATAACCTATCGTTACTACTGCGTGTGTACGTATTATTGTATATCCTTAGGCCAACACGCACGTTTATATATTTCTTCACTATTTATATATATTTTGTTCCTACAAGTACTAACATATACCTTTATTATATACATCCACATGTATATACGCATAAATATATATATATATATATATATATATATATACACACACTCCTTTATATATATATTATCATTGTTTTTTTCATTTTTCCTTATCACATATGCGTACAAATTTTTTGTGCAAATACTAGCATACCCAATTCATTATATACACCTATATGTATATGCACCTAAATAAACAAGTATATATATATATATATATATATATATATATACATATATACACTCCTATATATGTATATATAAATAAATATTGTTTTCCCATTTTTTCCTTATCACATATACACACATATTTGTCTACTCCTCATCATTCCCATTTTTGCCGAATTAAATCTACACTAAACATGCTTGTATTTCAATCTAAATGTACATGTATATTAAATATACACATAAACATAAATATACCCTTTTACCTTTTCTATTTCCTTTTTCTTCTTTCCTTTTTTTTTTTTTCTTCTCTTTTCTCCTTTCTCGATTCCAGCTGCTCTTCCTCTTTATGCCTCTCGGTTCTAATGCTTCACCCTTTGTTTCATCTCCTCTCAGCCTCACCTCCTTCTTCTACCATTTCCAGCACCAACTCCCACTGTTCTGCTACCTCTTCAGCCTCTATTTTGGTTTCAAATTCCCCTCTCAGTGCTGCCTTCGATCTCCCTCAATTCTCGGTTCCCAGCTTCATTCTTCTCCTGTTACTATCCACCTCCTGGCTGCTCTTGCTTCAATCCACTCGGTTCTATTTCTGCCCTTGTTCCCAGCAGCTCCCTCACCCATGGATTAGCACACAACCAGCATTAGATAGCCCCTGAACCTCCCTCGGTTTCAGTTCTCCCGATCAGCCCTCAGCCTCGATCTGCTCCAGTTTTAGCCACTCTCGGTTCCAGCTCCATTTCCAGCTTCATTTTCTAGCCCTCTCCCCTTCTTCTTCTCCTCCCTTCCTTTCCTTTTTCTTCTCCTCTCTTCCTCGGCTAGCAGCCCCTCTATTTTCTTTTCTTCCTTTCTTTCTTCCTCCCTCGGCTGGACAGCTCCCCTTTTCTTTCTTTCCTTTCTCTCTCGGCAGGATCGGCTCCTTCTCCTCTCATTTCCTTTCTCTTCTTTTTCTTCCTTTCTCTTCCTCCTCCTTCTTCTCCAGCTGACCGAGCTCTTCCTTCTCTTCTCCTCTCCTGTTTCCCACCCAAGCCTCCTCTGTTTTGTTTCTCTTTTTTTTTTCCTCTTCAATTTGAAACCATGGCAGACGGAATTGGCTTTTCTAGGCCAATTCCGTACATGTCATTTTATATATAATATTGTATTAGTACATATATATATATTATAATATATATATATATATATATATACATTACTTGTTTATTACATTTTTTGTATCATTATTTTGTTTGTTTTATATGGTTCCCATTTCATTTTTTTTCTTAATTGTCTTATGCTTTATTTGTTTATTTGTTTAATACTATATATTAAATTCTACACACTAAATAATATATATGCCATATATATTATTATTCTTTTATTTAAATGTCTAGTATATATGTATATATATATATATATACATATTCACCTATGTGTATATCTACATATATACATTTTCTTGTATAATTTATCCAAAGACATAATATCCATGCCTTCCATGAAATTTTCTTTATTCAAAAAATGAAATAATATCGGGATTCCATCATTCTTCATAAATTCTCAATACAAGTGTTTACATCAACAATTTTTCAATTAACAGATTAAAATTTTCTAATCCCTCTGTACTTGCATTCGCCTTATCACTTCTTGTATCTTCAGGTTCCCGGTCATCCCACGGGCTTCTCAGTTCCTATAGTTCCTCGAGCCCTACAACGAATATTCACACTTCCATTAATATATATTATTTCCATTTTTATATAATTTAATT
Source organism: Firmiana major (assembly GCA_033439115.1). Taxonomy (NCBI): domain Eukaryota; kingdom Viridiplantae; phylum Streptophyta; class Magnoliopsida; order Malvales; family Malvaceae; genus Firmiana; species Firmiana major. The sequence goes on from CM065898.1 coordinate 37,145,882, forward strand.
AAACGTAGGAAAATTTGTGGGGTTTACAGTAGGGTTTTGAGCATGGCATCACGATCACGTAGATAGTGCAGTATCTACCTGTTTGCATGATTGCCTTACTGAGTGTGTGGTTTGCTCGCCCCCCTTATTTTCCCCTCTCTACAGAGATTTGAGTATAGACTAAGAGCGACTGGAGGCTTTCCCTTTTGGTATCTGCTGCATCCCATTGCGTAAGGTATACACACTGATGAGATTTTGTATTTAAACTTTCTATGGCACAGTAGCATTTTGTATGTAACTATTGGGGATGTAAAGCAGTGTAAACACATGTAAACAACTACTCTGATTTATTTATACAAGTGTTTACTTCTAAATGTTCATGCAAATGAAATTGTTATGATTGAGTGAGGTAGACATTGACACACAACCCAACTGTTGAGAGTGTAGCTGATCACGATCAAGGTAAGGTAAGAATGAAAAAGAAATAATGTATGGAAAGTGAAATATTTGTGACGATTTTTAGTAAGTTGAGGGTCGTGACACTGAGACTACCATCATTCTTCAACACAAATAAAACCAGAGCTCCCCATGGTGACACACGGAGTCGGATGAAATCCTGGTCGAGCAGCTCCTGCAACTGTTTCTTTAGCTCTTCCATTCAACCAATGACATCCTATATGGAGGTTTAGAGATCGACTGGGTATGTGGCACTAAATCGATAGTGATTTCCAGCTCTCTCTCTGGTTGTAACCCTGGTAACTCATCTGGGAACACATTTGGAAACTCACATACCACAAGTACATCCTCTATCCTTGGAGTTTCCCGACTCGCATCAGAGATGAGTGCAATGCAACCTTCACATCAATAGACTAATTAGTACTTTCAGGAGATTATAATTATGTCATAAGATTATTACACTGAACTTCACACATTTATTCCTTAATAGTCAAGCGTACATTGAATTTTTCAAGTAGGGAGAAAGTTACAGTTTTAGTGTAGGAGTCTAGACTCACGCGATTGGCCGCTAGCCAATCCATTCCTAAGATCACATTGAAGGCACTCATATTCAACAAAACTAGATCTACTAACATTACTATGTCTCCCACCTTAATCTCATGCTTTCTACACACCTTATTAGTCCTTTGAGACTCACGCATAGGTGTACTTACATATAGAATATGATCTAAAGTCTCAAGCTCTAAGTGTAGTTTACATGCAAAGGGTAGCGAAATGAAAGAATGCGTGGATCTTGGGTCAAATAGCACTTGAGCCTTATAATTACAAACAAGAAGTGTACCTCGAATAGCCTTAGATGAAATGTCTGCTGTCTCCTTTTCCATAGCGAATACGCGCCCCTCTATGACAGGTTTTTTACCCTTATCAGCAGTGGTGGCCCGTCGCTAGGGAGTCGCTCTCTGAGGCTGTTATAGAGGAGGCTATTGGGAATACAGTCTTTGAGGCTGCAGGCAGTCCATCACCCTGTGACCCATGTCCTCGCATCTGAAACATCCTCGTATCATCCAGAAATGATTACCCTCATGTGGTTGACTGCAGTCTTTGTAGATCTTAATGTCTGGTCTGGTACCTCGAATGGTCTCCACAACATTGGGAGGAATCTTGGGTCTATCAACTTTCTTCCTAAACCCCTCGATCCTCCGTCTCTTGAATGAACCCCTTCCAAAATCTATTCAGGATCCTTCAGGTCTCTTACCCTTATGTGTGGCCATTACCCAGGACTCAGACTAAGACTGTATCAAATCTAGTCCCCTCTCAACTTCTTGCGCCTGTCTTAAAGCATCCTTAAATTCAATAATGTAGAGCCCCAATAATTTATCTTGAATGACGGGTCTCAGCCCATATACAAACTATGACACCCTGGAAGTGCGGAAAATAGGGTAAATTTAAAACTTATTTACATCAATACACAATTCTAGGTGCATTCCTGTACAGTGTTATGCATAATCATATATACATTATAAAACTTTCACCTCAAGATCTCATCATTCTAATAGTTATATATCATACCATATACATTCCTCAATTCAAAGTTAATTAATCCTAATACATCCCATACATCATTGTTCATTAAGTGTCTGTAAATACAACTTTAGTCTGGGTACATGAAACGTTAAAGTATATCTCAAAATACAATATGCGGCCTGGAGCTCAAGTCCTCCACTAGCCACTACTCCGTATGTCGCAAGAAATTCTCTTTACTTGAAGAAATCTGGAGGGATATAAAAATAGGGTGAGCTTCTAAATCGCCCAGTAAGGGGGTAAGGGACTCATTTATAAAATCCTCAATTACACAGCACAATGATTTTGATTAGTAAGTGAAACTCAATAAAATCACTAGAAAACGTAGCATGAAATCATGAAAACATCATTCTCATCTCATTTCTCTAAGATCATGCAGAAACATGAGAGTAAATGGCTCAGTATAAAAACCATAGTTACAAGCATATGGAGATTTGATAATGACTTTTCTCGTAAAAACGTGATAAAAATCACCTCAGTAATAATGCAAGTGGCATAGCCACAAAATACAATCTCATGTGTAAAACGGAGACTAGGCAAATAAAACTCAGATAAAAAAACATCTGCCATGACACATCAAAATAATCTCCTCTGGGTGCGCATCCTAAGCATCCTCAAAAGAGGGAACGTCAACAATATGGTCGTGTACATGGTGTATTGGTCTTACGTGTTACTAGAACAAGGCCCGGACTTACATGCTACCAGAGCAAGGCCTCTTCTCATGCACACTATCGGTCTTACATGCTACCAAAGCAAGGCCTGGATTTACATGCTACCAAAGCAAGGCCACCTAGCGCTACCAGAGCGAGGGCCATCTCAAATTATCAGAACGGAGGCATCTCTCGCTGCCAAAGCGGAGGAATATCGAACTTACATTCTACCAGAGCAAGGCCTGGACTTACATGCTGCCAGAGCAAGGCCCGATGTGTTATCACATTACACGCCTAAATCTCAGTAATAGCCATTATCATATAAAACCGTTTTACCTTCACGTAGAGCTCATAATGGTTTCTCTCATAAAACTCATCTGAAAACCTTTTTATACTCATCACAAAACATGTCAAAACCGAGCTTAACCCAGTAAAACCACGCACACATTTCTCAAATCTTAGTATGCCTTAACGTAGAGCCCAAATCCCATTTCACTTTTAAACTCATATAGTTTGTAAAATAATTTCACACTTTGTTTACAACTCATAAAAATTGGACCCCAACCGACTATAAAACCGTGTGCAATAAATCGATCGTAACTCGTAAAACACGTTTGTTTCTCAAAACATTTCATGCTACAATTATCATCACAAATCACATACACAAATGAGTTTAAGTTTTCCCTTACTTTGTTGCACCTCGTATAATGCAATTGTTCCCTTGAACGATGGACTAGCCTCGTATTCCTCTCTGGAACTCCCGAGTTGTCTAAACGATGTAAAAAATCATCAACACGTCATCACATTGTCTCTAATCTCAACATCGAGCATAATTGCTCACATTCTCATAATTTCTCAATACCTCTATGATTCTAACAACCTTAACCATTTTCAGCCTACTCATCACAACATCTATAGCCACAATCGTAGACATCTACTTCCAAATCAAGGATTAAAGCTTAGAAATTTACCCAAAACTTGTGGAGTGCTCAATTCACACCTCAGCTCAAATCGTCCTTTGATTTTCAAGTATGTTGTTCTCCTTTTGATGAGGAATAACTTTACCTCTTGTCACAACCTCTGATTCGAATGGAAATGGATGTTTTGGAAGAGAGAGAAAGTTAGGGATTTTAATTTTCTAGAGAGAGAAGATGAGTGCTAGCAAAAACACAGGGGTCCTTATATAGGCGGAAGGCGGGAGATCGATCTACCTTTAAATTTGGGAACATTTTAGGCACTTTTTATGCCTACCAGATTTATCTGTTATAGGGGTAAGATCGATCTCATAATCTTGAGGAGATCGATCTGCTCCTTGTGAGGAGATCGATCTACATATTACAAAAACGTTTGGAGATCGATCTGCTCCTATAGGAGATCGATCCCTTTAAGGTAAAATCATAAAGAGATCGATCTGCCTTTCTTGGAAATCGATTTGCTCGTTTAGATTTTCAATTCCTTGTCACTTTGACCTACTAGATCGATCCCTTCTTCTCTAAGATCGATCTGGCCTCATAGTTTCACACTATGGTTATACACTTGGCATAAAATCTCCATATATAATTGCCATAGTTTGCTCCATTGATTATTTCTCATTCAATACTCATTCATCACTTGGAAATTTCATTCTTTACCACCTCAATATATGAGTGCATCGCACTTAGCTCAATCAATTACACTTCATGTTCACATTACAAAATTAGATATGTATAGAATTCTCTGGTCTCACACAAACCGCTCTATACGGTACTCGCCGTCTCTGATAGTCTCAAGATCATATCTTAACAAAGTGTTGAATCTGTATTCATATTCGTCGACTATCATATTGCCCTGAACTAGATTCAAAAAATCTGTTTGCATTTTCCTCTGGGCAGCTCAAAGATATATTGTTTCGAAAAGCTAACTGAAAAGTATCCCAGCTGATCACTTGATGGCTGGCAGTTAGTATACTCTGGGTGGTACTCCACCAATATTATACTTGTTCCTTAAGCATATAAGCACTCATACTGACCCTCTCTGCATCGGTGCACCTCAGGAAATCAAAAATTATCCTCAACTCTGTCAACCACTCCTCTGCCTCTATGGGGTCCTTTACCCCCTTAAATACCGACAGATTCATCTTAAGAAAGTCTCGTAACCGACCTATATCTTTATCATCTAGCCTGATCTGTCCTGGAGGTTGAGTGGTGGGTGGCACTGAGTCAATCTGTAGAGGTGGTGGGGGTAGATCCTGTGGTGGCGTAGGTGTAGGGGTCAGGGTAGGTGTGGTGCCTGAGGCATTAGTCCCGAAATGCTATTTAAATAGCACTGCCATCTACTCAAACCCCTGTCTCACATCCTGCCCCAACCGATTTATTCGAGAGTTAGGGTTCTCTAGTTGTGGGGCAGGTGGTGGAGATGGTTGTGCCTGCCTTCGAGGACAACCTCGTCTCCCTCCCATAATATAAGTCTATGTACCTGCGCGTACACGTCAAACTTGTTCGTAATTTTAATCGATATATTCAGTTCATAACCAGACAAGTATAGACAGTTGGGATGTAATCTATTTCCAATTGATCGACACTGAAAGTACTAGACACATTTCGCTATGATACCAACAAATCTGTGACGCCTTGGAAACGTGGAATTTGGGCTAATTTAATTTTTTTCGTATAACTTGACTTCCTACTCAAGGTGTTTTCCTGTGTAGTACCAGTTTACTTCTTATCTTATCGTTATTGCTCTTTCTCATATTTGATTATACTTATATCATTTTCAACAAAAATCCGACAGCATAACCCCTTATATACATCCTTATCCTTTTACGAATTCCTAAAAAAAATACAAATATCCACAATCCAGTTGATTTTACTTTATATCTCATCCACAAGAAACTCAAGAATTTCTCAAACATCAACATTTAATTTCATTATATCACATAATGTCAAAACGACTCACTTTTCCCCATTTACATACATGTAAGACTAAATTACATCCCAACGTTACCTTATATACAAGTGTCTGTAATACATAAAGTGTTCGGTTACAAAAATGAATTATACCTTAAGCTTGTACGAGAAATAGCCTGGGGAGAAACGTGTCCACCAGCCTACGTCACGTATGCAGCAGACATTGGCATTCACCTTAAATAATCTGAGAGGAGGAAGAAGGGGGGGTGAGCTTCAACTAGCTCAGTATGGAGTGCATAAATATTAGTAACATTAATAAAAGCATATAATAGAATAATGGCACAATTTCACATTTCAGAAAACATGATTAAAATCACATGATTACTCAAATCATCCGCTCATTATTACAACTAATCGTAGTTCATAATAATTATGGAGACTAGGTATTACTATCTTTGTCATGAGAGCAATCATCACACCATCCTCAAACGAGGGCATCCTCTGAAGAGTGAATAAACTACTCATAGCCATGACAAGGCTGTAGACTGGATCAAGGTCATACAGTATCGGCTCAACGCTACCAAAGTTGAGCCATCTCAATGCTACCAAAGTGGAGCCATCTCAATGCTACCAAAGCGGAGTCATCTCAACGCTACCAAAGCGGAGTCATCTCATCGCTACCAAAGTGAAATTATCTCAACGCTACTAAAGCAGAGTCAACTCAATGGTACCAGAGCGGAGTCATCTCAATGCTACCAAAGCGGAGTCATCTCAACGCTACCAAAGTGGAGTTATCTCAGTGATACCAGAGCGGAGTCATACGTCAATATGTAATCATCATGACAGTTATATAGAAATATGCACGCTGTGGTCAGGGTTAAGCCTCACATGATCGACCCTCAGGTTTCCCTGAATCGCATGCTTTAAGCCCTTAGTCTCAAAATGTGCCATTATTATGCTGAAAATAGTTTGCATTCAGTGTAGAGCTTATAAAAGTTTGCTTCATAAATCTCATACACATATAAATAATATATTTGTTCGTAAAACTTTAAAATCATGAAACCGACCTCAGTACGGCAAAACATGCACTCAAGTAAGAAAACTCGGCTATGCATTTTTTTCTCGAAACTATGCTCACGTTATAAAACATTTTCATACTATCATTGCTTATTTGTAGATAAAGAATGCTTGTATTTAAAAAACAGATGCATCCCTTACCTCTTACACTTTTGGTAACGGGCTATCGTCGAGTCTCGGGTTTACCTCGATTTACGTGTTGAATTCTCAAGCTACCCAAAATAATACCAATTCATAATATATAGATCAATTTCACTTCAGCATATTCAAATATGCATTTACTTTCTTAAAGTTTGACCAATCTTGACTTTTCAGTCAACGTTTCCTATTTTCTTAATTTTACCAATTTAAGTACCAGTTTAAGCTATTTTTGCCAAATTTATTATTCTAACCTCATATCCACAATCTTAATAGTCCAAATATTCATTCACATACACTATTTATACTTGTTATCAAACCCATTTTGCTAAATCTCATACTTTTCAGTTTTTCGTTAAACTAAGCTATAAACCAAACTTTTTCGGTATAATCTTAACAATTAACAACCTTGAATCAAACCACATTTCACAAAAACCTTAGGAATTTTATGCTGGCTGAAACTATACTTGTCTATAACAATCATTTCTTTCAATTCCACTTAATTAAAACTCCTTAAAAATCATCAAACATGAACATATCTCATCGTCTTCATCATTCATCAAGTTTCTCTCACCTTTGACCAATGTTGACCACCTCTTTGATCCTCCAAATTGCTCCTTAACTGTAAATCATCATGTATATAGCTTAGATTCACTCAAAAACACAAGAAAAACCAACTAGATTCATCCAAAAGTTCAACTTTCTCTTACTTATGAACTGGATAGTTCTACAACCTATTTTTATTTCTTAGATTTCACCAAGTAAATGAAATATTTTTGAGCTGAATTTTTTATATATTATATAGGAATGAAGGATAAATATTTCATCCTTCTTGGACGGAGTCTAAAAATGGTCGAAAGGGGGTCAAAAAATTCAGGAATGGAGAGTGTACAGTGACACCTGTGAAAACTTTCAGAGGGAGGTGAAGGCACGTGGGTTATGGTTTTGGGATGTTTTTTGCTTCTTAAGAAAGCTTAATAAGTCCTATTTATACCAAGAAATATTGGGAGTCAAATGGAGTATGAATGGCCAACTAATTTAATGGTTTTTATTGACTGGTCAGATTACTGGAATAGGAAAGTTTGTTATTTTGTTTTGTAAAATTCCCAAAAATTATTTTTAGTCCAATTTCTTCCAAAATTCCACTTCTCAAGTGTTTTAATATGTCTCTATTATCTCTCATAAAACTTTTACAGTCACTTGTTTAAGAAAGTTTTTGCGATTGAGCTCATTTTATGCGATTCGGTCAATACCGAGCAAAATAGCTTAAACTTTTCGATTGACTTTAAAAATTATTTCGATTCCCGGAACCTCCATATTTGTGAAACCCAAATTTTTCTTACTTTATTTCTTATTTGAAAAACTAAGAAGTAATTGAGAACTCAAAATAATGTGTCCAGGCCCGAAACCACCGAAGCACTCGAGTTAGTGGCTGGGGTTTGGTGGCACATAAATCGAGGTAAGGCTCTAAGCTCGATAATTACTTAAGAATTACATGTTTAAGCATGAAATGATGTGTAGAAGTGAAAAACTAGGGAATTGGAAGTGAAAAAGTTAGTAAAACTTGAGTTTATGGTAAACCGAGAAAAAAGGCCTAGAAGAGGAAATAAATTCTAGAAATTCCCAAAATTTTTTTTGAGACATAGAAAATTAATGTAAAGTGAAATTGACTTGGGAAATAAAAATCAAGTGGAAATAGGTAGGTGTCGGGAATTGAATTAAATTTTAAAGTTAACCGAAAGTATTAAGCCATTTTGCTCGGTATTGACCAAATCACGCAAAATGTGCTCAATCGGGGAACGTTTCTTAAACAAGTGACCCCCAAAATTTTATGGACAACACTAGATACATATTATAACACTGAAAAGTGAGAATTTGGAGAGAATTGGACTAAAACTAATTTTCCTACATTTTCCAAAACAGAACAGAAAATTGTTCTGCTTCAGGAAACTTACCAACCACTAAAAACATTTACATTTGAAGGCCTTCTAGATTGGTTTTAACTCCCAAATTTTCCAGATATGTATTCAACATAACAAACTTTCTGAAGGCACCAAAATCAACCCCAAAGGACTTTCAGCCCTAGAGAACCTTCCCCCTCTTCTTGCCGCTAGCGTCACTCCTAATCTCTCCTTGTGTGATTTTTTCGGTGGCCTTCCGACCAGTTTCAGATGACAGTCAAGAATGATAAAATCTTCCCCTTCAAGTCCTACATAACATATAAAAAATCCAACGACAAAGACATTCATTTCCTAGGTGCATAACTTGGAAGAAAAACAGAGGTCAGATCTGCCCTATTTTTGGTAAGTGAAGAACTTTGAATTTTTTGTTCTTTGGTTGGATTTTCTTGTAGTTTTTGATGATTCTAAGATCTATACATGTTAAATTACAGTTTAGGATCAATTAGAAGAATAAAAAATGTGGTCAACCTTGGTCAAAGCTGAGAAAAACTTGATAAATGATGGTGATCATAAGATATGTTCATGTTTGATGTTTTTTAAGGATTTTTAGTTAAGTGGAATTAGTTGATTTGATTTCTATGAAGTTGTGTGTGTTTTTTTAGCATAAGATTGGGTTGATCTTGGTGGAATTTGGATGAATTTGGTATTATTTCTTGTCATCTTCCAATTTCACAAATTCTTGCACTTTTCAGTTTTTCACTTAGCAATTAATAATACAAGAAAAGTTACTATTCACTTAAAAATCGAGAAACCCGAAAGAAAAGTCCTATTTTTTCAAGTACTTCAAAATGTACTTTAGATATCTGTGAAATGTTTTTAAATGAAATTTGCTATGTGAAAATGAAAAATATTATTTCTACGAGTTTACGTGTGAATGGACTCGAGAAATGATTAAAAATATTATTTCTACTTGTTTACGGGTTAATGGACCTGAGAAATGATTAAAAATATTATTTCTATGAGTTTACGAGTTAATGGACCTAAAAAATGATTTAAAAGAAATGTTTTGAGATTGAGGCTATATGTAAGCTATGCGATCTGTTATGAATTGCCCGTGTGGGATCTGAACTGTCGTGTAACATGCCTCATACCACCTGGTGTACGTTTAGTCCCTTGTGGTGCATGTTGAACTGCGTCGGGTATTTGTACCACTCGGTACATTGTTTCCACCACTCTCCATTACGAGATACATATGTTTAGTGGCGAGGGGCTCTATAAGACCTTGATCCAGTCTACAGTCCCTTACCATGGCCATCAGTACTCTATCTATGTGAATTATCTACGCAAATATGCTATGTGAAATGCATACGTGAATATGACTTTTATCGCTATGTAAATCTGCCTAGTCTCCATGAAATTACTCATTATTATTTGAAAGAAAGAGTATTAAGCTACGTGATTTAAATACTATATACTCTGACTTGATTTGCTCTTTGAATGAGCTACATGATATATGCTATGTAAAATGAAATCCTATGGGGTATATGCTACGTGATTTACATACTACGTGAATTATAAGATATTTGAAAACAAATAAGCTACGTGATTTTATATGCTATGAGATTTATAAGTGGCATGGTTTACAAATTACATGCTACTAGTCATGATATCACAAGTGCTTTGACTTGACTTTCGAAACTAAATATGTTTTGGTTTATATTCATGTGCATGATATTTTATAATGCTTGAATCATAATATTTTGGTTTTACATGTTTTATTGCTAAGACTGCTTTAAACGCATGTCTTACTAGGCTTGAAGAGCTCACCCCTTTATTTTTACCTCACAGATTATCTTAAGTGAATTATCACCCTACCTGTCGTACAATAGTCGTGGACGGGTGTACTCAGTCCCTTTCTAGGCTATCTTTATCACTAGTAAGGTATATTTTTACTTTATCTACCAGATTTCCTGTAAAGCATAAACAATGTTGTAATAACGTTTTGGGATGTAAAATAAGAAATATGAATGTAACTAAAGTTGCAGTAACGCAGTTTAAACCATATTGTATATTATGGATATGTAAAGTGTGGGAATGAGAATAGATGTACTTATAAGTCGAGGAAAGAAATTAAAATCGACTGGTTGCGATTATAAACTGTGTTTTGTACATTAACGAAAGATTAAGAAATTGACACTGATAGCAATACAACTTAAGTGAAGGATATAAAAGAAAAAAATTTAGCCTATTTTTTTGCATTTTCGGGGCATCACAGTTTACTTCGTATTAGAGCAAAAGTTGTCTAGTACTGTTAGTGTCGACTAGAAAAGTCAGATTACATCCCAAATTGTCTGTGCTTGTCTGGTTATAAAGTAAGTATATCTGTTAAGTTATGACTAAAATTTTGGTATACGTGCAGGTAAACTATCACTGAAATTATGAGTGGTAGGAGAGGCCGTCCATGGAGATAGGCTCAACCTCTTCCACCACCTCCCTTTCAACCTGAGAGCCCCACTACTAGGATAAGGAGGCTCGAAGAAACAACATAGGGAATGAGGGAAGGATTAGATGCCTTGACAGCCATAATTGCCCAACAGTTTGGGGCAAACGCTTCTGATACTGATGCTACTCCTGCACCAGCACAGGTTCCTCCTCCCCCACCACAAAATCATCCGACAGCCCTAGCACCTCAGGTTGTAGTTCCACAGCCTAGGGATGTAAGATTTCTTATAGCAAGATTTCTTAAAACTAAGTCCCCTAGAATTTACAGGGTGAAGGATCTGATCAAGGTTGAGGGATGGTTAATAGACCTTGATATAGTATTTTAGTATTTGGGGTGCACGGATACAGAGAAAGTGAATATGGCCAGCTATATGCTCAGTGAAGAGGCCAAATTTTGGTGGAAGACCACGCAGACAACCTTAGCTGAAAATCCATCAGATGTTACATGGGAGACATTCCTAGATGCATTCAGGGCCCAGTATATTCCACTTACAGCATGAAAGAAGATGCAGGCAGAATTTTTGACTTTGACTCAGGGCAGTGCGACTGTTGATCAGTATGAAAGTCAGTTCACTACCTTGTTGAGATATGATCCCGACACCCTTAGAGATCCTGCGTGCTAGATTGAGATATTTTTGTCAGGTTTGAGATCAGGGATCTGTGATGGATTATTGGGATTTCAATTTGTGGAATTTAAGGATGCTTTGGGTTAGGCTCAAGAAGTTGACAGGGGCTTAGATGTGACACGAGCTGAACATGGGTACAAAGCTAAGGATCGAGATAAAGGAAATGGGATACAAGCATCTCAATTTGAGATAAGAAAGAACCAACCGAAGAGGTAGAGAACAGAGGAGCCTCAAACAGGGGCTGAGAAGCCCAAGACCTTAATGGGTAGTGCTGCCACTGCTCGAAGCCCTGGGTCAGTAGTATCGCGGTGCAAGAATTGTGGCAAGATGCATTTTGGTGAATTTTGTTGGGCTACGAGTGTCAGCTTCAGATGTGGAGAGGCAATGCACATGATTAAGGATTGCTTATTAATGTGACCTTATGAACCTCGAGAACAACCAAAACAGACTGAGAGGCAAGTATAGATTCCCCCGAGACAGGTCCTGCAGCTAAAAGCAACAGCTGTAGAGAAGGGTAAGAGGTCTATTGCACAAGGACATGTGTGAGCTATAGATGATGAGACAGCTGACATCTCCTCCGATACTATCAAAGGTACGCTTATGCTCTGTAATTGCAACGCACATGTTTTATTTGATTCAGGTGCTACATACTCTTTTATCTCCCCATAATTTGCATGTAAATTGTATTTAGAACTTGAGTCCTTAAATCACATGTTATGTATTAGCACACCCATGCACGAATCTCAATTGACTGATATAATATGTAAAAATTGTGAAATTGTGGAGGGAGGTAGAAAGTTGCTTGCAGATCTAATTTTATTAAATATGGATGAGTCTGATGTAATTTTGGGCATGGATTGCTAGCTGCTAATCGTGTAAGCCTAGACTGCTACACTAAGACCCTGACTTTCTCCTTACCTGAAAAGTTCGATGTATGTTTTGTTAATAAGAAAAAAAGTGCATGGTGTTAAATTTTACGAAGTTATCAGGTATTAAATTAACAACTGGCTAATTGTATAATTCATGTGAAGGTTTTATTGCCTTTATTTCTGACAACAGTCAAGAACCGCTAAGTATTCAAGATGTTTCAGTTGTATGTGAATTTCTCGATGTCTTTCTGGAAGATTTATCGGGGCTACCACTAGAGAGAGAAGTTGAATTTGCAATTAATCTAGTGCCTGACACTCAGCCTATCTCCAAGCCACCCTATCGAATGACATTGGTCGAATTGGAGGAATTGAAAAAGCAGTTACAAGAATTACTCGATAAGGGATTTATTAGGTCGAGTGTGTCTCCTTGGGGTGCTTCGGTACTGTTTGTCAGAAAGAAAGATGGCAGTCTTCGCCTGTGTATTGACTATAGACTGTTGAATAAGGCAATGATAAAGAATAAGTATCCCCTACCAAGAATAGATGACTTGTTTGATCAGTTAAGAGGGGCTTCAGTGTTCTCTAAAATTGATCTAAGATCGGGTTATCATCAATTAAGGATTAAGGAGGTTGATATACCGAAGACAGCTTTTCGAACTCGATATGGGCACTATGAATTTTTTGTGATCCCCTTTGGATTGACTAATACCCCTGCTGCCTTAATGAATTTGATGAATGATGTTTTTCGAGAATATTTAGATAAGTTTGTGATCATGTTCATTGATGACATTATGATCTATTCTAAGTCCCGAGAGGAGCATGAGCAGCATTTGAGGATTGTGCTCCAAACTCTTCGTGAGAAGAAACTGTATTGGAAAATTTAGTAAATGTGCATTCTGGTTGGAACAGATTGCTTTCCTTGGACACATAGTATCTAAGGATGGGGTGTCTATGGATCCGTCCAAGGTGGATGCAGTATTAAAATGGGAGAAGCCGAGGACAGTGACAGAGGTTCGGAGTTTCCTGGGATTAGCATGATACTATTGAAGGTTTGTTAAAGGATTTTCTCGGATTACAGCTCCAGTAACTAAATTAACCTATAAGAATGTCCCTTTTAAATGGTCTGATCAGTGTTAGCGGAGTTTCAAAGAGCTCAAATGTCGGTTGACCACAACTCCAGTCTTGACCATTCCAAGCAGTTCAAGAGGATTTACAGTTTACACTGATGCCTCCTACCAGGGTTTGGGCTGCGTGCTAATGTAGAATGGTAAAGTCGTTGCTTATGGTTCTCACTCGATAAAGGACCATGAACGTAACTAACCCACTCATGAGTTGGAGTTAGCTACAGTAATTTTTTCACTGAAGATATGGTGGCATTACTTATATGGTGAAAATTTTTTGATTTTCACTGACCATAAGAGTCTCAAGTATATTTTTGATCAGAAGGAGCTGAATATGAGACGACGAAGATGGATAGAGCTCTTGAAGGACTATGACTGCGAGATTTTGTACCATCCGGGCAAAGCGAATGTGGTAGCAGATGCCCTCAATAGAAAGGGTATGGTGTCCTATATGATGATTAGAGAATGAGACTTGTTAGAACAGTTCATTGAGCTCAGACTCAGTATTGATGAGGTTGAGGATAGGTTTATGGCTAGCCTACAGATAGAGCCCAATAAATTGGATCAGATCAGAGCAGGACAGAGGAATGATCAAAAATTACTAGATATGGTTACCAGGCCGAAGAGAGATCGCAGTCAAAATTCTTGGTCAGTGATGATAGGTTGTTGAGATTTCGTGGTCGTATTTGTGTGCCCCATGATGACACCGTGAGACAAAGTATTCTGAAAGAGTCTCATTGTTCTCGATTCACCATGCACCTAGGTAGTACTAAGATGTACCATGATCTTCAAAAAATGTATTGGTGGACAGGAATGAAGAAAGATGTGACACATTTTGTGGTTAGATGTTTAGTTTGCCAACAAATTAAGGCTGAGCACTAGAAGTTAGCAAGACTGCTTAAGTCATTACTGGTGCCTACTTGGAAATGGGAGCATATTATTACGGATTTTATTATAGGGTTACCAAAGACCTAGAGAGGTCATGATGTAGTCTGGGTGATTGTGGACAGACTGACAAAGAGTGCCTACTTCCTTACCATTAAGAGCACTGATTCTTTGAACAAGCTAGCAGAATTGTATGTCCGAGAGGTGGCACGACTACATGGAGCCCCTGTGAGTATTACTTATGATAGAGATTCTCGGTTTACTTCGACATTTTGCACTCATTTTTAGGAAGCCATGGCATTATGAGCATGTAGATAGTGGAGCTATCTACTTACTTGCATAATTGCCTTACGAGCATGTGGTTTGCTCACCCCCTTATTTTTCCATCTTTTCAGAGCATTCGCAATAGTTAGTGAGCGGCTGAGGACTTGCATGCTTGGTATCAACTGCTTCCCATCGAGAGACAGTATACATATTTGTATAGTTTTGTATCTAAATATATAATGCACAGTACTGTAAACGAATATGATGTTGGGGATGTAGAGTTATAAATACCATTGTGTATGTATTTAGTTAAAGTCAAAAGATAGTAAACTCTGATATATGAATGTGATTATGGAAATGGAATGGTAAATAGGTGAGAGGTGACTAACATCGAATCATAGCCCAACTGTTTGTAGGATGGTCACGATGAGAGAAAGGTAAGAATTAAATGATAAATGAAAAAGCGAAAAATTTACTCTGATTTTTAGGTAATTTGGGTCGTGACATAATCCCCGATCTAGAGCGTCGAGTGGTCTCCACAGTGCTGGAAGGAATGTTGGCCCTATCAACCCTCGCCCTAGACTCTTCGGTCCTTTGCCTCTTAAGCGACTCCCTCCTATAATCTGCTTAGGATGCTTCAGGCCTTTTACCCTTATCTCTGGCCTTCACTCAGAACCCATACTAGGACTGTGTCAAATCTAGTCCCCTCTCGATTTTCTACGCGTGACCAAAAGCGTCCTTAAATTCTGTAACATAGAGCCCTAATAATCTGTCCCCGATGGCTGGTCTTAATCTGTATAAGAATCGCTCTATACGACGCTCTTCATCCCTAACAGTCTCTAGATTGTATCTAATTAAAGTAGTAAACTAGTTCTCGTACTCATCGACT
This sequence comes from Firmiana major, assembly GCA_033439115.1. Taxonomy (NCBI): domain Eukaryota; kingdom Viridiplantae; phylum Streptophyta; class Magnoliopsida; order Malvales; family Malvaceae; genus Firmiana; species Firmiana major. Next base: position 37,161,705 of record CM065898.1, read on the forward strand.
GTCATATTGCCCTGGACTAGATTCAGAAAATCTACTTGCATCTTCTTTTGGGCAGTATGAGGGATGTACTGGGTCCGAAAAGCTGACTGAAAAGTATCCCAACTAATTACCGGGTGGCTAGCAGTCAGTAGTTTCTAGGTGGCTCTCCATCAGTGTCGAGCCTGTCCTTTGAGAATATATGCACCCATGCTAACCTTTTTAGCATCAGAGCACCCCAGATATTCAAAAGCTATCTTCATTTCTGTTAGCCACTTCTCTGCCTCGACGGTGTCTTTAACCCCATTGAATGATGGTAGATTCAGCTTAAGAAAATCTTTAAATCGGCCCATGTCCTTGTCATCGGGCCTGGTCTGTGTTGGAGGCTGAGTGGCGAGAGGCACTGGATAAGTCTGTGGAAGATGTGGGGGTAGATCCTGTGGTGGTGTGGGTGTAAAAGCTACGGTAGGTACTGTACCATAGGCATTTTCCTCAAAATGCTGAGCGAATAACGCTACAATCTAGTCAAATCTTTGTCTCACTTTCTGCTCTAACTGATTTATCCGAGATTTAAGACTCTCTGGCTATGGGGCAAGTGGTGGAGGTGGTTGTGCCTGCCTCTGAGGACGACCTCATCTCCTGCTCATGGTAAATATATGAATGTACCTGCACGTTGTAACGACCCAAATTTCACTCAATTTGGTTGGGCTACAAGTTAATAATAGAATCAGAATAGAAATTTCGTTTGTTTAAACACATTTCTTTGTGACAAATTTAAACATAACACTATTCCATTACAATGTGATCGTGTTTACATCCCCAAACACATTCTCATATACATTACTATACTTACAAAAATTTTGGATACAAAAGAATTGCTTAAACATAGGTATACCTTCGACGCAGAAAGATACTTCGCAGAACCATAGCTGTGCGAATTGCCCTACTAACGGAAGCGGTCCAAGTTACTGATGGGGCTTTGTGGAGGAAAGTAAACGGTGAGCTTAACATGCTCAGTAAGAAAACCCCATAGTAGGTAGATAAATAAACTACCTAATATATATATATATATTGGAAAAAAACCAAAAAATTTTCATAAATGTATACAGATAATTTGGCAAATTGTAGTTATTAGAATTAGAATTTAGAAACAGAATCAATATCGGTAGTGTAATTAGTTACTATGGTAAACACAAAAATCCTAAAACTTTCAGTAAAAGAATAAACAGTTCCAGATAACTTAGTCCGTGCAGACAATTCAGAAAACTATTCAAGTAATCACACATCCATTGCCAGTTCTAAAAAATCAGAATCGAAAAATCCATAGCAATTTCAGTATAAACATGGAACTGAAATCAACACCGTTTCTAAAACTTTAATCAGCTTTTAAATCGACAACTGTGTGGCACTTTGCTCCTGCAGGATTCGAGAGGTGGCCCCCACAGTGTCCTTATGAAATAGAAAAACACAGTCTCACACAGTCAAATCAGCTCATACAGTCAAATTAAAAAAATCACATAGACGAAGGTAGACATGCTATATCAGATATCAGAATGACAATTGGCTAATGTCGGTGACTCCAAGTAATCACGGGCCAGGTGTGCCAAGATGTCAATTGTGGTGGGAGTAGTCAGTTACCCAAAATGCTCACAGATCAGAATGTTCAAAGATCATAATCAGAAAAGAAACACGGTACATCGTACTTTGTGGACCACAGAAATAGATATAGAACAGACAAAAGTGCAACATGATTTAATTATCGCCTTTGTCTCAAATCAGTACGAGTCGGATCGTTCGACACATAGTCTGCATGCACTCAAACACATCTAATCAGTATGAGTTAGGTCGTGCAATGCCTAGTCAGCACACGCTCAAGCATATCTCATCAGTGCGAGTCGGCCCGTGCGACACACAGTCAGTACACGCTCAAGCACATCACATCAATATTTCTCTAAAATCATATCATTTTTCCTTAAATCACATTTAAATTCAATTTGTTTCACGAAACGATTCAAAACAGGCTCACTAGCTCTTTTTCAGATAAAATCGCAGAAAACAGTCTATGAAAATTTAAAAATTTGAGATTTTCGATTTTAAACATAATTCAACCCATAATAGTATATATGCAAACCTTTTAAATTTAATCAGTAAAATTATGCATTTCAACTAGGCTAGAATCTATAATTTTTAGAGTCATAAAATTCAGTCTAGATTTTTCTGTAATTTCGTTAATTGCAAATTCAACCTAAAATTTTATATCTACAAAGACATGAAAATTACGTATATTTATCTTTAGCAGCACACGAGAATTTTCCTTACCTCGGTGTCTGTCCGTAGCTTCAATGCCTCAGCGACTGGAATTAGTAGATCCGATCTACTCGATTAATTTTTCGAGAGTCCCTTTTCTTCGTTCTTCCCAGCTTTCACTGTACCTTGTTTTTCAAACTCCAAATACTTATATTTATATATTTACCTATATATATATATAACCTTATATATATATATAAATATACTTTTTTTTTTCGCGGATTGAACTCTCGCGCCTTTCTCTTTTTTTCTTTTCTTTTCCTTCTTCCTCTTTTCTTCTTTCACTGGCTATGGTTACTGTTCATGGTTGCATTCCTTCCCTCAACGCAGTCACCATCCTACTCCCTTGACTTTTCTATTCGACCCTGATGGTCTCTTCAAGTCACCCCGTTCCGGCTACCCATTTTCAGCTTCCACCATCTTAGCACTTCCTTCCCTAACCATTCTATTTATCCTTATTTCTTCTGTTCAGTTTCTTTCTCTTTTACACTTCTATTCAGTTTCTTTCTCTTCTACACTTCTATTCTAGCCTCAACTCTCAGCTCATTTCTTCACTAATCATCGGTCCCTTCTGTTTCACTACCTCAACACTATTCATCATTATCGTCCACCTCTCGAAACTAGTAATCTTTTCTAATCTCTCCGTCTCCGGTGGCTATGTTTAGCCTCTCCAAATCACTATTATTTCAGGCTATTTCAGCTTTCAAACTCATCTAAAATTCAAGCCTCTAAACCACCATTACCTAGCTTCACTAACTTTCTCTTAATTCCACCACACCTTCATCTTCCTCACTTTCCTGCATCTACGTCACAACGCTGCCAGTTCCGGTACTTCACTATTGTCTCTATTTTCAGCTCTCCTCTTCTCGATTTGAATCAGCTTCCAGCTTAGATTAGCACCAAACAATAGCTCATGATCACACCTCACCCTTTGTTCTTCGTTTTTGTTTCTTTCCTTGAACAGTAGTCCAGCTCCTTAATCACCTGCACTGCCTCGGTGTTCCACTTCAATCTTCCTCTGTTTCGCCTTTTCCTCTGTCGACTTTAGCCTTCCTTACTCTGAACTGACAAGGATAACCCATGTTTTAGGCTTTCTCAAAGTGAAAGTGTGCTTCACTTTTTCCTCCTCACCTCACATTCATATCTTCCCCTTTCACTCTTTCTGTTCTGTATCACCCTCGCTCATCTCTCTTCCTCTTCGTCGCTTTTCATTTTCTGCTCATTACTCCTTTCTTTTCTTCTTTCATTTTTTTTTTCATTTCTGGTCTCTCCCTCTGTTTTTAATCTTCACATGTAGCAGCAGACCATCGCTCCTTATCATGTTTCATCATTACTTTCCTACTTACATTTTCCTTGTCACGTTTTCTTCCATGTTTCCTGATCAACTCCCAACTGCTTCCCATCATGTTACGTCTACCAAATAGGATCATCTTCAACTGGCGCCATTCCTCGTTCAGTTTATTTCAATAGTGCACAAGATGGGGTTTTGGTTAGTGGGTTAGCCTATCACCCCATCATTTCTATTCACTCCTTTTTATGCATTGTTTACAATTATATGTTTATATTTTGTAGAATGTCACCATCATTTCTTTTCTTCTGCTGCAGCATCACTTTTCTCTTTCCCGAGCCCGTGCTATTGCAGGAGAAGGCATTTTGCAGTTATTGTCTTATGTCCTCATCATGCCTTTCCATACCAAAGGCCATCATCTCTTCCCATATATATTCAATTATATATGCATATATTCGTATACCTTTGTGCATGTATATACCTATACATTAATCTTGAAGGGTAAATAAAATATGGCATACATCTATACACTCGTATATCTTTGTACTTAATTAAATTTTTTCTCATGTAGTATAAAAATAAGGCTACTCTAATATTTATACTTAAATTAATCCACCCATAATCATATATTAAATCTTAATTGTCTAAATTATTATTTATCGACAACACCAAGTACAATGTAAATTTTTGGTATTTACATCCTCCCTACCTTAGGAAATATAGTCCCCAAATTTTAAAGTACATCATTCCTCAAATAACTATGGGTACTTCTCGCGCATTAGGCTTTCTAATTCCCACGTGGTCTTTTTCGAAGTGTGATATTGCCAAAAAACATTGACCAAAAGAATCGTCTTACACCACAATGCCTTTTCCTTCTTGTCCAGTATCTGAATCGACTTTTCCACACAGGTCATATCCTCCTTCAACTCCAGTGGTTCATACCTAATCACATGGATTAGATTCGGATGATACTTGCGTAGCATTGAAACGTGGAAAACATTATGAATATTTGATAACTCTGATGGTAACGCCAATCCATACGCTTTGTTTCCCACTCGGTCTAAGATTTCGAAAGGTCCAATAAATGGGGACTCAACTTTCCTTTCTTCTTAAACCTCATTATCCCATTGGAATGAGAAACTTTTCGAAACACTGAATCTCCTACTAAAATTCCAAAGGTCTTCATTATTAGTCAACATAACGTTTCTGTCTGCTCTGAGCTGTTTTCACCATCTCACAAATCAATTGAATATCCTCATAAGCTTGTTGAACCAAATCGGGAGCAAATGTTTTCCTTTCACCCACTTTTCCCACCTGATTGGCGAATAACACTTTCAGCCATACAATGCTTCGTATGGTGCCATTTCGATACTTGAGTGGTAGCTGTTATTATATACGAATTCTGCTTATGACAAACGGTCCTTCCAAAAGCCTTTAAAATCCTAGGCACATGCTTTCAATTTCATATTGGCTTAGGTAAAGGTTGTAATAAGCCTGTAGGGTTCTGGTGTTTTACCTTAATCTGCTAACATTTGAGACCTTTAGTCCCAGGTTTAGTTATATCCCTTATCATACCTGATTACCAACATACCTTCAAGAGATTTGATATATCTTACTCTTCTCTGATACGGGGTATATCTTTATAAATGAGTCTCTAACGACATCAATTCCTTTCACTATAGATCATTGAGTATATAATTTTGCTTCTAAATCTCAATAATTCATCACTGCCGATACCAAATCTGTTATAGTACCCTTTGGTATCTAACTAGCCATAATGATATAGCACTTATCATTATGTTGAACCTGTAAGATTTGATAAATCAAGTCTAATTTTCAAATCTCAGGTTAGCTACCATACAGTAAACATCAATATTAGATGAACAACATCTAATTTGAGATTCACACAACGTTCCAACAGTTCGCGTTCCCTAACCATTTATACAACACTATCTTGAGATCTTTTTTACTCAAGGTGCCAGGTCTAGCCATTTCTTTTCTTGTGTTAAACTGCTTTTGTGAATTTTAATATTTAAACTTTCATGATCAGTAAAATTCTGTAATCCTTCACCGCACAAGTAATGGTATCTTGACTTCGAACAGAAATATTACGGTTGTAAGTTTCAATTTATAGGTTACGGATTAAGACATATCTAGATGCTGTCAAGTTTTTCAAGTAGAGAGGTATTTTGAAATATCTTTATTAGCCATCAAACCTGACCACACAAACCAATTATAGCCACAGGGTTTCATGATTCAGTCAAAATTGAAAGTATGATACCAAAATTTATCGTAATTTTTCATTTATCCTTTGGACACAATTCATTCTCAATGCATATCACTAAATCTGAATCATTTCACATACCATAATATTTGTACATTATGTACATCTCTTATTTCGAATAAAATATGCATTCAGAATTTATCACACTTCAAAGTCTCACAAATGAAACATAAACACATGCAAATTACAATCTTTGGATTCGTAACATAATTCATATTTCAAAGTCTCTTTATACCATAAATACTCTGAATCTTCTTGATAGTTTTGGGTCTTTCTCACTAATCTATAACCTTTGTTTTGGGAGAATCCAATTGATACCCGTTCTTGATACAACATGACCCAGAAGACTCTGGATCTCTTTGATAAGTAACGCCAGTACACTCTAAAGTGAATCACTTGGTCTGATAATCCCCTTTATCATATAATTTTCCTGTAGCTTCTTCAACTCGAAGGCATTCAGTATAGTGGTCTGAACATCGGTTCGGTACCAAGTACTAAATCAATTCTAAAACATCATTTTTCTATCTAGTGGTAACTTAGGTAGATCATCCGGATATATGTCCAAAAATTCTCTGTCTATAGGAGTGTCTCTTATCCCAGACACGTCTTATCCTTATCGATCATGTAAGCAGTGAAACCATCAAGTTTCATTTATACATTTCGTTTAGTAATTCATTCTTCTAGTTACAGTGACTTTACTCTTTCACAATCACTCTTTCTTCAGTAGATATCTTTCTGTCACACTCTTTACCTTTCCCTTTTCTTAGTAATTTCAGAGACATACATCTCATAATCACACAGTTGCATCTTATCCACACAGTTGTGCCTTGCGCACTGATTCTTCAGAATAACATCAAATAGAGCTATCCAATCTCGATTGAGGATCCCAGTATCTCTTATGAGTTTCTGGACTTCCTTCATTTCACATCTCCACATATCTGGATTATACTTCTTCTAAAATTATAAATTTAAATTCCTATTCATTCTCGGACTTATTATCTTATGTCTGATACACAATTCCATTTGTAATTGCCATTTTGCTTTATCTGGGATGTGTTGCCATCTAAAGATCATATTGAAGGGAACTTTCCTTAACATTCAACTTCCCTTTTCAATATCAATGATACAAAAGCTATCTTTTTAATAGTAGTACTCCTTAAAATCCGTATAATTTCTCTGATTCTTTAGCACAAAAGCTGCAAAAGTAACTTTCTCGGTAGAGTTACTTCAAAAAATCATAGAGCTTTTCCATCTCATTTATCCAACCTTTCGAAATCACTCATTCTTAACCTCATCAAAAAACGGAGGCTCAAACTTCTGAAATTGCCCCCAGTCTATTAAGTTTGTGGTCGTATCCTCAGAATCCATATAAGTTTTCCAATTTAGTTATCTAGTTTTCCATTACAATTTGATCCTTGACTCCAGTATATAATAGTGTACATCCTACCAAAATTGTCTTAGTTTTTCTCACAGTCATACCTCAATCATTATCACTATCATTGTGCCGCTATCACTTGACCCAACAATGTCATCATTATCTCCATGTCCCGCTTAGATTTTCGAAGCGAACTTCAAAATTTTCAGTTAAACCATATGATGTACACTCAGATGAGGATTCACTATATCCCTCGGCCTACCTGTACGACCTTGAGAAATAGTTCCCTTTTCGTTTACTAGTATGGTTGTAATACCAACCAGTCATATCGATCAGTTTTCTTTCATTTAATAACACAATTTCTCAATAAAACACAGCTAGGTATACCCGTTTGTATCTAAACAATGTATAGTGATGTTGGGGATGTGAACTTTCCAAACACATTCCCATATACATAAAACTATTATATTATAATGTGATCGTGCTTACATCCCCAAACACATTCCCATACACATTACTATACTTACAAAAATTTTAGATAAAAAAGAATTGCTTAAACCTGGATATGCCTTTGACGCAGAAAGATACTCCACGAAACCAGAGCTGTGCGAATTGCCCTACTAACGGAAGTGGTCCAAGTTACTGATGGGGCTCTGTGGAGGAAAGTAAAGGGTGAGCAAAACATGTTCAGTAAGAAAAACCCCATAGCAGGTAGATAAATACACTACATAAAATATATATATTTGCCAAAAAACCAAAAAATTTTCATAAATGTATACAGATAATTTGGCAAATTGTAGTTATCAGAATCCAGAAACAGAACCAATATCGGTAGTGTAATTAGTTACTGCGGTAAACACAAAAATCCCAAAACTTTCAGTAACAGAATAAATTGTTCCAGATAACTTAGTCCGTGCAGACAATTCAAAAAACTTTTTAAATAATCACAGAGCCACTGCCAGTTCTGAAAAATCAAAATCAAAAAATCCATAGCAATTTCAGCATAAACATGGAACTAAAATAAAAAACGTTTCTAGAACTTTAATAAGCTTTAAAGCGACAACTGTGTGGCACTTTGCTCCCACAGGATTCAAGAGGTGGCCCCCACAGTATCATTATGAAATAGAAAAACATAGTTTCATATAGTCAAATCAGCTCATACAGTAAAATCAAAAAATCACATAGACGAGACAAGACAGACATACTATATCAGATATCAGAATGATAATTGGCCAATGTTGGTGACTCCAGGCAATCACAGGCCAGGTGTGCCGAGATGTCAATTATCGTGGGAGTGGTCAGCTACCTAAACGGCTCATAGATCAGAATGTCCAAAGACCAGAATCAGAATTAGAAACACTGTACATAGTACTTGCGGGCACTGTACGGTACATCATACTCCGTGGACCTCAGACACAGATATAGAATAGACAGAAGTGCAGCATGATTTAATTATTGCCTTTGTCTCAAATCAGTACGAGTCAAACCATGCGACACATAGTTAGCACGCACTCAAGCACATCACACTAGTATTTCATTAAAATCAGATCATTTTTCCTTAAATCACATATAAATTCAATTTGTTTCATGAAACGGTTCAAAACAGGCTGTCTAGCCCTTTTTCGGATAAAATTCAAGAAAACAATCTATGGAAATTTAAAAATTCAGGATTTTTTATTTTAAACAGAATTCAAGCCATAATAGTATTTATGCAAGCCTTTTAAATTTAATTAGTAAAATTAGGCAGTTCAACTAGGCTAAAATCTATAATTTTCAGAGTCATAAAATGTAAGACGCGAAAATTCGGTGTCATTTCCTTAAGAAGTTGACATTGTAAACATGGACTCGTGTAATCTTGATCAATAAAGAAGAAATAATTAAATTCCAAGTTCAATTGATCAAGATATGAATTTATGGTGAAAACCCAAAATTTTTCACCTCGGGAATTATTTCAAAAATATGAAAAAATATTTCCAAGAAAATAAAAATAAATTATAATGTCTATATATACACATAAAGTATATATAGAAAAAAAGGGTGTTTAAAAATATATGGGTTTGTGTAAATATCAATGTATATGTAATACATTATAATAATATTATAAGTTTAAGATATTTTGTATATATTATATTATAATAAAATATAGTATAATATAATATATATTAAAAAAAAGTGTCGCGCGACCCTAAAGCAAAAGGAATTGGGAAAACTCGATTCCCTCAACCTTCTCCTCTGACGAACAGAGGTGGCTACCGGAGAGAGATGACCCAGGCGAGAGGCCGATGAGGGAGCCCGAGACAACTGTCGGCACCGATACAGGGAGAAACGGTGATCGGAGATCGAGAGAAGAGGGAGGAGGAAACCAAGAGGAAAAGAGAGACAAGAGAGGAAAGAGAGGCGAACAGAGGTCGGAGGAAGGGAGAGGACCTCGCCATCGACCAGGAGCAGGGCCGAATAAGAGTAATTGGGCCCATTTGATGAAATAGACTCCATAGAAAATGATAAATGAGTTATAAGACTTAATTTATGTGATTGATAATTATCTGCAGCTCCAGGAGATATATTCGAAGCCGGATAGACTGATATACGAAAAGTCAAAAAAGGTAAAAAAGAGCATTTGACGGGATTCCATGTAAGGAATCTATGCTAGCTCTTAAAGTTAGTTGTACGTATTTTTATTGTCTTTTGCATACACTTAAATTTCATATAGAGTATGGATATGAAATTTCTGGATAGTACCCAAATATGAGAAAATTACGAAAATACCCCTAGACCCAAAAATTTTTGGAAATGCATAAAGTGCATGAAATCCATATTTTCTCTGTGAAAAAAAAAAAAGAGATTTTGTAAAACAGGAATGATAAACTGGCTCACGATTTGACTATATGCATTAAATTGTACATTTTTCTAAAGTATGTTTGATTAACGAGTGATTTGATGGGATGTTACCCTCTCACTCTGTTTTGTACCGTTTTACGTATCGCACTCGGTTTTGAGTACCACCATTGTGGAAAATAGAGCCAGCTGTCTATTTTATGTGTGTAAAATTGTGCTGTTGCCGTCGGATTACCTGTGAGTTACATAGATCGGCTCGCACAAGATTTTTATATGATTTTTATGTGATATAGTGCTGAAACCTTGCTCGCACTAGATTTGATATGGTTTGCTAAACGATAAGGTGTTGGAGCTATAATGAGATCTATAGATTATCCAGGTCTGCTCACACTAGATTCTGTTGTGACGCATGATTGAGATCATGTTGGAGTCATTGTGTTGGATTGTGTGTCACACTGACTTGCTCGCACTCGATCTGAGATGACAGGCTATGGTTGATAATTAATTTGGTTGGGGTGGTGAGCTTAGGACTCAGGCACCTACAACTATGCAGTAATTATACTATGGTTCATGGAGTACGTTGTACCGTGTAGACAGCATGGAGTATACTGTACCGTGCAACTATGGGTTGAGAGGATTGCGTCTTTGGACTCGGGCATGCTCTGTCATTGCTCTGATTTATGATAGTCCTTAGATAGGCGTCGATGGATAGACTAATCCCCTCATCGGACTTAGAGACACCCTGGCACACCTGATTTGTGATAGCTTGTGCATCTCAGACTTTGGCCAATTGTCCTTTGGATTATGTGGAAATCCTTGCCTAGTCTCATCTGTTATATTGGTTTTTGTGACGAAACTATCTGTGATTTGATTTCTCCGATGAAACCATTTGAAATGAGAATATGATTTAAATGTGAGTTTCAATACTGAACATAGAAATATTTTACTCTGAATAAGTTTCGATATTTGATTTTTGGCAATAAATTGTTATGTGTTTTACTATGATTATTTTGTAAATGACATTGGTTTTCGGTATAAACCATACATTATGAGCATCGTAGATAGTATGGTTATCTACATTCTTTCATATATTTCTTACTGGGCATGTTGTGCTCATCCCTTTACTTTCCCCCTCTATAGAGCATTTCAGTAGAGTGTGTTAGCTGCGTCCGTCTTGTGATCCTTTACACACAGCTATTCAAGAGCATCGAGGTATACACATATATGTACTTTTTGTATCTAAATAATAGTGTAAAGTGATTAAGTCACATTATATGGGGGATGTATATGTAAGGCAATGTAAGCGACTTTCTAATTATGAAATGGTAACTTTATGAGTTTCTGCGATGTTATTGCCTGTGATGAAAGCATTGCTTGATATGTGTATATATATATATATATAACATATGAAACTGAGGGATGAATATTGACTCATAGCCCAACAAGTGAAGTGAGGTAAGTGTATGAAAACTTTATAGTGATTTTTGAAAAAATGGGTCGCAACAGAAGTGGTATCAGAGCAGTGTTGGTCTGATGTGCATTAGTGTCAGTAGTTAGAAAGTATATATCCCCATGTCAATGTACATTATTAGATCCAATTGTGTGTACCGAGCTGTGGTTAAACTGATAAATTGACTCTGTATACGAGACAATCGGGATGTCTGATAGACATCGCAGCAGAGGGGAGAGTTCGCGTTCTCAAAGCCATAAAGATAGGCCCAAGAGACATAGTGATAGGTCCGATAGACCTATTGAATCATCGCATGGTCATGTCCCATTAGGTCCAGTTGAGACTACTGATGCCTGTGTTATAAGATTAGAGCAGATTTGGGACGCGTTTATAAAGTTGTTCACTCAGGCTATAGCTAGGTTAGAGAGTAGGCAAGGTCCGACTACTTAGACGACTCCTACTAAGCTGACAGCTGCTCCTGAGACACCTGCACCTACACAACCTGCACCTATGCTATGTACTGCTGAGACCCCTGTACCACCATCTGTAGTTCCATGATAAACCGGTGAGGATTCAGGGTAAGATTGTCAGCTTGACCAATTGAGGCAGTTTTAAAAGCTGAAGCCTCCATCGTTCAGTGGGTCAAGAATCTTGTAGTAGCAGAGGATTGGATCAACAGGTTGGAGAAGTTATATGGGTTTTTTTTATGTTCGACCACTGAGAGTGCGACCTTTGCTACATTCATGTTCAAGGGCGAGGTAAAACATTGGTGGAAATTCGCCCGACCCATCCTAAGAGCTAGATATCAGGTGATTGACTAGGAAATCTTTTTGGATGCCTTCAGGAGGCACAACCACTACTTAGTGGAGATTACAGATGGAATTTCTTAGTTTGATCCAAGGGAATAGGTCGGTAGACGAGTATGAATCTCGATTCACATCCTTAGGAAGGTATGACCTAGATATCATGGGCAGTGAAATGTGAACTGTCTGCATGTTTATGGAGGGATTGAAACCATCCATCAGAGTCAAATTAGCCCTATTTGACGTCACGACTTACGAGAAGGCCATGCATAGAGCTTAGTTATGTGAGCAAGACTATGAGATGCACGTCTCTGAGTTTGGTAAGGTCGTGAAGGGTAGGAAAAGAGATCAGAAGAGATTAGGAGAGGACCATAGTGTCTGAGTGGGAAAGAGGTCGTTTGTTAGACGAACGAGGCTCGATGAGTTACGGGATAGGATGATTAAGCCCCTAGTGTATCAAGTCTCGACTCCAGCTAGGGGTTTAGTGATTGGAAGACCTCGACCGACTACATATCAATGTAGAGCATGTGATAGATACCACAGTAGTAGGCCATGCCACGTTGTTAGGACCCCATTCTCAATCCATGACTTAACCAAAAACTACTACAAACTTTTCGCATTTTTTTAACTTACCTTTCCTCTCTTCAATGGTTGGGCTGTGATTCGATGTTAGACTCCTCACTTACCATAATATCCATTATCATACATACATGTCAATATACTATTACTGACTGTAACTGAGATTATATAAAATTGAACACAAATATATTCCCCATAATATATATCGTATACATCACTGTGCTGTTTCTATGTTTAGATATATAACCGTACAAAATCTGTATACCTGGTAGTCGATAGGAACTAGCAGTGGACTCAGGAATACTATCCCTCGATAGCTCTCGCTCTACTGATGCTCTGTAGAGAGATGTAAAGAAAGGGGGTGAGCATACAACGCGCTCAGTCAGGAAATCAAGCAAGCAAGTAGATATCTACACTATCTACTCAAAATAATGTTATGCCTTGAAAACATTATTTCCTTAACTCACTTTAAAAGCATGTCTTTAAATATATATATGTATACTTGTACAGATTAAATCCCATGTACAGAAATCATGCTTTCGTTCTCAAATGTAGGAATGTAGTGCAAAACAATGCATCTTTATATAAATCATGCCGTGTATATTTAAATCACAATAAATATGGCATTTAAATCATTCACATCACAAAATCGGAGTCCGACCCATCCCTCAGGTCTATCCACAATTTAAATCAGTCAATCAATGTGATATATCATGTGAGACTCTGTGGTGAAATGCAAATAGTATCCTGGACTATGATCATATCTGACATGTGATCCCAAGCAACACAGTACTCGGTGTGCGGGGCATCACTGCTGCAACGGGAGGGTGGTTAGTCCATTACAACCGTCAGCTATACAACAACACACGGTACAGCGTACTCCCATGCCCCGGGCACGGTACAAAGTACACTCGTGGACCCTACATCACAGTCAGGGTGCCTGCCATAGGTCTTAGCCCTCAAACCATGGAATATCATACCACGTCTATATTACCCTCATGCGGATATCCTCTCACAAGATGTGACACACAGTCACACAAGGACTCTGGCATGGGTTTTAACATGTATTATATATCACATACAGTGCGCGCCTTGAGTGCGACTCACAGTCGACACTCCGCTCAAACACTGTTTCACATCACAAACTCAACTCTAGTGCGAGTAAACCTCCAGCAACTAGGTCAATGCATAGTTCATGTATTAAATCAAGCACGAGCAATAGCTCCAGTACCATGCTATGCATAATATCATCAAATCAAGTACGAGTAATAGCTCCAGTACTATGTCATGTATAAACCATGAAGAATCGAGTACAAGTAACGCTCTAGTACTTTGTCATGTATCTCATGTAAAACTCGAGTATAAGCTAATTGCTCCAGCACTCTCTCATGCATATATCATATAAAACTGTGTACGAATAACAACTCCAGTACTCTATCATGCATGTCATGGAAATCTAGTGCGAATCAAAATTCAGCACTAATGTATGTGGAAAATATATGAAATCCCGTGCGAGCTGTGCTCTAGCACGATTCATTCTCACATAATATGATAGATGGCTCTTTAAAAAGGGATGATTTACAAAATGTTAAAATCAGCACTATAAAGTGTGCTTAAGTCACATCAACCTTAAAATCATTAGCCCATCTATTTATTTTCATGCTAAACAGTAGTTAAACACTCACAATAGTAGTTTCCATGCTTTTTGCAACTTTTCACAAAAGTTGACTTTTTGACTATATAGGGGTAAAATCGTAATTTGTCACTATCGGGTCGCAATAATTATTATTCACTTTCTCTGACCCTCGGAGTTTTTAAGTGAATGTAAAAGCAGACGAAAATACGTGCAGGTATCTCTAACTACTCACAAAAGTCCCTTACCTGCAATCACTCGAGAAATTTCACTTTCTCTACGCTGCTCGTTTTAGCAGTCCGATTTGCTCCTCCAATACTCTCTGAAGCTGCATATAACCATTGATCAGGTTAATTACACTTTTCCTACTGTATTTCACATTAAATACAGTCTATTTCCCTTAATGGGCCTCAATAATCCTTAATGGGCCTAACTATGGCTTAAGCCCATTTTCATTTTACTATTCATTTTCGTTGGGCCTATTGGGCTTGTGGGGCCCACCAACTCTTATTGGGCTTGTCCTAGACCCATTACATCACATTGGGCCCAAAATATTTGGGCTTGGCCCATTGGGCCTCTCAGCCACATGCCATGGCCGAGAGCTACCCATGCCATCAGTTACACCATGGCATGTCATCCATGCCTATTTGTCTAGCCAATTCACTTAGGCATTTTCACAAACACTTGGTTGGCAACATTCCTAAACATCATATAGTTCATTTAGGCATTTTATCAAACACCTTGATTGCCAACTAATTACATGTATTAATTAATCCAATTGATTAATTCTAATTACACCATAATTATTAACACATGTACATTAATCCATTTATGCCTTAAAATCATATGGACATAAATCAATGTCTAACCACTCACTCTCGGCCTAACAAACATCATAGTGATTTAATATGTTTCAATGCTTAAAACATATATCAATATACTTAAAATCATTCATACATTAACATATATGAAATTGAAAACTAGAAAATATACCAATTGTTGTGTTCACCCTTTGGCCGAATCTTTGAAGGCTCTCGGTTTGCACTCTATGGCTCCTTGATAGCCAATTCCAACATATGTCACTCTCCTTTCAATTTGGAACAACTTCCATGAAGGATGCAAGTTCCAATTATGCCTAATTCCTAGTGATTTCTAGTGAGAGAAAGCTTGGATAATATGTTTCAATGGTTTCTTCTTCTAGCCGAATTTGGTGTGATGAAGTTGACAATGGTGTGGCTGATTTTATAAGCCACATACTTAGCCATTAAGCTTTACTTTCCAGCCATTAAGCTTGACTTTCCAAGCCTTAGCCATGAGTCACCTAATGAGTCACCTTATAAGTCATGGTTAGCTTTAACTATGGTTAGATATTTATCTCATGGGCTTTTCCATTTGGGCTTCTCGGTTTGGGCTTTCTTAATGGGCTTTCAGGCTGAAATTTTTACTATGTCTCGGGCCTTTAATTGTCTCAAAATTTGGCCAATCAATTGGTCCAACAATTCGGTCTAAAGGACCTAAGAATTTCGATATACGTTTAGTATACCTTAATGGGCTTCAAAATTTTCACCTTAGGCCTATTACGTTTTTAACCATTAAATTTAATCCGAAATCCTTTCAAATAAATTTTCCTTACTTCCGGGGATGATTATCTTTTATTCTGGTCAAGAATATTTTTTCCCAAATTTTTCTCCACACTTGTGTTAATTTTTAACCATGATTAGTCAACTATGGTAAAAGTCCACTTTCTTAACTATAGTTGACTTTTTCCTTAACCATTGACCAAGTTGACTTTTTCTCAAAATTTTGAAAGTGTCATATCTTATGTCTTACACTCTCGTCTTTATGTTTCAACCGTTTTCGGTGGATAATTATACCCAAAACACCTTTTCTCGCCAAAAAGGTCCATTTTACCCTTTTTAGCTTTTACTCTTGTTTTCTATGTTCGGGACTAAATCAAGCTGACTTTCCTTCATGAGCTCTCTATGCTCTCTCATTTTAAGTTCTTATTTTGAGTCAGGATGATTTAGATTTACTCGGTTTAGCCTGTGACGCTTATAGTCCACATTAGGCTTTTTATGTAGCTTTTGAGTGTTAAATCATTTCACTAACACTTTAAGTCTAGTAAATACTCTTATTATGATTCAAGTATAATAACAGAGTGTTCATACACATAGGAATCATAAGGTACAAGCTAAAAAAAAATTCGGGTCTGACAATCCTCCCCTACTCAAAAAATTTGGTCCTCCAAATTAGAACCAAGTCAGTCATCAAATAGGTGAGGGTACTTCTCTCGCAACAGACTCTCTAGCTCCCAAGTAGCTTCCTCTGAAGTATGATGCTGCCAGAGAATCTTCACTAACCCAATGGTCTTCGATCTCAATACCTTCTCCTTCCTATCCAATATCCGAATCGGTCTCTCTACATATGACAAGTCCTCTTGGAGCTCCAAAGGCTCGTAGCTAATCACATGTACTGGATCCGTATGATACTTTCGAAGCATCGATATGTGGAAGACGTTATGGACACCTGATAAGTTCGGTGGCAATGCCAACCTATAAGCCTTATCTCCCACTCGATCAAGTATCTCAAAAGGTCCAATATAGCGAGGATTTAGTTTCCATCTCTTCCCAAATCTCACTATGCCCTTGGAAGGAGAAACTCTCAAAAACACAGATTCACCAACTGCAAACTCTAGTGGCCTACGTCTCCTGTCAGCGTAACTCTTCTGTCTACTCTGAGCCATCCTCAGTCTCTCTACTATCAAGTGGAAATCCTCAGAGGCTTGCGTAACCATGTCAGGAGCAAAAATCTTACGGTCACCCACTTCTTCCCATCCAATAGGGGAACGACATCTACGGCCATACAAAGCCTCATACGGTGCCATCCCGATACTCGAATGATAACTGTTGTTGTAGGCGAACTCGGCTAGTGGCAGGTGATCTTCCCAGGAGCCTCTAAAATCTAGCACACATGCTCTCAACATATCCTCCAAAGTCTGTATAGTCCTCTCTGACTGACCATCTGTCTGAGGATGGAAAGCGGTGCTCAAACTCAACTGGGTTCCCATGGCTTCCTGAAAATGTCCCCAAAAGTGGGAAGTGAAGCGGGAATCCCTATCAGAGACTATGCTCACTGGTACACTGTGTAACCTCACTACCTCGCGTACATACAGTTCTGCTAATGAACTCAGAGTATCGGTCGCTCTCATAGCTAGGAAGTGGGCTGACTTCGTCATTCTGTCGACGATTACCCATATAGCATCGTGATTCCTGCGGGTCCTTGGTAAACCCATCACGAAATCCATGGTAATATGCTCCCATTTCCATGTCGGTATAGGTAGAGGCTGCAATAACCCTACAGGTTTCTGATGCTCTACCTTCACTTGCTGACATACGAGACACTTTGCCACAAAGTCTGCTATATCTCTCTTCATACTTGACCACCAATATACCTTCCGGAGGTTCTGATACATCTTGTTACTCCCCGGATGTAATGTATACCTCGACAAATGAGCTTCTGCCAATATCAATCTCCTGAATCCAGGATCCTCGGGAACACACAATCTACCTCTGAACCTCAGTAGTCCATTCGAACTCAACTTAAAATCAGTCACTGTGCCCTTCTGCATCTGACTACTCACATCCAAACAAAATGGATCAGTCTGCTGAGCCATTCTGATCCTATCCAACAGGTCCGGCTCTAAGCGTATACTAGCTATCACATAGCCTGTATCCATGTCAGAAGGCACGACTCCCAAACTGAGGCTAGCAAACTGCTCTAGCAAATCATGTTACCTAACCATCATATACGATACCATCCCCAGGCTCTTCCTGCTCAAGGCATCGGCTACAATGTTAGCCTTACCCGGATGATAACGTATATTACAATCGTAGTCCTTCAGAAGCTCTAGCCATCTTCTCTGTCTCATGTTCAGCTCTTTCTATGAGAATAGATACTTGAGGCTCTTGTGGTCGGTAAATATATGGAACTTCTCGCCATATAAGTAGTGGCGCCATACCTTCAACGCAAACATTACTACTGCCAGCTCCAAGTCGTGGGTCGGATAGTTCTTCTCATGATCCTTCAGCTGTCTGGATCCATAAGCAACTACCTTCCCATCCTGCATCAATACACAGCCCAGTCCCTGATACGAAGCATCGGTGTACACTGCAAATCCTTCTGAGCTGGTAGGGATAGTGAGAATCGGAGTGGTGGTTAATCGACGCTTCAACTCCTCAAAACTCTTTACACAATCCTCGTTCCATACGAACGGTGCACTCTTTCGAGTCAGACGTGTCAACGGAGTAGCCAACTTCGAAAATCCCTCAATGAATATATGATAGTATCCAGCTAAACCTAAAAAACTCCTGATCTCGATGACTGTCCTCGGCTGTTCCCACTGAACTACAACCTCTATCTTAGATGGATCAACTGATACACCATCTCTTGATACAACATGTCCCAAAAATGAGATCTGTGACAACCAAAAGTCACACTTACTGAGCTTAGCATATAACTCCTGCTCTCGTAGAGTCTGCAACACGATCCTAAGATACTCCTCATGCTCCTCCTTGGATCTCGAGTATATCAATATGTCATCGATAAAGACAATAACAAACTGGTCCAAGTATGGCTTGAACACATCATTCATCAAAGCCATGAAAGCAGTTGGAGCATTCGTCAATTCGAATGGCAGACCAAGAACTCATAACGGCCATATCGGGTACGAAATGCTATCTTGGGTACATCTCCACTCCAAACTTTCAGCTGATGATACCCAGACCTCAGGTCGATCTTGGAAAAGACCTGTGCTCCATGAAACTGATCTAACAAGTCGTCAATACGTGGAAGGGGGTATTTATTCTTGATGGTGGCCTTATTCAACAATCGGTAGTCTATACACAATCGGAGGCTCCCATCCTTCTTCCTCACAAATAAAATCGGTGCTCCCCAAGGTGAAACACTCGGTCGTATAAAACCCCTATCCAACAGCTCCTGTAACTGTCTCTTGAGCTCCTCCAGCTTAACCAAAGCCATGCGATAGGGTGGTCTCGAAATAGGCTTCGTACCAAGTACCAAATCTATACAGAACTCCATCTCTCTGTCTGGTGGTAATCTTGGCAATTCATCCAGAAAAACATCTGGGTACTCACTGACCATAGTAATATCTGACAACTCCGGATGTGCCTTATCCATATCTACCACGTACGCAATGAAACCTTGAAATGTTGAAGGTTTTCTAAATCAGTAATCATGTAATAATCATAACTACTTCTTTCATTTATTCTTATTAAACTTTACAACATATCTAGTAGGGTTAGGAAACATAACTGTCTTAGCATAACAATCTAAAACAGCATGGTTTGCAGATAGCCAATCCATTCCTAATATTATATCAAAGTCACTCATACTTAGTAATATTAGATTGGCTGTCATCTCCTTATTCCCTACTCTCAACTTGCAGTCATTAAATACATATTCTACCACTTGATTACTATTCATAGGCGTACTAATCAACATCATCATACATAATGGTGTACGCTTTACATGTCTTGCTAATTTACATGCAAATAAAGGCGATACAAAATAATGCGTGGCACCAGGATCAATTAAAACATATGCTTCAATATCATAAATCAGGATGTTACCTCGTATCACATCCGATGAAGCATCAGCTGTCCCCTTGTCCAAAGCATACACTCGCCCTCGACCCATCACCTGTTTCCCATTCTCCTTTGCTGTCGCTCTACCTCTCTGAGTAGACGTACCAGCTAGAGTTCTATCAGGCTCCCTGCCCTTTTGTGGGGCAGTCACAAATGTCTCTGGGCACTCTCTAGCCATATGCCCCTATTTCCCACATCGAAAACATACAATAGGAGTCAGAAGACACGGTCTACTTTCATGTTGTTTACTGCATCTTCTGAACTGATCAACAGCAGGTCTCTGTCCTCCTATGATAATGCCCTTGGTTGGGGCTACAGTCGGATAAGCAGAAGGTCTAGCATATCTCTCTCGTGCCTCCTCTACCAGTGATCTCTTACCGAAGAATTTCTTCCCTCCTCGATAACCAAAATCTTTAGCCGACCTCTTCTTCTGTATGTCTCGGCTACGGCTAAACTTCCCGAACTCGAAAGTATTCCTCTCATAATCTTGCTCACACAGTTGCGCCCTGCGCACTGTTTCCTCATAGGTAACTATGTCTAATGGAACCAACCTGGACCGCAAAATTGGTCTCAACCCATCAATAAACCTGTGGACCTTCCTGCCTGACTATACATGGTATCGGGGTCATATCTCCTTAGGGATAGGAATCAAGTCTCATACTCATCCACAGATAAACTCCCCTGGTTTAGTCCCAAAAACTCTGCCTGTAGTTTCCGCTGTGCGGTATCGGGAATAAACTGCCTCCTAAAGGCCTCCTAAAATATCTCCCAACTGATATCTGTGTGTCGGGATCTCAATATAGGTCGGGTGGACTTCCACCAATGCTCTGCAGCTTCCTTCAGTGAGAACGCAGCAAATGCGACCATCTCCGAGGTCGTGCACTCGAAGAATCTATAGAGCTTCTCCATCTCCGCTAACCACTCCTCAGCAGCTACAAGGTCCTTGACCCCACTAAAGGATGGAGGTCTAAACTTCTGGAATTCTCGCAACCGATGCAGATCACATCTGTACCCTAATCCACTACCACCCTAAACTAGTGGGGGTGTAGGAGTATCTACAGTCCTCGGGGCATCAGCTGTCTGCGTAGGTGTATCAGGGGTAACTGCCTCTCCTGTCACAGCTCCTGCCTCATGTCTATGCCTACCTGGCATCGTCTGTGCTAATATCTCGATAATCATCTCAAGACTATGCTCTAATCTCGTAAAGCGCATCTCAGGACACTCGGGTGCCTCAGTAGCACCTGGAGTCTCATGCGTAGGTAATGGTTCGGCAGCAGCTCGTGAGCCCTACCTCTCGTAACTCTACCACTACGCGTATTTGCCATATAGGCAAAGTTCCTGCATTCATAATAATGAATTAGACCGTTTCCTATCTGGTATACATAGTTATATCTAAACACAACACAGTACTATGGGGATGTACACTTTCTTATTTTCTAACGTCGACTCACATCAGACCAACTTTAGCTCTGATACCATTCTGTCAGGACCTCATTCTCAATCCATGACTTAACCAAAAATCACTACAAATTTTTCGCATTTTTTTTAACTTACCTTTCCTCTCTTCAATGGTTGGGCTGTGATTCGATGTCAGACTCCTCACTTACCATAATATCTATTATCATACATACATGTCAATATACTGTTACTGAATGTAACTGAGATTATATAAAATTGAACACAAATACATTTCCCATAATATATATCGTATACATCACTGTGCTGTTTCTATGTTTAGATATATAACAGTACAAAATTTGTATACCTGGCGGTCGATAGGAACTAGCAGTGGACTCAGGAATACTATCCCTCGATAGCTCTTGCTCTACTGATGCCCTATAGAGAGATGTAAAGAAAGGGGGTGAGCATACAACGCGCTTAGTAAGGAAATCAGGCAAGCAAGTAGATATCTACACTATCTACTCAAAATAATGTTATGCCTTGAAAACATTATTTCCTTAACTCACTTTAAAAGCATGTCCTTAAATATATATATATATATGTATACTTGTACAGATTAAATCCCATGTATAGAAATCATGCTTTCTTTCTCAAATGTAGGCATGTAGTGCAAAGCAATGCATCTTTATATAAATCATGCCATGTATATTTAAATCACAATAAATATGGCATTTAAATCATTCACATCATAAAATCGGAGTTCGACCCATCCCTCAGGTCTGTCCACAATTTAAATCAGTCAATCAATGTGATATATCATGTGAGACTCTGTGGTGAAATGCAAATAGTATCCTGGACTATGATCATATCCAACATGTGATCCCAAGCAACACAGTACTTGGTGTGCGGGGCATCACTGTTGTAACGGGAGGGTGGTCAGTCCATTACAACCGTCAGCTATATAACAACACACGGTACAGCATACTCCCATGCCCCGGGCACGGTACAAAGTACACCCGTGGACCCTACATCACAATCGGGGTGCCTGCCATAGGTCTTAGCCCTCAAACCATGGAATATCATACCACGTCTATATTACCCTCATGCGGATATCCTCTCACAAGATGTGACACACAGTCACACAAGGACTCTGGCATGGGTTTTAACAAGTATTATATATCACATACAGTGCGCGCCTTGAGTGTGACTCACAGTTGACACTCCACTCAAACACTGTTTCACATCACAAACTCAACTCTAGTGCGAGTAAACCTCCAGCAACTAGGTCAATGCATAGTTCATGTATTAAATCAAGTACGAGCAATAGCTCCAGTACCATGCTATGCATAATATCATCAAATCAAGTACGAGCAATAGCTCCAGTACTATGTCATGTATAAACCATGAAGAATCGAGTACGAGCAACGCTCTAGTACTTTGTCATGTATCTCATGTAAAACTCAAGTACGAGCTAATTGCTCCAGCACTCTCTCATGCATATATCATATAAAACTGAGTATGAGTAAGAACTCCAGTACTCTATCATGCATGTCATGGAAATCTAGTGCGAATCAAAATTCAGCACTAATGTATGTGGAAAATATATGAAATCTCGTGCGAGCTGTGCTCTAGCACGATTCATTCTCACATAATATGATAGATGGCTCTTTAAAAAGGGATGGTTTACAAAATGTTAAAATCAGCACTATAAAGTGTGCTTAAGTCACATCAACCTTAAAATCATTAGCCCATCTATTTATTTTCATGCTAAACAGCAGTTAAACACTCATAATAGTAGTTTCCATGCTTTTTGCAACTTTTCACAAAAGTTGACTTTTTGACTAACTAGGGGCAAAATCATAATTTGCCATATCGGGTCGCAATAATTATTATTCACTTTCTCTGACCCTCAGAGTTTTTAAGTGAATGTAAAAGCAGACGAAAATACGTGCAGGTATCTCTAACTACTCACAAAAGTCCCTTACCTGCAATCACTCGAGAAATTTCACTTTCTCTACGCTGCTCGTTTCAGCAGTCCAATTTGCTCCTCCAATACTCTCTAGAGCTGCATATAACCATTTATCAGGTTAATTACACTTTTCCTACTATATTTCAAATTAAATACAGTCTATTTCCCTCAATGGGCCTTAATAATCCTTAATGGGCCTAACTATGGCTTAAGCCCATTTTCATTTTACTATTCATTTTCGTTGGGCCTATTGGGCTTGTGGGGCCCACCAACTCTTATTGGGCTTGTCCTAGACCTATTACATCACATTGGGCCTAAAATATTTGGGCTTAACCCATTGGGCCTCTCGGCCACATGCCATGGCCGAGACTACCCATGCCATCGGTTACACCATGACATGTAATCCATGCCTATTTGTCTAGCCAATTCACTTAGACATTTTCACAAACACTTGGTTGGCAACATTCCTAAACATCATATAGTTCATTTAGGCATTTTATCAAACACCTTGATTGCCAACTAATTACATGTATTAATTAATCCAATTGATTAATTCTAATTACACCATAATTATTAACACATGTACATTAATCCATTTATGCCTTAAAATCATATGGACATAAATCAATGTCTCACCACTCACTCTCGGCCTAACCAACATCATAGTGATTTAATATGTTTCAATGCTTAAAACATATATCAATATACTTAAAATCATTCATACATTAACATATATGAAATTGAAAACTAGAAAATATACCAATTGTTGTGTTCACCCTTTGGCCGAATCTTTGAAGGCTCTTGGTTTGCACTCGATGGCTCCTTGATAGCCAATTCCAATATATGTCACTCTCCTTTCAATTTGGAACAACTTCCATGAAGGATGCAAGTTCCAATTATGCCTAATTCCTAGTGATTTCTAGTGAGAGAAAGCTTTGATAATATGTTTCAATGGTTTCTTCTTCTAGCCAAATTTGGTGTGATGAAGATGACAATGGTGTGGTTGATTTTATAAGCCACATACTTAGCCATTTACCTTTACTTTCCAGCCATTAAGCTTGACTTTCCAAGCCTTAGCCATGAGTTACCTAATGAGTCATGGTTAGCTTTAACTATGGTTAGATATTTATCTCATGGGCTTTTCCATTTGGGCTTCTCGGTTTGGGCTTTCTTAATGGGCTTTCGGGCTGAAATATTTACTATGTCTCAGGCCTTTAATTGTCTTAAAATTTGGCTAATCAATTGGTCCAACAATTCGGTCTAAAGGACCTAAGAATTTTGATATACGTTTAGTATACCTTAATGGGCTTCAAAATTTTCACCTTAGGCCCATTACATTTTTAACCATTAAATTTAATTTGGAATCCTTTTGAAAAAAATTTTCCTTACTTTCGGGGATGATTATCTTTTATTCTGGCCAAGAATATTTTTTCCCAAATTTTTCTCCACACTTAGGTTAATTTTTAACCATGATTAGTCAACTATGGTAAAAGTCCACTTTCTTAACTATAGTTGACTTTTTCCTTAACCATTGACCAAGTTGACTTTTTCTTAAAATTTTGAAAGTGTCATATCTTATGTCTTACACTCTCGTCTTTATGTTTCAACCGTTCTCGGTGGATAATTATACCTGAAACACATTTTCTTGCCAAAAAGGTCAATTTTACCCTTTTTAGCTTTTACTCTTGTTTTCTATGTTCGGGACTAAATCAAGCTGACTTTTCTTCATGAGTTCTCTATGCTCTCTCATTTTATGTTCTTATTTTCAGTCAGGATGATTTAGATTCACTCGGTTTAGCCTGTGACGCTTATAGTCCACATTAGGCTTTTTATGTAGCTTTTGAGTGTTAAATCATTTCACTAACACTTTAAGTCTAGTAAATACTCTTCTTATGATTCAACTATAATAACAGAGTGTTCATACACATAGGAATCATAAGGTACAAGCTACAAAAAAATTCAGGTCTGACACACGTATTGACTGGAGCATGTTTTAGATGTGGCAAGATGGGGCATATGATAAGGGATTGCCCAAAGTTGGCCGAGATGGCCCCACAAAAGGGCAAAGAGTTAGAGAAGGATACAACTGGTGCTTCTACCCTGAAGAGGAGGGCTACGGCTGAAGAGAAGGGGAAGTAAGTTCTAAGACGCGGTTGAGTGTTTGCCTTGGACCAAGCGGCCGCAGATACTTCAGTTGATGTGATTAAAGGTACCATTCTGGTCTTCGATCTTGAAGCATTTGTTCTAATTAACCCTGGTACCATGCATTCATTCATATCGCCTGAATTTTTATATAAACTACTTCCACATGTTAAGCTTGTACCTTTAGGTAAGGTATTACTCATTAGTACACCTATGAGAGATAGTCAATTGACAGAGTATGTGTATAAGAACTGTAAATTAAGAGTAGTAAACAAGGATATGTCATCTGACCTTATCATGTTAAATATGCATGATTTTAATGTACTACTAGGAATGGATTGATTAGCTTTCAAACCATGTTGTCTTAGATTGTTATTCTAAGACGGTAATGTTTTCTACACCAGAAAAGAGCATTGTAAAGTTTGATATGAAGAAATAAGAGAATATAATTATTTTGATGAAGGAGTATGAATTATTGTACTAACTGTATGAATGATATGATGAAAGGTATGTCATATATGTGGTTGATACGGATAAGGAATACCCAGAATTGACAGATATTCTAGTAGTCAAGGAGTTTCCCGATGTCTTTTCGGATGATCTATCAGGATTGCCACCAAATAGAGAGATGTAATTTTATATTGATATGGTGTCTAGTACTGAGCCGATATCCAAACCACCATATTGTATGGCTTTAGTGGAATTAGAGGAGCTAAAGAAGCAATTGCAGGAATTGTTGGATAAAGGGTTCATTAGACGGAGTGTTTCACTTTGAGGAGCACCGATTTTGTTCGTTAAGAAGAAGAATGAAAGCCTTTGACTGTGTATTGATTACAGGTTGTTGAATAAGCCTACAATTAAGAACAAGTACCCCCTTCCACGTATTGATGATCTGTTGGATCAGCTTCGAGGAGCACAGATCTTTTCCAAGATAGATCTTAAGTTTGGGCACCATCAGTTGATAATTCAGAGTGGAGATGTACCCAAGATAGCCTTTCGTACCCGTTATGGTCATTATGAGTTATTGGTTATGCCTTTCGGGTTAACAAATGCTCTTGTAGCTTTCATAGCATTGATGAATGGAGTGTTCAAGCCATACCTAGACCGGTTTGTCATAGCGTTCATAGATCACATTCTGGTGTATTCAAAGTCCAGGGAAGAGCATGAGTAGCATCTGAGCATTGTACTATAGACCCTCAGAGAGAGGAAGCTATATGCGAAGCTCAACAAGTGTGATTTCTGGTTAGAACATATATCATTTCTGGGCCATGTTGTATCAAGGGACAGGGTGTTAGTGGATCCGTTTAAGATTGAAGCAATATTTCAGTGGGACAGGCCTAAGATTGTTATAGAGATTCATAGTTTTCTGGGTTTGGCTAGATATTATCACCGAATTATAGAGAGTTTCTGAAAATTGGCTGCTCCATTGACACGTCTCACTCGAAAGAATGTTGCATTTGAGTGGGACAATTAATGTGAGAAGAGTTTTCAGGAACTAAAGTAGCGATTGACCACCGCACCTATTCTCACCATACTGAACAACTCAAGAGGTTTCCCAGTGTATATAGATGCCTCTGGACAGGGACTGGGCTGTGTATTGATGCAGAATGGAAAGGTAGTTGCTTATGGATCCTGACAACTTAAGGACTGTGAGAAGAACTATCCGACCCATGATTTAGAGTTAATAGACATAGTGTTCACAGTGAAGATATGGCGCCACTATTTGTACGATGACAAATTTAAAGTATTCACTGATCATAAGAGCCTCAAGTATCTGTTTTCACAGAAACAATTGAATATGAGGCAGAGACGATGGGTAGAGCTTCTGAAAGACTATGATTGGGAGATACTTTATCATCAGGGTAAAACAAATGTAGTCCCTGATGCCTTGACCAGGAAGAGCCTTAGGATGGTATCGTACATGATGGTCAGGGACATGAAGAGCATATTACTAGCCTCAGTCTGGATATAAACCCTTCTGATACTGTCAGTGACTGTGTGATAGCTAGTCTGATATTGGAACCAGATTTGATTTATCGGATCAGACAAGCTCAACATATTGATTGCTTCTGTATTGATCGGGTTAGTTAGATACAGATGGGTAGAGTAATTGAGTGCACAGTTAGTGATGATGGCCTACTGAGATTCAGAGGTCGAATTTGCGTTCCCGATGACCCATAGCTAAAGAGATTGATTTTTACAGAAGCTCATTCATCAACGTATACAGTGCATCTAGGGAGTAATAAGATGTATCAGAATCTCCAAAAAGTATATTGGTGGTCAGGCATGAAGAAAGATGTTGCAGAGTTTTTGCCCAAGTGTCTAGTGTGTCAGCAAGTTAAGGTAGAGCATTAAAAGCCTGCGGGATTATTGCTGCCTCTACCTATATCGACATGGAAATAGGAGCATATCACCATGGATTTCAGCATGGGTTTACCGAGGACTCAACGGAACCATGATGTCATTTGGGTGATTGTGGATCGATTGACGAAGTTAGCTCACTTCCTAGGTATGAAGGCTATGGATACTCTATATGCATTAGCAGGGAGATTGTGAGGCTACATAGCGTTCCAGTGAGTATTGTATCTGACAAGGACTCCCGCTTCACTTTCCACTTTTGGGAACACCTTCAGGAAGCTATAGGAACCCGATTGAGTTTTAGTACAGCTTTTCACCCCCAGTCTGATGGTTAGTCAGAGAGAAGCATCCAGACTTTAAAGGATATGTCATATGTAGAGAAGTTGATTCAGATATTAGACAGAAAGGAGAATGCCTTACGATCTAAGATAATCTCTCTGGCTAAGGTTCTTTGACAGTACCACATTTCAAAGAAAGCTACGTGGGAATTAGAGAGGTCGATGCAAGAGAGGTATCCACATCTATTCGAGGATTAACTTGGTTCTAATTTGGAGGACCAAATTTCTTAAGGTGGGGAGGAATGTAAGACCAAAAAATTTAGTGTCATTTCCTTAAGAAGTTGACATTGTAAACATGGATTCGTGTAATCTTGATCAATAAAGAAGAAATAATTAAATTCCAAGTCTAATTGATCAAAATATGAATTTATGGTGAAAACCTGAAATTTTCCACCTCGAGAATTATTTCGAAAATATGGAAAAATATCTCCAAGAAAATAAAAATAAATGATAATGTCTATATATACACATAAAGTATTTATAGAAAAAGCGATGTCTAAAAATATATGGGTTTGTGTGAATATCAGTGTATATGTAATACATTATAATAATATTATAATTTTAAGATATTTTGTATATATATTATATTAAAATATAATATAATTTATATAAATTAAAAAAAGAATTGGCTTGCGTGACAGAGTCGCACGACTCCAAAGCAAAAGGAATCGGGAAAACCTGATTCCCTCAGCCTTCTCCTTCGATGAACGGAGGAGGCTACCGAAGAGAGAGGACCTAGGCGAGAGGCCGATGAGGGAGCCCGAGACCACTGCTGGCATCAATAGAGGGAGAAATGGCGACTGGTGACCGGGAGAAGAGGGAGGAGGAAATCAAGAGGAAAAAAGAGGAAAGAGAGGTGAACGGAGGCCGGAGGAAGGGAGAGGACCTCGCCACTAGCCAGGGCAAGGGCCGAATTGCCACCGTCGGTGATGTAGAGGCACCGAACGAAGAAGCAGAAAACCGACAGCGACGCCAAAAAGAGAATGTGTCGAACCGGCCACTTTTCGACTAGCCGAGGCTTGGCCACCACCAGATCCATGCACCGCAAGTCCCCGCGAATCTGTCGGAAGTAGAAGCCGTCGAAGAACCAGTCGACGAAGCTCCGAACGACGAGGGTGGTACTGAACCAGACAGAATCGGTCCAAATCGGATCAGCCAAGAAAAAAAAGAAAAAAGAAAAAAAAGGAAAAAAGGGGAGAAAAATTCGATGATGCACCGGGCTAAGGAGAAGCCGGTAAGAGGTCAAAATTAACCGATTTAATTTTTAAAAAATTTATTTGAAATTATATTTGACTGAAATTGACCCGGGGTTAAATATATAAATGTGTAGCGCGACAATAGGCGATGAATGTGAGTTCGATTGACCCTCGATTTATGAGCCATCATGAAAACTCGGGTAAGTGAATCTCACTTGCTATAATTTGTATAGTTATACGAGTTAGGAATTAATCGCATAAGTTGCGGATTAACTCTGTATAAAATGTTTTATGTTGGAATGCTTAAGATGGCGTGATGGTAGAGTTAATGGGCCCCACAGATGACCCAATAATTGTTAATAGGCCTAAGGAGCCCAATGGACCGTGACAGAATAAATAGTAAAGTCGAAATGGGCTTAAAATAGAGTTAGGCCCATTAAGAGGCAACAAGTCCCAATAAGAGCAATTAGGCCCATTTGATGAAACAGACTGCATAGAAAAGGATAAATGACTTATAAGACTTAATTGATGTGATTGATAACTATTTACATCTCCATGAGATATATTCGGAGCCGGATAGACTGATATACGGAAAGTAAAAAAAGGTGAAAAAGAGTATTCGACGAGATTCCAGGTAAGTGATCTATGCTAGCTCTTAGAGATAGATGTACGTATTTTTATCGTCATTTGCATACACTTAAATTTCATATAGAGTATGGATATGAAATTTTTGAATAGTACCCAAATATAAAAAAATTACGACAATACCCCTAGACCCGAGAATTTTTGGAAATGCATAAAGTGCATGAAATCCATGTTTTCTCTGTGAAAAAGAGATTTTGTAGACTAGCTCACGATTTGACTATATGTATTAAATTGCATGTTTTTTCTAAAGTATGATTTGATTGACTAGTGATTTGATGGGATGTTACCCTCTCACTCTGTTTTGTACCATTTTGCATATCGCACTCGGTTTTGAATACCACTGTTGTGGGAATTAGAGTCAACTGTCTATTTTGTGTGTGGAAAATCGTGTTGGAGCCATCAGATTACTTGTGAGTTATATAGACCGGCTCGCATAGGATTTTATATGATTTTTACATGATATAGTGCTGGAGCCTTATTCACACTAGATTTGATATGATTTGATAAACGATAAGGTGTTGGAGCTATGATGAGATCTGTGGATTATTCAGATCCGCTCGCACTTGATTTTGGTATGAAATATGAACAGACGGTGATAGAGCACTGTTCGCACTGGATTCTATTGTGATGCATGATTGAGATGTGCTGGAGGCCTCGTGTTGGACTGTGTGTCACACTGACTTGCTCGCACTAGATCTGAGATAACAGGCTATTGTTGATAATTTATTTGGTTGGGGTTGTGAGCTTGTGACTCAGGCACTACAACTATGCGGTAATTATACTATGGTTCACGGAGTACATTGTACCGTATAGACAACATGGAGTATACTATACCGTGCAACTATGGGTTATAAGGATTGCATCTTTGGACTCGGGCATGCTGTGTCATTGCTCTGATTTGTGATAGGTCTTAGATAGGAGCCGATGGATAGACTAATCCCCTCCTCGGACTCAGAGACACCCTGGCACACCTGATCTGTGATAGCTTGTGGGTCTCAGACTTTAACCAATTGTCGTTTGGATTATGTGGAAATCCCTGCCTAGTCTCATATGTTTTATTGGTTTTTGTGACAAAACTATCAGTGATTTGATTTCTCTGATGAAACCATTTGAAATGAGAATATGATTTAAATTTGAGTTTTAATACTGAACACAAAAATATTTTACTCCGAATGAGTTTTGATATTTGATTTTTGGCAATAAATTGCTATGTGTTTTACTATAATGGTTTTGTAAATGACATTGGTTTTCGATATAAACCATGCATTATGAGCATCGTAGATAGTATGGTTATCTACCTGCTTTCATATATTTCTTACTGAGCATGTTGTGCTCACCCTTTTACTTTTCCTCCTCTACAGAGCATTTTCAGTAGAGTGTGTTAGTTGCGCCCATCCTGCGATCTTGTACACACAACTATGTAGTAGCATCGAGGTATACACACATATATACGTTTTGTATCTGAATAATAGTGTAGAGTGATGTAGTCACGTTATATAGGGGATGTATATGTATGGTAATGTAAACGACTTTCTAATTATGAAATGGTAACTTTATACGTTTTTGCGATGTTAGTGCTTGGGACGAAAGCATTGCCTGATATGTATAGATATATATAACATATGAAACTGAGTGATGGATATTGACTCACAGCCTAACAAGTGAAGTGAGGTAAGTTCGCGAAAAATTTATTGTGATTTTTGAAAAAGCAGGTCGCGACATAAAATTCAACCTAGATTTTTCTGTAATTTCGATAACTGCGAATTCAGCCTAAAATTTTATATCTACAAATACACGAAAATTATGCATATTTTTTCATGACCTTTTTTTATCCAATTCATCTAAAAATCACTACAATTTTTTCGCTTTAACCGCTAACTTACCCGGTCATGAACAACTCTCACCAATAACAGTTGGGCTGTGAGTCAATATTAATCATCATTTCTCATTCATTTCCAATTAATCAAAAACAATGTCATACATTTGATAGTTAAGCCACATGTCTATACATGACCTGTTTCTTAGCATTTACATCCTCCATATTACAATTAAAAATGACTATTGTGCCTTTACATGTTTAGATACAAAAAGAATCCCTGTGTGTAAACCTCTTGGCAATGGAGTGCAGCGGATGTCCAAATACAACTCCTTAGTCCCCACTGGGCTACAATGTGCGCTCTGTAGGGGGGAAAAATAGAGGGATGAACAACCACACGCTCAGTAAGGCAATAATGCAAGCATGGTAGATAACTACCCTATCTACTTGCCGATAATGTCATGGCATAAATCGTTATAATCAGAGCATGAGGAAATATTAAAAACTATGCCACATGTATATACATATATCATGTACTGGAAACATGGAAATAGGCATGTAAAACATGGTAAAATCATCATGTAAAACCTCTCATGCTTATCATTATTAAAACTCATCATAAAAAGGGAAATTCAATGCGAAATGTCCTTTAAGAGTTATCACTTTCTCAAAACACATTAAATCTTATCATAAATAGAATATCATTTCTTTAAACAAAATCCCACAAGGCTTGGCCCTTCCCTCGAGTCTACCCTAGACAACACAATCACACTCAGTGTATAAAACCATATGGTATCATGTGAGACAGGCGGTTACTATATCTCAAGGACTATGTTGGCCAACTATGTCATAATCATTCCAAACCACACAGATCCCAGTGTGCGGGGCATTATGCTGGAACAAAGGTGGGTTAGTTCTTCTCTAGACTTTCAAATCAGTATCTCAACCATGCGGTACAGCATACTCCATGTGATCTACACGGTACAGCGTACTCCGCGAACCCATATCATGGTTTGGGGTGCCAGTCGTAGGTCTTATCTACCCCATACCATGTAAAACCTATACAGTCTCCAGTGCATGTGGGAGCGTTTCATTAATGTAAGAGAGCCTCCCCACCGAATAGAGCCTCCCCACCCCACCGAGCTTTAGGATGTTGGCTTAAGGATCTTACCGTAAGAGAGCCTCCCCACAGAACAGAGCCTCCCCACCCCGTCGGGTTTAAGGATATTGGGCTTGAGGATCTTACCATCTACATGGCTTCATACATACCACAATGTGAAAACTTGTGCGAGCTAAGCTCTAGCATGATTCATGCATCATCAATATATCTCCTCGTACGAGTAACGCTCTAGTGTGGCTTTATGTATAAAATCATGAAGAAATCACGTACTAGCATAGCCCTAGTACGGTTATATACATAGAGACTCAATGGAAATCCACGTACGAGCATAGCCCCAGTATGGTTATATGCATAAGAGACTCAATCAAAATCCACGTACGAGCAAGAGCTCCAGTACGGTTTATAAAACATCATCATAATTCAAATCAAGGTGTGAGCTAAGCTCCAGCACGTTCATACATGTGAAAACACCAAAATCCAATGCGAGCGAGGCTCCAACACAATTTTAACTCAGGTAAATATGATAGGCGGCTCTACTTTAACAAAACACTCTCACTTATGCTTTTTCACAAAATCAAGAAATCACTAGCCAGCCTATCCGTCATTTTGCTTAAACCAAAGCAATGTGTTTTCGTAAAAGCATTAAAAAATGTGATTTATGCAATTATTAGCCTTACTCTCCCTTTTATAAGAATCACCTCAAAACCGAATCATATACAAAAATACTTGTAGTCATTCACACATACCATCAATCACTTTCTTAAATAACTGTGCATTTTACAAAGCCCTTTATTCACCCACAAAATATGAGCAGCTATCTCTATACACTCACCGAATTCCTTTACCTGGAATCGCGTCGAGTGATTCCACTTCCTTAAAGCTGCTTGATTGCACGGTTCGATTCACCTCCAACGAAATCTTCGGGACTACACAAAATCATATAGCACATCAATTGGGTCCAATATAACACAATCCTTACATTTACTATAGTCGACTCATCCTATAGTTTCCATTAACGCCTATAAGGCTTCATTTGATCGTTCTACTCATATCTCGAGAGCCTATTAGACTCTTTTAGATCCATTGATTCATACTAAGTCGATATTAAGCTCATGGAACCTCTAGTTCATCATTTACTTCACTATGGCATTTTGTCAAACACCTTATATACTTATTCTCATAACTTGACCAATTTTACAATGTAGCTTCATCCAATCATCTCAAATCATGCATATTACCCCACTAACACCTTAGTACAACCCATTAATCATCAATTCACCCATATCACATTTTCTCACACTAGACTTATTCTAGGTTTTACTTGCTCCATTACATTCTAGGTAGTTTCAATCATCAATACACATACCAATCACCTCATAACAACAACTAGATAGATATATCTTGAGTTTGGTGTATTAAAAACTCACCTAGCTTGATTTTTTTCTTCCTCCAAGTAAGAACGCTCCTTGCTCCTTCAATCCAACCAATGTGGTAATGATTCCAAACTATGTTGTTCTTCTCTTTATCATAAATAACTTTGCTCTAATGACTTTTTCTTAAATCTTTATAGAAATTGGATGATTTTAGAGCGAGAAAGCTAGGTTTTAGATTAAAAATGGAATAATGAAGTTGTTTCCCATGAAATGCAGATCCAACTGCTCCCTTTTTATAGGAATGGCTTGATGAGATTAATCTGCATAAGGTGGAGATCGATATGGCTCTAATGAATCCTTCAGTTTTCTCGACATTTTGTAGGCATGAGATTGATCTATTGAATGTATGAGATCGATCTGTCATGTTGCATGGGATTGATCTACTCAATGAAACAGGATTGATTTGTCTCAGGCAGAGAGTTTAGGAGATCGATCTGCCTATGGGAGAAGATCGATCTTGTAAGACCCCGTATAGGTTTAACCTTATATATATATGTAAATGAATTCATAAGTATGGTGATATACTTGTAATGTGAATTATATGTAATGTAAGTCCATAAGTTTAAGGTACACACATGTAATAGGAGTTGTGATTGTACGTACAAGTTGTATTATATATGAATATGAAGAAATGAACTTAAACATGGGAAGAATGTGAGTGAAATGGAATATAAGTAGTGTGGTAAAATGGAAGGAAGATTTGGATAAGTTGTGCACTTTCATTTGGTTTATATTAAGTACCTTTGGGTATACAACGATTTCACACGAGTTTTAATGAGTATGAAGTATTAATTGATTTCATTT
Source organism: Firmiana major (assembly GCA_033439115.1). Lineage (NCBI taxonomy): Eukaryota > Viridiplantae > Streptophyta > Magnoliopsida > Malvales > Malvaceae > Firmiana > Firmiana major. The sequence continues at coordinate 37,197,120 of CM065898.1, forward strand.
TCAAGTCTTAAAGGTGATCAGATGGAAAAATGACTAAGGCAGTAAATTGAGGGATTGTTTGGTATGTGTTGCTGCAGAAAAACTGCAGAAAATTTAGAAAATATGAAGTTCAGATCGATCTAATAGGATGAGAGATCGATCTGGAAGAGCCCGAATGCTCTTATTTGAGCAATGGTATAGGGTAGATCGATCTCCAAGGGAGCAAGATCGATCTCCAAAACATTCTATAAAAATGCAGATCGATCCTTAAAGGAACAGATCGATCTCCTTAGCTCTCTGTTTGGAGCAAATCGATCTCAAACTTCGACAGATCGATCTCATGCTTAAAATGTTGTGAAAAAAAGGGATTTAAAGGGAGCAGATCAATCTCCTCCTGAGCAGATAGATCTCATCAAGCCAATTCTATAAATAGGAGCAATGAATCTGCAGATTTCGAAAAAACACTTCACCTTTTCCATTTCAACTCAAAAACCTAGCTTTCTCACTCCTAAATTCAGCCATTTTTAGTAAGATTTGAGGGAAAGCTATTAGAGACAAAGTTGTTCACATCAAAGAGAAGAACAACATAATTGGGAGACATTTTCCCCATTTGTTGGATTTAAGCAACAAGGTGCATTTCTATTGGAGCAAGGAGGAAATCAAGTTAGGTGAGTTTCTAATGTAAATACCTAACTACATTGTTTGGATATTGATATTGGAAATGATTAGTATGCACAGAAATGATGGCAATTACCTAGAAAGTAAAGAATCCACCATAACCTAGAAATGGTCTAGTGTGAGAAAGTGGAATGTAGAAGTATTTGATAAATGAGTTATCTTAAGAGGAGGATTGTGTTGTGGGTATGATTTGGATGTGCTGATGTTGGGATAAATTGTGAGATTTACCATACGGAGTAAAATGTATATTTAAGGCATTGGATAAATGCTTAGTTGAATAAGAGTTAGAAATGTTAACTTAAGTGCTTGATGGATGAATTGCAATTCCCGATGATACACTAGAGCAAGTCGAGATAAGAACACGAGAAGCATAAAGGAGGAGCGCACTCAAGTAAATCGAGGTAAAGGACTGTATGTTAGCGATAGAGATATTCGTACGTATTTCTCTACGATTTTTATAGCTATGACACTAGAGATATTATGCTTAGCTATTAAACCAAATATGATTGGAAATGTATTATGATATAATTTGAGAAAGTGGGATGTGGGAAGGAAATACAGCCTAACATGCATGTTTTCAAAGTTTTTATATCTATTCATGAGGTTTTGATGTTTTCTCATCCATATGCTAATTTTGGGATTGAGAAATAATAATAGGTAGGCTGGCTAGTTTTTACATGTTTAGCATGGGACAACATGCTATGTGAATAAACATGTTTTGAGTTTTTAAAAGAGAAAATAGCCACCTATCAGTTTTAAGATGTGAAATGGTGTTAGAGCTTTAGCTCACGCCAGTTTTGATGAATTAGACTATGCTAGAGTTTCACTTGCATACGTCTGCATGTTTGATAAACCATGCTGAAGTGTGAGTAGTGGCTTTATAATGATAAAGTGCTGGAGCATTTCTTGCACCAATTTTTACTGAGTTGAGATAAACCTGGGGGTCTAGGACCCAAGGGGATGCCAGCCGATAGCCTTGGAACAGGTTGGGCGTACAGCATTGGAGCCTTACGATGACTGTGTGTCACGCTGATTGCTCGTCTGGTATATGAGACATGGTTCAGGATGAAATGTCCATTGGAGTTGGTAGATGGACTTGGGTCCACGGTCGTACGTAGTACTGTGTAGTTATCTGTTGGTATACTATGTACCATGCAGGGTGCACGTGAGTACGAGTATCACATAGATAACACATGGCGTACCTTATACCGTGAGTATATGAGGAGATGAGGTTGATTGAGATGAGCCAGAGGGTAGGACTTACCCATCCCCCTTCAGGCGAAGTGATGTCCTATGCACACCTGATCAGTGAGGCCTGAGATCATTGACTATGGCCATATGTCATGGATATTTGATTGTCGAAAATTCCATGCCTGTCTCAGAGATACGAGAAATTGAGAAACTCAAAAAAGAAAAGATTTGAGAAAAGCAGAGAGGTTTTACGATTTGACAAATCTCTTAATTTGAATTCTTGTGCTATGATAGCACTATTTATGACGTGTTTTCAAATGGGAATATCTTATGCTTGTTTTCCTGAAAAGGCTTATATAAGAAATGAATGTTTGAATGCATTTTCTAGCAATATTTTCATTTACACTGAAACATAGTTTTGTTTATGCATGCATGGGATATATAGGTAGTACAGTATCTACCTGTTAGCATCCATTTCCTTACTGAGCTGTGGTTTGCTCACCCCACTCTTTTCCCCCTCCAGATATTGAGAAGTAAGATAGTGCGGTGATCTCCGGATCTCTTTTTGTATTGGACATCTCCTACCCGTTGCAAAGGTACAAGATTTGTATACACATGAGTATTTTGTATCTATTATATTGTATCGCACAGTTACAAATCGAAAATGTAAATAGGGGTATGGGGATGTTATGTAAAGATATTATTATACAATTAATTTTGTATATTTACACACTTGGGAGTGTGAATTAAATTTAAAATATTTTTCGCTGTAAATTTTTTGGACTTTAGTGATTGCATTGCCTCACAGCCCAACCGTAGTAATGTATATATGGATGAAAGGGCACCCGAATGTGGGGTGTGACATATTTGGTATCAGAGCGTGGTTGGTTTGATGTGAGTCGATGTTTAGAACTAAGAAAACATACTTCCTTAAATTATTATGTGATATTTAGATACAAATGTGTATACGAAGCTGGTAGTGAATTAAGCGTTTGTTATAAATGCAGGTAAGTTGTTAGGCTTGTGAGATATGCTTGAGAGACACCGCAAGAGGGGAGAGAGCTTGAGAGCTCAAGGGCGGAATGATAGGACTGAGAGGCATAGTAGATCGTCCTCTAGTCATGAGCCCCAGGAACAGATAGAGGCTTTCGATCCTCGGATAGCCCGATTAGAGGAGGACATGGGCACGATGATGACCATGATAGGTCAGCTCATGGCTAGGTTTGAGGGTACACCTAGTACAGTGGGACAGGCTACACCGAATCCCCCAGCAGCTGCACCTGAACCTGAGAATGTTGTACTTGAACCGGTTAGGCCACGAGATCCTCATATTCGACTAATACCTCCTCCAGTAGCCCCACAGTAGTATGATGATGATTGGGGGTATGGATATGACTGTGATATAAAGAGGTTGAGGCATTTTATGGACTTTAAACCTCATTCTTTTAGCGGGGTAAAGGATCCGACAGTGGCTGAGGACTGGATCAGCCAAATGGAGAAACTGTTTGACTTTTGTAGGTGTTCGGCTATGGAGAGAGTAGCGCTTGCAGCCTTTGTATTGAGAGGCAAAGCAGAGCACTTGTGGAAGTCCACCAGGCCTATGTTGAGAGCTCAGGGTATAGCTTTCACTTGGGATATGTTCTTGGGTGTTTTCAGAGAGCAATACATTCTAGATACTGCTCGACATAGGTTACAGATGGAGTTTTTGAATTTGACTCAAGGGAACCAAATTGTGGATGAGTACGAGTCATGATTCACTTTACTGGGCAGATATGATCAGGACTCGATCAAGATTGAGACTATTAGGGTCCGTGGATTTGTAGATGGACTCAGGCCTTCGATCCAAGCGAAGTTGGCCCCATTTGATGTTGCTACCTGTAAGAGGCTGTGCGACGAGCCCAACTGTGCGAGCAAGATTATGACCTACACATTTTTTAGCTCAGTTAGGGTAAGAACAAGGGTCTAAGGAAGCTGGAAGTTGGCAAGAGTGCTAGGTTTGGACAGAGAGGCACTGGTAAGTGTCGAAGAGAGACCGATGAGTCACAGAAGAAGGCTACTAGACCTTTCATGCCTCAGACTCAGACACCAACTAGGGGAATAGTGATTGGTGGACCCTAGCCGACTGCTGATCAATGTAGACTATGTGGTCGATACCATAGTGGTAGGTCATGTCATCTTCAAGGTACCCGATGCTTCAGATGTGGTAAATTTAGGCATTATGCCAGAGAGTGCCCGAAGATAGTTGAGGTAGTTCCACAGAGGGGTAAGGAGCCAGAGAGAGTTCCTACAGTTACAACTCTTGCAACAAAGAAAGCCTCGACTAAAGAAAAGGGTAAACAAGTTGTGTGTCAAGGCAGGGTGTATGCGATAGACCAGGCATCAGCTGATACCTCTTCTTAGGTGATAAAAGGTACAATCTTGATTTTCAATTTAGAGGTTATAGCTTTGTTTGATTCTGGTGCTACGCATTCCTTTATATCACCTACATGTGCATCAAAGTTAAAAGGTTTTGTAGAACCCACATACTTGAGTAGGACTTTATTAACAAGTACCCCTATGAGAGTTAGCCAATTAGCTGAGCAAGTGTATAAAGATTATAAAGTGAGGGTAGGGGATAAGTGCATGACAGCCAATCTGATTTTGTTAAATATGTATGACATTGATGTAATCTTGGGAATGGGTTGGTTAGCTACCAATCATGCTGTCATAGACTGCCATTCTAAGTCCATTTCGTTTTCTTTACCCAAAGAATATGTTGTAAAATTTTAGAAGGAGAAATAAAGGTTTTAAATTTTGTAGTAAGTAAGGTGTATTAGTATAAAAAAATGACATAAACGTTGTTTTGAAGGTTTTATTTCTTATGTGGTGGATTTGAACAAAGCACACCCAGATATGGATGACATTCCAATGGTTTGAGAATTTCCTGATGTCTTTCCAAATGACCTACTAAGATTGCCACCGGATAGAGAAATGGAATTTGGTATAGATTTGACACTTGGAACCGAGCCAATATCGAAGTCACCATATAGAATGGCTCCAGTTGAGCTAGAGGAATTAAGGAAACAGTTGCAAGATATGCTAGATAAGAGGTTTATAAGATCAAACGTCTCACCATGGGGAGCTCCGGTATTGTTTGTGAAGAAGAGAGATGGGAGCCTCAGGTTGTGTATTGACTATCGGATGTTGAACAAGGCTACCGTCAAGAATAAGTACCCCTTGCCACGCATTGACAATTTATTGGATCAGCTTCGACGAGCACAGATATTTTCCAAGATAGCTTTGAGGTCTGGGTATCATCAAGAAGATTCAAAAGGAGGATGTGCCCAAGACAGCTTTCCGCACCCGCTATAGCCATTACAAATTCTTGGTGATGCCTTTCGGGTTGACTAATGCGCCAGCAGCTTTTATGGCTATAATGAATGAAGTATTTAAGCCATACCTGGATCAGTTCGTGATTATTTTCATTGATGATATATTGGTGTATTCAAGGTCTAGAGAAGAGCATGAGCAGCACTTGAGGATTGTTTTGCACCCTCTGAGAGAGAAGGTTATATGCCAAGCTTAGTAAATGTGACTTCTGGCCAGAGCAGATTTCCTTTCTGGGCCATGTTGTATCGAGGGATGGGGTGTCGGTAGATCCATCAAGACCGAGGCATTGTTCAGTGGGAACAGCCTAGGACAGTCACAAAGATCAGAAGCTTTTTAGGTTTGGCAGGTTACTACAAAAGATTTGTAGAGGGTTTCTCTAGATTAGCTGCTCTATTGACACGTTTTACAATGAAAAGTGTGGAGTTTACATGGGATGAAGCTTGTGAGAGGAGTTTTCGAGAACTTAAGCGCAGATTAATCACCGCGCTAGTTCTTATCATCCCTAACAGCTCAAGGAACTACTCGGTGTATACAGATGCTTCGCATCAAGGACTAGGTTGTGTTTTAATGCAAGATGGAAGGGTAGTAGCTTATGGATCTATACAGTTGAAAGATCATGAAAAGAACTACCCCACTCATGATTTGGAGTTGGCAGCCGTAGTATTTGCACTGAAGATATGACACCACTATTTGTATGGTGAGAGATTTTAGATCTTTACGGATCACAAGAGTCTGAAGTATCTATTCTCACAGAAGGAGTTAAATATGAGACAGAGAAAGTGGTTAAAACTCCTCAAGGACTATGATTGTGAGATCTTGTACCACTCGAGGAAGGCAAATGTGGTTGTTGATACATTGAGTAGAAAGAGTTTCAAGTTGGTATCACATGTGATGGTTAGAGAGCACGAGTTGATGGAACAATTCACAAACCTTAGTCTGGATATGACCCTACCTAAGATTGGCAGCGATGGGATTATTGCTAGCTTGAGATTAGAACTGGAGTTGATTGAGAGAATCTGACAAGCTCAGAAAATTGATCAATGGTGTATTGATATGATTAGCCAAATTCAGAAGGGGAAGGGTACAGGTTTGTATTGAGTTCAGATGGAGTACTAAGATTCGAGATAGAATATGTGTTCCTAAGGATTCAGAGCTGAGAAAGTTGATCTTGTCAGAGGCTCACTCATCGAGATATACAGTACACCCAGAGATTAGTAAAATGTATCAGAATATTGGGAAGGTATATTGGTGGTCTGGAATAAAGAGAGACATAGCTGAGTATGTCGCTAGATGTCTCATTTGTCAACAGGTAAAGGTTAAGCATTAGAAACCAGGAGGATTGATACAACCTCTACCGATACCAACATGGAAGTGGGAGCACATCACCATGGACTTTGTGATGGGGTTACCGAGAACCTGTAAGAACCATGATACTATATGGGTGATAGTAGATCGGTTAACAAAATCGGCATACTTTTTAGCCATGAGATCTACAGATACATTGAGTGCACTGGCGAACCTGTATATGCGGGAAATAGTGAGATTGCATGGAGTCCCAATGAGTGTTGTTTCTGATCGAGATGCCTGCTTCACTTCCCACTTTTGAGGATATTTTCAGGAAGTGATGGGGACCCAATTGAGCTTTAGCACTGCTTTTCATACTTAGACAGATGGTCAGTCAGAGAGGACTATACAGACCTTGGAGGATATGTTGAGAGTGTGTGTTCTGGATTTTAGAGGCTCATGGGACAATCACTTGCCATTGATTGAGTTCGCCTACAATAACAGTTATCACTCAAGTATTGGTATGGCCCCTTATGAGGCACTATACGATCGTAGATGCCGATCGCCCATTGGTTGGGATGAAGCTGGTGACAGATAGTTGATCGCTCCCGATTTGGTTAAACAAGCCTCCGAGTATGTTCAGATAATATGCGAAAGGCTGCGAACAGCTCAACGTCGACAAAAGAGCTACGCTGACAGGAGACGGAGACCACTTGAGTTTGATGTGGGTGAGTCCGTATTTTTGAGAGTATCTCCTTCTAAGGGAATAACGAGGTTCGAGAAGAAAGAGAAACTAAGTCCTCATTACATTAGTCCCTTCGAGATCTTGGATAGAGTGGGTGATGGAGCATATAGGCTAGCCTTACCACCTGAGCTAACAAAAGTCCACAATGTCTTCCATGTTTCTATGCTTCGAAAGTACTACCTGGATCCGACACATGCAATTAGCAATGAGCCGTTGGAGCTCAATGAGAATATGTCATATGTCGAGAGACCAATCTAGATATTGGATAGAAAAGAGAAGGTGTTACGAAACAAGACAATTTCATTAGTTAAAGTTTTGTGGCAACATCACACCGTGGAAGAGGCCACATGGGAATCGGAGAGTTTGATGCGGGAGAAGTATCCCGAGTTATTCACAAAATGATTGGTTCAAATTTGGAGGACCAAATTTTTTAAGTGGGGCAGAATGTGAGACCCCGTATAGGTTTAATCTTATATATATGTAAATGAATTCATAAGTATGGTGATATACTTGTAATGTGAATTATATGTAATGTAAGTCCATAAGTTTAAGGTACACACATGTAATAGGAGTTATGATTGTACGTACAAGTTACATTATCTATGAATATGAAGAAATAGACTTAAACATGGGAAGAATGTAAGTGAAATGGAATATGAGTAGTGTGGTAAAAGGGAAGGAAGATTAGCATAAGTTGTTCACTTCCATTTGGTTTATATTAAGCACCTTTAGGTATACAAAGATTTCACACGAGTTTTAATGAGTATGAAGTATTAGTGGATGCCATTTTCAAGTCTCAAAGGTGATCAGATGGAAAAATGACTAAGGCAGTAAATTGAGGGATTGTTTGGTATGTATTGCTGCAAAAAACTGCAGAAAATCTGGAAAATATGAAGGTCAGATCGATCTCATAGGATAAGAGATCAATCTGGAAGAGTCAGAATGCTCTTATTTGAGCAATGGTATAGGGTAGATCGATCTCCAAGGGAGCAAGATCGATCTCCAAAACATTCTATAAAAATGCAGATTGATCCTTAAGGGAACATATCGATCTCCTTAGCTCTCTGTTTGGAGAAGATTTCAAGCTTCGACAGATCGATCTTATGCTTAAAATTTCGTGAAAAAGAGGGATTTAAAGGGACCAGATCGATCTCCTCCTAGAGCAGATCGATCTCATCAAGCTAATTCTATAAATAGGAGCAGTGAATCTGCAGATTTTGAAAAAACACTTCACCTTTTCCATTTCAACTCAAAAACCTAACTTTCTCACTCCCAAATCCAGCAATTTTCAGTAAGATTTGAGGGAAAGCTGTTAGAGACACATTTGTTCACATCAAAGAGAGGAACAACATAATTGTGAGGCATTTTCCTCATTTGTTAGATTTAAGCAACAAGGTGCATTTCTATTGGAGCAAGGAGGAAATCAAGCTAAGTGAGTTTCTAATGCAAATACCTAAGTACATTGTTTGGATATTGATGTGGGAAATGATAGAAATTACCTAGAAAGTAAAAAATCCACCATAACCTAGAAATGGTCTAGTGTGAGAAAGTGGAATGTAGAAGTATTTGATAATGAGTTATCTTAAGAGGAGGATTGTGTTGTGGGTATGATTTGGATGTGCTGATGTTGGGATAAATTGTGAGATTTACCATAAGGGGTAAAATGTATATTTAATCCATTGGATGTGAAACCCGATATTTTTCCATATTATGATGCTTATGAGAAGTAAATTATAGCTCAATGTAACATTTTATAGGCCCGTAAACGATTAAAGCACTCGATTGTAGCGTGGGACCCAATGGCACACAAATTGAGGTAAGGTCCTAGACCCAAGAATTTCTAAAAAATGTCATGTTCATGCATGGAGTGATGTGTAGAAGGGAAAACTAAGTGGTTGGGAATGGAAAAGTGAGTCCAACTCGAGTTTTAAATTAAATCGAGAAAACGGACCTAATAAGGGAAATAAATTCGAATAAAATTCTAGAAATTCATGAAAATTATTCTGAGGCCATAGAAAATTTATATAAGGTGAAATTGACATGGGAAATAAAAATCATGAACAAATATGGAGATTTAGGGGTCCAAATGAATTTTTAAATTGAATCGAAACCTTAATTCTATTTTGCTCGGTATGGGCTAAATCGCCCAAAATGAGTTCATTCATGAAATATTTCTTAAACAAGTGGCCCCCAAATTTTTATGGGACACACTATAAACATATTATAACCATGGAGAAGTGAAAGTTTGAAGAAATCTGATCAGAATTTTTAAGTGGGGAATTTTCTAAAATGAAGACTACAATCCCATGATTTTACACCACCAAACAACCCCTAACAAATAAATTATTTTAATTTCCTTCTAGAACCTTTTCCTACCCACTTTCTTCCGGCATTGAGCTAACACTTTTAGCTTCCAAAAGAAGCCAAACTTCCCTCTTCATTTCAGCCAAAACCTGAAAACTTCAATCATTGTCACTGCAGCAGGTGTTGCTTACACATCTGTCTTGTGGAAATTTTTCAGCTAGCTTCCCATCATTTTTAGGCTTCTATTTAGTTAGAGAAAACACTCATATATCTCTCCTATAACACATATAAAAATCCCAGAATTTTTAGAGACCATTTGATAGCTGAAAAACCCAAGCATTCCAGTCTTCTTCGCTGTTACAATGTGACTGGGCCTGGTAACTTGCTGAATTTTTTTCGCTACCTTCCACTCATTTTCAGACCTTGATTTCCTCAGTTAAAACCTTTCTCTACCTCTCCTCTAACATATATAAAAATTCCAGAATTTATGGAGGCCTTTTGATAGCTGAATCGGTAGAGAAATGAAAATAGAGCATAACTGTAATGTGATTTGGTCTGCTGACTTTCAGGATTTTTTCAGCAACCTTCCACTCATTTTCAGACCTTAGTCCAGTTAGAAAAAATCTTCATTTACCTCCCCTATAACATATATCAACTTTTCAGATTTAATGGAGGTCATTTGATGCCTGAAATGGTACAGAGAAGATTAAGGACAAAAGCTGTCCTGTTTTAGAGGTAAGTGAAGAATGAAGTTTAAATTGATGGGATAAATTTTTGGATGATTTTCAATGATTCTAAGTTATAATTATATTGTGTTTCAGCTTAGGAACGATTCTGGAAACTGAGATTGAAGTCAAGGTCAGTCAAAGGTGTGAGAAAGTGGAGGTAAAGTGATGAACATTGATAGATGTGTTTGGTTTTTAATATATGTTAGTTGTTGGTGGATTTAATGGATTTTTTTGTGAAAGGAAAATGGCTGGAATAAATTGTATGATTTAATTTAGTTGTTTTTAGCATGTTTAAGGTCTTTGTAATGATGAAATGTGATGAAATGAGGTTGAAGTTACAGTTAAATTTAGACTATAAAAGCTCGATATAGTGTTGACTAGGCGAGATTATTGAAATATGCAAGAATTGATAATGTAAGTGAAGTGTATGAAGTGAAATTAATTGTTGGAAATGTTAAACATGTTTTGAAGGCCTTGAAAGTGAATCTAAAAGTGCCAAACAAGTTAAATATGATTAAAACGAGGTTTATACCGACAAAATCGAGCAAAAAGTGTAAAATTGATTAAAAGTAAACTTTTGGTCAACATTTTAGATGTAATCACATATTGAATATATTAATATGAATTTGAGCGATATGTGATGAGATAACTTGGTATGTGACAGCTCGGGTTATCGACACGCATGTCGAGGTGTGCTCAAAAATCGAGGAACATGTATTACCTCCAACGTTAAGAGGTAAGGGATATAATTTAGAGTAGCATTAGTACTCCTCAACCTTACCAAATGTTTATGTGGATAGTTAGTTGAGTTTCCATGAAAAAGGGTTTTCTCGAAAGTTGAAAAGAGTACTATTCACTCAAAACTGGAATAAATTTATCCAAGCTTTTCAAAATGACTTTTATTACATGAGATACATTTTAGTGTATATGTTTATGTATATAAAAGAGATTTTCCCTTATGAAATGAAAGCAGAGTATGTTTCCATGAGTTTACCTGTTAAAGTCTTGAGAATGTTTTACGAAACTATGTTTTCATTATATGGGTTACATATGTACCCGAGAAATGATTATGAAAAACATGCTTAATGTTTTGAGACTATGGCATGGAGTATTAATGTTATGAGGTCAGAGTGATCTGGGGTCGATCTTGTACGTTGAGAAAAGGGTACAAAGACGATCAAGGATCTTCCTAGTCGATGGCCAGGGAACAGGCAGGACTCTGACGAGATGAGATGACTTGTGGTACCATGTAACCATTTAAAGTTCGTGCGTTGAGACTGCTTAGAGACTGCAAGTCCTTTACAGGCACGTAATGAGTCACCCCACCATAGCCCCATACCACACAATCCAATAGGGCATTGTACGACCCTGATCCAGTCTTACAGTTCCCTGTACTATGGCCATATGTACCAGTTATGTTAATGATGTCCTTCGGGACCAATTATGATGAAGCCATGTCTCCAAGAGAAACGAAATACGTTTTCGCACATTTCATGCTACCTTATGTGTTATTTGCTTTTTAGCACATGTTTTTTTTTCTATGATGCGATTTTAAAGGTAGCTTATGAGTTATGTTTTATGAAATGTGCATATGACAGTACGATTTCACTTTCAAAGTGATAAGCATGTTATGATATGCATGATTGAGTTTTGAGATGATTTTCACTTGTTTACACTACATCGTATGCATACTATATATGAGTTTTACCAAAAAGATGTATGATGTGTAAACTTATGATTTAAGCATGTTTTTACTACTTTTATGAATTCAAGCATCTTTACTCTAGTACATGTTTATGCTAAATTGTAAAACCATGTGTTTTACTTGTTTTAAGTATTAAGGTTATTTTAAATGTATCTCTTACTGAGCCTGAAAAGCTCACCCCCTTTCCTTTCAATCTTCTAGATTACCTACAGTGATTCTACTGCACTTACGCGCTAGAGGTCATGGACGAGGCAGTCCGACCTTTCGTAAAATCATTTGTAGCGATGAGGTATAGCTTTACTTTTGTTCCAGACACGATGTACAGCATAGACACAAATGTATATTACAGTCGGGACGTAATAGTTGTAAGGGAATATAATTATGTACAGAGTTTTTATTACGCAGAATAAATATATGTTATGGATGTTACGAGATCCTAGAATAGAATTGAAAATGGTGTTGCGGATGTGGGTTGAAAATTATAAACTGCGTTTTAAACTTTGCAGGTTGGGTTAAGTCAAAATGCAGTCGTTATGCTGCCAAATTTTTTTAAAAATGATAAAAGTTAAGAAACTGACATAGACAGGAACACAACTCAGTTAAATAGGTTAAAAAGTTTTAAAATTACCAATTTTTCGCGTTTTCGGGCGTGACATTGGATAAATGCTTAGTTGAACAAGAGTTCAAAACGTTAACTCAAGTCCTTGATGGATGAATTGTAGTTCCCGATGATACACCGGAGCAAGTCGAGATAAGAATGTGAGAAACATAAAGGAGGAGAGTTACACTCAAGTAAATTGAGGTAAGGGCCTGTCTGTTAGCGATAGAGATATTTGTACATATTTCTCTACGATTTTTATAGTTATGACGCTAGAGATATTATGCTTAGCTATTAAACCAAATTGATTGGAAATGTATTATGATATAATTTGAGAAAGTGGGATGTGGGAAGGAAAAACAACCTAACATGCATGTTTTCAATGTTTTTATATCTATTCATGAGGTTTTGATGTTTTCTCATCCATGTGCTGATTTTGAGATTGAGAAATAATAATAGGTAGGCTGGCTAGTTTTTACACGTTTAGCATGGGACAGCATGCTATGTGAATAAACATGTTTTGAGTTTTTAAAAGATAAAATAGCCACCTATCAGTTTTGAGATGTGAAATGGTGTTGGAGCTTTAGCTCACGCCCTTTTTGATGAATTGGACTATGCTGGCGTTTCACTCGCATACATCTGCATGTTTAATAAATCGTGCTGGAGCGTGACTCACACATGGCTTTATAATGATAAAGTGCTGGAGCATTACTCGCACCAGTTTTTACTGAGTTGAGGTAAACCTGGGGGTTTGGGACCCAAGGGGATGCCAGCCGACGGCCTTAGAACAGGCTGGGCCTTAACAATAAATCATACCGCGCTGGAGCCTTGCGATGACTATGTGTCACACTGATTGCTCACCTGGTATATGAGACATGGTTCAGGATGAAAAGTCCATTGGAGTTGATAGATGGACTTGGGTCTACAATCGTATGTAGTATCGTGTAGTTGGCCGTTGGTATACTATGTACTGTGTTGGGTGCACGTGAGTACGAGTATCGTGTAGATGACACATGGCATACCTTATACCATGAGTATATGAGGAGATGAGGTCGATTGAGATGAGCCAGAGGGTAGGACTGACCCATCCCCCTTCAGGCGAAGTGATGCCCTGTGCACACTTGATCAGTGAGGCCTGGGATCACTGACTATGGCCATATGTCGTGGATATTTGATTGTGAAAAATTCCATGCCTGTCTCAGAGATACGAGAAATTGAGAAACTCAGAAAAGAAAAGATTTGAGAAAAGCAAAGAGGTTTTACAATTTGACAAATCTCTTGATTTGAATTCTTGTGCTATGATAGCACTATTTATGACATGTTTTCAAATGGGAATATCTTATGCTTGTTTTCCTGAAAAGGCTCATATAAGAAATGAATGTTCGAATGCATTTTCTAGCAATATTTTCATTTACACTGAAACATAGTTTTGTTTATACTTGCATGGGCTATGTAGGTAATACAGTATCTACCTATTAGCATCTATTTCCTTATTGAGCTATGGTTTGCTCACCCCACTCGTTTCCCCCTCCAGATATTGAGAAGTAAGACAGTGCGGTGATCTCCAGATCTCTTTTTGTATTTGACATCTCCTACTGGTTGCAAAGGTACAAGATTTGTATACACATGAGTATTTTGTATCTATTATATTGTATCGCACAGTTACAAATCAAAAATGTAAACAGTGGTATGGGGATGTTATGTACAGATATTATTATACAATTAATTTTGTATATTTACACGCCTGGGAGTGTGAATTAAATTCAAAATATTTTTCATTGTAAATTTTTGGGACTTTAGTGATTGCATCGCCTCACAGCCCAACCGTAGTAATGTATGTATGGATGAAAGGGCACAGGAAGTGGGGTGTGACAGATCTAGTCCAGCCCGAGACTAATGGAGATCGATCTGCTTGAGTAAGGGATCGATCTCCCTCTTGCAGAAGGCTTAGTATTGTGTTTTCCAGGCCATGAGATCGATCTCTCCTTGCATGGGATCGATCTGGCCTTCATACTATACCCTTTTACTGCAATGTTTCTCATTTAACTCTTACTCAATCACTTCCACACTCATTTATCAATCTATTCACACTTAGAACTCAAAAACATTTATTTCTTGTAATTCATATGAAATGTAACTTGTTTATACATCAAATAATCATATACATTACATAGAAATTTACGGGTCTTACATATTTATCTCTAGCAGCACACGAGAATTTTCCTTTCCTCAGTGTTTGTCTATAGCTTCAATGCCTTAGCAACTGGAATTAGTAGATCTGGTTTACTTGGTTAATTTCCCAAGAGTCCCTTTTCTTTGTTCTTCCAAGCTTTCACTATGCCTTGTTTTTCCAACTCCAAATACTTATATTTATATATTTACCTATATATATATAAATATACTTTTTTTTTTGCGGTTTGAACTCTCGCGCCTTTCTCTTTTTTTCTTTTCTTTTTCTTTTTCCTTTTTTCTTCTTTCACTGGCTATGGTTACTGTTCACAGTTACATTCCTTCCTTCAACGCGATCACCATCCTCCTCTTTTGACTTTTTCGTCCGGTGTTGTGGTCTCTTCGAGTCACCCTATTCCGGCTACCTTTTTCGACTTCCACTATTTCAACACTTCCTTCCCCCACCCCTCTATTCACCCCTGTTTCTTCTATTCAGTTTCTTTCTCTTTTACACTTCTGTTCTAGCCTCAACACTCAGCTCATTTCTTCATCAATCACCGGTCCCCTCTGTTTCACTACCTCGATACTATTTATCATCATCGTCTACCTCTCAACACTAGTGATCTTTTATGGTCTCTCCATCTCTGATGGCTATGTTTAGCCTCTCCAAATCACTATTATTCCAGGCTGTTTCAGCCTTCAAACTCATCTACAATTCCAGCCTCTAAACCACCATTACCCAGCTTCACTAACCTTCTATTAATTCCATCGCCACCTTCATTTTCCTCACTTTCCTGTCATCTACCTCATAACATTGCCAGCTCCAATACTTCACTGTTGTCTCTATTTTTAGCTCTTATCTTCTCAATTTGAATCGGCTTCCAGCTTAGATCAGTACCAAACAATAGTTCATGATCATAGCTTACCCTTTGTTCTTCGTTTCTGTTTCTTTCCTCGAACAGCCGTCTGGCTCTTTAGTCAGCTGCACTGCCTCGATGTTCCAGTTCAATCTTCCTCTGTTTCATCTTTTCCTCTGTCAACTTCAGCCCTCCTTACTCTGAACTGACAAGGACA
This sequence comes from Firmiana major, assembly GCA_033439115.1. Lineage (NCBI taxonomy): Eukaryota > Viridiplantae > Streptophyta > Magnoliopsida > Malvales > Malvaceae > Firmiana > Firmiana major. Next base: position 37,212,944 of record CM065898.1, read on the forward strand.
GTCCCTGTTTCGGGTTTTCTCAAAGTGAAAGTGTGCTTCACTTCTTCCTCTTCACCTCACATTCATATCCGCCCCTTTCACTCTTTCAATTTTGTATCACCCTTGCTCGTCTCTCTTCCTCTTGGTCGTTTTTCAGTTTCTGCTCATTATTCCATTCTTTTCTTCTTTCTATTTTTTTTTTCATTCCTGGTCTCTCCCTTTGTTTTTAATCTTCACATGTAATAGCAGACCATTGCTCCTTATCATGTATCATCATTACTTTCCTACTTACGTTTACCTTATCACGTTTTGTTCTGTGTTTCCTGATCAACTCCCAGCTGCTTCCCATCATGTTACGTCCACCAAACATGATGATCTTCAGTTGGCGCCATTCTCGTTCAGTCCATTTCAACAGTGCACAAGATGGGGTTTCAGTTAGTGGGTCAGGCTATCACCCCATCATTTCCATTCACTCCCTTTTATGTATTATTTATAAGTATATATGTATATATTTTGTAGAATGTCACCATCATTTCTTTTCTTCTGTTGTAGCCTCACCTTTCTCTTTCCCAAGTTTGTTCTATTGTAGGAGAAGGTATTTCACAGTTATTGTCTTGTGTCCTCATCATGCCTCTCGAAACCGAAGGCTATCATCCCTTCACATATATATATATATATATATTCAATTATATATGTATATATTCATATACCTTTGTACATGTATATACCTATACATTAATCTTGAAGGGTAAATAAAATATGGCATTTATATATACACTCGTATATCTTTGTACTTAATTAATTTTTTTCCCATGTAGTATAAAAATATGGCTAATTTAATATTTATACTTAAATTAATCCACCCATAATCATTTATTAAATCTTAATTGTCTAAATTATTATTTATAGACAACACTAAGTACAATGTAAATTTTCGGTATTTAAACACGCACACAATAAACTTGATCATAACTTTAGCAGATATTTTCAATTTATAACCAGACAAGCAAAGACACTTGGGATGTAATCTATCTCCAACTGACCGACATTGACAGTACTAGACACTTTGGCTCTAATACCAAGAGAGACTATAACGCCCCGAAAATGCGAAAATTAAGACTGATTTAAATTTTTTTTATGAATTTATGAAATTTATTATGAATTTATTTTACTTGCTGGGCTCAATTACTCGGTTTGGTACTAATCTGAGTTTTCACTAATTTTTTCACTTTCAATACCTTAGTTTCACCTTCTAACCACCAAAATATACCTATACATGCAATTTTTTAGAAATTCTTGAATTTAAAACCTTACCTCAATTTTCGTGCCCTGAGCTCCATGCTACTAACTCGAGTGCTTCTATTATTCTGGGCTCTACATAAATAGTTAGGTAAATATTTGAACTCCTCATCTTAGCTTTTAAATAAATAATAGTACGAAAAAGTTGGTTTTACAACGGCACCTATGCTTCATCCAAAGCTAAAATCGTAAATCCATGCCAGTCACCTCCACTACTCCTTTCATCACCCAACTTCAAACGATGTCTCTCTTATTCTTCTCATTTTTCCTTCCTCTTCCTTCTTCACTCAAGAAACCTAAACGTTTCAACCTCCTCTCCCCTTATCACTCTGGAAACCAAGGGCTCTAACCACCTTCAGATTACTTTTTTTTTTTAATTTTTACTTCTTGATTGAGTTTGGGACTTTGGCTGAATGTCTATTGTTGATTAGATTGAGGGTTTTTTCAGGTTTTTTTTCTCTTATTTAAATTAAATCTTGAAAAAATAACGATTTTTTCTCTATTTTTTAGATGAAATCTTGACAAAAACTTTGCTGGTACTGTAGGTGGTTGCTGAATCAAGCACCATTAATCCCTGGCCGTCGACATTTTTTAAAACCAAATCCCCTCACACCACCTGAAGCTTTTTATATTTTTTTATTTTTGGTTTGTATGGTTGCTGTCTTTTTTTAACCCAACCTGAAGCTTTTCTTTTTAAGTTCTTGCTGACTTTTTTGTTAGTACTTGCTGACTTTGGATGTTTTATGTGCAGGTCTATGAGAGAGAAGGAAAAGATAGCTAGAGTAGGGAGACGGTCTCTGATATTTCTTGGGCTCTGTTATGTGAGAAACAAAAACAATATTTTTCTATTTTTTTTGCTGTCATCTTAGTCACTGTGCCTTTGCATATGAAAATGCAACAAAGGCAGAAGTTGGTGAGTCTTTTGGACCTGTATCAGTTCTCAATTCTCATAGAATGGCTTTCTCTTGCTCTTTATGCAAGACCCGATTTTATTTAAAACACGAAATGAGAAAAGATCAAATGAAGGATTGAAATGGTAGTCCCGAACACGTGCAAGGGTAAAACGATCAAAAGATTGAAATTCGGTATTAATCGTAACAAGAAAATTTAATTAAAAATATGGGATTGAGAAATCTTAATCAATAACGAAGAAATAATTAAATTTCGAGTTAAATTGATCAAGATATGAATTTATTGGAATAAATCAAAATTTTCACTTTGGGAAATTATCCCAAAAATAATCAAAAAAATATACTGAAAATACAAAATAAGATCGATAAATTCATTTAATTGGTTAAATGAATAAAATATAATTTTTAAGATATTTTGGATTTTTAATAATAAAATAATGAATAAAATAATATTAGAATAAATTATAAATAAATAAATTCAATTAAATTTAAAAAACTGAATCGCGAAAATTGTGAAATAGAAAAGCTAATGGTGAAAACGAAGAAGGCAAACCGAGGGAGTTGGTTTCCCTCCGTCTGTCGACCATCGGCGAGGGCCGACGAAGGCAGCCCAACATCGGGCAACTCACCAGCGGCCGCAACGCGCCTTAGAGACGCCGAAATCGGGAGATCGACGGAGGAGCTTGCTGAGGGAGAGAAGGCTGGATTGGTGGCCATTGGCGTCGATTCGATGCCACTCGAGGCCCGATTATGAACGCCCAGGCCGTGGCGCACCGATTGGTGCTGGAATCACGCTGGGAATTGGCTGTACGGCGTCGGAATGATGAAATGAAGCCTGAACCTGTATGGCCGGTTCAGTGCAGTAACGGTATGCTGAACGGGATCAGACCGGTTCAGCCAAAAAGAAAAGGAAAAGGAAGAAAAAGACAGAGAAAAAGGAAAAAAAGAGGAAAATTGGGAAAAAATCCAGTGATGTAATCGAGCTACGGGTAAGTAGGTAAGCGGTCGAAATTGACCAATTTAAATTTTAGAATATTTAATTTGATTAATATTCGACTGAAAGTTTACTCGAAAAAATATTTAATTGTGTAGCTCGACAATTGACATCAAAAGAGAGCTCGAGACAGCCTCGATTTACGTACTATCATGGAATCTCATTTAAGTAACCCTTATTTACGACAATTTACATCGTTATACGTGTTAAAAATTTATCGCATAAATTACGAATTTAAATTTCGCATGAAATAAATTATATTCTGGAATTAGAGATAAATTATCGTAAATAATTAATTGAGCTATCTAAAAGTTTAGAATGAGGCTCAATAAATATTGATGGGCCCAATGAGCCCAATAGGCCTCGATAATGTGAATAGTAAGTGGAAAATGGGCTTAAGGCCGATTAAGGCCTATTATGGTACAATCGGGCCCAATATGGGTAAATGGGCCTAATGATTTAAATTAAGCCTAAGAATATGAAATACAATTAATTGTTTTGTATTTGACCTGATGAATATTTATCCGCAGTTTCAGAGATTAGATTCGGAGCAAATCGAACTGCGTGACGAGTCATCAGTGTAAATGTCAGACTGTACAGAAAAATGAGGTAAGGAAATTGTGTGAGTAGATAGAGGTAGCTACGCATATTTTAATAGTTTTTGTATACATTGAATATGTATGCATACACTGAATACGTATAAAGGTCCTAGAAATAAATTAATGATTTTAAGGACTCGAAATAGGTAAAAGGCTATTTTACCCCTATTGAGGGAAATTCACCTAAGGATGGTGAAAGCATGACATGCATGAAATGTATGATTTAAGGAATTTTCTGATTTAAGGAATTTTCTTCGTTTTTAAGCATAGTAAATCGATAGATTGGCCAGTATTTGCAAAAATTTCAACATATAACACTATGTAAGTGTTATTAAGATTTAAATGAAAATTATTTCGAAAATGGGCCAACTATCAAGTTTAAATGGAAATAGATAGTGCTGGCGCATAGCTCGCACTATCTGAGTTTGTGAGTGTGCATAAAACGTGCTTGAGCGGTTGCTCGCACCGACTTGTGACATCATATGCATGAAATGTGCTAGAGCGGTTGCTCGTACTGATTTTACTATTGTGAAATGCATGAGAGGTGCTATAGCCTAGCTCGCACTCTGTTTTGACTGTTTTGACTTGATATGCATAAAAAAGTACTGGAGCGATTGCTCGCACTAGTTTTTATGATTTGACATGCATGAAAGGTGCTGGAGCTTAGCTCGCATCCTGTTTTGATATGATAATTTCATTTTAAAGCCATACTGGAGCCTTGCTCGTACGTGATTTAATCGATTTAATTGCATAAAGCCGTGCTGGAATGTAACTCGCACGAGATTTGATTTACTTGAGCATTCATTCGTGCTGGAGCGTTGCTCGCACGAAGTCTTATATGGATTTATAACACATTTTAAAGTCATACTGGAGTGCTACTCGTATGCAGATTTATTGATTTTTTATGAAACCGTGCTAGAGCTTCGCTCGGACAAGATTTTTAGATATCATGAATATGCATGGAGCCGTGCTAGAGCTTCACTCGCACAGAGATTTATATAACATGCATATAGCCGTGTTGGAGCTTCCTGTAGATTGTGTGTCACAGTGAGATGATATGCCACACGTGTATACTGAGACAGAGATGGTATGGGTGGATAAGATCTACTGTAGGCACCCCCTAACTGAGCTTGAGTTCACGGAGTATGATGTACCATGTATGTCACGCGGAGTACGCTGTACCGTGGGGATTGTTGGAGTGGAGTGGCATTAGCCACGAGGCAGAAAGCCTTGCCCTCACAATCCTGATGTTATGTTGTTCTGGCTGGTAGAACCGACCCACCTTCCGTTTTAGGTGTGATACCCCGCACACTAGGTAGCGTGTAGCCAGGGATCACTAGGCTATGGCCATAGTGCTCATTGTTACTGATATAGTCACCTACTTGTCTCACATGATATAACTTGTGGTCTCGATAGACTAGGGTAGACCCGAGGGAAGGGTCAGGCCCCCGATTTTATGATTTTCTATAATGCTAATATATGTTTTAGAGGATTTTATGATATGTGACCCTGAAAGAAGGGTGGTTTTATAACCGAAGTTTTATAATGAATTTTAATGAATTGTTATATGAGATGATTGACCTGGAAGGGTTAGTTTATACTGCAGTTTTAATGAAATGATTTAAATGCAGTAGCATGATGAATTTTCATGCTTTAATCATAAATTCATGAAAAGAATTGGTTCACATGATTTGTTTTCATGGCATGAAATAATGCATGATCTTGATTTAAATTCATGCGAATTATGATGTTACATAAAATGCCTTTGATGCATGAATTACATGATTTCTATATGCACAAATAGTTTTGATAAACTACGTCATTGATGTATTCATGATTTTATGCTTGAGATTTTAATGAAAAGAAATGGATTTTAAGGGCATGGCATTATGAGCATGTAGATAGTGGAGCTATCTACTTACTTGCATAATTGCCTTACTGAGCGTGTGGTTTGCTCACCCCCTCATTTTCCCATCTTTTCAGAGCACTCGCAATAGTTAGTGAGTGGCTCAGGACTTGCATTCTTGGTATTCGCTGCTTCCTATCGAGAGATAGGTATACACATTTGTATAGTTTTGTATCTAAATATGTAATGCACAGTACTGTAAATGGATATGATGTCGGGGATGTAGGGTTATATATACCATTGTGAATGTATTTAGTTAAAGTCAAAGGATAGTAAACTCTTATATGTGAATGTGATTATGGAAATAGAATGGTAAATATGTGTAAGGTGACTAACACCGAATCATAGCCCAACTGTTTGGTAAGATAGTCATGAGGAGAGAAAGGTAAGAATTAAATAATAATCGAAAAGCAAACAATTTGTAATGATTTTTGGAAATTTGGGTCATGACAGTTTTTGGTATCAGAGCTTAAGTTGGCCTGATATGAGTCGATGTTAGTGGTTAAGGAAGTTTATATCCCCATGTACTGTGCATTATTTAGATACAATTGTGTATATCGAGATGGAATTGCAGCTAAGAATTTGGTTTTGAATGCAAGAATATCGTCATTAACTGATAGTCGCTATGGTAGAAGGGCGAGTACACGAGCTCTAGGCCGTAGAGGCAGGCTCGAGAGTCGTACTGAGTAGCCACATAAGACTCAAGATGAGATTGACGTGGAGGCTGGTATTGAGTATGCCCCACAAAGTCCAACAATGAGATCGGACAGTATTGAGACACGCTTCGCGAGGTTGGAGCAGAGTGTGGAGAATATTATGGAGCTAATTGCTCAGAGTATGCATGGGATTTGAGGGCGAGTCGGAGCATTGGTGGAAGTTCGCTCGACCCATCTTAAGAGTTAGACATCCAGAATGGACATGAGAGATAATTCTAGATGTATTCCGGTGACTGAATATCCTGGACACTGCTTAAAGGAAATTACAGATAAAATTCTTTACTCTGACCCAGAGGAACTGGTTGATTAACGAGTATGAATCTCAGTTTATATACCTGCCTAGGTATGACCCCGACACTATGAACAGTGAGAGTCAAAATGTCTGAAAGTTCATGAAGGGCTCAGATTGTCAATTAGAGTCTGATTAGCCCCACTACCTATGTCGAGGCAGTGCGCAGACTACAGTTGTGTGAATAAGATCATAAGTTGCACGTCTCTAAGATTGGAAAAGGTAGTAAGGGCCGAAATAGAGGCAGAAAGAGAATAAAGAATGACAGAGATGTCAGAACGAGAAAAAAAGTAGTTTGGTAAAAGATTAGAGTTGATGAGTCACGGGGTAAGATGATTGGTAAGGCCCTAGTGTATCCAATTTCAGAACTTACGAGGGGTATTGTGATTGGAGGACCCCGACCTACTTTGGAACAGTGTAGGATGTGTGGTAGATACCACGAAAAGTAGGCTGTTGGACGAGGGTGAGTGTATGCTTTGGACCAGGACACTACTAATGTTTCATCTGATATGGTGGAAGATACCACACTGGTTAAGAATAATGAAATAATTATTTTAATTGATCCTGGTGCCACCTATATATTCATACCGCCTTCAATTACTTATAAGCAAGTGAAAGATGTGAAGCTTGTACCCTTAGGCAAGATAATAATAGTTAGCTGATTATCACTAACTTAATATGGGTATAGGGATTATAAGTTGAAAATGGGAGAAAAATGATATGTCAGCTGATTTTATTCAATGGAATATGAATAATTTTGAAGTAATATTTGAGAATAGATTGATTTGGCTACAAACTATGTTGTTCAGATTGCTATCCTAAAATAGTAATGTTTTCACCCTTGAAAAGTATATTGTAAGTCTTAACAAGTAATGAAAGAGTTTGTTATAAGTGATAGATCCTGAATACAAGACATATTGGAATACGAGGCGTATGCAAGGTAAGAATATCTTTGATATGTAAAGTAATTTGGATTAAGAAATATGTAGTGAATTTGAATTGCGGCCAAGGATAAGAGGAGGATATATCCATAACCAGACTATGTGGTCAAGTCTGAGGGTTAATAAAGGTATTTCAAAATACCTCCCCGCCTGAAGACTTGACAGCGTCTAGAAGTGCACACATAACCTATAAATTGAAATCGATAGTCTTATATATACATTTAAAATTTGGGTACCTTTACTAGTAGAATTCGATTAATCATGAAGGTTTAAAAATTAAAATTTTATAAAAGCCATTAATATGAGAAAAAGGAAATGACGTGGGCTAGTATCTTGAACGGAAGCGATTTCGAAATGACATTATACGTTTATGCGTACATAGGTCAAGGATATGGGTGATTGAAATATTTAGTGCAACTCAACTACAATGAGGTATTTAAACCTTACCTGGACCGATTGGTTGTCATCTTTAGCGATGATATTTTGATGTATTCGGAGTCCAGGGAAGAGCATGAGTAGCAATTGGAAACTACCATACAGACGAGTTGTTAAGAGTTTCTTGAAATGGGCTGCTCAGTTGACACATCTTGTTCGAAAAAGATTATATGCTAGTAGGATGATAAGTATGAAAGTAGCTTCGGTGAGTTTTGGTATATGTGAAGTAATAAACTGACCACCGTAATTAATCTCACCATAACCAACAGCTCAAGAGCTTTCAGTGTGTATGGATACCTCAAAATAAGGATTGGGTTATGTATTGATGTAAAATGGGAAGATAGTCGTTTATGGATCTAGATAGTTCAAGGACCATGAGAGAAACTATCCAACCCATGATTTAGAGTTGGCAGCCGTAGCGTTTACACTTAAGGTATGGTGCCACCACTTATACGGTAAGAAATTTTGGGTATGCACTGATCATAAAAGCCCCGAGTATCTGTTTTCACTGAAAAAGTAGAATATGAGATAACCAAGAGGGTTACAGCTTCTAAGGATTATGATTGTGAAAACTGTACGACCCAGGAAAGGCTAATGTAATGGCTGATGCCTTGAGCAGAAAGAGTCTCGGGATTGTATCACATATGATGGTCAGGAAGCGTGAGCTGCTAAAGCAGTTGTGAACCTCAGTAGTGATGTGATCCCTTCTGATGATGACAGTGATTGTGTGACAGCTAGCCTAAGGTTAGAACCGAATTTGTGTGATCGGATTTACTAGGCTTAGCGTGATGATCGACATGGTGTCGATAATGTGGTCAGATTCAGAGGGGAACAGTGACAGAGTTCATAGAGAGTGATGATGACTTACAGAGGTTCAGAGATAGAAGAAGTGCTCTCCAAGACCATAGTTGCTGAGATATTATTATTATTAGAAACTCACTCTTCGGGATATACAGTGCATCCGAGAAATAATAAATATATCGAAATCTCTGAAAAGGGTATTGGTGGTCAGATACGAAAAAAGAGACATTGTAGAGATTGTGGAGAAGTGTCTCGTATGTCTGCAGATTAAGGTAGAGCAATAGAAGTCTGCAGGATTATTGCAGCCTCTACCTATATTGACACAGAAATGGGAACAAATTACCATAAATTTTATAATGGGTTACAGAGGACCCAGATTAATCATGAGGCTATCTGGGTGATAGCCGATAGATTGATTTAGTTTACCCACCTTCTAGTTATGAAAATCCCCAGATACTCTAAGTGCGTAGGCGAAATTATGTGTAAGGAAGATTGTGGAATATTATATAGCATTCCAGGAAGCATGATATCAGATAGGGATTCCCGCTTCACTTCCCACTTCTGGGAATATTTTTCAGGAAGCTATGGGAACCCGATTGAGTGTTAGCACAGCTTTCCGTCCTCAGACAGATGGTCAGTCAGAGAGAACTGTACAGGTTCTGGAGGATGTGATGAGAGTGTGTGCCATTGATTTTATGAGCTCCTGGGATGATAATTTGTTACTAATCGAATTCTCCAATAATGACAGTTGTCACTTGAGTATCGAGACGACTTTATATGATGCATTGTATGGCCGTAGGGAGTTGTTTCCCGACTTGGATAAGAAGAAGTGGGTGACAGATAGAGAAATGCTTCCAAATTGGTAAGACAAACCTTTGAGGATGTTCAGTTAAATTGTGAAAAATTAAGAACACCTCAGAGCAGACAGAAAAGCTATGCTGACAAGAGACAGAAAACCATTGGAATTCACCGAGGGTGAATTAGTATTGTCAAAAGTTACTTGTCCTAAGGGCACAAGGACATAACGAGATTTGGAAAGAAGGCAAATTGAGTTTTGTTAGATTGAATTCTTTGAGAGATTGGACAAAGTGGGAGATAAGATCTATAGGTTGACGTTACCCCTTGAATAAGCAAGCATCCACAATGTGTCCCATCTTTTGATGCTTCGAAAATACTATCCGGACCTAGCATATGTAATCGGATATGAACTCCAACAGCTTAGCTCAAGGGAAGTATAACGTATGTTGAAAAATTGATTCGGGTATTAGACGAAAGGAGAAAGTGTTGAGGTTTAATATGATCTCCCTAGTTAAGTATGTTGGTAGTATTACACTTCGGGAAAAAGTTACATGAGAATTAAAGAGTATGATGCGATAGACATACCCGGAGTTGTTTATGGACCCATTTGACTTGGTTCTAATTTGGAGGACCAAATTTCTTAAGTAGAGGAGATTGTAAGACCCGATTTTATTTAAAACACGAAATGAGAAAAGATCAAATGAAGGATTGAAATGGTAGTCTCGAACACGTGCAAGGGTAAAATGGTCAAAAGACTGAAATTCGGTATAAATCGTGACAAGAAAATTTAATTAAAAATATGGGATTGAGAAATCTTGATCAATAACGAATAAATAATTAAATTTCGGGTTAAATTGATCAAGATATGAATTTATTGGAATAAATCAAAATTTTCACTTCGGGAAATTATCCAGAAAATAATCGAAAAATATACCAAAAATATGAAATAAGACCGATAAATTCATTTAATTAGTTAAATGAATAAAATATAATTTTTATGATATTTTTGGATTTTTAATAATAAAATAATGAATAAAATAATATTAAAATAAATTATAAATAAATAAATCAATTAAATTAAAAAAAACTGAATCGCGAAAATCGTGAAACAGAAAAGCTAACGGCGAAAACAAAGAAGGCAAATCGAGGGAGTCGATTTCCCTCCGTCCGACGACCACCAGCGAGGCTGAGGGGCCGACGAAGGTAGCCCAACACCGGTCGACTCACCAGCGGCCGCAACGCGCTGTGGAGATGCCAAAATTGGGAGATCGACGGAGGAGCTTGCTGAGGGAGAGAAGGCTGGATTGGCGGCCATCGGCGCCGATTCGACGCCACCCGAGGCTTGATGATGAACGCCTAGGCCTTAGCACGCCGATTCGTGCCGAAATCACGATGGGAATCGGCCGCACGGCACCGAAACGATGAAATGAAGCCTGAACCGATACGGCCAGTTAAGCGCAGTAACGGTATGTTGAACCGAACCGGACCGGTTCAGCCAAAAAGAAAAGGAAAAAGAAGAAAAAGAAAGAGAAAATGGAAAAAGAAAATGAGGAAAAATTGGAAAAAAATCCCAGTGATGCAATCAAGCTACGGGTAAGTCGGTAAGTGGTCGAAATTGACCAATTCGAATTTCAAAATATTTAATTTGATTAATATTCGACTGAAAGTTTACCCCGAAAAATATTTAATTATGTAGCTCAATAATTGACGTCAAACGAGAGCTCGAGATAGCCTCGATTTACGTACTATCATGGAATCTCGGGTAAGTAACCCTTATTTACGACAATTTACATCGTTATGCTTGTTAGAAATTTATCGTATAAATTACGGATTTAAATTTCGCATGAAATAAATTATATTCTGGAATTAGAGATAAATTATCGTAAATAATTAATTGAGCTATCTAAAAGTTTAGAATGAGGCTCAATAAATATTGATGGGCCCAATGAGCCCAATAGGTCTCGATAATGTGAATAGTAAGTGAAAAATGGGCTTAAGGCCGATTAAGGCCATTATGGTACAATCAGACCCAATATGGGTAAATGGGCCTAATGATTTAAATTAAGCCCAAAAAAATATGAAATACAATTAATTGTATTGTATTTGACCTGATGAATATTTATCTGCAGTTTCGGAGATTGGATTCGGAGCAAATCGGACTGCGTGACGAGTCATCAGTGGAAATGTTAGACTGTACAGAAAAATGAGGTAAGGAAATTGTGTGAGTAGCTAGAGGTAGCTATGCATATTTTAATAGTTTTTGTATACATTGAATATGTATGTATACACTGAATACGTATAAAGATCCTAGAAATAAATTAATGATTTTAAGGACTCGAAATAGGTAAAAAGCTATTTTACCGCTATTAAGGGAAATTCACCTAAGGATGGTGAAAGCATGACATGCATGAACTGCATGATTTAAGGAATTTTCTGATTTAAGGAATTTTCTTGGTTTTTAAGTAAAGCAAATCAATAGATTGGCCAGTATTTGCATAAATTTCACCATATAACATTACGTAAGTGCTATTAAGATTTAAATGAAAATTATTTGGAAAATGGGCCAACTATCAAGTTTAAATGGAAACAGATAGTGTTGGCGCATAGCTCGCACTATATCTGAGTTTGTGAGTGTGCATAAAACGTGCTTGAGCGGTTGCTCGCACCGACTTGTGTGACATCATATGCATGAAATGTGCTAGAGCGGTTGCTCGCACTGATTTTACTATTGTGAAATGCATGAGAGGTGTTAGAGCTTAGCTCGCACTCTGTTTTGACTGTTTTATCTTGATATGCATAAAAAAATGCTAGAGCGATTGCTCACACTAGTTTTTATGATTTGACATGCATGAAAGGTGCTGGAGCTTAGCTCGCATCTTGTTTTGATATGATAATTTCATTTTAAAGCCGTACTGGAGCCTTGCTCGAATGTGATTTAATGGATTTAATTGCATAAAGCCGTGCTGGAGTGTAACTCGCACGAGATTTGATTTACTTGAGCATTCATTCATGCTGGAGCATCGCTCGCACGAAGTCTTATATGGATTTATAACTCATTTTAAAGTTGTACTTGAGTGCTACTCGTACGCAGATTTTACTGTTTTTTTTATAAAATCGTGCTAGAGCTTCGCTCGCACGAGATTTTTAGATATCATGAATATGCATGGAGCTGTGCTAAAGCTTCGTTCGTACAGGGATTTATATGACATGCATATAGCCGTGTTGGAGCCTCCTGTAGACTGTGTGTCACAATGAGATGATATGCCACATGTGCATATTGAGATAGAGATGGTATGGGTGGATAAGACCTATTGCAGGTACCCCCTGACTGAGCTTGGGTTCACGGAGTACGTTGTACCGTGTATGTCACGCGGAGTACGCTGTACCGTGGGGATTGTTGGAGTGGAGTGGCATTAGCCATGAGGCAGCAAGCCTTGCCCTCATAACCCTGATGTTATGCTGTTTTGGTAGGTAGGACCGACCTACCTCCCGTTTCAGGTGTGATACCCTGCACACTAGGTACCCTGTAGCCAGGGATCACTAGGTTATGGCCATAGTCCTCGTTGTTACTGATATAGTCACCTACTTGTCTCACATGATATAATTTGTGGTCTTGATAGATCAAGGTAGACTCGAGGGAGGGGTCAGGCCCCCGATTTTATGATTTTCTACTATGCTAATATATGTTTTAGAGGATTTTATGATATGTGACCCTGAAAGAAGAGTGGTTTTATAACCGAAGTTTTATAATGAATTTTAATGAATTATTTTATAAGATGATTGACCCGGAAGGGTTAGTTTATACTGCAGTTTTAATGAAATGATTTAAATGCAGTAACATGATGAATTTCCATGCTTTAATCATAAATTCATGAAAAGAATTGGTTCACATGATTTGTTTTCATGGCATGAAATAATGCATGATCTTGATTTAAATTCATGTGAATTATGATGTTACATAAAATGCCTTTGATGCATGAATTACATGATTTCTATATGCAAAAATAGTTTTGATAAACTACGTCATTGATGTATTCATGATTTTGTGCTTGAGATTTTAATAAAAGGAATGGATTTTAAGGGCATGACATTATGAGCATGTAGATAGTGGAGCTATCTACTTACTTGCATAATTGCCTTACTGAGCATGTGGTTTGCTCACCCCCTTATTTTCCCATCTTTTCAGAGCACTCGCAATAGTTAGTGAGCGGTTCAGGACTTGCATTCTTGGTATTCGCTACTTCCCATCGAGAGACAGGTATACACATTTGTATAGTTTTGTATCTAAATATGTAATGCACAGTACTATAAATGGATATGATGTCGAGGATGTAGGGTTATATATACCATTATGAATGTATTTAGTTAAAGTCAAAGGATAGTAAACTCTTATATGTGAATGTGATTATGGAAATGGAATGGTAAATAGGTGAAAGGTGACTAACACCGAATCATAGCCCAACTGTTTTGTAAGATGGTCACGATGAGAGAAAGGTAAGAATTAAATAATAATCAAAAAGCGAAAAATTTGTAGTAATTATGGGAAATTTGGGTCGTGACACCTCTATCGGGGGTTTCCAATGGTTTTTTTTACTGATTTTTGGTTTATTCCCTTGTGGTTTTAATTATTCATAATGTCAAAGTTATTAACTTTCAAAACCCTTTAAAATCCTCAATGACCGGTGAAGAGGCCCTGAGTGAAAAGAAGGAAGAGTGGAGTGAAGAGAAGGAAGATGAAGTGGACAGAGGATTACCTTATGGCTTACATGATATAGAAGAGGCTGTAGAGGAAGATGATGTAGACATAGGATTAAAAGATGCTGAAGAGGAAGGAAAGGAAGATAAGGAAGATCTTCTTGTAAAAGAGGTTAAAGAGGAAGGAAAGGGAAATGAGGAAGCTATCTAGGAGACTCTAGACAAGGAGAATGGAATCCATAATTCAAGGCAAGAAGGCGTCATCACTTCTAATGCCAACCAGTCATGGCCCTTTTGGATGGACTTGGAAAATGGCCTCTATGATGGATATCTTGGTTTGCGTTCATCTTATTATAGGTTGTTTGATTTATTTCATCTTGAAGATCAAGGTTATATTCCATAATAGGGTAAGTAGATTAAAGTTTTTTTTGTTTGTTTTTTTTTTTGGTATGTTTTTGGTAGTGGAGGATAAACCTAAAACGGATCTCTGTTTAGTAGTATCAGTGATTGGTGTATCCTTCAAGTTCATGTTTTATCTCCAGGGAAACCTTTTCGCAAAAAAAAAAAAAAAAAGCTGAACAGGATGCTGCCAAACATGCTCAAGAGTGTTTGGCAAAAAAGATGAAAGACAAAACATGTGCTGTTAATTATGAGGTTTAATGCATTCTACTGAAACTTTTGGTCTTTGTGGTACAATTATCTCTCTCTCTCTCACTTTTTTTTTTTTTTAAATTTAAATGTTTGTGGGTCATTCATAATGGTTTATTTCTCAAGATACTTGTCAACATTGTCTTTTTGTCTCTATCTTGGTCCATAATAAAAGTAGGCTAAAGTTTAAAAGGTTGTTTTAAATTTGATGGTATGACTTTTTTCTCTATAACCATATGATTTCTTATCTTTTTGTTATTGATTGCATTTAGTAGAGAGTAATAGGAATTGTTGTTGAGAATATATACTTTGGAAGTGAGACAACATGATGTGTGCAAATAAGTAACAATGCACCCCTGTAGAAAGTAGAAAAAGAAAGAAAAAGAGGAAAAAGCTTGAGCACCATTTAGTTGTAGAAAAGGTTAGCCATTTTCCATCTCCATTTTTCCTTTATAAATGACTCATAGCTATATTTGGAAGCCCTTGTTTTCTAATTTTCTATAATATTGGACTATTAATATAAATGATTGCCCATACTTTTACTACACTCGGAATCCCTTGTTTTTTAACAATAAATTTTTTTATTACCTTATCTGGTTGTTCATGCTAAAGTGATGTTTTTGACTAAACATCAATAAATAGGTTGATACAAGTAAACTGTTGCGAACCAAGAGTTGAATTGTAGGTAGCCTAATAAAGAATAGAACTGTCACGACCCTCTTCTCGTGAACTTACATTACCACTTACAACTAATAGTTGGGTTGTAAGTCAACATCCAATCCATACCTTATCCATTTATAGTTTAATAATCGTAATTAAACAAATTTGAAATAGAAATTGGACTTTTATAAATATACGGAAGCGTTTACATCAGTTTCTATTAACTATACATCCCTTTCGTACAAAATATCACTAGACTGTGCATTAATTTACAGGATACATATTTTTTTCTTTTCATCATAAGTGTATACCTCTCTATACTGCTGGAGAACTCGAGAACACCTTAGCAGGGACGATTGCAGTACTCACTACTGCATAGTATCTATGGAGGAGGAAATAAGGGGGTGAGCATAACACGCTCAGTAAGGAAAATGTGCAAGCAGGTAGATAACTACACTACCTACATGCTAAAATACATATATGTTCATTTTCCTTATAAAACAATATGCATTTCTTTAAATCAACTTCCATCAATGCGAAATCATTAATTCACTAGATGGGTATATGAATATTCACAGCAGTAGCACACAGCTTTTCACAAAATAATCTATTCACATAGTTCATATATAAAAAATGCTTTATTTAAAACCACACAGATTCATTTCGAAATCACTTTGCACACAGCAAGTCAATGTTCATATGAGACATAATCATGGGTTATCACATTCCCCAGACACACAGCAAGAGAAGATATATGTCACCTTACACAGTAGTGACAATATCATATAACACAGATATATAAGACTTATAGCCATAGTCAGATTCTAGGCTACACTGATTAGGTGTGCGGGAACCCTACGCTTAGGGAGGCGGATCAACCATCCTGTCAGCTTAACTTAATTCACGGCACATCGTACCCCATGGCTAACTCTCACGGTACATCGTGCTCCTGTGGATCCTTATTACCCATTTTCTATGTCTCAAAATCTCGTGCGAGCAGGTCAGTGTCAAACACACAGCAGTACACGATGGCACCAGCACTGTTTATTACTCATTACATCACATTCACAAACCACGTGTGAGCAGGTTAATGCAAGACACACAACAATACATATGAAAATAGCTTTCGTGAGTTTTGGTAAATGGAAGTAATGAACTGACCACCGTAATTATTCTAACCATACCCAACAGCTCAAGAGGTTTCAGTGTGTATGGATACCTCAAAATAAGGATTGAGTTGTGTTTTGATGTAAAATAGGAAGATAGTTGTTTATGGATCTAGATATTTCAAGGATCATGTGAGAAACTATCCGACCCATGATTTAGAGTTGGCAGCCGTAGCTTTTACACTAAAAGTAAGGCGCCACCACTTATACGGTAAGAAATTTCGGGTATGCACTTATCATAAAAGCCCCGAGTATCTGTTTTTACAGAAAGAGTAAAATATGAGATAACCAAGAGGGTTAGAGCTTCTAAGGATTATGATTATGAACATTGTACCGCCTAGGAAAGGCTAATGTAATGGCTGATGCCTTAAACAGAAAGAGCTTCGGGATGGTATCACATATGATGGTCAGGGAGCGTGAGCTGCTAGAGCAGTTGTGGGCCTCAGTAGTGATGTGATCCCTTCTAGTGATGACGGTGATTTTGTGACAGCTAGCCTGAGGTTAGAACCGGATTTGAGTGACCGGATTTGCTAGGCTTAGCATGATGATCGGCATGGTGTCGATAGTGTGGGTCAGATTCAGAAGGGTATAGTAACAGAGTTCACAGTGAGTGATGATAACTTACAGAGGTTCAGAGACAATGTAAGTGCTCCCTAGGACCATAGTTACTGAGATAGTGTTATTGTCAGAAGCTCACTCTTCGGGATATACAGTGCATCCGAGAAGTAATAAATATATCGAAATCTCTGAAAAAGGTATTGGTGATCAAATATGAAAAGAGACATTGTAGAGATTATGGAAAAGTGTCTCGTATGTCAGCAGATTAAGGTAGAGTAAAAGAAGTCTGTAGAGTTATTGCAGCCTCTACCTATATTGACACGGAAATGGGAACAAGTTACCATGGATATCGTTATGGGTTACAGAGAACCCGAATGAATCACGAGGCTATCTAGGTGATAGTCGATAGATTGCTTAAGTTTACGCACCTTCTACCTATGGAAATCCCAGATACTCTGAGTGTGTAGGCGGATTTATATGTAAGAAAAAATTGTGAAACATTATGTAGCGTTCCAGTGAGCATGGTATCAGATAGGGATTCCCGTTTCACTTCCCACTTCAAGGAATGTTTTTCAGGAAGCTATGAGAACCCGATTATGTGTTAGCACAGCCTCCATCATCAGATAGATGGTCAGTCAGAGAGAACTGTACAGGTTCTGGAGGATGTGATGAGAGCGTGTGCCATTGATTTGATAAGCTCCTGGGATGATCAGTTGTTATTAATCAAATTCGCTAATAGTGACAGTTGTCACTTGAGTATCGGGATAACATGTTTTATAAGGCATTGTATGGCCGTAGGGAGTTGTTCCCTGACTTAGATAAGAAGAAGTGGGTGACAGATAGAGAATTGTTCTCAAATGGGTAAGACAAACCTCTGAGGATGTTCAGTTAATTTGTGAGAGATTAAGAACACCTCAGAGCAGACAGAAAAGCTATGCTTACAAGAGATAGAAAATCATTGAAATTCAACGAGGGTGAATTAGTATTGAGTTTCGTTAGACTAACTCATTTGAGATATTGGACAAAGTGGAAGGTAAGACCTGTAAGTTGGCGTTACCACTTGAATAAACAAGCATCCACAATGTGTCTTATCTTTTGATGCTTCGACAATAATATCCGGACTCAACATATGTGATCGGATATGAGTTTCAACAGCTTAGCTCAATGAAAGTATAACATATGATTGAAAAATCGATTCGGGTATTAAACAAGAAGGAGAAAGTGTTGAGGTTTAAGATGATCTCCCTAGTTAAGTATGATGGTAGTATTACACTCCGGAGAAAGTCACTTGAGAATGACAGTATATGATACAATAGATGTACCCAGAGTTATTTATGGACTCATTTGCCTTGGTTCTAATTTGGAGGACCAAATTTCTTAAGTGGGGGAGATAGTAAGGCTAGGTTTTATCGTAAGAGGAAAAAGGTAATGAATAGAAATTTTCGAGTGCATTTAAAAATGCAAAAGGATTTAAATGGTATTCTCGAACACGTGCAAGGGTAAAATGGTCAAAAGACCAAAATTAGGTATTAATCGGGACAAAAAAATTTAATTAAAAATATGGGATTGAGAAATCTTGATCAATAACGAAGAAATAATTAAATTTCGGATTAAATTGATCAAGATATGAATTTATTGGAATAAACCAAAATTTTCACATCGAAAAATAATCCCGAAAATAATCGAAAGTTTTACCGACAAGCCGAAATAATACCGATAAATTCATTTAGTGATTAAATGAATTAAATATACATTTTTTTAGATATTTTGACAAAAATAATAATATAATATTGAATAAAATAATAAAAAAAATAATTTATAAATAATAGTAAATAAAAATAAAGTAAATGAAAAAAAAAGAACAGAATTCGCGAAAAACACGAATTGGAAAAAAAAGGGTACAGAAACGAAACAGAGACGCGAAGGCCGACCGAGAAAGAAGAGATCGTCGGACGAGCCACCACCAGCGGGATCGAGGGGCCGGCGAGGGTCGGCGAAGGTAGCTCTACCTCGGGCGAGCCATCAGCGGCCGTGAAGCGCCGTGGAGACCGCTGGAGAATGCTGAAAATGGAGGAGGAACCTGCAGAAGAGAAGCCCCGATTGGCGACCATCGGCGTCGTTTTGACTCCAACCGAGGCTCAATTTTGGAAACCTAGGCCGTGGAGCGCCGATTGATGCTGGAATCACACCGGGAACTGGCCAGACAGCGTCGAAAGGACTAAATGTTGCCTGAACCGGTCGAACCGGACTGAACTGCTGAACCGAATCGAGTTGAACCGGCAGTCTAAACCGAGTTGAACCAGACCGAACCGGTTCAGCCAAAAAGAGAAGAAAAAAGGAAGAAAAATGGAAAAAGAAAAAGAGGAAAATTTGGGAAAAAAATTCAGTGATGCAATCGAGCTACGAGTAAGTCGGTAAGCAGTCGAATTGACCGATTTAAATTTTGAAATAGTTAATTTGATTAATATCCGACTAAAAATTTACCCAAAAAAATATTAAATTGTGTAGCTCGACAATTGACGTCAAACGAGGACTCGAGTCAGCCTCGATTTACATACTATCATGAAATCTTGGGTAAGTAACCCATATTTACGACAATATTGCATCGTTGTGCATGTTGATGAATTACACTTTTAATTTTCGTATTAAATGAATTAAATTCTAGAATTAGAGATAAATTGTCGTAAATAATTCATTGAGATATCAAGAATTTAGAACGAGGTCTAATAAATATTGATGGGGCCAACGAGCTCAATAGGCCTCGATAAAGCGTGGTAAACGGGCTTAAGGCCGATTAAGGCCCATTATGGTATAATCGGACCCAATATGGGTAAACGGGCCCAATGATTTAAATTAAGCCCACAAAATATGAAATACAATTAATTGTATTGTATTTGACCTAATGAATATGTATCCGCAGTTTTGGAGATTGGATTTGAAGCAAATCGAACTGCGTGACGAGTCATCAGTTGAAAGGTCAGACTGTACAGAAAATGAGGTAAGGGAATTGTGTGAGTAGCTAGAGGTAGCTATGCGTATTTTAATAGTTTTTTTATACATTGATTATGTAAGTATACACTGTTATTGTATAATGATCCTAAAAGTGGTTTAAATGATTTTAAGGATCGAAATAAGTGAAAAGACTATTTTACCCCTATTGAGGGAAGTTCACCTAAGGAAGGTGAAAGCATGACATGCATGAAATGCATGATTTAAGAACTTTTATGATTAAGGAATTTTATTGGTTTTAATCAAAGCAAATCGATAGATTGGCCAATAATTGCTTAAATTTCACAATATAACACTATGTAAGTGTTATTAAGATTTAAATGAAAATTATTTGGAAAATGGGCCAACTATCAAGTTTATATGGAAAAAGATAGTGCTGGCATATACCTCGCACTATATCTGCATTTGTGAATGTGCATAAATGTGCTGGAGCGGTTGCTCGCACTAACTTGTGTGACATCATATGCATGAAATGTGCTAGAGCGGTTGCTCGCACTGATTTTTATTCTTCTAAAATGTATGAGAAGTGCTGGAGCCTAGCTCGTACTTTGTTTTGACATGTTTTGACTTGTTTTGACTAGATATGCATAAAAAGGTGTTGAGAGATTGCTCGCACTAGTTTTTATGATTTGACATGCATGAGAGATGCTGGATCTTAGCTCGCATCCTGTTTTGATATGAAATTTGCATAAAGCTGTGCTGGAGTGTAACTCGCACGAGATTTGATTTAATTATGCATAAAGCCGTGCTGGAGTATAACTCGCACGAGATTTGATTTACTTGAGCATTTATTCATGCTGGAGCGTTAATTGCACGAAGTTTTATATGGTTTTATAATTCAGTTTAAAGCCGTACTGGAGTTTTTCTCGTACGAGGTTTTCACTGAGTTTTTATACATATCCGTACTAGAGCATTGCTCATACGTGGATTTTACTTGAATTTATAATCAGTTTAAGTCGTACTGGAGCGCTGCTCGTATGCAAATTTCATTGATTTCTATGAAACCGTGCTAGAGCTTTGCTCACACGATATTTTCTGATATCATGAATATGCATGGAGTCGTGCTAGAGCTTCGCTTACACAGGGATTTATATTACATGCATATAGCCGTGTTGGAGCCCCCTGTAGACTGTGTGTCATAGTGAGAAGATATGCTCACACGTGCATACTGAGACAGAGATGATATGGGTGGATAAGACCTATTGCAGGCACCCCTGATTGAGCTTGGGTTCACGGAGTACGTTGTACCGTGTATATCACGCAGAGTACGCTGTACCATGGGGATTGTTGGAGTGGAGTGGCATTAGCCACGAGGTAGCAAGCCTTGCCCTCGCAATCCTGGTGTTATGCTGTTGTTGCGGGTAGGACGACCCACCTCCCGTTTCAGGTGTGATACCTTGTACACTAGGTACCGTGTTGCCAGGGATCACTAGGATATGGCCATAGTCCTCGATGTTACTGATAGTCACCTACTTGCCTCACATGATATAATTATTGGTCGATAGACCAGGGTAGACCCGAGGGAGGGGTCAGGCCCCCGATTTTATGATTTTGTACTATGATGATAGATTTTTTTTGAGAATTTATAACGAATTGTATATGAGATGATTAACCCGGAAGGGTTATTTTATACTGCGTTTTTAAATGAAATGATTTAAATGAAGTAGCATGATGAGTTTTCCATGCTTTAATGATAAATTCATAAAATGATTATATCTCACGATTTGTTTTATATCGCATGAAGTAATGCATGATTTTGATTTAATTCATGCTGAATATTGATTTAATGATGTCACATAAAATGCTATTGATGCATGAATTACATGCTTTTCTATATGAACAAATAGTTTTGGATAAACTATGTCATGATATATGCATGGTTTTGTGCTTGAGATTTTAATGAAAAGAAATGGATTTTAAGGGCATGGCATTATGAGCATGTAGATAGTGTAGCTATCTACTTACTTGCATAATTGCCTTACTGAGCGTGTGGTTTGCTCACCCCCCTTATTTTCCCATCTTTTCAGAGCACTCACAGAAATTAGTAAGCGGCTGAGGACTTGCATGCTTGGTATCCGCTGCTTCCCATCGAGAGACAGGTATACACATTTGTATCGTTTTGTATCTAAATATGCAATGCACAATACTGTATACGAATATGATGTCGAGGATGTAGAGTTATAAATACCAATGTGTATGTATTTATTTAAAGTCAAAAGATAGTAAACTCTGATATATGAATGTGATTATTGAAATGAAATGGTAAATAGTGTAAGGTGACTAACACCGAATCATAGCCCAACTGTGTTGTAGGATGGTCACGATGAGAGAAAGGTAAGAATTAAATAATAAATGAAAAAGTGAAAAATTTACTCTGATTTTTAGGTAATTTAGGTCGTGACACTCCTCATGTCCATTGATTCCATATTGAACCGGCATTTAGCTCCCTATGCCATTAGTTCATCATTTCATTTCATTGAGGCATTACATCGAACACCTCATATACTCCAATTCCAACCTTTATCCATTCTAACTTATAGATTTCACCAAACCTTTTTACAAGCATAAATACATGCTTAATAACATCTATGCATGCTCAAATCATCCTCAAATCCATGCTTACTCAACAAATCCTCATTTTGGCACATTTAACCATTTTATAGGTCATGGAGAGTTTAGCATGTTCTAAGATGTTTTAATCATAAATCTATATACCAATCTACTCATACAAGTATATAGATTAACATATATGAGATTGGAGTATTGAAATCTTACCAATCTCAACTTTTCTCCATTTTACTCAATTTGGGGGAAAACTCATTTTCTCCTTCAATGGCTCAACTTAACCTCTAGTTTCCAACTATGTTGTTATTTTCCTCTATAGGAACAACTTCACTCAAATGAGTTTCTCTCAAATCTCTATGGAAAGTGTTGAGAATCGTGAGAGGGAATTTAGGTCACTTGGCATCAAAAACGGAAGGTTTATGTTTTCTCCCAAAATCTACAATTCAGCAACTCTGTTTTATAGAAATTGTCATATGAGATCGATCTCCCTAGGTTAAGGATCGATCTTCCCCTATTTTAAGCCTTTTAAAATGCCATTTTTAAGCCTATGAGATCGATCTGTCGAGGCATGAGATCGATCTACTCATTGTTATGAGATCGATCTGCTTGGTATGAGGATCAATCTCTCCTTCTTTGTCGCCTTACTTTTCAGTGCATTAGATTTCATGAGATCGATCTGTCCATAAGCAGGAGATCGATCTGTTCCAGGCAATAGCTTAAGGAGATCGATCTGCTCCAAGGTTGAGATCGATCTCTCTAAGTCAGTAGCATTTGGAGACCGATCTAGCCCTTCAGGGGATCGATTCCTTCTACGCAGAATACTTAGCAAATCGATCTGGCCCCATTGGAGATCGATCTGCCCTATTGCATTGCTCAAATAAGAGCATTTTTTTACTCTTCCAGATCGATCTTTCCTCCTATAAGATCGATCTGGCATTCATATTTTCCAGATTTTGCTGCAGTTTTTTGTAGTAACTCACACAAAACATCCTTAGTTTTGCTACCATAGTCATTTTCTCATCCAACCACCTTTAAGACTTGAAAATGACATCCATTCATACTTTATACATATTAAAACTTATGTGCATTCTTTGTATAACCAAAGGTATACAATACAAAACTAAATGGAAGTACAATGATTTATGCAACTCATGCAACTTCATTCCATTTGCTGCACTACTCATTTTGAGTTCCAATCACATTTATCACTTATAAAAGCCCATTTCTTCATTTTCATACTAATGAAACTTGTGTGTACATTCCCAAACTCATATTACAAATGTGTACATTGAATTTATGGACTTTACATCACTTATGACTCACATTACATGTACATATGTATTACTTATGAATTCATAAGGTTGCAAGCAAAAATACGGGCCTTACATTCCTCCTCTCCTTAAAAGAATTTGGTCCTCCAAATTAGAACCAAGTTACTCTTTAAAAAGTTGGGGGTACTTTTCCCGTATCAGATTCTCCAACTCCCAAGTCGCTTCTTTTGAATTATGGTGCTGTCAGAGAATCTTAACAACTGGAATCGTCTTATTTCGTAACATTTTCTCTTTCTTATCCAATATCCGGATCGGTTTCTCTACATATGTCAAGTCATCTTTGAGCTCCAATGGCTCATACCGAATCAAATGACTTGGATCTGGATGGTATTTTTGAAGAATCGATATGTGGAAAACGTTATGAATGCTTGTCAACTTCGGTGGCAACGCAATTCTGTAGGGCTTATCTCCTAAACATTCCAGTATCTCAAACGGTCTGATATACCGAGGGCTCAACTTTCCCTTCTTACCGAACCTCATAATCCCTTTCGAGGGAGAAACTTTCAAGAAAACGGAGTCACCCACAGTGAACTCTAGTGGCCTTCATCATATATCAGCGTAACTTTTCTGCCTGCTCTTAGCTGTTTTCAATCTCTCATATATCAGCTGAACAACCTCAGAGGCTTGCTATACCAAATCAGGAGCAAACATTTTCCTTTCACCCACTTCTTCCCAACTAATTGGGGATCGACACCTTCTATCGTACAAGGCCTCATATGGTGTCATCCCGATACTTGAGTGGTAACTATTGTTGTATGCAAATTTGGCTAACGATAGGTGATCATCCCATGAGACTTTAAAATCCATAACACTTGCTCTCAACAAATCCTCTAACGTCTGAATGGTTCTCTCTGACTGACCATCAGTTTGAGGGTGGAAAGCAGTATTGAAACTCAATCGAGTTCCCATAGCTTCTTAGAATTGTTCCCAAAAGTGAGAAGTGAAGCGGGAATCCCTATCTGATACGATGCTCACTGGAACACCATGTAGCCTTACTATCTCCTATACATACAACTCTGCCAAACTACTCAAGGTATCTGTAGCTTTCATGGATAGAAAGTGGACGAATTTCGTCAGTCTGTCAACCACTACCCAGATAGCATCATGGTTCCTCTTAGTCCTCGAGAATCTCATGATGAAATCCATGGTGACATGCTCCCATTTCCAAGTTAGTACTGGTAGAGGTTGCAACAGCCCTGCAGGCTTCTGATGCTCTACCTTTACTTGATGACATACCAGACATCTTGCCACAAACTCTGCGATATCCTTTTTCATCCCTCACCACCAACACACTTTTCGGAGGTCTTGGTACATCTTGTTACCTCTCGGATGCAATGTGTATCTTGATGAATGAGCTTCTGTCAAAATCAGTCTCTTTAAATCTGGGTCATCGAGAACGTAAATCCTACCTCTAAACCTCAGTAGGCTTTCATCACTCACAAAGAAATTGGCCACATCACCCCTCTGAATCTGACTCGCACAATCCTCACACAGTAGATTGACATGCTAAGCCTGGTGTATCCAGTCAATCAAATCTGGTTTCACTCACAAGCTAGCTATCACACAGTCTCTGTCAATATCAAAAGGGTCTATATTCAACTTAAGGTAAGCAAACTGCTTGAGCAGCTCATATTCCTTGACCATCATGTGCGATACCATTTCGAGGCTCTTTCTACTCAAGGCATCAGCCACAACATTAGTCTTTCCTGGATGGTATAATATTTCGCACTCATAATCTTTTAGAAGCTCTATCCATCGTCTCTGCCTCATATTTAACCCTTTCTATGAAAACAGATATCTGAGGCTCTTATGATCTGTATACACCTGAAATTTCTCACCGTATAAGTAGTGGCGCCATATTTTTAAAGCAAATACAACGACTGCCAACTCTAAATCATGGGTCGAGTAGTTCCTCTCATGGTCCTTAAGCTGTCTGGATCCATAGGCTACTACATTCCCGTCCTGCATCAACACACAGCCCAGTCCCTGTTCCGAGGCATTTGTATACACTGTATAACCTCCTGAGCTACTGGGTATGGTGAGAATAAGTGCGGTGGTCAGTCTGTACTTTAATTCGCAGAAACTTTTCTCACATTTATCATCCCACTCGAATACTACATTCTTTCGGGTGAGACGTGTCAATGGAGCAACCAGCTTAGAGAATCCCTTAACAAATCGTCTATAATAACCTACTATACCCAGGAAACTGCGGATCTCTATAACCGTCTTGGGTATTGCCCACTGTATCACAGCCTCTATCTTGGACGGATCCACTGATACACAGTCTCTCGAGACTACATAACCCAGAAATGATATTTCACTCAGCCAGAAATCACACTTATCCAGTTTAGCATACAACTCTTAATCTCTAAGGGTTTGTAACACTGTTCTCAAGTGCTACTCATGCTCTTCCCTGGACTTCGAGTACACAAATATGTCATCTATAAAGACAAACACGAATTTGTCCAGGTATGGCTTAAAAACATCGTTCATTAGAACCATAAACACTGCAGGAGCATTCGTTAACCCAAATGGCATAACCAAAAACTCATAATTGCCATAACGGGTCTGAAATGTTGTCTTGGGTACATCTTCACTCTGAATCCTCAACTGATGATACCCAAACCTCAGATCAATCTTTGAAAAGACATGTGCTCCCTGCAATGGATTAAGTAGATCATTAATCCGTGAAAGGGGATACTTATTATTGATGGTAGCCTTATTCAACAACCGATAGTCTATACATAGTCAGAGACTTCCATCTTTCTTCCTTACAAACAGATACGGTGCTCCCTAAGGTGATACACTCAGTCTAATGAACCCCTTGTCCAACAACTCTTGCAATTGCTTCTTTAGCTCTTCCAATTCAATTGGAGTCATTCTATATTGTGGTTTGGATATTGGTTCAGTTCCAAGCACCAAATCAATACAGAATTTCATATCTCTGTTGGGTGGTAACCTTGGTAATTCTTCACGAAAGACATCAGAAAATTCTCTAACCACTGGGATGTCAATCATCTCCAAATACACCTTATCCAAATCAACCACATATGCTATAAAACCTTCAACATATCACAATCACATTTTATTAGTAAAATCATCTATCCTTGGACATAATTTACTACTTCTTTCATTACTTTGCAAAGCTTACAACATGCTTTTCAAGGGTAGGAAACATTACTGTCTTAGCATAACAGTCTAAGACGACTTGATTTGCAGCTAACCAATCCATCCCTAATATTACATCAAAGTCTTTCATGTTTAACAGTATCAGATTGGCTAACATCTCTTTTTCCCCTACTTTTAGCTTACAACCATTACAGACATACTCTGTCATTACATTCTCTCTAAGTGGAGTACTTATAAGCAAAGTCCTACCCAGAGGTACATGTGTTACATGTTCAATCAATTTACATGCAAAAGTAGGCGATATGAATGAATGCGTGGCACTAGGATCAATCAATGCTAATGCTTTAAAATCAAAGACTATGATGGTACCTTTAATCACATCTGTAGAAGTCTCTACAGATGCCTGGTCTAGTGCAAACACTCGCCCATGACCTACAGCTTGTTTTCCTTTCCCTTCAGTTGTGGCTTTCCTCTTAGGTGTAGGTGTTTCAATTATAGCCTTCTCTGGCTCTTTACCCTTATGTGGGGCTGTATCAATCAACTCTGGGCATTCTTGAGCTATGTGCCCTAGTTTACTACACCTATAGCAAGATCTCATTGATAATGGGCACGATCTACCCCCATGATATCTACCACACAACCTGCACTGCTTTGTGGTAGGATGAGGTCCACCAATAACTATGCCCCTCGATGCTGGATGAACTGGAGGCTTCACAGGCCTCTCTCATGTCTCCTCAATCTTAGGCCTCTTACCGAATAACGTTCGACCCTTTCAGAATCCTCTGTCATCAACCGACCTCTTTTGGTCTCTATCTCTGCCCTTACCACTGTTACTCAATTTCAAGGCATGCAACTCATAATCTTGCTCACACAGTTGAGCTCTACGTATTATCCCATCATAAGTGGTATTGTCCAATGGAGCTAATCGAGCTCTGATGGAAGGTCTCAGTCCCTCAAGGAACTTCTAAACATTTCTGTCCTCAAGGCTCATGGTCATTGTATCATACCTACCCAAAGATGTGAATCCAGATTCATACTCATCCACTGTCCAGTTCCCTTGAGTCAATGTCATGAATTCCAGTTGCATCTTTCTTCGAGCAGTAGCTGGAATGTATTGCCTCCTGAAGGCATCCAAAAATATGTCCCATGTCACAACCAAGTAACGTGCACTCAACATCGGTTGTGTGGCCATCCACCAATTCTCGACCTCATCCTTTAACACAAAAGCAGCAAAGGTGACCTTCTCAGTTTCAGAACAATGGAAGAAATGATAGAGCTTCTCCATACTACGTATCCAATGCTTAGCTGATACTAGGTTCTTCACCCCATTAAACGAAGGTGGTCCGAACTTTCAAAATTCTCTGAGTCTACCCAGATCACAATCATAAATTCCCTCTCCACCAACCTGTTGTGGGACTACAGATCTTGAACCGGTGGGGGAATGTCCTGAACTGGGGGAGGTGCAGGTATCTTTGCCTCTGTAACCTTAGATCTCAGTGCAAGCTGTGCTGGCTCATCTCTCTCAAGTGCAGCAGCCTGACCAATAGGGTTTTCCTGTCTACCCTCAATTCTAGTCATTGTCTGTGTAAACATCTTCATCACTGTGTCTACACTGCGCTGTAACTGCGCTATACGAGCCTCAGCGGCGTCACTAAGCTCTGGTGGATCTCTACGAGAACTAGACCTACTGCGTCTCTCTGGCTCACCTCTATGCTCATGAGAGCGTGAACTCTCTCCTCTACAAGTACGTCATTTATCAGATATCCTGCAAACACAATAACAGTGTTTCAGTCACATTTTTCAGCTTGGTATACACATTTGTATCCTAATAATGTACAGTACTTTATGGATGTATAATTTTCTAATCATGGATATGACTCACATCAGGCCAACTCAACTCTGATACCATTAATTCTGTCACGACCATCTTCTCGTGAACTTACATTACCACTTACCACTAATATTTGGGTTGTGAGTCAACATCCAATCCATACCTCATCATTTATAGTTTAATAATAATAATTAAACAAATTTGAAATAGAATTTGGACTTTTATAAATATGCGGAAGCGTTTACATCAATTTCTATTAACTATACATCCCTTTCGTACAAAATATCACTAGACTGTGTGACACACCCTAAACGTATTTTTCGCAAGTGCACGGATCGTACAAGTAATAATGGGATTTGAGTCCCGAGTTATCGTCCCTCAGAGAAGTTAGTTAACCTAATTAACTACCGATTAATCTTACCCTAAGTATATTCTAGAAAATTATGAAATCTTAGTGGGTGATCTACTTAGTCTAAAATTAAAATTACTGGAAAGCAATAAAATAATAAGAACTAAATAAAACCGAGCAAAATTTACTTACAGTGCTCCGAGAAATTAAAAGCAAAAACCTACAAAAATAATTAAAATAGTTAAAAATTCATTAACGCAATTAAAATAAAATGAAAATATGAAAATAACAAAACAAGATAAATTAAACTACAATTAAACTAACCTACAATAAAATATGCATGTAATTAAACTAATCAATAAAAATGCAAATTAAACTAAACTAAAACTTAATGAAAATAAAATCCTAGGAAATTAAGAAAATAACTATAAAACTATATATCTAAAATATTAATTCTAAATTACTCCTAACTATATCTAATTACTAACTTAACAATAGAATCTAACTAATGCATGTAACAAATTTAATCTAACTTAATTCTCAATGTAACCCTTCAAACACTTAGCTAACTTTAAATCCTAGAACATAAAATATAAAATTAACTATTAACTAAAAATTAAGACTAAAAATTAAATAAACAAATTAAAACACTAGAACTAATCTTAATTGACAACTAACAACTATCCTAAACTAACAACTAATCAAAATAATAAAAATGCATTAAACATGAAATTAAACAAAGAAGTAAGGTGGCCAAACAAGGCTTTAGTCGGTTTTACAATATGGCTAACTGTGCAAGTTTGCATTTCGTGTACAGTTTGCATTTCAGTCTTCTGCAACTGTCAATCCTGCTGGTAGCAAGTTGATAGCCTCGGTTTCAGCTCTCCAGCTTCATGTGTTATCCTCTGCCCAACCATGCCTTCCACCAGTGCACGTCCCAGCTATTTGCTTCAAGTTCTACTTTGCATAACAGCACCGTGTTTTGCTCCTGATTGTATCTCCAGCAGCAGGTTCTCCCTAGCCAACGCTTGTGGGCTGTAGTGCCAAGACAAGAGCTCGATATAGCATCCACATTCTGCTTGCATCCCATGCATATCTTGCGAAAAATGAGGTGCACCTAAGACTATCGTTCAGCTAGAAGCAACAGCGAACCAGCCTCCTACCATGCGTCTGTCTCCCACACAGCTCTTGTAGAAGAACCAGAGAAGAGCAGCAACACTGTCATTAGGAAACCTTTAGCAAAACAGTCAAAGAATTAAATAAAACTTAAGGAGAAGCTGTTATATATAAATAAACCATAAATGAAGACATAAAGAAAGTGCAAAATACATAAAACCAAAAAGCTAAAGACAAAATGAAAATGAACAGTAGAAGAAGTTGTGAAACAGATGAGAGCAGAGCATGGTTGTGATAGTGTCGGGTCTCCTTCATACAAAAGACGGGAGCATAGAACTGAGTTACACTTCGAGCATGAACCGATGTTCAGAAATACATCAGTGATCTTCACCTCATTGCACCGTCCCCTGCTACTCTTCTCCTCGCCAGCAACAGCAATAAAGCAAAACAGCAGCTCCTCTGGACAGCAACAAGCATGGCTTTCTAGCTACACCAAGAGCTTGAGCATTCCACGCTTCTGGTCCCAGCTCTGGGGAGAAGTACTTTACCTCAGTTCAGCTTCTCATGCCAATAAGTTACTCATCGAGCAGAAGCTACAAACATATCCTAAGTTTTCACTATTGCAAGTTTCAAAAAAAACAAATGAAGTTTCCGAAAATCAGGAACAGTAAATGAAATGGGAGCAGTGACTTATAACATGAAGCAAGTGATGCAAGGTGACTTTGGTTCAGTCACCAGAATCATTCCCTCCGTCCAACAAAAAAAATACACCAAGCCGAGAGCTACATTAGGAAAAATAAAGGTTTTCCAACTAAAAACATAAGTAATCCTTTTGCAAACCGAGAGCTCCCCTAGGAAATGTAAATTATGTAAACTATGTAGTGGAGTAAAAAAAACAGGAGCAATCACTTAAACAAAACCGAGAATAGCAAATGATGTTGATTTCCATTGAAAAGAAAAATTATCCAAGACTAGAAAATGAAGAACATAAAAATGGAATGATTCTTTAAAAATAAAGAAGGTGGCTAACAAAAATAAATTAACAATAGAGCAACGGGAAAGCTTAAAAAAATACAATGCTAACTTAAAAATGACTCTAAAACTATTCTACCCTAACTTACACTACCTCCTTGTTTCAATTGCCATCCTTTCCTATTTATACACACTTAGGGGTAAAATTGTAATTTTCCATCCTAGATGAGTTGGCATTATTTGGCCATTTATCTTCACACCATTGGCTCCTTGAAAAGATATTTCCATGTCATCTATCTTCTTGTCCAATTGAATGTGCTAGGTGGCATGGCTCGTGTTGTCCGTGTGGTCCAATCTCGATTTTAGCCCAATTTCGGTCCATTTTCTACCGAAATATTCAAAATTCATCCGGATTTAATTTATCTGTAAACATGAGAATTCTAATTAAATAAAGGGGATAATTAACAAAATAAATTGGAGATTTAAATAATTAATTAAGAAATTAAGCACAAATAATTCTAGAAAATATAAAATTATCACACCCCCAAACTTGAGCTTTTGCATGTCCTCAAGCAAAACAAAATAATTATAGGAATGACAAGTACAAAACATAATAATTTCCCCAATGTTATCCTCAAAGAAAAAGTACAGACTATGATCTTAAAGACTCACAATTACAAGTCCAACATTCAAAATCATTCAATCATAAGTCCTAAACCAAATTGGACTCCTTGTGAGTGTGTGAAAAATGTCTAAGTCACTTCACAGTACATTACCCGGATCAGATTATGCAAACACAGTGCATGCAAAGTCAATGACATGTGATCATTCCCATAAGTTTGCTTTTCACTTCTCTCTCCACTAATGTAGTCACATTTAACTAAAAACCAATAGGACTTCATTAAGCTTGTAATGTCAAGCTGGGGCTGAGGTATGATAAAGTTGATTTAGGTTTAATTACCCCTTAACATGCATTACTTCATAGGATCTTTAATGTAAGAGCTCATATTATTTCCCCCAAACTTATTTATTTCACTAAATTTTTTATTCTATTTTGTATTTTCTTCTTTCTTCTTTTCTTTCTTTTTTTTTTTCAAACTTTCACTATCACCAGATACCCAATTATACAAAGCTCACAATATATCTCATGACTTTCCATGCTTTCGGGGTAAGGGATAGGAAAAGAGTGGTTAAGCTAAGGAAAATATGCAGGTGTATTTACAGAGAAAAGCTTATTTGGCCCAGATGGGTGACTAGGGGTAGAATATGTACAATGATGGCTAGAAAGGATCAAACGATCCAAAGATTGACTAAATCATCTCCTTAATTAAGTGTGATCTAATATTTTGCCTTGAGATTAGATCAAACAAATTCTAGAATATGATGCATCAAATCAATTGAATAAACACAATCCTATGTACACATAAGCTTTCTCTAAATAAATATACCGATTCATGACATGACATTTGCATAAGATGAGGCAATCACAATCAGAATTAAGACAAATTCAAGAATTCAACTTCATGTTTTTCCTATAATCATGCTTCTAGTTAATCAAAGTCAGACTAAATCATGGGGTCATATCATTGGAATATGTGAAAACTGAATGCTAAGCAAGAAATCATCCCAAAATTAAACAATTTAAGCTCATATTATCGAAAAAATTTTGAAAATTCTTTCTCAGATTTTCAAAAAAAATTTGAAAATTTTTCTAATTTTTCACAAAATAGCTCAAGTGATATCCCCTCCCCCAAACTTAAAGTGCACAGTGTCCTCAGTGTGCAGATAATATACGAATTTAAGCTCGAGAACAGAGTACTCCCCTATCTAATGATGATGAACAACTGAAGCTTGATTGAAAGCATAATGCTAGAAAAGAAATCTGCAACATAAACAAAGAAAGAAACAACAGAGAATAAAAGAACTGTACAAAGAGTGAATAAGAAAAATGAAGCTAAGTAGCAGGATCAAAAGTAGGAGGGTCAGCTAAAGTGGTCACAAAATGCTGACGATCAAATCTTCCCCCGAAATAATGTTTCAGTCTGCCCCTATTGACCTTAAAGGGTTACTTCAGAGTCTTATCCATAATTTCAATGGCTCCATGTCGGAATACTTGTGTAATGGTAAAGGGTTCTGACCATCTAGACTTAAGCTTTCCTGAAAACAACTTCAAGTGTGAATTAAATAACAGAACTTGTTGACCTGGCTCGAAGTGTCTCTCCTTGATTTTCCTATCATGTCAGCGCTCAGTCTTTTCCTTGTAGAGCATAGCATTCTCATAAGCCTGCAACCTGAACTCATCTAACTAATTGAGCTGTAGCAGCCTCTTCTCTCATGCTGCATCTAAATTGAAATTCAGGTTTTTAAGAGCCCAATAGGTCTTGTGCTCACACTCCACTGGTAAATGATAGGCCTTACCATAAACAAGCTGATAAGGGGACATTCCTAAAGGTGTTTTGAAGGCTATCCTATAGGCCCAAAGTGTATCCTCTAACCTAATGGACCAGTCCTTCCTACTTGGGTTCATTGTCTTTTCCAATATCCCCTTAATTTCCCTATTGGATAACTCTACTTGGCCACTCGTCTGTGGGTGATAAGCAGTGGCTACCTTATATTTGACCCCATATTTCTTTAAAAGCCCATCAAAACTTCGATTGCAAAAGTGGGATCCTCCATCACTAATGATAGCCCTAGGTGTGCCAAATCTTGTGAAAATATTCTTCTTTAAGAACCTTACCACTACCTTGGCATCATTAGTCGGTAAAGCCATTGCTTCAACCCATTTCAACACATAGTCTACAGCCACAAGAATATAGAGATTGCCATATGAAGGAATAAATGGTCCCATGAAATCAATACCCTAGACATCAAAGAGTTCTACTTCTAAAATATTAGTCAGAGGCATCTCATTTCTTTTGGAAATATTACCCACCCTCTAACATCTATCACATTTCAATACAAAGTAGTGGGCATCCTTAAACAACGTGGGCCAGTAATATCCAGATTGTAAAACCTTGGCCACTGTCCTCTCTCCTCCAAAGTGCCCTCCATAATCAGAAGAATGGCAATGTCTAAGTATATCTTCTACTTCTTTCATGGGGACACACTTCCTTAAAATCTGGTCTTTACAGTGCTTGTACAGGAAGGGTTCATCCCAAATATAATACTTAACATCACTCAAAAACTTTTTCTTTTGCTAGGTAGTTACATTAGGTGGCATCACATTGCTCACCAAATAATTCACAAAATCAGCATACCAGGGCAATCTAGAGTGCCCGAAAGTAAATAGCTGCTCATCAGGAAAGGACTCATTAATAGCTATACCATCTTCTTTGAGTCCACTCTCCAATCTAGATAGATGGTCAGCAACCTGATTCTCCATTCCTTTCCTGTCCCTAATCTCCAAGTCAAACTCCTGTAGTAGGAGGATCCATCTAATCGGTCGATGCTTTGCATCCTTCTTGGAAACTAAGTATTTAATGGCAGCATGATCAGTATAAACTATTACCTTAGTGCCAATGAGATAGGAGCGAAACTTATCAAAAACAAATACTACAGCTAATAACTCCTTCTCGGTAGTAGCATAGTTTAACTGGGCCTCATTTAGAGTTTTGCTTGCATAGTAGATAGCATAAAAGACTCTTCCTTTTCTTTATCCTAGTACAGCCCCAATAGCATAATCACTTGCATCACACATAAGCTCAAAGGGTAAAATCCAATCCGGAGCTATGA
Source organism: Firmiana major (assembly GCA_033439115.1). Classification (NCBI taxonomy): domain Eukaryota; kingdom Viridiplantae; phylum Streptophyta; class Magnoliopsida; order Malvales; family Malvaceae; genus Firmiana; species Firmiana major. The sequence goes on from CM065898.1 coordinate 37,248,373, forward strand.
TTACAAGGGCTGTAACTAATTTTTCCTTTAAAATCTTAAATACTCCTAAGCATCGTTCATCAAAGCAAAATGTAGTGTCTTTTTCCAGGAGATTACATAAAGGCTTAGATATCTGAGAAAAATCCTTAATGAACCTTTTGTAAAATCCTGCATAGCCCAGGAAACTTCTGATTCCTTTAACAGAGGTAGGGGAGGTAACTTCTCAATGATTTCCACCTTAGCTTTATCCATCTATCCCCCCAACAGAACTTTTGTGCCCAAGTACTATACATTCTTTCACCATAAAGTCGCATTTATCCCAATTAAGAACTAAATTCGTTTCTTCACACCTTCTCAATACTAATGCCAAATTATGCAGACATAAATCGAAGCTATCCCCAAATACTGAGAAATCGTCCATGAAAACTTCAAGAAAATCCTCCACCATATCATGAAATATGGCCATCATGCAACGGTGGAATGTAGCAGGTGCATTGCATAGGCCAAAAGGCATTCTTCTAAAAGCAAAGGTCCCATATGGATAGGTGAAGGTAGTCTTTTCTTGGTCTTCTAGGGCTATAGCTATCTGATTGTACCAAAAGTATCCGTCCAGTAGATAATAAAATTCATGACCAGCTAATCGATCTAACATTTGGTCAATGAAGGGCAAAGGGAAGTGGTTTTTCCTGGTGGCCTTGTTGAGTTTCCTATAATCCATGCATACTCGCCAACCAGTGACAGTCCTAATGGGGATGAGCTCATTATTCTCATTCTCGATCATTGCCATCCCTCCCTTTTTAGGGACACATTGTACTGGGCTCACCCAGGCACTGTCAGAAATGGGATAGATAATTCTTGCATATAACCACTTAATGATCTCCTTCTTGACAACTTCTTTCATTACAGGGTTCAATCGATACTGATGCTCTATGGATGACCTATACCCTTCCTCTAATAGTATCTTAGGCATACAGATTAAGGGACTAATACCCTTAAGATCAGAGATAGACCAGTCTATAGCCTTCTAATGCTCTCTTAAAACTTGTAGTAATTTCTCTTCCTGATCAATAGAGAGAGCAGCAGACACTATTACCGGTCGAGTGGAGGATTCACCTAAGTAAGCATACCTAAGGTGTGAGGGTAAAGGTTTGAGCTCTAATGCTGGAGGGTCACTGGTGGATGTAAAGATATTTGAAGTTGGAATAGATGAAGGGTCTAACATCTCGAATTGGGCAATTTCCTCAAAAGGAGTGACCTCTAATAATTGTAAAGCTTCATAGACCTCATCATCATCTTCATTGTATTCTTTAAGCTCAATAGATTTCACTAAGGAGGCTTTTAGAGGGTTCAAAGGATGAGTCTTAGCAAACTCCTTAGTGATGTCTTTATAGACTAAATCCATCCTAAAACAATTATGAGAGTCATCAGGGAATCTTAGAGATTTGAACACATTAAACTTGACTTCCTGATCTTGAACTCTCATTGTTAACTCCCCTTTCTGTACATCAATTAAAGTTCTACCAGTCGCTAGGAAAGATCTGCCTAGTATAATGGGGACTTCCCTGTCTTCCTCTATGTCTAACATAATAAAATTCGCAAGGAAAATAAACTTGTCCCCCTTTACTAAGACATCCTCATTTACCCATTTTGGATATTTAATTGATAGATCAGCCAACTGGAGGGTTACTATAGTGGGTTTGGCGTCCCTTATTCCTAACTTCTGATAGATAGACAAAGGCATTAGATTTATACTAGCTCCTAAATTGCACAAGGCTCTACTAAAGAATAAATTTCTAATAGTGCATGGTATGGTAAAACTCCCGGGATCCTTGAGCTTGGGGGGTAATCTCCTCTAGATAATGGCACTACATTCCTCAGTCAAGGCCACCATCTCATAATCTTCCAATCGTCTTTTCCTAGAGAGGATGTCCTTAATAAACTTCACATAGCTTGGCATTTGCTCTAAGGCATCTGCGAAGAGAATGTTGATGTGAAGTTTCTTAAAAACCTCAAGGAATTTTACAAATTGTTGGTCCAGTTTTTAATTTTGAAACCTCTGAGGAAAAGGAACTGGTGGTCTTACGGGAGGAGATGTAGTGGAAACTTTTGTAGCATCAGAGGATAAAGAAGGTTGTGACACAGAAACAGGTAAAGGTGAAGAAATGCCTGGCTTTGTTTCCCTTGCAGCTTGATCTTTTGATTCCTGCTCCTTCTGAATTGTTTCATTAGAACCTATGGGTTTTTCAACTAAGGGCTTGTCAGGTCTGGACTTACCTGGTGGATCTACTAGCTCTTTGTCACTCCTAAGGGTGATGGCTTTCACATGTTCCTTACCCTCCCTTTGCCTAACAGGATTGGCTTCAGTGTTACTCGGAAGGGTCCCTTGAGGACGTTGACTAAGAGCGTTTGCTATTTGTCCCACCTGAACCTCTATGTTCTTAATTGAAGCTGCTTGATTTTGCAGGATCATTGTAAACATTTCCTCAAGCGAGGGCTTCTTTTCAACTGCTGATAAGTGCTGGGGTTGTGGTGGTGGTTGATGGAAGTGGGATGGGTGGGAATGATTAGGTGGATGATGTGGATACTGAGGTGGTGGGTGGTGAGGAAATTGATGCTGTGGTGGTACCTGAACCGGTGGAGCTTGAAAACCCAGGGGTCCTACTAGTCTAGAGTTAGAAGTTTGCCCTTGGTTTTGGCTCCAAGAAAAGTTAGGATGGTTCCTCCACCCTGGATTATAGGTGTTTGAAAAAGGGTTGTTCTATTGCTTAGGAGGGGCAACGTACTGAACCGATTCTAAGTTAAGTGGACACCTATCTACAGCGTGGGTACCACTACATAGATCACAAGAGAGAAAAGGACTTTGGACAGAAAACACAGGGTTAGGATTGGTGGATGGATTATGTTGGGTGCTGAGCGACTCTACCTTCTTCGTGAGGTTAGCAATTTGAGAGGTCAAGGTAGACAGTGTGTCGAGCTCATAAACACCCGTCGACTTCTTTAGCAATTGTCTCTCTGAGGACCATTGATAGTTGTTAGCCGCCATCTTATCTAACAAGTAAGCTTCCTCCTCTGTTTTGCACATTAGGGCTCCACCCGCAGCAGCGTCCACGATGGTCCTATTTTGGCTTGTAAGTCCATTGTAGAAAGTTTGGACTTGCAGCCATAAAGGTAGGCCATGGTGAGGGCACTTCCTAAGAAGCTCCTTATATCGTTCCCATGCTTCGTAAAGAGATTCAGAGTCGAACTGGGCAAAGGAAGATATGTCACTACGGAGTCTAGCCATTTTATAGGGAGGGAAAAACTTGGCTAGAAATTGATGAGCTAACTCGTCCCATGTAGAAATGGATCTTGGAGGCAATGAGGTGAACCAGTGTCTTGCCCTATCTCTAAGTGAGAAGGGGAATAGTCTAAGTCTAAGCGCATCATCAGATAATCCATTGTGCTTGAACATGTTGCACAAGTCTAGGAATTGCCCAAGGTGAACATGTGGGTCATCATGCTGAAGCCCACTAAACTGTAAAGAGGATTAGATCATCTAGAGGATGGAAGGCTTAATTTCAAAATTGTTAGCAAAGACAGCTGGTGGCCTAATGCCGATATAATATCCTTCAATCATCGGCACAGCGTAATCTCCAACGGTCCTGATTTCCCTATTTTTTGCCATTGTGTTTTGCAGCGGAGCTATTAATTTCCTAGAATCCATGCGAATTTTTTTAAGTGTTCGTTCAATTTCAGGATCTAAAGGAAAGCAATCATAATTTCTGGCTCTACACATGCAATCAATAAAAAGTCTTTAGAAAATTTTTTTATAACTTTTAAAATTTTCAATTTTTTTATTTTAATTTTTCAATTAACTAATCTAGATTAAACTTCTAAATATTTACAACCTAAATATTTACAAGCTAGAATTACACCTAAGCATAATTTCACCGATATTAATTAACGACTAATTAAAACTTCCCCGGCAACGGCGCCAAAAACTTGACACGCCCTAAACGTATTTTTCGGAAGTGCACGGGTCGTACAAGTGATAATGGGATTTGAGTCCCGAGTTATCGTCCCTCAGAGAAGTTGGTTAGCCTAATTAACTACAGATTAATCTTACCCTAAGTATATTCTAGCAAATTATGAAATCTTAGTGGGTGATCTACTAAGTCTAAAATTAAAATTATTGGAAAGCAATAAAATAATAAGAACTAAATAAAACCGAGCAAAATTTACTTACAGTGCTCCGAGCAATTAAAAGTAAAAACCTACAAAAATAATTAAAACAGTTAAAAATTCATTAACGCAATTAAAATAAAGTGCAAATATAAAGATAACAAAACAAGATAAATTAAACTACAATTAAACTAACCTACAATAAAATATGCATGTAATTAAACTAATCAATAAAAATGCAAATTAAACTAAACTAAAACTTAAAGAAAATAAAATCCTAGGAAATTAAGAAAATAACTATAAAACTATATATCTAAAATATTAATTCTAAATTACTCCTAACTATATCTAATTACTAACTTAACAATAGAATCTAACTAATGCATGTAACAAATTTAATCTAACTTAATTCTCAATGTAACCCTTAAAACACTTAGCTAATTTTAAATCCTAGAACATAAAATATAAAATTAACTATTAACTAAAAATTAAGACTAAAAATTAAATTAACAAATTAAAACACTAGAACTAATCTAAATTGACAACTAACAACTATCCTAAACTAACAACTAATCAAAATAATAAAAATGCATTAAACATGAAATTAAACAAAGAAGTAAGGTGGCAAAACAAGGCCTTAGTCTGTTTTGCAATATGGCTAACTGTGCAAGTTTGCATTTCGTGTACAGTTTGCATTTCAGTCTTCTGCAACTGTCAATCCTGCTGGCAGCAAGTTGATAGCCTCGGTTTCAGCTCTCCAGCTTCATGTGTTATCCTATGCCCAACCGTGCCTTCCACCAGTACACGTCCTAGCTATCTACTTCAGGTTCTACTCTGCATACCAGCACCATGTTTTGCTCCTAATTGTATCTCCAGCAGCAGGTTCTCCCTAGCCAACGCTTGTGGGCTGTAGTGCCCAGACAAGAGCTCGATATAGCATCCACATTCTGCTTGCATCCCATACATATCTTGCGGCAAATGGGGTGCACCTAAGACTATCGTTCAGTTGGAAGCAACAACGAACCAGTCTCCTACCATGCGTCTATCTCCCACACAGCTCTTGTAGAAGAACCAGTGAAGAGCAGCAACACTGTCATTAGGAAACCTTTAGCAAAGCAGTCAAAGAATTAAATAAAACTTAAGGAGAAGCTGTTAATATATAAATAAACCATAAATGAAGAGACAAAGAAAGTGTAGAATACTTAAAACCAAAAGCTAAAGACAAAAGGAAAATGAACAGTAGAAGAAGTTCTGAAACAGAGGAGAGTAGAGCATGGTTGTGACAGTGTCGGGTCTCCTTCATACAACAAACGGGAGCATAGAACTGAGCTGCACTTCAAGCATGAACGACTGTTCAGAAATACAGCAGCGATCTTCACCTCATTGCACCATCCCTTGCTACTCTTCTCCTCGACAGCAACAGCAGTAAAGCAAAACAGCAGCTCCTCTGGACAGCAGCAAGCGTGGCCTTCCAGCTACACCAAGAGCTTTAGCATTCCACGCTTCTGGTCCCAGCTCCAGTGAGAAGTACTTTACCTCAGTTCAACTTCTCATGCCAATAAGGTACTCATCGAGCAGAAGCTAGAAACATATCCTAAGTTTTCACTATTGCAAGTTTCAAAAAAAAAAGAAATGGAGTTTTCGGAAATCAGGAATAGTAAATGAAATGGGAGTAGTGACTTATAACATGAAGCAAGTGATGCAAGGTAACTTTGGTTCAGTCACCAGAATCATTCCCTCTATCTAACAAGAAAAATACACCAAGCCGAGAGCTACACTAGGAAAAATAAAGGTTTTTCAACTAAAAACATAAGTAATCCTTTTGTAAACCGAGAGCTCCCCTGGGAAATGTAAACTATGTAAACTATGTAATGGACTTAAAAAAAAAACAGGAGCAATCACTTAAACAAAATCGAGAAGAGAAAATAATGTTGATTTCCATTGAAAAGAAAAATTATCCAAGACTAGAAAATGAAGAACATAAAAACGGAATGATTCTTCAAAAATAAGGAAGGTGGCTAACAAAAATAAATTAACAATAGAGCAACATGAAAGCTTAAAAAAAATTACAATGCTAACTTAAAAATGACTCTAAAACTATTCTACCCTAACTTAAACTACCTCATTGTTTCAATTGCCATCCTTTCCTATTTATACACACTTAGGGGTAAAATTGTAATTTTCCATCCTAGATGAGTTGGCATTATTTGGCCACTTGTCTACACACCATTGGCTACTTGAAAAGATATTTCCATGTCATCTATCTTCTTGTCCAATTGGATGTGCTAGGTGGCATGGCTCGTGTTGTCCGTGTGGTCCAATCTCGATTTTAGCCCAATTTCGGTCCATTTTCTACCGAAATATTCAAAATTCATCTGGATTTAATTTATCTGCAAACATCAGAATTTTAATTAAATAAAGGGGATAATTAACAAAATAAATTGGGGATTTAAATAATTAATTAGAAAATTAAGCACAAATAATTCTATAAAATATAGAATTATCACTGTGCATTAATTTACATGATACAAAATTTTTTTTCTTTTCATCACAAGTGTGTACCTCTCTATACTGCTAGAGAACTGGAGAACACCTTCGCAGGGACGACTGCAATACTCACTACTACGTAGTATCTGTGGAGGAGGAAATAAGGGGGTAAGCATAACTACACTATCTACATGCTAAAATACATATTTGTTCATTTTCCTTATAAAACAATATGTATTTCTTTAAATCAACTTCCATCTATGCGAAATCATTAATTCGCTAGATGGGTATATGCATATTCACAACAGTAGCACACAACTTTTCACAGTATAATCTATTCACACAGTTCATATATAGAAAATGCTTTATTTAAAACCACACAGGTTCATTTCGAAATCAATTTGCACACAACAAGTCAATGTTCATATAAGACATAATCATGGGTTATCACATTCCCCAGACACACAGCAAGGGAAGATATATGTCACCATACACAGTAGTGACAATATCATATCACACAGTTATATAAGACTTATGGCCATAGTCAGATTCCAAGCTACACTGATCAGGTGTGCGGGAACCCTACGCTTAATGTCAGGACCCCAGTTTCAATCCTTGATTTTAACCAAAAATCACTATAAATTTTTCGCATTTTTAACTTACCTTTCCTCTCTTCACTGGTTGGGCTGTGATTCGATGTCAGAGTCTTCACTTACCATAATATCCATTCTCATACATACATGTCAATATATTAATTCTGACTGTAGTTGCTTTTATTATACATGTAAGATTTTAGAAAATCTAATACGATTACATTTACATTCCCCATAATATATAACGTATACATCACTGTGCTGTTTCTATGTTTAGATACACAACTGTACATAATAAGTATACCTGATGAATCGATAGGAACTAGCAGTGGACTCTGGGACACTCTCCCACGATAACTCTCGATCTACTGACGCTCTGTAGAGAGATGTAAAGAAAGGGGGTGAGCATAACGCGCTCAGTAAGGAAATCAGGCAAGCAAGTAGATATCAACACTATCTACTCAAAATAGTGCTATGCCTTGAAAACATTATTTCCTTAACTCACTTTAAAAGCATGTCTTGAAATATAATATATATACTTGTACAGAATAAATCCCATGTACAGAAATCATGCTTTATTTCTCAAATATAGGCATGTAGTGCAAAACAATGCATTGCATATAAATCATGCCTTTATGTAAATCATGCCATGTATATTTAAATCACAATAAATATGGCATCAAATGATTCACAACATAAATCAGAGTCCGACCCATCCCTCAGGTCTATCCGCAGTTTAAATCAGTCAATCAATGTGATATATCATGTGAGACTCTGTGGCAAATGCAAATAGTATCCTGGATTATGATCATATCCGAAAATGTGATCCCAAGCAACACAGATCTCGGTGTGCGGGGCATCACTGCTGTAACGGGAGGATGGTCAGTCCAATGTCAACCGCCAGCTACGTAACACACGGTACAGCGTACACCTCGTGCCACTCAGACACGGTACAAAGTACACCCGTGGACCATCACAGCCAGGGTCATTAGCCCTCGAAACCATGGAAATCCTCACAGCCAGGGTCTTTAGCCCTCGAAACCATGGAATTAAGTATACCACGTCTATATCAACCTCATGCGGATATCCTCTCTAGCTATGACACACAGTCACACAAGGACTCAGGCATGGGTTTCAACATGTATTTCATATCACATACAGTGTGCGTTTTGAGTGCGACTCATAGTCGTTACTCCGCTCAAACACTGTTTCACATCATAAAATTCAATTCTAGTGCGAGCAATCTCTAGCAACTAGGTCAATGCATAGTTTATGTATTAAATCAAGTACGAGCAATAGCTCCCAGTACTATGCTATGCACAATATCAAAATCAAGTACGAGCAATCGCTCCCAGTACTATGTCATGTATAAACCATGAAGAATCGAGTACGAGCCAATCGCTCCAGCACTCTGTCATGCATATATCATTCAAAGCTGAGTACGAGTAAAACTCCAGTACTCTATCATGCATGTCATGAAAATCTAGTGCGTATCAAAATCCAGCACTAATGTTATGTGGAAAACATATGAATCCCAGTGCGAGCTGTGCTCTAGCATGATTCATTCTCACATAATATGATAGATGGCTATTTAAAAGGGATTGTTTATAAAACATCAAAATCAGCACTAAAAGTGTGCTTAAGTCATATCAACCTTAAAATCATTAGCCTATCTATTTATTTTCATGCTAATAGCAATTAAACACTCACAATAGTATTTTCCATGCTTTTTGTAACTTCTCACAAAAGTTGACTTTTTGACTAACTAGGGGTAAAATCGTAATTTGCCACTATCGGGTCGCAATAATTATTATTCACTTTCTCTGACCCTCAGAGTTTTTAAGTGAATGCAGAAGCAGTTGAAAATACGTGCAGGTATCTCTAACTACTCGCAAAAGTCCCTTACCTCGGATCACGTCAAGTGACCTCGCTTCCTCGGTGCTGCTAAATCCCGCAGTCCGATCAGCTCTCGATGTAAATTTCGGAGCTGTAAATAACCATTCCTCAGGTTAATTATCATTTTCCTACTGTATTACACATTAATACAGTTTAATTTCCCTTAATGGGCCTTAAAAATCCTTAATGGGCCTAACTAGGCCTTAAGTCCATTTTCATTTTACTATTCACTTTTGTTGGGCCTATTGGGCTTATGGGGCCCACCAACTCTTATTGGGCTTGTCTTAGGCCCATTACACCCTATTGGGCCTAAAAATATTGGGCTTGGCCCATTGGGCCTCTAAGCCACATGCCATGGCCGAGAGCTAGCCATTCTCGGTTTTCCACCATGGCATGCCTTACATGCCTATTTCCTAGCCATTTTCACTTAGGCATTTTCACAAACACTTGGTAGGTAACATTACCAATCATCATATTGTTCATTTAGGCATTTTATCAAACACCTTGGTTGCCAACAATTTACATGTATTAATTAATCAATTTGATTAATTCTAATTACACCATTAACATTAATACATGTACACTAATTCATTTATGTCTTAAAATCCAATTGACATATTTCAGTATCTCATTGATCACTCTCGGCCTAACCCTCTTAATGGTGATTTAATATGTTTCAATGCTTAAAACATATATCAACATACTTGAAATCATTCATACATTAACATATATGAAATTGGAAATTAGAAAATATACCAATTGTTGTGTTCACCCTTTGGCCGAAAATTTGGAGGCTCTCGGTTTGCACTTATGGCTCCTTGATAGCCAATTCCAACATATGCTAATCTCCTTTCAATTTGGAACAACTTCCATGAAGAATGCAAGTTCCAAATATGTCTAATTCCTAGTGAGAGAAAGCTTGGATGGTTATGTTTCAATGGTGTTCTTCTCTAGCCGAAATTGTGTGATGAAGATGACCAAGGTGTGGCTGCATTTATAAGCCACTTACTTAGCCATTAAGCCTTACTTTTCAGCCACTATGCTTAACTTTCCAAATCTGAACCATGAGTCACCTTATGAGTCACCTTATGAGTCATAGTTAACTTTAACTATGGTTAGATATTTATCTCATGGGCTTTTTCAATTGGGCTTCTCGGTTTGGGCTTTCTTGTAAGACCCGAATTTAATTAAAATACAAAATAAATGAGTATTCGTGAAGGGAAGTCGGGTTAAATTAATCTCGAACACGTGTAAAGGCAAAATGGTCAAAAGACCGAAAGCCGGTATATTTCGATAAGAAAATTTAATTAAAAATATGGATTTGAGAAATCTTGGTCAATAAGGATGAAATAAATTTATTTTGGGTTAAATTGATCAAAATATTAATTTATGAGAATTAATCGAGATTTTTAGTTCGAAAAAATAGTCCCAAAAATAATCAAAAATTATACCGGGAAGCTGAAATAATACCGAGAAATTAATTTATAGACTAAATGAATAAAATATAATTTTTTTAAGATATTTTGAATATTTTAGACTAATTTAATCAATTAAATAATAAAAATAAAAATTTAAAAAAAGAAGAAGAAAGAATCAGAAAGTTTCGGGGAGAGAGAAAGAGAAGAGAGAAACCGAGGATGACCGCACGTGGCTCCTCTGACCTACGGCCACCGACGATCGACGGCTCCGACGAAGGGTCGAGGAGGAAGAGGAGAGGCCGGCGAAGCTGTTGGCACCGGCGACGCGCGCCAAGGAGGCCGGAGATCGCCGAACGGAGGAAGAGAAGCCCGCGGGGAAAACGGAGTTGGTCCCGGCGATCCACGGCAGCTGGGCTCGAACGGCGTGTACCGGTGTGATCGGGAGGAGGAGCCGGTTCTTTTGAGACCGGTATTGGCCGACGAAACCGTCGAAATTCGACGGATCAAGGGAGAGAAACCGACGGGGAGAGGAGAGATTTTTTCGGCGATCGGCGCCGATTTGAGCCCCACCAAGGCTCGATTTTAGAAGCCCAGGCGACGGTGAGCCGATTGGTACCGAAAACAGCCATCGAAACCGGCGAACGACGTCGAAAATCGTGGAAGAAGAAAATGGGTCCGACGGCTGGAGGAGAACAGGCCGGACCGGCCATTTTCCGGCGAGCTCGAGGCGAACCAAGCCCAGATTCGTGATGCGGACGACCCAGCGGAGCGACTAGTGGCGAGAACCGGCAGAGAACCGGCCGGCAAGGCGGTGAACCGGCGGTGAACCGGTCGAACCGGAGTGAACCGATGGTCTGAACCGGTCCGAACCGGACTGAACCGGTTCAGCCAAAAAGAGAGGAAAAGAGGAAGAAAAAGGGAAAAAGAAAAAGAGAAAAAAATTGAAGAAAATTTCAGCGATGCAATCGAGCTTCGGCTAAGTCGATAAGCGGTCAAATTGACCGATTTAAATTTTGAAATATTTTATTTAATTAATTTTGGGCTGAAAACTTACCCGAAAAATTATGGAATTATGTAGCTCGACAATTGGCATCCAACGAGAGCTCGAGACAGCCTCGAATTTCGTATTAGCATGGAATCTCGGGTAAGTGACCCTTATTTACGACAATTTACATCGTTATGCGTGATATAAATTTAAATTTCGCATAAATTGAATTAAATTATGGAAATTTAGATAAATTGTCGTAAATAATAAATTGAGTTATTCAAGAGTTAGAACGAGGCCCAATAAATTATTGGTGGGCCCAATGAGCCCAATAAGCCTCAATAAAGTGAAAATTAAGTGAAAAACGGGCTTAAGGTCGATTAAGGCCCATTTAAGGTGCAATCGGGCCCAATAGAGGTAAATGGGCCCAATGATTTAAATTAAGCCCAAAAAATAGGAAATAAAATTAAATTGTATAATATCTGACCTGAGGAATATTAATACGCAGTTCCGGGCATTTGATTGGGAGTATAACGGACTGCGCGATGTGACAACAGTGAAAAAGAAAAGGTCAGACTCGACAGGAAAATAAGGTAAGGGAATTTTACGGGCTACTAGAGGTAGCTTTACGCAATTTTGAATTCATATGCAGTCTTTTAAAAATGTTCTGGAGGGTCTAGAGGTCGAAGAATAATTTTAGTGCCCCGTATGGGTAAAATTACCGAAATACCCTTGTTAAGGGTAAATGTTTCCAACTTTAGGAAAAATTGGGAGGAGCAAGGACAAGAGGTTCCTGCTCGTTCTGGAGTTATTTTAACACATGCATAAGTAGGCTGGCTCACTTTTAAAGAAAAATGCATAGCATTGCATACCTTAAACGATGTAATTTCTGTGAAAACTATTTGGAGATAACCGAGCCGCCTACGTGTTTTATTGACATGTGACGTGCTAGAGCTCAGCTCGCACGATATTTTCGATTTGTGTGATGCATGCATTAGTGCTGGAGCGAGAGCTCGCACTAGAGTTTTACATGCATAGGTGCTAGAGTATAACTCGCACCAAATTTCACATGCTTGTTCGTGACACGGTGTTAGAGTCTAACTCGCACCAGATTTTACATGATTTTCGTGACAGGGTGCTGAGTTTAACTCGCACCAGATTTTATAAGATTTTCATGTGATTTATATACATAGTGCTAGAACCTAGCTCGCACTATTTTTACTGGATTTGTGGAGTAGCGCTGTCTGCCCTTGGAGTCAGCCAAAATGCCCAACAGGCTCAAAAGACCTCTTAAGTAGGGTGAGAGTGAGGGATGAGGTTGGCGGCCTTGTGGGGATGTAAAGCGGGCTCTATCGATTTTACTTGATTTGATGAGAGTGCTGAGCATCGCTCGCACTGATTTTATGAGAACATGCGATGAGCCGTGCTTGGAGCATCGGGTAGACTGTGTGTCACTGATTTAATAGGCTCGCACGTGCGTTTTGAGACGTGGCATGAGTATTGAGAAACAAAACCTCTCTGTGGGAAGCAGGCCATTTGGGCTGGAGTACCTAGAGTGATATGGGTCCATGGAGTACGTTGTACCGTGCAAGTAGCATGGAGTACGATGTACCGTGGGGTATCTTCGGATACGGTATCTTTGTGATACGGGGTATCTTCGGATACGGTATCTTTGTGATACGGGGTATCTTCGGATACGGCATCTTCAGATGCGTGAGATCGGATAAGACTGACGGGTTGGATTGACCCACCTCCCGGGCGGTTCCCGATCAGGGTGAGACCTCGCACACTGGGATCCGTGAAGCTAGAGGGACTCACGAGGACACATATGGCCAGTCCTGGTTATTGCCGTTATACAGATATTGCCTCGTCTCGCATGTCGACGATTTCGATGATTTAAACTGGGTTTTTAATTAAATGTGCATGATGGTTATTTCCATGCTTTTTAAACCCATGTGTGATGTATACCGATTTTCATGGTTTTGTGTGAGTCAGGACCACCCGAAGGAGGGGTCGAGTCCTGACTTTATTGTGAAAATTTTAATTGAGAAAGAAATGATTTGAAATAATTGCATGTTGAATTTTCTGTGCAAACTCGATTTACATAACATCATAACTTTCATATCATCTGTTTTAAATGTGTGGAGAAAGGGTGGTTTATGCATGGCACCACGTTCATGTAGGTAGTATGGTTACCTACTTGTTCGTAGGATTGCCTTACTGAGCTTGATGTGCTCACCCCTTTCATTTTCTCCCACAGATAATCTCCAGTTGAAGTTGAGGCGACTCAGTACTGCATTCCAGATATCCGCTGCTGCCCATCGACATAAGGTATATACACTTGTACATATTGTATCTACATAAGCATAGCACAGTAACATGTTTGTAAGTAACTTTAGGGGATGTATAATTAATGTAAACAATTACAAATGACTGGAGAAGAAATAAGTTAGATGGTAGTTGAATGGTGGGACTGGCATTGGCGCACAGCCCAATTATTAGTGGAGTGTGGTCACGATCAGAAGACAGGTAAGAATTTAAGTAATAAAAATAACAAAACGCGAAAAATTAACTCTGATTTTTGGGTAGTTTGGGTCGTGACATTTCCTAATGGGCTTTCGAGCTGAAATTTTTACTATATCTCGGGTCTTTTATTGTCTCAAAATTTGGTTGATCAATTGGTCCAACAATTCGGTCTAAAGGACCTAAAAATTTCGATATACGTTTAGTATACCTTAATGGGCTTTAAAATTTTCACCTTAGGCCCATTACGTTTTTAACCATTAAATTTATTCCGGAATCCTTCCGAATAAATTTTCCTTACTTCCGGGGATGATTATCTTGTATTCTAGCCAAGAATATTTTTCCCCAAATTTTTCTCCACACTTAGGTTAATTTCTAACCTTGATTAGTCAACTATGGTAAAAGTCCACTTTTTTAACTATAGTTGACTTTTTCCTTAACCATTGACCATGTTGACTTTTTCTTAAATTTTCGAAAGTGTCATATATTATGTCTTACACTCTCGTCTTTATATTCCAACCGCTCCCGGTGGATAATTTCACCCGAAACTCCTTTTCTCGCCGAAAGGTCCATTTTACCCTTTTTAGCTTTTATTCTCATTTTGTATGTTCGGGTCTAAATCAAGCTGACTTTCCTTTATGAGCTCTCTGCGCTTCTTATTTTAAGTTCTTATTTTCAATCAGAATGATTTAGAATGACTCGGTTTAGCATGTGATACTCATCATCCACATTAGGCATTTTATGTAGCTTTTGCGTGTTAATTCATTTCACTAACACTTTAAATCTAGTAAATACTCTTCTTATGATTCAACCATAATTACATAGTGTTCATACACATAGGAATCATAAGGAAATAAGCTACAAAAAATCTGGGTCTGACACTTAAGGAGGCGGATTAACCATCTCGTCAGCTCAACTCAATTCACGGCACATCCTACCCCATGGCTAACACTCATGGTACATCGTGCTCTCGTGGATCCTTATTACCCATTTCTGTTATCTCAAAATCTCGTGCAAGCAGGTCAATTTTAGACACACAGCAGTACACAACGGCTCAAGCACTGTATATTACTCATTACATCACATTCACAAACCACGTGTGAATAGGTCAATGCAAGACACACAGCAATACATGACGGCTCTAACACGGCTTTACTCAACACACAACACAAAAATGAAAACCTCATGCGAACAACTCAGCGTAAGACACACATCATACTTAAGGCATCGAGCATGGTATAATAGGAATCCACATGCGAGCATAGTCAGAGCAAGACACACAGCAATACTCAAGGCTCTAGCATGATTCCCAAAATCTAGTACGAGCATCTCGAGTGGAACACACAGCATCACCCAAGGCATCGAGCACTCTTTTGTTTTCTCAAAAATCCCTTTGAAAATAATGTGCGAGCAGGGCTGGTCAATCTACCATTGCCTCTCATGCTCTAACACGATTTCACGTAGAAAAAAAATAGAAGGGCTCCATGTATAGTTATGAGTGAGAGGGCAAATCTCCCTCCAATCACTCTTTATAAACATTTCATGAAATTGATTAAACTGATAGCCATTCTAATATCATTCTTTCTCAAACCGTTTGCAAAACCTCTTTTCACAACATTAACACAGAAGTAATGCAAACCATATTATCGACTTATTCTCATACGTAGTTTTCTATCCAGCCATATCAATATCTATGTATTTATCAGATACATGTGCATTCAACAGGCAAGAAAACATATGTATAGCTATCTCTATAGCTCATATAAGTCCCTTACCTCGAATCATGCTTGAATCATTTTCCTTGATTCCAATAGCTTGTGATCTGGTCTTGTCAACTCCGACTTTATCTCCAGGAGCTACAAGTGTTCACAATTGTCATCAATATATTCTCATATACTTCATTCCACTTGCATGATATTTAGATCAATGCATTCTGGCCATTTATATCTCATTTGGCCTCTTTATATAATTATTTGACTTTATTCTTCCTTAAGTCCATTTCACTCATTTTATTTGTTTCTCAGGAATCCACTAGACTCCTCATGTCCATTGATTCCATATTGAACTGGCATTTAGCTCCCCATGCCATTAGTTCATCATTTCATTTCATTGAGGCATTACGTCGAACACCTCATATACTCTAATTCCAACCTTTATCCATTCTAACTTATGGATTTCACCAAACCATTTTACAAGCATAAATACATACTTAATAACATTTATATATGCTCAAATCATCCTCAAATCCATGCCTACTCAACAAATCCTCATTTTGGCACATTTAACCATTTTATAGGTCATGGAGAGTTTAGCATGTTCTAAGATGTTTCAATCATAAATCTTTATATCAATCTACTCATACAAGTATATAGATTAACATATATGAGATTGGAGTATTGAAATCTTACCAATCTTAACTTTTCTCCACTTTGCACAATTTGGGGGAAAACTCCTTTTCTCGTTCAATGGCTCAACTCAACCTCTAGTTTCCAACTATGTTGTTCTTTTCCTCTATAGGAACAACTTCACTCAAATGAGTTTCTCTCAATCTCTATGGAAAGTGTTGAGAATATTGAGAGGGAATTTAGGTCACTCGGCTTCAAAAATGGAAGGTTTATGTTTTCTCCCAAAATCTGCTGTTCAGCAGCTCTGTTTTATAGAAATTACCTTGATGAGATCGATCTCCCTAGGTTAAGGATCTTCCCCTGTTTTAAGCCTTTCAAAATGCCATTTTTAAGCCTATGAGATCGATCTGTCGAGGCATGAGATCGATCTACTCATTGCTATGAGATCGATCTGCTTGGTGCGAGGATCGATCTCTCCTTCTTTGCCGCCTTACTTTTCAGTGCATTGGATTTCATGAGATCGATCTGCCCATAAGCAGGAAATCAATCTGTTCCAGGCAGTAGCTTAAGGAGATCGATCTGCTCTAAGGGTGAGATCAATCTCTCTAAGTCAGTAGCATTTGGAGATCAATTTGGCCCTTCAGGGGATCGATTCCTTCTACACAAAATGCTTAGCAGATCGATCTGGCCCCATTGGAGATCGACCTGCCTTGTTCCATTGCTTAAATAAGAGCATTTTTTGCTCTTCCAGATCGATCTGGCATTCATATTTTCTAGATTTTACTGCAGTTTTCTGTAGTAACTCACACAAAACATCCTTAATTTTGCTGTCATAGTCATTTTCTCATCCAACCACCTTTAAGATTTAAAATGACATCCATTCATACTTTATACACATTAAAACTTATATGCATTCATTGTATAACCAAAGGTATACAATACAAAACTAAATGTAAGTACAAAGATTTACACAACTCATGCAACTTCATTCCATTTGCTGCACTACTCATTTTGAGTTCCAATCATATTCATCACTTATAAAAGCTCATTTCTTCATATTCATACATAATGAAACTTGTGTGTACATTCCCAAACTCATATTACAAGTGTGTACATTGAATTTATAGACTTTACATCACTTATGACTCACATTACATGTACATATGTATTACTTATGAATTCATAAGGTTGCAACCAAAAATACGAGCCTTACAAGAATAGGCCACAAGCCTCTAGTTCAAGAACATAAATGAATATAGGAAACTTTGTAAATCTTCATCATCCCTTCTATAGTACTTGTACATTGTTTTTATACTGAAATGAAGTAGTTTTCTGTTATAATTAAGCTGATCATATTAACTAACAACTTTTATTAACTGTCTAACTATATTTCCCACCTTGGCTCTACTTCTAACTACTACTACAAATGAACTTCAAATCAGCTACATATTAGCTCCATGGCTTCATATCAACTGCATAGCTCACTTCAGCATTTTCACATGTATCAAATCCCCAGCCCTTCAGAATGGCTTTGTCCTAAAAGCTAGTGAAGGAATAAAATTGCTACTGTTGTATAAATCCTGCTACCAATCGTACTTTCTTCATCTTCTTTTATGATTGGCATACAAGCATGACAATTCTCATCAGCTACCTTAACTCTCAAAGGACTGGCCTTATAAAATTTAGGAACTTTCGTGGTTTTGTAGGGATTTGTGCAATTCAAGAGATTGAAACTTTGGGGGCAAGAAGGCCTCGGTATTTTCGAATATACCTTGCATGTTATTCAACTAATTGACAACCATAAGTCAAAAGTTATAAATAGGTTAACTCTACTTGTACTCTACACTTGGCCTTTAATCTATTCATTTTAGACAGAAACTTTATTTTATTACTCTGCTTGCCCATTTTCTTATAAACAACCTATATAAAGGGATATTTTGAGTGGAAATCACAAGAGGATGGGCCAAAATTTTCAAGGATAACAACTTGGAAGAGCATGATGCTTGTGTTTTTGAGCTCTATGAGGATAGCAAAGCCAATGGAAAAAATCATATTCTTTAAAGGTATCATCTTTCAAGTTTTGGATCTCATAGAGCTTGGTAGAGATTGCAGTCTTTTCTTTGTTAATGAATTTTTTATTTCAACAAATAACAAGCTATAGACTGTCTCACTATGAAAAATAGTTCTTGAATCATTATAACTTTTCCTGTTGATGCCACAAGAAAATATTGTTCCTTGTAGAAATGTTCAACAACTTGATTATTTTGTTTTATTATGCAGGTCATCAACTTGTTTATGCTCTAACTCAAAGACATCATGTTTCGGTTGGATGAGTAATTGGTCAAGTCTTGGATGCTATGAGATGTTCAGCAGCTGAATGTTGGCTGGAGGCAGTCACATTCAAGTAGTCAGTCCTTGGTCAAGATTAAGAACTGGTAATGGCAACTGCAAAGAAAAGACAACAATGGCAACTACATTAGATCTGCTAAAAGATTTTTGTTGATTTATCCACTATTGCTCTAATTTTATCAAGATTTTGGGGTTGTGGCTTAAGTTTTAGTTGAATAAACTTCTATAAGAGTCTCAACTTCAATCCACTCATTTTCTTTCCTCAATTATCTCTTTTTCAATTAGCTTGAGTTAATTGGTAAATTATTTAAGGATAATATTTGCATAAATCCAAAATAAAATAATTTTTTTTAAATATTTTTTTAAATCATTACTCTCTTGGAATTTATTTATTTTCATAATTAGAGGAAAATTTTCAAATTAGGAGGATAATTAACATAATGCACAAGAGAATTAAGTAAAATTAAAGCAATTAAGTATAGAAATAACTCTATTTACATAGAGTTATCACACCCCTAAACTTTAACTTTTCCTAGTTGTAGGCATAAAAAAATTGGTATAATTTAATCAATTAAATTAAATATTTAATTGATTAAATAAATTTATCAAAATCACTTAGTAATCAAGATTAAAAAAAATTATCAAAAGAAACAAATCTTTAATCGTTCTTTCAAAGTTTTCAAACCATCAAGGGTTTTGGGGGGTTATGAAGTTTGGATTATATTGGATAATGGACAAGCTTTATGGTAAAGTGCTAGTGTACCCTTAGTCTGGTGTACATTTTGGAGATATACATGTGCTAATTATTAGAGATGTGGCGATAATATAAGAAAATCTAAAATCGAGTCTCCAAGAAATTAAATATTTAATTGATTAAATAAATTTATATAATTTAATCAATTAAATTAAATATTTAATTGATTAAATAAATTTATCAAAATCACTTAGTAATCAAGATTAAAAAAATTATTAAAAGAAATAAGTCTCTGATCATTTTCTCAAAGTTTTCGATCAATCGAGGTTTTTGAAGGTTATAAAGTTTGGATTATATTGGATAATGGATAGGTTTATGGGAAAGTGTTAGTGTACCAATAGTCTGGTGTACATTTCGGAGATATACATGTGTTAATTATTAGAGATGTGGAATCCTTCGATAAATATGTAGGACATGCCAAGTATAGGATAATCCTTATTATTTTGATTACATAATTTGGATTATAAATATTAGTATAGGATGTCCTACATATTTATCCAAGAGTTACACATCTCTAGTAATTAGCACATTGGCATAATTTAATCAATTAAATTAAATATTTAATTGATTAAATAAATTTATCAAAATCACTTAGTAATCAAGATTTAAAAAAAAAAATCAAAACAAGTCTCCGATCGTTTTCTCAAAGTTTTCGATCTATCAGGGTTTTTGAGGGTTATGAAGTTTGGATTATATTGGATAACGGACAGGTTTATGGGAAAGTGCTAGTGTACTGCTAGTCTGGTGTACATTTTGGAGATATACATGTGCTAATTATTAAAGATGTAGAATCCTTCGATAAATATGTAGGACATGCCAAAGTATAGGATGATCCTTATTATTTTGATTAAATAATTTGGATTATACATATTAGTATAAGAGGTCCTACATATTTATCCAAGAATTACACATATCTAGTAATTAGTACATGTACATATCCAAAATATGTACATGGTTAGCGATACACTAGTACTTAATGTTGACTTCATCACCTTCTAGAACTCCTGATAAATCGACAGTATCTATTGAATAATAAGACTCAATATAACACATGGTTCTCACACGTTTACTGAAATTCCTTAATGTTATTTTTGATAGAATTTCTTGGAGACTCGATTTTAGATTATCTTATATTATCAAGGTCTTGGAATGAGTTATCTCTAATTGTTAGCACAAACTCAAGAGTCGATTGTGCACCAGCTGCTTTAAGGTATGATAAGGGCAAGCAAGAAGAATGTGACATAAAAAATAAAGGAAAGAAAGTTGAGATTGTAAGTAGAATCAAGATTAAAGCTACATTATGCATAAATGAGGTGCGAGAAAGGAAATAACAAAGAAGAAAAAAAGAAAAAAGATATGGGACAAAAGGATTTGTAAGAGTATACAGTACTCAAGCTCGTAAGAATGTATGGACAGCTAAAAGAAAAAAGATATGGGACAAAAGGATTTGTAAGAGCATACAGTACTCAAGCTCGTAAGAATGTATGGACAGCTAAGCATAATAGTTATAGTACTAAGAATAGCAAGCATTTTGCTGCAAATCTTGATCAAGCTTCGTTTGAGTACCCGAAGAAGGTTCAAGGTCACGCTAGTAACAATAAAAGGGGGAACCCCCTCCGATTCCACTAAAAGATGATGGAAAGGAAACAATTGTCATGGTAAAATATGTACCCAATCAATACACCCTGTAGAGATAATTAGTCGGTTTATCCCTACAATGTCCTTCGAAGCATTCTCTTTAAGATTTTCTATAATACTGTAAGCTAGGACCCTTATATTCTTAAAAAAAAAAAAATTAAAAGGAAATAAGTGAGAAGAGCCATGTCTTTGAACAAAAGTTATCTTTGGTTTGATAACACGTAAATACATATTTTGAGCCTATTCATCTTTCCTTTCGAAACCTCGAACTCTAACCTACATTACATCCCTTGAAAAGTCCAATTTGATCAAACATGGAACTTAAATTGAAGAGATTTTTCTTTGAGAAATTATTGTAACCAATGAGGCACTTACCTCGTTTCTTTGTCAATAATGTCCTTCGGGAACCCATTAACCAATTTTGGATGAATAAGTGCATGATGGAACAATCATAAAAAAAAAAAAGATAAAAGAGAAAAGCATAAAGCTCTTCCACGTGTATAAAGAAAAAATTAGAAACTCTGAAGAAGTAAGCAACTTTCTCCCAACCATTACCCCATTTTTGCAGTTTTTTCCTCTTTGTCAAGTTTCATCTTTTCTTTCTTTTCTTTTTTTTTTTTAATTTTTCTGTGTTAAAAAAGTGTCTGTGTGAGTGACAAGAGACAAAAGCAATAAAAAAGGGCTGCAAAAAGACGTTTAAAAAAGATAATTTCTCCCATTTTCCTTTCTTTTCTCCTTTGTTTCTTCTTCTTACCAATCATCAAATGGACATCCTTGTTTCATGTGTTTCTATTTTCTAACTAACCTATTAGAGATATTTGGTAAAATGTATTTAGGTTGTTGTATACGGATTCTGTATTATTTTACTTGTATTATATGTTATATTTGCTATTATTTGTAGCTATGTTTTTTAAAATAATTTTTAACTTTTCTAAAATACCTTCAAAAGAACAAAGTAAAAGTGAAAAAAAGAAAGATATGAAACAAGAAGGATGTCCTCTTGATGATTGGTAAGAAGAAACAAAGGAGAAATGAGAGAAAAAAAAAGGAAAAATGAAAGAAATTACCTTTCTTTGACGTCCTCTCGGAGCCATTTTTGTGTTGTTTTTGTCTCGTCACTTTGGCATACATTTTTTGGGCAAGGTCAAGCTAATACAATCAATGGCCCAAGCGAGGAAGGATTAGACGAGTAAATATATAAATATTATCATTGCTGCTATCACATGTGATGTTGCCTCCTAAAACGACAACGGGGTGGTGATTTCCACGTATTCAAGTTGCGCTGACGACAAAGAGATGATGTTGATACAATTTCTTCCACGTGCGTCGAATCTTCTGCAAGAACAACAAAGATCAGAGAGGTGCAGGGATTTGTCCCTGCACGCGCACTCCGATGATTAAGTTAGAAAGCTGTGTTTCTGTATATCGGAGAAAGGAAATGGGTTTAAGCAGAATCGAGGAGATCCAAGTTTTTCAGCCTCTCCATTCTGAGTGCTCACCTGGTGTATTTATAGGTTTCTCCCGAGTCGGTTCAGGCTGAGGCCCAAGCGCGTGTCTGGGCTGTGACAGAGTCTTTTATACTCTGTCGCGGTTCGGAGCTGGACGACTTTACGGGAGAGTTCAGCGGACGGCAGAGTGTATGTCTGAACCTCTGCCGCAATCTATGCGGCAGGGGTCTGCCGCAATCTCTGCGGCAGGGGTCTGCCGCAGTACAAGCGGTAGGGGTCTGTCGCGGCATACTGTGCCGCACAAGCCTACGCGAAAGAGTCTCTATCGCCTTACTCTGTCGCTTGGAGACTCTGACGCTGTAACAGCCACGTGGCTTATCTTGTGTTTGACACGTGGCAGTCTCCGATTGGTCGATCCTTGTGCACGTGGACTTTGGTGATAGGACCACTATCAATTGCTCCCCACTCTTTGGTAGGAATATTTCCTGCGAAAGAGGATTCTTAATAGAAAGATATATTTTCGGAAAGAATTTTACATACCTTTCTCAGGACTGACTATCACGACGCCAGCGCGTCTTTAGTTCTTACGGCCTTTATGTTTCCATTGCCTGGCCACAGTGACGCATAGCGCCTCAGGCTCTTACGGCTCGTCTGAATATACGCCTGGCCACAGTGACGCATAGCGCCTCAGGCTCTTACGGCTCTTCTGAATATACGCCTGGCCACAGTGACGCATAGCGCCTCAGGCTCTTACGGCTCTTCTGAATATACGCCTGGCCACAGTGACGCATAGCGCCTCAGGCTCTTACGGCTCGTCTGATTGTACGCCTGGCCACAGTGACGCATAGCACCTCAGGCTCTTACGGCTCTTCTGAATATACGCCTAGCCACAGTGACGCATAGCGCCTCAGGCTCTTACGGCTCGTCTGAATATACGCCTGGCCACAGTGACGCATAGCGTCTCAGGCTCTTACTGCTCGTCTGATTGTACGCCTGGCCACAGTGACGCATAGCGCCTCAGGCTCTTACGGCTCTTATGAATATACGCCTAGCCACAGTGACGCATAGCGCCTCAGGCTCTTATGGCTCGTCTGATTGTACGCCTGGCCACAGTGACGCATAGCGCCTCAGGCTCTTACGGCTCGTCTGAATATACGCCTGGCCACAGTGACTCATAGCGCCTCAGGCTCTTACGGCTCTTCTGAATATACGCCTGGCCACAGTGACGCATAGCGCCTCAGGCTCTTACGGCTCGTCTGATTGTACGCCTGGCCACAGTGACGCATAGCGCCTCAGGCTCTTACGGCTCTTCTGATAGATCTAAGCTTTTCCTTAGTGATTGTGAATCCTTTTCTTCTACTAAGGGCACCATCTTGGGTGACAGTGCTCCAATTTTCATGGGAATCAATGCACCACCCTTGCCTCTCGGGGCTGTACCCTCTTCATTACTTCTTCTTGAGCCACATATTTATTGGCTCTAGCAAACAGGTCGGGAAGTGTCACCGGTTGGTCGAGGGAGAGGGATTCTTGCAACTTTTCAGACCTCGTCCCCTGAAACATTGCAGCCATGGCTACTCCTACCGGTAGATCGTTAACCTCCAAGGTTGCGTCTTGGAAACGATCTACGTAGCTCTTCAAGGATTCTTTATTCTCTTGTTTCAGAATGAGTAGGTAAGTAGCGTCCTTCTTTCTCTGGCTGTTAATCATGAAGACTTGTAAAAATTCATTTCGCAATTGGTCGAAGGAGGAGATTGAACCTTCGCTCAACCCGTTGAACCACTTCAGAGCGTGCCCGGACAGTGTGAGAGAAAAAACCCTGCACATAATTTCGTCCTCCCACCCATGCAGCAGCATGAGGGACTCATAGCTTTGTATGTGATCGTAGGGGTCTGCTTTGTCGGTGTAAGTAGTCATGGAAGGCATCTTGAACTTCTTCGGCAAAGGCTTGTTCATGATCTCCGGAATGAATGGAATTCTTCTCTTTCGGCTATCGTCCGGAGACACCAGTTTTCTCTTTTCCAAGATCCTTTGGACGACTTTCTCCACGTTTTCTGACTCTCGGACTGAGTACGGTCCCGTCCCTTCGGGTCTAGAAGAGTCTGACTGATAAGCACCCCTTCCGGCACCTCTCATTCCGGGACTTGACATTTTGAGACCGTCTCGTGGGTTAGAACCCCTCTGTCTTCGTCGCTCCCCAGACTTATGATCTGCGGGTGAGCTCTGCCGCCTACGTGCTGCGGGTGAGCTCTGCCGCCTATGTGCCGCGGGTGAGCTCTGCCGCCTATGTGCCGCGGGTGAGCTCTGCCGCCTGCGATCTGCGGGTGAGCTCAACCGCCTGCGTGCTGCGGGTGAGCTCTGCCGCCTGCGTGCTGCGGGTGAGCTTTGCCGCCTGCGATCTGCGGGTGCGCTCCGCCGCATGACTGCTACTGGTGGACTCTGCCGCGTCAGGTCTGCGGTAGCGTTCACCTCTCGTAGCCCTGCCGCAGGGTAATTTCTTTGAAATGCGGTAGAGTTTGGAATCAGTCCAGTGGCAGTATTTTGCGCTCCTTCCCCTTGTCCAGCATTCACCATGGTGGAGGGTTCACCTCTCTCGCAGGTCTGCCTCGGGGTGTTCTCATCCACCATTTGCTGCACTTCTGGGGGTAAACTAAACTGGGGGAGAGTGTCTCTGAAAAAGTTCACCATAGCCTTCAACGCTGTCCTCGTCTCCTCATTTTGACGTTTCAAAGTCTCAAATTCCTCTCGAGAAACCAAGGCTCCTCTGTCATCCCTTTCACTATGTCTTCGTCTTTGTTCTGCCCTGACAGGGGGACTCACAGAATTCTGCTCCCCTGTCACTTCTGCTGTAGAACGTGTCCTCCCCATTTTGATAGGGAAGCTGACTTTTTGTTCTGATTCCCACAGACGGCGCCAATTGATGTTGCCTCCTAAAACAACAACAGGGTGGTGATTTTCACGTATTCAAGTTGCGCTGACGACAAAGAGATGATGCTGATACAATTTCTTCCACGTGCGTCGAATCTTCTGCAAGAACAACAAAGATCAGAGAGGTGCAGGGATTTGTCCCTGCACGCGCACTCCGATGATTAAGTTAGAAAGCTGTGTTTCTGTATATCGGAGAAAGGAAATGGGTTTAAGCAGAATCGAGGAGATCCAAGTTTTTCAGCCTCTCCATTCTGAGTGCTCACCTGGTGTATTTATAGGTTTCTCCCGAGTCGGTTCAGGCTGAGGCTCAGGCGCGTGTCTGGGCTGCGACAGAGTCTTTTATACTCTATCGCGGTTCGGAGCTGGACGACTTTGCGGGAGAGTTCAGCGGACGGCAGAGTGTATGTGTGAACCTCTGCCGCAATCTATGCGGCAGGGGTCTGTCGCAGTCTCTGCAGCAGGGGTCTGCCGCAGTACAGGCGGTAGGGGTCTGTCGCGGCATACTGTGCCGCACAAGCCTACGCGGAAGAGTCTCTATCGCCTTACTCTATCACTTGGAGACTCTGACGCTGTAACATCCACGTGGCTTATCTTGTGTTTGACACGTGGCAGTCTCCGATTGGTCGATCCTTGTGCACGTGGACTTTGGTGATAGGCCACTATCAACATGAAAAAAAGTAAAACAAGAAATCAGAGTATTAATGTCAACCCACTCTAAATACTACATGTTTTCTTGTCTTACATGTGTTTAGCTATGTGAAAACACAAAAATTGGCATGTTGATGTTGCAAATATTATTCATCAAGGGCATCTTGATAAAATCATTTTGCTGCATTGAGATCATTCAAACGCACCATTTGAATAAATTTTGATTGTCGAACGTTCATTACAGAAAAAAGACTCTCTTAAAGTTTCAAAGCCTCCATGAAGGCGAAACTTTATTGTGGTTAGTGTGGAGAGCATGTTTGAGGAGATCCAATCTAAACTTCTTGGAGCTCCACAATCTTTCTTTATCTGCAGCCTGATAAAAAAAATTCGGATCTTTATAGTGTGCATAATTTCATCCATTAATACATTTGCTAAAGTATTTACGGGTTGTTTCTATCAACAATCGATTTTAATGTTTAAAAGTTGGCACAATATTTTAAGTCAACTTTCAAATTAAAAACTTACATGTCAGAATCTCCATGTAAGCCCAGAGTGTGGATACGCTAATTCTTAGCTTAGACCGCTTCTCCTATGTCCTCAAAATGTCATTCTCTTCCATATCTTCAAGCTTTTGTTTCATAGAAGCAGCGATGCTCCTTCTCCAAATGCCTCAACCCAAGTTCAGCAAATATAACAATATAACAATAGTAAATATAACTATTATAATGATTTACTCAACCCAAGTTCGGTAAATCTTTTTTAATTTTGTTTGATGGTATTGGTTATGGTTTAATAAAATTTTTCTAAGTGCGATTATGTTTTTGACATTATAGCAAAAGCATGAAATGGCGAAACTTGAGGCTCATAAAAATGCTAAGCTTTGTCTCTAGGTAAGATACTGATACAAGTTAGACATGTTGATGCCTCTGATCAACTAGATCTCATTTCTAGTTTCTTTCCACATAGAAGGATTTGAGTTTCTAAGCAAGTTGGTAAGTGGTCAGAATACTCTCGGAAAAGGAATTATTAATTATGAGACTGGTAGAAGGCTAGACGATGCAACAGATCAAAGGAGTGGGCTGGAGTGTTTGCTGAAGTCTTTGAAGGGTGTTGCAGTTGTTATTAATGAAGCATAACAGCAAAAAATGCAATGAAAATGAGTAAGAAATTGTTCTACAGAATGCAAAAACATCTTTCATGGCAAGGCTAGAGGATAAAATGAAGATTGCTGAAGATGTCCTAAGATATGCATCTGTTTGTGCAACTGTTGCTTATGTACTTATTAATAGATTATCAAAGGCAAACATTAATCATCTCAATGCATTGAAGGATAAGGAAATACAACTTGCAAAATTAGAAGAGATGATCCTGAGTAAGGATGTTAGTCTCATGGACAAAACTACAATGATTGAAGAAGCAGAGAAAAATATTCATTCCCTTAAAAATGAAGTTGTAAAGACAACAAATCTTTTGCTGAACTTGGGTTGAGGTTTTTGGATAAGGAGCATCGTGCTGCTTCTATGAAACAAAAGCTTGAAGATATTTTTGAGGACACTAAAGAAGCGGTATGAGTTAAAAATTAGCGTATCCACACTCTGACTAGAGATTGTGATATGTAAGTTTTTAATTTAAAAGTTGGCTTAAAATATTGAGCCAACTTTTAAACACTAAAATCAATTATTGATAGAAAAAACCCGTAAATACCTAAGCAAATCTATTAATGTATGAAATTATGCACACCACAAAGATCCGAATTTTTCTTATCAGACAGCAGATAAAGAAGGAATATGAAGCTCCAAGAAGTTTAGATTGGATCTTCTCGACCATCCTCTCCATGCTAACCATAAGAAAGTTTCCTCCACCTACATGGAGGCTTTAAAACTTCAAAAGAAAGTTCTTTTCTGCAATAAACGTTCGACAATAAAATTTATCCAAATGATGTGTTTGAATGATTCCAACGCAGCAAAATGATTTTATTAAAATGCCCTTGATGAATCATATTTGCAACATCAACACGACAATTTTCATATTTTCACATGTCTAACATGACTAAATGCGTGTAATACACAAAAAACATGTCGTATTTAGAGTGGCTTGACATCAATACTTCTATGGTTTGTTGTCTTACATTTTTTTTTTCATGTGGTAGCAACAGTGCTAGTATTTAGATATTTACTCGTCTAATCCTTCCTCCTTGCCTGGGCCATTGATTGTATTAGCTTGACCTTGCCCAAAAAATGTATGTGTAAGTGACAACAGACAAAAACAACATAAAAATGGCTCTGAGAGGACGTCAAAGAAAGGTAATTTCTTCCATTTTTCCATTTTTTTTTCTCTCATTTCTCCTTTGTTTCTTCTTACCAATCATCAAGAGGACATCCTTCTTGTTTCATATCTTTCTTTTTTTTCACTTTTACTTTGTTCTTTTGAAGGTATTTTAGAAAAGTTAAAAATTATTTAAAAAAACATAGCTACAAATAAGAGCAAATATAACATAAAATACAAGTAAAATAATACAGAATCCGTATACAACAACCTAAATACATTTTACCAAATATCTCTAATAGATTAGTTAGAAAATAGAAACACATGAAACAAGGATGTCCACTTGATGATTGGTAAGAAGAATCAAAGGAGAAAAGAAAGGAAAATGGGAGAAATTATCTTTTTAGACGTTGAGGGGAAAGTTCAATAAAAGACATAATAATACAGTTGAATAAAAACTAAAGATATACAGAGTTGAGATATTTCTATATAAAGACAAAATGATATAAAGCGAAACATGCAACCATAACCATGCAATCTTTCCAACCAGAAATTGTATTGGAAATTTTGATTTTTAAAGAAATTTATCCAAAATGATAAGCAGAGTGCTAAGCAATTCATTTACTTAGATATGAATTCTTTGTTTTAAATTTGATCCGAGTACAATATAAGGCATATTGATGTTGGCCAAATAAAACATCTAGCAGGATCAAAGCTCCAAGTAGATTTTCTAGTAAACAGCGTAGATAACAAAGATCTTTCTTAGCAAGTAAATGATTAAAGGTTTTTTTTTTTTTATTTAAAGTGTCATTTTAGAACAATGAAAAGGACCTTCATTCATATTACTATAATTAAAGTGTTGTCTGCTTACTTTATTGAATAATCAAATTTTAACCCAACGCATTCAAGCATAATCTCTTTTCAGGAAAAAAAATTTAAGAAGAAGGACTTATTTTTCATTAATATTTAAGCATCAAAATCGATAATAAAGTTTCTTCAAGCAATAACTTAACAAATTCTAAATTCTCACAAAAATTTAAAAAAATTATGACTATATACCTCAGACATAGGAATGTAAACGGGTACTGATTAATCGGGTACCCGAGACTATCTGCCCCGTTTAAGTCGAGTTCGGGTACCCGATAAACGAGTTTTAATCGGGTTAGGGTATCAATTTTATTACCCGTGACGGGTTCGAGTAGGATTCGGGTAGTAACCTTCGAGTACCCGAACCCAATTAATTTTTTTTTTTCCTCACGTGTCTAGGTTTTTTCCTCACTTGTTGATAAAACTTTTGTCTAACCCTTAATCAGTATTCAGTCCTCCTCCTGCAACTCGAGCCACATTTTCCCCAAATCCAAACTGAGCAAGCTTACCCCTGTTCTCGTCACCAGCACCGGCGTCTCTCTCCTCGGGCGTTGTTGTTCTCAGGTGAGCATCCAGTCTTCCCTTAACCTATCGCATTTTGATTTATGAGCATTTCAACCTTTTGGCTTTGACAAGTAACACAAGGGCAACAAGCAGAATACGACACAACACTCGGCGGCGGCAACAGCAGCAGTAGGAGCCAAGCTCCTCATCTTCACATTTCACTCTTCATTATTCTCGGTCAGGACTTAGAAGTTTGCACGGCTGTGATAATTCTATTTTTAATATAATTATTTGTGCTTAAATTCTTAATTATTTATTTAATCCTCATATTATTTTATTAATAATCCCCTTTATTTAATTAAAATTCTTTAATGTGCAGATAAATTAAATCCAGATGAAACTCAGTCGTTTCAGTCGAAATTAGGCTGAAAACAAGCTAAAGGAGATTGGACCACTTCAAATTTTACAAATCGAGTCATCAGTCGTCTGGAAGACACACACCGGGCCACATCGCACAGCTAATTGGACAAAAAGACTGATGACGTGAAAATATCTACTCTGCAGCAAATCAAATGAAGACAAGTAGCCAAATAATGTCAACTCATCTAAGATGAAAATTTACCATTGTACCCCTATGTTTGTGTATAAATAGAATATGATGGCAATTGAAAAATCAAGTAGGAGTAGGGTAAGCTAAAGTAGAAAGTAGGAGTAAGGTAGCCTAGGTTAGGAGTAGTATAATTTAGGGTAAATTAGTTTGTAGGAGTAGAAGTAGATAGTTTTAGAAATTAGTCTACTTTTATTAAAAGTTTTATTTTCTCCGGATTTTCTTAAGTTTTTCGTTTGCCACCATTTTCTTTTGCTACTATTCACGACAATTTCAATATTTATTATAAGCTTTTCAAGTTTCGTTTTAGCCACCATTTGTCAATGTTCTTCTCGGTTTCAATAGGTTTAACTGCAGAATTTATTTAACTTTTTCTATCTGAATGTTAAGTTTCAGTATGGAGTAGCGGTTTTATGCAAATTTACGGTTTTATGCAACCCGATTCTGCTAATTTCTTCTGTTTTATGCTTAGTTTATATTTTCCGTTTAGCCAAGTTCTCTGTCAATCTCACAACTTTGAGAATACATGTTGCAACGAGAAGGCTTGGAGGTCGCGGTCGGAGGACAAGCATAAGGCTCGTTTGCTGCGGTGTGCTTCCAGTCAGGTGTTGCAGAGCATGTCTCTGTCGAGGAGCAGCTGACCTGTTGCAGATGAACCGTACGTGGCCACTGCATGAAGGTGAGCTCTAGACCACTGTGTTGTACCTGGGATGAGGATGGATGCAGCAATGCAATACTGAACAGTGAAAGCAGCAGCATGGCAGGCGGAGACGACACCGTAGCAGCAAACAGGGACCAATTCTCACTCTGTTTGGCTCTGTTTTGTTGTTAATGTACTGTTCATTGAGCTGGTTTGCTAGAATTGAGAGAGTTGCATGATTAGAGGTTGAAAGAGTTGCTGGCAGCAGTAACCTTAAAATTTCTTCGTCGTTTTTGTTTCTGTGTTCCTTGTTTTACGTCCTTAAATTTGTTACAGTTTGATGATTGATCCTGGTTGTTAATTACCTTAGTTGACAGTTTATGTTTGATGTTTAGCTTCTGCATTGCTTTTGGGAATAAGGGGCTGAGTGAGACCGATGCAAGGTGATCGTGTGAATGGCTGGATTTTGCTTAGTAGCTGCAGGACGTGGTGACCGATTCAGCTAAGGACATTGCTGGGACTGCTGGTGCAATGATCGGACAATTGAAGCGGGAACTGCTGCTGCTGAAAAATGGGGTCGGTAGAAGTTGCAGGTACCATAGGCAGAATGCTGGTAGGGATGGGTGATACTGTGCTCACCAAGTGCAGAGATTGAAGCCAAGAAAAGCAAAGCAGACCGAGAGCACCTGGATGAATCGTGCAACAAAGCAGGAGCAGTACCAGCTGCAACACCTGAAGCACAAGACAAAACTGAGAGCTAGCTGGAACCTGGACAGCGCCTATGAAGAATCGTACACAGTGCAGCACCGCTGGGCAGGTCGAGGACAGTGCAGCAGAAGCAGAACAACAGCTTGACAGAAACGAGGCCATCACCTGGGCAGCACAATGAAGAAAGACAATGAACAGTGCAATGTTTCGGGACCACTTTGGTGGTTGTGCAATGTGGTTAAGGCCACGTTTGGCCACTTCCTTTTTTACTTAGTTTAATTTTTATGGCATTTTTATTATTTTGATTGTTTCATTAGTTGTTAGTTTAGTGTAGTTGTTAGTTGATAATTGTAGGATTTAATCTAGTATCTTAGTTGTTAATTTAATTTTTAATTTTAATTTTGTAGTTAGTAGTTATTTTTTTAAGATATGTTTTAGGACTTTATTTTAGTTTAGTTGCATTTAGAGTTAATTTAGATTAATTATGTTTCATGCATTTTAGGTTAGTTTAATTTGCAATAATTTAAATTCATGCATTTTTATTTTAAGTTTGTTCAAACTTTAGTTTACTTAAATTTTATTTTTTTATTTTCATATTTTCATTTTATTTTAGTTGCGTTAATTCATTTTAACTGTTTTAATTTTTTTGTAGGTTCTTGCTTTTTATTGCTTGGAGCACTGTAAGTACTTTTAGCTCGATTTTATTTTCTTTATTTTATAGTTTTATTATTTTTAGTACTTTAATTTTAGCCATGTAGACCACCCATCAGAAGTTTATAATTTGCTAGAATATACTTAGGGTAAGATTAACCGGTAGTTAATTAGGCTGATCAACTTCTCTGTGGGACGATAATCCGGGACTCAAATGCCATTATTACTTGTACGACCCATGCACTTGCGGATAATACCCTTTGGGTGTGTGAAGTTTTTGGCGTCGTTGTCGGGGAAGTTTTAATTAGTCAGTAATTAATATCGGTGAAATTATGCTTAGGTGTAATTCTTGCTTGTAAATATTTAGGTTGTAAATATTTAGAGCCTTAGCTTAGGTTAGTTAAATTTTCTCTTAATTAAAAAAAATTGAAAAATTGAAAAACTTAAAAAAAATTCCAAATGACTTTTCGATAATTGCATGCGTAGAGCCAGAAGTTTTGATTGCTTTCCTCTAGATCTTGAAATTGAATGTACTCTTAGAAAAATTCGAAAGGATTCTAGGAAATTATTAGCTCCACTGCAAAACATCATGGCAGAAAATAGGGAATTTAGAACCGTTGGAGATTATGCAATGCCGACGATTGGAGGATATTATTCTGGCATTAGGCCACCAGCTGTCCATGCAAACAATTTTAAAATTAAGCCTTCCATCCTCCAGATGATCTAGACTTCATTGCAGTTCAGTGGGCTTCCGCACGATGACCCACATGCTTACCTTGGGCAATTCATGGACTTATGTAACACATTTAAATATAATGGATTATCTGATGATGCTCTTAGGCTTAGATTATTCCCATTCTCACTTAGGGATAAGGCAAGACACTGGTTAACCTCCCTGTCTCCAGGATCCATTTCTACATGGGACGAGTTAGCCCATCAATTTATATCTAAGTTTTTCCCTCCCTCTAAAATGGCCCAACTTCGTAGCAATATATCTTCATTTGCCCAGTACGACTTTGAATCTCTTTACGAAGCATAGGAACGATATAAGGAGCTTCTTAGGAAGTGCCCTCACCATGGCCTACCTTTGTGGTTGCAAGTCCAGACTTTCTACAACGGACTTACAAGCCCAAATAGGACCATTGTTGACGCTGCGACGGGTGGAGCGTTAATGTGCAAAACAGAGGAGGAAGCTTACGATCTTTTAGACAAGATGGCGGCTAACAACTATTTATGGTCCTCGGAGAGGCAAATGCCAAAGAAGTCGGCGGGTATTTATGAGCTCGACACACTGTCTACCTTGACCTCTCAAATCGCTAATCTTACGAAGAAGGTAGAGTCGCTCAGTACCCAACATAATCCTCCCACCAGTCCTAATCCGATTTATTCTGTCCAAAGTCTTTTTCCTTCCTGCGAGCTGTGTAGTGGTACCCACTCTGTAGATAGGTGTCTGCTCAACTTAGAATCGGTTCAGTATGTTGCCCTTTCTCAAACGCAATAGAACAACCCTTTTTCAAAAACCTATAATTCAGGGTGGAGGAACCATCCTAACTTCTCCTGGAGCCAAAACCAAGGGTAAACCTCTAACTCCATATCTGTAGGACCCCCTAGTTTTCAAGCTCCACTGGTTCAGGTACCACCACAGTCGTAATTTCCATTTCATCCGCCTTCTCATCACCCATACCCACATCGTCCATCACCATCACCACCACCACTTATGCAGCCCCAACTCTACCGTGCACCAGCAGCTGAGAAGAAGCCTACATTAGAGGAGATGTTCTCAACGATCCTGCAAAATCAAGCTGCTTCAATTAAGAACTTAGAGGTTCAGGTGGGACAAATAGCTAGTGCTCTTCGCCAACATCCTCAAGGGACCCTTCCTAGTAATACTGAAGTTAATCCAGTTAAGCAAAGGGAAGGTAAGGAACATGTTAGATCTATCACCCTTAGGAGTGGCAGAGAGCTAGAGGAGCCACAAGTTAAGTCCCAACCTGAACAACGCATAGTTGAAGAATTCATAAGTTTTAAAGAAGCAGCTCAAAAAGAGCAGGAACCTAAAGATCGGGCTGCCAAGGAAACAAAGCTAGGCGTTTCTTCATCTATACCTTCTTCTTCTTCATTGCCTTCCTCGTCCTCTGATTCTACACAGGTTCCCACTACATTGCCTCTAGTTAGACCACCAATACCTTTTCCTCAGAGGTTTCAAAACCAAAAACTTGACCAACAATTCACCAAATTTCTTGAGGTTTTTAAGAAACTTCACATCAACATTCCTTTCGCAGATGCCTTAGAGCAAATGCCAAGTTATGTGAAGTTTTTAAAGGATATCCTCTCGAGGAAGAGAAGACTGGAAGATTATGAGACGGTGGCCTTAACTGAGGAATGTAGTGCCATTAGCTAGAGGAAATTACCCTCCAAGCTCAAGGATCCTGCGAGTTTTACAATACCCTGCACTATTGAAAATCTATTCTTTGGTAGAGCCCTGTGTGATTTAGGAGCTAGTATCAATCTAATGCTTTTATCTATCTATCAGAAGTTAGGAATAGGGGACGTCAAGCCCACTACAGTGACCCTCAGCTAGCAGATCGATCCATTAAATATCCAAAGGGGGTCATTGAGGATGTCTTAGTAAAGGTGGACAAGTTTATTTTCCCTGCAGATTTTATTGTACTAGATATGGAGGAAGACAGGGAAGTCTCCATTATTTTAGGCAGACCTTTCCTAGCTACTGGTAGGACGATAATTGATGTGCAAAAGGGGGAGTTGACTATGAGAGTACAAGATCAAGAAGTGAAGTTTAATGTTTTCAAACCTTTGAAGCTCCTTAATGACTCTCAAGAGTGTTTTAAGATAGAGATTAATGAGAATATAAGGCTTAAGCACATGAAATCTGAAAGAAGGAGGGAAGTAGATAGAGCTCGGGAGGATTTAACTATTAACATTTTGTCACCACTTTGGATGACCCTCCTACTCTTCGCATTGCTGCTGAGTGTTGTTTTCTTCAGCTGCATTTAAAGTGGTTGTGTTTTTCTTTTCACTTTGTATATAGTTCTTTTTCTTTTCTGCTGTTTCTTGCTTTATTTATTTTGCATATTTCTTTTCTAGTTTTATGTTTTCAATCAAGTTTCGGTTGTTCATCATCATCATCAGAGAGGGGAGTACTCTGTTCCTGAACTTCAATTCTTATATTATCTGCACACTGAGAACACTGTGCACTTCAAGTTTGGGGGAGGGGATATCACTTGAGTATTATTTTTCAAAAATTTGAGCAAAATTGAAAAAATTTTCAAAATTTTTTCGAAAATCTGAGCTTAAACTGTTTGATTTTGGGATGATTTAGTGTTTAGCATGTAGTTTTCCCATATTCCAATGATATGACCCCATGATTAAGTATGATTTTGATTGACTGAGAAGCATGATTATAGGAAAAGCATGAAGTTGAGTTCTTGAATTTGTCTTGATTCTGATTGCGATTTCCTCATCTTATGCACATGTCATGTCATGAATCTATATATTTATTTAGAGAAAGCTTATGTGGACCTAGGATTGCATTTGTTCAGTTGATTTTGTGCATCATATTCTAGAATTTGTTTGATCTGATCTCGAGGCAAAATATTAGATCACACTTAATTAGGGAGATGATTTAGGCAATCTTTGGATCGTTTGAGCCTTTCTAGCCATCCCTATGCATACTTTACCCTAGTCACCTATCTGGGCCAAATAAGCTTTTCTCTGTAAATACACCTACATAAATTTCCTTAGCTTAAATACTTTCTTCCTGTCCCTTACCCCGAAAGCATGAAAAGTCATTTGATATATTATGAGCTTTGTACATATGGGTATCTGGTGATAGTGAAAGTTGGAAAAAAATATTTGCAAAAAAAAAAAGAAGAAAGAAGAAAAATACAAAAATAGAATAAAATGTCCAGTGAAATGAATAAGTTTGGGAGAAATAATTTGAGCTCTTACATTAAAGGTCCTAGAAGTAATGCATGTTAAGGGGTAATTAACCCTAAATCGACTTTATCATACCTTTGCCCCAGCCTTACATTACAAGCTTAATGAAGTCCTACTGATCTTTGGTTAAGTGTGACTACATTAGTGGAGAGATTAGTGAAAAGCAAACTTATGGGAATGATCACATGTCATTGACTTTGCATTCACTGTGCTTGCATAATCTGATCCGAATAATGTACTTCGAAGTGGCTTTAACATTTTTCACACACACACGAGGAGTCCAATTTGGGTTAGGACTTATGATTGAATGATTCTAAGTGTTTGACTTGTAATTATGATTCTTTTAGATCATAGTCTGTACTTTATCTTTGAGGATAATATTGGAGAAATTATTGTGTTTTGTACTTGTCATTCCTACATTCATTTTGTTTTGCTTGAGGACAAGCAAAAGCTCAAGTTTGGGGGTGTGATAATTCTATTTTTAATAGAATTATTTGTGCTTAAATTTCTAATTATTTATTTAATCCCCATATTATTTTATTAATAATCCCCTTTATTTAATTAAAATTCTTTAACGTGCAGATAAATTAAATCCAGATGAAACTAAGTTGTTTCAGTCGAAATTGGGCTAAAAACGAGCTAAAAGAGATTGGACCACTTCAAATTTTGCAGATCGAGTCATCAGTCGTCTGAACACGCGTGATACCAGGTGTCCGATTTTTATTTGCTCTGAAACGATAAGATCAAAGAACACCGTGCCAACCCTCTAGAAGACACACACCGTGCCACATCGCACAACTAATTGGAAAAAAAACTAATGACGTGAAAATATCTACTCTGCAACAAATCAAATGAAGACAAGTGGCCAAACAATGCCAACTCATCTATGATGAAAATTTACCATTGTACCCCTATGTTTGTGTATAAATAGAACATGATGGCAATTAAAAAATCAAGTAGGAGTAGGGTAAGCTAAAGTAGAAAGTAGGAGTAAGGTAGCCTAGGTTAGGAGTAGTATAATTTAGGGTAAATTAGTTTGTAGGAGTAGAAGTAGATAGTTTAGTGTAGTTGTTAGTTGATAATTGTAGGATTTAGTCTAGTGTCTTAGTTGTTAATTTAATTTTTAATTTTAATTTTGTAGTTAGTAGTTAATTTTTTAAGATATGTTTTAGGACTTTATTTTAGTTTAGTTGCATTTAGAGTTAATTTAGATTAATTATGTTTCATGCATTTTAGGTTAGTTTAATTTGCAATAATTTAAATTCATGCATTTTTATTTTAAGTTTGTTGAAAGTTTAGTTTAATTAAATTTTATTGTTTTATTTTCATATTTTCATTTTATTTTAGTTGCGTTAATTCATTTTAACTGTTTTAATTTTCTTTTGTAGGTTCTTGCTTTTTATTGCTTAGAGCACTGTAAGTACTTTTAGCTCGGTTTTATTTTCTTTATTTTATAGTTTTATTATTTTCAGTACTTTAATTTTAGCCATGTAGACCACCCATCAGAATTTCATAATTTGCTAGAATATACTTAGGGTAAGATTAATCGGTAGTTAATTAGGCTAATCAACTTCTCTGTGGGACGATAATCTAGGACTCAAATCCCATTATTACTTGTACGACCCGTGCACTTGCGGATAATACCCTTTGGGCGTGTCAGGCTGCACCTTCATCAATTCCTGCACCGATTCCTGCAAAGCCAAGGTCTGTAATCTCCCAGATGAATTTTTGTAAAGCTGTTAAAGATTTGGTCATTGGTTGTCTAACTTTCTCTCTCTAATTCTTCTCTGTTTTTCGACGAGAAACGGGGCCGAGTCGGATCTCTTCTCTTCCTCTTTTTGCCCTCTATTTGCTTGTCATTTTTATTTTCTATAATTTGTTTTAAAGTAACTCCTCTGTTTATTATATATTTGACAGTCCTCTGTTTATTCTAACAATTCTTTTCAATGGCGCCGATTCATTTTTTATACATTCTTCTCAATTGCCTTGTAGATTTTCTTGCATATTTAATCAACTATTTCTATGATATTCAAACTTTGTGATTGAATTAAACATTTAAGAAAAAGAATACATATTGGTTATTTTATTTTCTTGCTTGAAACGATGGTGGGTTTCTGAATAAATGAGCTTTGTGTTTCACTGTGACAGAAAAAATAGCATTTGGGTTTCAAAGAATATTGGAATTGGGTTGTTCTAGGCCCTGGCCATAGATGGCCAGTTGCACTGGTAACTGGTCCTGGTTAGATAGTTCATGTTCACACTGGTAATGGAAGTGTGCTGCCTGTTAGGTGGGCAACCCAATCAACTCTCTCAGCAATATTTTAACATAACAAGTCTAGAGCCAAACCTGGCTATGGCATACTAAAGACCATTTACATGAAACAAATATGAAGATTTCTTAAAAGATAAGACTTGTTTCTCAGATAGTAACAAAAAATAAATTGAAAGCATTTTATTTTATTTAAATTAAACATTTAAGAAAAAGAATACATATGATTCTAGTTAATTAGTTCTTGCAAAACATGATTCCTTATGTATTCCTCCACTTAAGCATTTCGAATCATAGACACCGTATAACCATCATTTCTAGCTACTCTAATCTCTGATCTTTCTTATATTTGCATACCTTACATTATGTTCAAGTATGCTGTGGGAATATCTACAGACTCGGGTTGGATAATCTTCACTCTCATTTCAAAGAGTTTCTGGAACTGTCAATGCTCAATTCTTGGTTGGATTATAACTTTAAAAAGTAATTTATACTATTTTCTTGTTCTGATATTTGCAGAACATTTTGCAGTCTACCATTGTGCTCACGATCATGGTTGCTTGAAATTGACACCATTATTGATTTGTTAGTGAGCTCAAGATAATGGACTTTGATAGTGTCAACCATCTTCTTACTGTGCTAGAACACCCGAAAGCTTAGGATGTCACAAATTGATGAAATCTTCATCACAAGAACATAGACATGATTTATTTTCATCATTTGGCATGAATTTTTGAAAATGATGCATAGACATGATTTTTTTAAAAACCATTAATTGACAATGATGCATTATTTTCATCATTCGGCATGAATTTTTTTTTTTTTCATAATGTATAGTTCTGTCGTTTTAGGCATAGACATGATCTTATTAAACGTAGTTAGTATGTTCTGTATGCAAGGAGTAACCCCCTCTAAAACATACATTCTGTTATTATTGTTAGGCATGAATTCTACTATTATTTGACATGATCTCATTTATGGAGGCTTGCTAATTTTGTGTTTTGTTCATTATAAACTACTATTTGAGTTTTGGTTCATGGGATGATCTGGATTTTCATCGCAATCGTTGTCTGTTTGATTTTTCACTTTCATTCTGGCTTGATGAAATATTGTATTGTAGTATTATTGTGTCATACAAACCTTTTCTAGTTTTTACAAATATCCTTACCCTCAGCCTGATTTTTTTTATATTGTTTACAGATCTTTCGAAAAATGGCAACTACTGGAAATATTGAGATTACTGATGAGAATGATAAAGCTATCACTGCTCTATCAACTATGGGTTCAAGTTCGAGAAACACAAATATTAATGCTCCAAGTTTGCCCTCAAATAGTTCCCCTAATATAACTCCAACAACATCTGCTTCAACGAAACCTCTAGTAACCAAACGTTCTCCCAAGTTAACTTCAGAGGCTTGGCAACACTTTGAAAAGAAAAGTATAAATGGAGAAGATAAGGCAATATGCAACTATTGCAACCTTGCTCTTAAGGCTGGTAGCCATAATGGAACAAAAGCTCTGCTAAACCACATGGTCACTTATTCAAGGAAAAAAAATTCAACCATTGAAACATGCTTCAAAAAGCAAAAGATGATTAGCATGGAACAGAACAATGACGGGAAGGTTCGTTTTGAAAATTTTACATTTGATCAAGAAGTTTCAAGAAATGAGTTGGCTTATGCTATAATCTTGCATGAGTATCCTATTTCTATTGTGGAGCATGTTGGATTAAGAAGATTTGTTGCTAGCCTCCAACCCCTTTTCAAAATGGTTTCTCACAATACGATTAAAGAAGACATCCTCAAAATTCATCAATTGGAGAAGGCAAATCTAATGGACGTGCTTGAGAAGCTAAAAAGTCGAATAGCAATCACAACGGATATGTGGACTTCAAATCAAAAGAAAGGCTACATGTTCTGTTACTGTTCATTTTATTGATTATTCTTGGGTGTTACAAAGTTGTATTTTGAGGTAAATAACTCTTTTGAACCTTTTAACACGTACACGATTCATTAATTTTTTTTTTTTTAAAAAAATTGTTAACAAATTAACTAATGTTATTTTGAAACTTATAGGTTTATTTAATACCGACTCCTCATACCAAGGAGGTTCTTACTGAAAAATTGATGGCAGCGTTGACTGAATGGAATATAGAAACCAAACTTTCGACTATCACTGTGGATAATTGCAGTTCTAATGATGTTATGATTTCTATTATAGCGGATAAGTTGTATTCTGAACTTTTACTTGATAGGAAAATCTTTCACATGAGATGTTGTGCACATATTTTGAATCTTGTTGTGAAAGATGGATTATCCACAATAGAGCATGCAATTGACAATATACATGATAGTGTTGCATTTTGATTTCTAGTCATTCTCGAGTGGAAAAATTTGAAGATGTGACACGTCAAGCAAAAGTTGTATGCACTAAAACGTTAAGCCTTGATTGTAGAACTAGATGGAACTCAACTTACTTGATGCTTCGAACTGCCATAGAATACAAATATATTTTTCCTAGGTTAATTTTTAGGGATAAGCTTTATACTAAAGTGCCTAGTGAGAATGATTGGCAGATGGCAGAAATTATTGCTGAAAAGTTAGAAATCTTTTATAATGCCATTGAATTATTTTCAAGGATAAGGTATCCTACTGTAAATTGTTATTTTGTTCAAATTTGTCAACTTCGAAATGCACTAATGAAGTGGATGTCTAGTGATGATGTTGTAATTAGTGCAATGACTAAGAAAATGTTTGAGAAGTTTGACAAATATTAGAGTGTTATTCATGTGGTGTTAGCTGTGGCAGTTGTATTGGATCCTCGGTATAAAATGAAAGTGGTTGAGTTTTATTTTCCAGACATTTTCGGTGATGATGCAATCTTTGAGATCGAACAAGTTAAGAAAACTTGTTATGAATTGCTTAATGTATACTAGAACAAAACCTCTAGACCAAAATTACATGCTTCTTCGTGTACTTCAACATTAAACTCACCATTTGTCCAAGCATCAACTATCTCTACTTCTCAACGAGAAGATTTCACAAAGTTGGTTGCATTTCTTAGTTCTTCTGCTACTAGTGTGAATGGGAAATCAGAATTAAATCACTATCTAGAAGAGTCAGTTTTGCCATGGACTCAATCCTTTGATATTCTTAATTGGTGGAAGACAAATGGGATAAAGTATCCTACTTTGCAATTGATTGCTAGGGACTTTCTTGCTATTCCTGTTTCAACGTTGCGTCTGAATAAGCTTTTAGCACTAGTGGGAGAGTAGTGAGTAGTCATTGAAGTAGGCTTAATCCGGACACTTTGGAGGCATTGATGTGTTGCTAAAATTGGTTAAGGAGTGACGTAGGAGGTAAATAATTTATTTGTTATAACTCTTTTTATTTTATTTGTTTCTTTTTCAAAAGTAGTCTATTATTATATTTTAGTTCAAGACAATAATATTTTATTTATTTTATTTGTAGGAGCATCTACAACTATGGACTCAAGTGACATTTTTAATAATGATGAAGAATGAAGATTTATCATGATTCCAATAAACTTCAAATATGTTTTTTAATTTTTACTTAAATTATGTTTGTTTGTAGTTTCATAAATATGTTTTTATGATTTGTTTATTTGCTATGTGTTATAAATAGTAATTCAGATATTATTTTAGCGAATGATATGAAGACACGTGGTATATCCGAGAGGGATCGAGCATAATAAGGCATTTGGATAAAAGAGGACAAAGGCGTAATCTCAAAATGAGGAAATTCCCTATAAATAGGGAACAATATGATTCTTGAAGGTAGATAATTATTTTCCTACTGAAACTCTGAAAAAATTACTCTTTGACTTAAGCATCGGAGTGAAAACGCAGGGAACAACCCCTGCGTCCCTCTGATCATTTCTTTCTTTGCAGAATATTTCGAAGAAGGTGGCACGAAGATCGAGATAGAGACGTCAACAACACG
This sequence comes from Firmiana major, assembly GCA_033439115.1. Taxonomy (NCBI): domain Eukaryota; kingdom Viridiplantae; phylum Streptophyta; class Magnoliopsida; order Malvales; family Malvaceae; genus Firmiana; species Firmiana major. The sequence goes on from CM065898.1 coordinate 37,290,952, forward strand.
TAATAGTTGGTAGGGACAACAATAATTGGCGCCGTTTGTGGGAAATCCAGCACACACTGGCGAATCTGTATGTGCGAGAAATAGTGAGATTGCATGGAGTCCCAGTGAGTGTTGTTTCGGATAGGGATGCCCGCTTCACTTCCCACTTTTGGGGACATTTCCAGGAAGCGATGGGGACCCAGTTGAGTTTTAGCACCGCTTTTCATCCTCAGACAGATGGTCAGTCAGAGAGGACTATACAGACCCTGGAGGATATGTTGAGAGCGTGTGTGCTGGATTTTAGAGGCTCATGGGACTATCACTTGCCATTGATTGAGTTCGCCTACAATAACAGTCATCACTCAAGTATTGGTATGGCCCCTTATGAGGCACTATACGGTCGTAGATGCCGATCGCCTATTGGTTGGGAAGAAGTTGGTGACAGACAATTGCTCGCTCCCGATTTGGTTAAGCAAGCCTCCGAGGATGTTCAGATAATATGCGAGAGACTGCGAACAGCTCAAAGTCGACAAAAGAGCTGCGCTGACAAGAGACGGAGACCACTTGAGTTTGATGTTGGCGAGTCCGTATTTTTGAAAGTATCTCCTTCTAAGGGAATAATGAGGTTTGGGAAGAAAGGAAAATTAAGTCCTCGTTACATTGGTCCCTTCGAGATTTTGGATAGAGTGGGAGAAGGAGCATATAGGCTAGCCTTACCACCTGAGCTAGCAGAAGTCCACAATGTCTTCCACGTTTCTATGCTTCGGAAGTATTACCCGGATCCGACACATGTAATTAATTATGAGCCGTTGGAGCTTAGGAAAGATATGTCGTATGTCGAGAGACCGATCAGGGTGTTGGACAGGAAAGAGAAGGTGTTGCGGAACAAGACGATTTCATTGGTTAAGATTTTGTGGCAACATCACACTGTGGAAGAGGCCACATGGGAACTGGAAAGTTTGATGCGGGAAAAGTATCCCGAGTTATTCACAAATTAAATTGGTTCTAATTTGGAGGACCAAATTCTTTAAGTGGGGGAGAATGTGAGACCCCGTACATGTATAGCTATGTATATAGGAACATGGGAATGTAAATAAAATCATAAGTAAGATGATGTATTGTAATGTGAAGTGTATACAATGTAAGTTCATAAGATTATGTACGCACTTGTAGTAAGAATTGTGATTATACGTACAAGTTGCATTATGAGTGAGTAGGAGGAAATGAACTTAAAACGGGAAGAATGTGATCGAAATGGAATATGAGAAGTATAGTAAAATGGAAGGAAAGATTTACATAAGTGTATATTTCCATTCGAGTAATATCGTATATATTTGGTCATACAAAGATTCTACACAAGTTTTAATGTGTATGTAGTGAGGATGGATCCCATTTTCAAGTCTCAAAGATGAATGAATGAGGAAATGATCATGGTAGTAAATTAAGGGTGTTTGGTAAGGGTTATTGCAGAAAAACTGCAGGAAAATCTGGAATTTGTGAAGGCCAGATCAATCTTATAGGATGAGAGATCGATCTGGGAGAGCCAGAATGCTCTTATGTGAGAAATGGAAGGGAACAGGTCGATCTCCAAAGGAAGCAGATCGATCTCCTTAGCTCTCGGGTTGGAAGTAGATCGATCTCCCATAAGACCAGATCGATCTTGTAAATACCCTGAATTTCATGTGTTGGGATTTATCCATGAATAACAATGTAGTCATTGGAATCGAGAATACAAATCCTTACTCAAAGATTTAAACTCAATTTTTATTTTCTATTTTGAGACTTGAGAGAATTTAAATTTATTTAAATTCTTATTTAACATGAAAAGCTTATGAGAATTCAATTAAATAAAGTATTAAAACTTGTAATGTGAATAAATACAAAATGACAAGACTACAAAGTGAAGTATAATGCCACATTATACTACAATCAAGTATAATATACATAAACTTAAATTCTTTTTTATATTATCAGGGAAATTCAACAAGTACATAAATATATATATATATATATATATATATATATTTAAAAGGTAATGTTTGATTATTCCCTAAGTTGAATATAAGGATGAATATAAATATACATATATGTATATAAAAAAAAATATATATATAAGAAGTAAGTGCGGATATGTCAGGATTTGAGGATGGTGGACTAGGTGAATAGTAAAAATATATATATACGTATTATGAGTGGAATAAAAGGAAAGGAAGAAAAGAAATGATGTTCTGAAAAATTCAGTAGTGAAAAGAGGGAAATGGGGACCTGGACAGACTGAACTAAACCGAAGACAGAAGTAGCTACAGACTAGGACGGGTAGTGGGAGAGAGGGAAGCCTCGAAGATATTAAATTAAGGTACGAATTGGGGGACTGAAGGAAAGCATACAGAGATGCAACTGCTGAAGCAGTAAAATGACAGAGGTGAGCATGGGACATATTGAGAGAAAGACTGGAATTGAAACAGGAAAAAGGGTGATGAAGAAACGTGAAGGCAGAGGGTGTTTGGTGAGACAGGATGGTAGTGTACTTCTATTAGAAAATATATACATAGTACACATATATTATATGTAAACCCGTAGCAGGAGCTGCATGCCAAAACCCGAGAGTGTTTTCTGCTGCAGTAACTGCAGCAGAAAACGTGAAGAAAGGTGGGATGATTTGATTGTTTTCGGTGGGATAAGATGATAAGGAAACAAGATGAAAAGGAACCGAAATATAAAGGGGCAGAAAACAGACTTCAAGTGGAAAAACCCGAGAGCCAACTCTGGGTGAGAGCAGCTGATCTGCACAGTGACTGGAAAACGCAGAGAAGATGATCCCGGTTGCTGAAAATTTTCAGGAGTTCCTGACTTGAGAATTTGTGGTTACTAAAGGACGATGACGAAGCAGTTTAGGGGAGAAGAAAAAAAAACCGTGAGGAGTGTACCTAGAAACTGAAGTAGGAAACCGAGAGGGAAGTAAAACAGGGGAGAGCAGAGGCTGCGAGAGGTGATGATGATGAGGGTGGTACTGGAACAGAATGGTGGAGATGATGATGGTGGTAGAGGTGACGGCTGAAGTGGCCGAGGGAAGTGAGGAAAATGGGGAACGGAAGCTTGCGGGATGCGACGACGATGATGATGATGGGAATGACTGAAGCACATGGGAGCAGGGTCGATAAGCTGAGCTGGAGCAGTGGCGATGGAAGACGAGGAGTCAGTAGCGATGAAGGAAGATGGCCAAGGCATGGGAGTTATGCTGGTGATGTTGGAAAACAGAGGGAGCGGAGGCGAGGATGAAGAGTATCTGTCGAGGAAGAAATGAACAGAAAAAAAAAATGGAGGGCTCGGGGCCGACATGTTGGAGCTGGAAACGGGTGGTCGGAAAGGGCGTGACCGGAGGGACCATCAGCGCCGGAAGGAACCGTCAACAGTAGAGGAGTGGCAGCTCCGATGGTCAGGAGAAAGATGATGAATAGTGACCTGCAAAATAGAAATGAAGAAAAGAAGAAAAGGCGGGAAAATTAAGAAAAAATGAATGATGAATAGTAGAGAATGAATAGTAGCCGAGAAAAAAATAATAATAATAAAGGGGGATTTATATATATATATATATAATTATATATATATTTGGAATAGAGGAAAAGACACAAAGAATTTGGAAACCCAAGGGAAAAGGGCTCCGATAGAAATAACCCGAGTAGATCGGATTTGTCGACTCGTTAAGTCGAAGCAATTAAGGACTGCGGACAGACACCGAGGAGAATCGTAGAAGGATTTAAGGAAGAATACTTGGAGGTGTCACTATTCGAACTGGTACTTCCGATAAATCGAGGTAAGGGGATATAATTTAAAACGGTAATAGTTACTTACCGAAACTTGATAAAGAAAGCTTGCAAAGACATGAAGTATGATTTTCATGCATGTTTCTAAGTTATATTTCTGATCAAGATTATGCTCTCTGTGTTTATGTTTTTAAATAATTGTATATAACTAAATTTGATTTCGGAATATGAGCATGTCTTTTGAAATGATCTTTCGAATAAAATGATTTTATTTCGATGTTTTCGTATATGAAAATTATAGTTGTTTTGAGACTAAGGGCCATTTATGTTGTATGCTAATGCATGTCATCTTCGCCTGTGTGGCGTCTGAATTTTGCCTGTGTGGCATCTGAACTTCGCCTGTGTGGCGTCTGAATTTCGCCTGTGTGGCAACTGAATTTCGCCTGTGTGGCGTCTGAACTTCGCCTGTGTGGCGTTTGAAACTTTGCCCTTGTGGTTCTGAATTTCACCTCGCCGTGGCCATAGGTTCTGAATTTCGCCTTCGGGTTCTGTCTCGCCATGGCCATAGGTTCTGAATTTCGCCTTCGGGTTTTGACTCGCCGTGGCCATAGGTTCTGAATTTCGCCTTCGGGTTCTGACTCGTCGTGGCCATAGGTTCTGAATTTCGCCTTCGGGTTCTGTCTCGCCGTGGCCATAGGTTCTGAATTTCACCTTCGGGTTCTGTCTCGCCGTGGCCATAGGTTCTGAATTTTGAATTTCGCCTTCGGGTTCTGACTCGCCGTGGCCATAGGTTCTGAATTTCGCCTTCGGGTTCTGACTCGCCGTGGCCATAGGTTCTGAATTTCGCCTTCGGGTTCTGTCTCGCCGTGGCCATAGGTTCTGAATTTCACCTTCGGGTTCTGTCTCGCCGTGGCCATAGGTTCTGAATTTCACCTTCGGGTTCTTTCTCGCCGTGGCCATAGGTTCTGAATTCCCTCTACGGAGGATAACTTGGTTATTGCCGCATGATGATTTGGTTATTTGCCGCATGATAATTAAATGGGCCAATGTAGTCTCTATTTGAATTAAACTCTGTTTTTAGAATTTGATTTTGTGATATGTGATTTTGCATGTAATCATGCTTTGGAATTCTGAAAATACGAAAAGGATATGTGATATCTATTAAATACAAGCACGTAAAGAATTATGTTTTGAATCATAGTGTTTTCGACTTTCTTATTTTTGAAGGTCTTTCATGTTAGTTTTCAGAGAGTAGTTATCATACGTATATTTATGCTTTTCTACATATTTGAATTACTAAGACCGTTTTAAATGCACTTTCTTACTGAGCTTTTTCCCGAAAGCTCACCCCTTCACCTCTCAGATTGTTGCAGTGAACTACTGTTGATAATAGCTGCGTAGACGACGTAGGCTGGCAGATACGAGCTTCTCCAGACTACTCTCTGTACATGAGTGAGGTATACATTTTTGTCTCTTTACCAGACCATTTGTATGCACAGACATCTATTGAAAGTAATATGTCGGGATGAAATCCGTATAAGGATAAATGAAATGAAATATTTTTAAGAATTGATACTGATCAGGAATACAACCTAAATGAATAAGGGAATAAGTGGGTAAATTAAATATGTATAGTTCAGAAAAAAAAAAAATCCCCCAATTTTTCAAGGGTCAAGGGTCGTTACAGATCTCCTTAAGCTTCTGTTTGACAGCAGATCGATCTCCAGTCTCGACAGATCGATCTCCTACCTTTAAAACGTCTCAGAAAAGAGGGATTTTTGAGGAACAGATCGATCTCCACCCAAGGAAGATCGATCTCATCAAGTCAAAACTATAAATGGGAGCAGTTGGATCATCAGAATTTCGGGGAAAACATTTCCATTTCACTTCAACTCAAAGAAATCTAGTTTCTCACTCCTAAATCCAGCCATTTTCAGTGAGATTTAAGGAGAGGCTATTAGAGACAAAGTTGTTCACATCAAAGAGAAGAACAACATAGTCTAGAGGCATTTTCCCATTTGAAGGATTGAAGAAATAGAGGGCAATCCTAATTGGAGCAAGAGGAAATCCAATGAGGTAAGTTCTAATGCACAAATCCAAGTACATTGGTTTAGTTAATGCTTATAAAGATATTTGGGTGTGCATATTGTGGATAGAACTACCTAGGATGGTATGAAATGCATATAGCTTAGAAATAGTCAAGTGTGAGAAAGTGGAATGTGGGAGTATTTTTGATGAATGGGATATCTTGAGTGGATGAGTATGTTGTGGAAATGGTTTGGAAATGTTGATATTAGGACAAATTGGGAGATTTACCACAAAGGGTAAAAATGTATAATTAAGGCATTGGATAAATGCTTAGTTGAATAAGAGTTAGAAACATTAACTCAAATGTTGATGGATGAATTTCAGTTTCGGATGATACGCCGGAGCAAGTCGAGATGAGAACACAAGAAGAGTAAAGGTGGATAGTTGCACACAAGTAAAACGAGGTAAGGGACTGTGTGTTAGCTATAGAGATGTTCGTACGTAATTACAGCAATTTCGTAGATATATTGCTAGGACTAGTACGATATTATAAGTTTATGAAATGATGTGGAACTATGAAAAGTACCATGATGTATATATATGTATTGAGAAATGGGATAGGGTAAGGAAATAGCATGATATGCATGTTTTCAATGAAATTCTCAATTTTATATTGTGATTGATGATTGAGAAATGTTGATGATAGGTTGGCTAATTTTACATGTTTTAGCATGAAGAAGCATGCTGTATGAATAAACATGTTTTGAATTTTTAAAAAGAGAAAATAGCCTTCTATCAGTTTTGAGATGTGATTTGGTGTTGAAGCGCTAGCTTACACCTGTTTTAATGCCTTGATGTACCGTGTTGGAGTTTTAACTCGCACGGGGGTTTTGAGAAAGTGCGAGAACTATGCTCGTACCTGTTTTGTTGAGTTAAGGTAAACCTGGGGGTCTGGGACCCAAGGGGATACCAGCCGACGGCCAATTGAACGGGCTGGGCCTTAACGATAGATCGTGCCGCGCTGGAGCTTTGCGTTGACTGTGTGTCACGCTGCTTGCTCGCCTGGTATATGAGACATGGTTTAAGGATAAAAAGTCCATCGGAGTTGGAGTATGGACTTGGGTCCACGGTTGTACGTAGAACAGTGTAGTCACCCATTGGTATACTATGTACCGTGCTGGGTGCACGTGAGTACGAGTATCGCGTAGATGACACACGACGTATCTTCACCGTGAGTATACGAGGAGATGAGGTGGATTGAAATGAGCCGGAGGGTTGGACTGACCCATCCCCCTTCAGGCGAAGTGATACCCTGTGCACACCCGATCAGTGAGGCCTGGGATCACTGACTGTGGCCATAAGTCGTGGATATTTGATTGCCTAAAATTCCATGCCTGTCTCAGAGAATCGAGAAACAGAGACAATCTCAGAAAAAGAAAGAGATTTGTGAAAGAGAATGATTTGAGAAGTGAAAGAGATTTTGTGTTTCAATAAATCTCCGATTTCACATTCGTGCCATGAGGGCACTATTTATGAGCATGTTTTAAATGGAAGTTTGACATTTGATTTACACGAAAATGCTCTTGAGAAATATGAATTTAAATGCATTGTTCGTATGATATTTCCATTTATAACGAAAACATGGTTTTGGTTTATGCATGCATGGGCTATGTAGGTAGTACGATATCTACCTGCTAGCATACATTTCCTTACTGAGCCGTGGTTTGCTCATCCCACTATTTTCCCCCTCCAGGTACTGAGAAGTAAGAGAGCGGTGATCTCTAAGTCTTTTGTGTTGAACAGCTCCCACGATTCGGTAAAAGGTATAAGATTTGTATACACGAGTATTTTGTATCTAATTTATCGTATCGCACAGTTATATCTTGGAATTGTAAATAGTATTATGGGGATGATATGTAAACACTTGGTATTTATACAATTAATTTTGTGTATTTACACACACACCTGGGAGTGTGAATTAAAGTTTTAAATATTCCGCTGTAAATAAATAAATTTTTAGTAATTGCATCTTCTCACAGCCCAACCGTAGTAGAGAATGTATGGATAGAAGGGTTCCCGAAAGCGGGGCATGACAGGCTTGGTATCAGAGCATGGTTGGTCTGATGTGAGTTGATGCTTGGGACTAAGAAAACATACATCCCCAAGTTACTGTGCGATATTTAGATACAAATGTGTATACGGAGCTGGTAGTAAATTAAATGTTTGTTATAACGCAGGAAAGTTATCAGGCTAGTAAGTTATGCCTGAAAGACACCGCAAGAGGGGAGAGAGCTCGAGAGCTCGAGGGCAAAATGATAGGACTGAGAGGCACAGTAGATCATCCTCTAGTCATGAGCCCCAGGAACAAATAGAAGCTTCTGATCCTCGAATAACTCGATTGGAGGAAGACATGCGCACGATGATGACCATGATGGGTCAGATCATGGCTAGGTTTGAGGGTACACCTGGTACAGCGGGACAGGCTGCACCGAATCCCCCAGCAGCTGCACCTGAACCTGAGAATGTTGCACCTGCGCAAGCTGAACCGGCTAGGCCACGGGAACCTCATATTCGACCGGTACCTCCTCCGGTAGCCCCACATCAGCATGATGATGATTTGGGGTATGGATATGATTGCGACATGGAAAGATTGAGGCATTTTATGGACTTTAAGCCTCCTTCGTTCAGCGGGGTAAAGGATCCGACAGTGGCTGAGGACTGGATCAGTCAAATGGAGAAGTTATTTGACTTCTGTAGATGTTCAGCTACGGAGAGGGTAGCACTTGCGGCCTTTGTATTGAGAGGCGAAGCAGAGCACTGGTGGAAGTCTACTAGGCCGATGTTAAGAGCTCAAGGAATGGTTATCACTTGGGATATGTTCTTGGACGTTTTCAGAGAGCAATACATCCCAGATACTGCTCGACGGAGACTACAGATGGAATTTCTGAATCTGACTCAAGGGAATCGAACAGTTGATGAGTACGAGTCACGATTCACTTCATTGGGTAGATATGATCCGGACTCGATCAGGAGTGAAGCTGTCAGAGTCCGTAGATTTGTAGATGGACTGAGGCCTTCGATCCGAGCGAAGTTGGCCCCATTTGATGTCGCTACATATAGAGAGGCTGTGCGACGGGCCCAGTTATGCGAGCAGGATCATGACTTGCAGATTTCTGAGTTTAGTTGGGGTAAGGACAAGGGTCCGAGGAAGCTGGGAGATGGCAAGAGTGCCAAATTTGGTCGAAAATTCATGAGTAAACGTCGGAGAGAGGTAGATGAGTTCCAGAAAAAAGGTTGCTAGACCTTTTATGCCTCCGACTCAGACACCAGCCAGGGGAATAGTGATTGGTGGACCCCGACCGACTACAGATCAGTGTAGGCTATGCGGTCGATACCATGGTGGTAGGCCATGTCATCTTCAGGGTACCCGATGTTTCAGATGTGGTAAATTTGGACATTATGCCAGAGAGTGCCCGGATATAGTTGAGGCAATTCCACAGAGGGGTAAAGAGCCAGAGAGGGTTCCTACAGTTGCACCTCCTGCAAGAAAGAAAGCCTCGGCTGAAGAGAAAGGAAAACAAGTTGTGGGACAAGGCAGGGTGTATGCGATAGACCAGGCATCGGCTGATACCTCTTCTGAAGTGATAAAAGGTACAATCTTGATTTTCAATTTAGAGGTTATAGCTTTGTTTGATTCTGGTGCTACGCATTCCTTCATATCACCTGCATGTGCATCTAAGTTAAAAGGTTTTGTAGAACCCACATACTTGAGTAGGACGTTACTAATAAGTACTCCAATGAGAGTTAGCCAATTAGTTGAACAAGTGTATAAAGATTGTAAAGTGAGGGTAGGAGATAAGTGCATGACAGCCAACTTGATTTTGTTGAATATGTATGACATTGATGTAATTTTGGGAATGGATTGGTTAGCCGCCAATCATGCTGTCATAGACTGTCGTTCTAAGTCCATTAAGTTTTCTCTACCTGAAGAATGTGTTGTAAGATTTTAAGAGAAGAAATGAAATCTTAAATTTTGTATTAAGTAAAGTGCTTTGGTATAAATGGCTTGAGTGTTGTTTTGAAGGTTTTGTTGCTTATGTGGTGGATTTGAACAAAGTACATCCGGATATGGAGGACATCTCAGTGGTCAGAGAATTCCCTGATGTCTTTCCAGACGATCTACCAGGATTGCCACCTGATAGAGAAACGGAATTCGGTATAGACTTGACGCCTGGAACCGAACCAATATCTAAGTCACCATATAGGATGGTCCCAGTTGAGTTAGAGGAATTAAGGAAACAGCTGCAAGAGTTGTTAGAGAAAGGGTTCATAAGACCGAGCGTCTCTCCATGGGGAGCCCCGGTATTGTTTGTGAAGAAAAGAGACGGGAGCCTCAGATTGTGTATTGACTATCGGATGTTAAACAAGGCTACCATCAAGAATAAGTACCCCTTGCCACGCATTGACGATTTATTGGATTAGCTTCGGGGAGCACAGATCTTCTCCAAGATAGATCTGAGGTCTGGGTATCATCAATTGAAGATTCGGAAGGAGGATGTGCCCAAGACAGCATTTCGTACCCGCTATGGCCATTACGAATTCTTAGTGATGCCTTTTGGGTTGACCAATGCGCCGACAGCTTTTATGGCTCTAATGAATGAAGTATTCAAGCCATACCTGGACCAATTCGTAATTATTTTCATTGATGACATATTGGTGTATTCAAGGTCCAGAGAAGAGCATGAGCAGCACTTAAGGATTATTTTGCAGACCCTTCGAGAGAAAAGGTTATATGCCAAGCTTAACAAATGTGACTTTTGGCTAGAACAGATTTCTTTTCTAGGCCATGTTATATCGAAGGATGGGGTGTCAGTAGATCCATCCAAGATTGAGGCAGTTGTTCAATGGGAACAACCTAGGACAGTCACAGAGATCAGAAGTTTTCTGGGTTTGGCTGGTTACTACAGAAGATTTGTAGCGGGTTTCTCTAGATTAGCTGCTCCATTGACACGTCTTACGAGGAAAAGTGTGGAGTTTTCATGGGACGAAGCTTGTGAGAGAAGTTTTCAGGAACTTAAGCGCAGATTAACTACCGCGCCAGTTCTTGTCATCCCTAACAGTTCAGGGAATTACTCGGTGTATACTGATGCTTCGCATCAAGGACTAGGCTGTGTTTTGATGCAAGATGGAAGGGTAGTAGCTTATGGATCTAGACAGCTGAAAGATCATGAGAAGAACTACCCCACTCACGATTTGGAGTTAGCGGCCGTAGTGTTTGCGTTGAAAATATGGCGCCACTACTTGTATGGTGAGAGATTTCAGATCTTTACGGATCATAAGAGTCTGAAATATCTATTCTCACAAAAGGAGTTAAACATAAGACAGAGGAGGTGGTTGGAACTCCTCAAGGACTATGATTGTGAGATCTTGTACCACCCGGGGAAGGCAAATGTGGTTGCCGATGCATTGAGTCGGAAGAGTCTCGGGTTGGTATCACATATGATGGTTAGAGAGCACGAGTTGTTGGAACAATTCACGAACCTTAGTCTAGATATGACCCTACCTGAGATTCGCAACTATGGGATCATTGTTAGCTTGAGATTAGAACCGGAGTTGATTGAGAGAATCCGACAAGCTCAGCAAATCGATCAATGGTGTATTGTCATGATTAGCCAAATCCGGAAAGGGAAGGGTGCTGATTTTATATTGAGTCCAGATGGAATACTAAGGTCTGGAAATAGAATATGTGTTCCTAAGGATGTAGAGCTGAGAAAGCTGATCTTATCAGAGGCACACTCGTCGAGATACACGATACACCCGGGGAGTGGTAAGATGTATCAAAACCTCCGAAAAGTATATTGGTGGTCTGGAATGAAGAGAGACATAGCGGAGTATGTCGCTAGATGTCTCATTTGTCAGCAAGTAAAAGTCGAACATCAAAAACCAGGAGGATTATTACAACCTCTATCGATACCAACATGGAAGTGGGAGCATGTCACAATGGATTTTGTGATGGGGTTACGGAGAACCCGTAAGAACCATGATGCGATATGGGTGATAGTAGATCGGTTAACGAAATCGGCACATTTCTTAGCCATGAGATCTACAGATACATTGAGTGCACTGGCGAATCTGTATGTGCGAGAAATAGTGAGATTGCATGGAGTCCCAGTGAGTGTTGTTTCGGATAGGGATGCCCGCTTCACTTCCCACTTTTGGGGACATTTCCAGGAAGCGATGGGGACCCAGTTGAGTTTTAGCACCGCTTTTCATCCTCAGACAGATGGTCAGTCAGAGAGGACTATACAGACCTTGGAGGATATGTTGAGAGCGTGTGTGCTGGATTTTAGAGGCTCATGGGACGATCACTTGCCATTGATTGAGTTCGCCTACAATAACAGTCATCACTCAAGTATTGGTATGGCCCCTTATGAGGCACTATATGGTCGTAGATGCCGATCGCCCATTGGTTGGGAAGAAGTTGGTGACAGACAATTGCTCGTTCCCGATTTGGTTAAGCAAGCCTCCGAGGATGTTCAGATAATATGCGAGAGACTGCGAACAGCTCAAAGTCGACAAAAGAGCTACGCTGACAAGAGACGGAGACCACTTGAGTTTGATGTTGGCGAGTCCGTATTTTTGAAAGTATCTCCTTCTAAGGGAATAATGAGGTTTGGGAAGAAAGGAAAATTAAGTCCTCGTTACATTGGTCCCTTCGAGATTTTGGATAGAGTGGGAGAAGGAGCATATAGGATAGCCTTACCACCTGAGCTAGCAGAAGTCCACAATGTCTTCCACGTTTCTATGCTTCGGAAGTATTACCCGGATCCGACACATGTAATTAATTATGAGCCGTTGGAGCTTAGGAAAGATATGTCGTATGTCGAGAGACCGATCAGGGTGTTGGATAGGAAAGAGAAGGTGTTGCGAAACAAGACGATTTCATTGGTTAAGATTTTGTGGCAACATCACACTGTGGAAGAGGCCACATGGGAACTGGAAAGTTTGATGCGGAAAAAGTATCCCGAGTTATTCACAAATTAAATTGGTTCTAATTTGGAGGACCAAATTCTTTAAGTGGGGGAGAATGTGAGACCCCGTACATGTATAGCTATGTATATAGGAACATGGGAATGTAAATAAAATCATAAGTAAGATGATGTATTGTAATGTGAAGTGTATACAATGTAAGTTCATAAGATTATGTACGCACTTGTAGTAAGAATTGTGATTATACGTACAAGTTGCATTATGAGTGAGTAGGAGGAAATGAACTTAAAACGGGAAGAATGTGATCGAAATGGAATATGAGAAGTATAGTAAAATGGAAGAAAAGATTTACATAAGTGTATATTTCCATTCGAGTAATATCGTATATATTTGGTCATACAAAGATTCTACACAAGTTTTAATGTGTATGTAGTGAGGATGGATCCCATTTTCAAGTCTCAAAGATGAATGAATGAGGAAATGATCATGATAGTAAATTAAGGGTGTTTGGTAAGGGTTATTGCAGAAAAACTGCAAGAAAATCTGGAATTTTTGAAGGCCAGATCGATCTCATAGGATGAGAGATCGATCTGGGAGAGCCAGAATGCTCTTATGTGAGAAATGGAAGGGAACAGATCGATCTCCAAAGGAAGCAGATCGATCTCCTTAGCTCTCGGGTTGGAAGCAGATCGATCTCCCATAAGACCAGATCGATCTCCTTAAGCTTCTGTTTGACAGCAGATCGATCTCCAGTCTCGACAGATCGATCACCTACCTTTAAAACGTCTCAGAAAAGAGGGATTTTTGAGGAACAGATCGATCTCCACCCAAGGAAGATCGATCTCATCAAGTCAAAACTATAAATGGGAGCAGTTGGATCATCAGAATTTCGGGGAAAACATTTCCATTTCACTTCAACTCAAAGAAATCTAGTTTCTCACTCCTAAATCCAGCCATTTTCAGTGAGATTTAAGGAGAGGCTATTAGAGACAAAGTTGTTCACATCAAAGAGAAGAACAACATAGTCTAGAGGCATTTTCCCATTTGAAGGATTGAAGAAATAGAGGGCAATCCTAATTGGAGCAAGAGGAAATCCAATGAGGTAAGTTCTAATGCACAAATCCAAGTACATTGGTTTAGTTAATGCTTATAAAGATATTTGGGTGTGCATATTGTGGATAGAACTACCTAGGATGGTATGAAATGCATATAGCTTAGAAATAGTCAAGTGTGAGAAAGTGGAATGTGGGAGTATTTTTGATGAATGGGATATCTTGAGTGGATGAGTATGTTGTGGAAATGGTTTGGAAATGTTGATATTAGGACAAATTGGGAGATTTACCACAAAGGGTAAAAATGTATAATTAAGGCATTGGATAAATGCTTAGTTGAATAAGAGTTAGAAACATTAACTCAAATGTTGATGGATGAATTCAGTTTCGGATGATACGCCGGAGCAAGTCGAGATGAGAACGCAAGAAGCATAAAGGTGGATAGTTGCACACAAGTAAAACGAGGTAAGGGACTGTGTGTTAGCTATAGAGATGTTCGTACGTAATTACAGCAATTTCGTAGATATATTGCTAGGACTAGTACGATATTATAAGTTTATGAAATGATGTGGAAATATGAAAAGTACCATGATGTATATATATGTATTGAGAAATGGGATAGGGTAAGGAAATAGCATGATATGCATGTTTTCAATGAAATTCTCAATTTTATATTGTGATTGATGATTGAGAAATGTTGATGATAGGTTGGCTAATTTTACATGTTTTAGCATGAAGAAGCATGCTGTATGAATAAACATGTTTTGAATTTTTAAAAAGAGAAAATAGCCTTCTATCAGTTTTGAGATGTGATTTGGTGTTGAAGCGCTAGCTTACACATGTTTTAATGCCTTGATGTACCGTGTTGGAGTTTTAACTCGCACGGGGGTTTTGAGAAAGTACGAGAACTATGCTCGTACCTGTTTTGTTGAGTTAAGGTAAACCTGGGGGTCTGGGACCCAAGGGGATACCAGCCGACGGCCAATTGAACGGGCTGGGCCTTAACGATAGATCGTGTCGCGCTGGAGCTTTGCGTTGACTGTGTGTCACGCTGCTTGCTCGCCTGGTATATGAGACATGGTTTAAGGATAAAAAGTCCATCGGAGTTGGAGTATGGACTTGGGTCCACGGTTGTACGTAGAACAGTGTAGTCACCCATTGGTATACTATGTACCGTGCTGGGTGCACGTGAGTACGAGTATCGCGTAGATGACACACGACGTATCTTCACCGTGAGTATACGAGGAGATGAGGTGGATTGAAATGAGCCGGAGGGTTGGACTGACCCATCCCCCTTCAGGCGAAGTGATACCCTGTGCACACCCGATCAGTGAGGCTTGGGATCATTGACTGTGGCCATAAGTCGTGGATATTTGATTGCCTGAAATTCCATGCCTGTCTCAGAGAATCGAGAAACAGAGACAATCTCAGAAAAAGAAAGAGATTTGTGAAAGAGAATGATTTGAGAAGTGAAAGAGATTTTGTGTTTCAATAAATCTCCGATTTCACATTCGTGCCATGAGGGCACTATTTATGAGCATGTTTTAAATGGAAGTTTGACATTTGATTTACACGAAAATGCTCTTGAGAAATATGAATTTAAATGCATTGTTCGTATGATATTTCCATTTATAACGAAAACATGGTTTTGGTTTATGCATGCATGGGCTATGTAGGTAGTACGATATCTACCTGCTAGCATACATTTCCTTACTGAGCCGTGGTTTGCTCATCCCACTATTTTCCCCCTCCAGGTACTGAGAAGTAAGAGAGCGGTGATCTCTAAGTCTTTTGTGTTGAACAGCTCCCACGATTCGATAAAAGGTATAAGATTTGTATACACGAGTATTTTGTATCTAATTTATCGTATCGCACAGTTATATCTTGGAATTGTAAACAGTATTATGGGGATGATATGTAAACACTTGGTATTTATACAATTAATTTTGTGTATTTACACACACACCTGGGAGTGTGAATTAAAGTTTTAAATATTCCGCTGTAAATAAATAAATTTTTAGTAATTGCATCTTCTCACAGCCCAACCGTAGTAGAGAATGTATGGATAGAAGGGTTCCCAAAAGCGGGGCATGACAGGCTTGGTATCAGAGCATGGTTGGTCTGATGTGAGTTGATGCTTGGGACTAAGAAAACATACATCCCCAAGTTACTGTGCGATATTTAGATACAAATGTGTATACGGAGCTGGTAGTAAATTAAATGTTTGTTATAACGCAGGAAAGTTATCAGGCTAGTAAGTTATGCCTGAAAGACACCGCAAGAGGGGAGAGAGCTCGAGAGCTCGAGGGCAAAATGACAGGACTGAGAGGCACAGTAGATCATCCTCTAGTCATGAGCCCCAGGAACAAATAGAAGCTTCTGATCCTCGAATAACTCGATTGGAGGAAGACATGCGCACGATGATGACCATGATGGGTCAGTTCATGGCTAGGTTTGAGGGTACACCTGGTACAGCGGGACAGGCTGCACCGAATCCCCCAGCAGCTGCACCTGAACCTGAGAATGTTGCACCTGCGCAAGCTGAACCGGCTAGGCCACGGGAACCTCATATTCGACCGGTACCTCCTCCGGTAGCCCCACATCAGCATGATGATGATTTGGGGTATGGATATGATTGCGACATGGAAAGATTGAGGCATTTTATGGACTTTAAGCCTCCTTCGTTCAGCGGGGTAAAGGATCCGACAGTGGCTGAGGACTGGATCAGTCAAATGGAGAAGTTATTTGACTTCTGTAGATGTTCAGCTACGGAGAGGGTAGCAGTTGCGGCCTTTGTATTGAGAGGCGAAGCAGAGCACTGGTGGAAGTCTACTAGGCCGATGTTAAGAGCTCAAGGAATGGTTATCACTTGGGATATGTTCTTGGACGTTTTCAGAGAGCAATACATCCCAGATACTGCTCGACGGAGACTACAGATGGAATTTCTGAATCTGACTCAAGGGAATCGAACAGTTGATGAGTACGAGTCACGATTCACTTCATTGGGTAGATATGATCCGGACTTGATCAGGAGTGAAGCTGTCAGAGTCCGTAGATTTGTAGATGGACTGAGGCCTTCGATCCGAGCGAAGTTGGCCCCATTTGATGTCGCTACATATAGAGAGGCTGTGCGACGGGCCCAGTTATGCGAGCAGGATCATGACTTGCAGATTTCTGAGTTTAGTTGGGGTAAGGACAAGGGTCCGAGGAAGCTGGGAGATGGCAAGAGTGCCAAATTTGGTCGAAAATTCATGAGTAAACGTCGGAGAGAGGTAGATGAGTTCCAGAAAAAAGGTTGCTAGACCTTTTATGCCTCCGACTCAGACACCAGCCAGGGGAATAGTGATTGGTGGACCCCGACCGACTACAGATCAGTGTAGGCTATGCGGTCGATACCATGGTGGTAGGCCATGTCATCTTCAGGGTACTCGATGTTTCAGATGTGGTAAATTTGGACATTATGCCAGAGAGTGCCCGGAGATAGTTGAGGCAATTCCACAGAGGGGTAAAGAGCCAGAGAGGGTTCCTACAGTTGCACCTCCTGCAAGAAAGAAAGCCTCGGCTGAAGAGAAAGGAAAACAAGTTGTGGGACAAGGCAGGGTGTATGCGATAGACCAGGCATCGGCTGATACCTCTTCTGAAGTGATAAAAGGTACAATCTTGATTTTCAATTTAGAGGTTATAGCTTTGTTTGATTCTGGTGCTACGCATTCCTTCATATCACCTGCATGTGCATCTAAGTTAAAAGGTTTTGTAGAACCCACATACTTGAGTAGGACGTTACTAATAAGTACTCCAATGAGAGTTAGCCAATTAGTTGAACAAGTGTATAAAGATTGTAAAGTGAGGGTAGGAGATAAGTGCATGACAGCCAACTTGATTTTGTTGAATATGTATGACATTGATGTAATTTTGGGAATGGATTGGTTAGCCGCCAATCATGCTGTCATAGACTGTCGTTCTAAGTCCATTAAGTTTTCTCTACCTGAAGAATGTGTTGTAAGATTTTAAGAGAAGAAATGAAATCTTAAATTTTGTATTAAGTAAAGTGCTTTGGTATAAATGGCTTGAGTGTTGTTTTGAAGGTTTTGTTGCTTATGTGGTGGATTTGAACAAAGTACATCCGGATATGGAGGACATCTCAGTGGTCAGAGAATTCCCTGATGTCTTTCCAGACGATCTACCAGGATTGCAACCTGATAGAGAAACGGAATTCGGTATAGACTTGACGCCTAGAACCGAACCAATATCTAAGTCACCATATAGGATGGTCCCAGTTGAGTTAGAGGAATTAAGGAAACAGCTGCAAGAGTTGTTAGAGAAAGGGTTCATAAGACCAAGCGTCTCACCATGGGGAGCCCCGGTATTGTTTGTGAAGAAAAGAGATGGGAGCCTCAGATTGTGTATTGACTATCGGATGTTAAACAAGGCTACCATCAAGAATAAGTACCCCTTGCCACGCATTGACGATTTATTGGATCAGCTTCGGGGAGCACAGATCTTCTCCAAGATAGATCTGAGGTCTGGGTATCATCAATTGAAGATTCGGAAGGAGGATGTGCCCAAGACAGCATTTCGTACCCGCTATGGCCATTACGAATTCTTAGTGATGCCTTTTGGGTTGACCAATGCGCCGGCAGCTTTTATGGCTCTAATGAATGAAGTATTCAAGCCATACCTGGACCAATTCGTAATTATTTTCATTGATGACATATTGGTGTATTCAAGGTCCAGAGAAGAGCATGAGCAGCACTTAAGATTATTTTGCAGACCCTTCGAGAGAAAAGGTTATATGCCAAGCTTAACAAATGTGACTTTTGGCTAGAACAGATTTCTTTTCTAGGCCATGTTATATCGAAGGATGGGGTGTCAGTAGATCCATCCAAGATTGAGGCAGTTGTTCAATGGGAACAACCTAGGACAGTCACAGAGATCAGAAGTTTTCTGGGTTTGGCTGGTTACTACAGAAGATTTGTAGAGGGTTTCTCTAGATTAGCTGCTCCATTGACACGTCTTACGAGGAAAAGTGTGGAGTTTTCATGGGACGAAGCTTGTGAGAGAAGTTTTCAGGAACTTAAGCGCAGATTAACTACCGCGCCAGTTCTTGTCATCCCTAACAGTTCAGGGAATTACTCGGTGTATACTGATGCTTCGCATCAAGGACTAGGCTGTGTTTTGATGCAAGATGGAAGGGTAGTAGCTTATGGATCTAGACAGCTGAAAGATCATGAGAAGAACTACCCCACTCACGATTTGGAGTTAGCGGCCGTAGTGTTTGCGTTGAAAATATGGCGCCACTACTTGTATGGTGAGAGATTTCAGATCTTTACGGATCATAAGAGTCTGAAATATCTATTCTCACAAAAGGAGTTAAACATGAGACAGAGGAGGTGGTTGGAACTCCTCAAGGACTATGATTGTGAGATCTTGTACCATCCTAGGAAGGCAAATGTGGTTGCCGATGCATTGAGTCGAAAGAGTCTCGGGTTGGTATCACATATGATGGTTAGAGAGCACGAGTTGTTGGAACAATTCACGAACCTTAGTCTAGAAATGACCCTACCTGAGATTGGCAGCTATGGGATCATTGCTAGCTTGAGATTAGAACCGGAGTTGATTGAGAGAATCCGACAAGCTCAGCAAATCGATCAATGGTGTATTGTCATGATTAGCCAAATCCGGAAAGGGAAGGGTGCTGATTTTATATTGAGTCCAGATGGAATACTAAGGTCTGGAAATAGAATATGTGTTCCTAAGGATGTAGAGCTGAGAAAGCTGATCTTATCAGAGGCACACTCGTCGAGATACACGATACACCCGGGGAGTGGTAAGATGTATCAAAACCTCCGAAAAGTATATTGGTGGTCTGGAATGAAGAGAGACATAGCGGAGTATGTCGCTAGATGTCTCATTTGTCAGCAAGTAAAAGTCGAACATCAGAAACCAGGAGGATTATTACAACCTCTATCGATACCAACATGGAAGTGGGAGGATGTCACAATGGATTTTGTGATGGGGTTACGGAGAACCCGTAAGAACCATGATGCGATATGGGTGATAGTAGATCGGTTAACGAAATCGGCACATTTCTTAGCCATGAGATCTACAGATACATTGAGTGCACTGGCGAATCTGTATGTGCGAGAAATAGTGAGATTGCATGGAGTCCCAGTGAGTGTTGTTTCGGATAGGGATGCCCGCTTCACTTCCCACTTTTGGGGACATTTCCAGGAAGCGATGGGGACCCAGTTGAGTTTCAGCACCGCTTTTCATCCTCAGACAGATGGTCAGTCAGAGAGGACTATACAGACCTTGGAGGATATGTTGAGAGCGTGTGTGCTGGATTTTAGAGGCTCATGGGACGATCACTTGCCATTGATTGAGTTCGCCTACAATAACAGTCATCACTCAAGTATTGGTATGGCCCCTTATGAGGCACTATATGGTCGTAGATGCCGATCGCCCATTGGTTGGGAAGAAGTTGGTGACAGACAATTGCTCGCTCCCGATTTGGTTAAGCAAGCCTCCGAGGATGTTCAGATAATATGCGAGAGACTGCGAACAGCTCAAAGTCGACAAAAGAGCTACGCTGACAAGAGACGGAGACCACTTGAGTTTGATGTTGGCGAGTCCGTATTTTTGAAAGTATCTCCTTCTAAGGGAATAATGAGGTTTGGGAAGAAAGGAAAATTAAGTCCTCGTTACATTGGTCCCTTCGAGATTTTGGATAGAGTGGGAGAAGGAGCATATAGGATAGCCTTACCACCTGAGCTAGCAGAAGTCCACAATGTCTTCCACGTTTCTATGCTTCGGAAGTATTACCCGGATCCGACACATGTAATTAATTATGAGCCGTTGGAGCTTAGGAAAGATATGTCGTATGTCGAGAGACCGATCAGGGTGTTGGATAGGAAAGAGAAGGTGTTGCGAAACAAGACGATTTCATTGGTTAAGATTTTGTGGCAACATCACACTGTGGAAGAGGCCACATGGGAACTGGAAAGTTTGATGCGGAAAAAGTATCCCGAGTTATTCACAAATTAAATTGGTTCTAATTTGGAGGACCAAATTCTTTAAGTGGGGGAGAATGTGAGACCCCGTACATGTATAGCTATGTATATAGGAACATGGGAATGTAAATAAAATCATAAGTAAGATGATGTATTGTAATGTGAAGTGTATACAATGTAAGTTCATAAGATTATGTACGCACTTGTAGTAAGAATTGTGATTATACGTACAAGTTGCATTATGAGTGAGTAGGAGGAAATGAACTTAAAACGGGAAGAATGTGATCGAAATGGAATATGAGAAGTATAGTAAAATGGAAGGAAAGATTTACATAAGTGTATATTTCCATTCGAGTAATATCGTATATATTTGGTCATACAAAGATTCTACACAAGTTTTAATGTGTATGTAGTGAGGATGGATCCCATTTTCAAGTCTCAAAGATGAATGAATGAGGAAATGATCATGGTAGTAAATTAAGGGTGTTTGGTAAGGGTTATTGCAGAACAACTGCAGGAAAATCTGGAATTTGTGAAGGCCAGATCGATCTCATAGGATGAGAGATCGATCTGGGAGAGCCAGAATGCTCTTATGTGAGAAATGGAAGGGAACAGATCGATCTCCAAAGGAAGCAGATCGATCTCCTTAGCTCTCGGGTTGGAAGCAGATCGATCTCCCATAAGACCAGATCGATCTCCTTAAGCTTCTGTTTGACAGCAGATCGATCTCCAGTCTCGACAGATCGATCACCTACCTTTAAAACGTCTCAGAAAAGAGGGATTTTTGAGGAACAGATCGATCTCCACCCAAGGAAGATCGATCTCATCAAGTCAAAACTATAAATGGGAGCAGTTGGATCATCAGAATTTCGGGGAAAACATTTCCATTTCACTTCAACTCAAAGAAATCTAGTTTCTCACTCCTAAATCCAGCCATTTTCAGTGAGATTTAAGGAGAGGCTATTAGAGACAAAGTTGTTCACATCAAAGAGAAGAACAACATAGTCTAGAGGCATTTTCCCATTTGAAGGATTGAAGAAATAGAGGGCAATCCTAATTGGAGCAAGAGGAAATCCAATGAGGTAAGTTCTAATGCACAAATCCAAGTACATTGGTTTAGTTAATGCTTATAAAGATATTTGGGTGTGCATATTGTGGATAGAACTACCTAGGATGGTATGAAATGCATATAGCTTAGAAATAGTCAAGTGTGAGAAAGTGGAATGTGGGAGTATTTTTGATGAATGGGATATCTTGAGTGGATGAGTATGTTGTGGAAATGGTTTGGAAATGTTGATATTAGGACAAATTGGGAGATTTACCACAAAGGGTAAAAATGTATAATTAAGGCATTGGATAAATGCTTAGTTGAATAAGAGTTAGAAACATTAACGCAAATGTTGATGGATGAATTTCAGTTTCGGATGATACGCCGGAGCAAGTCGAGATGAGAATGCAAGAAGCATAAAGGTGGATAGTTGCACACAAGTAAAACGAGGTAAGGGACTGTGTGTTAGCTATAGAGATGTTCGTACGTAATTACAGCAATTTCGTAGATATATTGCTAGGACTAGTACGATATTATAAGTTTATGAAATGATGTGGAAATATGAAAAGTACCATGATGTATATATATGTATTGAGAAATGGGATAGGGTAAAGAAATAGCATGATATGCATGTTTTCAATGAAATTCTCAATTTTATATTGTGATTGATGATTGAGAAATGTTGATGATAGGTTGGCTAATTTTACATGTTTTAGCATGAAGAAGCATGCTGTATGAATAAACATGTTTTGAATTTTTAAAAAGAGAAAATAGCCTTCTATCAGTTTTGAGATGTGATTTGGTGTTGAAGCGCTAGCTTACACATGTTTTAATGCCTTGATGTACCGTGTTGGAGTTTTAACTCGCACGGGGGTTTTGAGAAAGTACGAGAACTATGCTCGTACCTGTTTTGTTGAGTTAAGGTAAACCTGGGGGTCTGGGACCCAAGGGGATACCAGCCGACGGCCAATTGAACGGGCTGGGCCTTAACGATAGATCGTGTCGCGCTGGAGCTTTGCGTTGACTGTGTGTCACGCTGCTTGCTCGCCTGGTATATGAGACATGGTTTAAGGATAAAAAGTCCATCGGAGTTGGAGTATGGACTTGGGTCCACGGTTGTACGTAGAACAGTGTAGTCACCCATTGGTATACTATGTACCGTGCTGGGTGCACGTGAGTACGAGTATCGCGTAGATGACACACGACGTATCTTCACCGTGAGTATACGAGGAGATGAGGTGGATTGAAATGAGCCGGAGGGTTGGACTGACCCATCCCCCTTCAGGCGAAGTGATACCCTGTGCACACCCGATCAGTGAGGCCTGGGATCATTGACTGTGGCCATAAGTCGTGGATATTTGATTGCCTAAAATTCCATGCCTGTCTCAGAGAATCGAGAAACAGAGACAATCTCAGAAAAAGAAAGAGATTTGTGAAAGAGAATGATTTGAGAAGTGAAAGAGATTTTGTGTTTCAATAAATCTCCGATTTCACATTCGTGCCATGAGGGCACTATTTATGAGCATGTTTTAAATGGAAGTTTGACATTTGATTTACACGAAAATGCTCTTGAGAAATATGAATTTAAATGCATTGTTCGTATGATATTTCCATTTATAACGAAAACATGGTTTTGGTTTATGCATGCATGGGCTATGTAGGTAGTACGATATCTACCTGCTAGCATACATTTCCTTACTGAGCCGTGGTTTGCTCATCCCACTATTTTCCCCCTCCAGGTACTGAGAAGTAAGAGAGCGGTGATCTCTAAGTCTTTTGTGTTGAACAGCTCCCACGATTCGATAAAAGGTATAAGATTTGTATACACGAGTATTTTGTATCTAATTTATCGTATCGCACAGTTATATCTTGGAATTGTAAACAGTATTATGGGGATGATATGTAAACACTTGGTATTTATACAATTAATTTTGTGTATTTACACACACACCTGGGAGTGTGAATTAAAGTTTTAAATATTCCGCTGTAAATAAATAAATTTTTAGTAATTGCATCTTCTCACAGCCCAACCGTAGTAGAGAATGTATGGATAGAAGGGTTCCCGAAAGCGGGGCATGACAGGCTTGGTATCAGAGCATGGTTGGTCTGATGTGAGTTGATGCTTGGGACTAAGAAAACATACATCCCCAAGTTACTGTGCGATATTTAGATACAAATGTGTATACGGAGCTGGTAGTAAATTAAATGTTTGTTATAACGCAGGAAAGTTATCAGGCTAGTAAGTTATGCCTGAAAGACACCGCAAGAGGGGAGAGAGCTCGAGAGCTCGAGGGCAAAATGACAGGACTGAGAGGCACAGTAGATCATCCTCTAGTCATGAGCCCTAGGAACAAATAGAAGCTTCTGATCCTCGAATAACTCGATTGGAGGAAGACATGCGCACGATGATGACCATGATGGGTCAGATCATGGCTAGGTTTGAGGGTACACCTGGTACAGCGGGACAGGCTGCACCGAATCCCCCAGCAGCTGCACCTGAACCTGAGAATGTTGCACCTGCGCAAGCTGAACCGGCTAGGCCACGGGAACCTCATATTCGACCGGTACCTCCTCCGGTAGCCCCACATCAGCATGATGATGATTTGGGGTATGGATATGATTGCGACATGGAAAGATTGAGGCATTTTATGGACTTTAAGCCTCCTTCGTTCAGCGGGGTAAAGGATCCGACAGTGGCTGAGGACTGGATCAGTCAAATGGAGAAGTTATTTGACTTCTGTAGATGTTCAGCTACGGAGAGGGTAGCACTTGCGGCCTTTGTATTGAGAGGCGAAGCAGAGCACTGGTGGAAGTCTACTAGGCCGATGTTAAGAGCTCAAGGAATGGTTATCACTTGGGATATGTTCTTGGACGTTTTCAGAGAGCAATACATCCCAGATACTGCTCGACGGAGACTACAGATGGAATTTCTGAATCTGACTCAAGGGAATCGAACAGTTGATGAGTACGAGTCACGATTCACTTCATTGGGTAGATATGATCCGGACTCGATCAGGAGTGAAGCTGTCAGAGTCCGTAGATTTGTAGATGGACTGAGGCCTTCGATCCGAGCGAAGTTGGCCCCATTTGATGTCGCTACATATAGAGAGGCTGTGCGACGGGCCCAGTTATGCGAGCAGGATCATGACTTGCAGATTTCTGAGTTTAGTTGGGGTAAGGACAAGGGTCCGAGGAAGCTGGGAGATGGCAAGAGTGCCAAATTTGGTCGAAAATTCATGAGTAAACGTCGGAGAGAGGTAGATGAGTTCCAGAAAAAAGGTTGCTAGACCTTTTATGCCTCCGACTCAGACACCAGCCAGGGGAATAGTGATTGGTGGACCCCGACCGACTACAGATCAGTGTAGGCTATGCGGTCGATACCATGGTGGTAGGCCATGTCATCTTCAGGGTACTCGATGTTTCAGATGTGGTAAATTTGGACATTATGCCAGAGAGTGCCCGGAGATAGTTGAGGCAATTCCACAGAGGGGTAAAGAGCCAGAGAGGGTTCCTACAGTTGCACCTCCTGCAAGAAAGAAAGCCTCGGCTGAAGAGAAAGGAAAACAAGTTGTGGGACAAGGCAGGGTGTATGCGATAGACCAGGCATCGGCTGATACCTCTTCTGAAGTGATAAAAGGTACAATCTTGATTTTCAATTTAGAGGTTATAGCTTTGTTTGATTCTGGTGCTACGCATTCCTTCATATCACCTGCATGTGCATCTAAGTTAAAAGGTTTTGTAGAACCCACATACTTGAGTAGGACGTTACTAATAAGTACTCCAATGAGAGTTAGCCAATTAGTTGAACAAGTGTATAAAGATTGTAAAGTGAGGGTAGGAGATAAGTGCATGACAGCCAACTTGATTTTGTTGAATATGTATGACATTGATGTAATTTTGGGAATGGATTGGTTAGCCGCCAATCATGCTGTCATAGACTGTCGTTCTAAGTCCATTAAGTTTTCTCTACCTGAAGAATGTGTTGTAAGATTTTAAGAGAAGAAATGAAATCTTAAATTTTGTATTAAGTAAAGTGCTTTGGTATAAATGGCTTGAGTGTTGTTTTGAAGGTTTTGTTGCTTATGTGGTGGATTTGAACAAAGTACATCCGGATATGGAGGACATCTCAGTGGTCAGAGAATTCCCTGATGTCTTTCCAGACGATCTACCAGGATTGCAACCTGATAGAGAAACGGAATTCGGTATAGACTTGACGCCTAGAACCGAACCAATATCTAAGTCACCATATAGGATGGTCCCAGTTGAGTTAGAGGAATTAAGGAAACAGCTGCAAGAGTTGTTAGAGAAAGGGTTCATAAGACCAAGCGTCTCACCATGGGGAGCCCCGGTATTGTTTGTGAAGAAAAGAGATGGGAGCCTCAGATTGTGTATTGACTATCGGATGTTAAACAAGGCTACCATCAAGAATAAGTACCCCTTGCCACGCATTGACGATTTATTGGATCAGCTTCGGGGAGCACAGATCTTCTCCAAGATAGATCTGAGGTCTGGGTATCATCAATTGAAGATTCGGAAGGAGGATGTGCCCAAGACAGCATTTCGTACCCGCTATGGCCATTACGAATTCTTAGTGATGCCTTTTGGGTTGACCAATGCGCCGGCAGCTTTTATGGCTCTAATGAATGAAGTATTCAAGCCATACCTGGACCAATTCGTAATTATTTTCATTGATGACATATTGGTGTATTCAAGGTCCAGAGAAGAGCATGAGCAGCACTTAAGGATTATTTTGCAGACCCTTCGAGAGAAAAGGTTATATGCCAAGCTTAACAAATGTGACTTTTGGCTAGAACAGATTTCTTTTCTAGGCTATGTTATATCGAAGGATGGGGTGTCAGTAGATCCATCCAAGATTGAGGCAGTTGTTCAATGGGAACAACCTAGGACAGTCACAGAGATCAGAAGTTTTCTGGGTTTGGCTGGTTACTACAGAAGATTTGTAGAGGGTTTCTCTAGATTAGCTGCTCCATTGACACGTCTTACGAGGAAAAGTGTGGAGTTTTCATGGGACGAAGCTTGTGAGAGAAGTTTTCAGGAACTTAAGCGCAGATTAACTACCGCGCCAGTTCTTGTCATCCCTAACAGTTCAGGGAATTACTCGGTGTATACTGATGCTTCGCATCAAGGACTAGGCTGTGTTTTGATGCAAGATGGAAGGGTAGTAGCTTATGGATCTAGACAGCTGAAAGATCATGAGAAGAACTACCCCACTCACGATTTGGAGTTAGCGGCCGTAGTGTTTGCGTTGAAAATATGGCGCCACTACTTGTATGGTGAGAGATTTCAGATCTTTACGGATCATAAGAGTCTGAAATATCTATTCTCACAAAAGGAGTTAAACATGAGACAGAGGAGGTGGTTGGAACTCCTCAAGGACTATGATTGTGAGATCTTGTACCACCCGGGGAAGGCAAATGTGGTTGCCGATGCATTGAGTCGAAAGAGTCTCGGGTTGGTATCACATATGATGGTTAGAGAGCACGAGTTGTTGGAACAATTCACGAACCTTAGTCTAGATATGACCCTACCTGAGATTGGCAGCTATGGGATCATTGCTAGCTTGAGATTAGAACCGGAGTTGATTGAGAGAATCCGACAAGCTCAGCAAATCGATCAATGGTGTATTGTCATGATTAGCTAAATCCGGAAAGGGAAGGGTGCTGATTTTATATTGAGTCCAGATGGAATACTAAGGTTTGGAAATAGAATATGTGTTCCTAAGGATGTAGAGCTGAGAAAGCTGATCTTATCAGAGGCACACTCGTCGAGATACACGATACACCCGGGGAGTGGTAAGATGTATCAAAACCTCCAAAAAGTATATTGGTGGTCTGGAATGAAGAGAGACATAGCGGAGTATGTCGCTAGATGTCTCATTTGTCAGCAAGTAAAAGTCAAACATCAGAAACCAGGAGGATTATTACAACCTCTATCGATACCAACATGGAAGTGGGAGGATGTCACAATGGATTTTGTGATGGGGTTACGGAGAACCCGTAAGAACCATGATGCGATATGGGTGATAGTAGATCGGTTAACGAAATCGGCACATTTCTTAGCCATGAGATCTACAGATACATTGAGTGCACTGGCGAATCTGTATGTGCGAGAAATAGTGAGATTGCATGGAGTCCCAGTGAGTGTTGTTTCGGATAGGGATGCCCGCTTCACTTCCCACTTTTGGGGACATTTCTAGGAAGCGATGGGGACCCAGTTGAGTTTTAGCACCGCTTTTCATCCTCAGACAGATGGTCAGTCAGAGAGGACTATACAGACCTTGGAGGATATGTTGAGAGCGTGTGTGCTGGATTTTAGAGGCTCATGGGACGATCACTTGCCATTGATTGAGTTCGCCTACAATAACAGTCATCACTCAAGTATTGGTATGGCCCCTTATGAGGCACTATATGGTCGTAGATGCCGATCGCCCATTGGTTGGGAAGAAGTTGGTGACAGACAATTGCTCGCTCCCGATTTGGTTAAGCAAGCCTCCGAGGATGTTCAGATAATATGCGAGAGACTGCGAACAGCTCAAAGTCAATAAAAGAGCTACGCTGACAAGAGACGGAGACCACTTGAGTTTGATGTTGGCGAGTCCGTATTTTTGAAAGTATCTCCTTCTAAGGGAATAATGAGGTTTGGGAAGAAAGGAAAATTAAGTCCTCGTTACATTGGTCCCTTCGAGATTTTGGATAGAGTGGGAGAAGGAGCATATAGGCTAGCCTTACCACCTGAGCTAGCAGAAGTCCACAATGTCTTCCACGTTTCTATGCTTCGGAAGTATTACCCGGATCCGACATATGTAATTAATTATGAGCCGTTGGAGCTTAGGAAAGATATGTCGTATGTCGAGAGACCGATCAGGGTGTTGGATAGGAAAGAGAAGGTGTTGCGAAACAAGACGATTTCATTGGTTAAGATTTTGTGGCAACATCACACTGTGGAAGAGGCCACATGGGAACTGGAAAGTTTGATGCGGAAAAAGTATCCCGAGTTATTCACAAATTAAATTGGTTCTAATTTGGAGGACCAAATTCTTTAAGTGGGGGAGAATGTGAGACCCCGTACATGTATAGCTATGTATATAGGAACATGGGAATGTAAATAAAATCATAAGTAAGATGATGTATTGTAATGTGAAGTGTATACAATGTAAGTTCATAAGATTATGTACGCACTTGTAGTAAGAATTGTGATTATACGTACAAGTTGCATTATGAGTGAGTAGGAGGAAATGAACTTAAAACGGGAAGAATGTGATCGAAATGGAATATGAGAAGTATAGTAAAATGGAAGGAAAGATTTACATAAGTGTATATTTCCATTCGAGTAATATCGTATATATTTGGTCATACAAAGATTCTACACAAGTTTTAATGTGTATGTAGTGAGGATGGATCCCATTTTCAAGTCTCAAAGATGAATGAATGAGGAAATGATCATGGTAGTAAATTAAGGGTGTTTGGTAAGGGTTATTGCAGAAAAACTGCAGGAAAATCTGGAATTTGTGAAGGCCAGATCGATCTCATAGGATGAGAGATCGATCTGGGAGAGCCAGAATGCTCTTATGTGAGAAATGGAAGGGAACAGATCGATCTCCAAAGGAAGCAGATCGATCTCCTTAGCTCTCGGGTTGGAAGCAGATCGATCTCCCATAAGACCAGATCGATCTCCTTAAGCTTCTGTTTGACAGCAGATCGATCTCCAGTCTCGACAGATCGATCTCCTACCTTTAAAACGTCTCAGAAAAGAGGGATTTTTGAGGAACAGATCGATCTCCACCCAAGGAAGATCGATCTCATCAAGTCAAAACTATAAATGGGAGCAGTTGGATCATCAGAATTTCGGGGAAAACATTTCCATTTCACTTCAACTCAAAGAAATCTAGTTTCTCACTCCTAAATCTAGCCATTTTCAGTGAGATTTAAGGAGAGGCTATTAGAGACAAAGTTGTTCACATCAAAGAGAAGAACAACATAGTCTAGAGGCATTTTCCCATTTGAAGGATTAAAGAAATAGAGGGCAATCCTAATTGGAGCAAGAGGAAATCCAATGAGGTAAGTTCTAATGCACAAATCCAAGTACATTGGTTTAGTTAATGCTTATAAAGATATTTGGGTGTGCATATTGTGGATAGAACTACCTAGGATGGTATGAAATGCATATAGCCTAGAAATAGTCAAGTGTGAGAAAGTGGAATGTGGGAGTATTTTTGATGAATGAGATATCTTGAGTGGATGAGTATGTTGTGGAAATGGTTTGGAAATGTTGATATTAGGACAAATTGGGAGATTTACCACAAAGGGTAAAAATGTATAATTAAGGCATTGGATAAATGCTTAGTTGAATAAGAGTTAGAAACATTAACTCAAATGTTGATGGATGAATTTCAGTTTCGGATGATACGCCGGAGCAAGTCGAGATGAGAACGCAAGAAGCATAAAGGTGGATAGTTGCACACAAGTAAAACGAGGTAAGGGACTGTGTGTTAGCTATAGAGATGTTCGTACGTAATTACAGCAATTTCGTAGATATATTGCTAGGACTAGTACGATATTATAAGTTTATGAAATGATGTGGAAATATGAAAAGTACCATGATGTATATATATGTATTGAGAAATGGGATAGGGTAAGGAAATAGCATGATATGCATGTTTTCAATGAAATTCTCAATTTTATATTGTGATTGATGATTGAGAAATGTTGATGATAGGTTGGCTAATTTTACATGTTTTAGCATGAAGAAGCATGCTGTATGAATAAACATGTTTTGAATTTTTAAAAAGAGAAAATAGCCTTCTATCAGTTTTGAGATGTGATTCGGTGTTGAAGCGCTAGCTTACACCTGTTTTAATGCCTTGATGTACCGTGTTGGAGTTTTAACTCGCACGAGGGTTTTGAGAAAGTGCGAGAACTATGCTCGTACCTGTTTTGTTGAGTTAAGGTAAACCTGGGGGTCTGGGACCCAAGGGGATACCAGCCGACAGCCAATTGAACGGGCTGGGCCTTAACGATAGATCGTGCCGCGCTGGAGCTTTGCGTTGACTGTGTGTCACGCTGCTTGCTCGCCTGGTATATGAGACATGGTTTAAGGATAAAAAGTCCATCGGAGTTGGAGTATGGACTTGGGTCCACGGTTGTATGTAGAACAGTGTAGTCACCCATTGGTATACTATGTACCATGCTGGGTGCACGTGAGTACGAGTATCGCATAGATGACACACGACGTATCTTCACCGTGAGTATACGAGGAGATGAGGTGGATTGAAATGAGCCAGAGGGTAGGACTGACCCATCCCCCTTCAGGCGAAGTGATACCCTGTGCACACCCGATCAGTGAGGCCTGGGATCACTGACTGTGGCCATAAGTCGTGGATATTTGATTGCCTAAAATTCCATGCCTGTCTCAGAGAATCGAGAAACAGAGACAATCTCAGAAAAAGAAAGAGATTTGTGAAAGAGAATGATTTGAGAAGTGAAAGAGATTTTGTGTTTCAATAAATCTCCGATTTCACATTCGTGCCATGAGGGCACTATTTATGAGCATGTTTTAAATGGAAGTTTGACATTTGATTTACACGAAAATGCTCTTGAGAAATATGAATTTAAATGCATTGTTCGTATGATATTTCCATTTATAACGAAAACATGGTTTTGGTTTATGCATGCATGGGCTATGTAGGTAGTACGATATCTACCTGCTAGCATACATTTCCTTACTGAGCCGTGGTTTGCTCATCCCATTATTTTCCCCCTCCAGGTACTGAGAAGTAAGAGAGCGGTGATCTCTAAGTCTTTTGTGTTGAACAGCTCCCACGATTCGGTAAAAGGTATAAGATTTGTATACACGAGTATTTTGTATCTAATTTATCGTATCGCACAGTTATATCTTGGAATTGTAAACAGTATTATGGGGATGATATGTAAACACTTGGTATTTATACAATTAATTTTGTGTATTTACACACACACCTGGGAGTGTGAATTAAAGTTTTAAATATTCCGCTGTAAATAAATAAATTTTTAGTAATTGCATCTTCTCACAGCCCAACCGTAGTAGAGAATGTATGGATAGAAGGGTTCCCGAAAGCGGGGCATGACATGTGTATTGCCACGAAGGGTAAAAGCTTATCGCGATAGGTAAGAGCTTGCCGCGATGTGTAGCTTGCCGCGAATGGTAAAGCTTGCCGCGAAGGTCAGTAAAAATCATCAAGTAAAGTTTGTCGTGAAGAATAAGTGAATGCCGCCTAGTAAGCTTACCGTGAAGGTAACTGAATGTCGCCTAGTACAGATTGCCGTAAAAGTGATGGAATGCCTCCAAATGCAAATTGCCGCGAATACCTATGGGTTGCCGCACCTAAAATAGAAATCTCGCCTAAAATGAAACGAAGTTGCATTCACGCTTCAATATATATGTACCGCGCGCCGCGTCAATCGCAACGTGACGACCGCGAAAAAAAAATAATAATTTAGTAATGATAATTTTTTATACATGTACTCTTTCGCTTATCCGTAATGGATTCACAAAAGAGTGGGGAGCAATTGTTATAAATAGTAATTCGGATATTATTTTAGCGAATGATATGAAGACACGTGGTATATTCGAGAGGGATCGGGCATAATAAGGCATTTGGATAAAAGAGGACAAAGGTGTATTTTCAAAATGAGGAAATTCCCTATAAATAGGGAACAAGTATGATTCTTGAAGGCAGATAACTATTTTCCTACTGAAACTCTGAAAAAATTACTCTCTAACTTAAGCATCGGAGTGAAAACGTATGGAACAACCCCTGTGTCCCTCTGATCATTTCTTTCTTTGCAGAATATTCCAAAGAAGGTGGCACGGAGATCTAGGCAGAGACGTCAGCAACACGTAATCATTGATAGGGACAGCAACACTATGGTTTCAAGTGGTTTGTTTAATTATTAAAATTTATTTAATTACGATAGAATATGTATGTTGTTGTTTAATTTTTATTTTTTATTTATACAAAATTAGATGATTTTTTTCGGGTTTTGGGTTCGAGTTAATAAACAGGTTGTCAAATTATGGGTTGAAAAATCGGGTAATTAAATGATTTCTGGTTCGGGTTACTAAACAAGTTGTCAAATTATGGGTTGAATAATCGGGTAATTAAACGAGTTCGGGTAATTAACGGGTAGTATAAAATTTATTCGGGTAGTATCTTGAAAAAATAATCGAGTTTTAAAAGGGTTCGGGTTTTATGATTGTTAATCGGGTTCAAGATCGGGTACCTTAAAATTAACGGATACATTTGGTTACTAGAGGTTTGAGGATGTAGGGCTTGAGGATCTTACCAATTCACGGTATCATACGTACCACAGAGTGAAAACTTGTGCGAGCAAAGCTTTAGTACGACTCGTGCATCATAACTAAACCACCTCGTATGAGCAACGCTCTAGTACGACATTTATGCATAAAACATGAGAAAAATAACGTACAAGCATAGCTCTAGTATGGTTAAATGCATAAGAAAACTACTTGAAATCCTCGTATGAGCGGAAGCTCCAATATGGTTTTTAAAACATTACCATAGTTTCTAAATCAAGGCGCGAGCTAAGCTCCAGCACGTCTCATACAAATGAAGGCATCAAAATCTAGCGCGAGCAAGGCTCCAGCGCGATTTATATCACACAAATACGATAGGCGGCTTATATACAATCAAAACAATCCTAAAATTGGGTTTAGCAGCTCACAAGTGCTATTTCACCACATCATTCAAATACTAGCCAGCCTATCCAGTAATTTGTTCAAAACCAAGCATTGTGGTATTTGAAAACATTTCAAACACATCATTTATGCATTTATTGGCCTTACTATCCCTTTATAATAATTGTTTCAAAACCAAATCTCATACATACTCGTAACTATTCGCATCCATCATCAATCATTTTCCAAAACAATCATGCATCTAAAAAATGCCCTATATCCACCTACAAAATACGAGCAGCTACCTCTATACACTTAAAGAATTCCCTTACATAGAATCGTGTCGCGTGATCCCACTTCCTTAGAGCTGCTTACTCGTGCAGTCCGCTTTGGCTCTAGTGAACTCTCCGGAACTGCACAAGGTCGTATATCGCATTAATTTCATTCACATAACAGCACTCTTGCTTTTACTATAGTTGATTCGACCTATAGTCTCCATTAACGCTCATAAGGCCTCAGCTTATCATTTTATTCATACCACGAGTCCAATGACTCTTTTAGGCCTATTAATTCATACTCAATTGATATCAAGTCGATATTAAGCTCATAGTGCTCCTATTTCATCAATTTCTTCACTATGGCCTCTTATCAACATCTTACATGTCAATTTTCATAATTTCTCTAAACTTACAATGTGGCTTCATTTAATTATCCTAAATCATTCACATTACTTCAACAACAACTTAGTATAACTCATAATTCATCAACTCCTCCAAACCACATTTTCTCACACTAGACATAATCTAGGTTATAAGCATTCCATTGTTTTCTAGATGGTTTCTATCCTAAATATTCACACCAATCTACTCCAAAATCAATAAATAGATAATGTACTTGGGCTGAAGTGTTAGAAACTTACCAAATCTAGTTTCTCCTCTTGCTCCAATGAAAATGCCCCTTGCTCCTTTAATCCAACAAATGAGATTTTGATCTCAAACTATGTTGTTCCCCTCTTGGATTTGAGCAACTTTATATCTAATAGCTTCCCTTTAATTCTTACTAGAAATGGGCTGATTTTATAGAGATAAATATACGTTTTGGGTTGAAATGGAAGAAATGGGGGTTTGTTTCCGTGATTTGCAGATTTCACATCTCCTATTTATAGAAATTGCTCAATGAGATCGATCTGTCAAAGCTTGAGATCGATCTTGTCCCCTTAAATCCCTCATTTTCACACCAATTTTTAATGCTTGAGATCGATATGTCTCAGACGGTAGCTTAAGGAGATCGATCTACTTCCAAGGGAGATCAATCTGCTCCAACCCGAGAGCTAAGAAAATTGATTTGTTTGCATCAAAATCGATCTTTTCATTACAGAATGTTTAGAAGATTGACTTGGCTCCATTGGAGATCGATCAGTCTTATTCCATTACTCAAATAAGAGCATCTTTTACCCTTCCAGATCGATCTCTCATCCTATGAGATCGATCTGGCCTTCATATTTCCATATTTTTTTGCAGTTTTTTGCAGCAACTCATACCCAACTTCATACATTTTACTGTCATACTCGTTTTCTCATTCATCCACCTTTGAGACTTGCAATTTAGATCCATTCATACCTTATACATATTAAAACTTGTGTTCATTCTTTGTATCATACAAGGTATACAATTCATAGCCACATGGAACTATAATTACTTATGCAATTTATGTAACTTTATTCCATTTTTCTGCACAACTCCTTTTGAGCTCTAATCACATTCATCACTTATAAAAGTCCATTTCATCATATTCGTATAAAATGAAACTTGTGTGTACATTACAAACTCATATTACAAGTATGTACATCAAATCCATGGACTTACATCACTTATGCTTACATTGCAAATACATTACCATACTCATGATTTCATAAAGTTTACATCCAAAATACGGGTCTTACATTCCTCCCCTCCTTCAAGGAATTTGGTCCTCCAAATTAGAACCAAGTTACTCTTCAAAAAGTTGGGGTTACTTTTTCAGTATCAAATTCTCCAATTCCCATGTGACCTCTTCCACCGTGTGATGTTGCCAACGAACATTCACCAAAGGAATCGTCTTATTACGTAACACTTTCTCTTTTCTGTCCAATATCTAAATCGGCTTCTCAACATACGTCATGCTCTCATTAAGATCCAACGGCTCATATCTTATCACATGTGCCGAGTCCGGGTGATACTTCCGAAGCATAGAGACGTGAAAGAGTTATGAACATTTACCAAGTCTGGTGACAACGCCAACCTATACGCCTTTTCTCCCACTCTCTCTAAAATCTCAAAGGGTCCGATATATCTAGGGCTCAGCTTGCCCTTCTTACCGAATCTCATAATACCCTTCGAAGGTGAAACTCTTAGAAATATGGACTCACCCACATCAAACTCTAGTGGTCTTCGTCTCTTGTCAGCATAACTCTTTTTTCGACTCTAAGCTGTCCGTAATCTCTTACATATCAATTGGACATCCTCAGATGCCTACTACACTAAGTCCAGAGCAAAAATCTGTCTATGACTAACCTCTTCTCATCTAATAGGGGATCGACATCTGCGTCCATATAGTGCCTCATAGGGTGTCATCCCGATACTCTCATGATAGCTATTATTATAGGTAAACTCAGCTAACTGTAGGTGATCATCCTAGGAGCCTCCAAAATCTAGCACACACGCTCTCAACATATCTTCCAGTGTCTGTATAGTCTTCTCTGACTGCCCATCTATCTGAGAATGAAAACCGGTGCTAAAACTCAAGTGGGTCCCAATCGCTTCCTAAAAATGTTCTCAAAAATGGGAAGTGAAGAGGGCATCCCTATCAGAAACAATGCTCACTGGTACACCATGTAGTCTACTATCTCTCGAACATATAGGTTCACCAATTGACTCGGAGTATCGGTAGCTCTCATAGCTAAGAAATGGGCTGACTTAGTTAACCAATCCACAATAGCCCATATGGCATCATGACCTCTACAGGTCTTTAGCAATCCTATCACAAAATCCACGGTGACATGCTCACACTTCCATGTCAGTATCGGTAGAAGCTGCAATAACCCTGCAAGCTTCTGATGCTCTATCTTCACCTACTGACAAACGAGACACTTAGCGACATATTCAACAATATCTCTTTTCATTCCAGACCACCAATAAATCTTCCAAAGGTTTTGATACATCTTTGTACTCCCCGGATGTATTGTATACTTCGATGAGTGAGCCTCTGATAGAATCAATCTCCTGATCTCAGGATCCTCGGGAACACATACTCTCCCTCTGAACCTCAACAAGCCATCTACACTCAGCTCAAAATTAATACCTACACTTGCCTGTATCTGACTCATCCAATAGATATACCGTCAATCGCTTTGCTGAGCCTGCCGAATACGGCCAATCAACTCTGGCTCTAATCTCATACTCGTCATGATGTCCAATCTCTCTGATCCAGGTGGGGTTACATCCAAACTGAGGTTCACAATTTGTTCCAATAACTCATGTTCCCGTATCATCATGTAAGACACCAACCCGAGGTTCTTCCTGCTTAAAGCATCGGTAACTACATTTGCCTTACCCGGGTGGTACATGATTTCGCAATCATAATCCTTTAAAAGTTTGAGCCATCTCCTCTATCTCATGTTCAGCTCTTTCTGCGAGAATAGGTACTTAAGGCTCTTATGATCTGTAAAAACTTAAAATTTCTCTCCATAGAGGTACTGGCGCCATATTTTCAAAGCAAACACCATGACAGCTAACTCTAAATCATGTGTCGGGTAGTTCCTCTCATGATCTTTCAACTGTATAGATCCATAGGCAATTATCTTCCCATCCTGCATAAGCACACAGCCCAGTCCCTAGTACGATGCATCCGTATACACCGAGAATCCTCCTAAGCTGGTAGGGATGATGAGAACAAGAGCAGTGGTCAATCGACGCTTAAGCTCCTCAAAACTGCTCTCACATGCCTTATCCCATACAAACTTAACTTCTTTTCACGTGAGCGTGTCAATGGAGTAGCTAGTCTGGAGAAACCCTCAACAAATCTCCGATAATGCCTGTCAATCCTAAAAAACTTCTGATCTCAGTAACTGTCTTAGGCTGTTCCTACTGTACAACTGCCTCTACCTTGGATGGATCCATTGATACCTCATTCCTCGATACAACATGGCCTAGAAACGAGATATGCTCTAACTAAAAGTTACACTTACTGAGTTTGGCATATAGTTCCTTCTCTCGGAGGGTCTGCAGAACTCCTCAAGTGCTCCTCATGATCCTTCCTGGACTTGGAATAAACCAAAATGTCATCAATAAACATAATTACAAACTTGTCTAGGTATGACTTGAATACATCATTCATCAATGCCATAAATACAGCGGGAGCATTCGTCAATTCGAATATCATCACTAAAAACTCGTAGTGGCCATAACGGGTATGAAGTGCTGTCTTGGGTACATCTCCACTCCTGATTCTCAACTGATGGTATCCTGACCGCAGATCTATCTTTGAAAATACTTGGGCTCCTCGAAGTTGATCCAACAAATTATCTATATGTGGAAGGGGGTATTTGTTCTTAATGGTGGCCTTATTCAACAACCGGTAATCTATACACAGTCGGAGGCTTCTATTCTTCTTCCTTACAAACAGAACCGATACTCCCCATGGTGAGACACTCGGTCTAATAAACCCTTTCTCCAGTAACTCCTGCAACTACTTCTTTAGCTCTTCCAACTCTATCAGAGCCATTCTATATGGTGGTTTCGATATCGGCTCGGTACCAGGCACTAACTCTATGCAAAATTCCATCTCCCTTTCAGGTGGTAATCTTGGTAAATTATCCGAAAAGATATCCGGGTAATCCATAATTACAGGTATGTCCCTCAATTCTGGGTGTGCCTTATCTATATCGACAACATAGGCAATGAACCCTTCACATCATTCTTTCCACTGTTAGTGTCACAAGTCATCACATCAATATTCAACATAAGCATATAAATTCATCTCTCAAGTAGATTAAACAAAATCATACTCTTTTCATTTATCATAATTATGTTCTTTCAATTCATTTCACAAATCTTACAACATGATTTTCTATCTCTGGAAACATCAAAGTCTTAGTATGACAGTTCATAACAACATGATTGGCAGCCAACCAATCCATTCCAAATATTACATCAAAATCATTCATATTCAATAAAATTAAATTGGCTATCATTTCCTTCCCCTCTATCTTTAACTTACAATCTCTACATACATGCTCAGTCAATTAACTATCATTCATGGGTGTGGAAATCATCAACATTTTATCCAACAATATAGGTTTCACATGCTTCAACAATTTATGTGCAAAGGAAGGCGATATGAAGGAATGCGTGGCACTAGGATCAAATAATACCAATGCTTCTAAATCAAAGATTCAGATGGTACCTTTAATCACATCCGTCAATACGTTCGCAGTGTCCTGGTCCAGTGCGTGCACTCTTCCTCTGCTCACACCCACTGCCTGTTTCCCTTTTTCTTCAGTTGTGGCCCTCTTCCTCGGGTCACCTGCCTCAACTGGAGCTCTCTCTAGCTCTTTGCCCTTTTGTGGGGTAATCTCCATCCTCTCGGGACAATACTTTGCTATATGTCCTGGTTTCTCGCATCGGTAACACACTGCAGGGGTCATCGAATAAGGCCTAGTCTCATGAAATCTATCACATCTCCTGCACCTCTCAGTAGTAGGCTGTGGTCCTCCAATAGCCATACCCCTCGGTGCAGTCAAAGCTGGATATGAGGGAGGTCTAACAGCTCTCTCCTGCACCTCCTCAATCTTAGGTCTTTTCTCAAAATATCTTTGACCCCCTCTCCTGGCCACTCTATCCATCCCGGATCTCTTCTGATCACTGTCTCTTCTGACACTAATCTTCCCCAGCTCGAAGGCATTCCGCTCAAAATCCTGCTCGTGTAACTGAGCCTTGTGTACCGCCTCCTCATATGTTTGAATGTCAAATAGGGCTAGCTTAGTCATGATGGCCAATCTCAATCTATCAACAAACTTTTGGATCTTTTGGGTCTCACTACGCATTGTATTCGGGTCATATCTCTCCAAAGACATGAATTTCGACTCATTCGTCCACAGTACGGTTCCCCTGAACCAAATTCATAAATTCTCTCCGTAATTTCCTCTGTGCGGTAGCTGGGATGTACTGCCTCCTAAAGGCCTCCAAGAATA
The DNA here is from genome assembly GCA_033439115.1 of Firmiana major. Lineage (NCBI taxonomy): Eukaryota > Viridiplantae > Streptophyta > Magnoliopsida > Malvales > Malvaceae > Firmiana > Firmiana major. The sequence goes on from CM065898.1 coordinate 37,330,746, forward strand.
TCTCTCAGGTGATCTCGAAGTGTCTAGCCCTCAGCCCTCAAAATAACTTTGATGGATCTCCACCAGTGCTCTGCCTCGCCTTTCAGCATAAACACGACAAAAGCTACCTTCTCAGTCAATATACATCTGAAACATCTGTATAACTTCTCCATCTCATACACCCAATCCTCCATAATAACCGAGTCCTTCACCCCTCTGAACATTGGAGGTTTTAACCCTTGGAACTCTCGTAATCTGCTCAGCTCGCAGTTATATCCCAAATCACTATTGCTCTGCTGTGTTGCGATGGGAGATGTTGTATCCGGTACTGGAGGTGGTGTAACAGTAGCAGTCTCTGCAGTCTAAGGTCTCTCCACCTCTGCAGCTGCCTGTCCAGTAGTAGGCTGTGCTACAGTACCTCGTCTATCACAGGCAACCAATGCCTGCGTGAATATCTCCACCAAGTTCTCAATACTCCGCTCTATCCTAGCGAAGCGTGCTTCTGTATCTTCTGCTCTCTCAGCAGGGTTCTATGGAGATTGATCAGTCTGTGGCTCTGCACGGCTCTCAGGCCTACCTCTACAGCCTCTAGCACATGCTCCCGCCCCTCTCCCTTAGGGCGTAACTGGCATAATGCCTAACTTCCTGTATTAAAATCATTATTAGACTCAATTCATCACGGTATACACAGTTATATATAAACAAAAGCATAGTAATATGGGGATGTACTTTTCCTACATTTTATTACTAACTTACATCAGGTCAATACAGCTCTGATACCAATCTCTGTCATGACCCATTTGATCCTCTTATTACCAAAAATCACTATAAATATTTTGTGTTTTTCTTTCCTCACCCTGTCATGATCAATTCGCCACTACACAGTTGGGCTGTGAGGCAGTAATAATTTCCTTACCAGTCACTTCCCAAATAAATCAAAAGTATTGTCATACATTTAATGTTAAGTGGTATGTTCATACATACTATATGTTATAACATTTACATCCCCCATATTACAAATTCAAATGATCACTGTGCTTTTACATTGTTTAGATACAAAAGAATCTCTGTGTATATACCTCTAGGTGAGAGAGATGCAGTGGATGTCTCAACAAAACGCCTAAGTCCTCACTGGGCCACTATGTACGCTCTGTAGAGGGGGAAAGTAGAGAGGGATGAGCAACCACAAGCTCAGTAAGGTAATAATGCAAGCATGGTAAATAACTACTCTATCTACATGCTGATAGTGTTATGCGTAAATCATTTATAAAAGGAGCATGAGGAAATAAAACTACGTCTTATGTGTATACATATATCATGTATTTAAATCATGGAAATTGGCATATAAAACATGGTAAAATCATCATGTGCAAATCATCTCATTCTCATCATTGTCAAATCTCATAATAGAAGGGAATTTAAATTTGAAACATCCTTTTAAATTTATCTCATTCTCAAATATATCAAAATCCCATCATAATCACAAACATCATTATTGCTTCTCAATCAAAATCCCACAAGGCTCGACCCCTCCATCGGGTCTACCCTGGACAATCGAAATCACACTTATATATCAAAACCATGTGGTACTATGTAAATCGAGTAAGACAGATCACTATATCTCAAAGACTATGTTGGTCAACTATGTCATAAATCATCCCAGACCATACGCATCCAGGTGTGCGGGGTATCGTGCTGGTACGAAGGTGGGTTAATCTCTCGCCAGACTTTCTCATCATAAAATTACCACGCGGTATATCGTACTCCATGTGATATACATGGTACATCGTACTCTGTGAACCCATAACGTGGTTAGGGGTGCCAGTCGTAGGTCTTATCTACCATATACCAAGAACTTATCGTACCCATGTAAGAGAGCCTCCCTGCAAAACAGAGCCTCCCCGCCCTCTCTGCCTTGAGGATGTTGTGCTTGAGGGTCTTACCCTAAGAGAGCCTCCCTACCGAACAGAGCCTCCCCGCCCTCTCTGGCTTAAGGATGTAGGGCTTGAGGATCTTACCATAAGAGAGCCCTCCCCACCAAACAGAGCCTCCCTGCCCTCTCTGGCTTGAGGAAGTAAGGCTTGAGGATCTTACCAACTTTTACGGCATCATACGTACCACAATGTGAAAACTTGTGCGAGCAAAGCTTTATCACGACTTGTGCATCATAACTAAACCACCTTGTACGAGCAACGCTCTAGTACGACATTTATGCATAAAACATGAGAAAAATAACGTACGAGCATACCTCTAGTACAGTTATATGCATAAGAAAACTACTTGAAATCCTCGTACGAGCGGAAGCTCCAATACGGTTTTTAAAACATTACCATAGTTTCTAAATCAAGGTGCGAGTTAAGCTCCAACACGTCTCATACAAATGAAGGCATCAAAATCTAGCGCGATTTATATCACACAAATACGATAGGCCACTCATATACAATCAAAACAATCCCAAAATCGAGTTTAGCACCACAAGTGCTATTTCACCACATCATTCAAACACTAGCCAGCCTATCCACTAATTTGTTCAAAACCAAGCATTGTGGTATTTGAAAACATTTCAAACACATCATTTATGCATTTATTGGCCTTACTATCCCTTTATAATAATTGTTTCAAAACCAAATCTCATACATACTCGTAACTATTCGCATACATCAACAATCATTTTCCAAAACAATCATGCATCTAAAAAACGCCCTATATCCACCCACAAAATACGAGCAGCTACCTCTATACACTTAAAGAATTCCCTTACCTAGAATCGTGTTGCGTGATCCCACTTCCTTAGAGCTGCTTACTCGTGCGATCCGCTTTGGCTCCAGCGAACTCTTCGAAAGTGCACAAGGTCGTATATCGGATTAATTTCATTCACATAACAGCACTCTTGCGTTTACTATAGTTGATTCGACCTATAGTCTCCATTAACGCTCATAAGGCCTCAGTTTATCATTTTATTCATACCACGAGTCCAATGACTCTTTTAGGACTATTGATTCATACTCAATCGATATCAAGTCGATATCAAGTCGATATTAAGCTCATAGTGCTCCTATTTCATCAATTTCTTCACTATGGCCTCTTATCAACATCTTACATGTCAATTTTCATAATTTCTCTGAACTTACAATGTGGCTTCATTTAATTATCCTAAATCATTCACATTACTTCAACAACAACTTAGTATAACTCATAATTCATCAACTCCTCCAAATCACATTTTCTCACACTAGACATAATCTAGCTTATGAGTGTTCCATTGTTTTCTAGATGGTTTCTATCCTAAATATTCACACCAATCTACTTCAAAATCAATAAATAGATAATGTACTTGGGCTGAAGTGTTAGAAACTTACCAAATCTAGTTTCTCCTCTTGTTCCAATGAAAATGCCCCTTGCTCCTTTAATCCAACAAATGAGATTTTGATCTCAAACTATGTTGTTCCCCTCTTGGATTTGAGCAACTTTATATCTAATAGCTTCCCTTCAATTCTTACTGGAAATGGGCTGATTTTATAGAGATAAATATAGGTTTTTGGTTAAAATGGAAGAAATGGGGGTTTGTTTTCGTGATTTGCATATTTCACTACTCCTATTTATAGAAATTGCTCAATGAGATCGATCTATCAAAGCTTGAGATCGATCTTGTCCCCTTAAATCCCCCATTTTCATGCCAATTTTGAATGCATGTGATCGATCTGTCGAGTCTTGAGATCGATTTATCTCAGGCAGTAGCTTAAGGAGATCGATCTGCTTCTAGGGGAGATCGATCTGCTCTAACCCGAGAGCTAAGGAAATCGATCTGTTTGCATCAAAATTGATCTTCTCATTACAGAATGTTTAGAAGATCGATCTGGCTCCATTGGAGATCGATCTGTCTTGTTCCATTGCTCAAATAAGAGTATTTTTGGCCCTTCCAGATCGATCTCTCATCCTATGAGATCGATCTGGCCTTCATATTTTTAAAATTTTTCTACTGTTTTATGTAGCAACTCATACCCAACTTCATACATTTTGCTGCAATAGTCATTTTCTCTTTCATCCACCTTTGAGACTTGTAATTTGCATCTATTCATACCTTATACATATTAAAACTTATGTGCATTCTTTGTATCATCCAAGGTATACAATTCATAGCCAAATGGAAGTACAATTACTTATGCAATTCATGCAACTTCGTTCCATTTGCTACACTACTCCTTTTGAGCTCTAATCACATTCATCACTCATAAAAGTCCATTTCTTCATATTCGTATAAAATGAAACTTGTGTGTACATTAGAAACTCATATTACAAGTATGTACATCGAATCCATGGATTTACATCACTTATGCTTACATTGCAAATACATTACCATACTCCTAATTTCATAAAGTTTACATCCAAAATACGAGTCTTACATGGAGATCCATGATAGATTGTTGGGATTCAGGTCACAGATTTTAAGGATGCCCTTGGACGGGCTTAGAAAATTGAGAGTGGCCTGGATGTGACTCAAGCATAGTATGGGTCTAGAAGTAAAGGCAAAGATAAAGGAAAGAGAGCAGAGGCATCCCGATTTGAATCGAGGTGAGGTCAACCCAAGAGACATCGGATTGACGAGTTTCGGGCGAGGGTTGGGAAGCCCAGGACCTTTGTTTTTAGCGCAAACACCACCTGCGACTCTGGTACTGGATTTCGACGATGCAAGAATTGTGGCAGGCTACATGGTGGGCCTTGCCAATGGGTCACAGGTGCTTACTTTAAATGTGGAGTCTTGGGTCACCAGTTCATAGACTGTCCACAGATGAGACCCGCTGAGCCTCGGGAGTAGCCAACGTAAATCGAGTGACAGGCTCCCCAAAGACAGGCTCCACAAAGAAGGGTCACAGCCACAGAGAAAGACAAGAAGCCTGTCTCATAGGGATGTGTGTTTGTCATCGATAGGGAGACAACCGACACCTCCTTTGAAACTATTAGAGGTATACTCCTTATCTATAATCATGAGGCACATGTTTTATTTGACCCAAGTTCCACACACTCCTTTATTCCTCATAATTTACACATAAATTGCATCTAGAACTTGAGCCTCTTGATCATATGTTACACATAAGCACACCCATACATGAATCACAGATGACAAATATGGTGTGTAAAAATTGTGAAATCAAGGTAAGAGATAGGATAATTTTAGCAAATCTAATTTTGTTAAATATTTATGACTTTGATGTAATTTTGGGCATGAATTGGCTAGTTGCCAATCGTGTAAGTCTAAACTGCTACACTAAAATCGTAACCTTCTCCTTGCTTGATAAATTTGAAGTATGTTTTGTCAATAAGAAATGAAATATATGATATTATGTTCTGCGAAGTTATTTGGAGTTTATATTTTTGAAATTTCTGATGACCTTGGTTTTTGTGAAGGTTATATTGCTTTTGTCTCTGATAATTGTAAGATCCACAATTTTGTATATGTAACCTTATGACTTTGTGATGTGTATATAAGTCACAGATAATGTAAATGTTTATGGAATGAATACTTGCAAGTTTTAAAGTGTATAGCAAGTGTAAGAGGTATATTTACGTGAGTGGAATGTGACTATATTGATTTTTGAGTGATTAAGTAAAATAGAATGAGTTTATACTTCCATTTGGATTTATATTGTATACCTATGGCTATACAAAGAATGCACACAAGTTTCAATGTGTATAAAGTATGAATGGATGTCATTTTCAAGTCTTAAATGTGGTTGGATGAGAAAATAACCCTAGCAACAGAAGTAAGAGTGTTTAAGATAAGTTACTGCAGAAAACTGCAGTGAAATCTGGAAAATTTGAATGAGAGATCGATCTCATGAGATGAGAAATTGATCTGGAAGAGCCAAAAATGCTCTTATTTGAGCGATGGAATAGGTCAGATCAATCTCCAAAGGGGCCAGATCGATCTGCTGAGCATTATGTGTTGAAGGAATCAATCTCAGAAGGGCCAGATCAATTTTTTTAAGCTACTGACTTGCAACAGATCGATCTTATGCAAGAGTAGATCGATCTCCTTAAGGTTCTGTGTTGCAATAGATCGATCTCATGTGGTTTGAAAGGTCAGTTTCAATAGGAAAAATGCAGACAGATCGATCTCCTAGGGTAATAGATCGATCTCATTAAGACAGTTTTATAAATACTGGACTTCTGCACTTCATTTTCCTGAGAGTTACTATTCCATTTGAGAACTAAACCTAAACCTAGCCAAGAAACACTAGAAAACTTTAGTTTGTGATCAGTTTTAAGTGAGATATAAGTAAGCAAAGTTGTTCTTAACAAAGAGGAGAATAACATACTTGAAAACAAAGGATTGAAATCAAGAGTTGAAGGAGCAAGAAGGATTTTACCATTTTGGTGAAAAGGAAAGAAAGTTCAACTAGGTAAGATTTAATACACCAAGTTGATATATGTTAAACTAGGTGTATTGATGAGTTGATTGGTATATATATAAAATGTTGGAAATGAATGGAGAATGAAAAATCACCATGACCTAGATATTGGTGAGAAAATGAGACAGTGATAAGGAAATGGTATTAACATTGATTTAATGATGGAATATGTATGTATGGAAGATTATGAGATAATCTTATGAAATGCATAAATTGGAAATAAGGAGAAATGAAAGTAGCTATGTGAAAATGTGGATTTATACCATATTTGGAGAAAGTGATGAAAACTATGTATTAAATTGAGATTTGGCAAATGAAATAAGTTTGTAGCGATATACTAAAGCCAATAATTATAACAGCTTCGAAAATCATTGTGGAAGCTTATCGGACTGCAAGAGTGAGCAGAACCAAGGAAGTGAGGTCACTTGACGTGATCCGAGGTAAGGGAATTTCATGAGTAGCTAGAGATGGCTACACGTATTTTGAATAGAGTTTCGATATTATACTCTATATGAATTTCCCTGAAATAAGCATGTTGTATGGGCTAAGGATTTATGAGATAAAGTGTAGATTTATCCAAAAATAGGATAAAAAGCCTGAGAAGCATGTTGTGACCCAAAATTCATGAGTTGCATCATAGAATGGCTAATGTTTTCATGTGTATGCGAAAACAGTACATTTAAGTGCTAATTTGATTTGAAATGAGTGAAATGTGTTTTGAATGAGCTATCTATCTGGTTTTGTGTGAAAACTATAAGTGCTAAAGAATACTCGCACTATATTTTGAGATTTGCATCACATAGTACTGGAGGATATACTCGTACTATATTTTAATGCTATTTTATGCATGTGAGAGTACTGGGAGCATAGCTCGTACTCAGTTTGTGATTGATGCATATAGAGTGTTGGGAGCATTGCTCGTACTCAATTTTCATGATTTATACATGATATAGTACTTGAGTAATAACTCGTACTTGATTTGAAAAGAGAATTATGCATTAACCTAGTGCTAAAGGTTACTCACACTAGTGTTTGATATTTCAAAATGCATACACAGTGTTTAAGAGGCGAAGTGTTAATTGTGAGTCACACTCAAGACGCGCACTGTTGTTTTTACGTGATATATAAGACATGTTAGTAAAACCGTGACGATTTCCTTCGTGTAGACTGTTGAGATGTTCGCACGTGGATTTAGAGAAGTCGTAACTATTCCATAGTATGAGGGCTAAGGCTTATGGCAAGCACCCCGACTATGATGTATTTCCATGGTGTGAGGACTAAAACCTATGGCAGGCATCCCGACCATGATAATTTAAGGACAACACAGAGTAAATAGAAGAGTTATGCTGATGTATGAAGACGTCCTCAAGAATTTCAAGTTGGGGACTCTGTATTTGTCAAAGTGTCTCTGATGAGAGGTGTCAAGTGCTTCGAAAAGAAAGGGAAGCTGAGGCCTCACTTTATTGGTCTATTCAAAATATTGGAAAAAAAAAGTGAGAGATGTTGCTTACAATCTTGCTTTACCTTCATAGCTGTCAGGGGTACATGATGTCTTCCATGTTTCTATGTTGAGGAAGTATCATCCGAACCCTTCTCATGTTGTTGAGTATGAACCGTTGGACATAAAAAAAGATATGAGCTATGTTGAGCAATCAGTTCAGATTCTTGATAGAAAAGAAAAGGTACTTCAATCCAAGACAATTTCATTGGTAAAAGTTCTTTGGCAACACCACTCGATAGAAGAAGCTACGTAGGAGCTAGAGAGCCACATGAGAGAGAAGTACCCTCAGTTGTTCGATGGACCAGCCTGAATTTAGAGGACCTAATTCCTAAAAGGTGGGGAGAAATGTGAAACCCAAAATTTTTCATTTCATTACTTATTTGAAAACTAGAAAGAAATTAAGATACTCAGAATAATATTATGCAAGCTCGAAACAACCGAAGCACTCGAGTTAATGGTACGGAGCTCGAGGGCATGAAAATCGAGGTAAGGTTTCAAGTTCAAGTATTTCCCAAATATTGGATGTATAAGTATGTTTTGGTTGTTAGAAGGTGAAACTAAGGTATTGAAAGTAAAAAAGTTAACAAAACTCGATTTAACGTTAAACCGAGAAATTGGGCCTAATAAGAGAAATAAATTCAGAATATATTCTATAAATTCATAAAAATTATTTCGAGGCCATAGGAAATTAGTATAAGGTATAATTGACTTAGGGGATGAAGATTTAGTGGAAATACGGAGGTCTCGGTAGTCGAATTAATTTTTAAAGTAAACAAAAAATAATTTTAATCGGTAACGTCTAAATCGGGCAAAATGGGCTCAAACGAGGAACTTTTCTTAAACAAGTGGATCCCAAATTTTTACGGGACATACTAGAGACTTAGTATAACACTTGAGAAGTGGAAATTTGGAAGAAATTGGGCTAGAAATAATTTTTTATGGATTTTACAAAAACAGGGTTGCTAGCAGGCCCAGCCCAGAAATCTGTTGGCCCAGCAAAAATGCCAAATTTGATGACCTTCCAGAAGGAATGCTAAAGTAGCCCACGAACTGACTTAAACTCAGTAAGTTCTCCCCTCCCCATTCTGTCGCAAACATCATTCCCAAGGTGAGATTGTGCGATTTTTTCGACCACTTTTAGAGTTCAGTCAATAGGATACAATCTTCCCTCTTAAGTCTTCTACAACATATAAAAAATTCAGCCTTAAACAAGCTCGTTTGCTAGGTGAAAAGCTAGAGAGAAGAACAAGGGCAGAGTCTGCCTTATTTCTTGAAAGAGAGAAACTTAAATTTATAAGTTCTTGGTTAGTTTTTGAGCCTGTTTTTGATGATCCTAAGTTGTATTTATGTTGCTCTACAGCTAAGAATCATTACTGGAGCAATAAGAAGTGGTCAAAGTTGGTGAAACAAGGTGAAAAATTGATGGAAGATGATGAATGTTAGATATTTGTTTGGTGAATTTGAATGATTTTTGCTAGAGTATAAAATTGAGAAATAATTTCTAGTGTATAGGGTGAAATTCGGCCAGCCTTGAAATGTTAAGGAAATGCTGAAATTTGGTTGAATTAGATGTTATAGAATGATTGTTTAATACCGAAAAGTTCGATTTATAGCTTAGTTTAGGGAAAAACAATAAATTTGTGAAAGTTTGATAAATTGATAAGTTGTGATGTTTTAATTTTAGGCTTGGATAAGTGTTTGAAATATTAAGTTGGTAAGTTGAAAGTTAAAAGAAAAGAAACTATCGAAATTGCTTAAATCGACCCTTTTATCTGTAAAACTGAAAAAATGTAAAAAGTTGGCAAAACAGTCAAATTAAGTGAAATTTATGGAAGTGGATGTATGTTTAAGCATACGAAGATGAAATTGAGCTTCATCTGATGGTTTTAAAACTAGCTTTGGCAGCTCAGGGTATTGATGCGTAAATCGAGGCAAGCCCGACACCGTCGATTTTGTGCTGCTTCAAGATTTGTTAGGTAAGGGATGTAATTTAAAGTGGTATTAGTATTCCGATACCTTGTATTTAATATAAAAACATGTTTGAAGTATGCTCGCAATTATGAAATATGGTTTTGATACTTGCAAAGCATTATTCATGCTTAAACCAAAAGTAAAGACGACCTTCCAAGCTCTTCGAGTATACTTTTTGGCATATGTAAAATGTTTTGAAAATGAAAATTATGATATGGAAATGGAATTTTATGAATTAGTTTTTATGTATATGAAATTTGACATAAGCTTGGTTTTTCAAGTATGCGGGATAACAAGCTTGAAAAAGAGTTTGTAAGTTTTGTTTTGAGACTAAGGCAACATGTAATTTGTCATGTATGACCTGTTTGTGGAGTTTGGTCCTCCTTATCTTTTGTCACTTCCTGCATTGTTCGTTTTGGTCCTTAGTGGCGTAGGGCGCTATACGACCCTAGTCCAGTCTACAGTCCCCTTACCATAGACATCGGTACTCTGTTTGTTTATCTCCCTCTTCAAAGGTTGAGTTTGTATGATCATGACTTATGCTTGCTATGTGTACCTGTCTAGTCTCCATAATAGATTCTGTATGACTTCGAAAGTTAAGTGATGAGCTTTGTGATATTAGATTTATAATATCTGAATGTTTTTTGACCTAGTTTTCGAAATTAAGTAAGTTTGCAGTTTACGTACATATATATATGTTTGTTTGACAAACTTTGTATAAGAACATCCAAGTTTAATTTATAATATGAGATACTATTAGAAACATCTAATTTTCGTATGTTTTCATATTAAGATTGCTTTAAATGTATTTCTTATTGGGCTTGAAGAGCTCACTCCTTCCCTTACCCCTATAGATTATCTCCAGCAATGAGTTTAGCATTTGCCGTGTAGTTGTTGCAAGACCCGATTTTATTTAAAAGATAAAATGTATGAGTGTTCGTGAAGGGAAGTTGAAATGGTATTCCCGAACATGTTGAAGGGTAAAACGGTCAAAAGACTTAAATTCGATATAAATTCGATAAGAAAAAATTCATTAAAAATATGGAATTGAGACATTTTGATCAATAACGAAGAAATAATTAAATTTTGAGTCTAATTGATCAAGATATGAATTTATTAGAATTAACCGGGATTTTCACTTCGAGAAATTATCTCGAAAATATTGGAAAAATGTACCGAAAAGATGAAATAAGACTGATAAATTCATTTAATTGATTTAATGAATAAAATATAATTTTTTTAGATATTTTGGCTGAAAAATCATTTTTTATTCAATAAAATAATAATATAATAAATAAATATTTATAGTGATTTTTAGGTAATTTGGGTTGTGACAGTTTTTGGTATCAGAGCTAAGTTAGCCTGATATGAGTCGGTGTTAGTGGTTAAGGAAGTTTACATCCCCATGTACTGTTCATTGTTTAGATACAATTGTGTATATCGAGATGAATTGAAGCTAAGAATTTGGTTTGAATGCAAGAATATAGACTCATTAACTGATAGTCGCTATGGCAGAGGAGCGAGTACACGAGCTCAAGGATGTAGAGGTAGGCCTGAGAGTCGTACTGTGTCGCCACATGAGACTCAAGATGCGAGTGAAATGGATGCTGGTATTGAGCATACCCCACAGAGTCCGACAGTGAGATCAGACAAAGTTCGACAGAGAGACCAGACAGTATTGAGACAAGCTTCGCCAGGTTGGAGCGGAGTGTGGAGAATATTATGGAGCTATGTGCTCAAAGTATGCATGGGATTTGAGGGCGAGTCAGAGCATTGGTGGAAGTCCACTAGATCCATCCTAAGAGTTAAACATCCAGAGCTTACATGAGAAATCTTTCTAGATGTATTACGGAGAGAGATAATTCTGGATGTATTCCGGAGACAAAATATCTCAGACACTGCTTAAAGGAAATTACAGATAAAATGCTTTACTCTGACCCAAAGGAACTAGTTGATTGACGAGTATGAAACTCAGTTTATATCCCTGGGCAAGTATAACCCCGACACTATGAACAATGAGAGTCGGAATGTCTGAAAGTTCATGGAAGGGCTCAGATTATCAATTAGAGTCTGATTGTCCCCGTTAGAGATATCACTACCTATGCCAAGGCAATGTGCAGACTACAGTTGTGTGAATAAGATCATAAGTTGCATGCCTCTGAGATTGAAAAAGGTAGTAAGGGCCGAAATAGAGACAGAAGAGAATAAAAAATGATAGAGATGTCAGAGCGAGAAAGAGACCATTGGTAAAAAGATTAGAGTTGATGAGTTACAGGGTAAGATGATTGGTAAGGCCCCAATGTATTCAATTTCAGCACTTTTGAGGGGTATTGTGATTGGAGGATCCCGACCTGCTACTGAGCATGGTTGGATATGTGGTAGTTGCCACGAAAAAATAGATGTTGGATAAGGGCGAGTGTATGCCTTGGACCAGGACACTACTGATGTTTCATTTGATGTGGTGGAAGATACCACACTGGTTATGAATAATGAAGTAATTATTTTAATTGATCCTGGTGCCACGCATTTATTCATACTGCCTTCAGTTGCTTATAAGGTAGCTGATTTTTACTAACTGAAAATGGGTATAAGGATTGTAAGTTGAAAACGGGGGAAAAAAGATATGTAAGCCGATTTTATTAAATGGAATATGAATAATTTTGAAGTAATATTTAAGAATAGATTGATTCGGCTGCAAACTATGCTGTTTAGATTGCTATCCTAAGATAGTGATGTTTTCACCCCTGAAAAGTGTACTGTAAGTTGACACGTAATGAAAGAGGTGTAGCGATTGTAATTAAAAGAGTAAATGATTGTACTCACAAGATGAGTAATGATGGGAATGTTTCATTGCTTGTGTGGTTGGTATGGATAAGGCACATCCGATATCTTTTGATATCTTCTGGGATAATCTACCAGGGCTACCATCAGATAAAGAGGTAGAATTTGTATTGAGATTGGTACTTGGTACAGAGCTGATATCCTAACCACGGTATAAAATGATATTAGTGGAACTGGAAGGACCAAAGAAACGATTACAGGAGTTATTGGATAAGCATTCCTCAGACCGAATGTATAACTTGAGGAGTACTTGTTATGTTTGTGAAAAGAGAATGGAAGCCTCCAATCATGTATTGAATTTTGATTGTCGAACAAGGCTAACATCAAGAATAAGTGTTTCCTCCCACCATAGATGATTTATTGGATTAGCTGTGAAAAGCGCATATCTTTATAGAGATCGATTTGAAGTCTGGGTAATAACCGTTAAGAATTCGGAAGGTGAATGTGCCGTAACTGTTAGGACATTGATGAACAATGTATTTAAACCTTACCTGGACTAATTTGTGGTCATCCTTAGCGATGATATTTTGATGTATTCGAAGTCCAGGGAAGAGCATGAGTAGCAACTGGAAACTGTCTTACAAATGAGGTGTTGTGAGTTTCTCGAAATGGGCTGCTCAATTGACACATCTCATTCAGAAAAAAAAAGATTGAATACGAGAGGGATGATAAGTATGAAAGTAGCTTCGGTGAGTTTTGGTGTATTGAGGTATGAACTGACCACCGTAATTAATTTTACCATACCCAATAGCTCAAGAGGTTTCTCAGTGTATATAGATACATCAAAATAATAAGTGAGCTGTGTATTGATGTAAAATTGGAAGATAGCCGTTTATGGATCCAGATAGTTCAAGGACCATGTGAGAAACTATCCGACCCATGATTTAGAGTTGGCAGTCATAGCGTTGACACTGAAGGTATGGCGCCACTACTTATACAGTGAGAAATTTCGGGTATGCACTGATCATAAAAGCCCCGAGTATCTGTTTTCACAGAAAGAGTCAAATATGATAACAAAGAGGGTTAGAGCTTCTGAAGGATTATAATTGTGAAGATAGTACCACCCAAGAAAGGCTAATGTAAAGGCAGATGCCTTGAGCAAAAAGAGCCTCGGGATGGTATCACATATGATGGACAGGGAGCGTGAGCTGCTAGAGCAGTTGTGAGCCTCAGTAGTGATGTGATCCCTTCTGATGATGACAGTGATTGTGTGACAGCTAGCCTGAGATTAGAACTGGATTTGAGTGACCGGATTTGACAGGCTTAGCGTGATGATCGGCAGGGTGTTGATAGCGTGGGTCAGATTCAGAAGGGTACAGTGACAGAGTTCACAGTGAGTGATGATGACTTACAAAGGTTCAGAGACAGTATAAGTGCTCCTAGGACCACAGTTGATGAGATAGTGCTATTAACAGAAGCTTACTCTTCGGGATATACAGTGCATCTGGGAAGTAATAAATATATCAAAATCTCTGAAAAGGGTATTGGTGGTCAGATATGAAAAGAGACATTGTGGAGAAGTGTCTCGTATGTCAGTAGATTAAGGTAGAGTAATAGACATTGCAGGATTATTGCAGCTTCTACCTATATCGATACGAAAATGAGAGCAAGTTACCATGCATATTGTGATGGGTTATAGAGGACCGCAGGAATCACAAGGCTATCTGGGTGATAGTCAATAGATTGACTAAGTCTACCCACCTTCTGGTTATGAAATCCTGAGATACTCTGAGTGTATAGGTGAAATTATGTGTAAGAAAGATTGTGAAACATTATGTAGCGTTCCAGGGAGCATGATACCAAATAGGGATTTTCGCTTCACTTCCCACTTCTGGGAATATTTTTCAAGAAGCTATGGGAACCCGACTGAGTGTTAGCACAGTTTTTCATCCTCAGACAGATGGTCAGTCAGAGGGAACTATACAGATTCTGGAGGATATGATGAGAGCGTGTGCCACTGATTTTATAAGCTTGTCGGGTGATCAATTGTTACTAATCGAATTCGCCAATAATGACAGTTGTCACTTGAGTATCGGGATGACTTTATATGAGGCATTGTATGGCTGTAGGGGTTATTCCCCGACTTAGATAAGAAGAAGTGAGTGACAAATAGAGAATTGTTCCCGAATTGGTAAGACAAACCTCTGAGGATGTTCAGTTGATTTGTGAGAGATTAAGAACACCTCAGAGCATATAGAAAAGCTATGCTGATAAGAGACAAAAAACCATTGGAATTCACCGGAGGTGAATCAATATTGTCGGAAGTTACTTGTCCTAAGAGCATAAGGACATAACAAGATTCAGAAAGAAGGCAAATTGAGTTTCGTTAGGTTGAATCCTTTGAGATATTGGACAAAGTGGGAGATAAGGTCTGTAGGTTGGCGTTACCACCTGAATTAGCAGGCATCCACAATGTATTCCATCTTTTGGATGCTTCGAAAATACTATCCGGACCCGGAATATGTGATCGGATATAAGCTGTAGGAGCTTAATAAAAGTATAACGTATATTGAAAAATCGATTCGGGTATTAGACGGAAGGAGAAGGTATTGAGGTTTAAGATGATCTCCCTAGTCAAGTCCGTTGGTAGTATGACACTTCAAAAAAAGTCACATGAGAACTAAAGAGTAGGATACGATAGACGTACCAGAGTTGTTTATGGACCCATTTGACTTGGTTCTAATTTGGAGGACCAAATTTCTTAAGTGGGGGAGATTATGTAAGACCCGATTTTATTTAAAACACGAAATGCGTGAGTGTTCGTGATGGGAAGTTGAAATGTATTCCCGAACACACTGAAGGGTAAAACGATCAAAATACCAAAATTCGGTATAAATTCGATAAGAAAAATTTCATTAAAAATATGGAATTGAGACATCTTGTTCAATAACGAAGAAATAATTAAATTTCGAGTCCAATTGATCAAGATATGAATTTATTGGAATTAACCGAAATTTTCACTTCAAGAAATTATCCCGAAAATATTGAAAAAATATACCAAAAAGATGAAATAAGACTGATAAATTCATTTAATTGATTTAATGAATAAAATATAATTTTTTAGATATTTTGGCTGAAAAATCATTTTTTATTCAATAAAATAATAATATAATAAATAATTAATTAAAAAAATTTTGTAATGATTTTTAGGTAATTTGGGTCGTGACAGTTGTCATAGGCTGGTGGCCACGATACTCTCCCCGGCTACCTCTGGTACACGAAAAGGTATACTCTTGTATTTATTTCCACACATCCTGTATAGCATAAACAATGGATTGTAAAGAATATTTTGGGATGTAATCTAGGGCAAGTGTGTATGTAAGGTTATCAACTCACAATTTGTATAATAAAATGCAATGGTTACGAGAATTATTGTTAATTATGAAAAGAGGTTAAAATCAACTGGTTACGGATACAAATTGTGTTTTAAACATTTCAGGGAGGTAAGTTCATAAATAAGCCGTTATGCTGGCGAATTTTCGTAAAATGAAAGGTTAAGTACTCGACACTGACAAAAATGTAACTTAAATAAGGAATTAAGAAAAGAAAATTTAGCTCATGTTTCCATGTTTTCAGGGCGTGACACCGTCTTTAATATTAATTAATTGATTATATGATACATCTAGGGGTAGACACCATATACTAAGTCGTATATAGCTTTCTTGAATGAATGAGTAGGTGTTTGAGGCATAACTCAAGCTAGAACATTTATTTAGTTCTTATTATTTATTCTTCTAATCTTAATGGATTTTTAGCCTTTAATTATAACCACCATCAAACGGAGTGATCATATATTAGGAAGAACAACCCTAGAATTGAATTGAGATTTTTAGGATTAAAGAAATAAAATTGCAATGTATTGGTGAAATAAAATTCATAGACTTTTCTTTTGTCGTTAATTTATAAATTTTAATTTGTTTTTCATTAAGTTAATTGTTTTTATTACTTAATTTCTTTATTTAATTAGATAATTAGATAATTTTTTTTTGATTTTCATAATTTATTTTAGGACATAAGTAGTTGAATTTAAATTGAATATATTTGACGAAATTTTATGGGATTGACTCTTGTAGATACACACTATACTATCATCTAATTCATGCAATTGCGAGAATTTAACTTTTATTCATCAAGCTTTTGGCATCGTTGTTGAGGATTTGTTCTTAAGTTTTTTCAATTTTATTTTGCTACATATTATTTTAGTGTTCTTTTTTTTTTTGTAAACTCATTAATTTTTTTCCTTAGATAGTGGATGCTAGGTCGAGGATCGCTTTAGCAAGAGTTATTAACCATCAACGATTAAATTGATAGAATTGGCAGGAAAAAGAAAGCACAACCAGGGGAATTCATTACATTTAACATAGAGTTACAATTTGAGGATCGTCTTTTGAAGGATTTTGCATGTCCTATTGTTGGAACATCACCATCATGTATTGTTCTCAATGAAGCGACTGGGAATTATAAGCTTAAAAATATTAATTTTAATATGCTTCATTCTTTTCATGGTACTGCCATTCAATGTCCTTTTAACTTTCATTCGTGATTTTTATGCTACCATTCAAAGTTTTCATTTGTAGGTATTAACTGAGAACCAATTGCAAATATGGTGTTTTCCCTACACACTGAAGGATGCTGTAAAGATGTGGTTTATGTCATTAACTCTAACTTCACTTCATACATGGGATTCGGGGTATAATAAATTCATAGGTAAATTTTATTCGCATGCCAAACCACTGAATTGAGGGGTAAGGTTGCAACATTCACCTAAGCGGATGGTGAGGCATTCCATGAGGCTTGGGAACGTTTTAAATTGCTATTGACTTAATGTCCACATCATCAGTACCCATTAGAGTTGCAAAATCAATTTTTTTTTGTTCGATTAACTCAAAGTTGTCAAGCCATGATTGATAATGTTGCTGAAGTGCCATAGGGGAAGGACTGCGCAAGAGATCTATGAGCTTTACAAAATGCTTGGAGCTAATTCACAACAAAAGAGTGTTAGAGGTAAGTCTTTACGAGATTAATACTAACACTAAGTTGGGTATACAGGTTTCAAAACCAACCAAGCAAATGAAAATTGTGTACACTATGATGATGTGTCAAAGAATGCCACTTCCCTATAAGGTATCTGAAATTTGTGAGATTCATGGTCATGTTACTAATGCTTGTCCTTCTAGTGTAAAATTTTCAAAATTTGTTGAGCAAGCCAATATGATGAGTTTGTATAACCCGCGAGTTAGGAAAAATCCTTTTTCAAATAAATATAATCCTTATTAGAGAAGTCATCCCAATATTTCCTGAAGTAACAACCAGAACCACAATCAAGCTAGCTCATTTTCCCAAAAGCCATCACTAAAAGAAGCCTTGCAAAGTTTTATGTAAGTTTGTCAAAAGAATTAACAAAGCAATGAATAAAGATTTCAATAGCAAGAGGCTTTTTTACAGAGATTAGAGGTCCAAGTTGGATAAATTGTCGAGGCATTTCAAGGCTATATTCCTAAAAAATTTCCAAGCCAGCCTGAACAAGCTAAAGCAATTACTGTACTAAGAAATGGTAAGGTTGTTGATAATAAAGTGAATTATGATTCTGATGAGACTTCAACTTTACTTGCAGGTGTTGGAATTGAAAAGGAAAAGCAGCAAGAGGATCTCCCAAGTGGCAACACAAAGAAAATTATTGAGGAACTGATTCGAAGTAAGGAGTCCATTCCATCTTGTGATACTCCAAAGTTACACAAGGCATTAAGACCTTATGTTCCTCCGATTCCATTTATGAGCTGGTTCAAGAAAAACAATTTGCATAAGTCATTTTTTGATATATATTTATATATATGATATTTTTTTCCAAGGTTAATGTGAACTTACCTTTGCTTGATATGATTTGGAACATGCCATCCTACGCAAAGTTCTTCAAGGAGTTGATCAGTGGCAAGCATAAGTATGAGCTGAATAAGAAGCAATGGTTTCAAGAACATTAAATGTTGTACTTAAAAGGAATTTGCCACCCAAATTAAAAGATCTTGAAAGTTTTGACATTAACATTACAATTTGTGGATCAACAAAGGAAAAGGCTATGTTGGATTTGGGTGCAAGCATTAATTTAATGTTTTATTCTGTTTATTTGAAACTGGGATTAAAGGAACTAAAACCTACCACAATGTCTCTACAACTTGTTGATCACTCAATCATATATCCTTGAGGCATTGTGGACAATGTTTAGTTCAAATTGATAAACTAATTAATCATTTTGATTTTTTAGTGATGGATATCGAGGGACAAACAAATAATAAGCATGAGCTACCATTCTGCTTGGACGACCATTTATGGCTACGACCAAGGTAAATATTGATGTTTAAAATGGTAAATTGACCAAGATAGTCTTGGATAAAACTGTAGAATTTTTTGTTTTTAATTCTTTAAATTTACCTGATGTTGCCTAGTAAAACGACAACGGGATTACAACTTCCACGTATTCAAATTGCGCTAACGACAAAAAGGTGACGTCGATGCGATTTCTTCCACCTGTTCCTCGTATATTCTGTAAAAACAACAGGAATCAGAGGGCGCAGGGATTTGTCCCTGCACGCGCACTCTGATGATTAAGTTAGAAAACTGAAGTTTTGTATATATGAAGAAGAGAATTGTGTTCTTCAGAATCAAGAGAGTCTTCTTTTTTTCGTCCTTTTTTTTAGGTACTCACCTGGAGTATTTATAGGTTTCTTTCGGGTCGGTCCGGGCTGAGGCCCAGGCGCGTGTCTGGGCCGCGACAGAGTCTTTTATACTCTGTCGCGGTTCGGAGCTGGATGACTTTGTGGGAGAGTTCAGCGGGCGGCAGAGTGTATGTGTGAACCACTGCCGCAATCTATGCGGCAGGGGTCTGCCGCAGTCTATGCGGCAGGGGTCTGCCGCAGTCTATGCGGCAGGGGTCTGCCGTAGTCTCTGCGGCAGGGGTTTGCCGCAGTATAGGCGGTAGGGGTCTGTCGCGGCATACTGTGCCGCTCAAGCCTACGCGGACGAGTCTCTATCGCCTTACTCTGTCGCCTACCACGCTACTCTGTCGCTTGGAGACTCTGACGCTATAAGACCCGAATTTAATTAAAATACGAAATGAATGAGTATTCGTGAAGAGAAGTCGGGTTAAATTAATCCCAAACATGTGTAAGGGCAAAATGGTCAAAAGACCAAAAGCCGAAACAAATTCGATAAGGAAATTTAATTAAAAATAATGGATTTGAGAATCTTGATCAATATCGAAGAAATAATTAAATTTCGGGTTAAATTGATCAAGATATGAAATTATTGGAATTAATCAAAATTTTACCCGGGATAATATCCCGAAAATATGAAGAAATTATACCGGAAAAATGATTAAAAACAAAATAAATTAAATTAAATTAAATTAAATTAAATTGTTGGAATAAAATAATATAAGTGTAGATATTTTGGATTTTATGGAGCATTTTAATGAATAGTGTAAAAATTAAATAAATAATAATAATAATAATAATAATAATAATAATAATAATAAAAAAGAATCTGAAAAAAAAAAGAGGGAGGAGAGAGAAAAAGTTCGGGAGAACCCGAGAAACAAAATCAAGAAGCGACCCGCAAACCTTCACCGCCGATTCCAGCAGACCGTCGACCGACGGGCTTCGACGAAGCTACCAGGAGGAAGAGGGGAGTCCGACGAGCACGAGGGCACCGGAATCACGCCGCCAGGTGGCCGGAGCAGGCCGATTGGAGCTAAGGAAGACCGACGGAGAAACGGGCATATTCCCGGTGAACCACCGCGTCTGGGCTGAAACGGAGGCTACCGACGCACTCAGGGGAAGAAGCCGATTCTTTTGAGACAGGTCTTGGCCGGTGAGACCGTCGGAAACGCCGGCGACGGCAAGTGGCAGTAAAACGGCACCGTTTGGCCGAAAGGAAAGGGGAGGAAAAGGAGGGAAAAAGGAAGGAAAGAGGAAAGAAAAGAAAGGAAAAGGAAGGAAAAGGAAAGAAAAGAAAGGAAAAAGGGGAAAAAGGAAAAAAATTTACCGGGGACAACTCGAGGTTCGGGTAAGTTGACCGAGGGTCGAAATTGACCTACGGGTAAATTTCGAAAATTTAATTTAATATTATTTTAATGGAAAATAATTCAGATTTACCTAATTGTGCAGCTTTACGGCAGAGACCGAACGAGAGCCGATTGAGCTCTGATTTTCTACCCCGCATCGTATCGGGTAAGTACAGTTTAATTTCGGCAATATGAGCTCTTTAAATACCGAGTTTTAATTATTTTACGGAATTATGGATTAATTTCGCATAGAAAGGAATATTAATTCGAAGTTGTAATAAATTACCGTAAATGGTATACGGGCTATCCAATGAATTTGGATAGAAGCCCGATAATTATTAGAAAGCTGCATAAGCCCGGTATACCCAAAGAAGGAAATTAATAAATATAAAAAGGGCTGAAATGGGCCGAGACCAAATAAGGTAGATAGGGCCCAATACCTTAAAGTTGGTCAGTAAATGCGATATACTGATCAAGATAAGTGAATTAACCTCGACTATGTGGTTATATGCAGTTACGTACCTTTGGTTGGCGCGCACTTGGGCCGAGAGGTTCGGTATCATCGAGACAGGTTAAGTCTGCGCGCGATTTCCAGGTAAGGGAATTTTGTAGGTATATAGAGATACCTATACGTATTTTTGAGGGGATTTACAAGGTCTAGAATTTATTAAACTATCTAGAAACGAGAAAATAATTTTGCGAAAATCGGGGCATAGGTGAATAAAGGAAAAATGACAATTTTGCCCCTGAGAGTAAAATTTACAAAAAGGGTAGTAAGGCAGATAAATTGCATGATTTCATGTTTTTAATGCTTTATATGATTATATTGCTTTGATTTAAGAAAATATGCACATAGGTTGGCTATTGAATACGTGAATTTTACGAAAGGATACTGGTTTGTACCGGTTATGATTTTAAAAGATGTTTTATTAAGATCGAGCCACCTATCATATTTACACGAATAAAAAGAGCGCTAGAGTCTATCTCGCACTAAAGTTTACTTATTTATTCTCATGAAAAGCCGTACTGGAGCATTGCTCGTACGAGAAATTTGTGTGTGCACAAAATCGTGCTGGAGCTTCGATCGCTCGAGATTTTAGATATCATGATATGCATAGCGTGGTGCTGGAGCTTCACTCGCACTAGACGTGAGTTGACATGCATATAGTCGTGCGGAAGCCTCCTGTAGATTGTGTGTCACAGAGAGTTGAGATGCTCGCACGCATACTTTGAGACATGGGTTGGTTATCGACATAGTATTGGGGTCGATAAGACCTACGGCAGGTACCCCCAGACTATGATATGGGTCCACGGAGTACGATGTACTGTGTATGTCACACGGAGTACGTTGTACCGTGCAGTCATGATGACTCTATGATGTTACTTGATATTCTGGCGGGTAGGACTTGACCCCACCTCCCGTTGCAGTTGTGATACCCCGCACACCGGGATCCGTGTAGCCTGGGATCACAGGGACAAAATATGGCCATAGTCCTCGATTTTCATACAGTAACCTACATGCCTCACATGATATCATACGGTCTGGATAGACCAGGACAAACCCAATGGAGGGGTAGTCCCGATTTATGTTTGTAAAAGAGATGTGATTTAATGAATCAAGGTATTCCCGAGAGATGGGTTTGACCTTGATGAAGTTGTTTTATGATGAAACAATGAGTTTTAACGTGATGAGTTTGTGATGAAACAAATGAGTTTTAAAGTGAAGAGTTTATGATGAAACTAATAAGTTTTTAATGTGACGAGCATGAGATGTCATACACGATGATTTTTCCATGTGTGTTTTATATGTCGATTTCATGATTTCTCTTATATGATATATACATACATGTGGCATCGTTTTAGTCATACCTCATGCTCCAAATGTAAATGATTTTATATCATGCCATTATCAGCACGTAGATAGTATAGTTATCTACCTGCTTACATTATTGCCTTACTGAGCACGTTTCGCTCACCCTTTCATTTTCCACCCCACAGGGTACATTCAGTAGAAGAGAGCGACAATAGTCTCGCATCTCGGTTATCCGCTGCTTCTTATCAAGAACAGGTATACACATTTGTATAATTTTGTATCTGAACATATAGATGCACAGTACTGTATATGGATGTAATATTGGGGATGTATTTAGTTTAAATAAATTGATATGTAAATGAAATATGAAAATGGAATGGTAAATAGGTGAGAGGTACTAACACCGAATCATAGCCCAACTGTTTAGTAGTATAACTGTTCACGACGGATAAGAAAATTAAAAACCGAAAAATTTACTCTGATTTTAGGTAATTTGGGTCGTGACAAATTTAATGGTATCAGAGTAGAGTTGGCCTGATATGAGTCGGTGTTAGTGGTTAAGTAAATTTACATCCCCATGTACTGTGCATTGTTTAGATACAATTGTGTATATCAAGATGGAATTGCAGCTAAGAATTTTGTTTCGAATGCAAGAATATAGTTTTTATAATTGATAGCCGCTATGGTAGAGTGGCGAGTACACATGCTCGAGACCGTAGAGATCGGTCTGAGAATCAAATGAGTTGTCATATGAGACTCAAGATGAGCGTGAGGTGGAGGCTGATGATGAGCATACTCCACAGGGTCCTATAAAGAGACCAAACAGTATTGAGACACACTCCAAGAGGATGGAGTGGAGTGTAGAAAATATTTCGGAGTTGTTTACTCAGTCTATGCAGGTAGTTAAGGATAGGCAGTGTAAAGCCTAAACAGATGCCTCAGACTATAGAGATTTTCACACCCCTCCGATATATAGCGAAGTAAAGAAATCAATAGTTGCTGAGGACTGGGTGAATAAGATAGTGAAGTTGTACGGATTCTTTCGGTGTATGTCGACTGAGAAAGTGACTTTTAAATACGTTTATGTTGGAAACGAGGCAGAGTATTGGTGAAAGTCCGCTTGACCCATCTGAAGAGTTAGACGTCCAGAGCTAACATGAGAATATAATTCTAGATGTATTCCGGTGATAGAATATCCTGGATATTTAAAGGAAATTTCAGATGAAATTATTTACTCTGACCCAGAGGAACTAGTTGATTAACGAGTATGAAACTCAGATTACATCCCTGGGCAAGTATGAACCCAATATTGTGGACAGTGAGAGTTGAAAAAGCCCAAAAGTTCATGAAATGACTCAAATTGTCGATTAGAGTCCGATTGGCTAGCTACTTATGTCGAGGCAGTGCGCAGAATACAGTTACGTGAATAAGATCGAGTGTTGCACGCCTCTGAGATTGAGAAAGGTAGTAAGGGTCGAAATAGAGACAGAAGAGAATAGAGAATGACAGAGATGTCAGAGCAGGAAAGAGACCAGATGGTAAGAGATTAGAGTTGATAAATCACGGGGTAAGATGATTGGTAAGGCCCAATGCATCCAATTTTAGCACTTTTAAGGGATATTGTGATTGGAGGACCTCGACCTGCTACGAAGCAGTGTAGCAGTGTAAGCACTGTAAGCAGTGTGGGATGTGTGATAGATACCACGGAAAGAGGGTCTATACCTACACTGTATTGATGAAAATGGCCGTTAAGTGTGGTAAGACGGACCATTGATTTTGATTGCACAAAGTTGGGCGAGATCGCCCCACAGAAAAGTAAAGAGACAGAGAAAAACTTCGTTGGTATAGCTGCAACGAAAAGGGAGGCCATAGCCGAAAGGAAAAAAGAAAGTAGGCTGTTGGACGAAGGCGAGAGGATGTCTTAGACCAGGACACTATTGATGTTTCATGGATGTGGTGTAAGATACCACACTTGTTATGAATAATGAAGTACATATGTTCATTGTTCCTGGTGCCACACATTTATTCATACCGCCTTCATTCACATATAAGTGAGTAAAAAGCATGAATACCTACATCATTGGGCACAATACTGATAAATGAGTACCCCAACAAAGGAGGATTAATTAACGGAATATGGATATAGAGATTTTAAGTTGAAAACAGGAGTGAAAACATCACTGAAAAGTATATTGTAAGTGTTGACAAGTGAAAAAAAAAAGGGGTGCAATAGTTGAAATTAAAGGAGTAAAGGATTGTACTCATGGAATGAATAATGAAAGAGTTTTGTCATGAGGGATATACGGAAGGAGATAATCTTTAAGATAAGATAGATCCTAAATACAAGATGTACTGGAGTAAGAGGCGTATGCTAGGTAAGAACATCTTTACGATATGAAGTAATTTGGATTAAAGCAACTAGTAACGAATATGAATTGTGACCATATGGACTAATATATAAAGTATATGTGGTTAAGTCTGAAGGTTAATAAAGGTATTTCAAAATACCTCCCCGCCCGAAGACTTGACAGCGTTTAAAAGTATATATATAACCTATAACGTGAAATCGATTGTTGTAATAAATACCTTTAGCTTTAGGATACCTTTACTAAGACGATAAGAATATTAAAATTTGACAAATCATAAAGGTTAACATAGTAAAATTTAATAAGAGCCGTTAAGATAAGAAAAGGAAATGACGCAGGTTAGTACCTGGAAACGTAAGCGATTTTGAAGGATCTGATACGCTTATGCGTAAATAAGTCAAGGATTGGACCGATTTGTAATCATCATTATCGATGATATGTTGGGTGTAGTTAAAGTCTAGGGCAATTATAAGCAACAATTGGAAATTGCTTCTACAGATGGTTGTTGCGAGTTTTCAATATGGTCTACTTGGTTGACACGTTTAACTAAGAAAACGTGGTCTTTAAATGAGATGATAAATAAGATGATAGATGTGACATGAATTTCAGTGTAGTGAAGTATGAACTGACCACCGTGATTAATTTCACCATACCCAACAGCTCAAGAGGTTCTTAGTGAGTATGGATACCTCAAAATTATGAAGGAGCTGTGTATTGATGTATAATGGGAAGATAGTCGATAGTGGATCCAGATAACTCAAGGATCATGAAATAAACTATCTGACCCATGATTTAAAGTTAGCAACGGTAGTATTTGTACCGAGGATATGGTACTATTATGTACAGGGTGAGAAATTTTGGATATGCACTGATCATAAAGCCCCGAGTATCTGTTTTTCACAGAAAGAGGCGAATATGAGAATACATAGTGGGTAAGAGCTTCTGAGAGATTTTGATTGTGGAAAATTGTACCACCCAGGAAAGGTTGATGCTTTGAGTAGAAAGAGCCTTGGGATGGTATTACATATGATGGTCAGGGAGCGTGAGCTGCTAAAGTAGTTATGAGCCTCAGTATTGATGTGATCCCTTCTGATGATGACAGTGATTGTGTGACAGCTAGCCTGAGACTAGAACCGGATGAGAGTGCCCGGATTTGACAGGCTTAGCATGATGATCGACATGATGTTGATAGTTTGGGTCAGATTCAGAAGGGTACAGTGATAGAGTTCACAGAGAGTGCTGATGATTTACAGAGAGGTTCAGAGACAGTATAAGTGCTCCCCAAGATCACAGTTGATGAGATGGTAATATTGTCAGAAGCTCACTCTTCGGAATATACTGTGCATACGAAAAGTAACGAATATATATTAAAATATCTGAAAAGGGTATTGGTGGTCAGATATGAAAAGAGACATGATAGAGATTGTGGAAAAGTGCCTAGTATGTCAGCAGAATAAGGTAGAGTATTAAATGTCTGCAGGGTTATTGCAGCCTCTACCTATATCGACACGACACGAAAAATGAGAGCAAGTCTCCATGAATATCGTGATGGGTTACAGAGAACCTAGGTGAATTACGAGGCTATTTGGATGATAGTCGATAGAGTGACTAAGTCTACCCACCTTTTGGTTATGAAATCCCCAAATACTCAGAGTGTATATGACGATTTATGTATAAGGAAAATTGTGGAACATTTTGTAGCGTTCCAGTGAGCATGGTATTATATAGGGATTCCCGTTTCACTTCCCACCTTTGAGGATATTTTAGGAAGCTATGGAAACCCGGCTGAGTATTAGCACAGCTTTCCATCCTCAAACAGATGGTCAGTTAGAGAGGACTGTACAGGTTCTGGAGGATCCGATGAAAGCGTGTGCCCTTGATTTTTATACTCCTGGAATGATCAGTTGTTACAAATTGAAGTCGTCAATAATGACAGTTGGCACATGAGTGTCGGGATAACAAGATATGAGGCAGTGTATGGCTGTAGGGGTTGTTCCCCAAATTGGATAAGAAAAAGTGGGTGACAGATAGAATTATTTTTCGACTTTGGATAATAAGTCTCTGAGGATGTTTAGTTAAGGATGAGAGATTAAGAACACCTCAGAGCAGATAGAAAAGTATTGGAATTCACCGAGGGTGAATTAGTATGGTTGAAATGTTTCTTGTCCTAAGAGAATAAGGACATAGCGAACTTTTGGAAGAAGGTAAATTGAGTTTCGCTGGATAGAATCTTTTGAGAGATTGGACAAGTGGGAGATAAGACCTGTAGGTTGGTGTTATCACCTGAATTAACAGGCACGCACAATGTGTCTCAGCTTTTGATGCTTCGACAATACTATCCAGATCCAGCATAGGTGATCGAATATGAACTCCAAAAGTTCAGTTTAATGAAAATATAAGTATATTGATAAGTTGATTCGGGCGTTAAACAGGAAAGAGAAAGTATTGAGGTTTAAGATGATCTCCCCAATTAAAGTCCTTTGGTAGTAATACACTCCGGAGAAGGTCACATAAGAAACTAAGAGTATGATACAATTGATGTACCCGGAGTAGTCTATGGACTCATATGAATTGGTTCTAATTTGGAGGATGAAATTCCTTAAGTGGGGGAGATTTGTAAGACCCAAATTTAATTAAAATACGAAATGAATGAGTATTCGTGAAGAGAAGTCGGGTTAAATTAATCCCAAACATGTGTAAGGGCAAAATGGTCAAAAGACCGAAAGCCGGAACAAATTCGATAAGGAAATTTAATTAAAAATAATGGATTTGAGAATCTTGATCAATATCGAAGAAATAATTAAATTTCGGGTTAAATTGATCAAGATATGAAATTATTGGAATTAATCGAAATTTTGCCCGGGACAATATCCCGAAAATACGAAGAAATTATACTGGAAAAATGATTAAAAACAAAATAAATTAAATTAAATTAAATTAAATTAAATTGTTGGAATAAAATAATATAAGTGTAGATATTTTGGATTTTATGGAGTATTTTAATGAATAGTGTAAAAATTAAATAAATAATAATAAAAAAAGAATCTGAAAAAAAAAGAGGGAGGAGAGAGAAAAAGCTCGGGAGAACCCGAGAAACAAAACCGAGAAGCGACCCGCGAACCTTCACCGCCGATTCCAGCACACCGGCGACCGACGGGCTTCGACGAAGCTACCAGGAGGAAGAGGGGAGTCCGGCGAGCACGTGGGCACCGGATTCACGCCGCCAGGTGGCCGGAGTAGGCCGATCGGAGCTAAGGAAGACCGACGGAGAAACGGGCCGATCCCCGGCGAACCACCGTGTCTGGGCTGAAACGGAGGCTACCGACGCACTCAGGGGAAGAAGCCGGTTCTTTTGAGACCGGTCTTGGCAGGTGAGACCGTCGGAAACGTCGGTGACGGCAAGTGGCAGTAAAACGGCACAGTTTGGCCGAAAGGAAAGGGGAGGAAAAGGGGGGAAAAAGGAAGGAAAGAGGAAATAAAAGAAAGGAAAAGGAAGGAAAAGGAAAGAAAAGAAAGGAAAAAGGGGAAAAAGGAAAGAAATTTACAGGGGACGACTCGAGGTTCGGGTAAGTTGACCGAGGGTCGAAATTGACCTACGGGTAAATTCCAGAAATTTAATTTAATATTATTTTAATGGAAAATAATTCGGATTTACCTAATTGTGCAGCTTTACGGCAGAGACCGAACGAGAGCTGATTGAGCTCTGATTTTCTACCCCGCATCGTATCGGGTAAGTACAGTTTAATTTCGGCAATATGAGCTCTTTAAATACCGAGTTTTAATTATTTTACGGAATTATGGATTAATTTCGCATAGAAAGGAATATTAATTCGAAGTTGTAATAAATTGCCGTAAATGGTATACGGGCTATCCAATGAATTTGGATAGAAGCCCGATAATTATTAGAAAGCTGCATAAGCCCGGTATACCCAAAGAAGGGAATTAATAAATATAAAAAGGGCTGAAACGGGCCGAGACCAAATAAGGTAGATAGGGCCCAATACCTTAAAGTTGGTCAGTAAATGCGATATACTGATCAAGATAAGTGAATTAACCTCGACTATGTGGTTATATGCAGTTACGTACCTTTGGTTGGCGCGCACTTGGGCCGAGAGGTTCGGTATCATCGAGACAGGTTAAGTCTGCGCGCGATTTCCAGGTAAGGGAATTTTGTAGGTATATAGAGATACCTATACGTATTTTTGAGGGGATTTACAGGGTCTAGAATTTATTAAACTATCTAGAAACGAGAAAATAATTTTGTGAAAATCGGGGCATAGGTGAATAAAGGAAAAATGACAATTTTGCTCCTGAGAGTAAAATTTACAAAAAGGGTAGTAAGGCAGATAAATTGCATGATTTCATGTTTTTAATGCTTTATATGATTATATTGCTTTGATTTAAGCAAATATGCACATAGGTTGGCTATTGAATTCGTGAATTTTACGAAAGGATACTGGTTTGTACCGGTTATGATTTTAAAAGATGTTTTATTAAGATCGAGCCACCTATCGTATTTACACGAATAAAAAGAGTGCTAGAGTCTATCTCGCACTAAAGTTTACTGATTTATTCTCATGAAAAGTCGTACTGGAGCATTGCTCGTATGAGAAATTTGTGTGTGCACAAAATCGTGCTGGAGCTTCGCTCGCACGAGATTTTAGATATCATGATATGCATAGTGTGGTGCTGGAGCTTCACTCGCACTAGACGTGAGTTGACATGCATATAGTCGTGCGGAAGCCTCCTGTAGACTGTGTGTCACAGAGAGTTGAGATGCTCGCACGCATACTTTGAGACATGGGTTGGTTATCGACATAGTATTGGGGTGGATAAGACCTACGGCAGGCACCCCCAGACTATGATATGGGTCCACGGAGTATGATGTACCGTGTATGTCACACGGAGTACGCTGTACCGTGCAGTCATGATGACTCTATGATGTTACTTGATATTCTGGCGGGTAGGACTTGACCCCACCTCCCGTTGCAGTTGTGATACTCCGCACACCGGGATCCGTGTAGCCTGGGATCACAGGGACAAAATATGGCCATAGTCCTCGATTTTCATACAGTAACCTACATGCCTCACATGATATCATACGGTCTGGATAGACTAGGACAAACCTAATGGAGGGGTAGTCCCGATTTATGTTTTTAAAAGAGATGTGATTTAATGAATCAAGGTATTCCCGAGAGATGGGTTTGACCTTGATGAAGTTGTTTTATGATGAAACAATGAGTTTTAACGTGATGAGTTTGTGATGAAACAAATGAGTTTTAAAGTGAAGAGTTTATGATGAAACTAATAAGTTTTTAATGTGACGAGCATGAGATGTCATACACAATGATTTTTCCATGTGTGCTTTATATGCCGATTTCATGATTTCTCTTATATGATATATACATACATGTGGCATCGTTTTAGTCATACCTCATGCTCCAAATGTAAATGATTTTATATCATGTCATTATCAGCACGTAGATAGTATAGTTATCTACCTGCTTACATTATTGCCTTACTGAGCACGTTTCGCTCACCCTTTCATTTTCCACCCCACAGGATACATTCAGTAGAAGAGAGCGACAATAGTCTCGCATCTTGGTTATCCGCTGCTTCTTATCAAGAACAGGTATACACATTTGTATAATTTTGTATCTGAACATATAGATGCATAGTACTGTATATGGATGTAATATTGGGGATGTATTTAGTTTAAATAAATTGATATGTAAATGAAATATGAAAATGGAATGGTAAATAGGTGAGAGGTACTAACACCGAATCATAGCCCAACTGTTTAGTAGTATAACTGTTCACGACGGATAAGGAAATTAAAAAGCGAAAAATTTACTCTGATTTTAGGTAATTTGGGTCGTGACAGACGCTGTAACAGCCACGTGGCTTTTCTTGTGTTTGACACGTGGCGGTCTCCGATTGGTCGATCCTTGTACACGTGGACGATGACGATAGGACCACCATCAATTGCTCCCCACTCTTTGGTAGGAATTTTTCCTGCGAAAGAGGATTCTTAATAGAAAGATATATTTTCAGAAAGAATTTTACATACCTTTCTGAGGCCTGACTATCACGACGCGAGCGCGTCTTTAGTTCTTACAGCCTTTATGTTTCCATTGCCTGGCCACAGTGACGCATAGTGCCTCAGGCTCTTATGGCTAGTTGGATCTTTCACGCCTGGCCACAGTGACGCCTAGCGTCTCAGGCTCTTATGGCTCGTCTGATTTTTCACGCCTGGCCACAGTGACGCATAGTGCCTCAAGCTCTTACGGCTCTTCTGAATATACGCCTGGCCACAGTGACGCATAGCGCCTCAGGCTCTTACGGCTCTTCTGAATATACGCCTAGCCACAGTGATGCATAGCGCCTCAGGCTCTTACGGCTCTTCTGAATATACGCCTGGCCACAGTTACGCATAGCGCCTTAGGCTCTTACGGCTCTTCTGAATATACGCCTGGCCACAGTGATGCATAGCGCCTCAGGCTCTTACGGCTCTTCTGAATATACGCCTGGCCACAGTGATACATAGCGCCTCAGGCTCTTACGGCTCGTCTGAATATACGCCTGGCCACAGTGACGCATAGCGCCTCAGGCTCTTACGGCTCTTCTGAATATACGCCTGGCCACAGTGACGCATAGTGCCTCAGGCTCTTACGGCTCGTCTGAATATACGCCTAGCCACAGTGACTCATAGCGCCTCAGGCTCTTACGGCTCTTCTGAATATACGCCTGGCCACAGTGACGCATAGTGCCTCAGGCTCTTACGGCTCATCTGAATATACGCCTAGCCACAGTGACGCATAGCGCCTCAGGCTCTTACGGCTCTTCTGAATATACGCCTGGCTACAGTGACGCATAGCGCCTCAGGCTCTTACGTCTCGTCTGACAGATCTAGGCTTTTCCTTAGTGCTTGTGAATTCTCTTCTTCTACTTAGGGCACCATCATGGGTGACAATGCTCCAATTTCCACGGGGATTAATGCTTCAGCGCCGTAGACGAGACTGAACGGCGTTTCTCCGATCGACACCCGACTAGTGGTACGATATGCCCATAAAACACTAGGTAATTCATCCACCCACGCCCCTTTAGCTTTGTCTAATCTAGTTTTTAGCCCATGAAGAATCGTCCGATTACTGACTTCGGCCTGTCCATTGGCTTGAGGATATGACACAGAAGAAATTCTTAGCTGAATGTTGAGGCATTTACAGAATTCACGGAAGGCATTACAATCGAATTGCTTTCCATGGTCGGCATTTAAGATGCGTGGGATTTCGAATCGACAGATAATGTCTTTCCATACCATTGCCTCGACTTTCTTCTCCGTGATTGTAGCTAAAGGTTCCGCTTCAATCCACTTTGTAAAGTAGTCGGTGGCAACTAACAGGAATTTTCTTTGGCCCGTGGCTAATGGGAAAGGCCCCAGAATGTCCAAGCCCTATTGTGCGAATGGAATTGGCTGTATCGTACCCCGAGAGGGAGTTACTGGGGCTGTACCATCTTCATAACTTATTCCCGAGCCACATATTTATTAGCTCTGGCAAACAGGTCGGAAAGTGTCGTCGACTGGTCGAGGGAGAGGGATTCTTGCAACTTTTCAGACCTCGTCCCTTGCAACATTGCAGCCATGGCTACTCCTACGGGTAGATCTTCAACCTCTAAGGTTGCATCTCGGAAGCGATCTACGTAACTCTTCAAGGATTCTTTATTCCCTTGTTTCAGAGTGAGTAGGTAAGTAGTGTCTTTCTTTCTCTGGCTATTAATCATGAAGACTTGCAGAAATTCATTTCGCAGTTGGTCGAAGGATGAGATGGAACCTTCGCTCAACCCATTGAACCATTTCAGAGCGTGCCCGGACAATGTAAGTGAAAATGCCCTGCACATAATTTCGTCCTCCCATCCATGCAGCAGCATGAGGGACTCATAACTCTGTATGTGTTCATAGGGGTCTGCTTTGCCTGTGTAAGTGGCCATAAAAGGCATCTTGAACTTCTTCGGCAAAGGTTTATTCATGATCTCTGGACTGAACGGAATCCTCCTCTTTTGGCTATCGTCCGGAGACACCAGTTTCTTCTTTTCTAAAATCCTTTGGACGACTTTCTCCACGTTTTTTGACCCTTGGACTGAGTATGCTCCCCTCTCTTTGGGTCTAGAAGAGTCCGACTGGTAAGCACCCCTTCTAGCGCCTCCTATTCCGTGACTTGACCTTTCGAGATAATCTCGGGGGTCAGAATTCCTCTATCTTTGATGCTCCCCGGACCGATGTTCTCCTAACTCATGCTCAAACTCCGCGGGAGAAGTACCGCGCCATGTGGGAGAACTCTGCTGCATATAGACCGCGGGAGGACTCTGTCGCATACGTGCTGCGGGAGACCTCTGCCGCGTGTTGATTGCGGGTGAGCTCTGCCGCCTGTCTGCTGCAGGAGAGCTCTGACGCCTGCGGTCCGCGGGCGAGCTCTGCCGCCTATCTGCCGTAGGAGAGCTCTGTCGCCTAAGATCCGCGGGCGAGCTCTGCCGCCTATCTGATGCGGGTGAACTCTGCCGCGTCGGGTCAACGGTAGTATTCACTTCCCGTAACCCTACCACATGGTGATTCCTTTGAAATGCGGTAGAGTTCGAAATCAGTCTGGTGGTAGTATTTTGCGCTCCTTCCCCTTGTCCAGCATTCACCATGGTGGAGGGTTCACCTCTCTCGTATGTTTACTTTGGAACGTTTTCCCCCACCATCTGCTGCACTTCAGGGGGTAGACTAAACTGGGGGAGAGTGTCTCTGAAAAAGTTCACCATAGCCTTCAACGCTGTCGTTGTCTCCTCATTCTGACGTCTCAGAGTTTCAAATTCCTCCAGGGAAACGAAGGCCTGCCTATGGTCTTTTTCTTTCCCTCTCCGTCCTTGCTCTGACCTGATAGGGGGACTTACAGAATTCTGCTCCCCTGTCTCCTCTGCTGCTGTAGAACGTGTCCTCACCATTTTAATAGGAAATCTAGCTTTTTGTCCTGATTCCCACAGACGGCGCCAATTGATGTTGCCTGGTAAAACGACAACGGGATTACAACTTTCACGTATTTAGATTGCGCTAACGACAAAAAGGTGACGTCGATGCGATTTCTTCCACGTGTTCCTCGTATATTCTGCAAAAACAACAGGAATCAGAGGGCGCAGGGATTTGTCCCTACACGCGCACTCCGATGATTAAGTTAGAAAACTGAAGTTTTGTATATATGAAGAAGAGAATTGTGTTCTTCAGAATCAAGAGAGTCTTCTTTTTTCCGTCCCTTTTTTTAGGTACTCACCTGGGGTATTTATAGGTTTCTTCCGGGTCTGTCCGGGCTGAGACCCAGGCGCGTGTCTGGGCCGCGACAGAGTCTTTTATACTCTGTCGCGGTTTGGAGCTGGATGACTTTGCGGGAGAGTTCAGCGGGCGGCAGAGTGTATGTGTGAACCTCTGTCGCAATCTATGCGGCAGGGGTCTGCCGTAGTCTATGCGGCAGGGGTCTGCCGCAGTCTCTGCGGCAGGGGTCTGCCGCAGTATAGGCGGTAGGGGTCTGTCGCGGCATACTGTGCCGCACAAGCCTACGCGGACGAGTCTCTATCGCCTTACTCTGTCGCCTACCACGCTACTCTGTCGCTTGGAGACTCTGACGCTGTAACAGCCACGTGGCTTTTCTTGTGTTTGACACGTGACAGTCTCCGATTGGTCGATCCTTGTACACGTGGACGATGACGATAGGACCACCATCATTACCTAAAGATTCTAATAAATGCTTTTTAGTTAATGTTGTGGACTCAATTAATTGCTCAAATTTTTTTTGTAGAATAAGACTGAAGAGATTAGGGATGAAGATGTTGAGAACAAGACAACTTTCCCCAGTGATATAGTTGAGATGAAAAAGAAAAAAAAAAGAGCTAATTTCAAAATCAATGGGCATCCAGTGAAGTCATATTTAAAATGCAGTTCTATTGGCAACAAAGTGGATTTTGTCAAGTTGAAGCCACCATTTACTGAGTATTCCATCTAGCCCAGACGTTAAATAAAACGCTAGTTGGGAGGTAGCCCAACTAGATGTGATTTTTCAAAATTTTTTTTATTTTTTCTTGTTTTCTTAGTCTGCACAACCCTTGAGTTTTTATGGATCTTTGTTTTTCAACTTTAAGGACAAAGTTTGATTTAGGTATAAGGGTGTGGGTTGTGTCTGTTTAGTTTATTTTTGTTAAAAAATGAAAATTAAAAAATAAAAAGTAAAAAAAAAAAGATTTTTTTATAAATTAAGCTTGGATTTTTTTTTTTCATAATGATTTTTCATCATCCTGTGATGAATAGGAGAAAATTTGATTATGGTTAAGTGATTGTGATAAATGCATAATTGGATATTGAATAATTCGCAATTTTATTCTTTAATGATTGATGAGCAATTGAGCACATAGTCATTCTCTAATGAATTGTTTGTACTAAGTCAATGGTTATGTGAACTTATGAAATTGATGATCTTGCAAGACACTCTAGACTTGTTTTATTACACTTAAGGCAAAATCATAGACAATTAATTGATTTAGAGATTATTTAGGCATTTTTTAGATCGTTTGAGACTTTCAAGCTTACCTTGTTATATACTTTTCGCTAGAATACCCCATTGAGCCTTATTGAAAGAATGGCATATTCAAAAGCATATGAATAACCACCATTCGATTTTCTTGTAACCTCATTGACTTTACCTAAATTAGCACATGAATGTACCCTCAAGAGAGCTTTAATACACATTTGTATGTGAAAGATGGGACTTGAAAAAGAATTCGAGCTGAAAATAAAAAGAAGAGGTTGTTTTGAAAGAAATTAGCTCAAGATGTGTGAATCATCCCTTGAATTCATTATGATGTAAAAAAAAGTTGTTTAATGTATGGCATGGAAATTGTGAGCTACAATTGAAGGAATGAAGAAAAATAGGTTCGAGGGTTGTGGAAGATAAATATGAGGAGTTCAAAAGAAAAATAAAGTAGAGAGAAAAATGAGAGAACTTTAGTATGTGTATAGTTTTGTTAGCTCTCTTGTTTGATTTTTACCGTTATCCTTTCTTTGTTAACCAACACCTTAGCCAAACATTATAAGCTCATTAGGACCTATTGATCTAAATTGATTTTATTGTCTACATTAATGGAGAGATGTAAGAAGAGCAAGCCTATGGAGTGCCTCTAAAAAAAATTATTGATCACATCTATTATTCATGAGTTGCATTTTACAAGGATTTTGAGTTTGGTTATTCACACAAACACACACAGTAGATATCATGATTTGATTTAATTAACATTTTAATTATGAGAATTTTAAGTTGGATTTTGAATAATTACTTTAATCATAGGTGTGAGGAATACTTGAGGCAATATGTAAAAATCAAGTGGAATTAAATTTACATGAATCTAGGTTTAAGCATTTTGATTGTCATTAAGTTTTCCTTACAAATAGGCTTGAGTTTTCATTTTGTTTTTAAAGCTTAATGATAAATGCATTTTCTTTTAATTTTGCTCGAGGACTAGCAAATATGTAGGTTTGGGGGTATTTGATAATAATATATTTGTTACATTATTTATATTTTTATTACTACATTGTATGCTATTTTCTTGTGTGAAATTAATTGATTAATGTGTTTTGTGCATTAATTTAGAGAAATTGGCTTTGGGATTAATTTTGAAATTTATGGTATGAATTCAAGTAGTTAATATATGATTGGCACTAAAATAAGAAATATATATTGTTTGACATTCTAATTTATAATTTAATTCCCAATTTTATAATATTCCAACTGGTATACATAAGCTTTAGCCTTTAAGTTTGCAAAGGAAAGAAAATAAAAAAGAGGGTCGGTACTGAAGATTTAATGAAGAGAAAACTAAGTTTTCTAGGTTTATTGAACTTGGGTTGCAAGTTTTTATTATCTTATATAAGGGCAGCAACTAAAAGCTTAAAGGGGCGGCGGCAAGCCTTGAAGACTGCTGGAGTAGAGAAAGGACCCGAGGAGAAGAGAGCCACGAACAGAGCTCCTGTAAAGGTGGAGTAAAAAAGGACAGAGAAGGAAGTCGTGTGTTTGTAGCTGTTGACTGAACCGAAAGCTTGGAACACTGCAGAATTGGAGTCGTGATACAGCAGCTGATCGTGTAGTAGAGTTTCTGTAACGGAAAGCCGTTTGCTGGACTTTGCAGAAGCCGTAAGCTGCTTGAATTGCTTGGGAAGAACCGAAAGAGTTGCTGGTATAACCTGGAAACAGTGAAGAATCTTTTAACCGCACCTAAGCAGAACTTGCAAAAAAAAGTGAAGTTACGGGAAGAGCGGAGAGCTGTTGCTGCTGGTAGAGTGCGACAGCTGAGCAGAACCGACATTGAAGCTGAGACCAAGAGCCGTTACCGGAGAAGAAGAAAGTTGAAACTTGCTGCAGATCACGTGAGTTGTTGATGATGGACGTGACTTGGCCTGCTGATGGAGCTTAAAGCGAAGTGTATTGCATTGGTCTCAAAAGGGCCACTTCACCTCCTATTTCCTGCTGTTATGCACTTCAGCTATAAGAGACAAAATCCTTTGCTTTATTTTAGCATTTTGAAATATTAGATTTATATTATTGAATTGGTTTATTATTTAATCAAGCATGACTCATATTAATTTGATTATGTGTTTTATTAGATTGAACATGAACTAATTTCTTTACTAAGAATTTGATTAAGCCTACTTGCATATATTTATGCTTTTATGAATTAATTGATCATTTCTTTATTTTAGTTTCATTCATTGTGATTATTGATTTGTGTTAATGACTGGCCATCTTTAATATAAATAAATTGATTGTATGAGACGTGGTAGGAATAGACACTATATGCTGAGCCATGCATAACTCTCTTAAATGAATGATTAGATGTTTGAGGAATACATCAAAACATTTATTTGGTTTTTATTATTTGTTCTTATGATCTTATACATCAAGTTAGAACATTTATTTGGTTTTTATTATTTCTTATGATCTTAATGGACTTTTAGTCATTGATTATAATCTCCATCAAACGGAATAATCTTGATTAAAAATACTTGATTATAACCGCCATCAAATGAAGTGATTATATATTAGAAAGAACGAACCCTAGAATTGAATTGAGATTTTTAGGATTAAAGATATAAAATTGTAATATATTGGTGAAATCAAATTCTTAGGCTTTTCTTTAGTGGTTAATTTATAAATTTTAATGTATTTTGCATTGGGTTAATTATTTTTTATTAGTTAATTTCTTTAGTTAATTAGATAATTTATTGTAACGACCTAAATTTCCACACAATTTGGTTGGACTACAAGTCGATATTAGATCAAACAGTGAAATCTAACAGTCTCATTTAAATTTCTTCTACAAATAGTCATGTTCACATTCCCCTAAGCACATCTCATCTACATTACTGTACTTACAAAAATTTTGATACAAATGAATTTCTTAAAATTGGGTATACCTTCGACGTAGAAATATAATCTGCGGAATCATAGTTATACGAAATACCCTACTAACGGAAGCGGTCCAAGCTACCGACGGGCTCTGTGGAGGAAAGTAAGGGGTGAGCTCAATATACTCAGTAAGAAAAACTCCATAGCAGGTAGATAAATACATTACCTATATATATATATATATATATCAAATCCAGAACATTTCACAAAGTATACAAGTAGTTTGGCAAATTCACAAATAGCAAACACGGATTTCAGAAACCAGAACATATATCGGTAGTAAATTAGCTACTGTGGTAAATACAGAAATTTCAGAGCTTCTAGTAGTAAAATAAATAGATTTCTAGATATCACAGTTCATGCATGCAGTTCATATAATATTTCAAATATTCACATAGACACTGCTAGTTTCAAAAAATTGTTGGCTCTACTGAGAGGGGGGGTGAATCGGTTTTCTAACGTTAATGGCAAATTTTAAATTAATCCTAATTTAATCAGCAAATGATAATGAGCAATACAATGAAATTAAACAAATTAATGCAAGATAGGGAAGAGAGAAACAAACACAATCGTTTATAGAGGTTCGGCCAATCTCTTGCCTACGTCCTCTCTCCTTGACCTTCTTGTCAAGTGCTTTCTTTCTCTCCTTCAACAGAAGTTACAATGTTCCTTTTTCAGGTTAAGGAATAACCTCTCTACCCTTTGCTATACAAAGATGTATTCACCCTTTTACAATTTATATCTCACTGAGGAACAATCCTCTTCTCTCTTAAGGTAAGGATGAATACAAAATCAAGCTTTTAATGTGGGTAGGACAATTACAGCTTTTGCAATTAAGCTTATACAACAAACTCAATAAATGAGGAATGAAGACACAAGGAATGAAAGTATTAAACTCTTGAGAATGTAAGAAATGTGCAGTAATAGTGTCTCTCTTCTCATTGTCTTCAATGCTTGGTTAAATACTGAAGGATTGGTAGTTGGAGCATTTAATGCTGTTTTTCCCGTTGAGATTTTGCAAAAATAGCCGTTGGGTACCTCCAGTAGAATGCCAGATCGATCTGCCATCTTGACCAGATCGATCTCTTAGTTATAAATCTTGCAAGATCAAGGTAAATAACACAAGGAGATCGATCTCATATATGAGCAGATCGATCTTACAATTTGAAAATGTTAGGGGAGATCGATCTGTCGAATAGGCAGATCGATCTTCTAATCTCTCTATTTGAGGCAAGATCGATCTAGAGATCGATCTGCCATGAATTCTCGTAGTGGGGAGATCGATCTCTCATTACCCCAGATCGATCTCCTTAGCTCTCTGACTTTGAGAAGATCGATCTCTTCCTATACCAGATCGATCTCATGAGCTCTCTGTTTGAGTATAGATCGATCTCACAGATCGATCTACTGTCTTTACTTTAGGGGAGATCGATCTCTTTCTAGATCAGATCGATCTCCTCAACTCCAGTATTAGGCAGATCAATCTCATACCCTTAGAGATCGATCTCAATCTGCCTCAATACCTTTGTATAGGTTCACAGCTTAGCAGATCGATCTCATGTCTTTATGAGATCGATCTCTCATCCAAGAAATCCCAGGAGATCGATCTGTCATAACCCAGATCGATCTCTTATCTATAGAAAACCCAGGAGATCGATCTCTCATAACTAGATCGATCTCTCATCTATAGAAACTCAAGTTCTGGTTCTGATAACTTCTAAACATGTTTTTATATCATCTTTATATTATTGAATTTACTTGTTTTGTCATTTCAAAATATATTATCACAACAATCTCCCCCTTTTTGATATGACAAAACCTATTCAATCAACATGTTTAGTTAATTTGCACAAGCTCCCCCTTTTTGTAAGCTCCCCCTTTCTTTTAGCTTTTGACCTCGTTACTATCTTAACTCCCCCTCATTTTAATCATTCCTTTAAAACTTTAGACATGTTTCTTAAAGCCATTTACACATCTTTTAATTAACCACATGTTCTCTTTTCTTCTCCCCCTTTTTGTCATATCAATGACACGAAAGATTAAGGAAACAGTCCAACTGTAAACATATTGTGCATTTCAAAATAGTAATTCATTTGAGCATATTGCAATAAGAAGTACATCATTTCATTCAGTCAAGCAAATGCAGTATTAAAAACAACAAGAAGTACATATGAAAACTAACTAATGTTATCCTAATATGCATAGCCTACGGCGGAGGAACGCGATCCATAAGATCCTCAATGTGAGTGCGAGTGACCTGAAGCTCATCATACATAGCCTGCTGAGTCTCATGAAGGTTTGCAAAGCCTTCATCTACTTTACGGTTCAGCTCCTCTATCATCCGCTGCTGGGTGGCATGAAGGTTTGCAAAGCCTTCATCTATCTTCCTATTCAGTGCACTCAACATTGTCACAATGGACTCCATGTCAGCGGTTGAGGCAGCAGGTGCAGTGGGCTGAGGAGTCGAGGACGATGGACCCGCAGTCGGTGCAGCAGGTGGATCCATAGGCTCATCGGAGGGATCTTCCTCCATGGCTACAGCAGGTGGTTGTTCGTGTTTCTTCTTCCAATCGCCTCGGAAGTCCTTGTAATAGCCCATGTGGTGGAGTGTCCCAATGTTGAGGACGCTTTTTGGAGAGGGCACTTCACACGTTTCGCAACTGCTGTCCACTCCGAGTCGTTGGAGAAAATACGCCAATGGTTGTGGAAACACTATCGTTGTGGCTTGGCCGCAGACAATTTTCAACCAGTCTTGATAGATAAAGTGGACAAGGTTGGGTTTTTGACTGGCAGAGTGTATGTGGTGGATCCAAAAGCGATCTAGTCTCCTAACGGTGGAATGACGGGTACCGAAAGGATGAAGCTTCCATGATATGATGAGGTGGAGTAACCGTGGGTGCATTAGGAGGTCACTCGCCTTATCCCCGGGAATATCAAACTCCAAAGGGACTTCCTCATCTTCATTTGTCAACCCTTCATCGCGTATGTTGAAAGCGTGGACTAGGACTTCAGTGTCTATTGCAATGGATTTACCCATGACATACGTTGTAAACCCGAGAATTTTACAAGTGTCGTTAGGATCATAGGTGAGTTCGACATTGAAAAAGAATGCTCGAACGATGTTTGGAGGTACGAGAGTATTGATTTTGAGGAACGACATCCAACCAAATTCTTCAAATTTGGACAGATAGGGAAAATTAATGCGGTTTAAGAAGGAGAAATCGATTGTTCGCCAATGTTTAATTAGCATGGTGAAAAAATATTCTTCATATCGCTTCCTTTTCGCAGGTGTTTTAAAACACCTGTTGAAGGTAGCGACTGAAGAGGGAGGAATGGATTGGGAAGATGACCCTTGTTCTACATTAGATCGGGGAGGTTTTTGGCCTGCTCTCTTAAGTCTAGGCATGGTTCTAGACACTAGATTGAATCTTAAGGCTAGTTCTCTAGACACCTATCCAATGAAACAGTGTAAAAATTGCCCTAACTAAGATTACACAAAAACTAGACAAATTTTGAAGAAAAATTTAGCAATGTAGGTTACTTGACCCTGATTGATGAGAGGATTAGGCAAGATTCTTACTGAAGATCGATCTGGAGGGAGAATTGAGAGAGGATGTACGACAAGAGGTTAGGGATTTGAGAATTTGGAGTTTTGAAATTTGGAGATTTTTCGCCAGATTTTATAGTCCAGGGCATAGGAGATCGATCTGTCGAGACGACAGATCGATCTGTCATTTCCAGAAGCCCGAAGAGATCGATCTGTGGTTCCATAAGATCGATCTTCAGAATACAGAAGCTTAAGGAGATCGATCTGTCGCATGCACAGATCGATCTGCTGTTTGATAGAGGCTTAGGGAGATCGATCTGCCAAATGCATAGATCGATCTTCAGAATACAGAGGCTTAAAGAGATCGATCTGTCGTATGCACAGATCGATCTGCTATTTAACAGAGGCTTAAGGAGATCGATCTTATGGATAGAAGATCGATCTGCTTAGCTTAACCTTAATGCTTTAGGCTTGTTGGAAATATGGAGATCGATCTATATTGATAGGAGATTGATCTCTCATACTTGTTGCCCAGAAAAATCTTTGTAAAACTCTTTTAAAACTAACTTAAAACCAAGATTTTGAAGCATATACATCTTAAGGGATATTCATGAGTCCTAATTCACCTCTAAGGATACAAAACCTATCTCTATCAAGGGGTTTGGTGAATATATCAGCTATTTGATGTAAAGTGTCAATATACTCTAGAATTATATCCCCCTTTTATACATGGTCTCTAAGGAAATGATGCCTAATCTCAATGTGCTTGGTTCTAGAGTGTTGAATAGGATTTTTAGATAGGTTGATAGCACTGGTATTGTCACATTTAATAGAAACTTGTTTCATGTCAATACCATAGTCTTTCATTTGTTGTTTAATCCACAACACTTGAGCACTACAACTACCTGCTGCTATGTATTCAGCTTCAGTTGTGGACTGAGCCACACTGTTTTGTTTCTTAGAGAACCAAGAGATTAATCTATTTCCTAAGAATTGGCAGGTACCTGAAGTACTTTTCCTATCTATTTTGTATCCCCCAAAGT
Source organism: Firmiana major (assembly GCA_033439115.1). NCBI lineage: Eukaryota > Viridiplantae > Streptophyta > Magnoliopsida > Malvales > Malvaceae > Firmiana > Firmiana major. The sequence goes on from CM065898.1 coordinate 37,373,757, forward strand.
CTGCATCTGAAAATGCATGAAGTGTAAAAGTGGAGTCCTTGGGGTACCAAAGTCCTAGAGAGGGAGTGTCCTTAAGGTATCTAAAGATCCTTTTAGTTGCTAACAAGTGTGATTCCCTAGGAGAGGATTGAAATCTAGCACAAAGGCATACACTAAACAAAATATCTGGTCTACTTGCAGTTAAATAGAGCAATGAGCCAATCATAGACCTATAGAGTTTAGTGTCTACACACTTACCACTTTCATCTTTATCAAGCTTGATGTTGGTGCCCATTGGAGTTGCTTGAGGTTTGCAATTGTCCATTCCAAATCGCTTGAGCAAATCCTTAGTATACTTTGCTTGATTGATGAAGGTTCCATCTTTTGTTTGCTTCACTTGAAGTCCCAAGAAGAAAGTGAGTTCTCCCATCATGCTCATTTCAAACTCACTTTACATGATCTTAGCAAACTCTTGACATAAGGACTCATTAGTTGAACCAAAAATAATATCATCCACATACACTTGTACAACTAGTAAATCTTTATTTTTATTTTTGATGAATAAGGTGGTATCCACTTTTCCTCTTGAAAAACCTTTCTCTATTAAGAATTTTGATAATCTTTCATACCATGCTCTAGGAGCTTGTTTCAAACCATAGAGTGCCTTAGATAATTTGAAAACATGCTTAGGAAATTCATGATTTTCAAAGCCGGGAGGTTGTTCAACATAGACTTCTTCATTAATGAAACCATTTAAGAATGCACTCTTTACATCCATTTGATATAATTTGAAGTTTTTATAACATGCGAAGGCAAGTAACATTCTTATTGCCTGTAGTCTAGCTACCGGTGCATAGGTTTCATCATAGTCTATACCTTCCTCTTGTCTATAGCCTTGTGCAACTAACCTAGCCTTGTTCCTTATGATCACACTATTTTCATCCATCTTGTTCTTGAATATCCATTTAGTTCCAATTATAGAGTGATCACTAGGCCTAGTAACTAGTTTCCATACTTTGCTTCTCTCAAATTGATTTAATTCTTCTTGCATTGCTAGGAACCAATTATTGTCATCTAAGGCTTCATTGACATTCATAGGCTCTATTTGAGATACAAAGGCTATATATTGACACATATTCCTTAGAGATGATCTAGTTCTAACTCCAAGAGTTGGATCTCCTACTATTTCACAATCTTTTACATATCCTAACTCTGTTGGTGCTCTAGACTCTCTCTCTAATATCTCATCTCTTCTTCATCTTCTTTATTCAAGTCAAGTTTTTCTAATAAATCATCTTCTAAGTTTGGGATTTCCTCCAAGTTTTCATCAAATATTCCAACATCCTCATCATTGGTTGAATCTTTAGATACATCATTTGACTCATCAAATATTACATGAATTGATTCTTCAACCATCAATGTTCTTTTGTTATAGACTCTATAAGCCTTTGAATTTAAGGAATATCCCAGAAAAATTCCCTCATCACTCTTGGCATCAAATTTTCCTAAATTATCTTTACCATTATTTAAGACAAAACATTTGCAGCCAAAAGGATGGAAGTAGCTAATGTTAGGCTTCTTACCTTTGTAAAGCTCATAAGGAGTTTTCTTTAGCATAGGTCTAATCATAGCTCTATTAATTATATAGCAAGATGTGTTTATAGCTTCAGCCCAAAAATACTTTGGTAAATTATTCTCACACAACATGGTTCTAGCCATTTCTTCCAATGTTCTATTTTTTCTCTCAACTACACCATTTTGTTGTGGTGTCCTAGGGGCTGAAAAATTATGGCTAATTCCTTGATCATTGCAATACTCATCAAATCCTATATTTTCAAATTCCTTGCCATGATCATTTCAATACTAGTTATTGTGTATCCCTTTTCATTTTGAGTCACTTTTGTATAGGCTATGAATTTTTCTAAGGCTTCATTTTTTACTCTAAGAAAGAACACCCAAGTGAACCTAGTGTAATCATCAACTATTACAAATCCATAGTGTTTCCTACCAAGGCTTGTTGTTCTAGTTGGTCCAAATAAATCTAGGTGGAGTAATTGAAGAGGCCTAGAGGTGGATACACTATTCTTAGGCTTAAATGTTGTCCTTTTATGTTTTCCTTTAACACATGCTTCACATATTTTTTTCATAATCAAAGGACATCTTAGGCAATCCTATAACTAGATCCTTTCTAGCTAACTTAGAAAGTACATGCATGCTAGCATGACCTAGTCTTCTATGCCATAACCAAGATTCTTTTTCTTTGTCTACCATTAGGCATATGTTTTCATTCTTAAGTTCATTAAGATAGACAATGTATATATTACCTTGTCTATGCCCTAAGAAAAGAACTCTATTTGACTTAGGATCTATAACATGACATTTCATACAATCAAAAGTTACTTTGTAACCTTTGTCACAAAGTTGACTTATGCTAAGTAAGTTATGCTTTAGGCCCCTAACAAGCAATACTTTTTCTAATGAAAAATAGTCATTACCTATTGAGCAACTTCCTTCAACTTGGCCTTTGGAGTTGTCCCCAAATGTAACTTCTCCACCAACCTTTGATTTAAAAGAGTTGAAGTGGCTTCTATCACCCGTCATGTGCCTTGAGCATCCACTATCCAAGTACCAAGCTTCCTTTGTTTTAGCTTTGCGGCCATGCTCAATCACCTATAGACAAATTCAACTCAAGTTTTAGGTACCCAAATTTTCTTGGGTCCTTTGAGGTTAGTGAAAGAAATTCTTGATCCCCTTGGGATCCATTTTGCTAATGCATTACAATCCTTTGAGTTAATGACTTCTTTTGGAACCCATATTCTTTTTACTATTTTTCCTTTAAGAGTCCTCATATTTATATTGTAGTTATGTGATGTATGTCCCTTTCTATTACAATATGAACAAGAAGTTGAGAGTTTATTCATGCTCTTTCTAGCAATTAAAGCTTTTAAGATGAGTCTCTCTACTTTTTGCATTATATCCTAACCCATTTTTATCAAAGAATGCCCTTTGGGTTTCTAGCATGTTATCTAGCTTTTGTTACCCCATATAAAATCTATTAAAGGAATTATGTAAATTACTATTCTTCTCTTTTAGATCACAAATTTCAAGATTAGTAATTTCTAGTTTCTTTTCACATTCTAATTTGTCCTCTAGAATTAACTCATTTTCTTTCTTCAATTTAGATAATATTTTCTTATATTTCATACTCATGCATTCATATTCCAATGCAAGATCATCAAATGCATCTTGCAATTCATCAAAAGAATATTCATTGAGGTTTGAAGTTACCTTTTCATCCTCAATTGCCATGAAGCACAAGTTGGCAATGTCCTCATTTGAGTCATCATCGGAGCAGTCACTGTCGCTCCATGCTGCCACTATTGCCTTCTTTTTGTGGAACCTATCATTGGACCTTTTAAGAAGAGGGTAGTTAAATTTTATGTGTCCTGGTTTTTTACATTCATAACACACAATTGTATCTTTTCTACCTACCTCTTCTTGATCTCTCTTGTGGTTTCTCCTATTACTACCACTAGCTTTCATTCTCATGAACTTGTTAAATCTTTTGGCAAACATTGTCATCTCAAGGTCCTCTTCACTATCACTCTCATTCTTAATCTCCTCTTGAGCAGTGGATTTTAGAGCAACTCTCACTTTCTTGGGTGGCTCTTCATTTCTTCTTAATTTCATCTCATAAGTGAGTAGTGATCCTATTAATACATCTAAAGACAATGTGTGAGGATCCTTAGATTCCTCAATTGCAGTCATTTTAGCTTCCCATGATTTAGGTAAGCTATTTAATATTTTCTTGACCATTTCAATATTAGAGTATATTTTTCCTAAGGACTTTAATCCATTAATTACATCCGTGAATCTAGTGAACATATCACTAATTGATTCTCCTTCCTTCATCCTAAAAAGCTCATAGTCATGTGTGAGCATTCCTACCTTGGTCTCCTTTACTTGGGTTGTACCCTCATGAGTTATTGCCAAATTGTCACAAATTTGTTTGGCATTGTCACATCCGGAGACCCTATTGTATTCATTTGGACCTAAGGCACAAAATAATGTGTGCATAGCCTTAGCATTTAGCTGAGCACATTTAATGTCATTTGAATCCCATTCATCTTCTTCTTTAGGGATATCTCTTCCCTCTATTCTCTTTGTAGGGATTTGAGGTCCTTTAATTATAATCCTCCACACCTCATAATCATTTGCTTGAATGAATAACATCATCCTAGTCTTCCAATAAGCATAATGTTCTCCATTGAACATAGGAGGTTTAACCGTAGAATGCCCCTCTCCTACCAAACTAGTTGCTACATTGTTGTGAGCCATTTGATCGTTTCTAACTCTTAGGAAGTTGTTCCTATGTGATTAAAGAGTCCTAGATCTGATACCAATTGTTGGCTCTACCGAGAGGGGGGTGAATCGGTTTTCTAACATTAATGGCAAATTTTAAATTAATCCTAATTTAATCAGCAAATGATAATGAGCAATACAATGAAATTAAACAAATTAATGCAAGATAGGGAAGAGAGAAATAAACACAATCATTTATAGAGGTTCGACCAATCTCTTGCCTACGTCCTCGACCTTCTTGTCAAGTGCTTTCTTTCTCTCCTTCAACAGAAGTTACAATGTTCCTTTTTTAGGTTAAGGAATAACCTCTCTACCCTTTGCTATACAAAGATGTATTCACCCTTTTACAATTTATATCTCACTGAGGAACAATCCTCTTCTCTCTTAAGGTAAGGATGAATACAAAATCAAGCTTTTAATGTGGGTAGGACAATTACAGCTTTTGCACTTAAGCTTATACAACAAACTCAATAAATGAGGAATGAAGACACAAGGAATGAAAGTATTAAACTCTTGAGAATGTAAGAAATGTGCAGCAATAGTGTCTCTCTTCTCATTGTCTTCAATGCTTGGTTAAATACTGAAGGATTGGTAGTTGGAGCATTTAATGCTGTTTTTCCCGTTGAGATTTTGCAAAAATAGCCGTTGGGTACCTCCAGTAGAATGCCAGATCGATCTGCCATCTTGACTAGATCGATCTCTTAGTTATAAATCCTGCAAGATCAAGGCAAATAACACAAGGAGATCGATCTCATATATGAGCAGATCGATCTTACAATTTGAAAATGTTAGGGGAGATCAATCTGTCGAATAGGCAGATCGATCTTCCAATCTCTCTGTTTGAGGCAAGATCGATCTAGAGATCGATCTGCCATGAATTCTCGTAGTGGGGAGATTGATCTCTCATTACCCCAGATCGATCTCCTTAGCTCTCTGACTTTGAGAAGATCGATCTCTTCCTATACCAGATCGATCTCATGAGCTCTCTGTTTGAGTATAGATCGATCTCACAGATCGATCTACTGTCTTTACTTTAGGGGAGATCGATCTCTTTCTAGATCAGATCGATCTCCTCAACTCCAGTATTAGGCAGATCGATCTCATAACCCTTAGAGATCGATCTCAATCTGCCTCAATAACTTTGTATAGGTTCACAGCTTAGCAGATCGATCTCATGTCTTTATGAGATCGATCTCTCATCCAAGAAATCCCAGGAGATAGATCTCTCATAACCCAGATCGATCTCTTATCTATAGAAAACCCAGGAGATCGATCTCTCATAACCAGATCGATCTCTCATCTATAGAAACTCAAGTTCTGGTACTGATAACTTCTAAACATGTTTTTATATCATCTTTATATTATTGAATTTACTTGTTTTGTCATTTCAAAATATATTATCACAACAAAAATCAAAGTCGAAAAAATTCATGACAATTTCAGTATGAAAATGGAATTGAAATCAATAATGTTTTCTAAAACTTTAAACAGCTTTTAAAAGTCATGACGGTGTGACACTTTGATCTCGCAGGATTCAAGAGGTGGCCTCCACGGTCTTTTATGCATTAAAATATTTAGTTTCATACAAAAATACAATCACACAGTCAATTCAGAAGTTCAAATAGACGAGACAAGGCAGAGATGCTATATCAGATATTAGAAATGATAATTGGTCAATGTCAGTGACTCCAAGCAATTACGGGCCAGGTGTGCCGGGATGTCAATCACCGTGAGAGTGGTCAGCTACTCAAACAGCTCACAGATAAGAATTTTTGAAGATCAAAATCAGAATCACAAAACATGGTACATTATACTCGCGTGCATGCTGCACGGTACATCGTACTTCGTGGACCACAAAAACAGATACAAAATAGACAGAAATGCAACATGATCTCACCAGCGCCTTTGTCTCAAAATCAGTGCGAGTCAGACCGTACGACACACAATCAGTATGTGCTCAAGCACATATCATCAAAATAACTCTATTGTCACGACCCAAATTACCTAAAAATCCCTACAAATTTTTCACTTTTTCATTTCCTTATCCATCGTGAACAGTTATACTACTAAACAGTTGGGCTATGATTCGGTGTTAGTACCTCTCACCTATTTACCATTCCATTTTCATATTTCATTTACATATCAATTTATTTAAACTAAATACATCCCCAATATTACATCCATATACAGTACTGTGCATCTATATGTTCAGATACAAAAATTATATAAATGTGTATACCTGATCTTAATAAGAAGTAGCGGAAATGACTACTGTCGTTCTCTTCTACTGAATATACCCTGTGGGGTGGAAAATGAAAGGGTGAGCGAAACGAGCTCAGTAAGGCAATAATGTAAGCAGGTAGATAACTATACTATCTACGTGCTGAAAATGTCGTGATGTAAAAATCGTTTACTTTCGGAGCATGAGGTAAGATCAAAACAATGCCACATGTATGTATATATCATATACAAGAAATCATGAAATCGACATATCAAGCACACATGGAAAATCATCATGTATGACATCTCATGCTCGTCACATTAAAACTCATTTATTTCATCATAAACTCTTCACTTTAAAACTCATTTGTTTAATCACAAAACTCATCACTTTGAAACTTATTTGTTTCATCATAAATTCATCACATTTAAAACTCATTTGTTTCATTATAAAACAACTTCATCAAGGTCAAACCCATCTCTCGGGAATACCTTGATTCATCAAATCACATCTTTTTTTTAAATACACAAATCGGGACTACCCCTCCATCGGGTTTGTCCTGGTCTATCTAGACCGTATGATATCATGTGAGGCATGTAGGTTACTGTATGAAAAATCGAGGACTATGGCCATACTATGTCCCTGTGATCCCAGGCTACACGGATCCCGGTGTGCGGGACATCACAACTGCAACGGGAGGTGGGGTCAAGTCCTACCCGCTAGAATATCAAGTAACATCATAGAGTCATCATGACTGCACGGTACAGCGTACTCCGTGTGACATACACGGTACATCGTACTCCGTGGACCCATATCATAGTCTGGGGGTGCCTGCCGTAGGTCTTATCCACCCCAATACTATGTCGATAACCAACCCATGTCTCAAAGTATGCGTGCGAGCATCTCAACTCTCTGTGACACACAGTCTACAGGAGGCTTCCGCACGACTATATGCATGTCAACTCACGTCTAGTGCGAGCGAAGCTCCAGCACCACGCTATGCATATCATGATATCTAAAATCTCGTGCGAGCGAAGCTCCAGCACGATTTTGTGCACACACAAATTTCTCGTACGAGCAATGCTCCAGTACGGCTTTTCATGAGAATAAATCAGTAAACTTGAGTGCGAGTAAGACTCTAGCACTCTTTTTACTTGTATAAATACGATAGGTGGCTAAATCTTGACAAAACATCTTTTAAAATAGTAATCGGTACAAACCGATACCCTTTCGTATATTTCACGAAATCAATAGCCAACCTATGTGCATATTTGCTTAAATCAAAGCAATATAATCATATAAAGCATTAAAACATGATAATCATGCAATTTATCTGCCTTACTACCCTTTTTGTAAATTTTTACTCCCAGGGGCAAAATCGTCATTTTTCCTTATTTACCTATGCCCCGGTTTTTGCAAAATTATTATTTCATTTCTAGATAGTTTAAGAAATTCTAGACCCTGTAAATCCCCTCAAAAATACGTATAGGTATCTCTATATACCTACAAAATTCCCTTACCTCGATTCACGCGCAGACTTAACCTGCCTCGATGATACCGAATCTCTCAGCCCAATTGCGCGCCAACCAAAGGTACGTAACTGCATATAACCATACAGTTGAGGTCAATTCAATTATCTTGATCAGTATATCGCATTTACTGACCAACTTTAAGGTATTGGGCCCTATCTACCACATTGGGTCTCGGCCCATTTCAGCCCTTTTCATATTTATTAATTCCCTTCTTCGGGTATACCGGGTTTATGCAGCTTACTAATAATTATCGGGCTTCGTATCCAAATTCATTGGATAGCCCGTATACCATTTACGACAATTATATTACAACTCCGAGAAATATTCCTTTCTATGCGAAATTAATCCATAATTCCGTAAATTAATTAAAACTCAGTATTTAAAGAACTCTGATTGCCGAAATTAAACTGTACTTACCTGATACGATGCGGGGTACGAGAATCAGAGCTCGATCGGCTCTCGTTCGGTCTCTGTCGTGAAGCTGCACAATTAGGTAAATCCGGATTATTTTCCATTAAAATAATATTAAATTAAATTTCCGGAATTTACCCGTAGGTCAATTTCGACCCTCGGTCAACTTACCCGAACCTTGAGTCGTCCCCGGTAAATTTATTTCCTTTTTTTCCCCTTTTTCCTTTCTTTTCTTTCCTTTTCCTTCCTTTTCCTTTCTTTTCTTTCCTCTTTCCTTCCTTTTCCCTCCTTTTCCTTCCCTTTCCTTTCGGCCAAACAGTGCCATTTTACTGCCACTTGCCGTCGCCGGCGTTTCCGACGGTCTCACCGGCCAAGACCGGTCTCTAAAGAACCGGCTTCTTCCCCTGAGTGCGTCAGTAGCCTCCGTTTCAGCCCAGACGCGGTGGTTCACCAGGAATCAGCTCGTTTTTCTGTCGGTCTTCCTTCGCTCCGATCGGCCTGCTCCGGCCACCTGGCGGCGTGATTCCGGTGCCCACGTGCTCGCCGGTCTCTCCTCTTCCTCCTGGTTGCTTCGTCGGACGCTGTCGGTCGTCGGTGTGCTGGAATCGGCGGTCGGTTCTCACGGGTCGTCTTTCGGTTTTGTTTCTCGAGTTCTCCCAATTTTCAGGCTTTTCTCTCTTTTTTTTTTCAATTATTATTTTTATTTAACAATTTATTTTATTATTAAAATATTCATTAAAATAGTCTAAAAAAATCTGAAAATATCTACAATATTATTATTTATTCCAAATAAATAAATTTAGTTTAATTTAATTTGTTTATTATATTTTTAATCATTTTTCCAGTATAATTTCTCTGTATTTTCGGGATATTGTCCCGGGTGACTTTTCGGTATTTCTAAAAATTCCGGATCTTGATCAATTGGACTCGAAATTGTATAATTCCTCATTATTGATCAAGATATCCTAAATCCTTATTTTTAATTAAATTTTTCTTATCGAATTTATCCCGAATTTCGATCTTTTGACCGTTTTACCCCTACACTTGTTCGGGATTAATTCAGTCAAACTTTCCTTCACGAACACTCATTCATTTTATGATTTGAATCCTTATTTTCAGTCCGAATCCCATTCCTTTAAATTTGTGAACATTTTTCTACCTCATAAAATTTACCATTTAATTTCGGGTCTTACAAATCTCCCCCACTTAAGAAATTTGGTCCTCCAAATTAGAACCAAGTCATATGAGTCCATATACAACTCCGGGTACATCGATCGTATCATACACTGTCATCCTCAAGTGACTTCTTCGGAGTGTATTACTACCAAAGGGCTTTAATTAGGGAGATCCTCTTAAACCTCAATACTTCCTTTTTCCTGTTTAATGCCCGAATCAACTTATCAATATACTTATATTTTCATTAAACTGAACTTTTGGAGTTCATATTCGATCACCTATGCTGGATCTGGATAGTATTACCGAAGCATCAAAAGCTGTGACACATTGTGGGTGCCTGTTAATTCAGGTGATAACACCAACCTACAGATCTTATCTCCCACTTGTCCAATCTCTCAAAAGATTCTATCCAGCGAAACTCAATTTACCTTCTTCCAAAAGTTCGCTATGTCCTTATTCTCTTAGGACAAGAAACATTTCAACCATACTAATTCACCAAGGGTGAATTCCGATACTTGTCTATCTGCTCTGAGGTGTTCTTAATCTCTCATCCTTAACTAACATCCTCAGAGACTTATTCTCCAAAGTCGAAAATAATTCTATTTGTCACCCACTTTTTCTTATCCAATTTGGGAAACAACCCCTACAGCCATACACTGCCTCATATCTTGTATCCCGATACTCAAGTGGCAACTGTCACTATTGACGAATTCAATTTGTAATAACTGATCATCCCAGGAGCATAAAAATCAAGGGCACACACTTTCATCGGATCCTCCAGAACTTGTACAGTCCTCTCTGACTGACCATCTGTCTGAGGACGAAAAGCTGTGCTAATACTCAGTCGGGTTCCCATAGCTTCCTGAAAAATATTCCCTGAAGTAAGAAGTGAAGCGGGAATCCCTATATGATACCATGCTCACTGGAATGCTACTTAATGTTCGACAATCTTCCTTACACATAAATCCTCATATACACTCTGAGTATTTAGGCATTTCATAACCAGAAGGTGGGTAGACTTGGTCACTCTATCGACTATCATCCAAATAGCCTCGTAATTCACCTGGATTCTCTGTAACCCACCACGACATTCATGGAGACTTGCTCCCATTTTTCGTGCCGTGTCGATATAGGTAGGTGCTGCAATAACTCTGCAGACTTTTAATACTCTACCTTATTCTACTGACATATTAGTCACTTTTCCACAGTCTCTACCATGTCTCTTTTCACATCTGACCACCAATACCCTTTTCAAAGATTTCATATATTCTTTACTTTCCGTATGCATTGTATATCCCGAAGAGTGAGCTTCTGAAAATATTATTATCTCATCAACTGTGGTCCTGGGGAGCACTTATACTGTCTCTGAATCTCTCTGTAAACCATCAACACACTCCGTGAACTCTGTCACTGTACCCTTCTGAATCTGACCCCAGACTATCGACATCATGCCGATCATCACGCTAAGCCTGTCAAATCTGGGCACTCTCATCCGGTTCTAGTCTCAGGCTAGCTGTCACACAATCACTGTCATCATCAGAATGGGTCACATCAATACTGAGGCTCACAGCTGCTCTAGCAGCTCACGCTCCCTGACCATCATATGCGGTACCATCCCTAGGCTCTTTCTACTCAAAGCATCAGCCATTACATTAGCCTTCCCTGGGTGGTACAATTTTCACAAATCAAAACCTCTCAGAAGCTCTAACCCACTATGTATTTTCTCATAGTCGCCTCTTTCTGTAAAAACAGATACGTGGAGGCTTTATGATAAGTGCATATCCAAAATTTCTTTCCATTTACCTAGTAGTACCATATCCTTGGTACAAATACTACCGTTGCCAACTTAAAATCATGAGTCAGATAGTTTATTTCGTGATCAAGGAGTTGTCTGACTCCATAATTGACTATCTTCCCATTATACATCAATACACAGCTCCTTCATTATTTTGAGTCATTCATACACACTGAGAACCTCTTGAGTTGTTGGGTATGTTAAAATAACCACGGTGGTCAGTTCATACTTCATTACACCACATTCCCGTCACATCTATCATCTTATTTATCATCTCATTCAAAGACCACATTTTCTTAGTTAAACGTGTCAACCAAGTAGACCATATTGAGAACTCGCAACAACCCATTTGTAAAAGCCATTTTCCAATTGTTGCTTATAATTTGCCCTGGACTTTAACTACACCCATCATATCATCAATAATGATGATTACAAATCGATTCAGGTAAAGACTTCATCGTAGTCGAGCTCCACTACTTATTTCAATCGTCCATATCCTTGACTTATTTACGCATAAGCGTATTAGATCCTTCAAAATCGCTTACGTTTTCAGGTACTAACCTGCGTCATTTCCTTTTCTTATCTTAACGGTTCTTATTAAATTTTACTATGTTAACCTTTATTATTTTTGTCGAATTTTTTATATTCTTATCGTCTTAGTAAAGGTATCCTAATGCTAAAGGTATTTATTACGACGATCGATTTCACGTTATAGGTTATACATATATACTTTTAGACGCTGTCAAGTCTTCAGGCGGGGAGGTATTTTGAAATACCTTTATTGACCTTCAGACTTAACCACAATTACTTTACATATTAGTCCATGTGGTTACAATTTGTATTCGCTACTAATTGCTTTAATCCTAATGACTTCATATCGTAAGGATGTTCTCACCTTGCATACGCCTATTACTCCAATACATCTTGTATTCAGAATTAAGCATATCTCATCTTAAAGATTATCTCCTTAGTGTATCTATTATAACGAAACTCTTGTCATTATTCATTCCGTGAGTACAATCCTTTACTCCTTTAATTTCAACTGTTGCACCCCTTTTTATCACTTGTCAACACTTACAGTATACTTTTCAGTGATATTTTCACCCCTGTTTTCAACTTAAAATCTCCATATCCATATTCCGTTAATTAATCCTCCTCTATTGGGGTACTCATTTATTAGTATTGTGCCCAATGATGTAGGCATTCATGCCTTTTTACTCACTTATATGCGAATGAAGACGATATGAATAAATGTGTGGCACCAGGATCAATGAACATATGTACTTCATTATTCATAACAAGTGTGGTATCTTTCACCATATCCACGAAACATCAATAGTGTCCTGGTCCAAGACATCCTCTCGCCTTCGTCCAATAGCCTACTTTCCTTTTTCTTTTCGGCTATGGCCTCCCTTTTCGTTGCAGCTATACCAACGAAGTTTTTTTTTCTGTCTCTTTACTTTTCTGTAAGGCGATCTCGCCCAACTCTATGCAATCAAAATCAATGGTCCGTCTTATCACACTTAACGACCATTTTCATCAATACAGTGTAGGTATAGACCCTCCTTGCGTGGTATCTCCCACACATCCTACACTGCTACACTGCTTCATAGCAGGTCGAGGTCCTCCAATCACAATGCCCTTCAAGAGTACCAAAATTGGTTGCACTGGGGCCTTACCAATTATCTTACTCCAGGACTCATCAAATTAAATCTTTTACAAATTACCTTTTTCCCCATTTTAACATCTTTGTCATTTCTCGATTCTCTTTTCTGTCTCTATTTCAGCCCTCACTACCTTTCCCAATCTCAGAGGCGTGCAATTCATGTTCTTATCTACCCAACTGTAAATCTGCGCACTGCCTCGATATAGGTAATATCTCACGGGCCAATCGGACTCAAATTGAAAAGTTGAGCCATTTCATGAACTTTTAGACATCTCGACTGTCACCTGTTCATAGTGTCGAGGTAATATCTGCCCAGGAATATAACCAAGTTTCATACTCATAAATCATACTCATCAATAAATCAAATCCTCTGGGTCAGAGTACGGACTTTTATCCATAATTTCCTTTAAATCATGTCCAGAATATCCTATCACCAGAATACATCCAGAATATTTCTCATCTTAGCTCTGGATGTTTAACACTTAAGATGGGTCGAGCGGGTTTCAATCAATGCTCCGCTGTGCCCTCTGATCTTATGTATACTCTGAGCAATTTGCTCCTCAAAATAATCTCCACACTCCGCTCCAGCCTCACGAAGCGTGTCTCAATACTATCCGATCACTCTGTCAGACTCTGAGAGGTATGCTCAACATTAACCTCTATTTCAATCTTATCCCGATTCTCATGGGTCAACTCAGCACGACTTAGCAGACTCAGGTCTACCTCTACGACCTCTTCCTCGTGCACTATCTCATCTTGAGTCTCATATCATGACTCATTTGATTCTCAGACCGATCTCTACGGTCTCGAGCATGTGTACTCGCCGCTCTACCATAGCGGCTATCAGTTATAAAAACTATATTCTTGCATTCAAAACTAAAATCTTAGCTGCTATTCCATCGTGATATACACAATTGTATCTAAACAATGCACAGTACATGGGGATGTAATTTTACTTAACTACTAACACCGACTTATATCAGGCCAACTCTGCTCTGATACCATTAAATTTGTCACGACCCAAATTACCTAAAAATCCCTACAAATTTTTCACTTTTTCATTTCCTTATCCATCGTGAACAGTTACACTACTAAACAGTTGGGCTATGATTCGGTGTTAGTACCTCTCACCTATTTACCATTCCATTTTCATATTTCATTTACATATCAATTTATTTAAACTAAATACATCCCCAATATTACATCCATATACAGTACTGTGCATCTATATGTTTAGATACAAAAATTATATAAATGTGTATACCTGATCTTAATAAGAAGCAGCGGAAATGACTACTGTCGTTCTCTTCTACTGAATATACCATGTGGGGTGGAAAATGAAAGGGTGAGCGAAACGTGCTCAGTAAGGCAATAATGTAAGCAGGTAGATAACTATACTATCTACGTGCTGATAATGTCATGATGTAAAAATCGTTTACTTTCGGAGCATGAGGTAAGATCAAAACAATGCCACATGTATGTATATATCATATACAAGAAATCATGAAATCGACATATCAAGCACACATGGAAAATCATCATGTATGACATCTCATGCTCGTCACATTAAAACTCATTTATTTCATCATAAACTCTTCACTTTAAAACTCATTTGTTTAATCACAAAACTCATCACTTTGAAACTTATTTGTTTCATCATAAATTCATCAAATTTAAAACTCATTTGTTTCATTATAAAACAACTTCATCAAGGTCAAACCCATCTCTCGGGAATACCTTGATTCATCAAATCACATCTTTTTTTTAAAAACACAAATCGGGACTACCCCTCCATCGGGTTTGTCCTGGTCTATCTAGACCGTATGATATCATGTGAGGCATGTAGGTTACTGTATGAAAAATTGAGGACTATGGCCATACTATGTCCCTGTGATCCCAGGCTACACAGATCCCGGTGTGCGGGGCATCACAACTGCAACGGGAGGTGGGGTCAAGTCCTACCCGCCAGAATATCAAGTAACATCATAGAGTCATCATGACTGCACGGTACAGCGTACTCCGTGTGACATACATGGTACATCGTACTCCGTGGACCCATATCATAGTCTGGGGGTGCCTGCCGTAGGTCTTATCCACCCCAATACTATGTCGATAACCAACCCATGTCTCAAAGTATGCGTGCGAGCATCTCAACTCTCTGTGACACACAGTCTACAGGAGGCTTCCGCACGACTATATGCATGTCAACTCACGTCTAGTGCGAGCGAAGCTCCAGCACCACGCTATGCATATCATGATATCTAAAATCTCGTGCGAGCAAAGCTCCAGCACGATTTTGTGCACACACAAATTTCTCGTACGAGCAATGCTCCAGTACGGCTTTTCATGAGAATAAATCAGTAAACTTGAGTGCGAGTAAGACTCTAGCACTCTTTTTACTTGTATAAATACGATAGGTGGCTAAATCTTGACAAAACATCTTTTAAAATAGTAACCGGTATAAACCGGTACCCTTTCGTATATTTCACGAAATCAATAGCCAACCTATGTGCATATTTGCTTAAATCAAAGCAATATAATCATATAAAGCATTAAAACATGATAATCATGCAATTTATCTGCCTTACTACCCTTTTTGTAAATTTTTACTCCCAGGGGTAAAATAGTCATTTTTCCTTATTTACCTATGCCCCGGTTTTTGCAAAATTATTATTTCATTTCTAGATAGTTTAAGAAATTCTAGACCCTGTAAATCCACTCAAAAATATGTATAGGTATCTCTATATACCTACAAAATTCTCTTACCTCGATTCACACGCAGACTTAACCTGCCTCGATGATACCGAATCTCTCAGCCCAATTGCGCGCCAACCAAAGGTACGTAACTGCATATAACCATACAGTTGAGGTCAATTCAATTATCTTGATCAGTATATCGCATTTACTGACCAACTTTAAGGTATTGGGCCCTATCTATCACATTGGGTCTCGGCCCATTTCAGCCCTTTTTATATTTATTAATTCCCTTCTTCGGGTATACCGGGTTTATGCAGCTTACTAATAATTATCGGGCTTCGTATCCAAATTCATTGGATAGCCCGTATACCATTTACGACAATTATATTACAACTCCGAGAAATATTCCTTTCTATGCGAAATTAATCCATAATTCCGTAAATTAATTAAAACTCAGTATTTAAAGAACTCTGATTGCTGAAATTAAACTGTACTTACCCGATACGATGCGGGGTACGAGAATCAGAGCTCGATCGGCTCTCGTTCGGTCTCTGTCGTGAAGCTGCATAATTAGGTAAATCCGGATTATTTTTCATTAAAATAATATTAAATTAAATTTCCGAAATTTACCCGTAGGTCAATTTCGACCCTCGGTCAACTTACCCGAACCTCGAGTCGTCCCTGGTAAATTTCTTTCCTTTTTTTTTTCCCCTTTTTCCTTTCTTTTCTTTCCTTTTCCTTCCTTTTCCTTTCTTTTCTTTCCTCTTTCCTTCCTTTTCCCTCCTTTTCCTTCCCTTTCCTTTCGGCCAAACGGTGCCGTTTTACTGCCACTTGCCGTCGCCGGCATTTTCGGCGGTCTCACCGGCCAAGACCGGTCTCAAAAGAACCGGCTTCTTCCCCTGAGTGCGTCGGTAGCCTCCGTTTCAGCCCAGACGCGGTGGTTCGCCGGGAATCAGCTCATTTTTCCGTCGGTCTTCCTTCGCTCCGATCGGCCTGCTCCGGCCACCTGGCGGCGTGATTCCGGTGCCCACGTGCTCGCCGGTCTCTCCTCTTCCTCCTGGTTGCTTCGTTGGACGCTGTCGGTCGCCAGTGTGCTGGAATTGGCGGTCAGTTCTCACGGGTCGTCTTTCGGTTTTGTTTCTCGGGTTCTCCCGATTTTCAGGCTTTTCTCTCTTTTTTTTTCAATTATTATTTTTATTTAACAATTTATTTTATTATTAAAATATTCATTAAAATAGTCTAAAAAAATTTGAAAATATCTACAATATTATTATTTATTCCAAATAAATAAATTTAGTTTAATTTAATTTGTTTATTATATTTTTAATCATTTTTCCAGTATAATTTCTCCGTATTTTCGGGATATTGTCCCGGGTGACTTTTCGGTTTTTCTAAAAATTCCGGATCTTGATCAATTGGACTCGAAATTGTATAATTCCTCATTATTGATCAAGATATCCTAAATCCTTATTTTTAATTAAATTTTTCTTATCGAATTTATCCCGAATTTCGATCTTTTGACCGTTTTACCCCTACACTTGTTCGGGATTAATTCAGTCAAACTTTCCTTCACGAACACTCATTCATTTTATGTTTTGAATCCTTATTTTCAGTCCGAATCCCATTCCTTTAAATTTGTGAACATTTTTCTACCTCATAAAATTTACCATCTATAAAGAAATCATTTCCTTTAAATCGCTTATAAATTCAATTTATTTTATAAAACAATTCAAAAGAGGCTGACTAGCCTTTTTTTCTTAGTTAAAAATGCCAATAAATAGATTATGGTGAGTAAAACTAAGAAATTTTGATTTAAAATCAATAATTATAATTACCGAAATTTTTATCTTAATAAACCAGGTAAATCTATATCGGTAGTTGGGTCGATTTACGGAGTTTAAAATTTCCTTAAATTCTAAAACGTAAATTTGGCATTGGGTTCTCTATATTCTGGTAACTAAGAAATTTAGCCTAACAATTTTATAATTACAAACACACAGAAATTATGCTTATTTAACTCTACCAGTAACGAAAATTTTCCTTACTCCGGTGGCAAACAGTAGTGTCTTTATGCCCCAATACCAAGAGTAGGTCAGTTCGTTCTTATTCGTTTGCTTGCTCGAGAGCTTTTGGAGCCTTTAATTAACTATACTATAGCTCCTAAATCCTTCTTTTTCCTCTTTATCTTCACATTTCAAGTTGCCCTTGTTTTTCTACCTTAAAACAGCACCTCATCCTCATTTATATTTCTTCTTTCACCGAATGTCACCACACAGCAAAATTATTTGGTGTGGAATATTTCGGTTTTGGGTTGCCTTCTTCCTACTCCTTTGCTGCTTGACCGAAACAAGTAGTAGTAGAGTTTACAAAACAGCAGCAATGAGCAGCAACATGGAGATGGTTGGCAGCAACGATGGCTTGGCAAGGTGAAACCGAGTTGTGGCAATGGTGGGGTAAAGTCGAGCAAGAGATCAAAGGGGAATGATGGTTGTAAGACAATGGCAGTGAAGATGTAAAGAATTTGAGCTGAATTTGCTAGACCAATTTGGAACAAGCCTAGTTTATTTTCCTTTTCTTCTTCCAAAATGCCACTTACCTTTTTCCTTATTGTTTCCGTTTTCTTCCTCTCCTTTTATTTCAATCAAGCTTGTATCATTAACTTCAGATTGCTTCGGTTCCCAAATCAGCCTAAACACGTTTTCTCTATTTCCTTTTAAATTTGTTTCAAGCCTATAATTCTACTTATGCTTGGTACATTTTGGATAACATCATTACCTTCCACCGAATTGCCATCATACACTCGCTGCTGTAGTTTTCAGCAACTTCCCACTCAATCACGTCAGCCATCCTTTCCTCTTTTTTTTTTTGGTCTGATTTTTCACTGCTATCACTACATTAATTCGGTTCAGCCACATACAATTTTCAGACCTCAACAACTCTTGTTTTAAATTATTTCATTTGTTCCATTAAATGCAGTTCTGCCATGTTCAGTTTTTCAGGCCTTACAATTGTTCAAATATTATTTTCTTTTCCCAACAGCCTAACACGTTTTTCTACTTCCTTTTTCTTTTCATTTTCAGGCTATTTCCCGATTTGTTTTCCTTTCCTTGCTGCAGCTTCCATATGTAATATATATATATATATTGTCTTCTTTACCTGTTTTGGTTCCCAGCAACTACTCTCATCAAACTGCAATTTCCAGCCTTTCTTTACTTCCGTTGCAGCTCTAAATTTTAATTCCCTAGGCTGCTTTACCATGCTTCACGTTTCCTTCTTCCTACCCCACGGAACACCATCGCCCTACAATATTTTCTTCAGCACATTTCCTGCTGCAGATTACCGAAGCAAACTGCTCTCGGTTGGCCTTGCTCCCACGTTTTCTGCTGCACATATTGTATACATACATATATATATATATATATATATATATATATATATATATATATATATATATATTAGTCCACTACCATGGCCAGCCTTTGGTCAGGTTTTTGTCCTCCTTTACTGCCAACTTCAGTCCATTATTGCACCTTTCTTTGCTGTAGTCCGCTACCTTTCCCTGCCACATCCTTTCCAATTCAGTTTTGCCCGGCCCAATGTATGTACTTATGCAGAAATACTTCCTAGTTAATGTCTACTCCTCGTTCTCTTCATCAATCTCCTTTATACTCTGATTTTTTCCATTTATTTCCATTCCTTTCCATTCCTTTCCTTTCACCGAATGTCATCACCATCATCATTTTTTTTCACTAAGTTTTCTGCTGCAGTTTTACTGTAGCAGGCGTAAACCTCACGGGTTTGGCTTCATTGGAAGCCAAACCACGTGCTTTCATCTCTTTTCCCCCTTCTTTCAGCAGAATTTGTGTGCCTCGGTTTCATCCTCACGGAGATTTACTACCTTGTTCCCATTTCCTAGTCTTCATGATCTCTCCTTTGTTCCTTTTTATTTTATCGGACACCATGCTCATCTTATTCATTCCATTTTCTTCCACCGAAATATCATCACAAAGGTTATCTAGACGTGGAAAATCATCACCAGCAAAATAAGCATTAATTATAAAAAAAACTAAGTGGCATTGAAATTTCGGTTTGGTTTCAATTAAAACCAATCCTTGCTCCTTAAATTTTTTTTAAATAGCTTAATAATCATGACCCTATATAATTTAGTTAATGGGAATTTAATTTTTACATTATATTCCACTTGGTATATTATATTGTTTTATATTCATTCATATTCCAAAGTTAATATTTGTTTGCTTGAACTTATCAAGATCCTTCATGCTATATATTATAGTTAAAATTATTCATTGATGAGACCAAGTACAAGGAAATTTTTATGGAGTTTATATTCTCTCTAGCTTAAAAAATTTGGTCCCCAAGTTTGACATCACTTTAGCCCTCAAACAAGTGTGGGTATTTCTCTTGCATTAAGCTTTTTCAATTCTCATGTAACCTCCTCCGAGGTGTTGTACTGCCACAGAATCTTGACCAGAGGGATTGTCTTAGACCGTAACACTTTCTCTTTCCTGTCCAAGATTCGTATCAATTTCTCCACATATGTCATATCCTCATTCAATTGTAACGGTTCATACTTTATCACATGTGTCGGGTCCAGATGGTACTTGCGTAGCATCAAAACATAGAAGACATTGTGAATACTCGCTAACTCTAGTGGTAAAGCTAATCTGTAGGCTTTGTCTCTCACTCGGTCTAAGATCTCGAAAGGTCCAATGTATGGGGGAC
Source organism: Firmiana major (assembly GCA_033439115.1). Classification (NCBI taxonomy): domain Eukaryota; kingdom Viridiplantae; phylum Streptophyta; class Magnoliopsida; order Malvales; family Malvaceae; genus Firmiana; species Firmiana major. The sequence goes on from CM065898.1 coordinate 37,394,339, forward strand.
TCAGTTTTCCTTTCTTTCCAAATCTTGTTATACCCTATCTTTAAGTTGCTAACATATGAGGCTTTTAGTCACAATTTCAATTATATCTCTTATTGTTCCTGATTACCAATATATCTTCAGAAGATTTGATAAATCCTATTATTCTCCGAATGTGGGGTATATCACTGTAAATGAGTCTCTGATGACATCAATTCCTTTAACTATAGATCATTTGATACACAATTCTGTTTTTAAATCTCAATAAATTATCAGTACCAATACTCAAACTAGTTGCAGCACCCATCTAGGTATGACCAGCCACATCGATGCAGTATTTATCATTTCACTATGCGTGTTCGATTCGATCAATCAAGTTCAGTTTTAACTCTCAAGCTAGCCACCATGTAACGAATGTCAGTGTTAGGGAAGGACCACATTCAAGTCGAGGTCCACCAATAATTCAATAACTCAATAACTCATGTCCTTAACCAATATACATAATGCCATCTCGAAATCACTTCTACTCAAAGCACTAACCCGAGTCATTCCTTTTTCTCGTATTAGATGGCCTTTATGAAATTTAATATTTAAACCTTCTTGATCAGTAGGATTCTATAATTCTTCACCGCACAAGTAATGGTATCCTAACTTCAAACGCATATATTACGACTGTCAATTTCAATTCATGGGTCATGGGTACTTCTAGACGCTGTCAAATCTCTTAGACGGGGAGGTATTTTAAATACCTTTATTAGCCATTAGACCCAACCACATAACTGGTTATGGATATAAAGGTTCAAGGTTCGGTCTAATAGAAAGTAGGATACGAAAACTTATCGCAATTTCACATTTATCCTTTATTCACAATTCATATTCAGTTCACATCACTAGATCTGAATCATTTCACATATCAGAGATATTCTTACCTTGCATACACCTCTTATTCCAATGTAACTTGTATTCAAAATTTATCACATTTCAAGCTTGTCTCATTTCGTACATCAATTATAACAAAACTTTTTTCTTATTCCAATTAAGTCTCGCATTCAAAACATAAGCATAAGAAATTTACAATCCTTAGACTCGATACGTAATTCAGATTCCAAAGTCTCCTTATGCCCCAAACTCTGAATCATCTTAACAGTTTTGGGCCTTTCCCTTTGATCTACAATCTCTATTTTGGGAGAATCCAATTGACTCCTGTTTTTTATACAAAGCGACCTAGAAGACTCTAGATCTTACTAACAATTAATGTTGGTACACTCCAAAGTGGATCATTCTGTCTGGTAATCCCCTTATCATATGATCCCTATAATTACTTTTTCAGCACTTCAAATTAAATCGAAACTATTCAATACAGTGGTTTGAATAATAAATTTGATATCAAGTACTAGATTACCTCAAACTTCATCCTTCAGTCTAGTGGTTACTCTAACAGATCATTCAAATATGTGTCAAAAAATTCTATGTCTACAGGGGTGTCTCTTTACTCCGAACACACCTTATCTTTATCAATCATATAAATAATGTGACCTTCATTTATACTTTTAGTTTTGTAATTCATCTTCTCAGTTACAGTGACTTTACTCTATCACTCTCATTGTTTCCTTAATATATCTATTTTCTGTTACTCTTTTTACCTTTTCATTTTCTTAGTAACCTTGAAATATACATTTCATATCATCACAGTAGCGCCTTTAGTTCTGCTTCCTCAAAATAATATCTAATGGGGCTAATTTAGCTCGATTGAGGATCTTAGTACCTCGTACGAGTTTTCTGGACTTTCTCCGTTTCACATCTCTATTTATCTGGATTATACTCCTTCCAAATCTTATTTAATTTCATATTCATTCTTGGACTTGTTTCCTTATGTCTGATTCACTCATTTTATCTATAATTGTCATTTTATTTCATCCGAAATGTGCTGCTGCTTCCATATGTAATATATATATATTTTGTCTTTTTTTCCTGTTTTGGTTCCCAGCAACTACTCACATCATACAATAATTTCCAGCCTTTCTTTACTTCCGTTGCAACTCTAAATTTTCATTCCTTAGGCTGCTTTACCATGTTTCAGGTTTCCTTTTTCCTACCTCACTAAACACCATCGCCCTACAACATTTTCTTTAGCATATTTCCTGCTGCAGTTTACCGAAGGAAACTGCTCTCGGTTGGCCTTGCTCCAATGTTTTCTGTTGTACCTCTTGCATACATATATATAAATATATATATATATATATTAGTCCATTGCCATGGCCAGCCTTTGGTAAGGTTTTTGTCCTCCTTTACTACCAACTTCAGTCCATTTTTACACCTTTCTTTGCTGTAGTCTACTACCTTCCCCTGTCACATCCTTTCCAATTTAGTTTTGTAAGACCCTTAATTTTCTATGTAATGTATAAGATCAATTGATGTATAGGCAAGTTACATTACATATGAATTATGAGAAATGAATGTTTTTAAAGTTCTAAGTGTGAATGGAATGATAAATGAATGTAGAAGTGATTAAGCATGAGTTTGAATGAGGAAATTGCTGCAAAAAGGGTGTAGGATGAAGGCCAGATCGATCCCATGCAAGGAGAGATCAATCTTGTGGCCTGAGGAATGCAAAATCAAGCATGTTGGAAGAGAGAGATCGATCCCTCACTCAAGCAGATCGATCTCCTTAACTCTCGGGCTGGACCAAATCGATCTCCCCTTAAGGCCAGATCGATCTCCTTAGCTCTCTGCCTGAGACAAATCGAACCTATTCCATTGAAACAGATCGATCTCATTTCACTGAAGCAAATCTATCTCATGCCTTCGACAGATCGATCTCATGCCTTCAAAATGTCATGGAAATGAGGAATTTAAGAGGACCAGATCGATCTTCACCCTATGCAGATCGATCTCATCAAGCCAATTCTATAAATATGGAGTAGTTGGATCTGCAATTCATGACAAACAACTCCATCTTTCCATTTTTAATCCAAAACCTAGCTTTCTCACTCCAGAAGCATCTCATTTTTGTTAAGATTTAAGAAAAAGTCATTAGAGCAAAGTTGTTCATCATAAAGAGAAGAACAACATACCTTGGAATTAATATCCCATTAGTTGGATTGAAGGAGCAAAGGTGCATTCTCATTTGGAGTAAGAAGGAAATCAAGCTAGGTGCGTTTTTAACACTCCAACCCAATTACATTTGTGTAGTTATTGATTTTAGATTGATTGATATGTATATTAATGATAGAAACTACCTAGAAAGCAATGGAGCAAGTGAAACCTAGATTGAATCTAGAGTGAGAAAATGTGATATAGTTGAGTTGATGAGAAATGGGTTATGTTGAAGTGTTAGAGGAGTAATATGTATGATTTTAAGATGATGGCTTGAAACCACATTGTTAGATTGGCATAGTTAAGTGAATGAGTATATGAGGTGTTTGACAAATGCCATAGTGAAGTAAATGATGAAATATAAACACTATGGGCTTAAATATCAATTTAGTAGGAATCAGTGCATCTAAAAGAATCTAATAGACTCTCGAGATATGAGTAGAGTAATCAATAAAGCTTTATAGGCGTTAATGGAAACTATAGGGCAAGTTGACTATAGTAAGCACAAAGATCTTGTTATATTGGACCCAATTGACGTGATATATGATTTTGTGCAGTCCCGAGGAGTTTGTTGGAGATGGATCGCACCGCGTAATCGACCAGCTTGAAGGTAGCGGAATCACACGACGCGATTCCAGGTAAGAAAATTCTGTGAGTATATAGAGATAGTTGCTTGTATTTTGTGGGTAAATATATGTGAGATCTGAGACTTTTACACATATCCAATTATGTAATGAGAATTTGAAATGTAATTTATTGAGCTGAATGTAATGTACTCTTACATTGAGGTGGTATGGAATGAATTTCTTAGTGATGAATGAGTCATGAAAGAGATTTATGTTAAGTGTTTACCCAAAGTGTGAAACTATGAGGCCAGATCGATCTTAGAGAAGAGAGGATCGATCTGGTAGGCTAAAGTGATAAGGAATTAGGAAATTAAAGTGAACAGATCGATCTCCAATGAAAGATGATCGATCTCCTTATGACTCTGTAATGAAGAGATTGATCTCATGAGAAAGGAATCAATCTTAAAATATTTCTGTTAAGGAGAAGATCGATCTCCTTAAGGAGCAGATCAATCTCATGAAGCATTTTGTAAACTAGAGATCGATCTCATAATTTGAGCAGATTGATCTCATAAAGCCATTAAGAGATCGATTTCACCCCACGACAGATTGATCTCCTAGGCATAAAATTACCTCAAATCGTCCCTGAATTCAAATGCAGATCGATCTCATCAAGAGCCAAATCGATCTCCTACCCTCGACCTACATAAAGACCCCTATGTTTTCCTGTATTTCATATTTTCTCTCTCTTCCAACCTCCATTTCAACCGAATTCTAGCTTTCTCTCTCTTTCAAAGTCCCCATTTCCGTCCAAATCGAAGGTTGTGGCAAGAGGAAAAGTTGTTCCTCATCCAAAGGAGAACAACATACTTGGAAATCGAAGGACAAATCGAATCGAGGTGGGAGTTGAGCACTCCACAAGTTTGGGTAATCTCTAAACTTCAATCTTGGATTTTGAAGTGATTTTTGGTGATTGTGAACATGGGCATTGTGATGAAATAGCTAGGAGATGGTTAGAGATTGATGAAATTGTGATTTTATTAGAGTGATGATGATATTAAGTAAATTGTGGTAAATTGTGATTTTTGTCTATAAATTGGAAATTTAGGCAATGAGATGATTTTGGTATAGGTATTGTTGGCTCTACCGAGAGGGGGGGTGAATCGGTTTTCTAACAATTATGGCAGATTTTAAATTAATCACAATTTAAACACAAATGATAATGAATAAAACAGTGTAATATAACAATCTAATGCAGAGAGAAGGGAAGAGAAACAAACACAGTCACTTATAGAGGTTCGGCCAACTCTTGCCTACGTCCTCTCTCCTTGACCTTCTTGTCAAGTGCTTTCTTTCTCTCTTTCAATAGAGCTTACAAATTTCCTTTTACAGGTTAAGGAATAACCTCACTACCTTTGGCAATACAGAAAAAGTATTCAGCCTCTTACAATATACTCTCACTGAGGAACAATCCTCTTCTCTTTTAAGATAGGACTGAATACAATTTAATGCTTTAAAGTGGTAGGACAAGTGTAGCTATTTTGCACTTAAGCTTTTACAATGATTCTCAATCAATAATCAATAGGGACACAAAGAATGAAAGAATTAAAGCTTGAGAATGTTTGGAATATGCAGCAATAGTCACTCTATTCTCTTTGTCTTCAATGCTTGGTTATATACTGAAGGTTGGGTAGTTGGAGCATTAAATGCAGTTTTTTTCCCGTTGAGATTTGAAGAAAATAGCCGTTGGGAACCTCCAGTGGTCAGACAGATCGATCTCCTATCTTTGCCAGATCGATCTCCTAGTTTTAAATCCTGCAATGACAAAGCACAAATACATAGGGAGATCGATCTCATACATTACCAGATCGATCTGTTAGTTTGAATAGGCAGAGGTAGATCGATCTGTCGAATAGGCAGATCGATCTCCTATCCTCTCTGTTTGAGGCAAGATCGATCTCTCAATACACCAGATCGATCTCTTAAGCTCACTGACTTTGAGCAGATCGATCTCTTCCTTACCAGATCGATCTCCTAAGTTCTCTTACTTAGAGGAGATCGATCTCTTAACCCTGGCAGATCGATCTCTTTTTACCTTAAACCCTTTACACCGTTTTAAGGCTTGCCAGATCGATCTCTTCCATCATGAGATCGATCTCTCATCAAGTATAAACCCAGGAGATCGATCTCTCATACCCCAGATCGATCTCTCATCAGCAGAACTCTAAGTTCTGATCCTGATATCTTCTAAACATGTTTGTATACCATTTTAACATTATTGTATTAACTTGTTTTGTCATTTCAAAATACATTAACTCAACAATCTCCCCCTTTTTGATATGACAAAACTCATCTAATAAACATGTTTAGTGAAATTGCAAAGTTCCCCCTTTTTGTGAACTTTTAACTTTGTTAATGATTTAACTCAGCCTTAGCTCAGCCTTAGTTAAATCTTAACTCCCCCTTAGTTAGCTCTAGCTCTTAACTCCCCCTCAATTAAATCATCCTAACTCCCCCTCAATTAAATCATTCTTTTAAACTATGAACACAAACACAACAACATGCATGTTTCTTATCATGTTTCTTATGTTTCTTCTCCCCCTTTTTGTCATATCAATCACACATAGTCATTAACTCACAAAATGCAACATTGTCAAAACCATGGCAGTTCAAAATCAACATTGACTCACAAAACGCCACATTTTCATAAACAATCAATTTATATTGCATTCAAGCAAATTCAGTACAAGGAGCAGTGCGGAATGATATAACTAAACTAAACCATACACCTAAAGCCTAATGTGAGGGAGGATCACGATCCAAAAGATCCTCAACATGCGTGCGTGTTACTTGGAGCTCATCGAACATCGCCTCTTGAGTTTCTTGAAATTTATCGAACATCGCCTTTTGAGTGTTTTGAAGTTTATCCACTCGTTGATTCAATTCGGCAAACATACGCTGCTGAGTGGTATGTCCTTCATCGATCCTCTGACTGAGGTTGCTTATCATCTTCACGAGCAGCTCCAAGTCAGCAGGAGACGATGTTTGTGCAGTAGGCGCAGCCGTGGAGGACGACGGTTCTGGAGCGGGTGCTGCAGGTGGGTGTGCTGGTTCAGCAGTGTGGTCCTCCTCAGCATCAGCAGGTTGCTGTTCTTGCTTTTTTGTCCACTCTCCCCGAAAATTTTTGTAGTACCCCATATGATGTAGGGTCCCAATGTTAAGCTCGCTTTTAGGAGATGAAAGTTCGCCAGTTTCGCCGCTGCAGTCGATGCCAAGGCGACGGAGAAGATAAGCCACTGGTTGTGGAAAAACTATTGTGGTAGCTTGGCCACACACAATCTTCAGCCAATCTTCGTATATAAAACGGGCAAGATTTGGTTTCTGGTTTGTGGTGTGAAGGTGATGGAGCCAGAACCGATCTAGACGCCTGACGGTTGAGTGACGGGTACCGTAAGGGCGGAGATTCCAGGAGATTATGAGGTGGAGTAACCGAAGGTGCATTGGTAGGTTACTCGCCTTGTCCCCGGGGAGATCAAACGCAAAGGGGACTTCCTCATCCTCATTGGTTAAGCCGTCATCGCGTAAATCAAACACTTTGGCTAGAACTTCAGAATCAATTATTATTGATTCACCCATGACGTAGGTTTTGAAAGCTAGGATTTTGCAGGTGTCATCGGGGTCATATACGAGTTCGGCATTGGAAAAGAATGCGCGAACGAGATTTAGAGGGATAGGTGTGTTGATTTTTAAGAAATTCAGCCAACCGAACTCCTCAAATTTCGATAAATAGGGAAAGTCTATGCGGTTGAGGAAGGAAAAATCGATAGGACGCCAATGCTTGATTGGCATAGTTGAGAAAAATTCCTCATACCGCTTTCTTTTGGCTGGTGTTCGAAAACACCGATTGAAAGAAGCGAGTGGAGGTGGAGTGGGTTGGGAGGAAGAACCTGCCTCTACATTGGGTCTAGGTGGTTTGGTTCCTGCTCTCTTAAGCCTAGGCATTATTCTAGACCTTAAAGATTTGATAACTAAATTCAACAAAAAGAAAGGCAATGAAACAGTACCTAGGTTTGCCCTAGACGCAAAACAAACACAAATCGAAGAAGGATTTTGAGAAAATCAGTGAGAAATGTAGGTTACTATACCGGAATTTGACACCGAGACGCAAGGAAGACCGTACGAGGATCGATCTGAGGAGGAATTGAAGAAGAGGATGCGAGGGAATTGGAGAATTTGAATTTTAGGTTTTGGGAGATTTGGGGATTTTTCGCGGGTATTTATACTCCAAGGCATAGGAGATCGATCTGTCGAGGCGACAGATTGATCTGGTACTCCCAGAAGTGAAGAAAGATCGATCTGTCGTAGGGACAGATCGATCTGGTCGCAAACAGAGTCTTAAGGAGATCGATCTGGTACATGCATAGATCGATCTGTAGAATGCGGAAGCTTGATGAGATCGATCTGTCGTGTGGACAGATCGATCTGCCTCTAAACAGAGACGTAAGGAGATCGATCTTATGGTTAGAAGATCGATCTGCTTAGCTTAACCTTGATAATTTAGGCTTGTTTAAGGGATAGAGATCGATCTATATCTCAAGGAGATCGATCTCTCATCCTTTTTGCCAGAAAATTTTTGCAAAAACTCTTTAAAAATCAACTTGAAATCAAGATTTTTACAACATGAAAGTCCTAAGGCATATTCATGAGTCCTAATTCACCTCTAAGGATACAGAACCTATCTCTATCAAGGGGTTTGGTGAATATATCAGCTATTTGATGTGTAGTATCAATATACTCTAAGATTATATCCCCTTTTTGTACATGATCTCTAAGGAAGTGATGTCTAATTTCTATGTGCTTGGTTCTGGAGTGTTGAATAGGATTCTTAGACAGATTAATGGCACTAGTATTATCACATTTAATTGAGACTTGCTTCATGTCAATACCATAATCTCTCATTTGTTGTTTAATCCACAACACTTGAGCACTACAACTACCAGCTGCTATATATTCAGCTTCAGTTGTGGACTGAGCTACACTGTTTTGTTTCTTGGAGAACCAAGAAATTAACCTATTTCCTAAGAATTGGCAAGTACCTGAAGTACTTTTCCTATCTATTTTGCATCCTCCAAAATCAGCATCTGAAAATGCATGAAGGGCAAAAGTGGAGTCTTTGGGATACCAAAGACCTAGTGAGGGAGTATCTTTGAGGTATCTAAAAATTCTCTTAGTTGCCAATAGATGTGATTCCCTAGGAGAGGATTGAAATCTAGCACAAAGGCATAGACTAAACAATATATCTGGTCTACTTGCAGTTAAATAAAGCAATGATCCAATCATAGACCTATAGAGTTTAGTGTCTACACACTTACCACTTTCATCTTTGTCAAGCTTGATGTTGGTGCCCATTGGAGTGGCTTGAGGTTTGCAATTGTCCATCCCAAATCTCTTGAGCAAGTCCTTGGTGTACTTTGCTTGATTGATGAATGTTCCATCCTTTGTTTGCTTCACTTGAAGTCCCAAGAAGAATGTGAGTTCTCCCATCATGCTCATCTCAAATTCCCCTTGCATGATCTTAGCAAATTCTTGGCATAAAGACTCATTAGTTGAACCAAAAATAATATCATTTACATATACTTGTACAACTAGTAAGTCCTTATTTTTATTTTTGATGAATAATGTGGTGCCTACCTTCCCTCTTGAGAATCCTTTTTCTATTAAGAACTTTGACAACCTTTCATACCAAGCTCTAGGAGCTTGTTTTAACCCATAAAGTGCCTTAGATAATTTGAAAACATGTTCAGGAAATTCATGATTTTCAAAACCGGGAGGTTGCTCTACATAGACTTCTTCATTAATGAAACCATTCAAGAATGCACTCTTTACATCCATTTGATATAACTTGAAATCTTTATAACATGCAAAGGCAAGTAACATTCTTATTGCCTCTAATCTAGCTACCGGTGCATATGTTTCATCATAGTCTATGCCTTCCTCTTGTCTATAGCCTTGAGCAACTAGCCTAGCCTTATTCCTTACGATCACACTATTTTCATCCATCTTGTTCTTGAATATCCATTTAGTTCCAATTATTGAGTGATCATTAGGCCTAGGAACTAGTTTCCATACTTTGCTTCTCTCAAATTGATTTAATTCTTCTTGCATTGCTAGGAACCAATTATTGTCTTCTAAGGCTTCATTGACATTCCTAGGTTCAATTTGAGATACAAAGGCTATATATTGGCACATATTCCTTAGGGATGATCTAGTTCTAACTCCAAGAGTTGGATCTCCTACTATTTCACAATCTTTTACATATCCTAACTCTCTTGGTGCTCTAGGCTCTCTTTCTAAAACCTTTATTTCTTCTTCATCTTCTTTATTCAAATCAAGCTTTTCTAGAAAATCATCTTCTAAGCCTTCATCAAATATCTCAACATTTTCATCATTGTTGGTTGAATCTTTAGATATATTATTTGATTCATCAAATATAACATGAATAGATTCTTCAACCACTAATGTTCTTTTGTTATATATTCTAAAGGCCTTTGAATTCAAAGAATATCCTAGAAATATTCCCTCATCACTCTTGGCATCAAATTTTCCTAAGTTATCTTTTCCATTATTTAGAACAAAGCATTTGCAGCTAAAAGGATAGAAGTAACTAATGTTAGGCTTCTTACCTTTGTAGAGCTCATAAGGAGTTTTCTTTAGCATGGGTCTTATCATAGCTCTATTGATTATATAACATGATGTGTTTATAGCTTCAGCCCAAAAGTACTTTGGCAAGTTATTTTCACATAACATGGTCCTAGCCATCTCTTCCAAATTTCTATTTCTTCTCTCAACTACACCATTTTGTTGCGGTGTCCTAGGGGCTGAAAAATTATGGCTAATTCCTTGATCATTGCAATACTCATCAAATCCTATATTTTCAAATTCTTTGCCATGATCACTTCTAATGCTTGTTATTGTATATCCTTTTTCATTTTGAGTCACCTTTGAGTAAGTTATGAATTTCTCTAAGGCTTCATTTTTTACTCTCAAAAAGAACACCCAAGTGTACCTAGTGTAATCATCAACTATTACAAAACCATAGTGTTTCCCACCTAGGCTAGTGGTTCTAGTTGGTCCAAATAAGTCTAAATGCAGTAATTGAAGAGGCCTAGTGGTGGATACACTATTCTTAGGCTTAAAAGTTGTTCTCTTGTGTTTTCCTTTAACACAAGCTTCACATATTTCTTCATGATCAAAGGATATTTTGGGTAAGCCTATAACTAGATCCTTTCTAGCTAATTTGGATAGTACATGCATGCTAGCATGACCTAGTCTTCTATGCCATAACCAAGATTCCTTTTTGTTATCTACCATTAAGCATATGTTTTCGTTTTTGAGTTCATTAAGGTAGACTATATATATGTTACCTTGCCTATGACCTAGAAGAAGAATTTTATTTGACTTAGGATCTATAACATTACATTTCATGCAATCAAAAATTACTTTGTACCCTTTGTCACAAAGTTGACTAATGCTTAGTAAGTTATGCTTTAGACCCCTAACAAGTAATACTTTTTCTAAAGAGAAATGATCATTACCTATTGAGCCACTCCCTTCCACTTGGCCTTTGGAGTTGTCCCCAAAAGTGACTTCTCCACCAATTTTCGATTTGAAGGAATTGAAATGGCTTTTATTACCCGTCATGTGCCTTGAGCATCCACTATCTAAGTACCAAGCTTCTTTTGTTTTAGCTTTGTGGCTATGCTCAATCACCTACAACAAAAAAATAAACACACTCAAGTCTTAGGTACCCAAATTCTCTTGGGTCCTTGGAGGTTAGTAAATGAAATTCTTGATCCCATTGGGATCCATTTTGCTAAAGCATTGCAGTCCTTGGAATGAATTACCTCTTTTGGAATCCATATCCTTTTTACAATTTTTCTTTTAAGATTCCTCATCTTTATATTGCAATAATGTGACTTATGTCCCTTCTTATTACAATATGAACAAGTAATTTCAGGTTTATTCATGCTCTTCCTAGCAATAAAACTCTTAAGATGGGTCTCCCTACTTTGTGCATTATACCCTAAGCCATTTTTGTCAAAAAATGCCCTTTGGGTTTCTAACATGCTATCTAGCTTTTGTTGCCCCATGTGAAATCTATTAAAGGAGTTATGTAAATTGCTATTTTTCTCCTTAAGATCACCAATTTCTAGATTTGCAATCTCTAGTTTCTCCTCACATTCCAATTTATCTTTTAACATTATCTCATTTTCCCTTTTTAATTTCGATATTAACTTTTTATACTTCATGCTCATAGATTCATACTCTAATGCTAAATCATCAAATGCATCTTGTAGTTCATCAAAAGAGTATTCATTGATATTAGAAGTTACCTTTTCATCATCATCAATAGCCATAAAGCATAGGTTGGCAATGTCCTCATTTGATTCATCATCGGAGCAGTCACTGTCACTCCATGTTGCTACCATTGCCTTCTTTTTATGAAACCTATCATTAGATCTTTTGAGAAGAGGGCAGTTAAACTTTATGTGTCTAGGTTTTTTACATTCATAACACACAATAGAGTCTTTTCTACCTACTTCCTCTTGTTCTCTCCTATTGTTTCTCCTATTATTACTACTAGCTTTCATTCTCATGAATTTGTTGAATCTTTTGGCAAACATTGCCATCTCAATATCCTCCTCACTGCCACTCTCATTTTTAATCTCCTTTTCAGCAGTGGATTTTAGAGCAACTCCCACTTTCTTGGGTGGCTCTTCATTTCTTTTAAGCTTCATCTCATAAGTTAGCAAGGAACCTATTAATTCATCTAAGGACAATGTGTGTGGATCCTTAGATTCCTCTATTGCTGTCACTTTAGCTTCCCATGATTTAGGTAAGCTATTTAAAATTTTCTTTACCATTTCAATATTAGAATATATTTTTCCTAAAGATTTTAATCCATTAATTATATCTGTAAACCTAGTGAACATATCACTAATGGATTCTTCTTCCTTCATCCTAAAGAGCTCAGAATCATGTGTGAGCATACCTACTTTTGTCTCCTTCACTTGGGTTGTACCCTCATGAGTTATTGCCAATTTATCCCATATTTGCTTGGCATTATCACACCCGGAGACTCTATTATATTCATTAGGACCTAAAGCACAAAATAATGTGTGCATAGCTTTAGCATTTAGCTGTGCACATTTAATGTCATTAGAATCCCATTCATCTTCTTCTTTGGGAATATCTCTTCCCTCTATTTTCTTCGTAGGGATTTGAGGTCCCTTAACTATAATTCTCCATACTTCATAATCGTTTGCTTGAATAAATAGCATCATTCTAGTCCTCCAATAAGAATAATGTTCACCATTGAACATGGGAGGTCTAACCGTGGAGTGTCCCTCTCCTATCAAACTAGTTGCTACATTGTTAAGAGCCATTTGATTGTTTCTACTCTTAGGAAGTTGTTCCTACGTGATTAAAGAGTCCTAGCTCTGATACCAATTGTTGGCTCTACCGAGAGGGGGGGTGAATCGGTTTTCTAACAATTATGGCAGATTTTAAATTAATCACAATTTAAACACAAATGATAATGAATAAAACAGTGTAATATAACAATTTAATGTAGAGAGAAGGGAAGAGAAACAAACACAGTCACTTATAGAGGTTCGGCCAACTCTTGCCTACGTCCTCTCTCCTTGACCTTCTTGTCAAGTGCTTTCTTTCTCTCTTTCAATAGAGCTTACAAATTTCCTTTTACAGGTTAAGGAATAACCTCACTACCTTTGGCAATACAGAAAAAGTATTCAACCTCTTACAATATACTCTCACTGAGGAACAATCCTCTTCTCTTTTAAGATAGGACTGAATACAATTTAATGCTTTAAAGTGGTAGGACAAGTGTAGCTATTTTGCACTTAAGCTTTTACAATGATTCTCAATCAATAATCAATAGGGACACAAAGAATGAAAGAATTAAAGCTTGAGAATGTTTGGAATATGCAGCAATAGTCACTCTATTCTCTTTGTCTTCAATGCTTGGTTATATACTGAAGGTTGGGTAGTTGGAGCATTAAATGCAGTTTTTTTCCCATTGAGATTTGAAGAAAATAGCCGTTGGGAACCTCCAGTGGTCAGACAGATCGATCTCCTATCTTGGCCAGATCGATCTCCTAGTTTTAAATCCTGCAATGACAAAGTACAAATACACAGGGAGATCGATCTCATACATTACCAGATCGATCTGTTAGTTTGAATAGGCAGAGGCAGATCGATCTGTCGAATAGGCAGATCGATCTCCTATCCTCTCTGTTTGAGGCAAGATCGATCTCTCAATACACCAGATCGATCTCTTAAGCTCACTGACTTTGAGCAGATCGATCTCTTCCTTACCAGATCGATCTCCTAAGTTCTCTGACTTAGAGGAGATCGATCTCTTAACCCTGGCAGATCGATCTCTTTTTACCTTAAACCCTTTACACCGTTTTAAGGCTTGCCAGATCGATCTCTTCCATCATGAGATCGATCTCTCATCAAGTATAAACCCAGGAGATCGATCTCTCATACCCCAGATCGATCTCTCATCAGCAGAACTCTAAGTTCTGATCCTGATATCTTCTAAACATGTTTGTATACCATTTTAACATTATTGTATTAACTTGTTTTGTCATTTCAAAATACATTAACTCAACAGGTATTATGCATGGTAAATGTAGAATGTTGAGATGTAGTAGATGAGATGATGTATTGTGATAGAGTCATGAGAAATGGGATAATTGAGAGATTTAGGTGTTAGTGAGAAATATGAGAAAATGTATGCTCGATAATGAAATTGACTCGAGATATTGATGTTTTTAACATCGTTTGGATAGATTGGGAGTTCTAGAGTGGAATGCGAGGCTAGTCGATGATACGGAGGAACGGTTACGCTATACGAGGTGCAAAGCGGTAAGGGAAAACTAAACTCATTTGTGTATGTGTTTTGTGATAATATTGTAGCATGATTTTCGATTGAGAAAATAAACATGTTTTATATGTTGTGAATGAGAATTGTACACGATTTTATAGCCAGTTGGGGCCCAACTTTTATGAGTTGTAAACTATATGTGAAAACGTTTTATAACCATTTGTGTTTAAAATGTGAAAAGTGTTTTGGGCCCTACGTTAAGGCGTGTTGAGATTTGGGAAATGCGTGCGAGGTTTTTTCGGTTGAAGCTTGGTTTTAACATGTTTTGTGTTGAGTACAAAATGGTTTAAAATGAGTTTTATGAGAGAAAACCATTATGAGCTTTGCATGAAGGCGAAATGATTTTTATAATAATGGCTATTGATTGAGACTTAGGTGTGTCATTTTGAATACACACCAGACATTGCTCTAGTAGCATATAAGTATGATATTCCTCCGTTCTGGTAACGTGAGATGACCCCTACTCGGGTAGCGTTGGTTACCTACCACGTGTGAATCTTAATCAGTGGCTATGCCACATGTATTTAGTGGCTGTGCAAGCGTGAATCTAATTAGTGGCTGTGCCACATGTATTTGGTGGCTGTGCCACATGTGAATCTTAATCAGTGGTTGTGCCACGTGTGAATCCTAATCAATGGTTGTGCCACGTGTATTTGGTGGCTGTGCCACGTGTGAATCCTAATCAGTGGCTGTGCCACGTGTGTTTGGTGGTTGTGCCACGTGCGAATCTAAATCAATGGCTGTGCCACGTGCAGATTTTAATTAGTGGCTGTGCCACGTGTAGATTTTACTTAGTAGCCGTGCCACATTCATTACTATTGCAGTGAATTTCATCACTTTTTAAAGAGAAAAGCCATTATCGCATCTTGATTTCTACATGCTTGTAACCTTGAATTGAGCCATTTATTATCATGTTTTTACATGGGATTTGAGATGATGTTTTAACTATTCATGCTACATTTTCCACTGAGTTTATTGAGTTTATCATGTAAAACAAAATGATTATGCGGTGCAAATTATTTTCTTATTATTGAATCCCTTATTCTCTTACTGAGCGATTTAGAAGCTCACCCTATTTTATCTTTTCCCCAGACTTCTTCAAGTAAAGATAATTTTCCTGCGACGTATGGATTAGTGGCTAGTGGAGGACTTGAGCTCCATGCCACATATTGTACTTGTGGTACATTTTATTATTTCATGTAACCAGACTATAATTGTATTTACAGACACTTGATGTACTATGATGTATGAGATGTATTAGGATAATTCAATTTGAGTTGAGGAATGTATCTAATTTGATATATTTAATTATGTGATGATCAGATCCTAAGGTGTGGTTTTATGATATATATACAAATATTGATGCATGACACTGTACAGGAATGCACCCATAAATGTGTATTGATGTAAATAAAAGTTTAAATTTGTCATGTTTTCAGCGTTTTCGGGGCGTGACAGAGCTTTCTAGGTATTAGAGCTTAGGGTGTCTAGTACTGTCAGTGTCAGTTAGACGAAATAGGATACATCCCAAGTGTCTATAATAGTCTGGTCATGAACTGAATTTAAGGATTGAGATTTCAATCAAGTTTAATGTGTAAGCACAGGAACCAAATTGAGATTGAGAATGAGTTAATGACGAGGTCGTTCGAGGAGGCAAGTAGAGCCACCTCCACCACCTGCCCCACAACTAGAGAGTCCTAACTCTTGATTTAACCAGATTGAGACCGATGTGAGGCAAAGTTTTGAGCAAATGGCTTCGCTATTCGCGTAACATTTTGGAGTTAATTCCTCGGGTACTACTCCTACACCACCACAACGACCTCTCGTACCCCCAGTACAGATGGACCCGGTGCCACCCGTCACTCAACCTGATGACAGAATTATGGCCCGACTGAAGGACTTCTCAAAAATGAATCCACCCGCGTTCAGAGGGAAAAAGGATCTTGTAGAGGCTGAGGAGTGGCTGACTGAGTTGAGAGTTATATTTGATTATTTAGGATGCACCGATGCTGAGAGGGTCAGTATGGGTGCCTATATGTTGAAAGGGAGAGCTCGAGATTGGTGGGGTACTACCCAGGGTATTCTGATATCCAGTCAGGATATGATTTGCTGGGATGAGTTTCAGACGACATTTAGAGCCCAATATGTACCACGAGCCGCTCAGAGAAAGAAGCAGGCAGAGTTTTTGAATCTGGTACAGGGTGATAAGTTTGTGGATGATTATGAGAGCCAATTTACCGCTCTATTGAGATATGATCCAGAGACCTTCAAGAATGAAGAGCTCCGCACAGAGAGATTTGTGTATGGATTGAAACCCATCATTAGAGATCGATTAATAGGGCTATGTATTACTGAGTTTGAAGATGCTCTGAGACGAGTACAAGAGATTGAGAGGGGAATCGAGATTTTACAATCCCAGAATGAGCTCAGAGCGGTGAATAGGGATAAGGGTAAGAGGCCAGCGATTTCCCAAACAGATGTTCGGAGAGGTTCCTTCAGAAGAGGAAGGATTGAGGTGTAGAAGGGCAGATTAGAGAGACCTAGAGCTTATCCCATCATTAGAGAGACCCCTCAAGATGTCAAGCCTGAGATAAGGGTTTACAGAAATTGTGGCCGAATGCATGAGAGAAGTTGTACTGGGCTGATCCATGGATGTTTTAGATGTGGAGACATGGGTCACAGGTGAAAGATTGCCCTCAACCTTAGAGACCACATGCTTCAGAGCCTACTAGACAACAGCCTCAAAGAGTGAATCCCCAGAGATGGGCCACTGCTGCAGAGAAAGGGAATAAGCCTGTTACACAGGGACGTGTGTTTGCCGTGGATAAGGAAACTGAAAACACTTCTGCAGAAACTATAAGAGGTACACTCTCTGTCTGTAATCATAAGGCTCATGTGTTGATTGATTCAGGGTCCACGCATTTGTTTATTTCTGAGTATTTTGCATGTAGATTAAATTTGAAGTTTGAATCTCTAGAGTATATACTACATGTAAATACCCCTATGCGTGAATCCTAGAGAACTGATTTGATCTGTAGAAGATGTGAAATAAAGGTAGGAGATAGAGTAATGTTAGCAGATCTAATAATATTAAATATGCACGGGTTTGATGTAATTTTGGGGATGCATTGGCTGGCAACCAATCGAGTGAGTTTAGATTGCTACACTAAGATCGTAACTTTCTCCCTACCTGAACCTTACAGTGTACATTTGAAATATTGAGTAAATAGACGTATGGAATTTTGTAAGCAAATTGAAATTTTGATGTTGCTCTTGAGAGTACTAAATATGATTGTTTATGTGAAGGTTGTGAAACACTCATCTTAGATGATGATCGGGAACATCTGAGGATTGAGGATATACCTGTGGTGTGTGAATTTTTGGATGTTTTCCCAGATGAGTTACTAGGTTTACCACCAGAGAGAGAGCTGGAGTTTACCATTGACTTGGTACTAGATACTCAGCCGATCTCTAGACCTCCATACAGGATGGCATTAGTGAAACTTGAGGAATTGAAGAAACAACTACAGGAGTTATTGGATCAAGGTTTTATTATACCCAATGTTTCACCGTGGGGAGCACCGGTTTTATTTGTTAAGAAGAAGGATGGTAGTCTCATATTATGTGCAGACTACCGATTATTAAATAAAGCCACGGTGAAGAATAAATACCCATTGCACAGGATTGATGATCTACTTGATCAGCTGAGAGGGGCCTCAGTCTTTTCTAAGATTGATTTGAGATCGGGCTATCACCAATTAAGGATCAAGGAAGAAGATGTTCTGAAGACAACCTTCAGGGCAAGGTATGACCATTATGAATTTCTAGCGATGTCCTTTGGATCGACGAACGCCCCTGCAGCCTTTATGAGATTAATGAATGAGGTGTTTAGAGACTATCTAGATAAATTTATGATAGTTTTTATTGATGATATCCTGGTATACTCTCGGTCATATGAGGAACATGCACAGCATTTGTGGTTAGTACTTCAGATACTCTGAGATAAACAATTATATGGGAAGCTTAGTAAGTGTGAGTTTTGGTTGGATCGGATAGCTTTCCTTGGTCATATAGTCTCAGAGGAAGGAGTATCAGTGGATCCAAGTAAAGTAGAGGCTGTGCTTAATTGGGAAAGATCGAGGACAGTTACAGAAGTACGAAGCTTCCTTGGTTTGGCAGGGTATTACAAAAGATTTGTGGAAGGATTTTCCAGGATTGCCGCTCCTTTGACTAAGCTTACGTGCAAGGAGACTCCATTCAAATGGATTGATCAGTGTGAGCTTAATTTTTAGGAATTGAAGAGGAGATTGACAGCGGCACCTATGTTGACTATTCCTATGGGATCAAGAGGATTTTCAGTTTATAATGATGCATCCCATCAAGGATTGGGGTGTGTGCTCATGCAGCACGGAAGAGTGGTCGCATATGGATCGCGACAGTTGAAAGACCATGAGCGGAATTACCCCATGCATGATTTGGAGTTAGCTGCTGTGGTGTTTGCCTTGAAGATCTGGCGCCACTACTTATATGGGGAAAGATTCCAGATCTTCACTAACCACAAGAGTTTGAGGTATTTGGTCGATCAAAAGGAGTTAAACATGAGACAAAGGAGATGGATGGAACTCTTTAAGGATTATGACTGCTAGATTTTGTACCATCTAGGTAAGGCGAACGTAGTTGCTGATGCCCTGAGCAGAAAGAGTATGATATCTGCTACGATGATCAGGGAATGGGATTTGTTGAAGCAGTTCGCTGAACTCCGGATCAGAGTTAAAGAGGTAGAGATTGGATTTTTGGCTAGCCTACGAATAGAGCCCAGGATCATGGATCAGATTAGAATTGGGTAGCACAGTGATAAGAGGTTGATAGATATGGTTAGCCAAGCTGAACAGACTTTGCAGTCGGATCTCACAATCAGTGAGTGTGGATTGTTGAGATTCAGAGGACGGATTTGTGTACTGGACGATGATACCCTGAAGAGACAGATACTGAGAGAATCCCACTGCTCGCGATATACCATGCACTCAGGGAGTACTAAGATGTACCGAGATTTGAGAAAGGTATACTAGTGGAGTGGTATGAAGCGAGACGTGGCAGAGTATGTGGCCAGATGTTTAGTATGCCAAAAAGTGAAAGCTGAGCATTAGAAGCCCGAAGGACTACTACAACCTTTACTTGTACCTACATGGAAATGGGAGCATGTCACCAAGGACTTTATTATGGGTTTACCGAGGACCCGGAGAGGTCGTAGTGCTATATGGGTTATAGTGGATAGACTGACAAAGAGTGCCCACTTCATCGCGATCAAGAGCACAGATACTGTGGATGCCTTAGCTGAGTTATATGTCAGCGAGATAGCTAGATTACATGGGGCTTCAGTGAGTATTACTTCTGACAGAGATTCCCGATTTACTTCCAGATTTTGGACCTAGTTTCAGGAGTCCATGGGATCTCGATTGAGTTTCAGTACCGCCTATCATCCTCAGACAGATGGTCACTCAAAGAGGACTACTCAGACCCTGGACGATATGTTGAGGGCATGTATGATGGATTTTAAGAGATCATGGGATGATCACTTGCCCCTAGCAGAGTTTGCGTACAATAATAGCTATCATGCAAGTATTGGAATGGCACATTTTAAGGCTCTATATGGTAGGACGTGTTGTCAGGACCCGTTCTCAATCCTTGACTTTAACCAAAAACCACTATAAATTTTTCGCATTTTTAACTTACCTTTCCTCTCTTCAATGGTTGGGCTGTGATTCGATGTCAGAGTCTTCACTTACCACATCATCCATTATCATACATGTAAATATATTATTACTGACTGTAACTGCTTTTATTATACATGTAAGATTATATAAAATCTCATATAAATACATTCCCCATATAACGTATACATCACTGTGCTGTTTCTATGTTTAGATACACAACTGTACATAATAAGTATACCTGACGATCGATAGGAACTAGCAGTGGACTCTGGGATACTGTCCCTCGATAGCTCTCGCTCTACTGACGCTCTGTAGAGAGATGTAAAGAAAGGGGGGTGAGCATACAACGCGCTCAGTAAGGAAATCAGGCAAGCAAGTAGATATCAACACTATCTACTCAAAATAATGCTATGCCTTGAAAACATTATTTCCTTTACTCGCTTTAAAAAGCATGTCTTGAAATATAATATATATACTTGTACAGAATAAATCCCATGAACAGAAAAATCATGCGTTCTTTCTCAAATGTAGGCATGTAGTGCAAAACAATGCATCGTATATAAATCATGCCTTTATGTAAATCATGCCATGTATATTTAAATCACAATAAATATGGCATCAAATGATTCACAACACAAAATCGGAGTCCGACCCATTCCTCAGGTCTGTCCGCAGTTTAAATCAGTCAATCAATGTGATATATCATGTAAGACTCTGTGGTTTATGAAAATAATATCCTGGACTATGTAAGAGAGCCTCCCCGCCGAACAGAGCCTCCCCGCCATTCTAGCTTAAGGATGTTGGGCTTAAGGATCTTACCGTAAGAGAGCCTCCCTACCGAACAGAGCCTCCCTACCGAACAGAGCCTCCCCACCCTCTCTGGCTTAAGGATGTTGGGCTTAAGGATCTTACGTAAGAGAGCCTCCCTACCAAACAGAGCCTCCCCGCCCTCTCTGGCTTAAGGATGTTGGGCTTGAGGATCCTACCATCCTCCACGGCATCCTACATACCACAGTGTGAAAACTTGTGCGAACTAAGCTCTAGCACGATGTCATACATCTCATGTAAAACTCAAGTACGAGCTAATCGCTCCAGCACTCTATCATGCATATATCATATAAAACTGAGTACGAGTAAAACTCCAGTACTCTATCATGCATGTCATAGAAATCTAGTGCGAATCAAAATCCAGCCCTAATGTATGTGGAAAATATATGAAATCTCGTGCGAGCTGTGCTCCACACGATTTATTCACACAAAATATGATAGATGGCTCTTTAAAAAGGGATGATTTACAAAACATCAAAATCAGCACTATAAAGTGTGCTTAATTCACATCAACCTTAAAATCATTAGCCAATCTATTTATTTTCATGCTAAACAGCAGTTACACACTCACAATGGTAGTTTCCATGCTTTTTGCAACTTTTCACAAAAGTTGACTTTTTAACTAACTAGGGGTAAAATCGTAATTTGCCACTTTCGGGTCGCAATAATTATTATTCACTTTCTCTGACCCTCAGAGTTTTTAAGTGAATGTAAAAGCAGACGAAAATACGTGCAGTTATCTCTAACTACTCGCAAAAGTCCCTTACCTCGGATCACGTCACGTGACCTCACTTCCTTGGCGCTGCTCAATCTCGCAGTTCGATCAGCTCTCAATGTAAACTCCGGAGCTGTAAATAACCATTCCTCAGGTTAATTATAATTTTCCTACTGTATTACACATTAATACAGTCTATTTTCCCTTAATGGGCCTTAAAAATCCTTAATGGGCCTAACTAGGCCTTAAGTCCATTTTCATTTTATTACTCATTTTCGTTGGGCCTATTGGGCTTGTGGGGCCCACCAACTCTTATTGGGCTTGTCCTAGGCCCATTACACCTTATTGGGCCTAAAATAATTGGGCTTGGCCCATTGGGCCTCTCAACCACATGCCATGGCCGAGTGCTACCCATGTCTCAGTTTCACCATGGCATGCCATTCATGCCTATTATCTAGCCATTTTCACTTAGGCATTTTCACAAACACTTGGTAGGCAACATTACCAATCATCACATAGTTCATTTAGGCATTTTATCAAACACCTTGATTGCCAACAAATTACATGTATTAATTAATCAATTTGATTAATTCTAATTACACCATTAACATTAATACATGTACACTAATCCATTTATGTCTTAAAATCATATTGACATAATTTTATATCCCATTGATCACTCTCGGCCTAACCCATTTCATGGTGATTTAATATGTTTCAATGCTTAAAACATATATCAACATACTTGAAATCATTCATACATTAACATATATGAAATTGGAAAATTAGAAAATATACCAATTATTGTGTTCACCCTTTGGCCAAAACTTTGGAGGCTCTCGGTTTGCACTCTATGGCTCCTTGATAGCCAATTCCAACATATGTCAATCTCCTTTCAATTTGGAACAACTTCCATGAAGAATGCAAGTTCCAAATATGCCTAATTCCTAGTGATTTCTAGTGAGAGAAAGCTTGGATAATATGTTTCAATGGTGTTTTCTTCTAGCCGAAATTGGTGTGATGAAGATGACAATGGTGTGGCTGCATTTATAAGCCATATACTTAGCCATTAAGCTTTACTTTCCAGCCATTATACTTTACTTTCCAAGTCTTAGCCATGAGTCACCTTATGAGTCATAGTTAACTTTAACTATAGTTAGATATTTATCTCATGGGCTTTTCCATTTGGTCTTCTTGGTTTGGGCTTTCCTAATGGGCTTTCGGGCTGAAATTTTTACTATGTCTCGGGTCTTTTATTGTCTCAAAATTTGGCCAATCAATTGGTCCAACAATTCGGTCTAAAGGACCTAAGAAATTCGATATACGTTTAGTATACCTTAATGGGCTTTAAAATTTTCACCTTAGGCCCATTACGTTTTTAACCAATTAATTTAATCCGGAATCCTTCCGAATAAATTTTCCTTACTTCCGGGGATGATTATCTTGTATTTTGGTCAAGAATATTTTTCCCCAAATTTTTCTCCACACTTAGTTTAATTTTTAACCATGATTAGTCAACTATGGTAAAAGTCCACTTTCTTAACTATAGTTGACTTTTTCCTTAACCATTGATCATGTTGACTTTTTCTCAAAATTTCGAGAGTATCATATCTTATGTCTTACACTCTCGTCTTTATATTCCAACCGTTCCCGGTGGATAATTTCACCCGAAACTCCTTTTCTTGCCAAAAAGGTCTATTTTACCCTTTTTTAGCTTTTACTTTTGTCTTATATGTTCGGGACTAAATCAAGCTGACTTTCCTTCATGAGCTCTCTACGCTCTCTTATTTTAAGTTGTTATTTTTAGTCAAAATATTTAAAATAACTTGGTTTAGCCTGTGATACCCATCGCTCACATTAGGCATTTTATGTAGCTTTTGCGTGTTAATTCATTCCAAGAACACTTTAAGTCTAGTAAATACTCTTCTTATGATTCAACTATTATTACATAGTGTTCATACACATAGGAATCATAAGGTACAAGCTACAAAAATTCGGGTCTAACAATCCTCCCCCACTCAGAAAATTTGGTCCTCCAAATTAGAACCAAATCAGTCATCAAATAGGTGAGGGTACTTCTCTCGCATCAGACTCTCTAGCTCCCAAGTAGCTTCCTCTGAAGTATGATGCTGCCAGAGAATCTTCACTAATCTAATGGTCTTCGATCTCAATACTTTCTCCTTCCTATCCAATATCCGAATCGGTCTCTCAACATATGACATGTCCTCTCGGAGCTCCAAAGGCTCGTAACTAATCACATGTGCCGGATCCAGATGATACTTCCGAAGCATCGATATGTGGAAGACGTTGTGGACACCTGATAAGTCCGGTGGCAATGTCAACCTATACGTCTTATCTCCCACTCGATCAAGTATCTCAAAGGGTCTAATATAGCGAGGATTTAGTTTCCCTCTCTTCCCAAATCTCGCTATACCCTTGGAAGGAGAAACTCTCAAAAACACGGATTCACCAACTGCAAACTCTAGTGGCCTACGTCTCCTATCAGCGTAACTTTTCTGTCTGCTCTGAGCTGTCCTCAGCTCTCTACTATCAAGCAGACGTCCTCAGATGCTTGCGTAACCATGTCAGGAGCGAAAATCTTACGGTCACCCACTTCTTCCCATCCAATAGGGGAACGACATCTACGGCCATACAAAGCCTCATACGGTGTCATCCCGATACTCGAATGATAACTGTTGTTGTAGGCGAACTCGGCTAGTGGCAGGTGGTCATCCCAGGAGCCTCGATAGTCTAGCACACATGCTCTCAACATGTCCTCCAGAGTCTGTATGGTCCTCTCTGACTGACCATCTGTCTGAGGATGGAAAACGGTGCTCAAACTCAACTGGGTTCCCATGGCTTCCTGAAAATGTCCCCAAAAGTGGGATGTGAAGCGGGAATCGCTATCAGAGACTATGCTCACTGGTACACCGTGTAACCTCACTACCTCGCGTACGTACAGTTCTGCTAATGAACTCAGAGTATCGGTCGCTTTCATAGCTAGGAAGTGGGCTGACTTCGTCAGTCTCTCAACGATCACCCATATAGCATCGTGATTCCTGTGGGTCCTCGGTAAACCCATCACGAAATCCATGGTGATATGCTCCCATTTCCATGTCGGTATAGGTAGAGGCTGCAATAATCCTGCAGGTTTTTGATGCTCTACCTTCACCTGCTGACATATGAGACACTTTGCCATGAAGTCTGCTACATCTTTCTTCATACTCGACCACCAGTATACCTTCCGGAGGTTCTGATACATCTTGTTACTCCCCGGATGTAACGTATACCTCGACGAATGAGCTTCCGCCAATATCAATCTCTTGAGTCCTGGATCCTCGGGAACACACAATCTGCCTTTGAACCTCAGTAGTCCATCAGAACTCAACTCAAAATCAGTCACGGTGCCCTTCTGCATCTGACTACCCACATCCATACAAAATGGATCAGTCTGCTGAGCTACTCTGATCCTGTCCAACAGATCCGACTCCAAGCGTAGACTAGCTATCACACAGCCTGTATCCATGTCAGAAGGCACGACTCCTAAACTGAGGCTAGCAAACTGCTCTAGCAAATCATGTTCCCTAACCATCATGTACGATACCATCCCTAGGCTCTTCCTGCTCAAGGCATCAGCTACAACGTTAGCCTTACCTGGATGATAAAGTATCTCACAATTGTAGTCCTTCAGAAGCTCTAGCCATCTTCTCTGTCTCATGTTCAGCTCCTTCTGTGAGAACAGATACTTGAGGCTCTTGTGGTCGGTAAATATCTGGAACTTCTCGCCATACAAGTAGTGGCGCCATACCTTCAACGCAAACACTACTGCAGCTAGCTCCAAATCATGGGTCGGATAGTTCTTCTCATGATCCTTCAACTGTTTGGATCCATAGGCAACTACCTTCCTATCCTGCATCAATACGCAGCCCAGTCCCTGATGTGAAGCATCGGTATACACTGCAAATCCTCTTGAGCTGGTAGGGATAGTGAGAATCGGAGCAGTGGTCAATCGACGCTTCAACTCCTCAAAACTCTTCTCACAATCCTCGTTCCATATGAACTGTGCACTCTTTCAAGTAAGACGTGTCAACGGAGCAGCCAACTTCAAAAATCCCTCAACGAATCTCCGATAGTATCCAGCTAAACCCAGGAAACTCCTGATCTCGGTGACTGTCTTCGGTTGTTCCCACTGAACTACAACCTCTATCTTAGATGGATCAACTGATACACCATCTCTCGATACAACATGTCCCAAAAACGAGATCTGTGACAACCAAAAGTCACACTTACTGAGCTTAGCATATAACTCATGCTCCCGTAGCGTCTGCAGCACGATCCTGAGGTGCTCCTCATGTTCCTCATTGGATCTCGAATACACCAATATGTCATCGATGAAGACGATAACAAATTGGTCCAAATATGGCTTGAACACATCGTTCATCAAAGCCATGAAAGCAGCTGGAGCATTCGTCAATCCGAATGGCATGACCAAGAACTCATAATGGCCATATCAGGTACGAAATGCTATCTTGGGTACATCTCCACCCCGAACCTTCAGCTGATGATACCCAGACCTCAGGTCAATCTTGGAAAAGACCTGTGCTCCCTGAAGCTGATCTAACAAGTCGTCAATGCGTGGAAGGGGGTATCTATTCTTGATGGTGGCCTTATTCAACAATCGATAGTCTATACACAATCGGAGGCTCCCATCCTTCTTCTTCACAAACAGAACCGGTACTCCCCAAGGTGAAACACTCGGTCGAACAAAACCCCTATCCAACAGCTCCTGCAACTGTCTCTTGAGCTCCTCCAGCTCAACTAAGGCCATACGATATGGTGGTCTCGAAATAGGCTCCGTACCGGGTACCAGATCTATACAGAACTCCATCTCTCTGTCTGGTGGTAACCCTGGCAATTCATCCGGGAAAACATCTGGGTACTCACTGACCACAGTGATATCTGACAACTCCGGATGTGCCTTATCCATATCTACCACGTACGCAATGAAACCTTGATATGTTGAAGGTTTTCTAAATCAGTAACCATGTAATAATCATAACTACTCCTTTCATTTATTCTTATTAAACTTTACAACATATCTAGTAGGGTGAGGAAACATAACTGTCTTAGCATAACAATCTAAAACAGTATGGTTTGCAGATAGCCAATCCATTTCTAATATTATATCAAAGTCACTCATACTTAGCAATATTAGATTGGCTGTCATCTCCTTATCCCCTACTCTCAGCTTGCAGTCATTAAATACATATTCTACCACTTGACTACTATTCATAAGCGTACTAATCAACATCATCATACATAAATGTGTACGCTCTACATGTCTTGCTAATTTACATGCAAATGAAGGCGATACAAAAGAATGCGTGGCACCAGGATCAATTAAAACATATGCTTCAATATCATAAATCAGGATGTTACCTCGAATCACATCCGATGAAGCATCAGCTGTTCCCTGGTCCAAAGCATGTACTCGCCCTTGACCCATCACTTGTTTCCCTTTCTCCTCTGCTGTCGCTCTACCTCTCTGAGCAGACGTACCAGCTGGAGTTCTATCAAACTCCCTGCCCCTCTGTGGTGCAGTCACAAATGGCGCTGGGCACTCTCTAGCCATGTGCCCCTGTTTCCCACATCGGAAACATACCATAGCACCCTGTGAACACGATCTATCTCCATGTGATCTACCGCATCTTCTGCACTGATCTGCAGCAGGTCTTTGTCCTCTTATGACAATGCCCTTTGCTGGGGCTACAGTCAGATAAGCAGGAGGTCTAGCATATCTCTCTCGTGCCTCCTCTACTCGTGATCTCTTACCGAAGAGTTTCTTCCCTCCTCGATAACTGAAATCTCTAGCCGACCTCTTCTTCTATACATCTCGGCTACAGCTAAACTTCTCAAACTCGGAAGCATTCTTGTCATAATCTTGCTCACATAATTGGGCCACGCGCACTGCTTCCTCATAGGTCACTATGTCTAATGGGACCAACTTGGACCGTAGCACCGGTCTCAACCCGTCAATAAACCTGTGGACCTTCTTAGTCTCACTGTACATGGTATCCGGGTCATATCTTCCTAGGGATAGGAATCGAGTCTCATACTCGTCGACAGATAGACTCCCCTGGCGTAGTCCCAAAAATTCTGCCTGTAGTTTCCGCTGTGCGGTGTCGAGAACAAACTGCCTCCTGAAGGCCTCCCGAAATATATCCCAACTGATATCTGCGTGTCAGGATCTCAATATAGGTCGGGTGGACTTCCACTAATGCTCTGCAGCTCCCTTCAGCAGGAACGCAGCAAACGCGACCATCTCCGAGGTCGTACACTCGAAGAATCCATAAAGCTTCTCCAGCTCTGCTAACCACTCCTCAGCAACCACTGGATCCTTAACCCCACTAAATGATGAAGGTCTAAACTTCTGGAATTCTCGCAACCGATGCAAATCACATCCATATCCTAATCCACTACCACCCGAAACTGGTGGGGGTGTAGGAGTATCTACAGTCCTCTGTGCATCAGCTGTCTGCATAGGTGTATCAGGGGCAACTGCCTCTCCTGTAGCAGCTCCTGCCTCCTGTCTCTGCCTACCTGGTATCGTCTGTGCCAGTATCTCAATAATAGTCTCGAGACCACGCTCTAATATCGTGAAGCGCATCTCGGCACACTCGGGTGCCTCAGTAGCACCTGGAGTCTCATGCGTAGGTAATGGTCTGGCAGCGGCTCGTCCCTCGGGTCTATCTCCCCGGCCTCGAGCCCTATCTCTCATACCTCTACCACTACGCGTATTTTTCGTATAGGCAAAGTTTCTGCATTCATAATAATGAATTAGTCCATCTCCTATCCGATATACACAGTTATATCTAAACACAGCACAGTACTATGGGGATGTACACTTTCCTATTTTCTAACACCGACTCACATCAGACCAACCTCTGCTCTGATACCATTCTGTCAGGACCCGTTCTCAATCCTTGACTTTAACCAAAAATCACTATAAATTTTTCGCATTTTTAACTTACCTTTCCTCTCTTCAATGGTTGGGCTGTGATTCGATGTCAGAGTCTTCACTTACCACATCATCCATTATCATACATGTAAATATATTATTACTGACTGTAACTGCTTTTATTATACATGTAAGATTATATAAAATCTCATATAAATACATTCCCCATATAACACATACATCACTGTGCTGTTTCTATGTTTAGATACACAACTGTACATAATAAGTATACTTGGCGATCGATAGGAACTAGCAGTGGATTCTGGGATACTGTCCCTCGATAGCTCTCGCTCTACTGACGCTCTGTAGAGAGATGTAAAGAAAGGGGGGTAAGCATACAACGCGCTCAGTAAGGAAATTAGGCAAGCAAGTAGATATCAACACTATCTACTCAAAATAATGCTATGCCTTGAAAACATTATTTCCTTTACTCGCTTTAAAAAGCATGTCTTGAAATATAATATATATACTTGTATAGAATAAATCCCATGTACAGAAAATCATGCTTTCTTTCTCAAATGTAGGCATGTAGTGCAAAACAATGCATCGTATATAAATCATGCCTTTATGTAAATCATGCCATGTATATTTAAATCACAATAAATATGGCATCAAATGATTCACAACACAAAATCGGAGTCTGACCCATCCCTCAGGTCTGTCCGCAGTTTAAATCAGTCAATCAATGTGATATATCATGTAAGACTCTGTGGTTTATGCAAATAGTATCCTGGACTATGTAAGAGAGCCTCCCCGCCGAACAGAGCCTCCCCGCTATTCTAGCTTAAGGATGTTGGGCTTAAGGATCTTACCGTAAGAGAGCCTCCCTACCGAACAGAGCCTCCCCGCCCTCTCTGGCTTAAGGATGTTGGGCTTAAGGATCTTACGTAAGAGAGCCTCCCTACCGAACAGAGCCTCCCCGCCCTCTCTGGCTTAAGGATGTTGGGCTTGAGGATCTTACCATCCTCCACGGCATCCTACATACCACAGTGTGAAAACTTGTGAGAGCTAAGCTCTAACACGATGTCATGCATCTCATGTAAAACTCAAGTACGAGCTAATCGCTCCAGCACTCTGTCATGCATATATCATATAAAACTGAGTACGAGTAAAACTCCAGTACTCTATCATGCATGTCATAGAAATCTAGTGCGAATCAAAATCCAGCACTAATGTATGTGGAAAATATATGAAATCCCGTGCGAGCTGTGCTCCACACGATTTATTCACACATAATATGATAGATGGCTCTTTAAAAAGGGATGATTTACAAAACATCAAAATCAGCACTATAAAGTGTGCTTAATTCACATCAACCTTAAAATCATTAGCCCATCTATTTATTTTCATGCTAAACAGCAGTTAAACACTCACAATGGTAGTTTCCATGCTTTTTGCAACTTTTCACAAAAGTTGACTTTTTGACTAACTAGGGGTAAAATCGTAATTTGCCACTTTCGGGTCGCAATAATTATTATTCACTTTCTCTGACCCTCAGAGTTTTTAAGTGAATGTAAAAGCAGACGAAAATACGTGCAGTTATCTCTAACTACTCGTAAAAGTCCCTTACCTCGGATCACGTCAGTGACCTCACTTCCTTGGTGCTGCTCAATCTCGCAGTCCGATCAGCTCTCAATGTAAACTCCGGAGCTGTAAATAACCATTCCTCAGGTTAATTATAATTTTCCTACTGTATTACACATTAATACAGTCTACTTTCCCTTAATGGGCCTTAAAAATCCTTAATGGGCCTAACTAGGCCTTAAGTCCATTTTCATTTTATTACTCATTTTCGTTGGGCCTATTGGGCTTGTGGGGTCCACCAACTCTTATTGGGCTTGTCCTAGGCCCATTACACCTTATTGGGCCTAAAATAATTGGGCTTGGCCCATTGGGCCTCTCGGCCACATGCCATGGCCGAGTGCTACCCATGTCTCAGTTTCACCATGGCATGCCATTCATGCCTATTATCTAGCCATTTTCACTTAGGCATTTTCATAAACACTTGGTAGGCAACATTACCAATCATCACATAGTTCATTTAGGCATTTTATCAAACACCTTGATTGCCAACAAATTACATGTATTAATTAATCAATTTGATTAATTCTAATTACACCATTAACATTAATACCTGTACACTAATCCATTTATGTCTTAAAATCATATTGACATAATTTTATATCCCATTGATCACTCTCGGCCTAACCCATTTCATGGTGATTTAATATGTTTCAATGCTTAAAACATATATCAACATACTTGAAATCATTCATACATTAACATATATGAAATTGGAAAATTAGAAAATATACCAATTGTTGTGTTCACCCTTTGGCCGAAACTTTGGAGGCTCTCGGTTTGCACTCTATGGCTCCTTGATAGCCAATTCCAACATATGTCAATCTCCTTTCAATTTGGAACAACTTCCATGAAGAATGCAAGTTCCAAATATGCCTAATTCCTAGTGATTTCTAGTGAGAGAAAGCTTGGATAATATGTTTCAATGGTGTTTTCTTCTAGCCGGAATTGGTGTGATGAAGATGACAATGGTGTGGCTGCATTTATAAGCCATATACTTAGCCATTAAGCTTTACTTTCCAGCCATTATACTTGACTTTCCAAGTCTTAGCCATGAGTCACCTTACGAGTCACCTTATGAGTCATAGTTAACTTTAACTATGGTTAGATATTTATCTCATGGGCTTTTCCATTTGGGCTTCTCGGTTTGGGCTTTCCTAGTGGGCTTTCGGGGCTGAAATTTTTACTATGTCTCGGGCCTTTTATTGTCTCAAAATTTGGCCAATCAATTGGTCCAACAATTCGGTCTAAAGGACCTAAGAAATTCGATATACGTTTAGTATACCTTAATGGGCTTTAAAATTTTCACCTTAGGCCCATTACGTTTTTAACCATTTAATTTAATCCGGAATCCTTCCGAATAAATTTTCCTTACTTCCGGGGATGATTATCTTGTATTCTGGCCAAGAATATTTTTCCCCAAATTTTTCTCCACACTTAGGTTAATTTTTAACCATGATTAATCAACTATGGTAAAAGTCCACTTTCTTAACTATAGTTGACTTTTTCCTTAACCATTGACCATGTTGACTTTTTCTCAAAATTTCGAGAGTATCATATCTTATGTCTTACACTCTCGTCTTTATATTCCAACCGTTCCCGGTGGATAATTTCACCCGAAACTCCTTTTCTTGCCAAAAAGGTCCATTTTACCCTTTTTTAGCTTTTACTTTCGTTTTATATGTTCGGGACTAAATCAAGCTGACTTTCCTTCATGAGCTCTCTACGCTCTCTTATTTTAAGTTCTTATTTTCAGTCAGAATGATTTAAAATAACTCGGTTTAGCCTGTGATACCCATCGCTCACATTAGGCATTTTATGTAGCTTTTGCGTGTTAATTCATTCCAAGAACACTTTAAGTCTAGTAAATACTCTTCTTATGATTCAACTATTATTACATAGTGTTCATACACATAGGAATCATAAGGTACAATCTACAAAAATCCAGGTCTGACACTTGTAGAACCCCTGTAGCTTAGGAAGAAGTGGGTGACAGAAAGACAAATGCTCCCGAACTTGTTGAGCAAGCTGTACAGAGTGTGAAACTCATATGTGAGAGATTACGTGCTGCGTAGAGTAGACAGAAAAGCTACGCGGATGTGCATAGACGGCGACCTGAGTTTAATGTTGGCGATGTAGTATTTCTGAAGATATTGATAAGTTGCATATTATACATATTAATTGTCATATTTTTTCATGATTTAAATTATTTTATATGCTTAATTTTTGGATTTGACTTATATTTTCTATTTTGTTTTGTAGATGAAGGAAAATGGACAAAATGGATAAAAAGCTGCAAATTCTGCTCAAGTCACAAAATTAGAAGAAATCTTAGAATTCAAGTCGAGATCTATCACTTGTAGCTGAAGTTGACTGAATCAATCTAAAGATGACAAGTGGAAGATTTTAATTATTAAGGAAGATATATACAAAATCTGTCTTTGGCAAGTGGTGGAAAAAGTAAAGAAGTTTAATTGTAATCAAACTCAATAAGAGAACTTTCCTTTGAAAACAGATTCTGGGGCTAGGATATTTAGTATTATAGACTAAGAGTGGCTAGGGATCTCATTCTGAATTCTGAATCTTCATATATTTTTATTTTTTCTTTTGTGTTTTTATTTGAACTTATGGCTTGCTAAGTTTTTAGTCTAGCCAAAGGATAATTAAAGTTTGGGTTCTTTAAGAATTGTGAGATCTAATTAGTTTTATATTGTTCTTTTATATCTTTATTATTTATATGTCTTCTGTTCTTATTTAAATTATTGTTTTAATTGATTGTGCAAAAAGGGCCCTTTGTTCAATTGTCAGGATAATATATCACCAATTAGAAACCTGAATCCGTAATTGTTTAGGCATTCTAATATAAGTGGTAAATAACATAATTGATTTCAGACAGGATTTCGATTCTATGTTAAGAAGATATATAATCTAGCTTAAATGAACCTACATGTGTGTTTGTTGGTTAGAATTGGTAGTCTCTATAGTTTTCAATGCTGTTAGTAAATTAAATCTTAAGATCGTATCTAAGGTTGTTTAACTGACAAGAGAAATAATTAGAGATCGTATCCTGATTATCGAAGAA
This sequence comes from Firmiana major, assembly GCA_033439115.1. Classification (NCBI taxonomy): domain Eukaryota; kingdom Viridiplantae; phylum Streptophyta; class Magnoliopsida; order Malvales; family Malvaceae; genus Firmiana; species Firmiana major. The sequence goes on from CM065898.1 coordinate 37,427,887, forward strand.
GTAAGGAGGGATAGGTGTTAGGTCGTACCAATAACCATAACCAATTTGGTAAAGATTAAAAGAATTCATTTTTGCATCAATGATCAATTCCATGAACCCATTCTAAAATTATTCCTTTGGTTGGATGTTCTCATTATATTGATTTTCTCCAATTATTTTATATAGCGATTTTACTTGCCTAGATTTTAATTTAATTTTTATTTTCATTTTCCCAAAATCCCCATTTTACTTTTTAATATTTTGCAGAAAAATAAATCTTACCAATCTCTTGGGAAACAACCTTACTCAACTATACTGCAGTTTTAATTTATTTTGAGTAGGAATTATTATTGTTGGTCTCGACAACCACCAATTTTTGGCGCCGTTGCCGGGGATTGGTTTTTAATTAGATTTATTTTGATGCCCCGTTCTTTTTGTGCAGGTGAATTAATCTCATACGACCCTGAGATTGAAAAGACAGCTAAGAGGAATAGGAAGGAAACGAAAATTCAAAAGGCACAGGAAGCTACATCTTCATCCTCTAGACTGAATTTAACACCTGAATTGATCAACTCATTAAGTGATTCTGAGACTGAAAAAATAATGGCTGAAGAAGAGCAAACTTTAAGGCAGTTGGCTGCACCACCTGTCAATCAACAACCCCTCTGCATTCATTACCCGACTTTGCAAGCATATTTTGAGTTAAGATCGGGTTTGATCCATTTGCTTCCCAAATTCCATGGTCTTGAGAATGAAGATCCTCACAAGCACTTGAAGGAATTTCATGTGGTATGTTCAAGCCTGAAACCACAAGGAGTTACCGAAGAGCAAATTAAAATGCGATCTTTTCCGTTCTCACTAGCTGATAGAGCAAAAGATTGGTTGTTCTATTTACCTCCTGGTTCTATAACCACGTGGACTGAAATAGTGAGATTGTTCCTTGACAAATTTTTCCCTGCTTCAAGAGCCGCTAGCATTAGAAGAGAGATATGTGGAATCAAGCAGAAAGATATTGAGACTCTTCACGAATACTGGGAGAGATTTAAGCAACTTTGTGCAAGTTATCCTCAACATGGGATTTTTGAACAACTCTTAATTCAATATTTTTATGAAGGATTGTTACCCATGGAAAGAAGGATGATGGACGCAGCCAGTGGAGGTGCGATAGTGAACAAGACTCCTAGAGATGCTAGAGATTTGATTTCCACCATGGCTGCTAATTCCCAACAGTTTGGATTAAGACAAGACATACCTCACAGAAGAGTAAATGAGGTAAATACACATTCTCTTGAAAATCAAATAGCTAATTTAACATCTGTTGTTCAACAATTGGCTATAGGAATGAGAAACATACAACAAGTTAAAGCCTGTGGAATATGTGCTGCTACTGGACACCCAAACGACATGTGCCCCACACTTCAAGATGAACCTCATGAGCACGCAAATGCAATTGGAGGATTTTCAGGTCCACCACAAAGGAATCACGATCCATATTCGAACACTTATAACCCAGGGTGGAGAAATCATCCCAATTTTAGCTATGGAGCAAGGCCTCATTTTCAGAATTCTCAATATAGTCAGCCTGCTCCACAACAACAACATCATCAGCCATCCTCAAGTTCAGGTACGTCTCTTAAAGAAATTGTTAAATCACTTGCAATTAATACACAACAATTTCAACAGGAAACAAGGACAAGTATCAAGAAGCTGGAAGATCAAATGAGTCAACTAGCCACTTCTGTAAGCAGACTGGAATCTCAAGGAAAATTGCCCTCACAAACAATTATCAACCCTAAACAGAATGTTAGTGCAATGACCTTGAGGAGTGGAACCGAGGTAGGGGAGTCTAGCAAGACAACCCGAAAGCACATTCCAGAAGAAGCTGAAAAGGAAGTTACTGCATCCCAACCACAGTTAGATCACCCTAAGGAACCTAATGGCACGCAACAAAAAGTTTTGGCACCAATTCCACCTTTTCCTTTTAGATCATCCAAATGTAAAAAGGAGGAGGAGGAAAAAGAAATTTTTGACATCTTTCGTAAGATTGAGGTAAATATCCCTTTACTTGATGTAATTAAACAAGTACCTCGATATGCCAAATTTCTCAAGGAGCTGTGCATCAACAAGAGGAAATTACAAGGTAATGAATTTGTAAGCATGGGTGAAAATGTTTCAGCTATCATTCAGAAAAAGTTACCTCCTAAATGAAAGGATCCAGGTATGTTTACTATCCCTTGTAAGGAATCTTAAAATTGAAAGAGCAATGTTAGATCTAGGAGCTTCAATTAATGTCATGCCTCTGTCTATTTATAAATCTTTGAATGTTGGACCATTAAAAGAGACTGGTGTGATTATTCAACTTGCTGATAGATCTAACGTTTATCCTGAAGGTGTTCTAGAGGATGTTTTGGTGCAAGTAAATGGATTGATCTTTCCTGCTGATTTTTATATACTTGATATGGAGGATGATTAGGAAGACCTTTTCTAAAAACATCTAGGACTAAAATTGATGTGCATGATGGTACACTCACAATGGAATTTGATGATGAAATCATTAAGTTTAATATTAATCATGCCTATAAAAACTCTGTGATTTACAAGGAAGAGATAAATGCCTTTCATGATCATACGGTTTCCAAGAAAAAAATTTTATGTTGGTCAGAAAGTTATACTATCTCATTCTAAATTAAAAATATTTCCTAGTAAATTTCGTTCTAGATGGTTAGGCCCTTATATTGTTACTAACGTGTTTCCTCGTGGAAAAATTGAAATTAAAAGTTTGGATACAGGTCAGATCTCTAAGGTTAAGGGTCATCGTTTAAAGCCTTTTTACGAAGGTTTACAAGTGCATGAAGTTGAACGAATTGGGTTGGAATGTCCAACATATAATTGAGCATAACTATGTCTAGCCAAAGACATTAAAGAAAAGCGTTGTTTGGGAGGCAACCCAAAATTTATCTTTATTTTTTATTCACAATTATTTTTCTTAATTTAGTAGAAAAAATAAAATTGTTGTTTGTTTTTTGTTCTTAAAAAAAAAAACAGAAGTAGTGTTTGCATAAGGCGTGTTCACGCCTTATTTTAAGAACACTTCTGGTTAAAAAAAAATGTTATTATTGCAGAAGAGCATTATTGATAGGGCGTTCCCACGCCCTATCAAAACATCTCTTCTGCCACCAACATAGAAATTTTTTTTCTTCTTTTCATATTAGCTCTTATTATTATTATTTTTTTTATTTTTTTATTTTTTTTCTTTCCTGTAGATCCCCCTCTTCCCGAGCCCCCTGTCAACAAAGTTTCCAACTATCGACTCTCTGCAGTACCCATCAGCAGCTCCGATCCCTTCCTCCGACTCCAGTCTCAAACCGACGGTGACATTTTCGAGCAGCAACCTGAGAACTCTCACCGAGGCCCCCTCCTCCCGAGCTCCCAACCACCAATTACCCAGCTCCCGCAATCTCACCTTACCCAGCTTCAGCCCTCCACCGAGCAGCAACCCGAGAACTCTCTGTCGGCAACAGACCATACCCGAGGCCCCCTCTTCCCGAGCTTCATCGAGTGCTGCAAGTCCCTCTAATCTCCATCAACACGTGCCGTTCATGTTAGATATGGGAACTCCTACCATTGATACCGAGGGTGTGGACTCAGATATATACCTTGCTTTGGAACTCAAAGAATTGGGTAAAGGAGCCATTGCAACTCCATGGATTTTATCGCTACTTTATTCACTTCTTGAGAAATCTACCCAAAAAAATTGAGATGCAATCGGAGACGGTGAACATATTAAAGGAATCAACAACTGTCACGACCCTCAACTTACCAAAATACGTACAAATTTTTCGCATTTTCATGCATCAATCCTTAATCATCTTTCCTCGATCGTGATCAACCACACACTTAACAGTTGGGCTGTGTGTCGACGTCTAACTCACTCCACCATACCAATTCAATTTGAAACATTATTCATGAGTAAACACTTGTATAAATGTATATATATATCAGAGTTGTTACATGTGTTTACATTGTTTTACATCCCCAGTAGTTACATACAGAATGCTACTGTGCTATGTCTAGTTTAGATACAAAATAATCCAAGTGTGTATACCTTTAGCGATGGGATGCAGCGGATTACCAAAAGGGAATGCCTCCAGTCACGCTCAGTCTATACTCAAATCTCTGTAGAGAGGGGGAAAATAAGGGGGTGACCAAACCACACGCTCAGTAAGGCAATCATGCGAACAGGTAGATACTGTACTATCTACGTGATCGTGATGCCATGCTCAAAAGCATTTAATTCATTGTTTATCTCAAAACATGAGTGTATGATTGTGTTAATGGTATGTAAAGCATTCATGCTATTGAAATTCAGTGCACATTTCAACTCAAAGCATGGTATAAATCATCATACATAATTCACAATAAAAGCATGGCATTAAACATCATGCATTCGTGCACTTTAAAAATCATTACAAATCAATCCAACGTCAGGTCCAGCCCATCCCTCGGGCTTTCCTGACCACAATCACTTCAAACATGGATTTATTCTCAAATAGCATTAGACATGTGAGATAGGCAGTTTCAACAATAGGTAATAACCTCAAGGCCTATGTACATAACCTGTGATACCGGCTACACGGATCAGGTGTGCGGGATATCACCACCATCTGCTTCCACACGGGAGGTGGGTCAAATCCTACCCGCCGGTCCATAGCAGATCTCGTCCGAAGAAGGCACATCACATCACAACACGGTACAATGTACTCCATGCTACATGCACGGTACAACGTACTCCGTGGACCCCCAGCCTTATCCCTCGTTCGGGCTCATCAGCTGTTCCTCCAACCCTTATCCCTCGTTCGGGCTCATCAGGTGGATCTCCAACCCTTATCCCTCGTTCGGGCTCATCAGGTTGTTTTAACATGCCATGTCTCAAAACAATGCACGTGTGAGCCTATTTAATCGATATGACACCAAGTCTACTCGAAGCTCCAAACACGGCAACATGCAAGGTGGGCATCCAGTGCGAGACAAACTCAAAGCACAATGGCAAAACAATAAGAAATCCATGTGAAAACAAGTGCCTCTTGCACTCTTTCATACTCACGAAATCATGTAGGTGGCTCAAAACTTGCAAAATATGGTTACCAAAACCAAAACACACTCATTTCTTTTGCAAATCATTTCAATGTTAGCCAACCTACCAATCATTTGCTAAAAAGCAATAAAACATGATTTTCAAAGCAATATGCTTTTGTTTTCATGCACATTTCTCAAACTCCCAACTTTTACCCTTCAATCACCCAACAACATTTCCTAGTCTCATGCATTCTAGCAAAACGTTTAAGCGCCCAAATTGCGCACAGATATCTCTAAGAGTCCACATAATTCCCTTACCTCGATTTACTTGGTGTGACTCCTTTCCTTTTAGCTTCTCACGCTCTTGGCTCAACTCGCCTCGGCGTATCCTCGGAAGCTGCGATTCATTCATTAAATCGATTGAGTTAACGTATTTAACCCATAATTGACCTCACTAGTCAACATTATTTACTTATGCATTTTACAAATGTCTTATCCCTCATTTTACCTCTTTTAGGTAAACCTCACAATTTATCCACTAACCACATCTTAAAATCATACCACAATCACTATTAATGATTTCTACATATCTCATTCATCATTAATCTCCATCAATTTCACTTTCTCACACTAAACCATTTCTAGGTCAAAATCATTCCAATGCATTCTAGACAGTTTCTAACCATCCATACTCATGCCAAACAACTCCAAAATCAATTAAATAAACAATGTACCATAGTTGGAGTGTTAGAATCTTACCAAATTTGATTTCTCTTCTTGCTCCAATGGAAATGCCCTTAACTCCTCCAATACCAACAATGGGAAAATGCTTTCCAACTATGTTGTTCTTCTCTTTGCTAGGAACAACTTTGTCTCTAATGGTCTCTCTTCAAACCTCACTGAAAATGGCTGATTTTTGAGAGAGAATGTTAGGTTTTTGGGTTGAAAGTGGAAAGTTTGTGTTTTTCCCGAAATTTTTTGATTTTCAGCACTCCTTATATAGAAATAGCTTGAGGAGATCGACCTGGTCCAAGAGAAGATCGATCTGGTCCCTTAAAATCCCTCTTTTTCACGGCATTTTTAAGCCTGAGATCGATCTGTCGAAGCATGAGATCGATATGTCAAGGCATGAGATTGATCTGTCGAAGCATGAGATCGATCTGCTCCCAAACAGAGAGCTAAGGAGATCGATCTGGCTCCATTGGAGATCGATCTGCTCTATTCTTTTGCCCAAATAAGAGCATTCTGGCTCTTCCAGATCGATCTCTCATCCCATGAGATCGATCTGCCCTTCAAAATTTCCAGATTTCCTCTGCAACAACACTTACCAAACATCCTTAATTTGCTACCATGATCATTTCCTCATTCATTCATCTTTGAGACTTGAAGATGGCATCCATCCTCACTTCATACACATTAAAACTTGTGTAGGATCTTTGTATGACCAATGGTACTTAATATAAACTAAAATGGAAGTGCACATCTTATGCAATTATACTTCCATTTTACCAAGCTATTCATAATCCATTCTACACACATTCTCCACATGTTTAAGTCCATTTCTACACATTCATACATAATGACACTTGTATGTACGATTACCACTCTCATTACAAGTGTGTACATTACTTATGGACTTACATCACATATACTTCACTCATAAATTCATAGTACAACTCTATTTACACTACTATGTACATATATACCCTTATACATATACAGGGTCTCACATTCTCCCCCACTTAGAAAATTTGGTCCTCTAAATTGGAACCAATTATTCTGTGAACAACTCGGGATACCTCTCCCGCATCAAACTCTCTAATTCCCATGTGGCTTCTTCCACAGTGTGATGTTGCTAAAGTATCTTCACCAAGGGAATTGTCTTTGTCCTTAACACTTTCTCTTTTCTGTCCAATACCTGAACTGGCTTCTCAACATAGGTCATACCCTCATTGAGCTCCAAAGGCTCATATCTTATCACATGTGCCGGGTCCGGGTGATACTTCCTCAACATGGATACGTGGAAGACATTATGCACACTTGCCAACTCTGGTGGCAATGCCAACCTATACGCCTTGTCTCCCACCTTATCAAGTATCTCAAATGGCCCTATATATCGAGGGCCCAACTTTCCCTTCTTCCCAAATCTCATAATTCCCTTCGAAGGGGAAACTTTCAGAAACACTGACTCACCCACCTCAAACTCTAGTGGTCTCCGTCTCTTGTCAGCATAACTCTTTTGCCTGCTCTGAGCTGTCCGTAACCTCTCACATATCAATTGGATGTCCTCAGAGGCTTGTCTAACCAAGTCGGGAGCAAAGATCTGTTTGTCACCAACCTCTTCCCATCCAATAGGGGAACGACATCTACGCCCATACAATGCCTCATATGGTGCCATCCCGATACTCGCATGAAAACTGTTATTATACGCGAACTCTGCGAGTGGCAAATGGTCATCCCAGGAGCCTCCAAAATCCAATGCACATGCTCTCAACATGTCTTCCAGGGTCTGTATAGTCCTCTCTGACTGACCATCTGTCTGAGGATGAAACGCGGTGCTAAAATTCAACTGGGTCTCCATCGCTTCCTGAAACTGTTCCCAAAAGTGGGAAGTGAAGCGGGCATCCCTATCAGAAACAACGCTTACTGGAATTCCATGTAGCCTCACTATCTCGCGCACATATAGGTTCGCTAACTGGCTCAGAGTATCGGTAGCTCTCATAGCTAGAAAATGGGCTGATTTCGTCAACCGATCCACAATCACCCATATGGCATCATGACCTCTCCGGGTCCTCGGCAATCCCATCACAAAATGCATGGTGACATGCTCCCACTTCCATGTCGGTATCGGTAGAGGCTGCAATAATCCTGCAGGCTTCTGATGCTCTACCTTCACCTGCTGACAAACGAGACACTTAGCAACATATTCAGCAATATGCTTTTTCATTCCCGACCACCAATAAACCTTTCGAAGGTTTTGATACATTTTGGTACCCCCTGGATGTATCGTATACTTCGATGAGTGAGCCTCTGTCAGGATCAACCTTCTGATCTTTGCGTCATCAGGAACACATATCCTACCTCTGAACCTCAACAATCCATCCGAACTCAACCCAAAGTCCGTCTCTATACCCCTCTGTATCTGCCTGACAATATCACTACACTGCTGATCAACTCGCTGAGCATGTCGGATTCGATCTACCAGATCCGGTTCCAACTGCAGGCTAGCTATCATAAATCCACTATCAGCGTCAGGCGGGGTCATATCCAAACTGAGGTTCGTGAACTGTTCCAACAGCTCGTGTTCCCTGATCATCATAAATGATACCATCCCGAGATGCTTCCTACTCAATGCATCAGCAACCACATTTGCTTTACCCGGGTGGTATAGGATCTCACAATCATAATCCTTTAACAGCTCGAGCCATCTCCTCTGTCTCATGTTCAGCTCTTTCTGTGAGAATAGGTACTTAAGGCTCTTATGATCCGTATAAATCTGAAATCTCTCACCATAGAGGTAGTGGCGCCATATCTTCAGCGCAAACACCACCGCTGCCAACTCCAAGTCATGGGTCGGGTAGTTCCTCTCATGATCCTTTAACTGTCTTGATCCATAGGCTACTACCTTCCCATCCTGCATCAATACACAGCCCAGTCCTAGGTGTGAATCATCCGCATACACCGAGAAACCTCCTGAGCTGGTAGGAATGGTGAGTATTGGAGCTGTAGTCAATCTCCTTTTCAACTCCTCAAAACTGTCTTCACACTTTTTGTCCCACACAAACTCTACATTTTTCCTTGTGAGACGTGTCAATGGAGCAGCTAACCTCGAAAATCCCTCTACAAACCTTCGGTAATACCCTGCCAAACCCAGGAAACTTCTGATCTCTGTCACTGTCTGGGGTCTCTGCCACTGAACTACGGCCTCAATCTTAGATGGATCCACTGATACTCCATCCTTTGATACTATGTGACCCAGAAAAGAGATCTGTTCCAGCCAAAAGTCGCACTTACTGAGTTTAGTGTACAACTTCTTCTCTCGAAGGGTTTGTAGCACTATCCTTAAATGCCTTTCATGCTCCTCTCTAGACCTTGAATACACCAGTATATCATCAATAAACACAATAACAAATCGATCCAAGTACTGGTGGAATACCTCATTCATCAAAGACATAAAAGCTGCGGGAGCATTCGTCAACCCGAATGGCATAACCATAAACTCATAATGTCCATACCGGGTGCAAAAAGCTGTCTTGGGTACATCTCCATCTCGTATCTTCAACTGATGGTACCCTGACCTCAGATCTATCTTGGAAAAGACCTGCGCTCCCTTAAGCTGATCCAACAAATCATCGATGCGTGGGAGGGGATACTTATTCTTGATGGTGGCCTTATTCAACAACCGGTAGTCTATACACAGTCGGAGGCTTCCATCCTTCTTCCTTACAAATAGAACCGGTGCTCCCCAAGGTGAGACGCTCGGCCTGATGAACCCCTTCTCCAGCAACTCTTGTAATTGTTTCCTTAACTCCTCTAACTCAACTTGAGCCATTCTATATGGCGGCTTGGACATCGGCTCTGTACCAGGTGCCAAATCTATACCAAACTCCATTTCCCTATCTGGAGGTAACCCTGGTAACTCATCCGGGAAGACATCTGGAAATTCCCTAACCACTGGTATGTCTTCCAATTCTGGACGTGCCTTATCCGTCTCAATCACAAAAGCGATGAATCCTTCACATTGTTCTTTCCACCATTAGTATCATAAATCATCACATCACATACATGAATGAAATCAAATTCATCTTTCATACATCATGTATCAAAATTGTACTCATCACACTTATAATAATCATGTTCTTTAATTTCATTTCACAAAATTAACTACAAGATTGTCTATCTTTGGAAACATCAAGGTTTTAGCATGACAATCCATAACAACATGATTGGCAACCAACCAATCCATTCCTAGGATCACATCAAAATCACTCATGTTTAATAAAATTAAATCGGCTGCCATCTCTTTACCTCCTATCTTCATTTTACAATCCCTATATATATGCTCAGTCAACTGACTATCATTCATAGGGGTAGATATCAATAACATCTTATCAAGCAGCGTGGGTTTTACATGCTTCAACAATTTACATGCAAAGGATGGTGACATAAAGGAATGCGTGGCACCAGGATCGAACAGTACATATGCTTCTAAATCAAAGATTTGGATGGTACCTTTTACCACATCTGATGACTGATCTGTAGTATCTTGATCCAGTGCGTGCACTCGTCCTCTGCTTACACCCACTGCTTGCTTCCCCTTTTCCTCAGCGGTAGCCTTCCTCCTCGGAGCAGCTGTACCAACTGGAGCTCTCTCTGGCTCCTTGCCCTTCTGTGGGGCTCTCTCTATCATCTCTGGGCAATCTCTGATTACGTGCCCTGGCTTCCCACATCTGAAGCATACAACCTGAGGTCCATAACATGGTCGAGTACCATGGTACCTACCACACTTGCCACACTGTTCTGTAGTAGGCCGTGGTCCTCCAATCACGATTCCCGTAGCTGGAGCAATGGCCGGATACATGGGAGTATCAACTGTCCTCTCCCGGATCTCATCAATTCTCGGCTTCTTTCCAGAGAATCTCTTGCTTCCTTTATAGCTGAAGCCTCTATCCATCATAGGTCTCCTCTTATCTTTGTCCCTCATCTTACCAACCTTTCCAAATTTCGAGGCAATTCTATCAACATCTTGTTCACATAATTGCGCCCTGCGCACTGCCTCCTCATAGGTCGGTATATCCAGGGGAACCAATCTAGACCTGATGGTCGGTCTCAATCCATCCACAAACTTCTGGATCTTCTCGACCTCATTACTCATCGTGTTGGGATCATATCTGTCCAGGGATATAAAAGCAGTCTCATACTCATCCACAGTCCTGCTCCCTTAGGTCAGTCCCAAAAATGCCATCTTTAGCTTTCGCTGGGCGGTATCCGGGACATACTGTCTCCGGAAGGCCTCTAGAAACACATCCCAGCTGATCTCAGTTTGTCGGGCTCTCAAAATAGGCCTGGTGGATTTCCACCAATGTTCTGCTGATCCCTTCAGCATAAAAGCGGCAAATGCTACCATCTCGGTAGTAGCGCACTCAAAGAACCCATATAATTTCTCAATCTCATTGATCCAATCCTCAGCCGCTACTGGGTCCTTTACTCCACTGAAAGACGGCGGTCCAAATTTCTGGAACTACCGCAGTCTATCCAAATCACATCCATATCCCCAACCTCTACTGCCTGGCATAGCAACCGGCGTAGGCACATCCTGTGTGGGTGGGGTATCTGTCGTCTGAGGTCCTTGGGCTTGCCTTGCCCGTGCCTCGGGAGCTGCTGCCTGCTTGGCATCACCCTGTGTAGCGGGACTCTGTCTACCGCCAACTCCAGGTAAAGATTGAGTGACCAATTCCAAAATCATCTCAATGCTCCGCTCAATCCTCGCGAAGCGAGCCTCAGTACTCTCGGGCCTCTCCTCTGGTCCCTGTGGAGCGTGCTCAACGTCGACCTCCACCTCAACATCCTCCTGAGCCTCGTGTGTTTCCGGCTCAACACGACCTCCAGGCCTACCTCTACGGCCTCGAGCTTGTGCTCTCATCCCTCTACCGCGACTGGTATTAGGCATACTTACTCAATTCCCTACATTCACAACCAACTACTTAGTCAACCCATCGACATACACAATTTGCATCTAAACAAGCACAGTAACTTGGGGATGTAATTTTTCAACTTATTAAGTATTTTAGACACGACACAAGTCAAACCAACTCGAGCTCTGATACCAACTTCTGTCACGACCCTCAACTTACCAAAATACGTACAAATTTTTTGCATTTTCATGCATCAATCCTTAATCATCTTTCCTCGATCGTGATCAACCACACACTTAACAGTTGGGCTGTGTGTCGACGTCTAACTCACTCCACCATACCAATTCAATTTGAAACATTATTCATGAGTAAACACTTCTATAAATGTATATATATCAGAGTTGTTACATGTGTTTACATTGTTTTACATCCCCAGTAGTTACATACAGAATGCTACTGTGCTATGTCTAGTTTAGATACAAAATAATCCAAGTGTGTATACCTTTAGCGATGGGATGCAGCAGATTACCAAAAGGGAACGCCTCCAGTCACGCTCAGTCTATTCTCAAATCTCTATAGAGAGGGGGAAAATAAGGGGGTAGCAAACCACACGCTCAGTAAGGCAATCATGCGAACAGGTAGATACTGTACTATCTACGTGATCGTGATGCCATGCTCAAAAGCATTTAATTCATTGTTTATCTCAAAACATGAGTGTATGATTGTGTTAATGGTATGTAAAGCATTCATGCTATTGAAATTCAGTGCACATTTCAACTCAAAGCATGGTATAAATCATCATGCATAATTCACAATAAAAGCATGGCATTAAACATCATGCATTCGTGCACTTTAAAAACCATTAACAAATCAATCCAACGTCAGGTCCCAGCCCATCCCTCGGGCTTTCCTGACCACAATCACTTCAAACATGGATTTATTCTCAAATAGCATTAGACATGTGAGATAGGCAGTTTCAACAATAGGTAATAACCTCAAGGCCTATGTACATAACCTGTGATACCGACTACACGGATCAGGTGTGCGGGATATCACCACCATCTGCTTCCACACGGGAGGTGGGTCAAATCCTACCCGCCGGTCCATAGCAGATCTCGTCCGAAGAAGGCATATCACATTACAACACGGTACAATGTACTCCATGCTACATGAATGGTACAACGTACTCCGTGGACCCCAGCCTTATCCCTCTTTCGGGCTCATCAGCTGTTCCTCCAACCCTTATCCCTCGTTCGGGCTCATCAGGTGGATCTCCAACCCTTATCCCTCGTTCGGGCTCATCAGGTTGTTTTAACATGCCATGTCTCAAAACAATGCACGTGTGAGCCTATTTAATCGATATGACACCAAGTCTACTCGAAGCTCCAAACACGGCAACATGCAAGGTGGGCATCCAGTGCGAGACAAACTCAAAGCACAATGCCAAAACAATAAGAAATCCATGTGAAAACAAGTGCCTCTTGCACTCTTTCATACTCACGAAATCATGTAGGTGGCTCAAAACTTGCAAAATATGGTTACCAAAACCAAAACACACTCATTTCTTTTGCAAATCATTTCAATGTTAGCCAACCTACCAATCATTTGCTAAAAAGCAATAAAACATGATTTTCAAAGCAATATGCTTTTGTTTTCATGCACATTTCTCAAACTCCCAACTTTTACCCTTCAATCACCCAACAACATTTCCTAGTCTCATGCATTCTAGCAAAATGTTTAAGCGCCCAAATTGCGCACAGATATCTCTAAGAGTCCACACAATTCCCTTACCTCGATTTACTTGGTGTGACTCCTTTCCTTTTAGCTTCTCACGCTCTTGGCTCAACTCGCCTCGGCGTATCCTCGGAAGCTGCGATTCATTCATTAAATCGATTGAGTTAACGTATTTAACCCATAATTGACCTCACTAGTCAACATTATTTACTTATGCATTTTACAAATGCCTTATCCCTCATTTTACCTCTTTTAGGTAAACCTCACAATTTATCCACTAACCACATCTTAAAATCATACCACAATCACTATTAATGATTTCTACATATCTCATTCATCATTAATCTCCATCAATTTCACTTTCTCACACTAAACCATTTCTAGGTCAAAATCATTCCAATGCATTCTAGATAGTTTCTAACCATCCATACTCATGCCAAACAACTCCAAAATCAATTAAATAAACAATGTACCATAGTTGGAGTGTTAGAATCTTACCAAATTTGATTTCTCTTCTTGCTCCAATGGCAATGCCCTTAACTCCTCCAATACCAACAATGGGAAAATACTTTCCAACTATGTTGTTCTTCTCTTTGCTAGGAACAACTTTGTCTCTAATGGTCTCTCTTCAAACCTCACTGAAAATGGCTGATTTTTGAGAGAGAATGTTAGGTTTTTGGGTTGAAAGTGGAAAGTTTGTGTTTTTCCCGAAATTTTCTGATTTCCAGCACTCCTTATATAGAAATAGCTTGAGGAGATTGATCTGGTCCAAGAGGAGATCGATCTGGTCCCTTAAAATCCCTCTTTTTCACGGCATTTTTAAGCCTGAGATCGATCTGTCGAAGCATGAGATCGATCTGTCAAGGCATAAGATCGATCTGTCGAAGCATGAGATCGATCTGCTCCCAAACAGAGAGCTAAGGAGATCGATCTGGCTCCATTGGAGATCGATCTGCTCTATTCTTTTGCCCAAATAAGAGCATTCTGGCTCTTCCAGATCGATCTCTCATCCCATGAGATCGATCTGCCCTTCAAAATTTCCAGATTTCCTCTGCAACAACACTTACCAAACATCCTTAATTTACTACCATGATCATTTCCTCATTCATTCATCTTTGAGACTTGAAGATGGCATCCATCCTCACTTCATACACATTAAACTTGTGTAGGATCTTTGTATGACCAATGGTACTTAATATAAACTAAAATGGAAGTGCACATCTTATGCAATTATACTTCCATTTTACCAAGCTATTCATAATCCATTCTACACACATTCTCCACATGTTTAAGTCCATTTCTACACATTCATACATAATGACACTTGTATGTACGATTACCACTCTCATTACAAGTGTGTACATTACTTATGGACTTACATCACATATACTTCACTCATAAATTCATAGTACAACTCTATTTACACTACTATGTACATATATACCCTTATACATATACGGGGTCTCACAACAACCAAAGCCGAGACCCACAATCGGCAGCACCAGATGCAACCCAGCAACCTTCAGCTCCCAGCACCAATCAAGAAAAAAAAATAATAATAACAAAAAAAAATGTTGTGGTGGTTGACAAGTTTGAATACCATTTTTATTATTACTATCTGATTTGGTACCGTTTATTTGTGCTTAAAAATTTGCACGGTATGCAGAATTTTTTTAATGACTAGTCGTGTAAATCAAGGAGCTTCTTCCGCTCGTGAGCGTGCTCGGATTGACAAAGTCGTCAAAATCAACGTAATGTTTTACGGTGCTCAACATTTT
Source organism: Firmiana major (assembly GCA_033439115.1). Classification (NCBI taxonomy): domain Eukaryota; kingdom Viridiplantae; phylum Streptophyta; class Magnoliopsida; order Malvales; family Malvaceae; genus Firmiana; species Firmiana major. The sequence continues at coordinate 37,443,089 of CM065898.1, forward strand.
TAAGGGAAGTTTCTTAATTCTCTTACTTCTTTTACAGTTTATGAGCACTTATTTTGAGACATTGAGGACAATGTATAGTCTAGGTGTGGGGGAGGGTATCTAATTATGACTTCGATGTTTGCTTCATTATTCTTTCATTCTTGATTAATTTTCATGAAAATTTTTGCAAATCTAAAAAAAAAAAATTTTGTTCCAAAAGGTACATTAGTTAATGTTTGTAATTTCTTTGAATTCTAGATTTTTCCAATGCTTATTCAAAAAAAAAAGTGATTTACATATGTGCAAAACAATTTTGAATTCTAATTAAAACACTGATTAGTTACTTTTAATTCATTATATGGAAAAGTATAAGATCTAGCACACATAACCCTTTTTGGTGAGATTTGAGCTTATGAGCATTCATTATATCATGCTCTATTTCCTTGTTTGTGTGATTATCATACATAGTTGACTATTCTAGAACTTGCTCTATCATACATGTCTCAATCAACCCCTTTGATGAATATGATGCAATTAATCAAACAAGGGCATTTAGGTTAAACCATTTTTCTTGTCATTATACCTTTCTTTTCTAGCCTACCCCTGTTATTATTAACCCCTAGAGAAACCACTTTGAGCCTAGCCTTTTATTTGGATTAAACCACATTACAAGCCATGATAAACCCTTTTGTTGATTTTTCCTCTTTTTGAACCTTGAATTGATGAATCATATAGACTTATGCACATGAAATTTCAAAATATTTTTGGAAAGATTGCATTTGTTGAAAATTTAGTATTTCAAGCTATTACTTTCATTGAGTTCTTCTCTTTTGAAAAAGAAAAACGAAAAAAAAATTGGAAAAAAAAAGAAAAAAAAAGAAGAGAAAAGAAAAGAAGAAAAAAAAAAAGATGTGCAATTTTTAATGCTTGGAAGCTAGTTATGGAATTAATTGTCATTCAATCAAAGGTACGCATTGTATAATTAGATGAATGTGATGTGAAGCAATCTTTAGAAATCATTGATTTGAATTTTATGTGAAACGTTTTGTATGATTCTTTCAATTTCTCAAACCTAAAAATCCTTTTGTCATACCTTACCTAAGCCTCATTACAACCCTTTTTAGACCCTTAGATTTTTGCATCTTAATTCATTCATTGGTGGAAGAGATGTGATGAATTTGTAAGCTTATGGTAAGAAATCTTCTATGTAATGACTTGAGAGTTTATTGATATATATACCCTAAACACTTAGTGTGTGATGAGTGAAATCCAATTGCGAGGGTGTTGGATCTTATGTACTTTATGAATTTAATTGAGTTATTGAGGTACTTTTCATGTGTGTTATGAGAATTCATTTTAAGAACTTCTGTTCAAGAATAATTTGTTTTGGATGAGCATAGGAAGAGTATGAAGGAATGATGAGAAGAGATTATAAATTTAGACTATTGTATGCTTGAGGACAAGCAAGGTTTAGGTGTGGGGGAATTTGATAAGTTGCATATTATACATATTAATTGTCATATTTTTTCATGATTTAAATTATTTTATATGCTTAATTTTTGGATTTGTCTTATATTTTCTATTTTGTTTTGTAGATGAAGGAAAATGGACAAAATGGATAAAAAGCTGCAAATTCTGCTCAAGTCACAAAATTAGAAGAAATCTTGGAATTCAAGTCGAGATCTATCACTTGTAGCTGAAGTTGACTGAATCAATCTAAAGATGACAAGTGGAAGATTTTAATTATTAAGGAAGATATATACAAAATCTGTCTTTGGCAAGTGGTGGAAAAAAGAAAGAAGTTTAATTGTAATCAAACTCAATAAGAGAACTTTCCTTTGGAAACAGATTCTGGGGCTAGGATATTTAGTATTATAGACTAAGAGTGGCTAGGGATCTCATTCTGAATTCTGAATCTTCATATATTTTTATTTTTTCTTTTGTGTTTTTATTTGAACTTATGGCTTGCTAAGTTTTTAGTCGAGCCAAAGGATAATTAAAGTTTTGGTTCTTTAAGAATTGTGAGATCTAATTAGTTTTATTTTGTTCTTTTATATCTTTATTATTTATATGTCTTCTGTTCTTATTTAAATTATTGTTTTGATTGATTGTGCAAAAAGGGCCCTTTGTTCAATTGTCAGGATAATATATCACCAATTAGAAACCTGAATCCGTAATTGTTTAGGCATTCTAATATAAGTGGTAAATAACATAATTGATTTCAGACAGGATTTCGATTCTATGTTAAGAAGATATATAATCTAGCTTAAATGAACCTACATGTGTGTTTGTTGGTTAGAATTGGTAGTCTCTCTAGTTTTCAATACTGTTAGTAAATTAAATCTTAAGATCGTATCTAAGGTTGTTTAACTGACAAGAGAAATCATTAGAGATCGTATCCTGATTATCGAAGAAGTAAGAAGGGATAGGTTGTTAGGTCGTACCAATAACCATAACCAATTTGGTAAAGATTAAAAGAATTCATTTTTGCATCAATGATCAATTCCATGAACCCATTCTAAAATTATTCCTTTGGTTGGATGTTCTCATTATATTGATTTTCTCCAATTATTTTATATAGCGATTTTACTTACCTAGATTTTAATTTAATTTTTATTTTCATTTTCCCAAAATCCCCATTTTACTTTTTAATATTTTGCAAAAAAATAAATCTTACCAATCTCTTGGGAAACGACCTTACTCAACTATACTGCAGTTTTAATTTATTTTGAGTAGGAATTATTATTGTTGGTCTCGACAACCACCAGATATCACCGAGTAAGGGTATCATGAGATTTGGGAAGAACGAGAAGTTGAGTCCTCGTTATATTGGACCATTCGAGATCCTTGAGAGGGTGGGAGGGGTAGCCTACAGATTGGCATTACCCCCATAGATGTCCAAAATACACAATGTCTTTCATGTATCAATGTTGAGGAAGTACCACCCGGACCCTTCTCATGTCATAGAGTATGAAGAGATGGACATATAAGAGGACATGAGCTACACTGAAGAACCCGTCCGGATTCTCGATAGAAAAGAGAAGGTGCTTCGGACTAAGAACATCCCATTAGTGAAAGTTTTATGGAAACTTCCTCAATGGAAGAGGCAACGTGGGAATTGGAGAGTCTCATGAAGGAGAAGTACCCCCATTTGTTTGACGAGTTGAGTTGAATTTGGAGGACCAAATTCTTTTTAAGGTGTGGAGGATGTGAGATATGAGAATTTTACACATATCCAATTATGTAATGTGAATTTGAAATGTAATTTATTGAGCTGAATGTAACGTACTCTTACATTGAGGTGGTATGAAATGAATTTCTAAGTGATGAATAAGTCATGAAAGAGATTTTTGTTAAGTGTTTAACCAAAGTGTGAAACTATGAGGCCAGATCGATCTGGTAGGCTAAAGTGATAAGGAATGAGGAAATTTAAGTGAGCAGATCGATCTCCAATGAAAAAGGATCGATCTCCTTATGATTCTGTAATGAAGAGATCGATCTCATGAGGAAGGAATCGATCTCAAAATGTTTCTATTAAGGAGAAGATCGATCTCCTCAAGGAGCAGATCGATCTCATGAAGCATTCTGTAAACTAGAGATCGATCTCATAATTTGAGTAAATCGATCTCATAAAGCCATTAAGAGATCGATCTCCTAGACATAGAATTACCCCAAATCGTCCCCAAATTCAAATGCAGATCAATCTCATCAAGAGCCAGATCGATCTCCTACCCTTGGCCTATATAAAGACCCCTGTGTTTTCCTGCATTTCATCTTTTCTCTCTCTTTCAACCTCCATTTCAACTGAACCCTAGCTTTCTCTCTCTTCCAATGTCCCCATTTTCGTCCAAATCGAAGGTTGTGGCAAGAGGGAAAGTTATTCCTTATCCAAATGAGAATAACGTACTTGGAAATTGAAGGACAAATCAAATCGAGGTGGGAGTTGAGCACTCCATAAGTTTGGGTAATATCTAAACTTCAATCTTAGATTTTGAAGTGATTTTTAGTGATTGTGAACATGGGCATTGTGATGAAATAGCTAGGAGATGGTTAGAGATTGATGAAATTGTGATTTTATTGGAGTGATGATGATATTAAGTAATTGTGGTAAATTGGGATTTTTTTCTATAAATTGGAAATTTAGGCGATGAGGTGATTTTGGTATGGGTATTATGCATGAGAAATGTAGAATGTTGAGATGTAGTGGATGAGATGACGTATTGTGATAGAGTCATGAGAAATGGGATAATTGAGAGACTTAGGTGTTAGTGAGAAATATGAGCAAACGTATGCTCGATAATGAAATTGAGTCGAGATATTGATGTTTTTAACATCGTTTGGACAACTCGGGAGTTCCAGAGTGGAATACGAGGCTAGTCCGTGGTATGGGGGAACAATTGCAATATACGAGCTACAAGGAGGTAAAGGAAAACTAAACTCATTTGTGTATGTGTTTTGTGATAATATTGTAGCATAAATTTTGATTGAGAAAATAAGCATGTTTTATGTGTTGTGAATGAGAATTGCACACGATTTTATAGCCGGTTAGGGTCCAACTTTTATGAGTTGTAAACTATATGTGAAAACATTTTATAACCATTTGTGTTTAAAATGTGAAAAGAGTTTTGGGCCCTACATTAAGGCGTACTGAGATTTGGGAAATGTGTGCTAGGTTTTGTCGGTTGAAGCTCGAATTTAACATGTTTTGTGTTGAGTACAACACGGTTTGAAATGAGTTTTATGAGAGAAAACCACTATGAGCTTTGTGTGAAGGCAAAACGATTTTTATGATAATGGCTATTGATTGAGGCTTAGGTGTGTCATTTTGAATGCACACCGGGCATTGCTCTAGTAGCACGTAAGTCTGATATTCCTTCGTTCTGGTAACATGAGATGACCCCTACTCGGGTAGTGTTAGTTACCTGCCACGTGTGAATCTTAATCAGTGGTTGTGCCACGTGTATTTGGTGGCTGTGCCACGTGTGAATTCTAATCAGTTGGCCTGATGTGAGTCAATAATATCACGTAGGAAAATTACATCCCCATATTACTATGCTTTTGTTTAGATATGACTGTGTATACCTAGATGGATTGAGACTAATAAATGATTATGAATACAAGAAAGTAGGCAATTATGCCTGTTACACGCCAAGGTAGTGCGACAGGTGCACGTGCTAGAGGCCGTAGAGATAGGCCTGAGAGTCGTGCAGAGCTTGAGACTGACCAGGCTCCATAAGACTCTGCTGAGAGATCAGGGGATATAGAGGCACGCTTTGCTAGGATAGAGTGGAGTATTGAGAGCCTAGTAGAGATAGTCACATAGGTATTGGGTGCTGGTGAAAGACGAGTCCCGCAGCACAACCTACTCCTGCTGGATAGGTAGTTGCAGAGGCAGAGAGACCTCAGACTACGGAGACTGTTACACCCCCAGTACAGGATACGACTTCTCCCATTGCTCCACAGCTGAGCGATAGTGATTTGGGGTATGATTGCGAGTTGAGTAGGCTACGCGAGTTTTAGAAGTTAAAACCTCCAGTATTCAGAGGGGTGAAGGACCCGGTGATTACTGAGGATTGGGTCTATGAGATGGAGAAACTGTACGAATTCTTTAGATGTATATCAGCTGAGAAAGTAGCCTTCGTAGTATTTATGTTGAAGGGCAAGGTAGAACACTGGTGGAGATCCATCAGGGCTATTTTGAGGGTCGGACACTCTAAGATCACATGAGAGATATTCTTGCAGGCCTTTAGGAGGTAATATATCTCGGCCACCGCGTAGAGAAAATTACGGATGGAATTCATTAACTTGATTCAGGGGAACCGTTCTGTGGATGAATATGAGTCGAGGTTTATGTCCTGGGGAAGTATGACCTGGACATGATGAGTAGGGAGACTCGAAAGGACTAGAAGTTTATGGATGGGTTGAGATTGGCCATCCGGACTAAGTTAGCTCCCTTCGATATTCATACTTACGAGGAGGCAGTGCACAGGGCATAGTTGTTTGAGCAGGACTTTGAGTGAAATGCCTCTGAGCTTAGAAAGATTAGCCTCAGAAAAGACAGAGACTGGAAGAGATCCGGGATGGATAGAGTGGCCAAGAGATTTCTTGAGAAGAGACCCAAGATTGAGGAGGTCAAGGAGAGAGCTGCTAGACCTTCAGTGTACCCGACTTTGACTGCACCGAGGGGTATGATTATTGGAAGACCACGACCTACTACTGATCAGTGTAGGAGATGTGGCAGATTTCATGGGACTAGACCCTGTCAGACGCCCCCTGTTTCATGTTATAGATGTGAGAAGATAGGGCATATTACGAGATATTGTTATGAAATGATTGAGACTGCCCCAAAGAAGGGCAAGAAGCCAGAGAGAGCTCGAGTTGCGACAGTTGCTCCGAGGAGGAGGGCTATAGCTGAGGAAAAGGGGAAACAGGCGATGGGTGTTAGCAGAGGGCTAGTGCACGCACTGGATTAGGACACAGTAGACGCATCGACTGTGACGCCCCAGTAGCGCAAAAAACAGGGCAAATTTAAAACTTATTTACATCAATACACAATTTACGTGCATTCCTATACAGTGTCATGCATCATCATACATAAATTATAAAACTTTAACCTCAGGATCTCATCATCTAATATTTATATATCATACCATATACATTTCCTCAATTCTGGATTAATTAATCCTAATACATCCCATACATCATCGTTCATCAAGTGTCTGTAAATACAACTTTAGTCTGGGTACATGAAATATTAAAGTATACCTCAAAATACAATATACGGCCTAGAGCTCAAGTCCTCCACTAGCCGCTACTCCGTACGCCGCAGGGAAACTTACTTCACTTGAAGAAATCTGGGGGGATATAAAAAAAGGGTGAGCTTCTAAATCGCTCAGTAAGGGGGTAAGGGACTCGTTAATAAGATAATGATTTGCACAGCACAATCATTTTGTTTTGCAAGTGAAACTCAGTAAACTCAGTAGGAAACGTAGCATGAAATCATTAAAACATCATATCTTCTCATTTCTCAAAGCTCATATAGAAACATGAGAGTAAATGGCTTACTATAAAAACCATAGTTATAAGCATATGGAAATAAGGATGCGATAATGGCTTTTCTCATAAAACGTGATAGAAATCACCTCAGTAATAATGCATGTGGCACAGCCACAAAACATAATCTCATGTGTAAAACAAAGACTAGGTAAATAAAACTCATATAAAACATTCGTCATGGCACATCAAAATAATCTCCTCTGGGTGTGCATCCCAGGCATCCTCCAAAAAGGGAACGTCGACAATATGGTCGTGTACATGGTGTATTGGTCTTACGTGTTACCAAAACAAGGCCCGAACTTACATGCTAGCAGAGCAAGGCCTCTCCTCATGCACAGTATCAGTCTTACATGCTACCAAAGTAAGGCCTAGTCTTATATGCTACCAAAGCAAGGTCACCCAGCGCTACCAGCGCGGGGGTCATCTCACGTTACCAGAACAGAGGCATCTCTCGTTACCAAAATGGAGGAATATAGAACTTACATGCTACCAGAGCAAGGCCCGGACTTACATGCTACCAGAGCAAGGCCCGATGTGTTATCACATGACACGCCTAATCTCAATATCAGCCATTATCATATAAAACCATTTTGCCTTCACGTAAAGCTCATAATGGTTTCTTTCATAAAACTCATCTGAAAACATTTGTGTACTCAATACAAAACATGTTAAAACTGAGCTCAAATCAGCAAAACTAAGCACACATTTCCCAAATCTCAGTACGCCTTAACGTAGAGCCCAAATCCCTTTTCAGTTTTTAAACTCAAATAGATTGTAAAACAATTTTACACTTTGTTTACAACTCATTAAAATTGGGCCCCAACCGACTATAAAACTGTGTGCAATAACTCATTCACAACTCATAAAAACATGTTTGTTTTCTCAAATCACATTTCATGCTACAATATCATCACAAATCGCATACACAAATGAGTTTAAGTTTTCCCATACCTCATTGCACCTCGTATAGTGCAATCGTTCCCCCAAACAACGGACTAGCCTTGCATTCCTCTCTAGAACTCCCGGGCTATCCAACAATGTAAAAACATCATTAAAACGTTATCACATAATCCCCAATCTCAACATTGAGCATAATTGCTCACATTCTCATTAAACATCTCTAATAACCTCACCAACCAATTTCTCATAATTTCTCAATATTTCTATCAACCTTAATCATTTTCAGTTAATTCATCACCACATCTACAACCATAATCGTAGAAATCTACTTCCAAATCAAGGATTAAGCTTAGAAATTAACCCAAAATTTGTGGAGTGCTCAATTCAGACCTCAGCTCAAATCATCCTTCGATTTCCAAGTATGTTGTTCACTTTTTGATGAGGAACAACTTCCCTTCTTGCCACAACCTTTGATTCGAACAGAAATGGGTGTTTTTAAAAGAGAGAGAAAGCTAGGGTTTCGGCCAAAAAAAGGGTTTTTGGTTTTTTGGAGAGAGAAATGATGAAATGCAGGAAAAACACAGGGGTCCTTTTATAGGCGGAGGGTAGGAGATCGATCTGCATTTGAATTTGGGGACGTTTTTGGCACTTTTTATGTTTACTAGATCGATCTGTCGGGGGGTAAGATTGATCTCATAATCTTGAGGAGATCGATCTGCTCCTTGTGAGGAGATCGATCTGCTATTTACAGAAACATTTTGAGATCGGTTTGCTCTTATAGGAGATCAATCTACTCTTTATAGAAACATTTGGAGATCGATCTGCTTACTTATGAGATCGATCTGCCTTTCAGTTCTTGCACATTTCCTGCATTCTGAAGCCATGAGATCGATCTGACCTTTACAGATTGCATTGCTGCTGCATCATTTTTACAGAAAACTAAGTGTAAAACTTCCCAAAATCTACCCCATAGTCCATATTTCAACCCATACACATTCAATACTTAAAAACCCCATCTTCTTGTACTTCATCATATTTAAAACTTGCGTGTACATCAATATGTCATAATTACATACACCAAATTACAATTCTCATAACTGGGGTTCATAAAATTCACAGTTCTCACATCGACAGAGGTGATTAAAGGTACCATCAAAATCTTTAATTTAGAAGCATTTGCATTATTTGATCTTGGTGCCACGCATTCTTTTGTATCGCCATCCTTTGTACATAAATTGTTGAAGCATGTAACACCCACACTGTTAGATAAGATGTTGATGATATCTACCCCTATGAATGATAGTCAGTTGACTGAGCATGTATATAGGAATTGTAAGTTGAGGATAGGAGGAAAAGAGATGGCAACCGATTTAATTTTACTGAACACGAATGATTTCAATGTAATCCTAGGAATAGATTGGTTAGCTGCAAATCATGTTATTATGGATTGTCATGCTAAGAAACTGACGTTCCCAGAGATAGATAATTTTATTGTAAACTTTATTGAAAAGAAACGAAAGAACATGTTTCTTGTAAATGAAAGAGTATAATTTTAATCATCATATTTGAAAGATAAATTTATTTGTTATTTATGAATGTTAATGTAATGACTTGTGTTACTAACGGTGGAAAGAATAATGTGAAGGGTTCATTACCTACGTGGTTGATATAGATAAGGCACACCCGAAATTGAGAGACATTCCAGTTATTGCATATTTTCCTGATGTTTTTTTTTGGACGAATTACCAGGGCTACCACCCTATAGGGAAATGGAATTTTACATAGAGTTAGTACCTAGTACGGAGCTAATATCAAAACCAACATATAGAATGGCTCCGATTGAGTTGGAAGAACTAAAGAAATAGTTGCAAGAGTTGCAAGAGTTGCAAGAGTTGCTAGAGAAGGGGTTTATTAGACCGAGTGTCTCACATTGGGGAGCTCCGGTTCTGTTTGTAAGGAAGAAGGATGGAAGCCTCTGATATGTATAGATTACCAGTTGCTGAATAAGGCCACCATTAATAACAAGTACCTCTTTCCATGCATCGATGATTTGTTGGATCAGCTCCGAGGAGCCCAAGTATTTTCAAATATAGATTTGCGGTCAAGGTACAATCAGTTGAGGATACGGAGTGGAGATGTACCCAAGATAAGATTTCATACCCGTTATGGCCACTACGAGTTTTTGGTAATGCCATTCGGATTGACGAATGCCCCCTCATCATTTATGGCACTGATGAATGACGTGTTTAAGCCATACCTGGACAAGTTTGTGATAGTGTTTATTGATGACATTTTGGTGTATTCCAAGTCCAAGGAAGATCATGAGCAACACTTGAGGATAGTTTTGCAGACCCTTCGAGAGATGGAATTTATGCCAAACTCAGCAAGTGTAACTTTTGGTTAGAACATATCTCATTTTTGGGCCATGTTGTGTCGAAGGATGGAGTATCAGTGGATCCATCCAAGATTAAGGCAGTTGTACAGTGGAAACAGTCCAAGACAGTTACTGAGATCAGAAGTGTTCTGGGATTGACAGGATATTATCGGAGATTTGTTGAGGGTTTCTCTAGACTAGCTGCTCCGTTGACACGCCTCACGCGTAAGGTTGTTAAGTTCGTATGGGATGAGGCATGTGAGAGGAGTTTTCAGGAGCTTAAGCGTCAATTGACCAATGCTCTGGTTCTCACCATTCCTACCAGCTCAGGAGGTTTCTATATGTATACGAATACATCACACCAAGGACTGGGCTGTGTACTTATGTAGGATAAGAAGGTAGTTGCTTATGCATCCAGGCAGTTGAAGGATCATGAGAGGAACTATCTAACACATGATGTAGAGTTGGCGGCCATAGTGTTTGCATTGAAGATTTGGAGCCAGTATCTCTATGGTGAGAAATTTCAGGTTTATACAGATCATAAGAGCCTTAAGTACCTATTCTCACAGAAAGAATTGAACATGAGACAGAGAAGATGGCTCAAACTCTTGAAAGATTATGATTGTGAAATCATGTACCACCCGGGTAAGGCAAATGTAGTTGCTGATGCATTAAATAGGAAGAACCTCGGGTTGGTGTCTTTTATGTTGGTTCAGGAACATGAGTTTTTGGAACATTTTACGAACCTCAGTTTGGACGTAACCCCACCTGGTTCAGAGAGACTGGACATTATGGCTAGTTTGAGATTAGAGCCAAAGCTGATTTGTCGTATTCGACAGGCTCAGCAGAGTGACCGACAGTGCATCGATTGGTTAAGTCAGGCTCAGACGGGTGTGGGTACTGATTTTGAGCTGAGTACGAGGTTCATGGGCAAAGTGTGTGTTCCCAAGGATTTAGAGATCAGGAAGTTGATTTTGTTAGAGGCTCACTCATCAAAGTACACGATACATCCAGGGAGTACCAAGATTTATCAAAACCTTCATAAGGTTTATTGGTGGTCTGGAATGAAAAGAGACATAGCTGAATATGTCGTAAGATGTCTCGTCTGTCAGCAAGTTAAGGTAGAGCATCAGAAACCTACAGGGTTGTTGTAGCCTCTACCAATATCGACATGGAAATAAGAGCACGTCACCATGGATTTTATAATGGGATTACCGAGGACCCGCAGAGGTCATGATGCCATTTGGGTTATTGTGGATCGATTGACAAAGTTAGTCCATTTCTTGGCCATGAAGGCTACTGATACTCTAAGTCAATTGGCAAACTTGTATGTTCGAGAGATAGTTCGGTTACATGGTTTACCAGTGAGCATTATTTCTGATCAGGATGCTCGTTTAACTTCCCATTTCTGGGAACATTTTCAAGAAGTGATGTGGACCCACTTGAGCTTTAGCACCGCTTTTCATCCTCAGACAGATGGTCAGTCAGAGAGGACTATACAGTCCCTAGAGGATATGTTGAGAGCGTGTGTGCTGGATTTTTGAGGCTCTTGGGATAATCACCTATAGTTAGTCGAGTTCCCTATAATCACAGCTATCATGCGAGTATTGGAATGGCACCATATGAGGCACTGTATGGACCCAGATGTTGATCCCCTATTGGATGGGAAGAGGTTGGTGACAAACAGATTTTTGCTTCAAATTTAGTGTAGCAGGCATCTAAGGACGTCCAACTGATATGTGAGAGATTGTGGATAGCTCAGAACTTGCAAAAGAATTATGCTGACAGGAGACGGAGACCACTGGAGTTTGATAAGGGTGAGTCAGTGTTTTTTAGAGTTTCTCCCTCGAAAGGGATTATGAGATTCGACAAGAAGGGAAAGTTGAGTCCTTGATATATTGGACCCTTCGAAATTTTGGAGAGAGTGGGAGATAAGGCTTATAGGTTGGCATTGCCACCAAACTTGGCAAATGTTCATAACGTCTTCCACGTCTCTATGCTTCAAAAATATCACCTGTACTCAGCACATGTGATAAGATATGAGCCGTTGGAGCTCAATGAGAGTATGACATATGTTGAGAAGTCGGTTCGGATACTGGATAGAAAAGAGAAAGTGTTAAGGACAAAAGCGATTCCCTTAGTGAAAGTCCTGTGGAAATATCATACTCCAGAGAAAGCTACCTGGGAGTTAGAAAGCATGATACAAGAGAAGTACCTGGAGTTATTTTTGGATTAACTTGGTTCTAATTTGGAGTACCAAATTCCTTGAATGAGGGGAGGATTGTAAGACCCTTTATTTTCTATGTAATGTATAAGATCAATTGATGTATAGACAAGTTACATTACATATGGATTATGAGAAATGAATGTTTTTGAAGTTCTAAGTGTGAATGGAATGATAAATGAATGTGGAAGTGATTAAGCATGAGTTTGAATGAAAAAATTGTCGTAAAAATGGTGTAGGATGAATGCCAGATTGATCCCATGCAAGGAGAGCGATCTTGTGGCCTGAAGAATGCAAAATCAAGCATGTTGGAAAAGAGAGATCAATCCCTCACTCAAGCAGATCGATCTCCTTAACTCTCGGGCTGGAGCAGATCGATCTCCCCTTAAGGCTAGATCGATCTCCTTAGCTCTTTGCCTGACACAAATAGATCATGTTCCATTGAAACAGATCAATCTCATGCCTTCAAAATATCGTGGAAATGAGGAATTTAAGAGGACCAGATCAATCTCCACCCTATGTAGATCGATCTCATCAAGCCAATTCTATAAATATGGAGCAGTTAGATCTGGAATTCACAACAAATAACTCCATCTTTCCATTTTCAATCCAAAACCTAGCTTTCTCACTCCAAAATCATCTCATTTCTATTAAGATTTAAGAAAAAGTCATTAGAGCAAAGTTGTTCATCATAAAGAGAAGAACAACATACCTTAGAATCAATATCCCATTAGTTGGATTGAAGGAGCAAAGGTGTATTCTCATTTGGAGCAAGAAGGAAATCAAGCTAGGTGAGTTTTTAACACTCCAACCTAATTTCATTTGTGTAGTTATTGATTTTGGAGTTGATTGGTATGTATATTAATGATAGAAACTACCTAGAAAGCAATGGAGTAAGTGAAACCTAGATTGAATCTAGAGTGAGAAAATGTGATATAGTTGAGTTGATGATAAATGGGTTATGTTGAAGTGTTAGAGGAGTAATATGCAAGATTTTAAGATGATGGCTTGAAACCACATTGTTAGATTAGCTTAGTTAAGTGAATGAGTATATGAGGTGTTTGATAAATGTCATAGTGAAGTAAATGATGAAATATAAACACTATGGGCTTAAATATCTATTTAGTAGGAATCAATGGATCTAAAAGAATCTAATAGACTCTCGAGATATGAGTAGGGTAATCAATAAAGCTTTATAGGCATTAATGGAAACTATAGGGCAAGTCGACTGTAGTTAACGCAAAGATCTCATTATATTGGACCCAATTGACATGGGTTATGATTTTTTACAGTCCCGAGGAGTTCGTTGGAGACAGATCGCACCGAGTAATCAAGCAGCTTTAAGGAAGCGGAATCACATGACGTGATTTCAGGTAAGGGAATTCTGTGAGTATATAGAGATAGCTGCTTGTATTTTGTGGGTAAATATAGGGCTTTGGAAAATGCTTGATTATCTAGAAAAGTGGTTGATGGTGTATGTGAATGACTACAAGTGCATATGTATGTGGTTTGACTTTGAAGTGATTTTTATAACAAGCGATAGTAAGGCTAATAATTACATAAATCACTTGTTTGATGCTTTTTTGAAAACACATTGCTTTGGTTTAACCAAAACGATGGATAGGTGGGCTAGTGATTTCCTGATTTTGTGAAAAGGCACAATTGAGGTGCTAACCATTGTTTTTAGAGTGTTTTATCGAAATAGAGCCACCTATCGTATTTACATGAGTTAAATCGTGCTAGAGCATCGCTCACACTGGATTTTGGTGTTATCATATGTACGAAATGTGCTGGAGATTAGCTCGCACCTTGGTTTGAATTGTGATGATGTTTTATAAACCGTACTGGAGCTTTATCTCGTACGTGGATTTCGATTGACTTTCTTATGCATATAACCAAACTGGAGCTAGGCTCGTACGCGATTTCTTCATGATTTTATGCATAAAGTAGTACTAGAGCGTTGCTCGTACGAGGTGATTTATTAATGATGCATGAATTGTGCTAGAGCTTAGCTCGAACAGGTTTTCACACTGTGGTATGTATGATGCCATGGAGATGGTAAGATCCTCAAGCCATACATCCTTAAGCCCGACGAGGTTGGGAGGCTCTCTTACGGTAGGATCCTTAAGCCAACATCCTTAAGCCCAATAAGGTGGGGAGGCTCTCTTACATGGATACGAGAAGCTCCACGTCCACTTGAGACTATACAGGTTACACATGGTATGGGGTAGATAAGACCTACGGTTGGCACCCCCAACCATGATATGGGTTCGCAGAGTACGTTGTACCATGTATATCACATGGATTACGCTGACCGCATGGCTGTGATGATGATTTGAAATGTTTGGCGAAGAACTAATCCACCTTTATTCCAGCATGATGCCCCTTACACCGAGATCCATGTGGTCTAGGATGATTATGAAATAGTTGGCCAACATAGTCTTTGAGATATAGTGACCGCCTGTCTCGCATAATATTACATAATACCACATGGTTTTATACACTGAGTGTTATTGTGTTGTTCCAGGGTAAACTTGAGGGAAAGGTCGAGCCTTGTGGGATTTTGTTCCAAGGAAATGATATGCCATTGTGACAAGATTTAATGTGTTTGAGAAAATGGGAAATCTTAAAGGCTGTTTCTTAATGAATTTCCCTTTTTTATGATTAGCCATGATAATGATGAGCATGAGAGGTTTTATAGGATGATTTTTCCATGTCTTACATGCCCATTTTTCATGTTTTTAATACATGATATATGTGTATTCTTACGACATAGTTTTATTTCCTCACGATCCGACTGTAAATGATTTATGCTATGCCATTATCAGTATGTAGATAGAGCAGTTATCTACCATGCTTGCATTATTGCCCTACTGAGCATGTAGTTGCTCATCCCTCTACTTTCTCCCTCTACAAAGTGTACACAGTAGCCTTGTGAAGGACTGAGGCATTACATTTTGGACATCTGCTGCACTCCATTGGAAAGAGGTATACGCACAAGGATTCTTTTTGTATCTAAACATGTAAAGCACAGTAGTCATTTTGAAATGTGATATGGGGGATGTAAATGTCAGTAAACATGTCTTGTATAAGTGCATAACTTAACCTTAAATGTATGATATGACTTTTAATTTATTGGAAATGGATGGTAAATGATGATTATTATTGACTCACAGCCCAACTGTTATTGGTGAGGATTATTCACGACCGGGTAAAGGAAATGAAAAAAATGCAAAAAGGAAATTGGTAGTGAATTTCAGATATAAAGGGTAAAAAGGGTCGTGACAAGTTTTGCCCTGCCCAATGTATGTACTTATGCAGAAAATACTTCTTAGTTAATGTCTACTCCTCATTCTCTTCATCAATCTCCTTCATACTCTAATTTTTCCCATTCCTTTTCATTCACCAAATGTCGTCACCATCATCATTTTTTTCACTAAGTTTCCTGTTATAGTTTTACAGCAACAGGTGTAAACCTCATGGGTTTGGCTTCATTGGAAGCCAAACCATGTGCTTTCATCTCTTTTAACCTTCTTGCTGCTATATTATTTCTTTTTAGCAGAATTTGTCTGCCTCGATTTCATCCTCACTGAGATTTACTACCTTGTTCCTGTTCCCTAGTCTTCATGATCTCTCCTTTGTTCCTTTTTATTTTATCAGACACCATGCTCATCTTATTCATTCCATTTTCTTCAACCAAAATATCATCAAAAATGTTATCTAGATGTGAAAAATCATCACCGGCAAAATAAACATTAATTATAAAAGAAACTAAGTGGCATGGCAAATTCGGGTTAGCTTAAATTAAAACCAATCCTTGCTCCTTAAATTTGTTTAAATAGCTTAATAATCATAACACTATATAATTTAGTTAATGTGAATTTAATTTTTATATTATATTCCATTTGGTATATTGTATTGTTTTATTTTCATTCATACTTCAAAGTAAATATTTGTTTGCTTGAACTTATCAAGATCCCTCATGCTATATTATATTTAAAATTATTCATTGACAAGACCAAGTACAAGGAAATTTTCATGGAGTTTACATTTATTGATTTTCATAATTTATTTTCGGACATAAGTAGTTGAATTTAAGTAGAATAAATTTGGCAAATCTTCGTGGGATTGACTCTTGTACCGCATACTATATTACTATTTGATTCATGCACTTACGAGAATTTAACTTTTGTTCATCAACAATCTTAGCCAAATAGCTTCCACACATCACAATAGGTTCTAGAAACCTATAATATTACATATTTCACATAGTACTCATTTTACATTGCCTTAGTATGCATTAATGCCACATAATTGCTATACTTTTACCTAGGTTACATTATGTGCTTAAACTATAAAGTGACAAAAGCTACTAAGTTACCCTTTCTGATCAATCCAATTGCACCTATCAAATTAACACTTGCTTATCACTAACTTAACACTAAAATTACATTGCATAGAAAAAATTACCATTTTTCCCTTCCTTTGGCTGAATACATAACATTG
This sequence comes from Firmiana major, assembly GCA_033439115.1. Lineage (NCBI taxonomy): Eukaryota > Viridiplantae > Streptophyta > Magnoliopsida > Malvales > Malvaceae > Firmiana > Firmiana major. Next base: position 37,460,128 of record CM065898.1, read on the forward strand.
CCTTAATATCATTTTTATTCCACAATAACTTTTATTCCATGCCTAATTACATGTATTTCACGTCATATATCAAAATCCATATGAAATTACATCATTTTCTTAATGAAACCCTAGAGGCGGTAACCTTAAATGCATGATACATATACATTCATTCCATTTTGATGCCAAATAAACTGACATATATTGAAATGATAATTTGAAACAACCATTACCTATAAAAACCTAAGTTGGCCGAATGGTATACCAAGCTCTAGGGATCTTTTTTCTTTAATCTAAATACATAGAAATAATTCATATTAGTCCTCATTCAATTTATATTAAACTCATGAATTGAAAGAAACTAAAATCCTATGGATCTTATTTTTGTTGAACATGGTATAGCTTTAGTTTCCTTGCCTAAGACTTAATCAAAAAAAGGGAATTGAAGTATGTTGTAGAGAAGAGATAGTAGAGCAAGTTTGTAGAAGAAAGCTTGAGCCAAATATTGCAAGAAATGACCATGGAGCTCACTGTTTTGATGAAAATGGTGGAAACTCTAGTGTTTTCTGACACTTGATTTTTATGAATTAAATGAATTAATTTGGTATTTTAAGGTGGATATCGACCTTAGGCGGTGCATTTTAGCACCATTGGTGCGTTTTAAGCTTAAAAATAAAATTTCATTAGATTTTGCAATAAGCTTTACAAGTTATAACCAAATTTTCCCTAACTTCGATGCTTTTTGTTTTATAGTTTGACATTTTGATACGAAGTATGAGACAAGGGTTTAAAGGCTTGACGCAACTCACTATATACCCTTAAATCTATTCACAGTGTCCATTTGTCATGATATATGGGTCTTAGGTGTTAATTTAGGGAGTCTTTTGGCTACTGTTTTGAGCTTGTTTCAAGTGTATTTAGGTAGGTTTAATTCATATATTATCATATAGTAATTAGGCCATTTTTATATAGATATTAGATAAATTTTCATGGCATTTATTTACATTTTTTAGCTTCCATTTTACATCTTGTGGTGTTACTGTACAAGTTTATTAAGCTTACCGTTTTGCTTCATTTTGGGCATCATTTAGGTAGTTTTAAGTGTTCTTAAGATCATTCATACATTAGTTAATTTTTAGGATTAGTCTAGTTAATTTTAATTTGCCTTTTAGTCACATTTGCCCTTAGTTTTTAACCTTAAGTGTTATTTTTCATGCACTGCCCAGTCCAAATTTTTCACTTATATTTTATGTAGTTTAAAGGTTCATTGCGTTAATTTTAGGTTATATGTAGGTCATGCATTTAGAGTTATAAGTTAAGGTATTATTAGTTTAGCTTTCATATCATTTTCATGGCATTTAGATTTAGGTTTTACATTATTTTTGCATTCTGTCCAGATTTGTTTTAGGGCTGATCCAGGGTCATTTAGCTACTATTTTAGGTTCATTTTAGGTTTCAGTAAGTTGCATTAGTATAAGGTTAAGTTATTTAGAGTTTGGTTAAGTTTTGAATCCATTTGCATTAGTTAGGTGTTTATTTCATTTCTTGTTTTCGATTTTAGTGGGCTATTTTAGTGACATTTAGTTACAGATTTTAGTGTTAATAATGTATTAGTTTAGGGTTAAGTAATTTCATTTAGGGTTAGTTTCATGCATATTATGTTACATTAGTTTCGTTTTTTAAAATTGTAAAAATATGTTTACTTTTATTTATGCATTCGTTTCGTTATTAGTACTTAATAATGTGTAGCAATAGTTTAGAGGTCGTTTTTAGGTTATTTAGGGCAATTTAAGGTTAAAGTTTATATTTAGATAAATTTAGGGTTTTCATGCATTAAATTATTTTCCCTTGCATTTTTAGTAGTTTTAATTTCATTTTCACATAATTATTTTATTTTAAGTTAATTTTAGGATTTTTAGGCATATCTTCATTAATTGCATTTTAGACTCATATTTTTTTTATAGATTTTTAGCCCGTTTTCTTTATCGATTTTAATTTTAATTTTTCTTCTTTTGCAGTTGCATTTATTTGTTACTTGGGCTTTGTAAGTATTTCTTTTTCAGGAACTTTTTTATTTTATTATTGTTATTTTCATGTATTAGCTTAATAGATCACCTACATTTCATAATTTGCTAGAATATACTTAGGTTGTAATTATCTGGTAATTAATTAAAATTACTTAATCTCTATGGGATAATATTTTGGGACTTTCATATCTTATATTACTTGTACAACTCATGCACTTGCGGTAGAGATCTCTAGAAGTAGCAACAGATAATGGCAATTATTCAAGATGTGCAAAAGATGGTGAGGAAAATTTAGGAGTACAAGTTTGTGTTGGTTAAATGAAGTGCAAATAAAGCTACAAATTGATTTGCTAAAAATGTAAGTGTAACGCCCTGGAAGCGTGATAATTGGGGCTAACGTTTTCTTTTTGAACTTAATTTCTTACTTAGGTTGTATTCCTGTACAGTGCTGGTTATTTAGTTTCTTCTTTTGCTAAATCTTTTAATCACTTAAATTTCAGCAGCATAACCTCTTATATTTTAACCCACCTTCCCCAATCAATACGATTACAATTTATAATTGCAACTAGTTGTTTTTATTTTCTTAAACTTATCATTTTCCGATTCAACATACTCCACAACGAATTCAGTAATATTCGTACTTAACAAACTCAATACATTTCATTTGTTTCCGAAACCACTCCTTTACAACTCCGCAAAATTAGATTACATCCCCAAAAGTATTTACACATCAATATCTATATAATATAAATGTTTGGAAATAAACATCAGATGATATACCTGAGCGTGTACTAAATATAGTCTGGGAGGCTCAAAATCCACCAGTTTACTCAAGTACTTCGCAAATAGCTGAGCAGCTCATTGCAGGTAATCTGAGATGAAGAAAAAGGGGAATAAGCTTTTGAAAAAGCTCAGTAAGGAAGACATTTAAAATAATCCTGACAACCCCAAAAGTATATAGAAATTCAAGGTTAACATGTTTTTCAAAAGCTTTCGTACTTACTGTAATCAAATTACGCAAACTTTGAAAGAAAACATACATACATACATACATACATACATACATACATACACACACACATACATACATACATACACACATACATACACACACACACACCTACATACACACACACATACATACATACACACATACACACATACACACATACATACACACATACATACATACATACATACATACATACATACATACATACATACATACACACACATATATACATACATACACACATATACATACATACTTACTTACTTACTTACTTACTTACTTACATACATACTTACTTACTTACTTACTTACTTACTCACATACTTGAATAAAGCTTACTTACTTACTTTCATAATTTAAAACTTTCATACATTAAAACATAAGAGACTAGGCTAAATCCGTATAGCTATCATGCAAACAGAAATATCATCCTCCATAGAGGGAATAAAACACTTATGGCCATAGTAAGTGCCGTAGACTGGATTAAGGTTGTACATCAAAACAAGCATAGTATCTAAATAAACTAGCACACAACTAGGGTACGGGTACCAACGACACTCGCCGTGCGGGCACGAGATACACGAAACAGGCACCACATGTAGTGAAAACAAACACCACAAAGGCGAAGAACGAGCACTACATGAGCGAATTGAAACAGACACTACAAGTGGCGGAGCCGGACACCACAAGTAGCGAGCATGACATGCATTATAACATATACTACCAAGGTAGCCTCTAGTCTATAAAATTTACTTTCTTACTTATTTTCATACTTATTCAAAATCACATGGGTGACTTAAGATCATTATAAAATATTAATGCATCAAAGACTTATATATCATAAGTAAAAATCTTTGGCTTCAAGATTAAACTGGGTGTTATTCCTTTCGAAAACTTATATAGAAAGCTCCGGGTTTTCATGTAAGTTATACATGCATACATCAAATCGTTTTAAACAATACAAATAAGTAAATGAAGCCATTACTATTTTAAATTGCATCCCTTACCTAAACAAGGCTGGGGTAGCACTAAATCGCCAGGTATCGAGTTTACCTCGTTTTACGTGCCAATACCTTGAGCTACCCAAAACAGTTTCAAAACCATCAAATGATGCTCAAAATCATCTTAACATACTTAAACATGCCTCAACTTACATAAATCCCACTAAACTCGACCATTTTGCCAACTTTCCTTACTTTCTCGATTTTACAAATAAAAGTGTCGGTTTAAGCTATTTTCGATAATTTCTCTTCGTCTAACTTTAATCTTACAAACCTAATAGCTTACACACTTATTCAAGTCCTTAGTTAACATATAACCATTCACCAAATCGTCAATTTCGACACTTTTATAGTTTTCCACTAAACCGAGCTATAAACCGAGCTTTTCGGTATTCAACAAGCATTCTACAACATTCAATTCAACCAAATTTCATCCCTACCCTAACAATTCAAGGATGGCTAAACCTACACATGTCTCTATAAATTATTTCATCAATTTCTACTTTAGCAAAAAGATCCAAATTCATTGTAACGACCCTTAACCCTTGAAAATTTAAGGGAATTTTTTTTTGAAACTTAAATTTCCCACTTATTTTCTTATTTACTTAGGTTGTATTCATGTTCAGTGTCAATTCCTTTTCTTACTTCTTTATCCGAAATTATACTTAAATTTCACGTTTGGATTTATATGGCTAATAGAAATTTCGACAGCATAACGGCTTACACATAAGCCTACCCACCTGCAAACCAATTGTTTTTAACAATCCTAGATATCCACAACTACCAAATATGCTTTCCCAAATCCACATCATCAATCCAATACATCCATTTCAAATCAAGACCAATCACTTTAAGAATGTCACGACCCAAACTACCCAAAAATCAGAGTTAATTTTTCGCGCTTTGTTATTTTTATTACTTAAATTCTTACCTGTCTTCTGATCGTGACCACACTCCTCTAACAAATTGGGCTGTGCGTCAATGCCAGTCCCACCATTCAATTACCATCTAACTTATTTCTTCTCCAGTCATTTATAATTGTTTACATTATTTATACATCCCCTAAAGTTGCTTACAAACATTTTACTGTGCTATGCTTATGTAGATACAATATGTACAAGTGTATATACCTTATGTCGATGGGCAGCAGCGGATATCCAGAATGCAGTACTGAGTCGCCTCAACTTCAACTGGAGATTATCTGTGGGAGAAAATTAAAGGGGTGAGCACATCAAGCTCAGTAAGGTAATCCTACGAACAAGTAGGTAACCATACTACCTACATGAACGTGGTGCCATGCATAAACCACCCTTTCTCCACACATTTAAAACAGATGATATGAAAGTTATGATGTTATGTAAATCGAGTTTGCACAGAAAATTCAACATGCAATTATTTCAAATCATTTCTTTCTCAATTAAAATTTTCACAATAAAGTCAGGACTCGACCCCTCCTTCGGGTGATCCTGACTCACTCAAAACCATGAAAATCGGTATACATCACACATGGGTTTAAAAAGCATGGAAATAACCATCATGCACATTTAATTAAAAACCCAGTTTAAATCATCGAAATCGTCGACATGAGAGACGAGGCAATATCTGTATAACGGTAATAACCAGGACTGGCCATATGTGTCCTCGTGAGTCCCTCTAGCTTCACGGATCCTAGTGTGCGAGGTCTCACCCTGATCGGGAACCGCCCGGGAGGTGGGTCAATCCAACCCGTCAGTCTTATCCGATCTCACGCATCCGAAGATGCCGTATCCGAAGATACCCCGTATCACAAGATATCGTATCCGAAGATACCCGTATCACAAAGATACCGTATCCGAAGATACCCCACGGTACATCTTACTCCATGCTACTTGCACGGTACATCGTACTCCATGGACCCATATCACTCTAGGTACTCCAGCCCAAATGGCCTGCTTCCCACAGAGAGGTTTTGTTTCTCAATACTCATGCCACGTCTCAAAACGCACGTGCGAGCCTATTAAATCGGTGACACACAGTCTACCCGATACTCCAAGCACGGCTCATCGCATGTTCTCATAAAATCAGTGCGAGCGATGCTCAGCACTCTCACCAAATCAAGTAAAATCGGCAGAGCCCGCTTTACATCCCCATAAGGCCGCCAACCTCATCCCTCACTCTCACCCCACCTAAGAGGTCTTTTGAGCCTGTTGGGCCTTTTGGCTGACTCCAAGGGCAGACAGCGCTACTCCACAAATCCACTAAATCTAGTGCGAGCTAAGCTCAGCACTCTGTATATAAATCACATGAAAATCTTATAAAATCTGGTGCGAGTTAAACTCCAGCACCCTGTCTCGAAAATCATGTAAAAATATGGTGCGAGTTAGACTCTAGCACCCTGCCACGAAAATCATGTAAAATCTGGTGCGAGTTAGACTCTAGCACCCATGCATGTAAAACTCTAGTGCGAGCTCTCGCTCCAGCACTAATGCATGCATAACACAAATCAAACATCGTACGAGCTGAGCTCTAGCACGTCACATGTAAATAAAAACACGTAGGCGGCTCGGTTATCTCCAAATAGTTTTCACAGAAATTACATCGTTTAAGGTATGCAATGCTATGCATTTTTCTTTAAAAGTGAGCCAGGCTACTCATGCATGTGTTAAAATACCTCCAGAACGAGCAGGAACCTCTTGTCCTTGCTCCTCCCAATTTTTCCTAAATTTGTAAGTTCTACCCTTAACAAGGGTATTTTAGTAATTTACCCATTCGGGGCACTAAAATTATTAATTGACCTCTAGACCCTTCAGGTAATTTTTTAAAAGACTGTAGATGAACTTAAAATTACGTAAAGTTACCTCTAGCAGTCCGCAGAATTCCCTTACCTTATTTTCCTGTCGAGTCTGACCTTTTCTTTTCCATTGTTATCTCGTCGCGCAGTCCGTTATGCTCCTAATCAAATGCCCGAAACTGCGTATCAATATTCCTCAAGTCAGATATTGTACAATTTAATTGTATTTCCTATTTTCTGGGCTTAATTTAAATCATTGGGCCCGTTTACCCCTATTGGGCCCGATTGCACCTTAATGGGCCTTAATGGGCCTTAAGCCCGTTTTCCACTTAATTTTCACTTTATCGAGGCCTATTGGGCTCATTGGGCCCTCCAACAATTTATTGGGCCTCATTCTAACTCTCGAATAGCTAAATTTAATATTTATGACAATTTATCTAAATTTCCATAATTTAATTCAATTTATGCGGAATTTAAATTCATATCACGCATAACGATGTAAATTGTCATAAATAAGGGTCACTTACCCGAGATTCCATGCTAGTCCGTAAATCGAGGCTGTCTCGAGCTCTTGGTGGATGCCAATTATCGAGCTACACAATTCCATAATTTTTCGGGTAAGTTTTCAGCCCAAAATTAATTAAATAAAATATTCCAAAATTTAAATCGGTCAATTTGACCGCTTATCGACTTACCCGAAGCTCGATTGCATCACAGGAATTTTTTCCAATTTTTTCCCTTTCTTTTTCCCTTTTTTCTTCCTTTTTTTTTTCCTCTCTTTTTGGCTGAACCGGTTCAGTCCGATTCGGACCGGTTCAGACCGTCGGTTCACTCCGGTTCGACCGGTTCACCGTCGGTTCACCACCTTGTCGGCCGGTTCTCTGCCGGCTTCCACCACGAGCAGCTCCGTGAGGTTGTCCGCAGCTCGAATCTGGCCTCGGTTTCGTCCAAGGCCGCTGGAAAGTCGCCGGTCCGGTCGTTCTCCTCTTCGGCGTCGGAACCCATTTCTTTCCTCGCCGTTTCCGGCGCCGTCCGCCGATTTCGGTGGCTGTTTTCGGTACCAATCGGCTCACCGTCGCCTAAGCTTCCAAAATCGAGCCTTGGTGGGGCTCAAATCGGCGCCGATTGCCGAAAAAATCTCTCCTCTCCCCGTCGGTTTCTCTCACTTGATCCGTCGAATTCCGACGGTTTCACCGGCCAATACCGGTCTCAAAAGAACCGGCTCCTCCTCCTGAACTCGTCGGTAGCCACCGTTCGTGCCCAGCTACGGTGGATCGCCGGGATCAACCCCGTTTTCCCCGCGATCTTCTCTTTCTCCGTTCGCCGGACACGGTCATCGTCGGCGCGCGTCACCGGTGCCCAAAGCTTCGTCGGCCTCTCCTCTTCCTGTTCGGCCCTTCGTCGGAGTCGCTCGGTCGCCGATGGCCATGGATCGGTCGGCCACGTGCGGGTCTCCTCTGTTTTCCATTCTTCTTCTCTCTCCCCGATAACACTTTCAGATTTCTCTTTTTTTTTTCTTTTTTTTATTATTATTTTAATCATTCAAATACCTTAAAAATACCCAAATATCCCTTAAAATTATTATTTTATTCCAAATTAATTAATTTAATTTAATTTAATTTATTTATTATATTTTAATCCTTTTTCGGGTATAATTTCTCTGTATTTTCGGGATATTGTCCCGAATGACTTTTCAGTATATTTTTCGATTATTTTCGGGATTATTTTTCCGAACTAAAAATCCCGATTAATTCCCATAAATTCATATCTTGATCAATTTAACCCGAAATAAATTTATTTCACCTTTATTGACCAAGATTTCTCAAATCCATATTTTTAATTAAATTTCCTTATCGAATTTACTCCGACTTTCGGTCTTTTGACCGTTTTGCCCTTACACGTGTTCGGGATTAATTTAACCCGACTTCCTTTCACGAATACTCATTTATTTCGTATTTTAATTAAATTCGGGTCTTACAACTCTCCCCCACTTAAGGAATTTGGTCCTCCAAATTAGAACCAATTCATATGAGTCCATAGCCTACTCCGGGTACATCAATCGTATCATACTTCTTTAATTCTCATGTGACCTTTCTCCGGAGTGTATTACTACCAAAGAACTTTAATTAAGGAGATCATCTTAAACCTCAATACTTTCTCTTTCCTGTTTAATGCCCGAATCAACTTCTTCAATATACTTATATTTTCATTAAACTGAACTTTTGGATCTCATATCCTACCACCTATGCTGGATCTGGATAGTATTTCCGAAGCATCAAAAGCTGGGACACATTGTGGGTGCCTGTTAATTCAGGTGATAACACCAACCTACAGGTCTTATCTCCCACTTGTCCAATCTCTCAAAATATTCCATCCAGCGCAACTCAATTTACCTTCTTCCAAAAGTTCGCTATGTCCTTATTCTCTTAGGACAAGAAACATTTCAACATACTAATTCACCAAGGGTGAATTCCAATACTTGTCTATCTGCTCTGAGGTGTTCTTAATCTCTCACTCTTAACTAAACATCCTCAGAGACTTATTATCCAAAGTCGAAAATGATTCTATCTGTCACCCACTTTTTCTTATCCAATTTGGGGAACAACCCCTACAGCCATACACTGCCTCGTATCTTGTTATCCCGATACTCAAGTGACAACTGTCGCTATTGGCGAATTCAATTAGAAATCAACTGATCATCCCAGGAGCTTATAAAATCAATGGCACAGCTTTCATCGGATCCTCCAGAACCTGTACAGTCCTCTCTGACTGACCATCTGTCTGAGGATGGAAAGCTGTGCTAATACTCAGTCGGCTTCCCATAGCTTCCTGAAAAATATACCCTGAAGTAAGAGGTGAAGCGGGAATCCCTATATGATACCATGCTCACTGGAACGCTACATCATGTTTCACAATCTTCCTTATACATAAATCCTCATATACACCCTGAGTATTTGGAGATTTCATAACCAGAAGGTGGGTAGACTTAGTCACTCTATCGACTATCATCTAAATAGCCTCGTAATTCACCTGGGTTCTCTGTAACCCATCATAAAATTCATGGGGACTTGCTCTCCCATTTTCGTGCCGTGTCGATATAGGTAGGTGCTGCAATAACTCTGCAGACTTTTAATACTCTACCTTACTCTGCTGACATACTAGGCACTTTTTCACAACCTCTACAATATCTCTTTTCACATCTGACCACCCATACCCTTTTCGAGATTTCAATATATTTTTATTACTTTTCGTATGCACTGTATATCCCGAAGAGTGAGCTTCTGACAATATTACTATCTCATCAACTGTGGTCCTGGGGAGCACTCATACTGTCTCGGAATCCTCAGTAACTCATCATCACCCGCTGTGAACTCTGTCACTGTACCCTTCTGAATCTGACCCAAACTATCGACATCGTGCCGATCATCACGCTAAGCCTGGCAAATCCGGGCACTCTCATTCGGTTCTAATCATCAGGCTAGCTGTCACACAATCACTGTCATCATCAGAAGGGATCACATCACTACTGAGGCTCACAACTGCTCTAGCAGCTCACGCTTCCTGACCATCATATGTGGTACCATCCCGAGGCTCTTTATACTCAAGGCATTAGCCATCACATTAGCCTTTCCTGGGTGGTACAATTTTCACAATCAAAATCTCTCAGAAGCTCTAACCCATTATGTATTTTCATATTCGCCTCTTTCTGTGAAAACAGATAATCGGGCTTTGTGATCAGTGCATACCCACAATTCCTCATCGTGTACCTAATAGTACCATATCCTCGGTACAAATACTGTTGCCAACTTTAAATCATGGGTCAGATAGTTTATTTTATGATCAAGGAGTTGTCTGACTCCATACTTGACTATCTCCCCATTATACATCAATACACAGCTCCTTCATAATTTTGAGGTATCCATACTCACTGAGAACCTCTTGAGCTGTTGGGTATGGTGAAATTAATCACGGTGGTCAGTTCATACTTCACTACACCAAGATTCATGTCACATCTATCATCTTTTTGTCATCTCATTCAAAGACCACGTTTTCTTAGTTAAACGTGTCAACCAAGTAGACCATATTGGGAACTCGCAACAACCATCTGTAAAAGTAATTTTCCAATTATTGCTTACAATTTGCCCTGGACTTTAACTACACCCAACATATCATCGATAGTGATGATTACAATTCGGTCCAATCCTTGACTTATCCACGCATAAGCGTATAAGATCTTTCAAAATCGCTTACGTTTCCAGGTACTAACCTGCGTCATTTCCTTTTCTTATCTTAACGGCTCTTATTAAATTTTACTATGATAACCTTTATGAATTGTCAAATTTTTAATATTCTTATCGTCTTAATAAAGGTATCCTAATGCTAAAGGTATTTATGACGACGATCGATTTCACGTTATAGGATATATATATACTTTTAGACGCTGTCAAGTCTTCAGGCGAGGAGGTATTTTGAAATACCTTTATTAACCTTCAGACTTAACCACATATACTTTATATACCAGTCCATGTGGTCACAATTTATATTCGCTACTAATTGCTTTAATCCTAATGACTTCATATCGTAAGGATGTTCTTACCTTGCATACGCCTCTTACTCCAATACATCTTGTATTCAGAATTAAGCATATCTCATCTTAAAGATTATCTCCTTAGTGTATCTATTATAACGAAACTCTTGTTCATTATTCATTTCGTGAGTACAATCCTTTACTCCTTTAATTTCAACTGTTACACCCCTTTTTATCACTTATCAACACTTTCAGTATACTTTTCAGTACTGTTTTCACCCATGTTTTCAACTTAAAATCTCTATATCCATATTCCGTTAATTAATCCTCCTCTATTGGGGTACTCATTTATCAGAATTGTCCCCAATGATGTAGGCATTCATGCCTTTTTACTCACTTATATGCGAATGAAGGCGGTACGAATAAGTGTGTGGTACTAGGATCAATGAACATATGTACTTCATTATTCATAACAAGTGTGGTATCTTACACCACATCCATGAAACATCAATAGTGTCCTGGTCTAAGACATCCTCTCGCCTTCGTCCAACAACCTACTTTCCTTTTTCTTTTCTTTTCGGCTATTGCCTCCCTTTTCGTTGCAGCTATACCAACGAAGTTTTTCTCTGTCTCTTTACTTTTCTGTGGGGCAATCTCGCCCAACTCTGTGCAATCAAAATCAATGGTCCGTCTTACCACACTTAACGGCCATTTTCATCAATACAGTGTAGGTATAGACCTTCCTTCCGTGGTATCCACCACACATTCTACAGTGATCACACTGCTACTCTGCTTCGTAGCAAGTCGGGGTCCTCCAATCACAATACCCCTCAAGAGTGCCAAAACCGGATGCACTGGGGCCTTACCAATTATCTTACTCCATGACTCATCAAATTAACTCTTTTACCAATTACCATTTTCCCATTTTAACATCTTTGTCATTTCTCGATTCTCTTTTTTGTCTCTATTTCGGCCCTCACTCTCTTTCCTAATCTCAGAGGAGTGCAATTCGTGTTCTTATTTATCCAACTGTAAATCTGCGCACTGCCTCGGTATAGGTAATATCTCACGGGCCAATCGGGCTCTAATTGAAAAGTTGAGCCATTTCATGAACTTTTAGACATCTCGACTGTCACTTTTTATATGTCGAGGTAATATCTGCCCAAGAATATAACCGAGTCTCATACTCATTAATAAATCAATTCTTTTGGGTCAGAGTAAGGAATTTTAATCCGAAATTTCCTTTAAATCATGTCCGGGATATCCTATCACCGGAATACATCTATAAACATTTCTCATATCAACTCTTAAGATGGGTCGAGCGGGTTCCCACCAATGCTCCGCTGCGCCCTCGAATCTCATTTATAATCTGAGCAATTAGCTCCTTAAAATAATCTCCACGCTCCGCTCCAACCTCGCGAAGCGTGTCTCAATACTATTGTCACGACCCAAACTACCCAAAATCAGAGTTAATTTTTCGCGTTTTATTATTTTCTTACTTAATTTCTTACCTGTCCTCGAATCGTGACCAACACTCCACTAATAATTGGGCTGTACGTCAATGCCAGTCCCACCATTCAATTCCCAACTAACTTATTTATTCTCCAGTCATTTATAATTGTTTTATTATTTATACATCCCCTAAAGTTACTTACAAACATGTTACTGGCTATGCTTATGTAGATACAATATGTACAAGTGTATATATACCTTATGTTGATGGGCAGCAGCGGATATCCGGAATGCAGTACTGAGTCGTCGCAACTTCAACTGGAGATTATCTGTGGGAGAAAATGAAAGGGGTGAGCACATCAAGCTCAGTAAGGCAATCCTACGAACAAGTAGGTAACCATACTACCTACATGAACGTAGTGCCATGCATAAACCACCCTTTCTCCACACATTTTAAAACAAATGATATGCATTATGATGATATGTAAAACACATTTGCACGAAAAATCATCATGCAATTATTATAAATCATTTCTTTCTCAATTAAGATTTTCACAATAAAGTCAGGACTCGACCCCTCCTGCGGGTGATCCTGACTCACACAAAATCATGAAAACGTTTACATTACACGTGGGTTTTGAAAAGCATGGAAATACCATCATGCAATTTAGTTTTAAAACCCAGTTTAAATCATCGTAAAAATCATCAACATGCGAGACTAGGCAACGTCTGTATATAGGCAAATAACTAGGACTATGGCCACATTTGTCCTCGTGAGTTCCTCAGCTACACGGATCCTAGTGTGCGGGTTCTCACCATGATCGGGAACCGCCCGGGAGGTGGGTCAGTCCATCCCGTCAGTCTTATCCGATCCCCGGCATCCGAAGATGCTGCATCCGGAGATGCCGTATCCGAAGATACCACACGGTACATCGTACTCCATGCTACTTGCACGGTACATCGTACTCCGTGAACCCATATAATATCTCTAGGTACTCCAGCCCAATTGGCCTGCTTCCCACAGAGGTTTGTTTCTCAATACTCATGCCATGTCTCAAATCGCACGTGCGAGCCTATTAAATCGGTGACACACAGTCTACCCGATGCTCCAAGCACGGCTCATCGCATGTTCTCATAAAAGCTGTGCGAGCGATGCTCAGCACTCTCATCGACTCAAATAAAACTGGCAGAGCCCGCTTTACATCCCCACAAGGCCGCCAACCTCATCCCTCACTCTCACCCCACCTAAGAGGTCTCTTGAGCCTGTTGGGCCTTTTGGCTGACTCCAAGGGCAGACAGCGGTACTCCACAAATTCGGTAAAACTAGTGCGAGCTAAGTTCAGCACTCTGTATAAAAATCACATGAAAATCTTATAAATTCTGGTGCGGGTTAAACTCCAGCACCCTGTCTCAAAAATCACGTAAAAATATGGTGCGAGTTAGACTCTAACACCGTGTCACGAAAAAGCATATGAAATCTGGTGCGAGTTATACTCTAGCACCTATGCATGTAAAACTCTAGTGCGAGCTCTCGCTCTAGCACTAATGCGTGCATCACACAAATCGACAACATCGTGCGAGCTGAGCTCTAGCACGTCAATGTCAATAAAAACACGTAGGCGGCTCTGTTTCCTCAAAACAGTTTTCACAAACAATATCACGTTGAAAGTATGCAATGCTGTGCATTTTCTTTCAAGGTGAGCCAGCCTACTCATGCATGCATCAAAACACCTCCAGAATGAGCAGGAACCTTTTGTTCTTGCTCCTCCCAATTTTTCCTAAATTTTTAGAATTTTACCCTTAGCAAGGGTATTTTAGTAATTTGCCCATTCGGGGCACTAAAATTATTAATTGACCTCTAGACCCTTCAGAATACTTTAAAGGACTGCATATGAATTTAAAATTGCGTAAAGTTACCTCTAGCAGTCCGCAGAATTCCCTTACCTTATTTTCCTGTCGAGTCTGACCTTTTCTTTTCCAATGTAGTCCCGTCGCGCAGTCCGATATGCTTCCAATCCACTGCCCGAAACTGCGTATTAATATTCCTCAGGTCAGATATTATACAATTTAATCGTATTTAATACTTTCTGGGCTTAATTTAAATCATTGGGCCCGTTTACCCCTATTGGGCCCGATTGCACCTTAATGGGCCTTAATCGGCCTTAAGCCCGTTTTTCACTAAATTCCCACTTTATCGAGGCCTATTGGGCTCATTGGGCCCACCAATAATTTATCGGGCCTCGTTCTAATTCTCGAATAACTAAATTTAATATTTACGACAATTTATCTAAATTTCCATAATTCAATTCAATTTATGCGGAAATTAAATCAATATCACGCATAACGAGGTAATTATCGTAAATAGGAGTCACTTACCCGAGATTCCATGCTAATCCGTAAATCGAGACTATCTCGAGCCCTCGGTGGATGCCGATCGTCGAGCTACACAATTAATTACATTTTCGGGTAAACTTTTCGGTCGAAATTTAATTAAATAAAATATTCCAAATTTAAATCGGGTCAATTTGACCGCTCACTGACTTACCCGAAGCTCGATTACACCACAGGAATTTTCTCCAATTTTTTCTCTTTTTCTTTTTCCCTTTTTCTTCCTTTTTTCCTCCTCTTTTTGGCTGAACCGGTCCGGTCCGGTTCAACTCGGTTCGGACCGCCGGTTCGGTCTGGTCCGGTTCGACCGGTTCTGTCCGGTTCGGCCGGTCCAGGCTCCCTTTGGTCGTGCCGGCACCGTCCGACCGGTTCCCGGAGCGATTCCGGTGCCGTTTGGCTCGGCTTCACATGGGCATTCAGAATCTGGCCTCGGTTGGCGCCGAAAAGCCGCCATCGCCGGCGAATCACCTCTTCTCCCCCCGCGGCTGTCTCCTCCCTATCCGGCGGATTCCGACTATTTCGTCGGCCAATACCGGTCTCAAAAGGACCGACTCCTCCTCCTGATCACGCCGGTACCCGCCGTTCGCCCCCAGCTGCCGTGGATCGCCGGCACCGACTCCGTTTTTCCCGCGATCTTCTCCTCCTCCGTTCGGCGATCTCCGGCGTCGGTAGGCTGCACCGCCGGTACCATTGAGGTCGCCGGCCTCTCCTCTTCCTCGCCGGCTCCTCGTCGGGGTCCCTCGCCGCCGGACAGCTCGTCGGGCTCCTTGGGTTAATCGGCTTCCGTTTGGTTTTCTCTCTCCCCGACCCTTTTCTCTTTTTTTTTTTGGTTTCAGATTCATTTTTTTTTTTACAATTATTATCTTATTTAACGATTTATTTTAATATTATTTAATTGATTAAATTAGTCTAGAATATTCAAAATATCCTAAAAGAAATTATATTTTATTCATTTAGTCTATAAATTAATTTCTCGGTATTATTTCGGCTTCCCGGTATAATTTCCGATTATTTTTCGGGATTATTTTTCCGAACTAAAAATCCCGATTAATCCCGATTAATTTTCATAAATTAATATCTTGATCAATTTAATCCGAAATAATTTTATTTCACTTTTTATTGACCAAGATTTCTTAAGTCCATATTTTTAATTAAATTTCTTTATCGAAATTATATCGGCTTTCGATCTTTTGACCGTTTTGCCCTTACACGTGTTCGGGATTAAATTTAACCCGACTTCCTTCATACTTCCTCCATCTTTTCTTATTTAATTTTCGTATTTTAATTAAATTCGGGTCTTACAACTCTCCCCCACTTAAGGAATTTGGTCCTCCAAATTAGAACCAATTCATATGAGTCCATATACAACTCCGGGTACATTGATCGTATCATACTCTTAAATTCTTATATGACCTTCTCCGGAGTGTATTACTACCAAAGGACTTTAATTAGGGAGATTATCTTAAACCCCAATACTGTCTCTTTCCTGTTTAATGCCCGAATCAACTTCTTCAATATACTTGTATTTCCTCAAACTGACTTTTGAATCTCATATCCTATCACCTACGCTGGATCTGGATAGTATTCCTGAAGCATCAAAGGTTGAGACATTGTGGGTGCCTGTTAATTCAGGTGATAACACCAACCTACAGGTCTTATCTCCCACTTGTCTAATCTCTCAAAATATTCCATCCAGCGCAACTCAATTTATTTTCTTCCAAAGTTCGCTATGTCCTTATTCTCTTAGGACAATAAACATTTTAATCATATTAATTCACCAAGGGTGAATTCCAATACTTGTCTATCTGCTCTGAGGTGTTCTTAATCTCCCATCCTTAACTAAGCATCCTCAGAGACTTATTATCCAAAGTCGAAAATGATCATATCTGTCACCCACTTTTTCTTATCCAATTTGGGGAATAACCCCTACAGCCGTACACTGTCTCATATCTTGTTATCCCGATACTCAACTGCCAACTGTCGTTATTGGCAACTTCAATTAGAAATCAACTGATCATTCCAGGAGCTTATAAAATCAATGTCACACGCTTTCATCGGATCCTCCAGAACTTGTACAGTCCTCTCTGACTGACCATCTGTCTGAGGACGAAAAGCTGTGCTAATACTCAGTCGGGTTCCCATAGCTTCCTTAAATATCCACAGAGGTAGGAAGTGGAGCGGGAATCCCTATATGATACCATGCTCACTGGAACGTTACATAATGTTCCACAAACTGCCTTACACATAAATCCTCATACACACTCTGAGTATCTGGGGAGTTCATAACCAGAAAGTGGGTAGACTTAGTCACTCTATCGACTATCATCCTAATAGTCTCCTAATTTATCCGGGTCCTCTATAACCCATCACGACATTCATGGAGACTTGCTCTCATTTTTCGTGCCGTGTCGATATAGGTAGGTGCTGCAATAACTCTGCAGACTTTTAATACTCTACCTTACTCTGCTGACACACTAGGCACTTTTCCACAATCTCCACCAATATCTCTTTCCACATCTGACCACCCATACCCTTTTCAGATATTTCATATATATATTTCTTTACTTTCGTATGCACTGTATATCCCGAAGAGTGAGCTTCTGTCAATATCACTATCTCATCAACTGTGATCCTGGGGAGCACTCATACTGTCTCTGAACCTCTCTGTAAATCATTATCACCCACTGTGAACTCTATCACTGTACCCTTCTGAATCAGACCCAAACTATCGACATCCGATCGATCATCACGCTAAGCCTGGCAAATCCGGGCACTCTCATCCGGTACTAGTCATCAGGCTAGCTGTCACACATCACTGTCATCATCAGAAGGGATCACATCTATACTGAGGCTCACAACTGCATCTAGCAGCTCACGCTCCCTGACCATCATATGCAATACCATCCCGAGGCTCTTTCTACTCAAAGCATCAGTCATCACATTAGCCTTTCTTGGGTGGTACAATTTTTCACAAATCAAAACCTCTCAGAAGCTCTAACCCACTATGTATTCTCATGTTCGCCTCTTTCTGTAAAAACAGATACTCGGGCTTTATGATCAGTGCATATCCACAATTTCTCACCCTGTACATAATAGTACCATATCCTCGGTACAAGTACTACTGCTGTCAATTTTAAATCATGGGTATCTTCCCATTATACATCAATATACAGCTCCTTCATAATTTTGAGGTATCCATACTCACTGGGAACCTCTTGAGCTGTTGGGTATGACGAAATTAATCACGGTGGTCAGTTCATACTTCATCACGCCAAATTCACGTCACATCAATCATCTTATTTATCATCTTATTCAATGACCACGTTTTCATAGTTAAACGTGTCAACAAAATAGACCATATTGAGAATCTCGCAACAATCCATCTGCAAAAGCAATTTCCCCAATTGTTGCTTATAAATCGCCCTAGACTTTAACTACACCCAATATATCATCGATAATGATAATTACAACTCGATCTAAACCTTGACTTATTTACGCATAAGCGTATAAGATCCTTCTCAACCGCTTACGTTTTTAGGTACTAACCTGCGCCATTTCCTTTTCCTTACCTTAACGGCACCTATTAAATTTACTATGTTAACCTTCATGATTTGTCGAGTTTTTATATTCTTATCGTCTTAGTAGAGGTATCCTAATGCCAAAGGTATTTATTACGCCGGTCGATTTTACGTTATAGGATATATATATATATACTCTTAGACGCTGTCAAGTCTTCAGGCGGGGAGGTATTTTGAAATACCTTTATTAACCTTCAGACTTAACCACAACTACTGGTTATGGTTATACCCATCTTTATCCTTGGTTATAATTTCTATCCCTTACTAATTGCTTAATCCTCATTACTTCATATCGTAATACGCCTCTTACTCCAATACGTCCTATATTTAGGATCTATCTTATCTTAAAGATTATCTCCCTCGTATATCAATCATGCCAAAACTCTTGTCTTTATTCATCCGGGGAGTACAATCCTTTACTCCTTCACTTTCAACTGTTGCACCCCTTTTTATTACTTATCATCTCTATATCCATATTCCGTTAATTAATCCTCCTCTATTGGGGTACTCATTTATCAGTATCGTGCCCAATGATGTAGGCATTCATGCCTTTTACTCACTTATATGCAAATGGAGGCGGTATGAATAAATGTGTGGCACCAGGATCAATAAACATATGTACTTCATTTTTCATAACCAGTGTGGTATCTTACACCACATCCATGAAACATCAACAGTGTCCTGGTCCAAGACATCCTCTCGCCTTCATCCTACAACCTACTTTCCTTTTTCTTTTCGGCTATGGCCTCCCTTTTCGTTGCAGCTATACCAACGAAATTTTTTTTTTCTCTCTGTCTCTTTACTTTCCTGTGGGAAAATCTCGCTCAACTCTGAGCAATCAAAATTAATGGTCTGTCTTACCACACTTAACGGCCATTTTCATCAATACCGTGTAGACCCTCCTTCTGTGGTATCCACAACACCTCTCACACTGCTTATAGTGCTCATACTGCTACTCTGCTTCATAGCAGGTCGGGGTCCTCCAATCACAATACCCCTCAAGAGTGCCAAAATTAGCTGCACTGGGGCCTCACCAATTATCTTACTCCATGACTTGTCAAATCAAATCTTTTACCAATTACTATTTCAACATCTCTATCATTTCTCGATTTTCTTTTCTGTCTCTATTTCAGCCCTCATTACCTTTCCCAATCTCAGAGGCGTGCAGTTCATATTCTTATTTACCCAACTGTAAATCTGCGCACTGCCTTGGTATAGGTAATATCTCACGGGCCAATTGGACTCTAATTTGAAAATCTGAGCCCTTCCATAAACTTTTAGACATCTCGACAGTCACTTGTTCATAGTGTCGAGGTAATATCTACCCAGAATATAATCGAGTCTCCATGCTCATAATTAAATCAAATCCTCTGGGTCAGAGTAAGGACTTTTATCCATAATTCCCTTTAAATCATGTCCGGGATATCCTGTCACCGGAATATATCTAAGATATTTCTCATCTCAACTCTTAAGATGGGTCGAGCGGGTTTCCACCAATGCTCCGCTGCGCCTTCTGATCTTATTCATAATCTGAGCAATTAGCTCCTCAAAATAATCTCCACACTCTGCTCCAATCTCGCGAAGCGTGTCTCAATACTGTCCGATCTCTCTGTCGGACTCTGTGAGGCATGCTTAACATTAGCCTCTATTCCAATCTCATACTGACTCTCATAGTCAAACTCAGCACGACTTAGCAGATTTCAGGTCTACTTCTACGACCTCTGCCTCGTGCACTATCTCATCCAACGCGACTCATATTAAGCATTCCTGCATTCTCAACCATTTCTTAGTCAAGCCCATCTCGATATACACTATTGTATCTAACTAAGCACAGTAACACGGGGATGTAATTCCTAATTATTGACACTGACACACTTCAGACCAATTGCGCTCTGATACCACCTTTATATGTCACGACCCAAACTACCCAAAATCAGAGTTAATTTTTCGCGTTTTATTATTTTCTTACTTAATTTCTTACCTGTCCTCGAATCGTGACCAACACTCCACTAATAATTGGGCTGTGCGTCAATGTCAGTCCCACCATTCAATTCCCAACTAACTTATTTATTCTCCAGTCATTTATAATTGTTTTATTATTTATACATCCCCTAAAGTTACTTACAAACATGTTACTGTGCTATGCTTAGATACAATATGTACAAGTGTATATATACCTTATGTTGATGGGCAGCAGCGGATATCCGGAATGCAGTACTGAGTCGTCGCAACTTCAACTGGAGATTATCTGTGGGAGAAAATGAAAGGGGTGAGCACATCAAGCTCAGTAAGGCAATCCTACGAACAAGTAGGTAACCATACTACCTACATGAACGTAGTGCCATGCATAAACCACCCTTTCTCCACACATTTTAAAACAAATGATATGCATTATGATGATATGTAAAACACATTTGCACGGAAAATCATCATGCAATTATTATAAATCATTTCTTTCTCAATTAAGATTTTCACAATAAAGTCAGGACTCGACCCCTCCTGCGGGTGATCCTGACTCACACAAAATCATGAAAACGTTTACATTACACGTGGGTTTTGAAAAGCATGGAAATACCATCATGCAATTTAGTTTTAAAACCCAGTTTAAATCATCGTAAAAATCATCAACATGCGAGACTAGGCAACGTCTGTATATAGGCAAATAACTAGGACTATGGCCACATTTGTCCTCGTGAGTTCCTCAGCTACACGGATCCTAGTGTGCGGGTTCTCACCATGATCGGGAACCGCCCGGGAGGTGGGTCAGTCCATCCCGTCAGTCTTATCCGATCCCCGGCATCCGAAGATGCTGCATCCGGAGATGCCGTATCCGAAGATACCACACGGTACATCGTACTCCATGCTACTTGCACGGTACATCGTACTCCGTGAACCCATATAATATCTCTAGGTACTCCAGCCCAATTGGCCTGCTTCCCACAGAGGTTTGTTTCTCAATACTCATGCCATGTCTCAAATCGCACGTGCGAGCCTATTAAATTGGTGACACACAGTCTACCCGATGCTCCAAGCACGGCTCATCGCATGTTCTCATAAAAGCTGTGCGAGCGATGCTCAGCACTCTCATCGACTCAAATAAAACTGGCAGAGCCCGCTTTACATCCCCACAAGGCCGCCAACCTCATCCCTCACTCTCACCCCACCTAAGAGGTCTCTTGAGCCTGTTGGGCCTTTTGGCTGACTCCAAAGGCAGACAGCGGTACTCCACAAATCCGGTAAAACTAGTGCGAGCTAAGCTCAGCACTCTGTATAAAAATCACATGAAAATCTTATAAATTCTGGTGCGGGTTAAACTCCAGCACCCTGTCTCGAAAATCACGTAAAAATATGGTGCGAGTTAGACTCTAACACCGTGTCACGAAAAAGCATATGAAATCTGGTGCGAGTTATACTCTAGCACCTATGCATGTAAAACTCTAGTGCAAGCTCTCGCTCTAGCACTAATGCGTGCATCACACAAATCGACAACATCGTGCGAGCTGAGCTCTAGCACGTCAATGTCAATAAAAACACGTAGGCGGCTCTGTTTCCTCAAAACAGTTTTCACAAACAATATCACGTTGAAAGTATGCAATGCTGTGCATTTTCTTTCAAGGTGAGCCAGCCTACTCATGCATGCATCAAAACACCTCCAGAATGAGCAGGAACCTTTTGTTCTTGCTCCTCCCAATTTTTCCTAAATTTTTAGAATTTTACCCTTAGCAAGGGTATTTTAGTAATTTGCCCATTCGGGGCACTAAAATTATTAATTGACCTCTAGACCCTTTAGAATACTTTAAAGGACTGCATATGAATTTAAAATTGCGTAAAGTTACCTCTAGCAGTCCGAAGAATTCCCTTACCTTATTTTCCTGTCGAGTCTGACCTTTTCTTTTCCAATGTAGTCCCGTCGCGCAGTCCGATATGCTTCCAATCCACTGCCCGGAACTGCGTATTAATATTCCTCAGGTCAGATATTATACAATTTAATCGTATTTAATACTTTCTGGGCTTAATTTAAATCATTGGGCCCGTTTACCCCTATTGGGCCCAATTGCACCTTAATGGGCCTTAATCGGCCTTAAGCCCGTTTTTCACTAAATTCCCACTTTATCGAGGCCTATTGGGCTCATTGGGCCCACCAATAATTTATCGGGCCTCGTTCTAATTCTCGAATAACTAAATTTATTATTTACGACAATTTATCTAAATTTCCATAATTCAATTCAATTTATGCGGAAATTAAATCAATATCACGCATAACGAGGTAATTGTCGTAAATAGGAGTCACTTACCCGAGATTCCATGCTAATCCATAAATCGAGACTATCTCGAGCCCTCGGTGGATGCCGATCTTCGAGCTACACAATTAATTACATTTTCGGGTAAACTTTTCGGTCGAAATTTAATTAAATAAAATATTCCAAATTTAAATCGGGTCAATTTGACCGCTCACTGACTTACCCGAAGCTCGATTACACCACAGGAATTTTCTCCAATTTTTTCTCTTTTTCTTTTTCCCTTTTTCTTCCTTTTTTCCTCCTCTTTTTGGCTGAACCGGTCCGATCCGGTTCAACCCGGTTCGGACAGCCGGTTCGGTCTGGTCCGATTCGACCGGTTCTGTCCGGTTCGACCGGTCCAGGCTCCCTTTGGTCATGCCGGCACTGTCCGGCCGGTTCCCGGCGCGATTCCGGTGCCGTTTGGCTCGGCTTCACATGGGCATTCAGAATCTGGCCTCGGTTGGTGCCGAAACGCCGCCATCACCGGCGAATCACCTCTTCTCCCCCCGCGGCTATCTCCTCCCGATCCGGCGGATTCCGACGGTTTCGTCGGCCAATACCGGTCTCAAAAGGACCGGCTCCTCCTCCTGATCACGCCGGTACCCGCCGTTCGCCCCCAGCTGCCGTGGATCGCCGGCACCGACTCCGTTTTTCCCGCGGTCTTCTCCTCCTCCGTTCGGCGATCTCCGGCGTCGGTAGGCTGCACCGCCGGTACCATTGAGGTCGCCGGCCTCTCCTCTTCCTCGCCGGCTCCTCGTCGGGGTCCCTCGCCGCCGGACAGCTCGTCGGGCTCCTTGGGTTAATCGGCTTCCGTTTGGTTTTCTCTCTCCCCGACCCTTTTCTCTTTTTTTTTTTTTTGGTTTCAGATTCATTTTTTTTTTACAATTATTATCTTATTTAACGATTTATTTTAATATTATTTAATTGATTAAATTAGTCTAGAATATTCAAAATATCCTAAAAGAAATTATATTTTATTCATTTAGTCTATAAATTAATTTCTCGGTATTATTTCGGCTTCCCGGTATAATTTTCGATTATTTTTCGGGATTATTTTTCCGAACTAAAAATCCCGATTAATCCCGATTAATTTTCATAAATTAATATCTTGATCAATTTAATCCGAAATAATTTTATTTCACTTTTTATTGACCAAGATTTCTTAAGTCCATATTTTTAATTAAATTTCTTTATCGAAATTATACCGGCTTTCGGTCTTTTGACCGTTTTGCCCTTACACGTGTTCGGGATTAAATTTAACCCGACTTCCTTCATACTTCCTCCATCTTTTCTTATTTAATTTTCGTATTTTAATTAAATTCGGGTCTTACAACTATCCGATCTCTCTGTCGGACTCAGTGGGGCATGCTCAACATTAGCCTCTTATTTCAAATTCACCCTGATTCTCACAGGTCAACTCAGCACTACTAGCAGGCTCAGGTTTACCTCTACGACCTCTGCTCGTGCACTATCTCATCTAACGCGACTCATATTAGGCATTCCTGCATTCTCGACCATTTCTTAGTCAAAACCCATCTCGATATACACTATTGTATCTAACCAAGCACAGTAACACGGGGATGTAATTTTCTAATTACTGACACTGACACACATCAGACCAATTTCTGCTCTGATACCACCTTTATATGTCACGACCCAAACTACCCAAAAATCAGAGTTAATTTTTCGCGCTTTGTTATTTCTATTACTTAAATTCTTACCTGTCTTCTGATCGTGACCACACTCCTCTAACAAATTGGGCTGTGCGTCTATGCCAGTCCCACCATTCAATTACCATCTAACTTATTTCTTCTCCAGTCATTTATAATTGTTTACATTATTTATACATCCCCTAAAGTTGCTTACAAACATGTTACTGTGCTATGCTTATGTAGATACAATATGTACAAGTGTATATACCTTATGTCGATGGGCAGCAGCGGATATCCAGAATGCAGTACTAAGTCGCCTCAACTTCAACTGGAGATTATCTGTGGGAGAAAATGAAAGGGGTGAGCACATCAAGCTCAGTAAGGCAATCCTACGAACAAGTAGGTAACCATACTACCTACATGAACATGGTGCCATGCATAAACCACCCTTTCTCCACACATTTAAAACAGATGATATGAAAGTTATGATGTTATGTAAATCGAGTTTGCACAGAAAATTCAACATGCAATTATTTCAAATCATTTCTTTCTCAATTAAAATTTTCACAATAAAGTCAGGACTCGACCCCTCCTTCGGGTGATCCTGACTCACTCAAAAAAATGAAAATCGGTATGCATCACACATGGGTTTAAAAGCATGGAAATAACCATCATGCACATTTAATTAAGAACCCAGTTTAAATCATCGAAATCGTCGACATGCGAGACGAGGCAATATTTGTATAACGGCAATAACCAGGACTGGCCATATGTGTCCTCGTGAGTCCCTTTAGCTTCACGGATCCCAGTGTGCGAGGTCTCACCCTGATCAGGAACCGCCCGGGAGGTGGGTCAATCCAACCCGTCAGTCTTATCCGATCTCACGCATCCGAAGATGCCGTATCCGAAGATACCCCGTATCACAAGATACTGTATCCGAAGATACCTCGTATCACAAAGATACCGTATCCGAAGATACCCCACGGTACATCGTACTCCATGCTACTTGCACAATACATCATACTCCATGGACCCATATCACTCTAGGTACTCCAGCCCAAATGGCCTGCTTCCCACAGAGAGGTTTTGTTTCTCAATACTCATGCCACGTCTCAAAACGCACGTGCGAGCCTATTAAATCGGTGACACACAGTCTACCCGATGCTCCAAGCACGGCTCATCGCATGTTCTCATAAAATCAGTGCGAGCGATGCTCAGCACTCTCATCAAATCAAGTAAAATCGGCAGAGCCCGTTTTACATCCCCACAAGGCCGCCAACCTCATCCCTCACTCTCACCCCACCTAAGAGGTCTTTTGAGCCTGTTGGGCCTTTTGACTGACTCCAAGGGCAGACAGCGCGACTGCACAAATCCAGTAAATCTAGTGCGAGCTAAGCTCAGCACTCTGTATATAAATCACATGAAAATCTTATAAAATCTGGTGCGAGTTAAACTTCAGCACCTTGTCTCAAAAATCATGTAAAAATATGGTGCGAGTTAGACTCTAGCACCCTGTCACGAAAATCATGTAAAATCTGGTGCGAGTTAGACTCTAGCACCCATGCATGTAAAACTCTAGTGCGAGCTCTCGCTCCAGCACTAATGCATGCATAACACAAATCAAACATCGTGCGAGCTGAGTTCTAGCACGTCACATGTAAATAAAAACACGTAGGCGGCTCGGTTATCTCCAAATAGTTTTCACAGAAATTACATCGCTTAAGGTATGCAATGCTATGCATTTTTCTTTAAAAGTGAGCAAGCCTACTCATGCATGTGTTAAAATACCTCCAGAACGAGCAGCAACCTCTTGTCCTTGCTCCTCCCAATTTTTCCTAAATTTGTAAGTTCTACCCTTAACAAAGGTATTTTAGTAATTTGCCCATTCGGGGCACTAAAATTATTAATTGACCTCTAGACCCTTCAGGTAATTTTTTTAAAGACTGCAGATGAACTTAAAATTGCATAAAGTTACCTCTAGCAGTCCACAGAATTCCCTTACCTTATTTTCCTGTCGAGTCTGACCTTTTCTTTTCCATTGTTATCTCGTCGCGCAGTCCGTTATGCTCCCAATCAAATGCCCGGAACTGCGTATCAATATTCCTCAGGTCAGATATTGTACAATTTAATTGTATTTCCTATTTTCTGGGCTTAATTTAAATCATTGGGCCCGTTTACCCCTATTGGGCCCGATTGCACCTTAATGGGCCTTAATCGGCCTTAAGCCCGTTTTTCACTTAATTTTCACTTTATCGAGGCCTATTGGGCTCATTGGGCCCTCCAACAATTTATTGGGCCTCATTCTAACTCTCGAATAGCTAAATTTAATATTTACGATAATTTATCTAAATTTTCATAATTTAATTCAATTTATGCGGAATTTAAATTCATATCACGCATAACGATGTAAATTATCGTAAATAAGGGTCACTAACCCGAGATTCCATGCTAGTCCACAAATCGAGGCTGTCTCGAGCTCTTGGTGGATGCCAATTATCGAGCTACACAATTCCATAATTTTCTGGGTAAGTTTTCAGCCCAAAATTAATTAAATAAAATATTCCAAAATTTAAATCGATCAATTTGACCGCTTATCGACTTACCCGAAGCTCGATTGCATCACAGGAATTTTTCCCAATTTTTTCACTTTCTTTTTCCCTTTTTTCTTCCTTTTTTTTCCTCTCTTTTTGGTCGAACCGGTTCAGTCCGGTTCGGATCGGTTCAGACCGTCGGTTCACTCCGGTTCGACCGGTTCACCATCGGTTCACCGCCTTGCCGGCCGGTTCTCTTCCGGCGTCCACCGCCAGCAGCTCCCTGAGGTTGTCCGCAGCTCGAATCTGGCCTCGGTTTCGTCCAAGGCCGCCGGAAAGTCGCCGGTCCGGTCGTTCTCCTCTTCGGCGTCGGAACCCATTTCTTTCCTCGCCATTTCCGGCGCCGTCCGCCGGTTTCGATGGCTATTTTCGATACCAATCGGCTCACCGTAGCCTAGGCTTCCAAAATCGAGCCTTCGTGGGGCTCAAATCGGCGCCGATCGCCAAAAAAATCTCTCCTCTCCCCGTCGGTTTCTCTCCCTTAATCCGCCGGATTCCGACGATTTCGCCGACCAATACCGGTCTCAAAAGAATCGGCTCCTCCTCCTGAACTTGTCGGTACCCACCGTTCGTGCCCAGCTGCCGTGGATGGCCGGGATCAACCCCGTTTTCCCCGCGATCTTCTCTTTCTCATTTCGCCGGACACGGCCATCGTCGGCGCGCGTCACCGGTGCCCAAAGCTTCGCCGGCCTCTCCTCTTCCTGCTCGGCCCTTCGTCGGAGTCGCTCGATCGCCGATGGCCGTGGATCGGTCGGCCACGCGCGGGTCTCCTCCGTTTTCCATTCTTCTTCTCTCTCCCCGATAACACTTTCAGATTTCTCTTTTTTTTTTAAATCATTCAAATACCTTAAAAATACCCAAATATCCCTTAAAATTATTATTTTATTCCAAGTTTATTAATTTAATTTAATTTAATTTAATTTATTTATTATATTTTAATCCTTTTTCGGGTATAATTTCTCTGTATTTTTGGGATATTGTCCCGAATGACTTTTCAGTATATTTTTCGATTATTTTCGGGATTATTTTTCCGAACTAAAAATCCTGATTAATTCCCATAAATTCATATCTTGATCAATTTAACCCGAAATAAATTTATTTCACCTTTATTGACCAAGATTTCTCAAATCCATATTTTTAATTAAATTTCCTTATCGAATTTACTCCGGCTTTTGATCTTTTGACCGTTTTGCCCTTACACGTGTTCGAGATTAATTTAACCCGACTTCCTTTCACGAATACTCATTTATTTCGTATTTTAATTAAATTCGGGTCTTACAAAGAAAAATTCCTAAAAAGTAATATTCTTTACATTTGTTTTCTTACAAATTACATCCCAACAAAATACTTTCAATATATGTCATGCATACAAAATGTGTCTGGTAAAGGAATGTAATTGTATACCTTTTCTGTGTGTACAAAAAGTAGCCTAGGGTAGCTTTTTCCCACCAGCCTACCTTGTGTACGCGGTAGGTAGCGCCAATAGATCACTGCAAATAGTCTGAAAGGTAGAGGGGTGAGCTTTTGGGAAAAAGTCCAGTAAGATAGTACGTTTAAAGTAGTTCTGATATGTAAAAGCATGTAAAATCATTCATAAATCAATCTTTAAAAAGATATGTAAATTTTCATTTCGTGCATAGTCATCATAAGAAATTATGAAGCATGAGTTTCTTTAAATCAAATAACATGCTTAACTATTTCATAAACTTTCATCATTCATGGATGATTTCTTAAAACCATCTTCATTCATAAACATTTCATAAAACATGATTGTTTGTAATCATTTGTCATAAATCTCATAAAAACATAATCATTCATCAGTATCATCATCATAATCGTCATTCATAATCATAATCGAGGAGACTAGGCTATAACTAAGTCATGCGATACGTGTCATTCTCCGTAAATAGTCAATCATACCTATGGCCATGGTAAGGGGGAGCTGTAGACTAGATCAAGGTCGTACAGCACTTTCATACAAACATGGGTAGTATCTATCTTTCTTACATTTCTCTAGCATTTAGCTAGGGCACGAGCACCAAAAGCACTATCCGTGCGGGAAACATTCATATGTGCTGCGTGGGCACGAGATACTACCAAACCATCATCATCATAAACCACAAGTAGCAAGACATCTACCACACAGGTGGAGTCAAATGCTACAGGGGCCCTACGTACCGGCACTCAAGTGGTGGAGCCGGAACACCACAAGAAGTAACAAGGCATGAAGCCTATAGTCTCAAAATTCTTTTCCCTTTTTCATAAATACTTTTGAAAATGCCAAAAATTCCTTTCAAAGCATAAATATAGAGTTTCAAACCATCATAAAACTTTCATGCATTTTCATTCTTCAGGAAATTCATTTCATAAACATAAACGTACTTGGTGAACATTTCCTAAAACGAAATCATGTTTTGTAAACCGTTCCATAAGTATGAAAACAGTTATAAATCATTTCAAAACATAATATTGCTTCGTAAATTCTTTTTTTTATCAATACAACGAGGGTTCATCATCATAACTAAGTTAAATAGTACCCTTTACCTCGATTTATAAAAAATTTCAAGTTCGAGTAGTGACGCCTCTAAGTATCTCCCTTAAATCCTTCTACGATTCTCCTACACCGAAATTTGTATTCTTAGTATCCTATTTATTCGAATTGTCCACAATGCATCAAAATCGTAACCTCATTCGTCTAGGAAAATATATACTTGAAATTTCAATTCTAACTTTCTAAGATTGCATCAAAGTATATAATCAACCTCATGGAGTTTACCAATTTTCCTCTTTTCTTCCAGTTCCATCATACATTCAAAAATTTAATACTACTACAAAGTCTTTAGCTACATTCCTAATTAAATTGTCCCTTTTCTCTTATGAGCTTATATAGTTCCTTTATGCTACTTCTTTGTGTGTGTATATAATTGTCGATATGCACTTATACTAACACGCACATTTATTATATACATACATAAATATATATATATATATATATTATTATTTGTCTACTTCTCATTCCTTCTTTGGTTTTGTCGATTCAAGGCCCATTTAAACTACCCATAAAAATTTCATTACCCTACTTTCATACTCAACATTAGAATAACCCAAATATATCATCCACATGTACAATTCATACTTGCAATGAAAACCACGAACATTTTAAACCCATAAATCACTTGCTGACCGAAATGCTATGCTATTCTCGAGATTATTTTCAGCACTCTTACATAATTATAAAATCAACAAAATGACCAAATACATACGTAATTTATCATCTTCGACCTTCAATTTCGATTCTTGATAATTCAACTCATAATATTTAATTCCTAGCCTAATTCTCAATATCCCCAATTTGTCAAATTAATCCCTAGTTCCCTAATTTCTTCACAATCAAATTTAAATTAATTCATACAAAAATCAGGCTTCTATAATACAATTTATACATACATTAAACTAGATAAAGCTTAGGTTTTTACCTAGGAATCCACTGGTACAAAAATGGGGAAGTAGAAATTAGGTATTTTATCAGTATATATATATTTATTTATTTATTTAACACTGTAGCGTCAGTGAAGGTGGCGGACGAGGAAGGACAGGGCAAGGGAGGTCTTCGGGGCTTGGGTTCGGAGGGAGGCCGGCGTCAAATCTTCTCAGTTTTGTGTCAGTCCGCGAAACAGAGGAAAACTCCTCTATTTCATTTTTCAGGTGAGGGGAAAGGGAGAAGGAAAGGAAAGTGGTTGCCAGTGGTCGGAGGGGAAGGAAAGTCGTCGCTTGGGTCGGTTCTCGGTCGCCGTCGTCCTGGCTGCGATCGGCAGAAATCGAGGAGAGAGAGAGAGTTTGGGCTTCGAGCGAGCGAGGAAGAAAGGGAGAAGGGAAGGGGGCTATCGGTCGTCGCTTGTTCAGTCGGTCTGTCGGTGAAAGGGACGTGGACGGCAGGCGAGAAGTCAGGGAAAGGACGATTGGAGAGCAGAGAAAAAAATAAGAGGGGAAGGGTTGTGGATCGCGCGATGGGGTATTCCCTGTTGTGCGATCCGTCCCAATTTTTTTTTTTTGCTTTATATATATATATTATTTATTTATTTATTATTATTATTTTTATTTTATATATATTATATTTACATTTATATATATTTTTATTTTTATTTATTTTTAAAAACATTTTCAATTTAACAAAAATATATATATATACATATATATATATATATTTTCTTATAACACATTTTAATTTAATTTTATCTAATTAAATACAGAAAAATTTGCAGTGTTTACATTCTCCCCACGTTTAAAGAATTTGGTCCTTCAGAATAGATGAGGGTACTTCTCCTTCATGAGGCTATCTAGCTCCCATGTAGCTTCTTCAAGCAAATGGTGTTGCCAGAGAATCTTTATCAGAGGAATAGTATTCGATCGAAGTACCTTTTCCTTTTTGTCCAAAATTCGGATAGGTTGCTCAATGTAGCTCATATCCTCTTGAATGCTCAAGGGCTCATACTCAATGATGTGTGAGGGATCCAGATTATACTTCCTTAACATCGAGACGTGGAAGACATTATGTGCCCCAGAGAGCTGCGGGGGTAGGGCAAGTCTGTAGGCTACGTCTCCCACTCTTTCTAGAATCTTAAAAGGACCAATGAAGCGAGGGCTCAGTTTCCCCTTCTTTCCAAAGCGCATAATACCCTTGCTCGGGGATACTTTCAAAAACACGAAGTCCCCAATCTGAAACTCAAGTGGCCGCTTATGCTTATCCACATAACTCTTCTGCCTACTTTGTGCGGCCTTAAGTCTATCACAGATTATCCGAACACCTTCTGCTTCCTGTTCCACCAAATCGGGAGCCAAGATTTTTCTGTCACCCACTTCTTCCCAAGCCACTAGAGACCTACATCTTCTAGCATATAAGGCCTCATACGGTGCCATCCCAATGCTAGCATGGTAGCTGTTGTTATAAGCAAACTTTGTAAGAGGCAGATGATCATCCCATGAGCCCTTAAACTCCAAAACGTACGCCCTCAGCATATCCTCTAAGGTCTGAATGGTCCTCTCGGACTGACCATCGGTCTGAGGATGATAGGTAGTGCTCAGGTTAAGTTGAGATCCCATGGCTTCTTGGAAATGAGCCCAAAATCTAGAAGTGAATCAAGAATCTCTATCTAATGTCATGCTCACGAGAGCCCCATGCCACCAAGCTATCTCCTTCACATACAACTTTGCTAAAGCACTTAAGGAGTCTGTACTTTTAATGGCCAAGAAGTATGCACTCTTAGTCAATCTATCTACAATCACCCAGATTGCATCATGCCCCTTTCGAGTCCTTGGTAAACCCATAATGAAGTCCATAGTAATGTGCTCCCATTTCCAAGTAGGCATTGGAAGAGACTTAAGTAACCCCGCTGGTTTTTGGTGTTCAATCTTAATCTGCTGACAAATCAAACACTTGGCCACAAACTCTGCTACATCTTTTTTCATACTGATCCACCAATACACCTTTCGTAAATCATGGTACATCTTAGTGCTTCCCGAGTGCATGGTGTACCGAGAATAATAAGGCTCCTTTAAGATCTTTTTTCTTAGGGCATCATCATTTAGGACACATATGCGGCCCCTAAACCTCAACAACCCGTCCTCACCAACCACAAGGTCTGACTGCATGTTTTGTTTTACCTAATTGACCATGTCCAATAATTTCTGATCACCCCTCTGTCCAGTTCTGATATGATCTAGTATATTAGGTTCAATTTGCAAATTAGCTATGAATCCAACCTATGTTGTTTCCACACTAACACTGAGCTTAGCAAACTGCTCTAACAACTCTCATTCTCTGATCATCATAGAAGAAATCATCCCCTTCCTGCTTAGAGCATCTGCCACTACGTTTGCCTTGCCTGGGTGATACAGAATCTCGCAGTCATAATCCTTGAGGAGCTCTATCCACCGTCTTGGTACGAGCTAAACGTATTATCCGCAAGTACACGGGTCGTACAAGTAATAATGGGATTTGAGTCCTGAATTATTGTCCTACAGAGAAGTTGATCAGCCTAATTAACTACCGGCCAATCTTACCCTAAGTATATCTTAGCAAATTATGAAGTCTTAGTGGGTGATCTACAAAGCTAGAGTTAAAATTACTGAAAAACAATAACAATAAAATAAAGAAAATTAAACCGAGCTTAGATTACTTACAGTGCTCCAAGCAATTAAAAGCAAGTACCTACAAAAATAATTAAAACCGTTAAAACTTCATTAACGCACTTAAAATAAAATCCTAGAAAAATTAAGAAAACAACTACAAGTCTAAATATCTAAATATTAATTCTAAATTAATCCTAATTATATCTAATTACTAATTTAACAATAAAATCTAACTAATGCATGAGAAATAATTTTTGGATTTTTCAAATGAAAATTTAACAATGCATAAAACGATTTTAATCTAAGTGAATCCTAAATGCGACTCATACAATACTAAACTAAAATTAAGTCCTAAAACATATAATATAAAATTAACTATTAACTAAAAATTAAAACTAAAGATTAAATTGACAAACTAAGACATTAGATTTAACCTACAATTATCAATTAACAACTATCCTAAATTAACAACTAATGAAAACAATCAAAACAAATAAAATTGCATTAAACATTAAATGGTGAAAAGCAATTGTAGCCAAACATGGCTTTATCCAATTTTCCAACCAAGTGGTCCCGAAACTGTCTAGGCACAGTACACATCTTCTTCAGTTTTGGTTCTGCCTCCAAGTGATGTCTGGCTCCTGCTCCTGCTCCCTGCAACACATCCCACGTTTCTGCGCAGCTAGCCGGGGTCCCGTGCACCGTACTATGCGCTGTTCATGCTCCATTTCCAGGTCTGCATCCAGGTGCTGTCTACTGCTTCTAGTTCAGGTCTCGGCTTGCACAGCTCCCTGCCTGTACCGCTGCACGGTAAGTCCACGTACTGCTAGCTCGTTCTCGCACTGTAAGCTCAGTCTCTGCACTGGGACAGGGACTAGATGCAACATCCATGTCTGCTCACCTCACTTGCGTTTCTAGCAGTAGGCCTGACAAGCACCAACAATTACCAGCTCTCCAGGGTCAGCATGGACAAACACTGCAATGATCCAAAGGAAACGAGATAAAGAAATTATTGATACATTAAAGCAAGCATGAAATAAAGAAGCGCAATGGCAGGAATGGACGAGAATCAAGCTGTCAACTGGCCACATCCGACGTCTTCTCCTTCTGTCCAGTGCACCCCAGCATGTGGCCACGACCTGTTCGTCGTCCTTAATCAGCCCAGCCTCCAGCAACAGGGGACCAGCAAAGAATAAAGATAAGGTGACAAGCCAACAAGCAGCAGTACTGAAGCCTCCTCGATTCAGCCATCACAGCTTCTTTATACCAGCCCACGCCACATAATTTCAACAGCAAATAACAAGATTACTAGAAAATAAAACCAAAGCCAAGGTGAACAGTGCTAAGAGCTCAAAACAAAGTAAAACAGAGAAGGAAAACTGCCCAGAAAATCGAAACAACTAATGCAGAAATAGTATGGTGAGAGCAGTAAGTGCAAAAAAGTGACAACGTAAATGCAGAAGAAACAAGACAGACAACACAGTAAGAAACTAGAGGAATAACTGATTCATCAAACTTTTATTTAATCCATGAAACTTAAAAATCTTGATGAAACTAGAAGATAAAATAAAGCAATGTAATAGCAAAAAACGTAAAACACTAAAGAACTGAAAATCAGTTCTGCTACAGGAAAAACAGTGCTGAATAGAAACGGAGTAGTGCTTGTAGCAAAGGAGTCAATAGCCTGGCACCCAACCGAACCTGGCAGCAGCATCGACAACACTTCACCAGCCTCTCATGCACCGGGAAATAGAAGCATGCAGCCGAAACTTTTAATCTAAGCTACGCAGAAAAAGCAACAAGCTAATCTACTTTCTAAATTAAGGAAAATAGTAGAGAAAAGCAAAAACAAAATGGAAAAGAAGAATAGCTGCTATCACCAACCTCTCCTCCCCTAAACGTGAGACATAAAATAAAAACTAAAATTAGCATAGCAGAGAAAGACCAACAATGAAACTAAAGATAGGGAAAAACAATAAAAATTGAAATTTTTCATAAAACATAAAAATGTCACACAATAAGGTAATGGAAGCTTGTAAAACCGAGACGAATAAAAATGGTGGCTTAAAAAAAAAAACTAACGGGAAAGGCTAAAACAAGGAAAAATATAAACTTTACAATAAAATTTTAACCTAAAAACTACTCTACCTACACTACTCCTAAATTAATCTACACTACTCCTAACCTAGGCTACTCTCCTTCTACTTAATTTTTTCAATTGCCATCATGTTCTCTATTAATACACACACTTAGGGGTACAATGGTAATTTTTCTATCCTAGATAAGTTGGCATTGTTTGGTCACTTGTCTTCATTTGATTTACTGCAGAGTAGATATTTTCATGTCCCCTGTCTTTTTATCCAATTGGCTTTGCGATGTGGCTCGACGTGTGTCTTCTAGAAGGTTGGAACGATGTCCGTCGATCTTATCGTTTCGGGGCGAATAAAATATGAACACCTGGCATCACGCGTGTCCAGACGACCGGTGACTCGATCTGCAAATTGGAAGTGGTCCAGTCTCCTTTAGCCCGTTTTCAGCCCAATTTTGACTGAAATGACTGAGTTTCATCCGGATTTATTTTATCTGCACATTAAGGAATTTTAATTAAATATAGGGGATAATTAATAAAATAAATTGAGAATTTAAATAATTAATTAGGAAATTAAGCACAAATAATTCTATTAAAAATAGAATTATCACATCTCTATCTCATATTCAGCTCCTTCTGGTCAAAGATGTACTTCAAGCTTTTATGGTCAGTGAAGATCTGAAATCTTTCCCTATACAGATAGTGCTGCCATATCTTTAAAGCAAAAACAACCGCGGCTAACTCCAAATCATGGGTAGGGGTAGTTCCTTTCATGATTCTTAAGTTGACGCGAACCATACGCGACTACTCTCCTATACTGCATAAGTACACACCCCAAGCCCTGGTATGATGCATCACTGTATACTGCATAACCTCTTGATCCACTAGGAATGGTTAAGACTGGGGCGGTGGTCAACCTTTTCTTAAGTTCTTGAAAACTCTGCTCACACTGATCAGTCCACTCAAATGGAACATCCTTGCGTATAAGCTTAGTCAATGGAGCGGCAATCTTGGAGAAACCTTCTACAAACCTCCTGTAGTATACAGCTAGTCCTAGAAAACTCCGAATTTCTATAACGGTTTTCGACCTCTCCCATTTAAGTACTGCCTCAACCTTAGATGGATCCACTGACACCCCGTCCTTAGAAACAATATGGCCCAGAAATGCTATTTGCTCCAACCAAAACTCACACTTATCCAACTTCCCATACAACTGCTTCTCTCTGAGAGTTTGAAGCACTACTCTCAAATGCTGCTCATGCTCCTCTCGGGACTTTGAGTAGAGCAGAATATCGTCGATGAGAACTATGACGAACCGATCTAGATACTCCTGGAACCCCTCATTTATCAGGCTCATGAATGCAGCTGGGACATTAGTTAGACCAAAAGGCATCATAAGGAACTCATAGTGGCCATATCTCGTTTTGAAGGTTGTTTTTGGAACATCCTCCTTTCTAATCCTCAATTAGTGATAGCCCGATCTCAGGTCAATTTTTGAGACACCGTAGCCCCTCTTAGCTGGTCAAATAGATAATCTATTCTGGGTAAGGGACACTTGTTCTTGATTATGGCCTTGTTCAGCAGCCTATAGTCTATACATAACCTGAGACTACCATCCTTCTCTCGCACAAATAATTGATACGAGACTAGTGCCACTCTAAGTGACCTAGACGTTCTATCCGCAAGTGCACGGGTCGTATAAGTAATAATGGGATTTGAGTCCCGGATTATATTCTCACAGAGAAGTTGAATTGCCTAATTAACTACCGGTTAATCTTACCCTAAGTATATCCTAGCAAATTATGAATTTTTGTAAGTGATCTACAAGGCTAGAAATACAGTAAATAATAAAAACTATAAACTAAAGAAAATAAAACCGAGCTAAAATTACTTATAGAGCTTTGAGTAATTAAAAGCAACAACCTACGAAAGATAATTAAAACAATTAATTAACGCAATTAAAAATGCAAATATGAAAATAAGAAACAAAATTAATAAAACTAAAATTCAACAATCCTAAAAATAAAATATGCATGTAATTAAACTAATTAATAGAAATGCAAATTAAACTAACCTAAAGTCTAATAAAATAAAATCCTATTAACTTAAGGAAATTCTTAAATCTAACTAAGAAATTAATTTTGTACAAAATGATCATAAATTAAATCTAACTCTAACTAATTACTAACAATAAAACAAAATCTAAATAATGCATGAAAAATATTTTTGGATTTTTCAATTTAAAATGAAAACTTACTTAAAATTACCTAAAATAATTCTACTCCTAATTTTAATTATGTGCTACCTAAATAATAAATTTAATTCTAAATTCCTAAATTGAACGAAGTTTATACTAATAAGTAAGGAACAATAATATGTAAATTAAACTAAGCCTATGATCTATGCTAACAAATAACATTAAAAGAAATAGTAAAATATAATAGTAGGTATGCATGAAAAACGGAATTGTACAAAAGTTAAATGCCAAACATGGCCTTAATCAGAAATCCCAGCTGCTTACAGCCCTGTGCATGTTTCTTTTTGGCTGCTCCAGGCGTGGTCCTGCTCCTGCTCTCTGCTGCGCAGGTCCTGCTCTCTGCTCCATTCCATGCCCATGCTGCTGGCAGCACTAGCTGTTTCTGCTGCATGCTACATGCTCCTCGGCCTATCCAGCTCTTAGACCATGCTGCCAACAACACCTGTGTAGTACCGTTTGCTTGCTTCTGCTCCTGGTTGCTATTTTGCTGCATTACACTGCTTCCGTTACATGCACATCAATGCAGAACAGAATTTTGCAGCTACGGTCATGCTGCCAACAACATTCTATCCAGGAGCCGATACCGAATCTGCTTTCATACTAGCTCCTGCTTGAAGTTTATCTGCAATGAACTTGATCCTGCAGGCACATCTCGGACATCAGCTGTTTCTAGCAAGAGAAGTCATGTTGTAAAAGCTTTCCTACTTCAGCCTAATGCCGAGCCGCACACTCACTGGTACAACCTTCAATAATGCAAATAAAAGATCAACTAAGTTAAAACAAAGGCTGCAATCATGTAGGATTAAAACATTTCAAAAGAAAACACAACAAAATGTTTGTAATCACATGTTAAAGAATGAAAAGAAGATGAACAGTAAATGGAGTCTTAAACAGGGGAGAACAGAGGAGGAAACGTGACTTCCGTTCACTACACTAGCGCATGCTGGCTTGGTTCTACACCGATACTGACAGTTTTGCAAGCTTCAGCATTAACGGCCTCTTCATCCACACAGCAGCAACGTCCGCAATATGCTTAGAAGACAACAGTTTGAGCATATTCCAGCAAGCAGTACACAGAAGCAAAGGCTAGAATGATGAAGGCAAGCTGTGTCAATCGGCCCTATCCACTATCCCGAATCCAATGAGCTACCACGGCATAGTTATGAAATACTGTAAATTGTAAAACACAAATTACAGGAAACAAAAATGCAACAAGACAACAGTGAAGACAATTATCTGCTTTAATTAAAAGTTGGTAACAATCTTAAAGCCACTTGAAAATATGAAGTACCATGCTTGAAATTATCTACTTAAAACATAAAAATAAAATGTTGAACAGGAAAAAAGACTATGGCCACTGTCATCAGCCAAACTTTCTTACTTCCTCATGTCCAACAATTGGTGAACCAAGAAAATAGACAAATTTAAGATGCCAAACCGAGAGCAAAGAAAGGAAAAATGAAAGCTTTATCATTAAAACTTAGATGTGCTAAAC
Source organism: Firmiana major (assembly GCA_033439115.1). Taxonomy (NCBI): domain Eukaryota; kingdom Viridiplantae; phylum Streptophyta; class Magnoliopsida; order Malvales; family Malvaceae; genus Firmiana; species Firmiana major. The sequence goes on from CM065898.1 coordinate 37,499,356, forward strand.
AGTAACAAAGAAAATAAGCTTGCAAAATGGAGAAACCATGGTGGCTGCTAAAATAAAAATAAACATGAAACCAACAGGAAAGCTTCTAAAAATAAGGAAAATAAAATTAAAACTATTCTAACACTACTCCTAACTTACTTCTACCCTAAAACTACTTAGTTTTTCTTCAATTGCTATCATGTTCTATTTATACACATACTTAGGGGTACAATGGTAATTTTTCATCCTAGATGAGTTGGCATTGTTTGGCCACTTGTCTTCATTTTGTTTGCTGCAGAGTAGATATTTCCACGTCATCCGTCTTCTACTACACTTGACTGTGCGATGTGGCCCGACGTGTGTCTTCTAGAAGATTAGCATGGTGTCCGTCGATCTTATCGTTTCGAAGCGAATAAAATACTAACACCCGGCATCCCACGTGTCCAGATGACTGGTGACTCGGTCTGCAAATTGGAAGTGGTCCAGTCTCCTTTAGCATATTTTTGGCCCATTTTTGACCGAAACGACTGAGTTTCATCTGGATTTAATTTACCTGCACATTAAAGAATTTTAATTAAATAAAGGGGATAATTAATAAAATAAATTAGGGATTTAAATAATTAATTAGGAAATTAAGCACAAATAATTCTATTAAAAATAGAATTATCACACCCCCAAACTTGAGCTTTTGCTTGTCCTCATGCAAAACAAAATTCATGTAGGAATGACAAGTACCAACATAATAATTTTCCTAATATTATCCTCGAAGAAAAAATACAGACTATGATCTTAAAGATTCACAATTACAAGTCCAACATTCAGAATCATTCAATCATAAGTCCTAACACAAATTGGACTACTCGTGTGTGTGTGTGTGTGAATGTGTCAAAGCCACTTTACGGTACATTACTCGGATCAGATTATGCAAACACAGTGAATGCAAAGTCAATGTCAAGTGATCATTCCCATAAGTTTGCTTTTCACTTATCTCTCCACTAATGTAGTCACACTTAACCAAATATCAATAGGACTTCATTAAGCTTGTAAATTAAGGCTAGGGCTATGGTATGATAAAGTCGATTTAAGTTTAATTACCCCTTAACATGCATTACTTTCTAGGATCTTTAATGTAAGAGCTCAAATTTATTTCCCCCAAACTTATTTATTTTACTAAACTTTTTATTCTATTTTTGTATTTTTCTTTTTTCTTCTTTTCTTTTTCTTTTTCTTTTTCCTTCAAATTTTTTTTTCAATATATACTCCTCCACTATCACTTAATACCCATATGTACATAGCTCACAATATATCCCAATGACTTTTCATGCTTTTGGGGTAAGGGATAGGAACAGAGTATTTGAGCTACGGAAAAAGTTTTGCAGGAGTATTTACAGAGAAAAACTTATTTGGCCCAGGTGGGTGACTAGGGGTAAAATATGTACAAGGATGGCTAGAAAGGCTCAAACGATCCAACGATGGCCTAAATCATCTCCCTAATTAAGTGTAATCTAATATTTCACCTCGAGATCAGATCAAACAAATTCTAGAATATGATGCACCAAATCAATTGAACAAATGCAATCCTATGTACACATAAGCTTTCTCTAAATAAATATACCGATTCATGACATGACATGTGCATAAGATGAGGTAATCACAATCAGAATTAAGACAAATTTAAGAATTCAACTTCCTACTTTTCCTATAATCATGCTTCTTATTCAATCAAAGTCAAACTAAATCATGGGGTCATATCATCGAAATATGGGAAAACTATATGCTAAGCACTAAATCATCCCAAAATCAAACAATATAAGCTCATATTTTTTGAAAAAAATTTGAAAATTCTTTCTCAGATTTTCGAAAAAAATTTGAAATTTTTTCCAATTTTTCCCAAAATTGCTCAAGTGATATCCCCTCCCCCAAACTTAAAGTGCACAGTGTCCTCAGTGTGCAGATAATATAAGAATTTAAGCTCAAGAACAGAGTACTCCCCTATCTGATGATGATGAATAATCGAAGCTTGATTGAAAACGTAATACAAAAGCAATCTGCAAAAGAAACAAAGAAAGAAACAATGGAAAAGAAAAAGAAAAAAAGAACTATATATAAAGTGAAAAGAAAAATTAAGCCACTTCAAATGCAGCTGAAGAAAACGATACTCAGCAGCAGGGCGAAGAGTAGGAGGGTCAACTAAAATGGTGACAGAATGTTGACAGTTAACTCCTCCTTAGCTCCATCTACTTCCCTCATTCTCTCAAATTTCTTGTGCTCAAGCCTTATATCCTCCTCAATCTCCATCTTAAAACACTCTTGAGAGTCATCGGGGAACTTCAAAGGTTTGAAAACATTAAACTTCACTTCCTGATCCTAAACTCTCATTGTTAACTCCCCCTTTTGTACATCAATTAAAGTTCTACTAGTTGCTAGGAAAGGTCTGCCTAGTATAATGGGGACTTCCCTGTCTTCTTCCATGTCTAACACAATAAAATCCACAGGGAAAATAAATTTGTCCACCTTTACCAGCACGTCCTCAATGACCCCCTTCGAATATTTAATGGAACGATCAGCTAGCTGAAGGGTCACTATGGTGGGACTGACATCCCTTATTCCTAACTTTTGGTAAATAGACCAGGGTATCAGATTGATACTGGCTCCTAAATCACACAGGACTCTACCAAAGAACAGATTTCCAATTGTGCATGGTATGGTAAAACTCCCAGGATCTTTGAGCTTGGGGGGTAATTTCCTCTAGATAATTGCACTACATTCGTCAGTTAAGGCCACCATCTCATAATCTTCCAATCTTCTTTTCCTAGAGAAGATGTCCTTTAAAAACTTCATATAACTTGGCATTTGCTCTAAAGCATCTGCGAAAGGAATGTTGATGTGAAGTTTTTTAAAAACCTCAAGAAATTTAGCGAATTATTGGTCAAGCTTTTGGTTTTGAAACTTCTGAAAAAAAGGTACCGGTAGTCTAACTGGAAGGGATGTAGTGGTAACATGTATAGCATCAGAGGACAAGGAAGGCTGTGAAGTAGAAGAAGGTATAGATGAAGAAACACCTAACTTGGATTCTTTTGCAGCCTGATCTCGATGTTCCTACTCTTTCTGAGCTGCATCTTTAGAACCTAAGGATTCTTCAACTATGGGCTGTTCAGGTCTAGACTTAACTTATGGTTCATCTAGCTCTCTGTCGCTCTTAAGGGTGATGGCTTTCACATGTTCTTTACCCTCCCTTTGCCTAACAGGATTGGCTTCGGTGTTACTAGGAAGGGTCCCTTGAGAACGCTGGCTAAAAGCATTCGCTATTTGTCCAACTTGAACTTCTAAGTTCTTAATTGAGGCAGCTTGATTTTGTAGGATCGTTGTGAACATTTCCTCAAGCGAGGGCTTCTTCTTAGCTACTGGCATGTAAATGTTGTGGCTGCATAGGTTGTAGTGGTGGTGGTGGTTGATGGAAGTGAGGTGGATGATGCTGAAATTGAGGTGGGGATGGTTGATGAGGCGGATGATATAGAAATTACAGCTGTGGTGGTACATAAACCGGTGGAGCTTGAAAACCAGGGGGTTCTACAGTTCTGGAATTAGAAGATTGCCCTTGGTTTTGGCTCCAAGAAAAGTTAGGATGGTTCCTCCACCTTGGGTTGTAGGTGTTTGACAAGGGGTTGTTCTGTTGCTTTTGAAGTGGAGCAACGTACTGAACTGATTCTAAGTTAAACGGACACTTATCTACATAGTGTGTACCACTACATAGATTACAGGAAAGAAAAGGACTTTGTATAGAATAAATAGGGTTAAGACTAGTGGAAGGATTATGCTGGGTACTGAGTGACTCTACCTTTTTCGTAAGATTAGCTATTTGAGAGGTTAAGATAGACAGCGTGTTGAGCTCATAGATACGCGTCGACTTCTTGGGCAGTTGCCTCTCCGAGGATCATAGATAATTGTTAGCTGTCATCTTATCTAACAACTCGTAAGCGTCCTCCTCTGTTTTGCACATTAAAGCTCCACCCGCAGCAGCGTCAACGATGGTCCAATTTTGACTTGTAATTCCGTTGTAGAAGGTCTGAACTTGCAGCCACAAAGGTAGGCCATGGTGAGGGCACTTCCTAACAAGCTCCTTATATCGTTCCCAAGATTAGTAAAGAGATTTAGAATCGAACTCGGAAAAGGAAGATATGTCGCTACAGAGTTTGGCCATTTTAGAGGGAGGGAAAAACTTAGTTAGAAATTGACGGGCTAACTCGTCCCAAGTAGAAATGGATCCTGGAGGCAAGGAGGTTAACCAGTGTGACACCCTATCCCTAAGCGAGAAGGGGAATAATCTAAGCCTAAGCGCATCATTAGATAATCCATTGTGCTTGAATGTGTTGCACAGGTCCAGGAATTGCCCGAGGTGAGCATGTGGGTCATCATGAGAAAGCTCACTGAACTGTAAAGAAGTCTGCATAATCTGGAGTATGGAAGGCTTAATTTTGAAGTTGTTTGCAGGGATAGCTAGTGGCCTAATGCCGGTATAATATCTTCCAAGAGTCGGCATTGCATAATCTCCAACGGTCCTAATTTCTTTATTTTCTACCGTGATGTTTTGCAGCGGAGCTATTAATTTCCTAGAATCCTTTCAAATTTTTCTAAGAGTTCTTTCAATCTCAGGATCTAAAGGAAAGCAATCATATCTCTTGGCTCTATGCATGCAAACATCAAAAAGTCCTCAGAAAAATATTTTCTAAGTTTTTTAATTTTTTCAATTTTTTTGATAGAAAATTAACTAATCTAGATTAAAGCTTTAAATATTTACAATCCAGAATTACACCTAAGCATAATTTCACCGATATTAATCAATGGCTGATTATCTTCCACGGCAACGGTGCCAAAACTTGATACGAGACTAGTGCCACTCTAACTGACATAGATGTTCTATCCGCAAGTGCAAGTGTCGTATAAGTAATAATGGGATTTAAGTCTCGGATTATCGTCCCATAGAGAAGTTGAATTGCCTAATTAACTACCGATTAATCTTACCCTAAGTATATCCTAGCAAATTATGAATTTTTGTGGGTGATCTATAAGGCTAGAAACTAAAGAAAATAAAATCGAGCTAAAATTACTTACAGAACTCTGAGTAATTAAAAGCAACAACATACGAAAGATAATTAAAACAATTAATTAACGCAATTAAAAATGCAAATATGAAAATAAGAAACAAAATTAATTAAACTAAAATTCAACAATCCTAAAAATAAAAAATGCATGTAATTAAATTAATTAATAGAAATGTAAATTAAACTAACCTAAAGTCTAATGAAATAAAATCCTATTAACTAAAGGAAATTCTTAAATCTAACTAAGAAATTAATTTCCTACAAAATGATCGTAAATTAAATCTAACTCTAACTAATTACTAACAATAAAACAAAATTTAAATAATGCAAAAGAAAGATTTTTGGATTTTCAATTTAAAATGAAAACTTACTTAAAATTACCTAAAATAATTCTGCTCCTAATTTTAATTATGTACTACCTAAATACTAAATTTAATTCTAAATTCCTAAGTTGAACTAAGTTTATACTAATAAACAAGGAACAATAATATGTAAATTAAACTAAGCCTATGATCTAAGCTAACAAATAACATTAAAAGAAATAGTAAAATATAATAGTAGGTATGCATGAAAAATGGAATTGTGCAAAAGTTAAATGCCAAACGTGGCCTTAATCAGAAATTCCAGCTGCTTGCAGTCTCGTGCACGTTTCTCTTTGGCCGCTCCAGGCGTGGTCCTACTCCTGCTCTCTCCTGCACAGGTCCTGCTCTCTGCTCCATCCTCTGCCCATGCCGCTGGCAGCACTAGCTGCTTCTGCTGCATGCTACACGCTCCTCGACCTACCCATCTCCTAGCCCATGCTGCCAACAGCACTTGTGTAGTACCGTTTGCTAGCTTTTGCTTCTGGTTGCTATTCTGTTGCATTGCATTACTTCCATTACATGCATATCAACACAAAACAGAATTTTGCAACTACGGTCGTGCTGCCAACAACATTCTATCCAGGAGCCGATACGGAATCTGCTTTCATACCGGCTCCTGCTTGAAGTCTATCTGCAATGAACTTGATCCTGCAAACACGTCTCAGACAGCAGCTGTTTCCAGCAAGAGAAGTCGTGCAGTAAAAGCTTTCCTGCTTCAGCCTAATGCCAAGCCGCACACTCACTGATACAACCTTCAATAATGCAAACAAAAGATCAACTAAGTTAAAACAAAGGCTGCAATAATGTAGGATTAAAACATTTCAAAAGAAAACACAACAAAATGTTTGTAATCAGAGGTTAAAGAATGAAAAGAAGACGAATAGTAAATGGAGTCTTGAACAGGGGAGAACAGAGGAGGAAACGTGACTTCTGTTCACAGCACCAGCGCATGCTGGCTTGGTTCTACACCTATGCCGACTGTTTTGCAAGCTTCAGCATTAACAGCCTCTTCATCCACACAGCAGCAACATCCGTAATATGCTTAGAAGACAACAGTTTGATCATATTCCCACAAGCAGTACACAGAAGCAAAGGCTGGAATGATGAAGGCAAGCTGTGTCAATCGGCCCTATCCACTATCCTGAATCCAAGGAGCTACCATGGCATAGTTATGAAATACTGTAAAATGTAAAACACAAATTGCAGGAAACGAAAATGCAACAAGACAACAGTGAAGACAATTATCTGCTATAATTAAAAGTTGGTAACAATCCTAAAGCCACTTGAAAATATGAAGTACCATGCTTGAAATTATCTACTTAAAAAATAAAAATAAAATGTTGAACAGGAAAGAAGACTATGGCCACTGTCACCAGCCAAACTTTCTTACTTCCTCATGTCCAACAATTGGTGAACCAAGAAAATAGACAAATTTAAGATGCCAAACCAAGAGTAAAGAAAGGAAAAATGAAAGCTTTATCATTAAAACTTAGATGTACTGAACAGTAACAAAGAAAATGAGCTTGCAAAATGGAGAAACCATGGTGGCTGCTAAAATAAAAATAAACATGAAACCAACGAGAAAGCTTCTAAAAAGAAGGAAAATAAAATTAAAACTATTCTAACACTACTCCTAACTTACTTCTACCCTAAAACTACTTAGTTTTTCTTCAATTGCTATCATGTTCTATTTATACACACACTTAGGAGTATAATGGTAATTTTTCATCCTAGATGAGTTGGCATTGTTGGCCACTTGTCTTCATTTTATTTACTGCAGAGTAGATATTTTCACGTCATCCATATTCTAATACACTTGACTGTGCGATTTGGCCCGACGTGTCTTCTAGAAGATTAGCACGGTGTCCGTCGATCTTATCATTTCGAAGCGAATAAAATACTAACACCCGACATCCCACGTGTCCAGACGGCTGGTGACTCGGTCTGGAAATTGGAAGTGGTCCAGTCTCCTTTAACCCATTTTGACTGAAACGACTGAGTTTCATCTGGATTTAATTTACCTGCACATTAAAGAATTTTAATTAAATAAAGGGGATAATTAATAAAATAAATTGGGGATTTAAATAACTAATTAGGGAATTAAACACAAATAATTCTATTAAAAATAGAATTATCAATAATACCGGAGCTCCCCACGAGAATATACTTGGCCTAATGAACCCCTTGTCTAACTGGTCTTGCAACTGCTTTTTCAGTTCCTCAAGTTCAACAAGGGCCATTTGGTAAGGAGACTTCAAGATTAGCTGAGTCTATGGTGCCAAATCTATAGTGAATTCCAATTCTCTCTCCGATGGTAGTCCCGGTAGTTCATCAGGAAATACATCATGAAATTCATATACCACTGGTATGTCCTAAATACTTGGACATTTTCGACTAGTATCAGAGATGAATGCAACATAACCTTCACATTAACACATACATCAGAAATTTTTATCAACAGTCAAAATCATATAATTTATTCCTTAACAGCAAAGCATACATCAAACTTATTAGGTAAGGAGAAGGTTACAGTCTTAGTGTAGCAGTCTATACTTATGCAATTGGTGGCTAGCCAATCCATTCCCAAAACTACATCAAATCCATACATGTTCAACAAGATTATATCTACTAATATGATCCTATCTCCTACCTTGATTTCATAATTTCTACACACCATATCAATATTTTAAGATTTATACATGGGTGTGCTAATGTGTAACGTCAAATCTAGAGATTCAGGCTTAATATGCAAATTACGTGCGAAATTGGGTGATATGAAAGAGTATGTGGAACCTGGATCAAATAGTACTATGCCTTGTGATTGAAAATTAAAAGCTTACCCTGAATAGTCTCAGTGGAAGCATCAGCAGTCTCTCTGTCCAAAGCAAAGGCTCTCCCATGAGTGACAGGCTTCTTGCCATTCTTTGTTACGGTAGCCCGTCTCTGTGGGATTTGTCTCTGGGGAGCTTATCTCTCAGGTTGTCGTGGTTGATCTGGGGGCTGTGGAATATGGTTCTGTGGGCAATCCCTTACCATGTGTCCCTTCTGTCCACACCCAAAGCATCTCACTGTGGCTAAATAACAAACACCTCCATAGAGTTTTTCGCAATCTTTACACAACTTCCTATATTGTTGTGGGCCTCTGGAAATCTCGGGAGTAGGTACAAGAACTCTAGGTCTATCAACCCTAGTTCGAAACTCATCTGTCCTCTACCTCTTGGGCTGGCCCTTCCGATAATCCTGTATCATAAACTCTGTCCTCTTACCTTTATCCTTGCTCTTTCCCTTAGAGCCTTACTCTGTCTATGTAACATTTAGACCCCTCTTAATCATCTGTACTCTACCCAAGGCATCCTCGAACTTGAAAATCCATAACCCCAATAGTTATCTCGAATGGCTGACCTTAACCAGGCTAGAAACCTCTCAGTATGCGCTCTTCTTTCCAGAACGTCTCAGGGTCATACCTCATCAGCATAGTAAACTTACTCTCGTACTCATCCACGGTCATATTGCTTTGTACCAAATTCAAAAAGTTTATCCGCAACTACTGTTGGGCAGCTTGTGGAACATACTGATCTCTCAAGGCTGTCAAGAATGCATCCCAACTAATCACCGGATGCTGAGCAGTCAGAAGGACCTTGGTGGATCCCCACCAATACTCTGCTTGGCTTTTAAACATGTACGTGGCCATAGAAACCTTCTCTACATCAAAACACCCCAGATAATCGAAGATCTTCCTGAGGTCTATTAGCCACTCTTCAGCCTCTACTGGATTCTTAACTCCCTTGAATGTTGGAGGCTTCATTTTCAGGAAATCCCTCATCTTACCAATATCCCTCTCTTCCGTCTGAGTTTGTATAGGCGGCTGAGGCGCCATAGGTACTGGGGGTACTTGTGGAGGAGGAGGTGGAGGTGGTGCTTGTGGAGGAGTCGACATCGGAGTAGGAATTGCTGATGTGCCAGGTGAATCAGAGCCATTTACCCCTAAGTGTTGGGCAACCATAACAGCTATCGATTCCAAGCCTCGCTCAAGGTGTTGTTCCAAATGCTGCTCAAACCGTGCCACACGAGTATTAGGACTCTCTGGCTGATGTGAAGGGGGTGGAGGTGGCTGAACTTGCCTCCAAGGGCGTCTTCATCTTCCACTCATTATGCACGTGATCTAATACCTACGCGTAAACCAAAGATCAAATCTTAACTTTATTAGGTATACATTGCCTACAACCAAACAAGCACAAACATTTGGGATGTAATTTTATCCTTATTTTCGACACTGACAGTATTAGACAACCTTTGCTCTGATACCACTTTTAACTGTAACTACCCTTGACCCTTGAAAATTTGAGGATTTTTTTTTTGAAACTTAAATTTCCCACTTATTCCTTTATTCACTTAGGTTGTATTCATGTTCAATGCTAATTCCTTTTCTTACCTCTTTATCCAAAATTATACTTAAATTTAACGTTTGGATTTATATTGCCAATAGAAATTTCGGCAGCATAACGGCTTATACATATGCCTACCCACTTGCAAACCAATTGTTTTTAACAATCTTATATATCTACAACTACCAAACATGCTTTCCCAAATCCACATCATCAATCCAATACATCCATTTCAAATCAAGGCCAATCACTTTAAGATAAATTCCTAAAAAGTAATATTCTTTACATTTGTTTCTTACAATTTACATCCTAACAAAATATTTCCAATATATGTCTATGCATACAAAATGTGTCTCGTAAAGGAATGTAATTGTATACCTTTTCTGCATGTACAAAAAGTAGCCTAGGGTAGCTCTTTCCCACCAGCTTACGACGTGTATGCGGTAAGTAGCGCCTATAGATCACTGCAAATAGTCTGAAAGGTAGAGGGGTGAGCTTTTGGGAAAAAGCCCAGTAAGATAGTACGTTTAAAGTAGTTCTGATATGTAAAAGCATGTAAAATCATTCATAAATCAATCTTTAAAAAGATATGTAAATTTTCATTTCATGCATAGTCATTATAAGAAATTATGAAGCATGAGTTTCTTTAAATCAAATAACATGCTTAACTATTTCATAAAATTTTCATCATTCATAAACATTTCATAAAACATGATTGTTCATAATCACTTTTCATAAATCTCATAAAAGCATAATCATTCATCAATATCATCATCATAATCGTCATTCATAATCATAATCGAGGAGACTAGGTTATAACTAAGTCATGCGATACGTGTCATTATTCGTAGAGAGTCAATCATACCTATGGCCATGGTAAGGTGGGGCTGTAGACTGGATCAGGGTGGTATAACACTTTCATACAAACATGGGTGGTATCTATCATTCTTACATTTCTCTAGCACTTAGCTAGGGCACAGGCACCAAAGGCACTCTCTGTGCGGGAAACATTCATGCGTGCTACACGGGCATGAGATACTACCAAAACATCATCATCATAAACCACAAGTAGCAAGACATATACCACACAAGTGGAGTTAAGTACTACAGAGGCCCTACGTACCGGCACTCAAGTGGTGGAGTTGAAACACCACAAGAAGTAACCATGCATGAAGCCTATAGTCTCAAAATTCTTTTCCCTTTTTCATAAATACTTTTGAAAATGCCAAAAATTCCTTTCAAAGCATAAATATAGAGTTTCAAACCATCATAAAACTTTCATGCATTTTCATGCTTCAGGAAATTCATTTCATAAACATAAACGTACTTGGTGAACATTTCCTAAAACGAAATCAAGTTTCGTAAACCATTCTATAAGTATGAAAACAGTTATAAATCATTTCAAAACATAATATTGCTTCGTAAATTCTTTTTTTTTATCAATGCAACGAGGGTTCATCATCAGAACTAAGTTAAATAGTACCCCTTACCTCGATTTATCGAAAATTCTAAGTTCGAGTGGTGACGCCTCCAAGTATCTCCCTTAAATCCTTCTACGATTCTCCTACACCGAAATTTGTATTCTTAGTATCCTATTTATTCGAATTGTCTACAATACGCTAAAATCATAACCTCATTCGTCTAGGAAAAATATACTTGAAATTTCAATTCTAACTTTCTAAGATTGCATCAAAGTATATAATCAACCTCATGGAGTTTACCAATTTCCCTCTTTTCTTACAATTCCATCATACATTCGGAAATTTAATCCTACTACAAAGTCTTTAGCTACATTCCTAATTAAATTGTCCCTTTTCTCTTATGAGCTTATATAGTTCCTATATGCTACTTCTTTGTGTGTGTATATAATTTTCGATATGCACTTATACTAACACGCACATTTCTTGTATATATACATAAATATATATATATATATTATTATTTGTCTACTTCTCATTCCTTATTTGGTTTTGTCGATTCAAGATCCATTTAAACTACCCATAAAAATTTCATTACCCTACTTTCATACTCAACATTAGAATAACCCAAATATATCATCCACATGTACAATTCATACTTGCAGTGAAACCCATGAACATTTTAAACACATAAACCACTTGCTGACTGAAACGCTACGCCATTCTCTAGATTATTTTCAGCACTCTTACATAATTATAAAATCCACAAAATGACCAAATACATACGTAATTTATAATCTTCGACCTTCAATTTCGATTCTTGATAATTCAACTCATAATAATTAATTCCTAGCCTAATTCTCAAAATCTCCAATTTGTCAAATTAATCCCTAGTTCCCTAATTTCTTCACAATCAAATTTAAATTAATTCATAAAAAATCATGCTTCTATAATACAATTTATACATACATTAAACTAGATAATGCTTTGGTTTTTACCTAGGAATCCACTGGTACAAAAATTGGGAAGCAGAAATTAGGTATTTTATCAGTATATATATATATTTTAACACTGTAGCATCGAAAAAGGGTGACCAGAAGGGGAAGGACAGGGTAAGTGAGGTCACCGGGGCTTGGGTTCAGAGGGAAGCTAGCATCGAGTCTTCTCGATTTTGTGGTAGTCCGCAAAACAGAGGAAAACTCTTCTATTTCGCGTTTTTCAAGCGAGGGGAGAGGGAGAAGGAAAGGAAAGTGGTTGCTGGTGGTCGGAGGGGAGGAAAAGCCGTCGGTTGGGCCTGTTCTCGATCATCGACATCCTGTCTGTGATCGACAGAAACTGAGGAGAGCGGGAGAGTTTGGGATTTAGACGAGCGAGGAAGAAAGGGAGAAGGGAAGGGGGATGTCGGTCGTCGTTGGTTCGGTCGGTCGGTCGATGAAGTGGACGTGGACGGCAGGCGAGAAGTCGGGGAGAGGACGATCGGAGAGCGGAGAAAAAAAATAAGAGGGGAAGGGCAGCGGGTCACGCGATGGGGTTTTCCCTGTCGCGCGATTCGTCCCGATTGTTTTTTTACTTTATATATATATATATATTATTTATTCAGTTATTATGTTTATTATTATTTTTATTATATATATTATATTTATATTTATATTTATATTTATATTTATATTTATATTTATATTTATATTTATATTTATATTTATATTTATATTTTTATTTTTATTTTTATTTATTTTTAAAAACATTTTCAATTTAACAAATATATATATATATATATATATTCTTATAACACATTTTTCATTTAATTTTATTCTCTAATTAAATACAAAATTTTTTTACGATGTTTACATTCATAAAATAACAACATATATGTCAGACCCGTATTTTCGATTTACGTATGTAGCTTGTACCTTATGATTCCTATGTGTATGAACATTTTATTTCATAGTTGAATCATAGGAAGAGTATTTACTACCATGCAATCGATTAATTTAAAAAATTAAAAATGCATGTAAGCTACATAATAGCGAGATAAGGGTTAAAGTGATTCCCGAGCAAGTGTAGGGGTAAAACGATCAATTGACCGAAATTCGGTATAAATTCAATGAGAAAATTTCATTAAAAATATGAAATTGAGAAATCTTGATCAATAATGGGGCAAATATTGAATTTCGAGTCCAATTGATCGAGATATGAATTTATTTAATAATTTTGGAATTTTTGTCTCGAAAAATGAGCTCAAAAATAGTGAAAAAATATACCGAAAAGGCAAAATCGGACTGATAAATTTATTTATGGACTAAATAAATTTAATAGGAATTTTTGAGATATTTTTAGGATATTTTAGGATTTTTATTATTATTTTAAGACTAAAATAATAATAAAAATATATTATAAATAAATGAAATAAAAAAGGAAAACAGAAACTAAAAATTTGGAAATTTACGGGAGAGAGAAAGTTGAGAGAAACGGAACCAAAACCGACGCAGAGAAACCACCGAACCAGCCACCACCGACGAGCCCAGAGGCCAGCGAACGGCCGAAAAAGAGAGAGGAAGTCGGCACGACCTCCCAGCCACCGGTAACGCGCTCCACCGGCGTCGAAAAGGGGAGATCGGCGAGGTTGAAGCCGTAGAAGGAAAGAAGGATTTCGACGGCCACCGACGGTGCTAGGCTCCGATTGAGCCCAGCCGAACGTTCCCCAGACTGTGGCACACCGAACGACGGCAGCAGCTCCCGAAGAACCGGTCGGACGACGCCGACACGGCTAAATAACCCCTGAACCAGTCGGCGGTTTAGGGCAGAACCTTCTAAACTGAACCGGATCGGACCGGTTCAGCCAAGGAGAAAAGGGGAAAAAAGGAAAAAGAAAGAAAAAGGAAAAGAAAAATTTTTGGGATTTCACCGGACTTCGGGTAAGTCGATACGAGGTCAAAAGTGACCAATTTAATTTTTGATAAATTTATTTAAATTATATTTAATCAAAAATTGACCCGAAGTTAAATATACGAAATTGTGCAGTTCGACGATTAGTTCTGAACGGAAGCCCGATCGAACTTTGATTTGCGTACCATCGCACAATCTCGGGTAAGTAAAGCTCATTTACGACAAATTATGTGATTTATGCGTATTTAAGATTTAATTTATGCATTTCGGATTAAATTTCAGATTTGGTGAATTATATTCAGAAATTTAAATAAAATGTCGTAAATGATATACGGGCTATCCAAAGAGCTTGGAATAAAGCCCAATGGGTATTGATAAGCCCAATGAGTCAATAGACCTTGATGAACGAGCTTAATACGGATTAAGGCCCGATTAACGTGATTAAGGCCCATTAAGTGTAAATGGGCCCATTTTAGTGAAATAAACTGTATTAAATGTGTAATACAGTAGGAAAAGTGTAATTAACTCAGTGAATGATTAAATGCAGCTCCAGAGTCATATTGAGAGTTGACCGGACTGCGAGATTAGACAGCACAGAGGAAGAGAGGTCACACGACGTGATCCAAGGTAGGGGACTCTTGCAAGTAGCCAGAGATATCTGTGCATATTTTCGTTGAATTTTACATTCACTGAAATTGTTTGAGGGTAAGAGAAAATCGATAATGCCTATGGCAGGCACCCCGACCATGATGTATGGGTCCACGGGTGTACGTTGTACCGTGCATGTGTCATGGAGTACATTGTACCGTGTTTTGTGTTGTGGAGTTATGGAGAAGAGTTGTTGATAGCCGACGGTTGTGATGGACTGACCCCCCTCCCGTTACAGCAGTGATAACCCGTACACTGAGTACTGTGTTGCCTGGGATTTCACCACATGTTAGGATATGGCCATAGTCCGAAGATGCTCTCTTACGGTAAGATCCTTAAGCCAGAGTAGGCGGGGAGGCTCTCTTACATAGTCTGGAGAGATTTCATTTAGCCACTGAGTCTCGCATTATATATCACATGTGTTTTATGATACGGGTAGACCTAAGGGATGGGTCGGAACCTGATTGATTTGTTTGTGTTGTGATGAGAAATGCTATATTTACTGTGTTTTGAATGTAAATGGCATATTTTATATAAAGGCATTCTTAAATGATTAAATATGCACTGTTTTGCACGAATGGCTCTGATTGATAAACCAGCATGTGTTTAGTACATGGGATTTTAAATCTGTACTATATTATATATATTTTAAACATGCTTTTGAATTGAGAGAAGGAAAGGCAAAGCACTATTTTCAAGTAGATAGTATGGATGTCTACTTGCTTGCCTGATTTCCTTTCTGAGCGCGTTGATAGCTCATCCCATTCATTTTCCCCTATCTCTACAGATTCTCGTCAGTAGATCGAGTCGGCCAAGGTATTGCATTCCTTTGATCCGCTGCCACTCCCCATCTAGCGAAAGGTATACACATGCGTACTCTTTTGTATCTGAACAATGCATAAACACAGTGATGTACATGGTTTTAAATGTTGGGGATGTAAATGTAATGATGTAATTATATTTAAGTATATGAATTTACTTACGATATGAATGTCATGTATGTATGATACGAAAAAGAATGGTAAGGTATGTATGGATGAGGAGACTAATGCTTATTCACAGTCCAACTGTTGAGGAGATAAAGGTAAGTAAAAAGTGAAAAATTTGTTGTGGTTTTTGGTAAGTCGCGTGTGGGAGGGCGTGAAAGAGTGCTATTAAAATAATTTTAAAAATATATTATAAAGAAAAAAAACAAAATAAAAAAAAGGAAAAAAAAATTGGAAATTTGGAAATTTACGAGGAAGAGAAAGTTGAGAGAAACGAAACCAAAACCGACGGAGAGAAACCACCGGACCAGCCACCACCGATGACCCCAGTGGCCAGCGAACGACCGAAAAAGAGAAAGGAAGTCGACGCGACCTCCCAGCCACCAGTAACGCGCTCCACCGACGCCGAAAAGGGGAGATCGGCGAGGTTGAAGCCGCGAAAGGAAAGAAGGATTTCGGTGGCCACCGACGGTGCTAGGCTCCGATCGAGCCCAGCCGAACGTTCCCCATGCTGTGGCGCACCGAACGGCGGCAGCAGCTCCCGGAGAACCGACCGGACGACGCCAGCACGGCTAAATCACCCCTGAACTGATCGACGGTTCAGGGCAGAACCTTCTAAACTGAACCGGACCGGACCGGTTCAGCCAAGGAGAAAAGGGGAAAAAGAGGAAAAAGAAAGAAAAAGGAAAAGAAAAATTTTTGGGATTTCACTGAACTTCGGGCAAGTCGATACGAGGTCAAAAGTGACCAATTTAATTTTCGATAAATTTATTTAAATTATATTTAATCAGAAATTGACCCGGAGTTAAATATACGAAATTATGCAGTTCGACAATTAATTCCGAACGGAAGCCCGATCGAACTTTGATTTGCGTACCATCACACAATCTCGGGTAAGTAAAGCTCATTTACGACAAATTATGTGATTTATGCGTATTTAATATTTAATTTACGCATTTCGGATTAAATTTCAGATTTAGCGAATTATATTCAAAAAATTGAATAAAATGTCATAAATGATATACGGGCTATCCAAAGAGCTTGGAATAAAGCCCAATGGGTATTGATAAGCCCAATGAGTCAATAGACCTTGATGAACGGGCTTAATACGGATTAAGGCCCGATTAACGTGATTAAGGCCCATTAAGTGTAAACGGGCCCATTTTAGTGAAATAAACTGTATTAAATGTGTAATACAGTAGGAAAAGTGTAATTAACTCATTGAATGATTAAATGTAGCTCCAGAGTCACATTGAGAGTTGACGTGACTGCGAGATTAGACAGCACAAGAAGAGAGGTCACACGAAGTGATCCGAGGTAGGGGACTCTTGCAAGTAGCTAGAGATATCTGTGCATATTTTCGTTGAATTTTACATTCACTAAAATTGTTTGAGGGTAAGAGAAAATCGATAATATTATAGGGACTCGATATGGGTAAATTACGATTTTACCCCTAGTTAGGCAAAAAGTGAAAATTTGGGAAATGTTCCAAAAAGCATGGAAATTATGTTTTAAGTGGTTTTTCCTGCTGTGTAGCAGAAGAGTAGGTGGATGGGCTAATATTTTGAGGTCGATGTAAACTAAGCACACTTTATAGTGCTGATTTTAGTGATTTTTAACATCCCTGTTTTTATAGAGCCATCTACCAAATTATGTGGAAACAATAGTGCTAGAGCACAACTTACACTTGATTTCAGATGTTTTTCACAAACATTAGTGCTGGAGGTTTACTCGCACTACATTTATTTGACATGCATGATAGAGTACTAGAGCGTTGCTTGTACTCAGTTTTTATGTGATTTGTGCATGATAGAGTGCTGGAGCGATTAGCTCGTACTCGAGTTTTACATGAGATGCATGACAGAGTGTTGGAGCATTGCTCGCACTCGAGTTTTCATGATTTGTACATGACATCGTACTTGAGCGATTTTGCTCGTACTTGATTTGTAATGAGAACTATGCATGACCTGGTGCTAGAGGTTTACTCGCACTAGTGTTGATATTTTGACATGCATATACAGTGTTTTGAGGCGGAGCGTTGAATGTGTGTCACACTCAAGACGCGCACTGTAGTTTTTCATGATATATAAATACATGTTAGAAAACTGTGACGATTTCCTCCTTGTAGACTGAGTGTCACACTGTTGAGATGTTCTCATGTGGATTTAGAGACGTGGCATTGATTCCATAGTATGAGGGCTAAGACCTATGGCAGGCACCCCGACTATGATGTATTTCCATGGTAAGAACTATGGCAGGCACCCTGACCAAGATGTATGGGTCCACGGGTGTACGTTGTATCGTGCATGTGGCATTGAGTACCATGTACCGTGTTTTGTGTTGTGGAGTTATGGAGGAGACTTTTTGAAAGCTGACGCTTGTGATGGACTGACCCCCTCCCGTTACAGCAGTGATAACCCGAACACCGAGTACTGTGTTGCCTGGGATTTCACAACATTTTAGGATATGGCCATAGTCCGGAGATGCTCTCTTACGGTAAGATCCTTAAGCCCAACATCCTTAAGCCAGAGTGGGCAGGGAGGCTCTGTTCGGCGGGGAGGCTCTTTTACATAGTCTGGAGAGATTGCATTTAGCCACTGAGTCTCGCATGATATATCACATGTGTTTTATGATACGGGTAGACCTGAGGGATGGGTCAGAACCCGATTGATTTGTTTGTGTTGTGATGAGAAATGCCATATTTACTGTGTTTTGAATGTAAATGGCATATTTTATATAAAGGCATTCTTAAATGATTAAATATGCACTGTTTTGCACAAATGCCTCTGATTGATAAACCAGCATGTGTTTAGTACATGGGATTTTAAATCTGTACTATATTATATATACTTTAAACATGCTTTTGAATTGAGAGAAGGAAAGGCAAAGCACTATTTTCAAGTCGATAGTATGGATGTCTACTTGCTTGCCTGATTTCCTTACTGAGCACGTTGATAGCTCATCCCATTCATTTTCCCCCATCTCTATAAATTCTCGTCAGTAGATCGTGTCGGCCAGGGTATTGCATTCTTTTGATCCGCTGCCACTCCTTATCTAGCGAAAGGTATACACATGCGTACTCTTTTGTATCTGAATAATGCATAAACACAGTGATGTACATGGTTTTAAATGTTGGGGATGTAAATGTAATGATGTAATTATATTTAAGTATATGAATTTACTTACGATATGAATGTCATGTATGTTTGATACGAAAAAGAACGGTAAGGTATGTATGGATGAGAAGACTAATGCTTATTCACAGTCCAACTGTTGAGGAGATAAAGGTAAGTAAAAAGAAAAAAATTTGTTGTGGTTTTTTGTAAGTGGCGTGTGGGAGGAGGGCGTGACAGAGTGGTATCAGAGCGTAGTTGGTCTGATGTGTCTAGGCATTAGTAATTAGGAAAATGTACATCCTCATATCACTATGTTTTGTTCAGTTATAATTGTGTATACAAGATGGGAGTTGGACAAATTAATGTTTGTGAATGCAGGAATCTAGCCATTATGGCAATTACCCACCGTGGTAGAGGGACGAGGGGTAGGGCTGGAGGCCGCAGTGGTAGGTCAGCTAGCCAGGGTGAGTCTTCGACTACCCATACACCCCCAAGTACTGCTGTGGTACCAGATACGACTGAGGCACGCTTCACGAGGATAGAGCATAGTCTGGAGGTGATAGTAGGGCTGTTGGCACAGACTTTACCAGGTAGATAGAGGCAAGATGCAGAGACTGTGACTGGAGAGGCAGTTGCACCTGATACACCTGCGTAGCCTGTACAGAGGCCACAGACTACTGATACTCCTACACCCCCACCAATTCAGGTTGGTAGAGGATATGGGTGTGATTTGGATCGGTTGCGACAGTTCTAGAAGCTTGGACCTCCATCGTTTCGAGGGGTCAAGGACCCAGCTAGTGCAAAGAAGTGGATTAGCGAGATGGAGAAGTTGTATGACTTCTTTGATTGTACGACTTCAGAGAGAGTCGCATTTGCTGCGTTCCTACTGAAGGGAACGACAGAGCATTGGTGGAAGTCCACCAGATTGATATTGAGAGCACGACATGCTGAGATCGGTTGGGAGATGTTTCTGGAGGCCTTCAGGAGGCAGTTTGTTCCTGATACAGCAAAGCGTAGACTGCAGGCTGAGTTTTTGGGATTGAGCCTGGGGAGTCTCACAATGGATGAGTACGAGACTAGATTTTTGGCCCTGGAGAGGTATGATCCCGATACCATGTACAGTGAGACTAAGAAGGTCCACAGATTTGTTGACGGATTGAGACCGATGTTGCGGTCTAGATTGGTACCACTAGACATTGGTACATATGATAAGGTAGTGCATAGGACGTAGCTTTGTGAGCAAGATTATGAGAGGCATTTCTCTGAGTTTAGGAAGTTCAGTCGGAGTTGAGATAGAGAGAGGAAGAGGCCGGCTAGTGATAGAGGGTTCAATTATCGAGGAGAGAGGAGACTCTTCGGTAAGGGACCACGGATAGAGGAGGTACGAGAGCGACCAGTTAGACCTCCTACATACCCGGCCATAGCTTCGACGAAGGGCATTGCGATTGGAGGATCGAGGCCTACTACTGATCAGTGCAGTCGATGTGGTAGACATCATGGCGGTAGACCTTGTTCGTTGAGCCCTATTGTGTGTTTTCGATGTGGGAAACAGGGGCATATTGCTAGAGAGTGCCTAGAGACATATGTGACTGCCCCACAGAAAGGCAGGGAGCATGATAGAGCTCCAGCTGGTACGTCTGCTCAGAGAGGTAGAGCGATGGCAGAGGAGAAAGGGAAGTAGGTGATGGGTCGAGGGCAAGTACATGCCTTGGATCAGGACGCAGTTGATGCTTCTATGGATGTGATTAGAGGTAACATCCTGATTTATGATTTAGAAGCATATGTTTTAATTGATCCTGGTGCCACACATTCATTTGTATCGCCATCATTTGCATGTAAGTTAGAAAAGCATGTAGAGCGTACTCCTTTAAAGATGATGATGTTGATTAGTACGCCTATGGATTCCAGTCAGCTAGTTGAGCATGTGTATAATGATTGTAAGTTAAGAGTAAGGGAAAAGGATATGACAGCCAATCTAATATTGCTAAGTATGAGTGACTTTGATGTAATATTAGGTATGGATTGGTTATCTGTAAACCATGTTGTTTTAGATTGTTACGCTAAGACAGTTATGTTTCCTAACCCTACGAAAGTTGTTGTAAAGTTTGATGGGAAGAAATGAAAGAAATAAATATGTTGTTAATAAATAAAAATATTTTACTGACTGAGAGATAAATATCTTGAAGGTTTCATTGCGTACGTAGTGGATATGGATAAGGTACATCCGAAGTTGGTAGATATTCCTGTGGTCAGTGAGTACCCAGATGAGTTGCTAGGGTTACCACCAGACAGAGAGATTGAGTTCTGTATAGATTTGGTGCCTGGTACTGAGCCTATTTCGAGACCACCATATCCCATGGCCTTAGTTGAGCTAGAGGAGCTCAAGAGATAGTTGCAGGAGCTGTTGGATAGGGGTTTCATTCGATCGAGTGTTTCACCATGGGGAGCACCGGTTCTGTTTGTGAGGAAGAAAGATGGAAGCCTTCGATTGTGTATAGACTACAGATTGTTGAATAAGGCTACCATCAAGAATAGATATCCCCTTCCATGCATTGACGACTTACTGGATCAACTTCGGGGAGCGCAGGTCTTTTCTAAGATTGATCTGAGGTTTGGGTATCATCAGTTGAGAGTTCGGAGTGGAGATGTACCTAAGACGGCATTTAGGACTCGATATGGCCACTATGAGTTCCTAATTATGCCATTCGGACTGACGAATGCTCCCGCAGCTTTCATGGCTTTGATGAATGATGTGTTCAAGCCATATTTGGACCAGTTTGTTGTCGTATTCATCGATGACATATTAGTATATTCGAGATCCGAGGAGGAGCATGAGGAGCACCTCGGGATCGTATTGCAGACTCTACGAGAGCAGCAATTGTATGCTAAACTCAGCAAGTGTGATTTTTGGTTGACAGAGATCTCATTTTTGGGACATGTAGTGTCGAGGAATGGTGTGTCAGTAGACCCATCCAAGATTGAGGCTATAGTTCAGTGGGAACAGCCGAGGATAGTTACCGAGATCAGGAGTTTTCTAGGTTTAGTAGGGTACTATCGAAGATTCGTTGAGGGATTTTTAAAGTTGGCTGCTCCGTTGACACATCTCACTCGGAAGAATGTTGCATTCGTGTGGGACGAGGATTGTGAGAGGAGTTTTCAGGAGCTGAAGAGTCGATTGACCACCGCTCTAATTCTCACTATTCCTACCAGCTCATGAGGATTTTCAGTATATACCGATGCTTCGCATCAGGGACTGGGCTGTGTGTTGATGTAGGATGGGAGGGTAGCTACTTATGGATCCAGACAGCTGAAGGATCATGAGAAGAACTATCCGACCCACAATTTAGAGTTAGCAGCAGTAGTGTTTGCATTGAAGGTATGGCGCCACTACTTGTATGGTGAGAAGTTTCAAATTTTTACCAACCACAAGAGCCTCAAGTACCTGTTCTCACAGAAGGAGCTGAACATGAGACAGAGAAGATGGCTAGAGCTTCTGAAGGATTATGATTGTGAGATTCTTTATCATCCGGGTAAGGCTAATGTTGTAGCAGATGCTTTGAGTAGGAAGAGCCTTGGGATGGTATCGTATATGATGGTCAGGGAGCACGAGCTGCTAGAGCAGTTTGCTAGCCTCAGTTTGGGAGTTGTGCCTTCAGACAGAGATGCGGATTGTATGATTGCGAGTCTACGCTTAGAGCCAGATCTATTGGATAGGATCAGACAGGCTCAACAGACAGATCTACAGTGCATCGATGTGATTGGTCAGATGCAGAGGGGCACAATGATAGATTTTGAGTTGAGTCCTGATGGACTACTGAGGTTCAGAGGTAGATTGTGTGTTCCATAGGACCCAGAGCTCAGGAGATTGATATTGTCGGAAGCTCATTCCTCGAGGTACACGTTGCATTCGGGGAGTGGCAAGATGTATCAGAACCTTCAGAAGGTGTACTGGTGGTCAGGTATGAAGAGAGATGTAGCAGATTATGTGGCGAAATGTCTCGTATGTCAGCAGGTGAAGGTAGAGCATCAGAAACCTGCAGGATTGTTACAGCCTCTACCTATACCAACCTGGAAATGAGAGCACATCACCATGGATTTCGTGATGGGTTATCGAGGACCCGGAGGAATCATAATGCTATATGGGTGATCGTTGATAGACTAACGAAGTCAGCCCACTTCCTAGCTATGAGAGCTACCGATACTCTAAGTACATTGGCAGGGTTGTATGTACGCGAGGTAGTGAGGTTGCATGGTGTTCCAATGAGCATTGTCTCGGATAGGGATTCCCGCTTCACTTCTCACTTTTAGGAACATTTTCAGGAAGCCATGGGAACCCAGTTAAGTTTGAGCACAGCTTTCCATCCTCAAATAGATGGTCAGTCAGAGAGGACGATACAGACTTTGGAGGACATGTTGAGAGCATGTGTGCTAGACTTTAGAGGCTCCTGGGATGATCATTTGCCACTAGCCGAGTTCGCCTACAACAACAGTTTCATTCGAGTATCGGGATGGCATCGTATGAGGCCTTATATGGCCGTAGATGTCGTTCCCCTATTGGATGGGAAGAAGTGGGTGACCGTAAGATTTTTGCTCCTGATTTGGTTACACAGGCTTCTGAGGATGTCCGGTTGATAGTTGAGAGATTGAGGATAGCTCAAAGTCGACAGAAGTGTTATGGTGACAGGAGACGTAGGCCACTTGAGTTTGCAGTTGGTGAGTCTGTGTTTCTGAAGGTTTCTCCTTCCAATGGTATAGCGAGGTTTGGGAAGAGGGGTAAGCTGAGTCCTCGCTACATTGGACCCTTTGAGATACTTAATCGAGTGGGAGATAAGGCCTATGGGTTGGCATTGCCACCAGATTTGTCAGGCGTGCACAACGTCTTCCACATTTCGATGCTTCAGAAGTATCACCCGAATCCGACGCATGTGATTAGTTATGAGCCATTGGAACTCAGTGAGGACATGTCATATGTTGAGAGGTCGATTCAGATACTTTATAGGAAGGAGAAGATTTTGAGGTCGAAGACTATCGGGTTAGTGAAGGTTTTATGGCAGCATCACACTTTTGAGGAGGCTACTTGGGAGTTAGAGAGCTTGATGCGAGAGAAGCACCCCCAATTGTTTGATGATTGATTTGATTCTAATTTGGAGGACCAAATTCTTTTAGTTGGGGAGGATTGTCAGACCCATATTTTCGATTTACGTATGTAGCTTCTACCTTATGATTCCTATGTGTACGAACATTTTATTTCATAGTTGAATCATAAGAAGAGTATTTACTACCATGTAATCGATTAATTTAAGAAATTAAAAATGCATGTAAGCTACATAATAGCGAGATAAGGGTTAAAGTGATTCCCGAGCAAGTGCAGGGGTAAAATGATCAATTGATCGAAATTCGGTATAAATTCAATGAGAAAATTTCATTAAAAATATGAAATTGAGAAATCTTGATCAATAACGGGGCAAATATTGAATTTCGAGTCCAATTGATCGAGATATGAATTTATTTAATATTTTTGGAATTTTTATCTCGAAAAATGTGCCCAAAAATAGTGGAAAAATATAGTGAAAAGGTAAAATCGGACTGATAAATTCATTTACGGACTAAATGAATTTAATAGGAATTTTTTAGATATTTTTGGGATATTTTAGGATTTTTATTATTATTTTAAGACTAAAATAATAATAAAAATATATTATAAATAAATGAAAAAAAAGGAAAACAGAAACTGGAAATTTGGAAATTTACGAGGAGAGAGAAAGTTGAGAGAAACGGAACCAAAATCGACGGAGAGAAACCACCGAACCAGCCACCACCGGCGACCCCAGCGGCCAGCGAACGACAGAAAAAGAGAGAGGAAGTCGGCACACCTCCCAGCCACCGGTAACGCGCTCCACCGGCGCCGGAAAGGGGAGATCGGCGAGGTTGAAGCTGCGGAAGGAAAGAAGGATTTCGGCAGCCACCGGCGGTGCTAGGCTTCGATCGACCCAGCCGAACGTTCCCCAGGCTGTGGCGCACCGAACGGCGGTAGCAGCTCCCGGAGAACCGACCGGACGACGTCGGCATGGCTAAATCACCCCTGAACCGGTCGGCGGTTCAGGGCAGAACCTTCTAAACTGAACCGGACCGGACCGGTTCAGCCAAGGAGAAAAGGGGAAAAAGAGGAAAAAGAAAGAAAAAGGAAAAGAAAATTTTTTGGGATTTCACCGAACTTCGGGTAAGTTGATACGAGGTCAAAAGTGACCAATTTAATTTTCGATAAATTTATTTAAATTATATTTAATCAGAAATTGACCTGGAGTTAAATATACGAAATTATGCAGTTCGACGATTAATTTCGAACAGAAGCCTGATCGAACTTTGATTTGCATACCATCGCACAATCTCGGGTAAGTAAAGCTCATTTACGACAAATTATGTGATTTATGCGTATTTAAGATTTAATTTACGCATTTCGGATTAAATTTTAGATTTAGTGAATTATATTCAAAAAATTAAATAAAATGTCGTAAATGATAAACGGGCTATCCAAAGAGCTTGGAATAAAGCCCAATGGGTATTGATAAGCCCAATGAGTCAATAGACCTTGATGAACGAGCTTAATACGGATTAAGGCCCATTAAGTGTAAACGGGCCCATTTTAGTGAAATAAACTGTATTAAATGTGTAATAAAGTAGGAAAAGTGTAATTAACTCAGTGAATGATTAAATGCATCTCCAGAGTCATATTGAGAGTTGACCAGACTGCGAGATTAGACAGCACAGAGGAAGAGAGGTTACACGACGTGATCCGAGGTAGGGGACTCTTGCAAGTAGCTAGAGATATCTGTGCATATTTTCGTTGACTTTTACATTCACTGAAATTGTTTGAGGGTCAGAGAAAATCTATAATATTATAGGGACTCGATATGGATAAATTACGATTTTGTCCCTAGTTAGGCAAAAAGTGAAATTCTGGGAAAAGTTCCAAAAAGCATGGAAATGATGTTTTGATTGGTTTTTCCTGCTGTGTAGCAGAAGAGTAGGTGGATGGGCTAATGTTTTGAGGTCGATGTAAACTAAGCACACTTTATAGTGCTAATTTTAGTGATTTTTAACATCCCTATTTTTATAGAGCCATCTACCGAATTATGTGGAAACAATCATGCTAGAGCACAACTCACACTTGATTTCATATGTTTTTCACATACATTAGTGCTGGAGGTTTACTCGCACTACATTTATTTGACATGCATGATAGAGTATTAGAGCGTTGCTCGTACTCAGTTTTTATGTGATTTGTGCATGATAGAGTGCTGGAGCGATTAGCTCGTACTCGAGTTTTACATAAGATGCATGACAGAGTGCTGGAGCGTTACTCGCACTCGATTTTTCATGATTTGTACATGACATCGTACTTGAGCGATTTGCTCGTACTTGATTTGTAATAAGAACTATGCATGACCTGGTGCTAGAGGTTTACTCGCACTAGTGTTGATATTTTGACATGCATATACAGTGTTTTGAGGCGGAGCGTTGACTGTGTGTCACACTCAAGACACACACTGAAGGTTTTCGTGATATATAAATACATGTTAGAAAACCGTGACGATTTCCTCCGTGTAGACTGAGTGTCACACTGTTGAGATGTTCTCACGTGGATTTAGAGACGTGGCATTAATTCCATAGTATGAGGGCTAAGACCTATGGCAGGCACCCCGACTATGATGTATTTCCATGGTATGAGAGGCTAAGACCTATGGCAGGCACCCCGACCATGATGTATGGGTCCACGGGTGTACGTTGTACCGTGCATGTGGCATGGAGTACATTGTACCATGTTTTGTGTTATGGAGTTGTGGATGAGAGTTGTTGATAGCTGGCGGTTGTGATGGACTGACCCCCCCTCTCGTTATAGCAGTGATAACCCGCACACTGAGTACTGTGTTGCCTGGGATTTCACCACATGTTAGGATATGGCCATAGTCCGGAGATGCTCTCTTACGGTAAGATCCTTAAGCCCAACATCCTTAAGCCAGAGTGGGCGAAGATGCTCTGTTCGGCGGGGAGGCTCTCTTACATAGTCTGGAGAGATTTCATTTAGCCACTGAGTCTCGCATGATATATCACATGTGTTTTATGATACGAGTAAACCTGAGGGATGGGTCAGAACCCGATTGATTTGTTTGTGTTGTGATGAGAAATGCCATATTTACTGTGTTTTGAATGTAAATGGCATATTTTATATAAAGGCATTCCTAAATGATTAAATATGCACTGTTTTGCACGAATGCCTCTGATTGATAAACCAGCATGTGTTTAGTACATGGGATTTTAAATCTATACTATATTATATATATTTTAAACATGCTTTTGAATTGAGAGAAGGAAAGGCAAAGCACTATTTTCAAGTAGATAGTATGGATGTCTACTTGCTTGCCTGATTTCCTTACTGAGCGTGTTGATAGCTCATCCCATTCATTTTCCCCCATCTCTACAGATTCTCGTCAGTAGATCGAGTCAGCCAGGGTATTGCATTCCTTTAATCCACTGCCACTCCCCATCTAGCGAAAGGTATATACATGCGTACTCTTTTGTATCTGAACAATGCATAAACACAGTGGTTTTAAATGTTGGGGATGTAAATGTAATGATGTAATTATATTTAAGTATATGAATTTACTTACGATATGAATGTCATGTATGTATGATACGAAAAAGAACGGTAAGGTATGTATGGATGAGGAGACTAATGCCTATTCACAGCCCAACTGTTGAGGAGATAAAGGTAAGTAAAAAGAGAAAAATTTGTTGTGGTTGTTGGTAAGGTCATGTGTGGGAGGAGGGCATGACAATATATCATCATCATCTTCTTCCAACAACTTCTGACCTACTTTGACCAACTTTGACCACTTCTTCTTACTCCAACAATGATTCTCAGCTATAGATATACATGTATACAACTTAGAATCATAAAAAAAAAAGCTCAAAATCTAACCAAGAAACATAAAATTCAAAGTTTCTCTTACCCTAGAAATAGGGCAAATTCTGCCCATGTTCTTGTAAACCCCACGAAATTTTCTTGTACTTGGTTGTAGGTGAACAAATTGGGTTAAATATGTGCTTATTGGAGCATAATTAATTGAATTTGTATTTTTACATGAGAGACTGTCACGACCCTCAACTTATCAAAATACGTATAAATTTTTCGCATTTTCGTGCATTGTTTATCAATCATCCTTACCTCGATCGTGATCAGCTACACACTCAACAGCTGGGCTGTGTGTCAATGTCTACCTCATCCATCCATAACAATTTAATTTCAAAAGTAAATACTTTTATAAATACATCAGAGTTACTCTTTACAAGTGTTTACATTGCTTTACATTGCTTTACATCCCCAATGTTTACATATAAAATGCTACTGTGCTATGTTTAGTTTAGATACAAAATAATTCAAGTGTGTATACCTTTAGCGAAGAGATGCAGTAGATACCAAAAGGGATAAGCCTCTAGTCGCCCACAATCTATACTCAAAGCTCTATAGAGAGGGTGGAAATAAGGGGGTGAGCAAACCACACGCTCAGTAAGGCAATCATACGAACAGGTAGATATTGCACTATCTACGTGATCGTGATACCATGCTCAAAAGCATTTAGTTCATCATTTTATCTCAAAACATAAGTGTATGATTCTGTTAATGGTATGTAAAACATTCATGCTATTAAAATCTAGTGCACAATTCAATTTAAAGCATGGTATAAATCATCATGCATAATTCACAATAAAGCATGACATTACCCATCATGCGTTTTTCTCAAATAAGCATGGCATTAACCATCATGCATTTTTTACAATAAAGCATGGCATTAATCATCATGCTTCGGTGCACTTTAAACCATTAACAATCGATATCTCAAAATAATTCAACACTTGTCAGGTCTCAGCGCCTCCCTTGGACTGTCTTGACCCACAAATCATTTCAAACATGGATTTATTCTCAAAGCAATAGACATGTGAGATAGGCAATTCAATAAGGGTAATAACCTCTAGGTCTATGGCCATAACCTATGATACTGGCTACACGGATCAGGTGTGCGGGATATCACCACTATCTGCTTCCACATGGGAGGTGGGTCAGATGCTGCCCACTGGTCCATAGCAGATCTCGTTTGAAGATGGCATATCACATCTTAACACGGTACAACGTACTCCATGCTACCTGCACGGTACAACGTACTCCGTGGACCCACATCAACATATCATATCACGCCACATCTCAAATGCACGTGTGAGCCTATTTAATCGGTATGACCTCTTGTCTACCCGAAGCTCCTAACACGGCTAACATGTCAAAATATCATAAACGCACGTGCGAGCCTATTTAATTGGTGCGACACCCAGTCTGCCCGAAGCTCTAAGCACGACAACAAATAAGGTGGGCATCTAGTGCGAGCTAAGCTCCAAGCACCATGCCAAAACTAGTATGAAATCCATGTGAAAACTAGTACGAGCTAAGCTCCAGCACTCATGCATATGAAACACATCAAATCTCGTGCGAGTCATACTCTAGCACGCTTTCATTCTCACGAAAACAATGTAGGTGGCTTAATTCTTTGTAAAGTATGGTTAATAAACCAAAACAACTCATTTCTTTTTGCAATTCATTTCAAATGTTAGCTGACCTACCAATCCTTTGTTAAAAAGCAATAAGACATGATTTTCCAAAGCAATATGCTTTTATTTTCATGCACATTTCTCAAACACCCAACTTTTACCCTTCCATCACCCAACATCATTTCCTAATATCTCATGCATTCTAGTTAAGCATTTAATGTGCCCAACTTGCGCACAGATATCTCTAAGAGTCCATAGAATTCCCTTACCTCAATTTACTTGAGTGCGACTCTCTTTTCCTCTTAGCTTCTTACGCTCTTGGCTCGCCTTGTTCCGGTGTATCCTCGAAAGCTGAGATTCAAATAATCCAAACCACTTAAGTTAAAGTTGTTAACTCACATTTGACCTCATTAGTCAACATAACCCATCTTTGCATTTACCAATGCCTTAATCCACATTTTACCCCTTTTTGGTAAATCTCACAATTTATTCACTAAAACACCTTAAAAATCATACCACAACACTATTATTAACTTCAATATATCTCATTCATCATTAATCTCATCACATTTCACTTTCTCACACTAGACCAATTCTAGGTCATGGTGGATTCATTACTTCTTAGGTAGTTTCTACCCTTTCTATGCATACCAAACAACTCCAAAAGCAATATCTACACAATGTACTTGAGTTATTTCATTTAAAAACTCACCTAGCTTGATTTCCTCTTTGCTCCAATGGAAATGCACCTTTGATCCTTCAATCCAACAAGTGGGGAAAGGCCTCCAAACTATGTTGTTCTTCTCTTTGATGTGAACAACTTTGTCTCTAATAGCTTTCCCTCAAATCTTACTGAAAATGTGTGGCTTTAGGAGTGAGAAAGCTAGGTTTTATGTTGGAAATGGGAAAGATTGGTTTTTGTCTCGGAAGTGCAGATCCAACTACTCTATATTTATAGATTCAACTTGATAAGATCAATCTGCCTTGGGTGGAGATCGATCTGGTCCTCTTAAAATCCCTCTTTTTCCATAGTAATTTGAGGTAGGAGATCGATCTGTCGAGTAGGGAAGATCAATCTACTTCAAACAAAAGGTTAAGGAGATCGATCTGGTCTTAGGGGAGATCGATTTGCTTCCAACCCGAGAGCTAAGGAGATCGATTTGTTCCATTAAGGATCGATCTGCATTTTACAGAATGTATTAGGAGATCGATCTGGCTCCCTTGGAGATCGATCTGTCCTATTCCATAGCTCAAAATAAGAGCAATTTAGCTCTTTCAGATCGATCTCTCATCCTATGAGATCGATCTGGCCTTCATATTTCCAGATTTTACTGCAGTTTCCTGCAGAACCTTACACCAAAACATCCTTAATTTGCTGCCATAGTCATTTCCTCATCCATTTACCTTTAAGACTTAAAAATGGCATCAAATAATACTTCATACACATTAAAACTTGTGTAGAATCTTTGCATACCCAAAGGTACATGATATAAACCAAATGGAAGTGCACAACTTATGAAATCTTCCTTCCATTCTACCATACCTCTCATATTCCATTCCACTCAGATTCTTCACATATATAAGTCCATTTCTTCATATTCATATACAATGTAACTTGTACGTACAATCACCACTCTTATTACAAGTGTGTACATTAAACTTATGGACTTACATCACATATACTTCACATTACAAGTATATCACCCTACTTATGATTCTCATTTACATTTCTATGTACCTATATACAATTATACATATACGGGGTCTCATAGAGACTTAGGTAAATTTAATCGAATAGAATATTATAGCTTGTACCATAAATGAGTACAAAAAATGACATAATATCAAGTGAGGTATACTACAATATTATACTACAATCAATTATATTATATAGCATTATTAGTATTAGTCTAATTTAACAAATTAAAGAACAAAGATTGACTTCATTTCTTTAAAACCAATCCTAAAATGTGCAACAACTGTTACTACTTGCAGTAGCTGGGAAAGGACGCAGAAGCATAGCAAGGGAAACTGCTAAACACTATTTACGAGACCCCATGTATGTATGACTTTATTAGATGTAAATGAAAGTATAAGACAGATGATTTTTGGATCATATATATGTGAATGAAGTTGCATAGAGAATGAATGAGTATCATGAATGCAAGTGAAGGTTTAATAAGGATTGAAGTGAACATAAACTAAATGAATGGAACTTAAAGTATTCGCACTAGAGATAAGGATTTAAGACACGAAATGATAATGCATGGTTAAGAATTCTGTGTATCCTTTCTGATTCCAAGCAATACACACAAGTTCCATAACATGAAAAACATAAGGAATGAACCTTTCCATGCTCAAAGTGTGAATAGATTGCAAAATGAATAATGAAGCAATCAAACACAAATGTTTCCCTTGAAAAATTGGAAAATTTACAGCAGGAAGCCTATAGATGAAGGCCAGATCGATCTCCTATTCAAGGCAGATTGATCCCTTATGCAAGCAGAACAATTTCAAGTGAATCTGCCAAGGCCATATCGATCTTCCTCATTGAACAGATCAATTTCCCCATGAGCAGATCTATCTACATTTGTTTCTGCCTAGCAGAGATCGATCCCTTCCTAAGTGCATATCGATCTCCATTTAATTTTGTTAAGAGTAAATAGATCTCTCCCAATGAGCAGATTGTTCTCCTGTTGCCTCTGCCTAGCAAAGATCGATCTCCCCCAAATGAGTAGATCGATCTCCCTCATTACAAACCTAAAAATTTAAGAGCTAAAACCATAGGAAGATCGATCACCTACAAGGGGATCGATCTCATCACCCCTGCTCTATAAAAACTCGATGCCAAAACCCCTCTTCTTTACCAAATCAACACATCTATCCATTTTTACCCAAAATACCAAGCTTTCTCTCTCTAGAATACACCCCCTTCCAAAAAGATTTAAGAAAAAACTATTAGATGCAAAGTTGTTCATTGTGAGGAGAAGAACAACATAGCTTGGAGCCAACATTTAACTTGTTGGATTGAAGGAGCTAAGGAGTCTTCCAAATTGGACAAGAGGGAAGTCAAGCTAGGTGAGTTTCCATTACACCAACTCTAAGTATGTATATCTAGATGTTGTTGTGAGTAGATTGGTGTATGAATTGTTGATAGAAACTATCGAGAATGTGATGAATCAAGCATGACCTAGAATGGGTTTAGTGTGAGAAAAGAAGATATGGTGCAATTGATGATAAATGGGCTATACCAAAGTGTTAATAATGTTGTATGCATGACATTGAGATTGTTATGTGGAATCAAACTTATGGGATTAGTCAAAGTGATGAAATGTGCGTATATAATCTTGTAGAAATGCAAGAATGAATGGAAAACTATGGATATAACATCTATGCCAAGTGTTGATAAGTTACTAAGTGAGTTGCTAGCTCATTTGACTAGGAATGGCATAATGATCGCTAAATGTGATAATGGGCCAAACTTGATGACATAGGCTCGATAAAATATACTGACTAGTTGAAGTCAGAACATGAGTTATCGATATTGACTCATATGATCAATGGATATTTACAGCTCTCGAGGATATATCCGGAGCAAAGTGAGCCTAATCGCAAGAAGCGAGAAAGGAAGGAGTTACTTCCAACTGTATCGAGGTTAAGGGAATTGTGTTAGCCTTAGAGGTATCTGCACACATTTTTGGGCGCATGGGTGAATTCTTTAAGTGTTTAAGGGTATTAGAATGAAATGGATGTTTGAAGGGCAAAAGAAATTTGGGGAACTTTGAGAAATGTTCATGAAAAGCAAGAACATGATGTTCTTGGGTTTTTACTGCTTTTTAGCATGCGAATTGGTAGGTTGGCTAGCATTTTAAATTATTTGTATGAAAAATAGCTTGATTTAGTTTTATAACCATGCTTTACAAAGAATGAGCCACCTACATGGGTTGGTGGAAATGAAACGTGCTAGAGCATTGCTCGAACGAGATTTGACATGTTTACACATGCATTAGTGCTGGAGCATAGCTCGCACTAGAATTTTACATGCATGAGTGCTGGAGCCTAGCTCGACTAGTTTTCACATGGATTTTTATGGTATTGTGCCGGAACCTAGATCGCACTGATTTTCATACTGGCTTTGACATTATGCTGGAGCGTTGCTCGCACTAGATGTGCACTATACTTGTTGTCGTGCTTGAGACTACTTGCACATGGTTTTATGACATGTTGGGAGCTATGCTGGGAGCTCCGGGTAGGCTGTGTGTCACGCCGATTAAATAGGCTCGCACGTGTGTATTAAGATGTGGCATAGTATGATCTGATGATATAGGTCCATGAGTACGTTGTACCGTGCACATAGCATGGAGTACGTTGTACCGTGTATGGATAATATATATGCCATCTTCGAACGATGGATACTCTGCTATGGACCGGCGGGTTGGACGTGACCCACCTCCCGTGTGGAAGCAGATAGAGGTGATACCCCGCACACTAATGTGACAGCCCGAAAGCGAGAAAAATATGACAAATTTACAATTTTTCTTAAGACAAAACAACTAACTCTGGGTGTATTCTTGTGCAATATCTTTAAATCACTATCGTTTATAAACCAACATTATCCCCCAAGATCATACAACTCATACTTAATGAAATCAAATACATAATATCCCAAAAACAGTCAACTCATAATTCTCAACCCATTTCTTTCATATCAACCAAATTACATCCCAAAACACTTATCATAAATATCTGTATTACATCATTGTCTGGATACAAAATGAACTGAATTATACTTATGCATGTACAAGTGATAGCCTGGGGAGATCTTGTCCACCAGCCTATTACACGTACGTTGCAGGCTCTATCTCGATTACTTCAAGTAATCTGGAGGAGGGAGGAAAAAGGGTGAGCTCTCAAAATACTCAGTAAGGAGGATAAGGGAAGTTACACAAACACAATATGATGGAAATATTGAGCATGCAATTCATTATATAAATAATTGTGTAAACAATGGCATCAGCACAACTCACGTGATGAAAATCACAAATCACTATTACATCAAAACTCAATGCATGATATAAATCACAGTTATAAAATCACATCATCATAAAAGAAATCGAGATTAGGCATTTATAAAAATTCAGATGAAATCAACGTCATAGGCACATCACATCAATTGAATTTGTCCCTTAGGTAGACATCCCCAAAAGAGGGATTTCGTCGACAATAATACACATGGCCATGATTCGTTGTAGACTTGATCAAAGTCGTACAGCAGTCGGTCTTACATGCTATCAAAGCACAGCCCAGTCTTACATGCTATCAAAGCAAGGCCACCCATCGCTACCAGAGCGAGGTCATCTCACGTTACTAGAACGGAGGCGTCGATCTTACATGCTATTAGAGCACAACCTGGCCTTACATGCTACCAGAGCAAAGCCCGATGTGCATCTCATGATAAGCCATAGTCTCAGTAAAAATCATTTTGCCTTCACGTAGACCTCTTATAGTTATCACAAAACCCATTTTGATTATAACACATTGTATTCACATTTACAGAAAACTCATCTAAATCGAGCTCAAACAGGAAAAACACTCACACATTCCCATTGTTGTATAAAAATCATTTTGCCTTCACGTAGAGCTCATAGTGGTTATCACAAAACCCATATCGGTTATAAACCATATGTGTTCACAATTACACGAATCACATCAAAATCGAGCTCAAACCGGTAAAACTCTCACACATTCATCAAAACATCAATTCATCTCATTTCTCATAAACATGCTCATTTCATTAAACCTTTTTCATGCTATTAAAACGTTTTCACTTATTCGAAAACTCACAAGCACAAAGTGGTTTATTTTCCCTTACCTCATGCACCTTGAGTAGTACAATATCCTCGGGTTCTCGGACTAGTATCATTTCCTGTGTCCGATTCTCGAGCAGTCCACACACATCATTAACCCATCAATATACATCATTCTCATTTCTCTTTTCTTTCTCTTACTCATTCTAACTCAACATTATCTTAAAACTCTTTCTACATCTTTATCAACAATTTAGTTAACTCATAACCATCACAAGACATCCACATTAAATCTCTTAACCAAACCCATTTGTTGGTTCTATCATGCCTTAAACATTTCTAACCAAATATATAAACATATATGTTTATTCACCCATATATAAAATGGTAATGCTTAAGAACAAAGGTCTTATGACCTTACCTAGCTTGTCTCCTTTCTTGACCAAGCTTGTAGAATGCTTGTCTCTTCCCTTTGTTCAAGCCAACCTTTGATTTTCTAGTA
Source organism: Firmiana major (assembly GCA_033439115.1). Taxonomy (NCBI): domain Eukaryota; kingdom Viridiplantae; phylum Streptophyta; class Magnoliopsida; order Malvales; family Malvaceae; genus Firmiana; species Firmiana major. The sequence goes on from CM065898.1 coordinate 37,535,146, forward strand.
TGTTGTTCTCCTTGCCAAGAGGAACAACTTTGTCTCTTACCCCTTTGTCTAATTCAGTCTAGAATAGGGTGAATTTTAGAGAGAGAAAGCTTGGTTTGGGTGAAAATGGTGAAGGTTTAGATTTCAGAGAGAGAAAAGCTCGATTTTAGGCAAATATCTCATGGTCTTTATATAGACAGGCTATGAGATCGATCTGGTATTTGAAGGAGATCGATCTCTACTCGATTCAACTGATCCAAACTGTTCCTTTAACAACTATAAGATCGATCTGGCCAAGGGTGGAGATCGATCTGCTTTTCATAAAACACTAAGTGGAGATCGATCTGCTAAAGGGTAGAGATCGATCTCTTCCAGGCCAAGAATTAAGGAGATCAATCTACCCTTATGACAAGATCGATCTTTGCTAGGCAGAGGCATTAGGAGATCGATCTTCTTGCTTATGAGATCGATTTGCTTGTCTGCTTTTACACGTTTTCTGCATTTTGGAGCTATGGGATCGATCTCTTATCCTTAGAGATCGATTTTGGCCTTCACGGATTCTACTGCTGTTGCATCAATTGTAGGAAACTCAATGCAAAACTCACCATAATCTACTCCATAGGCCATATTTCAATCCATACACATTTAAGACTTAAAATCTTCATCTCCTTATACTTCATTAAATTTATAACTTGTGTGTACATCAACATATCATAATTACATTCACCAAATTATAATTCTCACTTAGCAAATCTCATAAAATTTACAATTCTCACATCTCCCCACCTTTAGAGAATTCGATCCTCCAAATTCAACTCGACCTATTAAATAGCTGAGGGTACTTCTTCTTCATAAGGCTCTCTAGTTCCCAAGTTGCTTCCTCTATTGAGTGGTGCTTCCATAAAACTTTAACCAATGGAATCCTTTTCATCCAAAGTACCTTTTCCTTCATGTCTAGTATTCGATTGGGTTCTTCCACATAACTCATATCCCCCTGAATATCAAATGCTTTATACTCAATGACATGAGAGGGGTCCAGATTATATCTCCTCAACATGGAGACGTGAAAGACATTATGGACTTCAGAAAACTGTGGAGGTAAATCCAACCGATAGGCAACGTCTCCCACTGTCTCCAAAATCTCAAATGGTCCCATATATCATGGACTCAATTTCCCTTTCTTCTCGAAACGCATGATACCCTTACTTGGAGATATCATAAGGAACACTGAATCTCTAACTCGAAACTCAAGTGGCCATCTACGCACATCTGTGTAACTGTTTTGTCGACTCTGAGCAGCTCGTAATCTATCACAAATGGTTCTCACATTCTGAATTGCCTGTTCAACTAGTTCAGGAGCAATTACTTTCCTCTCACCCACTTCTTCCCATGCTATAGGGGATCTACACCTCCTACCATATAGAGCCTTATAAGGTGCCATACCAATACTCGCATGATAGCTATTATTATATGCAAACTTGACAAGGGGCAGGTGATCATCCCATGATCCATTAAAATCCATCGTATATGCCCTCAACATGTCCTCCAAGGTCTGTATAGTTCGCTCAGACTGACCATCAGTCTAAGGATGATAGGCAGTACTAAAACTCAATCGAGATCCCATTGACTCCTGAAAATGAGTCCAAAACTTGGAGGTAAACCGAGAATCTCTATCAAAGTTAACACTCACTGAATCCCCATGTAGTCTAGTTATCTCTCTAACATATAGCTCGGCTAATGTACTCAATATATATGTGCTCTTGATGGGAAGGAAATGGGCACTATTGGTTAATCTATCCACTATCACCCATATTGCATCATGACCTTGTCGGGTCCTCGGTAATCCCATGATAAAGTCTATGGTGATATGCTCTCATTTCCATGTAGGCAAATGCAAAGGCTTAAGCAATCCTCCAGGCTTCTGGTGTTCAGCTTTAACTTGTTGGCATACCAAACATTTGGCCACATATTCTGTCACGTCCCTCTTCATACCACTCCACCAATACACCCTTCTCAAGTCCTGATACATCTTAGTACTTCCTGGGTGCATGGTGTATCGTGAGCAGTGAGACTCTCTCAATAATTATTACTTCAGGGTATCATCGTTTGGAACACAAATTTGACCCTTAAACCTCAATAACCCATCGTCACTGACCATGAAATCTGACTACGAGGTTTGTTCAGCTTCGCTAACCATATTCAATAGCCTCTGATCATTTCGTTGCCCGACTCTAATCTGATCCATAATATTGGGCTCTATCCGCAGACTGGCCAAAAATTTGATATCTGCTTCCTTAACTCTAATCCCGAGTCCAGTGAACTATTCCAACAAACTTCATTCTTTGATCATCATAGTAGATATCATACTTTTCCTGCTCAAGGCATCAGCTACTGCATTCGTCTTCCCCCGATGATAGAGTATCTCACAATCATAGTATTTAAGGAGTTCCATCCATCTCCTTTGTCTCATGTTTAGTTCTTTTTGGTCGAATATATATCTTAGGCTCTTATGGTCAGTAAATATCTGGAACATTTCTCCATATAAGTAATGTCGCCAGATCTTTAGTGCAACCACCACTGCGACTAACTCCAAATCATGTGTGGGATAATTCCTCTCATGATCCTTCAGCTGTCGTGACCCATAAGCGACTACTCTCCCATGTTGCAGGAGCACACACCCCAAGCCTTATTGAGAGGCATCACTGTACACTGAGAAACCTCCCGGTCTATTCGAAATAGTCAACACAGGTGCTATCGTTAATCTCTTTTTAACTCTTGAAAACTCTGCTCATACTTCTCAAACCATACAAAAGGCATCTCCTTACGTATGAGTTTAGTCAGAGGAGCAGTAATCCTAGAAAATTCTTCAACAAACCTTCTATAATACCCTGCAAGTCCTAGAAAACTTCGAATCTCTGTAACTGTCCTCGATCTCTCCCAATCAAGTATAGCTTCTATCTTAAACAGATCAATTGCTACCCCGTCTTTAGATACAATATGACCAAGAAAAGGTATCTGATCTAGCCAAAACTCACTCTTACTGATCTTTCCATATAGCTGCCTATCTTTGAGTATTTGCAGCACAATCCTCAAATGTTATGCATGTTCTTCACGAGACCGAGAATACATGAGGACATCATCAATGAAGATTACCACAAACTGATTTAGATAGTCTCTAAATACCTCATTCATCAAGCTCATAAAAGTAGCAGGGGCGTTCGTCAAACCAAAGGGCATCACTAAGAACTCATAGTGGCCATATCTAGTTCTGAGGCCGTCTTCGAAATATCCTCTTTCCTGATTCTTAACTGGTGATAGCCCGATCTGAAATCAATCTTAGAAAAGATAGAAGCCCCGCTCAGCTGGTCAAACAAATCATCCATTCTTGGCAAGGGATATTTGTTCTTCATTGTAGCCTTGTTCAGCAATCTGTAATCTATACATAGTCTCCGGCTCCCATCCTTCTTCTTTACAAACAACACTAGAGCTCCCCATGGTGACACACTAGGCCTAATGAAACCCTGGTCAAGCAGTTCTTGCAACTGTTTCTTTAACTCTTCCAATTCAACCAACGCCATCCTGTATGGAGGTTTAGAGATTAGCTGAGTATCTGGCACTAAATCGATAGTGAACTCTAACTCTCTCTTCGGTGGTAAGCCAGGCAATTTATATGGGAACACATCCGAAAACTCACATACTATCGGTATATCCTCTATCCTCGAATGTTCTCGACTCATATCAGGGATGAGTGCGATGTAACCTTGTATGGTCTTAGATGAAGTGTCTATGATCTCTTTATCCAAAGCAAACACACGTCCCTCTATGATCGGCTTCTTACCCTTATCAGTAGCTGTAGCTCGTCTATGGTGAATCATCCTCTGAGGCTGTTGTTTAGGAAGCTCTTGTGAATGTGGCTTTTGTGGTTGCGGGCAGTACCTCACTTGGTGACCCATGTCCCCGCATCTAAAACATCCCTGTATGGTTCTGGGACAGCTTCCCTCATGTGATCTACCACAATTGCTGCAGACTCTAACCTCTGGTCTGGCACCTCGATAGGTCTCCATAATAATGGGAGGAATCTTGGGTCTGTCTACTCTTCCTCTTGGTCCCTCAAACTGTCTCTTTTTAAAAGAACCTCTTCGAAAATCTGTGTGGGGAGTCACGAGTCGCTTGCCCTTATCTCCAGGTAAAATCTGAGACTCAATCTAGGACTGTACCAACTTACTCCCCTCTCCACTTCCTGTGCTTGTCTCAGAGCATCCTTAAACTCAGTGATACAAAGCCCTAACAACCGGTCTCTTATGATGGGTCTCAGTCCATACACAAATCGCTCTGTATAGAGCTCCTCATCCTTCGGGTCATACTTCAGTAGAGTGGTGAATCAGCTCTCGTACTCATCAACTGTCATATTGCCTTGAGCCAAATTTAGGAATTCAACTTGCTTCCTCCTCTAGGTGACTCTTGGCACATACTGCGTATTATATGTCGATTGAAACATCTCCCAGCTAATCACCTCATGGCTAGTGGCCATTATACTCTGAGTAGTGCTCCACTAGTCTCGGGCTTGTCCCTTCAACATGTAAGACCCATATTGACCCTCTCGGCATCAGTGCATCCCAAATAGTTAAAAATGACTCGCAACTCTGTCAGCCACTCATCAGCCCATATCGGATCTTTCACCCCTCTAAAAGTCGATAGGTTCATCTTCAGAAAGTTGATAATTCTATTAAAATAGAATTATTTGTGCTTAATTTCTTAATTAATTATTTTAATCCCCATATTATTTTATTAATTATCCCTTCAATTTAATTAAAATTCTCTTGTGTGCAGGTAAATTAAATCCAAATTAATTTCAATCATTTCGGTAGAAAATGGTCTAAAAATGGGCAAAAAAGGAGATTGGACCACTACCATTTCGCAGTCTGAGTCACCATTCGTCTGGACACGTGTGATGCCGGGTGTTCGTATTTTATTCACCTCGAAAGGATAAGATCGACGGATACCGTACCCATCTTCTGGAAGACACATGTCATGCCACCTCGCACATCCCAGTGGACAAGAAGACAAGTGACATGAAAATATCTTCTCTCTAGCGAATGGAATGAAGACAAGTGGCCAAACAATGCCAACTCATCTAGGAATGGAGATTACAATTATACCCCCAATTTTGTGTATAAATAGAATATGATGAGCAATTGAAAACCAAGTAGTGTTTTAGGGTAGAAGTAGTTTTAGACTAGTTTTTAGAATTTTTAAATTAAAAGTTTTCTTTATCTTTTTAGGTCTCGACTAGGTTTATTTTTCTCTCCCTTGTTTTCTTTTAAGCCTTTCACGTTAGTTTTTGGGCAGCCACCATTCTTAGAGTATTAGCAAGCTTTAATCTTTTCCTTTGACATTTTCAATTTTTGCAATGAAACGATTTCATTTCTTTGGTTACTAAGTTCTTCTACTGTTCATAAATATTTTTTTACTTGCTCTTACTGTGCAACCGACTAGATTCGGGGGATTTGAGCTGCTTGTGTGCTTCATCATTCTGCTCTATCATTTTACTCTACTGTTGCATCGAATGTAGAATGGCTGGTGACAAAATCCAATTTGCATCCAATTCTTCACTGCTTTTTCTTTGATTAATGACGCTTTTAGATATTTATATTTATTTATTTCCTCTGTTCCGCTTATTTTTTATTTGGTATTTACTCATATGCTTTTAAGCCTTCCATTCACGGTTCTTTTTAGTTTAGGTGTGTAAAGATTGTTGAGTTTGTGGCAGTATCTAGCTTAAGATTAAGAGGAGAAAAGAACACAGCAGGACATGGCTCTGCCGAGTTGCATTCCAGGTTGTCGATTGATTGTGTTGCTACCTACTGTTGAGAGTGCGGAGAGATTGTGGTTGCTGGTGCTATCTCGGGTTGCTTCATTCTTGCCAGTGTGTGTGATCTATAGGCAGTGCGTGACTGCAGAAGCTGGCAGAAAGCAGGAACGTGGCTAGTGAATGGTGTTGGAGCAAATGTTTCCAGCAACTAAACCAGAGATGGAGTGTGTGGATTGTAGTAAACAGGGACCAACGCTCTTCCTCTGTTCTACTCTGCTCTTTGATCATTATATTGTTCATCCTTAAGTTACTTTGATTCTGCATTAATCTTTTGATTGCTGCTGCAGGTGGGTGGTACTGACTGAGGAAAAGTGATGCGTATCAAAGCAGGAGCTAGCTACTCGAGCAGTGAAGGCTGGTTACAACAGCTTCCTTTCTTCATTCCATTCTATTGCTACAGTTCTTCAGTTTAGTTTTATGACTAATTTCTTTTTTTATTCCTCTAGGATTCTAGTTAGTGTTAGATTATTGTATTTGATGTTTCAATTTGTCTGCCTTGATTCTATGTAAAACCTGATTCTGCCCCTATCTTCTGTTTTCTGCTTAGTTTTTATTTATCACTCTTTCCACTTAGCTAAGTCCCTCTGTCGGTCTCATAGTTTCGATATTACGCAGTAAATACAAGTTATAGTTTCTTGTTACAACGTTTTGTAGCTTCACTGCTACATCCTGTTTTTACATTCACTTGCTTAATGTTCTTTTGTATCTTATTTGCTGCTGGAGATATGATCAGGAGTGAAGTTGCGGCATTGTACAGAGCATAAAAGTGTCACAGCAACTGGTAACACTGAATGCTTGTCCTGAAGTGGCCGCGGTAGGACAGCAGGAGTAAAGGATAGATGCAGAAGGCTGGTGGTGAGTGAAGCAGGGAGCAGCTGCGTGAGGAATTCTATTTGCAGAGCACAGTATGTCAGCCAGGCAGGGACGTGTGCTGTTATGCATGGAATGAAGCAGAGTGGATGAGCAGAGCACAGTACAGTGCACAGACAGTTTGCTTACTGGAGAATCTGTACAAGGTTGTGTTTGGCAACTTGGAAATGTCCCAATTCAATTTTTCATGTATTTCTATTATTGTTTAATTGTTATTATTCCTTTTAATATCATTTGTTAACTTAGGTAAAATTTAGAATCTTGAATTAATTTGCATGTTAGTTATATTTTCTTTGCTTGTTAGTTTAAAACTTAGTTTTAATTATGTCAATAGTTAATTTTATACAATAGGATTTAAGACTTAATTTAAGTGTTCATGTCTTGCATTTAGAATTAAATTAAGGGTAAAATTATTTTATGCATTTTTAAGTTAGTTTTTATTTTAAATTTAAAAATCCAAAAATATTTTTTGTCATGCATTATTTAGATTTTATTGTTAAGTAGTAATTAGCTATAGTTAGGATTAATTTAGGATCACTATTTTAGACATTTAGATTTATAGTTATATTTAGGAATTTCCTTAAATTTATAGAAGTTTGCTTCATTAGGTCTTAGGTTAGATTAATTTGCATTTTTATTTTAATTAGATTAATTACATGCATATTTTATTTTAGGATTGTCTAGTTTTACTCTAGTTAATTTTACTTTCTTTATTTTCTTATTTGCATCTTAGTTTATTTGCACTAATTAATTTTAGCTTTATTAATCATCTTGTGTAGGTTATCACTTTTAATTGCTTGGAGTTCTGTAAGTAATTTTTACTCTATTTTATTTATTTTATAATTTTCATTATTTCTATTGTTTTCTAGTATTTTTAATTTAAACTTAGTAAATCACCCTCTGAATTTTCATAATTTTCGAGGATATATTAGGGTAAGATTAATCAGGACTTAATTAGGCTAATAAGATTCTCTGTGAGATGATAATCCGGGACTCAAATCCCATTATTACTTGTACGACCCGTGCACTTGCGGTTTACATGTCTAGGTAACTTAGGACGGGCATGCCAAAAGTCCCTCATCCGACCCTTATCTCTATCATCAAGTTGGGTCTGCACTGGAGGCTGTGTGGCAGGAGGCACCGAATCAATCTGTAGTGGGGGCGCAGGTGGTCCCTGTGGTGGTGGAGGAGTCGAAACAGGTGTAGTACCCGAGGCATTAGCCCCAAAATATTGCGCGAATAGCATTGACATCTGCTCGAATCCCTGACGCACATCGTGCTCTAGGCGATTCATTCGAGAGTTAGGACTCCCTGGCTGTGGTTCAGGTGGCGAGGTGGCTGCACCTGCCTCCCTGAACGTCCTCTTCTCCCCTTCATATTCTATCCCTTACGTGCCTGCGATTATTCATTAAGCATTGATCATAATGTTACTCGTTAAATTCAATTCATCGCCAGACAATACAAACACTTGGGATGTAATCTATTTCCAATTGATCGACACTGACAGTACTAGACACCCTTTGCACCGATACCAAGAAAATCTGTGACAGGCCGAAAGCATGAAAAATATGATAAATTTAAAATTTTTCTTAAGACAAAACTACCAACTCTGGCTGTATTCCTGTGCAGTATCTTTAAATCACTATCGTTTATAAACCAACATTATCCCCCAAGATCATACAACTCATACTTAATGAAATCAAATCCATAATATCCCAAAAAGTGTCAACCCATAATTCTTATCTCATTTCTTTCATATCAAACTAATTACATCCCAAAATACTTATCACAAATGTCTGTATTACATCATTGTTTATATACAAAATGAACTGAATTATACCTTATGCGTGTACAAGCGATAGCATAGGGAGATCTTGTCCACCAGCCTATTACACGTACGCGGCAGGCTCTATCTCACTTACTTCAAGTAATCTGGAGGGGGGAGGAAAAAGGGTGAGCTCTCAAAATGCTCAGTAAGGAGGATAAAGGAAGTTATAAAAATCATCATCACAAACATAATATGATGGAAATATTGAGCATGAAACTCGTTATAGAAATAACTGTGCAAACAATGGCATCAGCACAACTCACGTGATGAAAATCACAAATCACTATTACATCAAAGCTCAATGCATGATATAAATCATAATTATAAAATCACATCATCATCAAAGAAATCGAGACTAGGCATTTATAAAAACTCAAATGAAATCAACGTCATAGGCACATCACATAAATTAAATTCATCCTCTAGGCAGACATCCCTAAGAGAGGGATTTCGTCGACAATAATACACATGGCCATGATTCGCTGTAAACTTGATCAGAGTCGTACAGCCGTCGGTCTTACATGCTATCAAAGCACAGCCCAGTCTTACATGCTATCAAAGCAAGGCCACCCATCGCTACCAGAGCGAGGTCATCTCACGTTACTAGAACGGAGGCGTCGGTCTTACATGCTATTAAAGCACGACCCGGCCTTACATGCTACCAGAGTAAAGCCCGATGTGCATCTCATGACAAGCCATAGTCTCAGTAAAAATCATTTTTCCTTCACGTAGAGCTCTTAGTGGTTATCACAAAACTCATTTCGGTTATAACACATTGTATTCACATTTACACAAAACTCATCAAAATAGAGCTCAAACAGGAAAAACACTTACTCATTCCTATTGTTGTATAAAAATTGTTTTGCCTTCACGTAGAGCTCATAGTGGTTATCACAAAACCCATTTCGGTTATAAACCATATGTGTTCACAATTACACAAGTCACATCAAAATTGAGCTCAAATTGGCAAAACACTCACACATTCATCAAAACATCAATTCATCTCATTTCCCATAAACATGCTCATTTCATCAAACCTTTTTCATGCTATTAAAACGTTTTCACTCATTCGAAAACTCACAAGCACAAAGTGGTTTATTTTCCCTTACCTCATGCACCTTGAGTAGTACAATATCCTCGGGTTCTCGGACTAGTCTCATTTCTCGTGTCCGATTCTTGAGCTATCCACACACATCATTAACCCATCAATATACATCATTCTCATTTCTCTTTTCTTTCTCTTACTCATTCTAACTCGACATTATCTCAAAACTCTTTCAACATCTTTATCAACAATTTAGTTAACTCATAACCATCACAAGACATCCACATTAAATCTCCTAACCAAACCCATTTGTTGGTTCCATCATGCCTTAAACATTTCTAACCAAATATATAAACATATATGTTTATTCACCCATATATAAAATGGTAATGCTTAAGAACAAAGGCCTTGTAAGCTTACCTAGCTTGTCTCCTTTCTTGACCAAGCTTGTAGAATGCTTGTCTCTTCCCTTTGTTCAAGCCAACTTTTGATTTTCTAGTATGTTGTTCTCCTTGCCAAGAGGAACAACTTTATCTCTTACCCCTTTGTCTAATTCAGTCTAGAATAGGGTGAATCTTAGAGAGAGAAAGCTTTGTTTAGGTGAAAATGGTGAAGGTTTAGATTTCAGAGAAAGAAAAGCTCAGTTTCAGGCAAAAATCTCGTGCTCCTTATATAGACAGAAGCTATGAGATCGATCTGGTATTTGAAGGAGATCGATCTCTGCTCGATTCAACTGATCGAAACGGCTCCCTTAACAACTACAAGATCGATCTAGCCGAGGGTAGAGATCGATTTGCTCTTCATAGAAACACTAAGTGTAGATCGATCTCTTCCTGGCCGAGAATTAAGGAGATCGATCTGCTCTTGTGACAAGATTAATCCTTACTAGGCAGAGGCATTAGGAGATCGATCTTCTTCCTTATGAGATCGATTTGCCTATCAACTTTTGCACTTTTGCATGTACATCAGCATATCATAATTACATTCACCAAATTACAATTCTCACTTAGCAAATCTCATAAAATTTACAGTTCTCACAACTAAGATCTATGTTGTCACGACCCTCAACTTACCAAAATACGTACAAATTTTTTGAATTTTCATGCGTTGTTTATTAATCATCCTTACATCGATCGTGATTAGGTACACACTCAACAGTTGGGCAGTGTGTCAATGTCTACCTCATCCATCCATAACAATTTAATTTCAAAAGTAAACACTTTCATCAATACATCAGAGTTACTGTTTACAAGTGTTTACATTACTCTACATCCCCAATGTTTACATACAAAATACTACTGTGCTATGTCTAGTTTAGATACAAAATAATTTGAGTGTGTATACCTTTAGCGATGGGATACAGCGGATACCAAAAGGGAAAGCCTCCATCACGCTCACTCTATACTCAAATCTCTGTAGAGAGGGGGAAAATAAGGAGGGTGAGCAAACCACACGCTCAGTAAGGCAATCATGCGAACAGGTAGATACTGCACTATCTACGTGATCGTGACGCCATGCTCAAAGCATTTAGTTCATCATTTTAATCTCAAAATATGAGTGTATGATTGTGTTAATGGTATGTAAAGCATTCATGCTATTAAAAATTTAGTGCACGAAATCCTATTCAAAGCATGGCATTAACCATCATGCATATTTCATAAGTAAGGCATGGCATTAATCATCATGCATATTTCACAAGTAAAGCATGTCATTAAACATCATGCATCAGTGCACTTTAAAAACCATTAACATACTTTCATCTCAAAACACTTCAACTCTAGTCAAGATTCGATCCCTCCCTCAAACTATCCTGACCCACAAAACATTTCAAACATGAATTTATTCTCAAAGCAATAGACATGTGAGATAGGCAATTTAATAAGGGAAATAACATCTAGGTCTATGGCTATAACCTGTGATACCGGTTACACGGATCAGGTGTGCGGGATATCACCGCTATCTGCTTCCACACGGGAGGTGGGTCAAATCTTGCCCGTCGGTGCATAGCAGATCTTGTCCGAAGACGACATATCACAATCTCAACACGGTACATCGTACTCCATGCAACCTACACAGTACAACGTACTCCATGGACCCACATCAACATATCATATCACGCCACATCTCAAATGCACGTGTGATTCTATTTAATCGGTACGACCTCTTATCTACCCGAAGCTCCTAACACGGCTATCAACATGTCAAAATATCACAAATGCACATACGAGCCTATTTAATCGGTGCAACACCCAGTCTGCCCGAAACTCCAAGCATGGCAACAAATAAGGTGGGCATCTAGTGCGAGCTAAGCTCCAAGCACCATGTGAAAACCAGTGCGAGCTAAACTCCAGCATTCATGTGTATAAAACACGTCAAATCTCGTGCGAGTCATACTCTAGCACGCTTTCATTCTCACGAAAACCATGTAGGTGGCTCAAATCATTGTAAAGTATGGTTAGCAAAACGAAAACAACACATTTATTTTTTAAATCGTTTCAAATGTCAGCCCACCTACCAAACATTTGCTAAAAGCAATAAAACATGATTTTCAAAGTGTTATGCTTTTGTTTTCATGCACTTTTCTCAAAACCCAACTCTTTGCCCTTCAATCACCCAATATCATTTTTCTAATATCTCATGCATTCTAGCAAAGCATTTAAGCGCCCAAATTGTGCACAGATATATCTAAGAGTCCACACAATTCCCTTACTTTGATTTACTCAGGGTGCGACTCTCTTCCTTTACGCTTCTCACGTTCTTATCTCGACTTACTCTGATATATCCTCGAGAGCTGCAATTCATCCATCAAACACTTGAGTTAACGCTTTTAACTCTTATTCAACTATGCATTTATCCAATGCCTTAAATACACATTTTACCTATTATGGTAAATATCACAATCTATTCACTAACAATAACTTAAAATCATACCCATAACACTATTTTCACCTCTAGATATCACATTCCTCATTAACCTCAATACATTCCACTTTCTCACTCTAGACCATTTCTAGGTCATAATCATTCCAATGCATTTTAGATAGTTTCTAAGCATACTAAGCACCACAATCAACCCCAAATATCAATAGCTTAACAACGTACTTAAGTTAGTGCTTTAGAAACTCACCTATCTTGATTTCCTCGTTGCTCCAAATGGAAATGCACCTTGATTCTTCAATCCAACAAGTGGGGAAATGCCTCCAAACTATGTTGTTCTTCTCTTTAAAGTGAACAACTTTGCCTCTAATAGCTTTCCCTCAAATCTTACTGAAAATGGTCGGATTTAGAGAGTAAAATCTAGGTTTTTGGATTGGAAGATGAAAGGGTTGGTTTTGTCTTAGAAATTGCAGATCCAACTACTCCATATTTATAGAATTTGCTTAATGAGATCATCTGCATTGGGTAAAGATTAATTTGGTCCTCTTAAAATCCCTCTTTTTCACGACATTTTAAAGGCAGGAGATCGATCTGTCGAGGCTTGAGATCGATCTGCTTCAAACAGAAGGTTAAAGAGATCGATCTGGTCTTAGGGGAGATCGATCTGCTTCCAACCCAAGAGCTAAGGAGATCAATCTGTTCCATTAAGGATCGATCTGCATTTTACAGAATGCGTTAGGAGATCGATCTGGCTCCCTTGGAGATCGATCTGCTCTATTCCATTGCTTAAATAAGAGCATTCTGGCTCTTCCAAATCGATCTCTCATCCTATGAGATCGATCTGGCTTGCATAATTTCCAGATCTTACTGTAGTTTTTGCAGAAAACTTATACCTAAGGGCCCGTTTGGTGTTGTTTTTGTTTTATGTTTTCTGTTTTTGTTTTCAGTTTTTTTGAAAACAAAAACAGAAAATATGTTTGGTATTGATTTCTGTTTTAAAAAAACGAAAATGAAAATGAAAATTTTCAAAATTGTTGGAAACAAGAATTTGATGTTTTCATTGTTTTCGGAAACATGTTTTCATTTCTGTTACTGTTCATAAATAAGTGAACAATATTTATATATTAATATAATATTAATATATTTTCATAATAAAATTATAAAATAAAATAAATTAATTTTTTAAAATAAAAATAACATTAATGTTTAATATATAATATTATTTAATTAAAAAATAGTTTAATTTTAATATATTTATTTTAAAATAGAAAAATAGAAAAATGTAAAAAATAACAAGAAATAGCATAAACTATAATATCATAATATTTTTAATTTAAACTTGTATAATAATTGATTGAATATATTATAAATTTAAATAATATAATTTATTATAATTTAGATATGTTAATAATTAATATTATTGCTAATTGCTATTATATAATATATTTAATAAATATTTTATTAAATGATATTATTATTTAATATTATATATTTTTAATTAAATTTAAAACATATCACTCTTAACATAAAATAATTTAATATTATTAAAAAGTGAATACTTGACATTAAATAAAATTATTTATATTAAATATAACATGTTTTAATAATATATATTTTTTATAAATTACTTAGTTAAATATATTTTTTTTAGTAATTTAATATTATTTCAATTAAAGTAAATAATATTATTAAATATAGGTAATAATTTATTAATTCATATTATTATTTAATATATAAAATTTAAAATTTTTATTAATCTCCATTATTATCTAATAAAATTAATATTAAAAATTTATTTATTATTATTTTAATTGAATTATTTTTTAAGTAATTATTTTATTTAATATTATATTTAATTATAATAAAATTTAAATAATATTAAATTTTAATATGATTAAAAGTAGATATTTCATATTAGTATTAAATATTATAAATAATATAATTTAATAATATGTACATAATATTATATAATAAATATATTATTATTTTTGTTCAATTTTTAAATTTTATTTTGTGATTGAATTATTGTATCTAAATCAGTTTAAAAATTTGTTCTGAATACGTAATAATTTTAACCAAACATGTTTTTTGTTTTTAGAAATCGAAAACAAAACAAACTAAAACAAAAACAAAAATTTCAGAAACAAAAAACACAAAATAGAAAACAAGAAACGATATCAAACGACCCCTAAACATCCTTAATTTACTGCCATAGTCATTTTCTCATTCGATTACCTTTAAGACTTGAAAATGGCATCCATTCATACTTCATACACGTTAAAACTTGTGTAGAATCTTTGTATATCCAGAGGTACATGATATAAACTAAATGGAAGTGCACAACTTGCACAATTCTTCCTTCCATTTACCACACTACTCATAATCCATTCTACTCACATTCTCTACATGTTTAAGTCAATTTCTTCATATTCATATATAATGTAACTTGTACGTACAATCACAACTCTTATTACATGTATGTACCTTAAACTTATGGACTTACATTACATATATTTCACATTACGAGTATATCACCATACATATGATTCCATTTACATTTCTATGCATATATATATATATACAAGTTATACATATACGAGGTCTCACATTCTCCCTCACTTAGAAAATTTGGTCCTCCAAATTAGAACCAATTCAATCCTTGAATAACTCAAGATACTTCTCCCGCATCAAACTCTCCAATTCCCATGTGGCTTCTTCCATAGTGTGATGTTGCCAAAGGACTTTCACCAAGGGAATTATCTTTATCCTCAATACTTTATCTTTTCTATCCAATATCCAAACCGGCTTCTCAATGTATGTCATGCTTTCATTGAGCTCCAAAGGCTCATACCTTATCACATGTGTCAGGTCCGGGTGATACTTCTGCAACATGGATACGTGGAAGACGTTATGAACACTTGCCGATTCCTGTGGCAATGCCAACCTATAAGCCTTGTCTCCCACTCTCTCCAAAATCTCGAATGGTCTGATGTATCTAGGGCTCAGCTTGCCCTTCTTACCAAATCTCATATTTCCCTTCGAAGGAGAAACTTTCAAAAACACCGACTCACCCACATCAAACTCTAGTGGTCTCCGTCTCTTGTCAGCATAACTCTTTTGCCTGCTCTGAGCTGTCCGTAACCTCTCGCAAATCAACTGGACATCCTCAAATGCCTGTTGCACTAAGTCTATAGCAAAAATTTGCCTATCACCAACCTCTTCCCATCGATAGGGGAACGATATCCACGCCCATACAATGCCTCATATGATGTCATTCCGATACTCGTATGAAAACTGTTATTATAGGCGAACTCTGCGAGTGGCAAATGGTCATCCCAGGAGCCTCCAAAATCCAATGCACACGCTTTCAACATATCCTCCAGGGTCTATATAGTCCTTTCTGACTAACCATCTGTCTGAAGATGACACGCTGTGCTAAAACTCAATTGGGTTCCCATCGTTACTTGAAAATGTTCCCAAAAGAGGGAAGTGAAGCAGACATCCCTATCAGAAACAATGCTCATTGGAATTCCATGTAGTTCGCTAACTGGCTCAGAGTATCGGTAGCTCTCATAGCTAGAAAATGGGTTAACTTCGTCAATCGATCCACAATCACCCATATGGCATCATGACCTCTGCCGATCCTCGACAACCCTATCACAAAATCCATGGTGACATACTCCCACTTCCATATCGGTATCGATAGAGGATGCAATAACCCTGCAGCCTTCTGATACTCTACCTTCGCCTGTTGACAAACGAGACACTTAGCGACATGTTCAGCAATGTGCTTTTTCATCCTAGACCACCAATAAACCTTTCGAAGGTTTTGATACATCTTACTACTCCCTGGATGTATCGTATACTTCGATGAGTGAGCCTCTGTCAAGACCAACCTTCTGATCTCTGTATCATCAGGAACACATATCCTACCTCTGAACCTCAATAATCCATATGAACTCAACTCGAAATCAATCTTCGTGCCCCTTTGTATCTGCCCGACGATATCACTGTACTGTTGATCAATTCGCTGAGCCTGTCAGATTCGATCTACCAGATCTGGTTCCAACTGCAGGCTAGCTACCATAACACCACCATCAGCACTGGACGGGGTTACATCCAAACTGAGGTTCGTGAACTGTTCCAACAGCTCGTGTTCCCTGACCATCATAAATGATACCATCCCGAGATGCTTCCTACTCAATGCATCAGCAACCACATTTGCTTTACCCGGGTGGTACAAGATCTCACAATCATAATCCTTTAACAGCTCGAGCCATCTCCTCTGTCTCATGTTCAACTCTTTCTGACACGCCCTGAAGGTATTACCGCAAGTGCACGAGTCCTACAAGTAATAATGGGATTTGAGTCCCAACTTATCGTCTCTTGGAGAAGTTGGTTAGCCTAATTAACTACTCGTTAATCTTACCCTAAGTATATTCTAGCAAATTATGAAATTTAAGGGAGTGATCTACATGGCTAGAATTAAAAATACTGGAAAGCAATAAAATAATAAGAACTAAAGAAAATAAAACCGAGTAAAATTTACTTACAGTGCTCCAAGCTATTAAAAGAAAATACCTACAAAAATAATTAAAACAGTTAAAATTAATTAACGCAATTAAAATAAAATGCAATTATGAAAACAACAAAGCAAGATTAATTAAACTAAAATTAACAAACCTAAAATGCAATTAAACTACTTAATCAAAATGCAAGTTAAACTAACTTAAGATTTAATGAAATAAATTTACCCCTAATCTAATTCTAAGTAAACACTTAATTAACTATCAACCTAATTAAAACTAAGTCTTATACCACTAAGCAAGAATACTAACATGCAATTTAATTAAAGACTCTAAACTAAGCTAACAAATTAAATTGAAATTAAACTGTACTAAAAATGCATGAAAATGAATTAATTAGCTACAATGCACTAGCCAAACAATGCCTTAGCAAATTGCAAAACCAAGTGGTCCCGATACTGTCACTGTACACGTCCTCAACATTTTCATTTTCATTTTGCTTTGGTCTGTCCAGGCGTGTCCAGCTGCTTGTTCTCGGTTCTGCAACTCTCATCAACTTTGCTCTCATTTCCTGCACTCAACACAGTACAGCACGTTTCATTCATCAGCAAACCAAGCTCCAAATTTCTGCCTATGCCGTTGCAGCACTAACTGCTCCTACTCCTACCAACTCCAGTTGTTGTCCAGGTTTGCTCTCGATTCCAGCTTTGCTCTCGGTTCTGTCCTCTGCTATCTGCTGCAGGTGCTGTAACTGGTTCTGCTCTTACTTTGCTGCACGTCCTCAGTTGTACTAGCTCATGCTTTGCTCATGTCGTGCATTACTTTCAGCCCAGCAATCTGTTGCTACTGAAACGTTTATGCACTGCACTTGCCAGCATCAATCCTCACAAACAATAGCATACAGGAACAAAATGTACTAGCAAGCAGCCTCGAAATCCTTCTTTTGTGCCGTATGTGTGACCATACCACTGCTGCACCGCCAACTTAGGTAGCCAACTCCTATGTCACGAGCAGGTCAGCGTGAATGAACATCAGTAACAAGCACCATTCTTCACAGAAAATGGAGACACGGACTGGACCCGAGCTTGGTTACACAACTCCTGTATCCTTCAGCTGCAAGCTATTCAAATGTTCTTCAGTAGCTTAATGATGGTGAAGGCCTACAGCACAGCACAGTAATCTTGAACAGGAAATTGATACAAGCTTAAAATCGAATATCAATAAAATAAACACAAGGAACAGTGCACTAAACGTGAAACAGAGCTAAACAGAGGACAAATATATAACCTATGTAAATTGTAATTGTTTACTCATCCTAAGCTATGTCTACACTGCAGCAAACTTGCTCTCATCAAAAAGCAAAATAAAAGAAGATAAAGAACATGTAAAGACAAGCAAACATAAAACTGAGAAGAATGAATGAAGTAGAAAGTATCGGAAGCTAACGTTAATATGCAGTAAAGGGTAGCATCTATGGATTGCAAATAAGGAAAAATGTAACACGAAAAATCAAATAACAGTGCATTGCTAGATAAAAGCTTAAAAACTAAGAGAACTAAGTGAAGATCAACAATTGAAAAATTAACCAAAACTAACAATACTCGTAAATCACATGAACAGGGAACCCATCATCCTCGGTTTGCTTCATTTTCTTCTCCAACGTGATTCCACATAGCTCTTGATGTGGAATAATGCTCAACATCAATCCACATTAAGCCAACAGAACAGAAATGGAGAAGAATGAATGAAAAATATCTTATAACCCAAATGCACCAAAGAAGCTCAAACCGAGAGCTAACTAGAAAATATAATCTATGTAAATAAAACTTGAAAAATAAAATAGCTAATTTTTACCAAACCGAGAGCATGAAAATGATATTAATTTCCATTGAAAAGAAAAATTATCCAAGACTAGAAAATGAAGAACATAAAAATGGAATGAACATTACAAGTGAAAATGGAGCTAACGGGAAACTAAAAGAAAGGGAAATTAAATCCTAAAAAATTTAATCTAAAACTATTCTACTCTAGACTATATTAGACTACATTAACTAGTTCTACACTAACACTACTCCTAACTTACATTACATTAACACTACTTAGTCCTACTCCTACTTACATTACATAGTTTTTTCAATTGTCATCCTTTCCTATTTATACACACACTTAGGGGTAAATTTATAATTTTTCCATCCTAGATGAGTTGGCATTGTTTGGCCACTTGTCTTCACACCTTTAGCACCTTCAAAAAAAAATATTTCCATGTCATTTGTCTTTTTGTCCAATTGGATGTGCTAGGTGGCATGGCTCGTGTTGTTTGCATGGTTCGATCTCGATTTAGCCAAATTCCAGTCCATTTTCTACCGAAATATTCAAAATTCATCCGGATTTGATTTATCTGCAAACATGAGAATTTTAATTAAATAAAGGGGATAATTAACAAAATAAATTGGAGATTTAAATAATTAATAAAAAAATTAAGCACAAATAATTCTATTTTCATAGAATTATCACTTTCTGTAAGAACAGGTACTTAAGGCTCTTATGATCTGTATAAATATGAAATCTCTCACCATAGAGGTAGTGGTGCCATATTTTCAACGCAAACACTACGGCCGCCAACTCCAAATCGTGGGTCGGGTAGTTCCTCTCATGATCCTTTAATTGTCTTGATCCATAGGCTACTACCTTTCCATCCTGTATCAATACACAGCTCAGTCCTAGGTGTGAAGCATCCGTGTATACCGAAAAACCTCCTGAGCTGGTAGGTATAGTGAGTATCGGAGCTATAGGTAACCTCCTCTTTAACTCCTCAACACTTTCCTCACACTTATCATCCCACACAAATTCAACATTCTTTCTTGTGAGACGTGTCAAAGGAGCAGCAATCCTTGAGAATCCCTCTACAAATCTTCGATAATACCCAGCTAAACCTAAGAAACTTCTTATCTCTGTCACTATCTAGCGTCTCTGCCACTGTACCACTGCCTCAATCTTTGATGGATCCACTAACACTCCATCCTTCAATACTATGTGACCTATAAAAGAGATCTGTTCCAACTAAAATTCGCACTTACTAAGTTTAGCATACAACTTCTCCTCTCAGAGGGTCTGCAACACTATTCTTAGATGTCTTTCATGCTGCTCTTTAGACCTTGAGTACACCAGTATATCATCAATAAAAACGATCACAAATCGATCCAAATACTGGTGGAATACCTCATTCATCAATGATGTAAAAGCTGTGGGAGCATTCGTCAACCCGAATGGCATAACCATAATCTCATAATGTCCATACCGGGTGCAAAAAGCTGTCTTGGGTACATCTCCACTCCGTATCCTTAACTGATGGTACCTAGATCTCAGATCTATCTTGGAAAAGACCTGCGCTCCCTTAAGTTAATCAGTAAGTCATCAATGCGTGGAAGGGGATACTTATTCTTAATGGTGGCCTTATTCATTAACCGATAATCTATACACAGTCGAAGGCTTTCATCCTTCTTCCTTACAAACAAAATCGATGGTCCCTAAGGTGAGACGCTCAGCCTGATAAACCCCTTCTCTAGTAACTCTTGCAGTTGTTTCCTTAGTTCTTCCAACTCAACTTGAGCCATTCTGTATGGTGTCTTAGATATCGACTCTGTACCAGGTGCCAAATCTATACCAAACTCCATCTCCCTATCTGGAGGTAACCCTGGTAATTCATTCGGGAAGACATCTGGATATTCCCTGACCACTAGTATGTCTCCCAATTTCGGACGTGCCTTATCTGTCTCAACCACATAAGCGATGAACCCTTCACATTATTCTTTCCACCATTAGAAATCATAAATCATCACATCAATATATATAATTTGTAAATTAGATTCATATCTAAATTATCATGTAACTAGATTATACTCTTCTCATTTATAAAGATCATGTCATTTCATTTCATTTCATCAAAATTTACAATAAGATTGTCTAATCCTGAAAACATCAAAGTTTTTGCATGACAATCCATAATAACATGATTTGCAGCCAGCAAATCTATACCTAGGATTACATCAAAATCACTCATATTCAATAAGATTAAATCGGCTGCCATTTCTTTTCCTCCTATCTTCAATTTACAACTCCTATATACATACTCAGTCAATTGACTATCATTCATAGGGGTAGATATCAAAAACATCTTATCAAGCAGTGTGGGTTTTACATGCTTAATCAATTTATGTGCAAAGCATGGCGATATAAAAGAATGCGTGGCAGCAGGATCAAACAATACAAATGCTTCTAAATAGAAGATTTGGATGGTACCTTTTACCACATCTGAAGACTAATTTGCAGTGTCCTGGTCTAATGCATGCACTCGTCCTCTGCTCATACCCATTGCCTGCTTCCCCTTTTCCTCAACTGTAGCCCTCCTCCTCAGAGCAGCTGTCCCAACTGGAGCTCTCTCTGGCTCCTTGCCCTTCTGTGGGGCTCTCTCTGTCATCTCTGGGCAATCTCTGATTATGTGCCCTGGTTTCCCACATCTGAAGCATACTACTTAAGGTCCATAGCATGGTCGAGTTCCATGGTACCTGCCACACTTGCCACACTGTTCCGTAGTAGGCGGTGGCCCTCCAATCATAACTTCTTTCGCTGGACCTAGAGCCGGATACATGGGAGTATTAACTGTCCTCTCCCGGATCTCCTCGATCCTCGGCCTCTTCCCAGCAAACCTCTTGCTTCCCTTATAACTGAAGCTTCTATCCATCACTGGTCTCTTCTTATCTCTGTCCCTCCTCTTACCAACCTTTCCAAACTCTGAGGCAATCCTATCAACATCCTGTTCGCATAATTGTGCCCTGCGCACTGCCTCCTTATAGGTTGGTATATCTAGAGGAACCAATCTGGACTTGATGGTTGGTCTCAATCCATCCATAAATTTTTAGATCTTCTCAACCTCATTACCCATCGTGTTGGGATCATATCTGCCCAGGTAGATAAAGGTCATCTCATACTCATACACAGTCCTGCTCCCTTGCGTTAGTCCCAAAAATGTCATCTTCATCTTTTGTTGGGCGGTATCCGGTACATACTGTCATCGAAATGCCTTCAAAAATATATCTCAACTGATCTCAATATGTCGGCTACTCAAAATAGGCCTAGTGAATTTCCACCAATGTTCTGCTGATCCTTTCAGCATAAAAGTGGCAAACGCTACCAACTCGGTAGTAGTGCACTCAAAGAATCCATACAGCTTCTCGATTTCATTTATCCAATCCTCAGCAGCTACTGGGTCCTTAACTCCACTAAAAGACGACGGTCCAAACTTCTGGAACTGTCACAGCCTATCTAAATCACAACCGTAACCCCAGCCTCTACTGGCCTGTGGTGTAGCACCAGGCGTAGGCATATCTTATGCAGGTGGGGGTGTAGGTGTCTTTGTCATCTGAGGTCTCTGGGCCGGTGTGTCCGTGCCTCAGGAACCGCCACCTGCTCGGCATCACCCTGTGTAGTGAGACTCTGTCTACCGCCAACTCCAGGCAATGATTGAGTGACCAACTCCAAGATCATCTCAATGCTCCGCTCAATCCTTGTGAAGCGAGTCTCAATACTCTCGGGTCTCTCCTCTGGACCCTGTAGAGCATGCTCAACCTCAGCCTCCACCTCAATCTCTTCCTAAGCCTCGTGTGTTTCTAGCTCAACACGACCCCCAGGCCTACCTCTACGACCTCTAACTTGCGCCCTTGCCCCTCTACCGTGACTGGTATTAGGCATAATGTTAAATTCCCTACATTCACATCAATCTATGAGTCAAACCCATCGAAACACACACAATTGCATCTAAACAAGCACAGTAACATGGGGATGTAATTTTCCAACTTATTAAGTATTTTATACACGACACACGTCACACCAAATCAAGCTCTGAGACCAACTTCTATCACGACCCTCAACTTACCAAAATACGTACAAATTTTTTTGTATTTTCATGCTTTGTTTATTAATCATCCTTACCTCGACCGTGATCAGCTACACACTCAACAGTTGGACTGTGTGTCAATGTCTACCTCATCCATTCATAACAATTTAATTTCAAAAGTAAACACTTTCATTAATACATCAAAGTTACTGTTTACAAGTGTTTACATTGCTTTACATCCCCAATGTATACATACAAAATGCTACTATGCTATGTCTAGTTTAGATACAAAATAATTTGAGTGTGTATACCTTTAGCAATGGGATGTAGGGGATACCAAAAGGGAAAGCCTCTAGTCACGCTCACACTATACTCAAATCTCTGTAGAGAGAGGGAAAATAAGGGGGGTCAGCAAACCACAAACTCAGTAAGGTAATCATGCGAACATGTAGATACTGTACTATCTACGTGATCGTGATATCATGCTCAAAGCATTTAGTTCATCATTTTAATCTCAAAATATGAGTGTATGATTGTGTTAATAGTATGTAAAGCATTCATGCTATTAAAAATTTAGTGCACAAAATCCCATTCAAAGCATGGCATTAACCATCATGCATATTTCAGAAGTAAGACATGGCATTAATCATCATGTATATTTCACAAGTAAAGCATGGCATTAAACATCATGCATCAGTGCACTTTAAAAACCATTAACATACTTTCATATCAAAACACTTCAACTCTAGTCAGGATTCGGTCCCTCCCTCGGACTATCCTGACCCACAAAACATTTCAAACATGGATTTATTCTCAAAGCAATAGACATGTGAGATAGGCAATTCAATAAGGGAAATAACCTCTAGGTCTATGGCCATAACCTGTGATACCGGCTACACAGATCAGGTGTGCGGGATATCACCACTATTTACTTCCACACGACAGGTGGGTCAAATCCTACCCGTCGATCCATAGTAGATCTCGTCTGAAGATGGCATATCACAATCTCAATGCGGTACATCATACTTCATGCTACCTGCACGGTACAGCGCACTCCGTGGACCCACATCAACATATCATATCACGCCATATCTCAAACGCACGTGTGAGCCTATTTAATCGGTACAACATCTTGTCTACCTGAAGCTCCTAACACGGCTATCAACATGTCAAAACATCACAAATGTACGTGCGAGCCTATTTAATCGGTGCGACACCCAATCTGCCTGAAGCTCCAAGCACGGTAACAAATAAGGTGGGCATCTAGTGCGAGCTAAGCTCCAAGCACCATGCCAAAACCAGTATGAAATCCATGTGAAAACTAGTGCAAGCTAAGCTCCAGCATTTATGTGTATAAAACATGTCAAATCTCATGAGAGTCATATTCTAGCACGCTTTCATTCTCACGAAAACCATGTAGGTGGCTCAAATCTTTGCAAAGTATGGTTAGCAAAACCAAAACAACACATTTCTTTTGTAAATCATTTCAAATGTCAGCCCACCTACCAAACATTTTCTAAAAGCAATAAAACATGATTTTCAAAGCGTTATGCTTTTGTTTTCATGCACTTTTCTCAAAACCCAACTCTTTGCCCTTCAATCGCCCAATATCATTTTCCTAATATCTCATGCATTCTAGCAAAGCATTTAAGCTCCCAAATTGCACACAGATATCTCTAAGAGTCCACACAATTCCCTTACTTTGATTTACTTGGGGTGTGACTCTCTTCTTTTACGCTTCTCACGTTCTTATCTCGACTTCCTCTGATGTATCCTCGGGAGCTGCAATTCATCCATCAAACACTTGAGTTAATGCTTTTAACTCTTATTCAACTATGCATTTATCCAATGCCTTAAATACACATTTTACCTCTTATGGTAAATATCACAATCTATTCACTAACAACAACTTAAAATCATACCCATAACACTATTTTCACATCTAGATATCCTATTCCTCATTAACCTCAATACATTCCACTTTCTCACTCTAGACCATTTCTAGGTCATAATCATTCCAATGTATTTTAGATAGTTTCCAACAATACTAAGCACCCCAATCAACCTCAAACATCAATAGCTTAACAATGTACTTAAATTGGTGCTTTAGAAACTCACCTAGCTTGATTTCCTCATTGCTCCAAATGGAAATGCACCTTGATTCTTCAATCCAACAAGTGGGGAAATGCCTCCAAACTATGTTGTTCTTCTCTTTGAAGTGAACAACTTTGCCTCTAATAGCTTTCCCTCAAATCTTACTGAAAATGGTCGAATTTAGAGAGTAAAATCTAGGTTTTTGGATTGGAAGATGAAAGGGTTGGTTTTGTCTCAAAAATTACAGATCCAACTGCTCTATATTTATAGAATTTGCTTGATGAGATCGATCTGCATTGGGTAAAGATTGATCTGGTCCTCTTAAAATCCCTCTTTTCCATGACATTTTGAAGGCAGGAGATTGATCTGTCGAGGCTTAAGATCGATCTGCTTCAAACAAAAGGTTAAGGAGATCAATTTGGTCTTAGGGGAGATCGATCTACTTCCAACCCGAGAGCTAAGGAGATCGATCTGTTCCATTAAGGATCGATCAGCATTTTATAGAATGTGATAGGAGATCGATCTGGATCCCTTGGAGGTCGATCTGCTTTATTCCATTGCTCAAATAAGAGCATTCTGGCTCTTCCAGATCGATCTCTCATCCTATGAGATCAATCTGGCCTGCATAATTTTCAGATCATACTGCAGTTTTCTACAAAAAACTTATACCTAAACATCCTTAATTTGCTGCCATAGTCATTTTCTCAATGGATTACCTTTAAGACTTGAAAATGGCATCCATTCATACTCCATACACGTTAAAACTTGTGTAGAATCTTTGTATATATACAAAGGTACATGATATAAACCAAATGGAAGTGCACAACTTATGCAATTCTTCCTTCCATTTACCACACTACTCATAATCCATTCTACTCACATTCTCCACATGTTTAAGTCCATTCCTTCATATTCATATATAATGTAACTTGTACGTACAATCACAACTCTTATTACATGTGTGTACCTTAAACTTATGGACTTACATTACATATACTTCACATTACGAGTATATCACCATACATATGATTCCATTTACATTTCTATGCACATATATACAAGTTATACATATACGGTGTCTCACACGTGTAGCCTGGGATCACAGAGGATATGGCCATAGTCCTAGTTATTTCCCTTATTATTATTCATCTATCTCACATGTCTCTTGATTTATGATAAATCCATATTTGAAATGTGTTTGTGAGTTAAGACAGTCCATAGGAGGGACTGAGTCCTGACGAATGGTGATTTTGTATCGGTTTGTGTTGAGATTTGAAATGCTTTTTAAGTGCACTTTGCATGATGATTTTCCATGCTTTAAATTACTAGTCGCACATGATGATTTTCCATGCTTTGTTTAAGAATTGTGCACTAATTTGTATAGCATGAACTGCTTTACATATCATGAACACGAGCATGAACTGATATGTTTTGAGTATGATAAATAACTATGTGGTTTAAGCATGGCATCACGATCACATAGATAGTGTAGTTATCTACTGTCACGACCCAAACTACCCAAAAATCAGAGTGAATTTTTCGCATTTTATTTATTTCCTTACTTAAATTCTTACCTATTCTCGAATCGTGACCAACACTCCACTAAAAATTGGGCTGTGCGTCAATGCCAGTCCCACCATTCAATTACCATCTAACTTATTTATTCTCCAGTCATTTATAATTGTTTATATTATTTATACATCCCCTAAAGTTACTTACAAACATGTTACTGTGCTATGCTTATGTAGATACAATATGTACAAGTGTATATATACCTTATGTCGATGGGTAGCAGCGGATATCCGGAATGCAGCACTGAGTCGTCGCGACTTCAACTGGAGATTATCTGTGGGAGAAAATGAAAGGGATGAGCACATCAAGCTCAGTAAGGCAATCCTACGAACAAGTAGGTAACCATACTACCTACATGAACGTGGTGCCATGCATAAACCACCCTTTCTCCACACATTTTAAAACATATGACATGAAAGTTATGATGTTATGTAAATCAAGTTTGCACGGAAAACTCAACATGCAATTCATTTTAAATCATTTCTTTCCCATTTAAAATTTCACAATGAAGTCAGGACTCGACCCCTCCTTCGGGTGATCCTGACTCACACAAAACCATGGAAATTGAGTCTCTCAAAAGCATCGATATCGAAAACATACGTATATATATATACAAGATACGAGACTAGGCAATACTGTATATCGGTAATAACCAGGACTGGCCAATATGTCCTCGTGAGTCCCTCTAGCTTCACGGATCCCAGTGTGCGAGGTCTCACCCTGATCGGGAACTGCCCGGGAGGTGGGTCAATCCAACCCGTCAGTCTTATCCGATCTCACGCATCCGAAGATGCCATATCCGAAGATACCCCGTATCACAAAGATACCGTATCCGAAGATACCCCACGGTACATCGTACTCCATGCTACTTGCACGGTACATCGTACTCCATAGACCCATATCACTCTAGGTACTCCAGCCCAAATGGCCTGCTTCCCACAGAGGTTTTCATAACTCAATACTCGTTGCCATGTCTCAAAATTTCACATGCGAGCCTAGTAAATCGGTGACACACAGTCTACCCGATGCTCCAAGCACGGCTCATCGTATGTTCTCATAAAAATCAGTGCGAGCGATGCTCAGCACTCTCATCAAATCAAGTAAACTTGGCAGAGCCCGCTTTACATCTCCACAAGGCCGCCAACCTCATCCCTCACTCTCACCCTACTTAAGAGGTCTTTTGAGCCTGTTGGGCCTTTTGGCTGACTCCAAGGGCAGACAGCGCTACTCCACAAATCCAGTAAAACTAGTGCGAGCTATGCTCAGCACTCTGTATATAAATTGTATGAAAATCTTATAAAATCTGGTGCGAGTTAGACTCTAGCACCGTGTCACGCAAAAGCATGTGAAATCTGGTGCGAGTTATACTCTAACACCTATGCATGTAAAACTCTAGTGCGAGCTCTCGCTCCAGCACTAATGCATGCATCACACAAATCAAACATCGTGCGAGCTGAGCTCTAGCACGTCACATGTAAATAAAAACATGTAGGCAGCTCGGTTATTTCCAAATAGTTTTCACAGAAATCACAACAATTAAGATATGCAATGCTATGCATTTTTCTTTAAAGGTGAGCCAGCCTACTCATGCATAAGTTGAAATACCTCCAGAACGAGCAGGAACCTCTTGTCCTTGCTCCTCCCAATTTTTTTCTAAATTTTTAGATTCTACCCTTAACAAGGGTATTTTAGTAATTTTGCCCATTCGGGGCACTAAAATTGTTCTTCGACCTCTAGACCCTTCAGTTAATTTTAAAGGACTGCGTATGAATTTAAAATTGCGTAAAGTTACCTCTAGCAGTCCGCAGAATTCCCTTACCTTATTTTCCCGTAGAGTCTGACCTTTTCTTTTCCAATGTAGTCCCGTCGCGCAGTCCGATATGTTTCCAATCCAATGCCCGGAACTGCGTATTAACATTCCTCAGGTCAGATAACATATAATTTAATTGTATTTTATCTTTCTGGGCTTAATTTAAATCGTTGGGCCCGTTTACCCCTATTGGGTCCGATTGCACCTTAATGGGCCTTAATCGGCCTTAAGCCCGTTTTCCACTTAATTCTCACTTTATCGAGGCCTATTGGGCTCACTGGGCCCACCAATAATTTATCGGGCCTCGTTCTAATTCTCGAATAGCTAAATTTAATATTTACGACAATTAATCTAAATTTCCATAATTTAATTCAATTTATGCGAAAATTAAATCAATATCACGCATAACGAGAAAATTGTCGTAAATAGGGGTCACTTACCCGAGATTCCATGCTAGTCCGCAAATCGAGACTGTCTCGAGCCCTCGGTGGATGCCAATCGTCGAGCTACACAATTAATTACATTTTCGGGTAAACTTTTCGGTCGAAATTTAATTAAATAAAATATTCCAAATTTAAATCGGGTCAATTTGACCGCTTATCGACTTACCCGAAGCTCGATGGCATCACCGAAATTTTTCCCAATTTTTTTCTCTTTTTCCTTTTCCCTTTTTCTCCCTTTTTCTCCTCTTTTTTGCTGAACCGGTTCAGTCTGGTTCAGACCGCAGGTTCTCCCCGGTTTGGCCGATTCACCGCCGGTTCACCCCTTTTTCGGCCGGTTCTCCGCCGGCTTCCACCGCCAGCAGCTCCGCTGGGTCGTCCGCACCTCGAATCTGGCCTCGGTTCGCCTCAACGTCGTCGGAATGCCACCGGTCCGGCTGTTCTCCTCTTCGCCGTCGGACTCGTTTCCCTCTTTTGCCCGTCGCCGGCGATTCCAGCCGTTTCGTCGGCTGCTACCGGTGCAGAAAGGACCGCCGTCGCCTGGGCTTTCGAAATCGGGCCTTGGTTCCACCTGAATCACCGCCGTTCGCCGCCGGTGGCCTTCTCTTTCCCGCGGCCTTCTCCTCCGTTTTCCGCCGGATTCCGGCGTTCCCACTGCGCGTCGTCACCGCTGATAGGTTGCCTGAGGTCGGGCCGTCTTCGCCGGCCCTCGCCTGGGGTCCCTGGCCGCCGGACAGCCCGCCGGTGGTTCCTCGGTTTCGAGCTTCGTTTTTCGTCTTCCGTTTCTGTTTCTGTTTCTTTCTTTCTCTCTCCCCGACCCTCTTTTTTTTTTTTTTCAGACTCTTCTCTTTTTTTTTTATCATTTTTATTATTTTTATTATTATTTATTTTAATTATTATACTATTCAATAAAATACTCTATAAATACCCAAAATATCTCTTAAAATTATTATTTTATTCTTATTCAATTAATTTAATTTTTATTTAATTTATTTATTATATTTTAGCCTCTTTTTCGGGTATAATTTCTCCGTATTTTTGGGATATTGTCCCGGGTGACTTTTCGGTATATTTTTCGATTATTTTCGGGATTATTTTTCCGAACTAAAAATCCCGATTAATCCCGATTAATTCCCATAAATTAATATCTTGATCAATTTAATCCAAAATAAATTTATTTCACTTTTATTGACCAAGATTTCTTAAATTCATATTTTAATTAAATTTTTCTTATCGAAATTATACCGACCTTTGGTCTTTTGACCATTTTGCCCTTACACATATTCGGGATTAATTTAACCCGACTTCCTTTCACGAAAACTCATTCATTTCATATTTTAATTAAATTCGGGTCTTACAACTCTCCCCCACTTAAGAAATTTGGTCCTCCAAATTAGAACCAAGTCATATGAGTCCATATACAACTCCGGGTACATCAATCGTATCATACTTCTTTAATTCTTATGTGACCTTCTCCGGAATGTATTACTACCAAAGGACTTAATTGGGGAGATCATCTTAAACCTCAATACTTTCTCTTTCCTGTTTAATGCCCGAATCAACTTCTTCAATATACTTATATTTTCATTAAACTGAACTTTTGGAATTCATATCCAATCACCTATGCTGGGTCTGAATAGTATTGTCGAAGCATCAAAAGCTGAGACACATTGTGGGTGCCTGTTAATTCAAGTGATAACACCAACCTACAGGTCTTATCTCCCACTTGTCCAATCTCTCAAAATATTCCATCCAGCGCAACTCAATTTAATTTCTTTCAAAAGTTCGCTATGTCCTTATTCTCTTAGGACAAGAAACATTTCAATCTTACTAATTCACCAAGGGTGAATTCCAATACTTATTTATCTGCTCTGAGGTGTTCTTAATCTCTCATCCTTAACTAAACATCCTCAGAGACTTATTATCCAAAATCGAAAATGATTCTATCAGTCACCCACTTTTTCTTATCAAATTTGGGGAACAACCCCTACAGCCATACACTGCCTCTTAACTTGTTATCCCGATACTCAACTGCCAACTGTCGTTATTAGCAACTTCAATTAGAAATCAACTGATCATTCCAGGAGCTTATAAAATCAATGGCACACGCTTTCATTGGATCCTCCAGAACTTGTACAGTCCTCTCTGACTGACCAACTGTCTGAGGATGGAAAGCTGTGCTTAATACTCAGTCGGGTTCCCATAGCTTCCTAAAAATATTCCCTGAAGTGAGAAGTGAAGTGGGAATCCTTACATGTTACCATGCTCACTGGAATGCTACTTCATGTTCCATAATCTTCCTTACACATAAATCCTCATATACACTCTGAGTATCTGGGGAGTTCATAACCAGAAGGTGGGTAGACTTAGAAAGTCTGTCGACTATCATCCACATAGTCTCCTGATTTATCCGGGTCCTCTATAACCCATCACGACATTCATGGAGACTTGCTCTCATTTTTCGTGTCGTGTCGATATAGGTAGGTGCTGCAATAACTCTGCAGACTTTTAATACTCTACCTTATTCTGCTGACATACTAGGCACTTTTCTACAATCTCCACCAATATCTCTTTTCACATCTGACTACCCATACCCTTTTTGAGATTTCGATATATTTCTTTACTTTCCGTATGCACTGTATATCCCGAAGAGTGAGCTTCTGACAACATTACTATCTCATCATCTGTGGTCCTGGGGAGCACTTATACTGTCTCTGAATCCTCAGTAACTCATCATCACCCACTGTGAACTCTATCACTGTACCCTTCTGAATCAGACCCAAACTATCGACATCCGGTCGATCATCACGCTAAGCCTGGCAAATCCGGGCACTCTCATCCGGTTCTAATCATCAGGCTAGCTGTCACACAATCACTGTCATCATCAGAAGGGATCACATCAATACTGAGGTTCACAACTGCATCTAGCAGCTCACGCTCCCTGACCATCATAATGTAATACCATTCCGAGGCTCTTTCTGCTCAAAGCATCAGCCTTTCCTTGGGTGGTACAATTTTCATAAATCAAAATCTCTCAGAAGCTCTAACCCAATATGTATTTTCATATTCGCCCCTTTCTGTGAAAACAGATACTCGGGCTCTATGATCAGTGCATATCCATAATTCCTCATCGTGTACCTAATAGTACCATATCCTCGGTACAAATACTGTTGCCAACTTTAAATCATGGGTCAGATAGTTTATTTCGTGATCAAGGAGTTGTCTGACTCCAAAATTGACTATCTTCCCATTATACATCAATACACAGCTCATTCATTATTTCGAGGTATTCATACTCACTGAGAACCTCTTGAGCTGTTGGGTATGGTGAAATTAATCACGGTGGTCAGTTCATACTTCATCACGCCAAATTCACGTCACAACAATAATCTTATTTATCATCTCTTTCTGAGACCACGTTTCTTAGTTAAACGTGTCAACAAGGTAAATCCTTTTAGAACTTGCAGCAACCCATTGCAAAAGCAATTTCCCCAATTGTTGCTTATAAATCGCCCTAGACTTTAACTACACCCAATATATCATCGATAATGATGATTACAAATCGATATAATCCTTGACTTATTTACGCATAAGCGTATAAGATCCTTCTCAACCGCTTACGTTTTCAGGTACTAACCTGCGTCATTTCCTTTTCTTATCTTAACGGCTCTTGTTAAATTTTTACTATGTTAACCTTTATGATTTGTCGAATTTTAATATTCTTATCATCTTAGTAAATGTATCCTAATGCTAAAGACATTTATTATGACGATCGACTTCTCGTTATAGGTTATATATATATATATCTAGACGCTGTCAAGTCTTCAGGCTGGGAGGTATTTTAAAATACCTTTTTTTAGCCCTCAGACTTAACCACAACTACTGGTTATGGTTATACCCATCTTTATCCTTGGTTATAATTTATATTCCTTACTAATTGCTTAATCCCATTTACTTCATATCGTAAGGATGTTCTTACCTAGCATACGCCTCTTACTCCAATATGTCTTGTATTTAGAATCTACCTTATCTTAAAGATTTTCTCCTTTGCGTATCAATTATAATAAAACTCTTGTCTTTATTCATTCTGTGAGTACAATCCCTTCCTCCTGTAAATTCAACTGTTGCACTCCTGTTTTTAACTTAAAGTCTCAATATCCCTATTCCGTTTATTAATCCTCCTCTATTGGGATACTCATTTATCTGTATTGCGCCCAATGATGTAGGCATTCATGCCTTTTACTCACTTATATGCGAATGAAGGCGGTATGAATAAATATGTGGCACCAGGATCAATAAACATATGTACTTTATTATTCATAACAAGTGTGGTATCTCACACCACATCCATGAAACATCAATAGTGTCCTGGTCCAAGACATCCTCTCGCCTTCGTCCAACAACCTACTTTCCTTTTTTCTTTTCGGCTAGGGCCTCTCTTTTCGTTGCGGCTATACCAACGAAGTTTTTCTCTGTCTCTTTACTTTCCTGTGGGAAAATCTCGCTCAACTCTGAGCAATCAAAATCAATGGTCTGTCTTACCACACTTGACGACCATTTTCACCAATACCGTGTAGGTATAGACCCTCCTTTCGTGGTATCCACCATACATCTCACACTGCTTACAGTACTTACACTGCTACTCTGTTTCGTAGCAGGTCGGGGTCCTCCAATCACAATGCCCCCTAAGGGTGCCAAAATTGGATGCACTTGGGCCTTACCAATTATCTTAGCCCATAACTCATCAATTAAATCTTTTACCAATCACCATTTTCCCATTTTATCATCTTTGTCATTTCTCGATTCTCTTTTCTGTCTCTATTTCAGCCCTCTCTACCTTTCCCAATCTCAGAGGCGTGCAATTCATATTTTTATTTATCCAACTGTAAATCTGCGCACTGCCTCGGTATAGGTAATATCTCGCGGGCTAATTAGACTCAAATTGAAAAGTTGAGCCCTTCTATAAACTTTTAGACATCTCGACTGTCACTTTTCATAGTGTCGAGGTAATATCTGCCCAGAATATAACCGAGTCTCCATACTCGTCAATAAATTAAATCCTCTGGGTCAGAGTAAGGACTTTAATTCGAAATTTCCTTTAAATAATGTCCGGGATGTTCTGTCACTGGAATACATCCATAAACAATTCTCATCTTAGCTCTGAATGTTTAACACTTAAGATGGGTCGAGCGGGTTTCCACCAATGCTCCGCTGCGCCCTCTGATCTCATACATAATCTGAGCAATTAGCTCCTCAAAATAATACCCATGCTCCGCTTCAATCTCGCGAAGCGTCTCTCAATACTGTCCGATCTCTCTGTCGGACTCTGTGAGGCATGCTCAACATTAACCTCTATCTCAATCTCATACTGATTCTCATAAGTCAAACTCAGCACGACTTAGCAGACTCAGGTCTACCTCTACGACCTCTGCCTCGTGCACTATCTCATCTAACGTGACTCATATTAAGCATTCCTGCATTCTCAACCATTTCTTAGTCAAGCCCATCTCGATATACACTATTGTATCTAACTAAGCACAGTAACACGGGGATGTAATTTTCTAATTAATGACACTGACACACATCAGACCAATTACGCTCTGATACCACCTTTATATGTCACGACCCAAACTACCCAAAAATCAGAGTGAATTTTTTGCATTTTATTTATTTCCTTACTTAAATTCTTACCTGTTCTCGAATCGTGACCAACACTCCACTAAAAATTGGGCTGTGCGTCAATGCCAGTCCCACCATTCAATTACCATCTAACTTATTTATTCTCCAGTCATTTATAATTGTTTATATTATTTATACATCCCCTAAAGTTACTTACAAACATGTTACTGTGCTATGCTTATGTAGATACAATATGTACAAGTGTATATATACCTTATGTCGATGGGTAGCAGCGGATATCCGGAATGCAGCACTGAGTCGTCGCGACTTCAACTGGAGATTATCTGTGGGAGAAAATGAAAGGGGTGAGCACATCAAGCTCAGTAAGGCAATCCTACGAACAAGTAGGTAACCATACTACCTACATGAACGTGGTGCCATGCATAAACCACCCTTTCTCCACACATTTTAAAACATATGACATGAAAGTTATGATGTTATGTAAATCAAGTTTGCACGAAAAACTCAACATGCAATTCATTTTAAATCATTTCTTTCCCATTTAAAATTTCACAATGAAGTCAGGACTCGACCCCTCCTTCGGGTGATCCTGACTCACACAAAACCATGGAAATTGAGTCTCTCAAAAGCATCGATATCGAAAACATACGTATATATATATATAAGATACGAGACTAGGCAATACTGTATATCGATAATAACCAGGACTGGCCAATATGTCCTCGTGAGTCCCTCTAGCTTCACGGATCCCAGTGTGCGAGGTCTCACCCTGATCGGGAACTGCCCGGGAGGTGGGTCAATCCAACCCGTCAGTCTTATCCGATCTCACGCATCCGAAGATGCCGTATCCGAAGATACCCCGTATCACAAAGATACCGTATCACAAAGATACCCCGTATCACAAAGATACCGTATCCGAAGATACCCTGTATCACAAAGATACCGTATCCGAAGATACCCCACGGTACATCGTACTCCATGCTACTTGCACGGTACATCGTACTCCATGGACCCATATCACTCTAGGTACTCCAGCCCAAATGGCCTGCTTCCCACAAAGGTTTTCATAACTCAATACTCGTTGCCATGTCTCAAAACGCACGTGCGAGCCTATTAAATCGGTGACACACAGTCTACCCGATGCTCCAAGCACGGCTCATCGTATGTTCTCATAAAAATCAGTGCGAGCGATGCTCAGCACTCTCATCAAATCAAGTAAACTTAGCAGAGCCCGCTTTACATCTCCACAAGGCCGCCAACCTCATCCCTCACTCTCACCCTACTTAAGAGGTCTTTTGAGCCTGTTGGGCCTTTTGGCTGACTCCAAGGGCAGACAGCGCTACTCCACAAATCCAGTAAAACTAGTGCGAGCTATGCTCAGTACTCTGTATATAAATTGTATGAAAATCTTATAAAATTTGGTGCGAGTTAGACTCTAGCACCGTGTCACGCAAAAGCATGTGAAATCTGGTGCGAGTTATACTCTAGCACCTATGCATGTAAAACTCTAGTGCGAGCTCTCGCTCCAGCACTAATGCATGCATCACACAAATCAAACATCGTGCGAGCTGAGCTCTAGCACGTCACATGTAAATAAAAACATGTAGGCGGCTCGGTTATTTCCAAATAGTTTTCACATAAATCACAACAATTAAGATATGCAATGCTATGCATTTTTCTTTAAAGGTGAGCCAGCCTACTCATGCATGCGTTGAAATACCTCCAGAACGAGCAGGAACCTCTTGTCCTTGCTCCTCCCAATTTTTTTCTAAATTTTTAGATTCTACCCTTAACAAGGGTATTTTAGTAATTTTGCCCATTCGGGGCACTAAAATTGTTCTTCGACCTCTAGACCCTTCAGTTAATTTTAAAGGACTGCGTATGAATTTAAAATTGCGTAAAGTTACCTCTAGCAGTCCGCAGAATTCCCTTACCTTATTTTCCCGTAGAGTCTGACATTTTCTTTTCCAATGTAGTCCTGTCGCGCAGTCCGATATGTTTCCAATCCAATGCCCGGAACTGCGTATTAACATTCCTCAGGTCAGATAACATATAATTTAATTGTATTTTATCTTTCTGGGCTTAATTTAAATCGTTGGGCCCGTTTACCCCTATTGGGCCCAATTGCACCTTAATGGGCCTTAATCGGCCTTAAGCCCGTTTTCCACTTAATTCTCACTTTATCGAGGCCTATTGGGCTCACTGGGCCCACCAATAATTTATCGGGCCTCGTTCTAATTCTCGAATAGCTAAATTTAATATTTACGACAATCGAGACTGTCTCGAGCCCTCGGTGGATGCCAATCGTCGAGCTACACAATTAATTACATTTTCGGGTAAACTTTTCGGTCGAAATTTAATTAAATAAAATATTCCAAATTTAAATCGGGTCAATTTGACCACTTATCGACTTACCCGAAGCTCGATGGCATCACCGAAATTTTCCCCAATTTTTTTCTCTTTTTCCTTTTCCCTTTTTCTCCCTTTTTCTCCTCTTTTTGGCTGAACCAGTTCAGTCCGGTTCAGACCGCCGGTTCTCCTCAGTTTGGCAGATTCACCGTCGGTTCACCCCTTTTTCGGTCGGTTCTCCGTCGGCTTCCACCGCCAGCAGCTCCGCTGGGTCGTCCGCACCTCAAGTTTGGCCTCGGTTCGCCTCAACGTCGTCGGAATGTCGCCGGTCCGGCTGTTCTCCTCTTCGCCGTCGGACCCGTTTCCCTCTTTTGGCCGTCGCCGGCGATTCCAGCCGTTTCTTCAGCTGCTACCGGTGCAGAAAGGACCGCCGTCGCCTGGGCTTTCGAAATCGGGCCTTGGTTCCACCTGAATCACCGCCGTTCGCCGCCGGTGGCCTTCTCTTTCCCGCGGCCTTCTCCTCCGTTTTTCGTCGGATTCCGGCATTCCCACGGCGCTTCGTCGCCGCTGATAGGTTGCCTGAGGTCGGGCCGTCTTCGCCGGCCCTCGCCTAGGGTCCCTGGCCGCCGGACAGCCCGCCGGTGGTTCCTCGGTTTCGAGCTTCGTTTTTCATCTTCCGTTTCTGTTTCTGTTTCTTTCTTTCTCTCTCCCCGACCCTCTTTTTTTTTTTCAGACTCTTCTCTTTTTTTTTTATCATTTTTATTATTTTTATTGTTATTTATTTTAATTATTATACTATTCAATAAAATACTCTATAAATACCCAAAATATCTCTTAAAATTATTATTTTATTCTTATTCAATTAATTTAATTTTTATTTAATTTATTTATTATATTTTAGCCTCTTTTTCGGGTATAATTTCTCCGTATTTTTGGGATATTGTCCCGGGTGACTTTTCGGTATATTTTTCGATTATTTTCGGGATTATTTTTCCGAACTAAAAATCCCGATTAATCCCGATTAATTCCCATAAATTAATATCTTGATCAATTTAATCCAAAATAAATTTATTTCACTTTTATTGACCAAGATTTCTTAAATTCATATTTTAATTAAATTTTTCTTATCGAAATTATACCGACCTTTGGTCTTTTGACCATTTTGCCCTTACACATATTCGGGATTAATTTAACCCGACTTCCTTTCACGAAAACTCATTCATTTCATATTTTAATTAAATTCGAGTCTTACATCTACCTGCTCGCATTATTACCTTACTGAGCGCGTTTGCTCACCCCCCTTATTTTCCCCCTCTACAAAGCACTTTCAGTAGATAGAGAACGATTGAGGATTAGATTTTGGTGTCCACTGCATCCCATCACACGATGTATACACATTTATATAGTTTTTGTATCTGGACATGTCAAAGCACAGTAATATCTTTAAATGTAATTTTTTGGGATGTAAAGGATTGTAAACACATGTAAACAACAACTCTGATTTAGAAATACAAGTGTTTACGTTTAAATGAATTGTAAATTGAAATGATTTGATTTGGATGAGATTTACACCGATACACAACCCAACTGTTGGTGGTGTAACTGTTCACGATCAGGTAAGGTAAAGGTAAAGAATAAACAATAAGAAATGGATCAAATAATAAATGAAAAATGAAAACTTTGTAGTGGATTTTCAGTAGATTAAGGGTAGGGAATGGGAAATGATGGAAATGAATTATCCCATCACCATATCTTCATGGTTTATGGAAACGTTAAGATGGAGTAAGGTAATGGTTGATCAAAATGATGGGAGGAGTGTTGGAAACATGGGAAGAAATGAAAGGAAAAGGAGAATTAGAGTTTGTGAGGAGTAATGTCCAGTGAGAGAAAACACAAAGAACAAGATATATATATATATATATGTAAAAAGGGGTGATAACTTACTATAGAAGACTGAAGAGATAGGTTGGTATGGCAGTGAACTGACACCTACCGAAGCAGCAGCAGGAAATGGTGGAGTGATATCCACTCAAAAAAAATTAATGATGACATGCAGTTATGGAAGAAAGAACGAAGACGTGAGGCAAGTGATGAAAGCAACTGAAATGGGTTGAAATAAAAGAAAGTGAGAGTACAAAGGAGCTGTTCAGCATAATAAGTGGGGAAGTAGTTGATGAATGAAACATGGAATGAAATGAAATGAAAGCAAAAAACGTGAGGGTTGCTGAAAACAGAGGGTACGGACGAGAGAAATATAAGAGGTGAGAACTGAAGCAGCTGAGAGTAGGATAGAAAGTGCAAAAGCTATAAATGAAAAGAGAGTAAAGTAACAGAAATAGAAAGAGAAAGAAAATAGATAGTAGAGGTTGATTTTGAAGTTGAAACAGTGAGGAATAAACAAGAAAGGCTGAGGACGAGAGAGAGCTGTTGGAGATGAGGAAAAAAACAGAGGAAACTGATAGCATTTTAAGGGGATAAGTAAGAACATTGACGAGTAGTGAGAAGTAGAGATTGGTTAGAGAATGTGAAGGCTGAGATGCCAGAAAATGTTGTTAAAGAACCTTGTTCGCTACAAGCTGATATTGAAAGGAAGAAAATGACGTTGGATCGAGAGCCACTAAAAGCTTATTAAGGGGTAGTTCTCGGGTCGACCAAGGCTGAAGGAAACTGGGACACTTTCAGACCATTAAGGTTGATTTTAAGAGATGCCATTGGAGTTGCCGACTCACAACGTTGAGGCATTGAGGACCACGAACAAACACCGAGGTAAGAAAAATCCTGTGTGCTACTAAAGATAAATTGCACGTATTTTCTGTCGATTTGTAGATATGAATTTTAGGAAATATTTTACCGTAAGGAAAATTCTCGTTGCTGTTAGAGTTAAATATACGTAATTTCTATGCGTTTGTAGTTATAAAATTGTTAGACTAAATTTCCTAGTTACCGGAATATAGAAAACCCGAGGTCGAATTTACATTTTGGAATTTAAGGGAATTTTAAACTCTGTAGACCTCCCAACTACCGATATAGATTTACTTGGTTTATTTAGACAAAAATTCTGATAATTATAATTATTGATTTTAAATTGAAATTTCCTGATTTTACTCACCATAGCCTATTTATTAGCATTTTTAACCGAGAGAAAAAGGCTAGTCAGCCTCTTCTGAATTGTTTTATAAAACGAACTGAATTTATAAGCGATTTAAAGAAAATGATTTGCTTATAAAGTTATTCTGATGATATGTTCTCGAGCATGTACTAACTGTGTGTCGTATGGTCCGACTCGCACTGATTTTTAGACAAAGGCATTGGTGAGATCATGTTGCATTTCTGTCTATTTTGTATCTGTTTATGTGGTCTACGAAGTATGACGTACCATGCTGTAAGACCCGATTTTAGTTAAAACACGAAATTAAAAAAATGCAAAAGGATTAAAATGGAATTCTCGAACACGTTGAAGGGCAAAATGGTCAAAAGATCGAAAGCCGGTGTAAATTCGATAAGGAAATTTAATTAAAAATATGGATTGAGAAATCTTGATCAATAACGAAGAAATAAATTTATTTCGGGTTAAATTGATCAAGATATAAATTTATTGGAATAAATTGAGATTTTTAGTTTGAAAAATAATCCTGAAAATAATCAAAAAAATACCGAAAAGGGTTAAAATAAATTAAATTAATTAAATAAAATTAAATTAATTAATTTAGAATAAAATAATAATTTTTGGTAGATATTTTAGACATTTTAATATATTTTATTGATTAAAATATTAATAAAATTAAATAATAAATTAAATTAAATAAATTAAGTAAAAAAAAAAGAAACTGAAAAAAAAAACGAAAATGAAAATCACTAAAACGGAAAACGAGGAATCCATCCCCGTCTTCGTCGGCTTCACCACCGGACGCCGCAGGAGAGGTGACCAGCCGAGTCGCCTGCGCCCGTCAGCACCAACCAGCCGACGAACGGCGGTGAACGGCGATCGAAAGAGGGAGAAAACGAGAGGAAACCGACGGGGGGAGGAGAAGAGAAATCCGGCCATTTGCCGGTAAGCTAGCCCCAATCGACGCTTGCTGGCGGTTCCCCAAGCCCAGATGAGCCGATTGGTGGTGGCCACGACCGGCGAAACTGCCGGCAAACGTCGAAAAACGACAGAAAGAGAAATGGGTTCCGACGGAAGAGGAGAAAGGCCGGACCGACGACTTTTCGGCGACCTCGACCGAAGCCGACCCCAGATTCGTGCTGCGGACGACCCAGCGGAGCCACTGGCGGCGAAAGCCGGCGGAGAACCGGCCAGTAAGGCCGTGAACCGGCCGAACCGAGGTGAACCGACGGGTCCGAACTGGGTCTGAACCGAACCGAACCGGTTCAACCAAGAAAGAAAGGAAAAAAGGAGAAAAAGGAAAAAAGAAAAAGAGGAAAAATTGGAGAAAAATCTTGACGATGTAATCGAGCTACGGGTAAGTCAGTAGCGGTCGAAATTGACTGATTTAAATTTTGAAATATTTTAGTTAGTTAATTTTTGACTGGAAAATTTACCCGAAAATTATGAAATTGTGTAGCTCGACAATCGACGTCAAATGAGAGCTCGAGACAGTCTCGATTTACGTATTAGCATGGAATCTCAGGTAAGTAACCCTTATTTACGACAATTTGCATCATTATGCGTGCTTCGGATTTAATTATCGCATAAAATAAATTAAATTAAGGAAATTTAGATAAATTGTCGTAAATAATAAATTGAACTATTCGAGAGTTAGAATGAGGCCCAATAAATTATTGGTGGGCCCAATGAGCCCAATAGGCCTCGATAATGTGAAAATTAAGTGGAAAACGGGCTTAAGACCTATTAAGGCCCATTAAGGTGCAATTGGGCCCAATAGGGGTAAATGGGCCCAATGATATAAATTGAGCCCAGAAAATAGGAAATACAATTAAATTGTATGATATCTGACCTGAGGAATAATTATACGCAATTTCGGAGGTTTGATTGGGAGCAGATCGGACTGCGTGACGAGACAGCAGTGGAAAAGGAAATGTCAGACTCTACAGAAAAATAAGGTAAGGGAATTCTACGGACTGCTAGAGGTAACTTTACGAAATTTCAAGTCATATGCAGTCTTTTAAATTATCTGAAGGGTCTAGATTAAATAAATAATTTTAGTGCCCCGAATGGGCAAATTACCAAAATACCCTTTTAAGGGTAAAATTTACAATTTTAGGAAAAATTGGGAGGAGCAAGAACAAGAGGTTCCTGCTCGTTTTGGAGATGTTTTGATGCATGCATGAGTAGGCTGGCTAACCTTGAAAATGCACAGCATTTCATAGTTTCAACGATGAAATTGTTTTGAAAACTGTTTTAAGGAAACAGAGTCACCTACGTGTTTTTATTGACATATGACGTGCTAGAGCTCAGCTCGCACGATGTTTTGAGTTGTGTGATGCATGCATTAGTGCTGGAGCGAGAGCTCGCACTAGAGTTTTACATGCATTGGTGTTGGAGTCCAACTCGCACCAGATTTTATATATATATATATATATGATTTTCGTGACACGGTGCTAGAGTCTAACTCGCGCAAGATTTTACATGATTTTCGTGACAGGGTACTAGAGTGTAACTCGCACCAGATTTTCCACATGATTTGATAAGAGTGCTAGAGCTTAGCTCGCACTAGTTTTACTTGAATTGACGAGAATGCTGGAGCATCGCTCGCACCCCCCACTGATTTTTATGAGAACATGCGATGAGCCGTTCTTGGAGCTTCGGGTAGACTATGTGTCACCGATTAAATAGGTTCGCACGT
Organism: Firmiana major; assembly: GCA_033439115.1. NCBI lineage: Eukaryota > Viridiplantae > Streptophyta > Magnoliopsida > Malvales > Malvaceae > Firmiana > Firmiana major. Next base: position 37,577,748 of record CM065898.1, read on the forward strand.
GCGTTTTGAGACATGGCATGAGTATAGAGATATGATATGGGTCCATGGAGTACGATGTACCGTGCAAGTAGCATGGAGTACGATGTACCATGTGGTATCTTCGGATACGGGGTATCTTCGTATACGGTATCTTCGGATACAGGGTATCTTCGGATACGGCATCTTCGGATGCATGGGATCGAATAAGACTGACGGGTTGGATTGACCCACCTCTCGGGCGGTTCCCGATCAGGGTGAGACCCCGCACACTAGGATCCGTGTAGCAGAGGTGCTCACGAGGACACACGGCCATAGTACTGGTTATTACCGATATACAGATGTTGCCTAGTCTCGCATGTTGATGATCTTGACGACGATTGAAACTGGGTTTTAAACTAAATTTGCATGATGCTATTTCCATGCTTTTTAAACCCATGTGTGATGTAAACTGATTTTCAGGGTTTTGTGTGAGTCAGGACCACCCGAAGGAGGGGTTAAGTCCTGACTTTATTGTGAAATTTTTAAATGAGAAAGAAATGATTTAAAAAGAGTTGCATGTTGAATTTTTCGTGCGAACGTGTTTTACATGACATCATGAATCATAGCATCAGTTTTGAAATGTGTGGAGAAAGGGTGGTTTATGCATGGCACCACGTTCATGTAGGTAGTATGGTTACCTACTTGTTCGTAGGATTACCTTACTGAGCTTGATGTGCTCACCCCTTTCATTTTCTCACACAGATAATCTCCAGTAGATGTTGAGGCGACTGAGTACTACATTCCGGATATCCGCTGCTGCCCATCATTTAAGGTATATACACTTGTACATATTGTATTTAAATAAGCATAGCACAGTAACATGTTTTTAAGTAACTTATGGGATGTATAAATATTGTAAACATTTATAAATGACTGAGAAAGAATTAATTTGGTGGGACTGGCATTGACGCACAGCCCAATTGTTAGTGGAGTGTAGTCACGATCAGAGAACAGGTAAGCATGAAAGAAAATAATAAAACGCGAAAAATTTACTCTGATTTTTGGGTAGTTTTGGGTCGTGACACATGTAGCACGCACGCGAGTACGATGTACCGTGTTTCTGATTCTAATTCAGGTCTTCGAACATTCTGATCTGTTAGCTATTTGGGTAATTGACCACTCCCACGGCGATTGACATCTCGGCACACCTAGCCTGTGATTGCCCGGAGTCACTGACATTGATCAATTGTCATTTATGATATCTGATATAGCATGTCTGTCTTGTCTCATCTATTTGACCATTTGAATTGACTATGTGATTTTATTTTGTATGAAACTAAATATTTTAATGCATAAAAGATCGTGGGGGTCACCTCTTAAATCCTGCAGGACCAAAGTGTCACACCGTCATCACTGTTAAAATATGTTTAAAGCTTTTGAAAACTGTATTGATTTCAGTTCCATTTTCATACTGAAATTGCCATGGATTTTTTCGACTTTGATTTTTAGGAACTGGCAGTGCCTCTGTGAATATTTGAAATATTTTCTAAACTGCCTATATGAACTGTAATATCTAAAAATTCGTTTATTTTGCTACTAGAAGCTCTGAAATTTATGTATTTATCACAGTAGCTAATTTTACTACTAATATATGTTTTGGTTTCTGAAATCTGTTTTTCGTTTCTGTGGATTCGCCAAACTACTCGTATACTTTGTGAAATGTTTTGGATTTCACAAATACATACATATATATATATACATTTTTAGGTAGTGTATTTATCTACCTGCTATGGGGTTTTTCTTACTGAGCATGTTGAGCTTACCCCCTTACTTTCCTCCACAGAGCCCCTCTGTAACTTGGATCGCTTCCGTTAGTAAGGCATTCCGCACTGTTATGATTCCGTGGAGCATACTTTTACATCGAAGGTACACCCAAGTTTAGACAATTCTTTTGTATCTAAAATTTTTGTAAGTACAGTAATGCATACAAGATGTGTCTGGGGAATGTGAATATATTTTGTTTAAAATTAATTAGACTAATTTATTGTTATGACCTAAAATCGACTTGTAGCCCGATCAAATTGTGTGAAAATTTAGGTCGTTACAGTTCTTCTCTCTAGTTTTTCACCAAGTAAATGAACTTATTTAAGGCTGCATTTTTTATATGTTGTAGAGGACTTAGGAAGGAAGATTTTATCCTTTTGACTGAACTCTAAAAGTTGTTGGAAGGTGGCCAAAAAAATTGTACAAGTCAAAATAGCCAGAGACGTCTGCGACAGAATGGTGAGGGGACGGCTTTTGGGTTTTAGGTCGATTTGGGGCATTCTTTGGCTTTCCAGAAATAGCATGATGTCTACTTTTTTTTTTTCTGGAGAAGCTCAAGTTCAAAAGCCTTCTATAAAGGCTTCACATAGGGCCTTTTTGTTGGGCCAACAAATTGCTGAGCCTAGCCTGCCAACAACGCTGTTTTTGTAAAATCCATAAAAATTATTTTCAAGTCATTTTCCTCCATATTTCCACTTTCCATATGTTATACTAAGCCTCTAGTATGTTTCATAAAAATTTGGGGCCCAGTTGTTTAAGACAAGTTTCTGTTTGAGCCCATTTTGCCCGGTTTGGTCATTTTTTATTGAAATTCCTTAAAATTTTCGATTTACTTTAAAAATTAATTTGAATCACTGAAACCTTAAGATTCCCACTCAATTTTGATTCTCCAAGTCAAATATACCTTATGTTAATTTCCTATTGACTCAAAATAATTTTTACAAATTTATGGAATTTATTCCGAATTTATTTCACTTACTAGGCCCAATTTCTCGGTTTAGTGTTAACTAGAGTTTTTACTAACTTTTTCACTTCCAATACCTTAATTTCACCTTCTAACCACCAAAACATACTTATGCATACAATCTTTAAGAAATACTTTAAGTTGAAACCTTACCTCGATTTTTGTACCCAGAGCTTCATGCCACTAACCCAAGTGCTTCGATTATTTCGGGCCTACAAAATATTATTCCTAGTAACTTAATTGCTTTCTAGTTTCTAAGTAAATAATAAATCAAAAATTTTTGGGTTTGACATTTCTCTCCACCTTTTAGGAATTTGGTCATCCAAATTCAGGTTGGTCCATCGAATAGTTGAGGATACTTATCTCTCTTGTAGCTCTCTAGCTCCCACGTAGCTTCTTCTGTCGAGTGGTGATGCCCGAGAAACTTTACTAACGAAATTGTTTTGGACCAAAGTACCTTCTCTCTTTTGTCGAGAATCTGGACCGATTGCTCAACATAACTCATATATTCTTGTATGTCAAATGATCCATACTCAAAAACATAAGAAGGGTCCGGCCGATACTTCCCCAACATAGAAACATGGAAAACATCATGTACCCCAGACAACTGTGGAGGTAAGGCAAGTCTGTAGGCAAGTCTGTGGAGGTAAGGCAAGCGAGGATTGAGCTTCCTTTTCTTCTTGAATCTCATGACACCCTTCATTGATGATACCTTTATAAATACTGAGTCCACAATCTGAAATTCTAGTAGCCGCCTATGCACATCGACGCAGTTTTTTTGCTTACTCTGGGCGGCTTTTAATCTATCACATATAGTACATACGCTCTGAGTCACCTGCTCTACAAGATCTGGAGTAAAGATTTTTCGGTCACCCACTTCTTCCCAGGCAACTAAGGACCTACATATCTTACCATACAGAGTCTCATAAGGTGTCATTCCAGTGCTAGCATGGTAACTATTATTGTAGGCAAACTCTGCAAGAGCAAATGATCATCCCATGATCCCTTAAAATCTAATGCACACACCCTTAACATATCCTCCAAGGTCTGAATGGTCCTCTTAGACTGACCATCAGTCTGAGGATGATAGGCGGTGCTCAAATTGAACCGAGATCCCATAGCTTCTTGAAAACGTGTCCAGAACCTGAAAGTGAACCGGGAATCTCTATCAGAAGTAATGCTCACGGGAGCCCCATGGAACCGTGCCACCTCTTGGACATACAAGTTTGCTAACTTATCCAGTGAATCAGTGCTCTTGATGGCAATAAAATGGGCATTCTTTGTCAATCTGTCTACTATAACCTAGATTGCATCATGACCCTTTTGAGTCCTCAGAAAGCCCATAATAAAATCCATCGTAACACGATCTCATTTCCATATAGGCACAGGTAGTGACTTAAGAAGTCCAACTGGCTTTTGATGTTCAAAGTTAACCTGCTAACAGATCAAACTTCTAGACACAAATTCTGCTGCATTTCGTTTCATACCAGTCCACCAATACATCTTACGCAGATCATGGTATATCTTGGTACTGCTTGAGTGCATGGTGTAACGGGAACAATGGGACTCTCTCGGAATCTGCTGCTTCAGGGAATCATCGCTTGGGACACAGATGCTATCTTTGAACCTCAACAATCTATCCCCACTGACTGAAAAGTCTGACTACGAAGTCTGCTCTGCCTAGGTAACCATATCCAACAATTTCTGATCATTTCTCTGCCCCGACTTGATCTGATCCAAGATACTGGGCTCAATCTGCAGGCTAGTCATAAATCCAATATTTGTTTCCTCAATATTGATCCTGAGTCCAACGAACTGTTCCAGTAACTCCCATTCCCTGACCATCATATTTGACACCATAACCTTCCAGCTGAGAGCATCTGTAACCACGTTTGCTTTACTCGGATGATACAAGATCTTGCAGTCATAATCTTTGAGGAGCTCTATTCATCGTCTCTGTCCCATATTAAGCTCCTTCTGATCAAATATACACTTTAAACTCTTGTGGTTAGTGAAGATATGAAATTTCTCACCATACAGATAGTGCCGCCAAATCTTCAGACCAAAAACCACTACGGCTAACTCCAAATCATGGGTAGGATAATTTCGCTCATGGTCCTTAAGTTGTCTGAAACCATAAGCTATCACTTGACCATTCTGCATAAGCACACATCCCAGACCTTGATGGAAGGAATCACAGTATACGATAAATCCCCCCGATCCACTCGGAATAGTCAGGACGAATGCTGAAGTCAATCTTTGTTTGAGCTCTTAAAAACTCTACTCACATACTTCTGACCATACCAATGGAACTCCTTTAAGTGTAAGTATGGTCAGCGGAGCTGCTAATTTAGAGAAACCTTCTACAAATCTCTGATAATACCCTACCAATTCTAAGAAACTCCGAATCTCTGTCACAGTCCTTGACCTCTCCCACTTGAGTACTACCTCAACCTTGGACGGATCAACTAACACGCTGTCCGTAGATATAATATGACAGAGGAAGGTTATCTGCTCCTGCCAGAATTCACACTTACTTAATTTTCCATACAATTATTTCTCTCGAAGAGTCTAAAGCACGGTCTTCAAATGTTGCTCGTGCTCCTCTCGAGGCTTAGAGTAAACCAAGATTTCATCAATAAAAACAATCACAAACCGATCCAAATAATCTCGAAATACTTCGTTCATCAGACTCATAAAAGCAGCAGGAGCATTGGTCAGGCCAAAAAGGCATCACCAAGAATTCGTAATGGCCATATCTAGTCCTGAAGGCCATTTCAGGCACATATTCGTTTCTCGGATAACCGTTCTCAACCTAGATAGAAACCATTCTATAAGGCGCTGCTCATCCCTAACGGTCCCAGGGTCATACCTTATCAGGGTGGAAAACCTGTGACCATATTCATCTATCGTGCTGCTGCCTTGTACCAAATCTAGAAATTAAGCCTGTAGTTTCTTCTGAGCAGCTGGCGAAACATACTGACTTCTAAAAGTAGATAAGAAAATTTCATAACTAATCTTCAGATGTCGAGAAATCAAATATGTTTTGCTGGCTCTCCACCACACATCGGACTGTCCAATAAGCATATACGTAGCCATAAAGACCCGTTCGAAATCAGTGCACCCTAGATATTCAAAGATCCTTTCTAAATCTGTTAGTCATTCCTCAGCATTTACTAGGTCCTTCACCCCCTTGAACTCTAAATGGTGCATCTTAAGTAAATCCTTTATTCTACTCGCATTTCTATTATCTATCCTAGTCTATACCAAAGACTGAGTGACAGGAGGTGCCGAAGGAACTTATGGAAGAGGTAGAGGTGGAGTCGGTACCAGTGTGGCACCCGATGCATTAGCCCTAAAATGTTGGGCAAATAACATTGCTATGTTCTCAAATCCCTCCCTCATGTTCTGCTCAATGCATGATAAGTTGTATATTAAACATATTTGTAGATAAATTAGGAATTATTAGCTGAATGGGCTGTGTATTGATGCAAAAAGGGAAGATAGTTGATTATGAATCCAGACAACTCAAGGATCATAAAAGGACTATCTGGCCCATGATTTAAAGTTGGCAGCGATAGTACCTGTACTGAGGATATGGTACTATTATGTATACGGTGAGAAATTTCAAGTATGCACTGATCATAAAAGTCTCGAGTATCTGTTTTCACAGAAAGAGTCGGATATGAGAATATATAGTGGATTAGAGCTTCTGAGGGATTATGATTGTGAAAAATTGTACCACCCAGGAAAGGCTAATGTAATGGCTGATGCCTTGAGTAGAAAGAGCCTCGGGATGGTATTACATATGATGGTCAGGGAGCGTGAGCTGCTAGAGCAGTTGTGAGTCTCAGTATTGATGTGATCCCTTCTGATGATGATAGTGATTGTGTGACAGCTAGCCTGAGATTAGAACCGGATGAGAGTGCCCGAATTTGACAGGCTTAGCATGATGATCGGCATGGTGTCGATAGTTTGGGTCAAATTCAGAAGGGTACGGTGATAAAGTTCACAGAGTGTGATGATGATTTATAGAGAGGTTCAGAGATAGTATAAGTGCTCCCCAGGACCACAGTTGATGAGATAGTGATATTATCAAAAGCTCACTCTTCGGGATATACAGTGCATACGGAAAGTAACGATTATATATTTGAAATCTCTGAAAAGGGTATTGGTGGTCAGATGTGAAAAGAAATATGGTAGAGATTGTGGAAAAGTGCCTAGTATGTCAGTAGGATAAGGTAGAGTATTAAAAGTCTGCAGAGTTATTGCAGCCTCTACCTATATCGACACGGCACAGAAAATGGGAACAAGTCTCAATGAATTTCGTGATGGGTTATAGAGGACTCAGATGAATCACGAGGCTATCTGGGTGATAGCCGACAGATTACCTAAGTCTACCCACCTTTTGGTTATGAAATCCCCAAATACTCAGAGTGTATATGAGGATTCAGGTATAAGGAAGATTGTGGAACATTATGTAGCGTTCCAGTGAGCATGGTATCATATAGGGATTCCCGCTTCATTTCCCACCTCTGAGGATATTTTAGGAAGCTATGGGAACCCGACTGAGTATTAGCACAGCTTTTCGTCCTTAGACAGATGGTCAGTCAGAGAGGACTGTACAGGTTCTGGAGGATCCGATGAAAGCGTGTGCCCTTGATTTTTATGCTCCTAGGATGATCAGTTATTACAAATTGAATCTGCCAATAGTGACAGTTGCCACTTGAGTATCGGGATAACAAGATATGAGGCATAGTATGACTGTAGGGGTTGTTTCCCCGACTTGGATAAGAAAAGTGGGTGACAGAACATAGTTAATTTCGACTTTGGATAATAAGTCTCTGAGGATATTTAGTTAAGGATGAGAGATTAAAAACACCTCAGAGCAGATAGACAAGTATTGGAATTCACCCTTGGTGAATTAGTATGGTTGAAATATTTTTGTCCTAAGAGAATAAGGACATAGCGAACTTTTGGAAGAAGGTAAATTGAGTTTCGTTGGATTGAATCTTTTGAGAGATTGGACAAGTGGGAGATAAGACCTGTAGGTTGGCGTTATCATTTGAATAACCAGGCACCCACAATGTGTCCCATCTTTTGATGCTTCGGAAATACTATCCAGATCCAGCATAGGTGATGGGATATGAGATCCAACAGTTCAGCTTAATGCAAATATAAGTATATTGAAGAAGTTGATTTGGGTATTAAACAGGAAAGAGAAAATATTGAGGTTTAAGACGATCTCCCTAATTAAAGTCCTTTGGTAGTAATACACTCCGAAAAAAGGTCACATGAGAATTAAAGAAGTATGCTACGATTGATGTACCCGAAGTAGTCTATAGACTCATATGAATTGGTTCTAATTTGGAGGACCAAATTCCTTAAGTGGGGGAGAGTTGTAAGACCCGAATTTAATTAAAATACGAAATGAATGAGTATTCGTGAAGGAAAGTCTGGTTAGATTAATCCCGAACACGTGCAAGGGCAAAACGATCAAAAGATCAAAATTCGGTATAAACCCGGTAAAAAAATTTTATTAAAAATAATGGATTTGAGAATCTTTATCAATAACGAAGGAATAATTAAATTTTGAGTCCAATTGATCAAGATCCAAAATTTTTAGAAATACCGAAAAGTCACACGGGATAATATCCCGAAAATACGAAGAAGTTATACCGGAAAAATGATTAAAAATATAATAAATAAATTAAATTAAATTAAATTAATTTATTTGGAATAAATTAATGGATTTTGTAGATATTTTAGAATATATTTGAATATTTTAATGAATATTTTAATAATAAAACAAATTGTTAAATAATAATAATAATTTAAAAAAATTGAAAAAAAAAAGAGAAAGAATCAGTAAGTTTCGGGGAGAGAGAAAGAGAAGAGAGAAACCGAGGATGACCGCGCGTGGCTCCTCTGACCCACGGCCATCGGCGACCGACGGCTCCGACGAAGGGTCGAGGAGGAAGAGGAGAGGTCGGCGAAGCTGTTGGCACCGGCGTCACGCACCAAGGAGGCCGGAGATCGCCGAACGGAGGAAGAGAAGCCGCAGGGAAAATGGAGTTGGTTCCGGCGATCCACGGCAGCTGGGCTCGAACGGCGGGTACCGGTGTGATCGGGAGGAGGAGCCGGTTCTTTTGAGACCAGCATCGGCCGGCGAAACCGCCGAAATTCGTCGGATTGAGAGGTGACAGCCGCGGGGGGAGAAGGAAAGATTCGCCGGCGATGGCTGCGTTTCGACTCCAGCCGAGGCCCGATCTTGGATGCCCAGGTGCAGACGCGTCGAACGGCGGTGGTGAGGCATCGGGAACCGGCCGGACGGCGCCGAAATGACCAAATGGGGACTGAACCGGCCGAGCCCGATTGAACCGGCCAAACTGAACCGAACCGGACCGAGCTGAACCGACGGTCTGAACCGGACTGAACCGGTTCAGCCAAGAAAGAAGGGAAAAAAGGAAGAAAAAGGGAAAAAGAAAAAGAGAAAAATTGGAGAAAATTTCGGTGATGCAATCGAGTTTCGGGTAAGTTGATAAGCGGTCGAATTGACCCGATTTAAATTTCGGAGTATTTTATTTAATTAATTTTCGATCGAAAATTTACCCGAAAATTTATGAAATTGTGTAGCTCGACAATTGGCATCCAACGAGAGCTCGAGATAGCCTCGATTTGCGAACTAACATGGAATCTCGGGTAAGTGACCCTTATTTACGACAATTTACATCGTTATGCGTGATATGAATTTAAATTCCGCATAAATTGAATTAAATTATGGAAATTTAGATAAATTGTCGTAAATAATAAATTTAACTATTCGAGAGTTAGAACGAGGCCCAATAAATTGTTGGTGGGCCCAATGAGCCCAATAGGCCTCGATAAAGTGAAAATTAAGTGGAAAACGGGCTTAAGGCCGATTAAGGCCCATTAAGGTGCAATCGGGCCCAATAGGGGTAAATGGGCCCAATGATTTAAATTAAGCCCAGAAAGTATTAAATACAATTAAGTTGCATAATATCTAACCTGAGGAATATTTATACGCAGTTTCGGACATTGGATTGAGAGCAGATCGGACTGCGCGACGTGACATCAGAGGAAAGGTCAGATTCGGCAGGAAAATCGAGGTAAGGGAATTTTGTAGGTGCATAGAGATGCCTATACATATTTTGAGGGTATTTACAGGGCTTAGAAATTTCTTACAGCATCTAGAAATGAAATAATAATTTTTACGAAAATCGGGGCTTAGATAAATAAAGGAAAAAGACGATTTTACCCCTAGGAGTAAAATTTACAAAAAGGGTAGTAAGGCAGATAAATTGCATGATTTCATGTTTTTAATGCTTTATATGAATATATTGCTTTGATTTAAGCAAATATGCACATAGGTTGGCTATTGATTTTAAGAATTACACGAAAGGGAACCGGTTTGTACCGGTTACGATTTTAAAAGATGTTTTGTCAAGATTTAGCCACCTATCGTATTTACATGAATAAAAAGAGTGCTAGAGTCTTTCTCGCACTCAAGTTTACTGATTTATTCTCAGGAAAAATTGTACTGGAGCATTGCTCGTACGAGAAATTTGTGTGTGCACAAAACCGTGCTGGAGCTTCGCTCGCACGAGATTTTAGATATCATGATATGCATAGCGTGGTGCTGGAGCTTCGCTCGCACTAGACGTGAGTTGACATGCATATAGTCGTGCGGAAGCCTCCTGTAGACTGTGTGTCACAGAGAGTTGAGATGCTCGTACGTATACTTTGAGACATGGGTTGGTTATCGACATAGTATTGGGGTGGATAAGACCTACGGCAGGCACCCCCAGACTATGATATGGGTCCACGGAGTACGATGTACCGTGTATGTCACACGGAGTACGCTGTACCGTGCAGTCATGATGACTCTATGATGTTACTTGATATTCTGGCGGGTAAGACTTGACCCCACCTCCCGTTGCAGTTGTGATACCCCGCACACCGAGATCCGTGTAGCCTGGGATCACAGGGACAAAGTATGGCCATAGTCCTCGATTTTCATACAGTAACCTACTTGCCTCACATGATATCATACGGTCTGAATAGACCAGGATGAACCCGAGGGATGGGTAATGTCTCGATTTATGTTTTTAAAAGAGATGTGATTTAATGAATCAAGGTATTCCCGAGAGATGGGTTTGACCTTGATGACGTTGTTTTATGATGAAACAATGAGTTTTAACGTGATGAGTTTGTGATGAAACAAATGAGTTTTAAAGTAATGAGTTTATGATGAAACTAATAAGTTTTAATGTGACGAGCATGAGATGTCATACATGATGATTTTTCCATGTGTGTTTTATATGTCGATTTCATGATTTCCCTTATATGATATATACATGCATGTGGCATCGTTTTAGTCATTCCTCATGCTCAAAATATAAAGGATTTTATATCATGACATTATCAGCACGTAGATAGTATAGTTATCTACCTGCTTACATTATTGCCTTACTGAGCACGTTTCGCTCACCCTTTCATTTTCTACCCCACAGGATATATTCAGTAGAAGAGAACGACAATAGTCATATCCGCTGCTTATTATCAAGATCAGGTATACACATTTGTATAAATTTTGTATCTGAACATATAGAGGCACAGTACTGTATATGGATGTAATATTGGGGATGTATTTAGTTTAAATAAATTGATATGTAAATGAAAGGTGAAAATGAAATGGTAAATAGGTGAGAGGTGACTAACACCGAATCATAGCCCAACTGTTTAGTAGTGTAACTGTTCACGACGGGTAAGGACATTAAAAAGCGAAAAATTTACTCTGATTTTTAGGTAATTTGGGTCGTGACAAATAGTGGTTAATTGATAATTGTAGGTTAGAACTAATGTTTTAAGTTGCTAATTTAATCTTTAGTTTAATTTTTAGTTAAAAGTTAATTTTACATTATATATGTTTTAGGATTTAAATTTAGTTAAGTGTTTTATTTAGAGTTAAGTTAGATTAAATTTGTTACATGCATTAGTTAAATTTTATGGTTAAATTAGTAATTAGATATAGTTAGGAGTAGTTTAGAGTTAATATTTTAGACATGTAGTTTTTTTTAGTTATTTTCTTAATTTCCTAAGATTTTATTTTCATTAAGTTTTAGTTTCCTAAGATTTTATTTTCATTAAGTTTTAGTTTAGTTTAAATTACATTTTGATTAAATAGTTTAATTGCATTTTAGGTTAGTTTAATTGTAGTTTAATTAATCTTGCTTTGTTATTTTCATATTTGCATTTTATTTTAATTGTGTTAATTAGCTTTAACTGTTTTAATTTCTTTTGTAGGTTTTTTATTTTAATTGCGTGGAGCACTGTAAGTAATTTTGCTCGATTTTATTTAGTTTTTATTATTTTATTGTTTTATTATTTTTCAGTAATTTTTAATTAGCCTTAGTAGATCACAAACTAAACTTCATAATTTGCTAGAATATACTTAGGGTAAGATTAATCGGTAGTTAATTAGGTAACCAACTTCTCTGAGGGACGATAACTCGGGACTCAAATCTCATTATTACTTGTACGACCCGTGCACTTGCGGTAATACGTTTAGGGCGTGTTAGCTACACAATTAAATATTTTTTCGGGTAAACTTTCAGTCGAATATTAATCAAATTAAATATTTCAAAATTTAAATCGGTCAATTTCGACCGCTTACCTACTTACCTGTAGTTCGATTGCATCATTGAGATTTTTCCTCAATTTTTCATCTTTTTCTTTTTATTTTTTCTCTTTCTTTTTCTTCTCTTTCTTTTCCTTTTGGCTGAACCGATCCGGTCCGGTTCAACATACTGCATTGCATTGAACCGGTTCGTACCAGTTCAGGCTCAACTTTTCCGTTTCGACGCCATCCGGCCAGTTCCCGACGTGATTCCAGTGCCGTTCGACGCGCCACGGCCTAGGCGTTCATCATTGGGCCTCGGGTTAGACCAAATCGACGCTGATGGCCGCCAATCTCCTCTCTCCCTTTTCGGCCTCCCCTCCATCGATCTCCCGATTCTGACGTCTCCACGGCGCGTCGTCGCAGCTGGTGGGTCGCTCGGTGTTGGGCTGCCTTCGTCGGTCCTCGCCGGCCCCTCAGTCTCGTCGGTGAAGGGAAACCGATTCCCTCGGTTTCGGCTTCCTCACTTTCGCCTGTTTCGTTTTCTGTTTCTTTCATTTTCGCGATTTCAGACTTTTTTTTATTTTATTTATTTATTTATAATTTATTTTTATTATTATTTTAATCAATTAAAATATATTAAAAATTCCAAAATATGTTCAAAAAATATTATTTTATTCATTAAATCAATAATTGAATTTATCGGTCTTATTTCTTATTTTCAGTATATTTTTTCAATATTTTCGGGATAATTTTCTGATGTGAAAATTCTGATTAATTCCTATAAATTCATATCTTGATCAATTTAATCCGAAATTTAATTATTTCTTCGTTATTAATCAAGATTTCTCAATCCCATATTTTTAATGAAATTTTCTTGTCCAATTAATACCGAATTTCTATCTTTTGATCGTTTTACCCTTCAACGTGTTCAAGAATACCATTTCAATCCTTCATTTGATCTTTTCTCATTTCGTGTTTTTAATAAAATTAGGTCTTACATTTTACTCTTTAAATCATTTGGACTACTTTAAATACTCAAGCAAATCTATAATGATAGGGAAATATTAAAAGCTACTAGGATTTGATATATTAGTTTTATTTTTTGTTTATTTATTTACTAATTATTTACCATTTATTATTTTTTGTTTATTATTTTTATTTATTGGATACTGTGCTAACTAATAATATTTTTATGAATAAAAAACAATAATGTGCTACTTAGTACATTACCTAATAAATAAAAATAATCAACAATAAATAATCAACAATAAATCATAAGTAAATAAATAAAAAAGAAAAAAAAAAACTAAAATTTTAAAATCTAGTAGCTCTTAGTATTTCTTTATTTATTATTAATTGACTTGAGTATTTAAAACACTCCAAATGATTTAAGAGGTAAAATAATCTCAAAATTAAGTTTTTAACGGTTGATTAATAGAATAACTAACTTGTTCTGTAAAATAAAAAAGTCTGAAGTGGAATATTCATTTTTTATACTAATAGACTAAAATTAGATTAAAGGTAAATCTTAGGGATTTAGATTAAATTTATATAAACCTTAATTAAGCTTTTTAACAAGAAAGTGAATACTAAAATATTAAGGAAATTTTGTTTTGGGGCCAATTTGGCAGCCTCAACATTACGAAAAAATGATAAAAATTTTTAACATTTTACCTTTACCTTTATATCTTTTATTATTATTTTATTAAAAAAGATATATCATTAAATGTCTTTTTGTAGCTTTTAATCTCATTATATCCAATCTCATCACTCATTTATATTAACTTTTTGAAAGATTTCAAAATAGACCCATATGAGGGATGTTCAAACCTAATTGAGCGCCAACAAGTTCTTTGAGTCGAGGAGCAACTGAGATCATTATTGAAATGAGTACTCGTTTGAGAAAATACTTCATTTTAAGTTGAGAACTTGAAATTGTAGGTTACACAGAAACTAAGGTAATAAGATCAACAGGTTGAAAGTATGAAAGGATGATCTCGGTAAAAAATTAAATCATTATCTGTTAGAATGAAATCTTGCTAAGTTGGCAAATTGTATTCTTATAAAACCTGTCATTAGTCTTTTGACTACTCAAATTTAAAAGTTCTCCAATAGTTGAATTTGTAAGTTTTCCGATATACAACAAGCTCAGACTTCGAAGAGGGTACAATAATTAACCTGAGAAATTGAAATTATTGTAACAAAATTCTAACAAGCGGTGACATTTAATATTTTTTTTCTTTATTCCTAACTAAACAGGTCATTTTACTCCCAAAACCGTCAATATCATGGAGCTTCAGCTTCAACGATGCCGAAATTACCATCTTCCGCTAAGCTGATACTTTTGCTGATATTTTCATTTTCTAGTTTCTTTTTCCCTTAGCTTTCTATTCATTGTGTATATATAGATATATAAAACCACCCAAATAACACCTAAATACCACTCCGTTTATGTAGCCAGAAAACCAGAAACAAAAGTTTTGCGAGTAATGATGCAACTTGGCAGGAGGCAATTCCCCCCAACATGAACATGCAAATTGAAGCAACCAACTTCCCAACAGGAAATTCAACTCAGTTGCATACTCAAAACAGCGCATTTAGTTATTTTATCCTATGATTTTATAACCTCTTCAGACTTTTCTTTCTGGCATCCATTTTCTTCTTTTCTGTCAGAACTTTTGTCAAACCTTCCTTTTTAAGACCAGTGCTTGCTATGCCGACTAGGGCAGTTCCACTCACTCCGGTTTCAGTTGTTGGAACTATAGACTGCTGCTCCTGATTGGTCGCTATGGATGACAGGGCTAGTGGTGATGGCAATGATAATGTAGCACCACTTACTGTATTTTTCTGGTCAACATTGAGGACTGAGGTATTTGACTGGTCGACATTCAATGCTGTAGTTGATTCACAAATAGCTCCTAATTTGAACTTGGCTTTCGGCTTCGCATGAATTCCTGTATAAAGCCTGTGTTACAGAAAACAAACTTGTGAGACCTGCATGGTTATGCCCGATTCCAATTTCATTTCTGTGGACTGTAGCAGGCTAAAACCTTGTTATTCCTATCTCAACAGATCAATAACTTCTCCATATGGTATTAAATCTATAAGGCATAATAGCCTACAACATTTGAAATCTTGAAAGTTCGTAAATATATCAAATAACCAAAATGATATTACTGAAAATAAAACCGTAACGATTTTATGAGCAACTAAGACAACAATAGGGGCTCACGTTTGGTCAAGTTTTTTTTTTTTTAACGAGTTTATCCCCTTCCAGCTGAAGGAACTTGACAAACCACATGACAGTGAAAATGAGCATAATTTCCAACCAATAACAAAAAGGAACAGTGTTTGTCATGTTACAGGCTCTTCCACAGGCAAGGTTCGCAAAATATTAAGTAAATAATGCGTTAGGAAAGCCTCACCTGGCATGCCGGGCATACTCGTCATAATTTTCAAGCAGCATCTTGCCAGCCTGTTCATTTAGAGCTGATTCTGGAAATGGCTCAATCAATAAACAGCGAACTATCTGTAGTCACAAAAGTCCAGTGTCAACGAAGAAAAAACATGAAACCCAAGATCTAAAGCTGTATTACTAAAAGACATTGGCAGTCCCTTCTCATCAAACAAACTGATAAAAGTCGGATAGAGAAGGAAGTCTAGCCCAATGGAACTCACAATGAGTACATGTCGTAATCCGAGACTTGGATTCCAATCCTTTTTCAGTGTGTTCACACAAATTTCACCATTGGTTGCAATATTTGGATGAAAAATCTTTGTCAGAAAGTAGCCTGCAGTATGGACGTTAAGACTTCAAATATTCAGTGATGCACAAAATAAAACATTTTTTTGCCATATAGTATCACCATCAAGTTGGGAGATGAGTGGCCTAAACAACAAAACATAAGAATAGAGCAAGCCCTGAAGTTAATTATATTTGAGAAGTCTGAGTGACCTGGGTTTTCAATTTTTGTAGATCATAGAAGCGTTTATGTCTGGATTCCTATTAACCTATTAAACATACCTTTTGGAGGACATTGAGGAAAATCATTGGACAGTAACAACTTCATACGAAAAACACCACTTTCGTACGGAGTCCCAACTGCAAAGTCAAACAATCAATCCTCAGAATGGAAAGTAACAAGTGTGGCATAAAGGGTAGTGAACTACGATTTACGTGCCTGGCCCTTCAATGTCAGCATAAATGATTGAAAAATCATCATCGATTACTCCAACTTTAATGCCTTCTGGGGGGGATTCATCAAGACTCTTCAATTCCTTTGCCAGTTGCTTTATTACATTTGGTGGGAGATTTTCGTTAGTTGCCTACTACAACAAAAATAGAAGAGTACTATAAATAAAGATCGGACATGACATATGTGTAAAGGACCATTGTTTTCCTTTCCCTTAATAGCAAAAACAGCTCGAAGCACTATTATTCTGAATCTACTAAAACTTTCTTTCTGGAGTCGAGTGGCTGTGGCTAACAATTGAACAAAATTTTGCAAAACCGCTTAAAGAAATTACCATGCTAAGCGAACAAAAAGAATCCTTAACAAAAACACTCAGAACCTCAGCAAGAGACGTCCCAAAAGCTCACCCAGCACTTATTTACAAAGTGAGAAAAAGTGAGAAATCAGCACTGCCCAAAAAACCCAGAAAAAATAACCGAATTAATAATTTATAATCAAACTGAAACAAAATAAAATTGCCTGCCATTTTCGTTTGCAGAAAAACAGGCACAAGTAGGATAAACAGTCGACCCTATGAATTCAAAGTATTAATCTGAAACATACCCAAATAATCCTAGTGCCTAAACTGAAAATAAAAATTAAAAAAAATACAGAAAAGAGCATTACATTAAACCAAGAAAGAAGCACTCTGACACACAAAACCCAGATTCTGAGACGAGAACCACGTTACCTGAGGCATTTCTCTTTTTCAAAGTTCTGTCCCTCTCTAGGGAATGATTGATTGGTCGATTTTGAGGAGAGTTTTTTATTTCTACTTTTTATATTTTTTTATTCAAAATGATACGGTACAGAACCCCTCTTCGGCTTCCCTTGTCTAGTAATAATCCTTGGAATAAAAAAGACTTTTCATTTCCTTCAAAGATTTTGCTTATTAGCATTTAAAATCATTTTTCAAAAAATTATTTAAAAAATATTTTCATCCAATAAATTAAGATTTAAAAATTATAATTATAATTTTGATTTTGATTTTATTGTTACTTTAGTAAATATTATTTATAATTTTTTAGATACCCCAGCGGAAACGGATCATTCTAGAAGGAAAAATTAAAGAAAAGTAAAAGGACAATCTTGGTAAATTATGTAATGAAGTACAGGGCACACTAGCACTTATAGTTAAGGAAGATTTCTCTTGACCAAGAGAAAAACTTTTTTTTATTCTTTAATAATTTTTATTTTTCTTATTTGAAACAACGGGCTTATCCTTTCACATTTTATAAAAGAGGAAGGGGTTGGTAAGCCGTCTCCTTCGTCCGTCAGTTAGTGGCAGAGAAGTCTACTCCTTTTTTTCTTTTTCTTTTTTCAAATTTTGCGTTTTATTATAAAATAATTACTCGGTGCCGTTGGAGGGTACTTCCCTCAACTAACCGTTAGAGGCGTCAGCACTCGCGCTGCATGCTCGATTTTCTTTATTTTTTATTTTACAAACTATTTTTGTTCTTGGACAGTTAACAGTTAATACTCGTATTACTTTTATATTTCGAAATTAATGTTCATAATTTTTATATTTTGGATTAAAAATGATGTAATATTATATGGATTATTATTTAATATGTCGTCAATAATTTTTTTTATTTTACAAGTGAGTTAAAATAATGACATAATTTTTTTGTTATAATGACACGCAACTCTTTAAAAATATTAAAAATTAAGTAAAAATAATGTGAAATATATATTATTATTTTAATTTTACTTGTAAAATTAAAAAAATTTACTATCAATTGTATTGGATAATAATTCATATTATATTTATAAAAAAATAAATTTTAATTGTGAAATAGAAATAAAGGCAATTAACGGAATTTGAAAGGAAATGATTACTCTTTTTCATTATGTAATTTACTGTATTTGATAATGGTCATACCCACTAAAGTCCACGTATACAAACTTGGACCAACAGAGGACAGCCACGTGTTAGATACAACCACAAGAGGCATGAGCCACGTGGCAGATATCGAATGGTGGCTATGCGACAGAGTCCTTCGCGATAGAGTTACTGAGCGACAGAGTCCTTCGCGAGAGAGCCACCATGCGGCAGAGTCCCTGCGATAAAGTCACAATGCGGCAGAGTTTTCGACGATAGAGTCATCATGCGAGAGAGTCTTTGCCGATAGAGTCACGTGACAGAGTATACACGCGACAGAGTTCTATGTTGTGAGTCCAGCAGCAAGAGGCGATAGACCTCTATGGTAGAGTATGAATGCGACAGAGTGAGTCACGACAGAACTCTACCGCAAGGATTGCGGCAGAGGTCTACACACCTCTGTCGTATATTGAACTCATTCGCGCACCGGCCAACTCTGAGTCTGCGACAGAGTATCTAACAACTTTGTCGCAGCCCAGACACGCGCCTGGGCCTCAGATTCGAACCTTATAGTTATGGGCCTAAAATATTCTCAAGCCTTGGAAAAATATGAAGCCCGACTTAATTCTAAGAGATGTCTATAAATACACCAGGTATGATAAAAAAACCCTAATCTCTATTTCACGTACAAAATACTCTGCTTGAACAGTCTTCTGACTTAAGCATCGGAGTGCGCGTGCAGGGACAGATCTCTGCGCCTCTTTGACTTTCACTGTTTTTGCAGAATATCCAAGACACGTGGAGAAGATCACATCAGCATCATTTCATTATTGGTTAGAGCAACAACAATTAGAGCCGTCTGTGGGAATCAGAACGAAAAGTCAAATTCCCTATCAAAATGGTGAGAGCACGCTCGACAGCAGCGGTAAATCTGGGAGAAGAGAACTCTGTGAGTCTTCCTATCAGACTAGAGCGAGGACAAGAGCAGAATGAAGAGGGTGGCAGAGTCGCCTCAGTTTCCCTGGATGAATTTGAGGCTCTGAAGCATCAGAATGAGGAGACCACGACAGCGTTGAGGGTTATGGTGAATTTCTTCAAAAACGCTCTCCCACAATTTAACTTACCTCCAGAAGTGCAACAGATGGTAGGGGAGAACATCTCGAGGCAGATTTACGAGAAAGGTCAACCCTCTACCATGGTGAGTGCTGAACAAGGAGATGGGGCACAGAATACTGCCACTGGCCTGATTCCGAACTTTGCCGCAGGTTTGGAGGACAACCCTGCAGCGACCTTGAGAGTAAACTCTACCGCATGTCAGAGGAGGCGCCCTGCGACAGGGTTATGGGAGGTGAACCCTGTCGCAGGTCTGAGGGGAATGAACACTGCCGCAAACCCGACTGAGCAGAACTCTCCCGTAGAGCATAGGCGGCAGAGTTCCCCCACAGAGTACAAGCGGCAGAGCTCTCCCGCGGATCACCTGCAACAAAGCTCTCCCGCGGAGCACAAGCGACAGAGCTCTCCCGCGGAGCACAAGCGACAGAGCTCTCCCGCGGAGCACAGGCGACAGAGCTCCCCTGCAGAGTATAGGCGGCAGAGCTCCCCCGCAGAACGCAGGCGGCAGAACTCTCCTGCGGAGCACAAGCGACAGAGCTCCCCCGTAGAGTATAGGCGGCAGAGCTCCCCCGCAGAACGCAAGCGGCAGAACTCTCCCGCGGAGCACAGGTGACAGAGTTCCCCTGCAGAGTATAGGCGGCAGAACTCTCCCGCTGGGCACAGAACTTCTGCAGCAGAATTGGAGCATGACTTTGAAGATCACAGGTCTAGGGAGCAACGGAGACAGAATAGTCATGACCCCCGAGACTATTTCTCGGGTACCAGGTCAAATCACGAAATAAGAGGTGCTGGAAGAAATGATACAGGGCAGACCCCTAGAAGCCGAGAAACCTTTAACGAGGAGGAGATATTAAGCCGGGGAGTTGACCAT
Source organism: Firmiana major (assembly GCA_033439115.1). Lineage (NCBI taxonomy): Eukaryota > Viridiplantae > Streptophyta > Magnoliopsida > Malvales > Malvaceae > Firmiana > Firmiana major. The sequence continues at coordinate 37,598,175 of CM065898.1, forward strand.
GTGCAAAGTTTTCAGAACAGAGGAGGAAGGAGTGCTTACCACTCAGATTCTTCTAGTCCCGAAGAGAGGGGAGCGTACTCGACTCGAGGGTCGAAAAATGTTGAGAAAGTTGTCGAAAGGATTTTAGAAAAGAAGAAGCTAGTAGTCAAAGAAGAAGAGTTCCTTTCAGTGCAGAGATTATGAACAAACCCTTACCGATGAAGTTCAAGATGCCTTCTATGGCCACTTACGCTGGTAAAGTAGACCCATACGACCACATACAGAGTTATGAGTCCCTTATGCTTCTCCATGGATGGGAGGATGAAATCATGTGCAGAGCCTTCTCGCTTACACTATTGGGGCATGCGCTAAAATGGTTTAACGGATTAAGTGAGGGTTTTATCTCATCCTTCGATCAGTTACGAAGTGAATTTTTGAGAGCCTTCATGATCAATAGCCAAAGGAAGAAGGACGCTACTTATCTGCTGACCCTTAAACAAGGGAATAAAGAGCCATTGAAGAATTATGTAGATCGTTTTTGAGATGCAACCTTAGAGGTGAAGGATCTACCAGTAGGAGTAGCCATGGCTGCAATTCTACAAGGGACGAAATCCGAGAAGCTACAAGAATCCCTCTCTCTTGATCAGCCAGTGACCCTTTCTGATTTATTTGCTAGAGCAAATAAATACGTAGCTCAAGAGGAAGTAATGAAGATGGTACAATCTAGAGAGGCAAGGGAGGGAAAAAAAAGAGAGAGAGATATACCTGAAAGAAGCTCCCCAAGACCTGTCAGATTAGACAAGGCTCCTAGACTCAGGTATGAAGGTTATACAAGATTAAATGAGCCTCGTACAGTGATACTTGCAGCTATTGAGGGGACGAGACTGTTGGAATTCCCTAGAAAGAAGATTGGAGATGTGGGGCGAAACCCTGATGCCTATTGTGAATTTCATGCTGCTCACGGTCACCCCACGGAGAGATGCAGAGATCTGATAGATCAGCTAGAGAGGTTAGCTAGAGAGGGGAAAATTAATCGCTTCCTGTGGAGAAATGAAAGGCCTCGTTATCCTCTGCGAGATCGAAGGAATGATCGTCAGCGGAATATGCAAAACAATGATAACGGAAGAAATAGGCCAAGGAATGAAGTAGCTAGGCCTATCGCTCGAGGTAATCAGCCAGATAATGAACCTACCGACCCGACAATAAATGTTATCGCAGGAGGAGAATCGATGGCAGGAAGCTCATCTGCTTCCCGTAAAAGTTACGCAAGACAAGCATATCAGGTTCATGCTGTGATGGAGGAGAAGGCAGATGAAGAACCCATTGTGTTCACTCCGACAGACAAGGGTGATATTGTCGTGCCTCATGATGATCCCATGGTAATATCCACAGTGGTGGCGAAACATCCGGTGAGCAGAATCCTAGTCGATAATGGAAGTTTGGTGAACTTAATCTATTGGAATTGCTTCGAGAAAATAAATGTCTCCGAAGATAGATTAAGACCTGTTATGACACCATTGTACGAATTTACGGGTGAAAAGGTGAAGGTAGCTGGGTCTATAGAGTTGTCTGTGACTCTAGGGGAAAGCCCAAAGGATGTGACACGACAGGTATTGTTCATGGTTGTGAGGTCAACCTCAGCTGCTTACAACATGATCCTAGGAAGGCCTGTATTAAATGATATGAGGGCGATGATATCCTCTTGTTACTTATTAATGAAGTTCCCTACTCCCAACGGAGTTGGGCAAGTACGATGAGATCAAAGAAGGGCTCGTACTTGTTATATCGCTTCTACTGTCAGCAAAGGAGTACAGAGAAAGAGACTTTGTGCATAGATGACCCGCCCAAGCCTCAGCCTGTGGAGAAAATAGAAGCCATTGAGCTAGTCAAAGGGAATGAAGAGAAAAAGGCATTCATAGGGACTCAACTGAATGAATAAGCAAGAAGGGAGATAGCTAAATGCCTACAGAGAAACTCGGATGTTTTCACTTGGACCCCGGCTGATATGCCCAGGATTAATCCTGAAGTGATTTGTCATGAGCTTAATGTCTCACCCGAGCATAGACCTGTCAAGCAAAAGAAGAGGAATTTTACCCCGAAAAGACAGAAGGTGATCACTGAAGAAATCAATAAACTTTTAGAAGCCGAGTTTATTAGAGAGGTCTACTGCCCTGAGTGGCTGGCCAATGTAGTAATGGTGAAGAAATCCAATGGAAAATGGTGAATCTGTGTGGATTTCACTGATTTGAATAAAGCCTACCCTAAAGATTCGTACCCCTTGCCCCGAATAGATAGGCTTGTGGATGAAACATCCGAATATGAACTCCTCAGTTTTTTAGATGCTTTCTCTGGATATCATCAAATTATGCTCCACCCAGAAGATGAAGAGAAGACTTCTTTTATAACCGACGATGGAACATACTGTTATCGGGTAATGCCATTCGGTTTAAATAACGCTGGAGCCACATATCAGCGAATGGTGAACAGAGTGTTCAAAGATCTTCTGGGAAATACTATGGAAGCCTATGTGGACGATATGATTATCAAGAGCAGAGTAGGAGAGTCTCACGCTCATCAGATGTCCAAGGTGTTCGATGTGCTGAGGAAATTCAGTATGAAACTAAATCCGAGCAAATGTTCATTTGAAGTGAGATCAGGGAAGTTCTTAGGATTCATGATCACTGACAGGGGTATTGAGGCAAATCCTGAAAAGGTACAGGCAATCATAGACATGAAGCCACCAAGCACAGTGAGAGATATCCAAAGGTTGACAGGCAGAATAGCAGCTCTAAACCGCTTCTTGTCAAAGTCTGCAGAAAAGAGCTTACCATTTTTCAAAACTCTGCGGGGAGGAAAGAATTTTGAATGGACAAGTGATTGTTAAAAAGCTTTTGAAGGCCTAAAGGAATACTTGAAGCAGTTACCTTTATTGACGAGACCTTTGGAAGGGGAACAGTTATATATGTACTTGGGAGTCGGTGGATTCGCCGTCAGTGCGGTACTACTGAAGAAAGATGAAATAGTGTACCATCCCATCTACTATGTGAGTAAGGTACTACTGGATCCGAAGACCCGTTATCCGCTGGCCGAAAAGCTAGCATTAGCCCTTGTGATGGCCTCTCGCAAGTTGCGCCCTTATTTTCAAGCACACTCCATCACTGTCTTGACAGATCAACCATTAAAATAAATCCTTCAGAAGCCTGAACACTCAGGGAGACTAGTGAAATGGGCAGTGAAACTTGGAGAATATGATATCACATTCCAACCCAGGCAGGCTATCAAGGGCCAAGCTCTGGCAGACTTTATAGTAGAATGTACTAGCCTAAGCGACAATAGTGGAAAGGAAACTCAACCGTGGCTACTGTATGTCGACGGAGCATCAAGTGCAAATGGAAGTGGGGCAGGTGTAGTCTTAGTATCGCCAAAAGGGAAATCCTTAGAATACTTTTTGCGGTTTAGGTTCCCTAGTTCAAACAATATAGCAGAGTATGAGGCTTTGGTAGCTGGAATGAAGCTGGCAGAGAGGTTACAAGTTCACCACCTGGTGGCGCATAGTGATTCTCAATTGGTGGTAAACCAGTTCAGCGGGCAATATGAGATTCGAGAGCTGATGCTAGTCCCTTATCTAAAGAAAGTCCAATCTCTGGCTCGGACTTTCAAAAACTTCCAGCTAATACAAATTAATCGGTCTGAAAACACACATGCAGATTCATTATCCAAATTAGCCTCCTCCAATGAGACAAGAGAAAGAATAGTGAAGGTGGAGAAACTCGAGCGGCCTAGCATTGAAGAGGTCGAAGTGTGTGACATTGAAATAGGAGACGATTGGAGATCCCCGTTCAAACAGTATCTCACTGAAGGTACACTCTCGTAAGACAAGGACGAGGCTCGTCGCTTAAGGATACAAGGGGCGAAGTTCACACTAATAAACGGGGAACTGTACAAAAGGGGGTATTCATCGCCTTTGTTAAAGTGCCTAGGGCCAGAGTAAGCAAACTATGTCCTAGCTGAGGTACACGAAGGAATTTGTGGTGAGCACTTGGGAGCTAGAGCCCTCGCTGCTAAGATATTGCGATCGAGATTCTATTGGTCGACATTGAAAAAAGATGCAATGGATAAAGCCCGCAGGTGTGACAAGTGCCAAAGGTTTACACCAATAACAACGGCCCCAGTGACTCCTTCCCAGAGTACGATACAACCAACTCCTTTTGCACAATGGGGATTGGACATTCTGGGGCCTTTCCCATTAGCTACGGGTCAAAGAAAGTTTCTGTTGGTTGCCACCGATTACTTTACAAAGTAGATTGAGGCAGAGCCTTTAGCTACAATCACGAAGAAGAAAGTGGAAGCAATGGTGTGGAAAGATATTATCTGTCGGTTCGGAATCCCACGTATTTTAAATGCTAATCACGAAAAGTAATTTGATTGTGACGCCTTCTGTGAATTCTGTAAGCGTCTTGACATTCAGCTAAGGATTTCTTCTGTATCATATCCTCAAGCTAATGGACAAGCCGAAGTCAGTAATCGAACTATCCTTCATGGGTTGAAGACCAGATTGGACAAAACTAAGGGAGCGTGGGTGGACGAGTTACCTAGTGTCTTATGGGCGTATCACACCACTAGTCGGGTATCGACTGGGAAAACGCCGTTTAGCTTAGCCTTGTATACGACACTGAAGCATTGATTCCCGTGAAAATTGGAGCACTGTCATCTAGGGTGGTGCCTTTAGTGGAAGAAAAGAATTCACAGGGGCTGAGGGAAAACCTAGATTTGCTTGATAAGCATAGAGAGATGGCAGCTATCCGACTGGCATCCTATCATCAGAGGGTGGTCAACTACTACAACAGTAGGGTGAAAGATAGACCGCTGTCCGAGGGAGATTTGGTACTTAGAAAGTCACATATCACGAATGCCTTGAGGGAAGACGAAAAATTCAGAGCCAATTGGGAAGGTCCATACAGAATCAAACGAAGGATTGGGCCCAACACCTGTATCCTGGAAACTCTGCAAGGGAAAAAATAGGAAAAACATGGAACTCAAATCATTTGAAATTGTATTTGAATTAATCATTATATTCTTATATTCTCATATTATTGTTATTCATTTACACTGTCACAAGATACCATTATCTAATCATTATGCAGATTGTTCTTCTATTATATCTCCAGCTTTTATAAATCTAACACTTGTGACAGGAGACAAAGAAGCCGTAAGAGCCTGAGGTGCAATCGCGTCACTGTGGCCAGGCGTAAAAAATCAGACGAGTCGTAAGAGCTTGAGGCGTAATCGCGTTACTGTGGCCAGGCGTAAAAAATCAGACGAGCCGTAAGAGCCTGAGGCGCAATCGCGTCACTGTGGCCAGGCGTAAAAAATCAGACGAGTCGTAAGAGCCTGAGGCGCAATCGCGTCACTGTGGCCAGGCATAAAAAATCAGACGAGCCGTAAGAGCCTGAGGTGCAATAGCGTCACTGTGGCCAGGCGTAAAAAATCAGACGAGCCGTAAGAGACTGAGGCGCAATAGCGTTACTGTGGCTAGGCGTAAAATCAGACGAGTCGTAAGAGCTTAAGGCGCAATAGTGTCACTGTGGCCAGGTGTAAAAAATCAGACGAGCCGTAAGAGCCTGAAGCGCAATAGCATCACTGTGGCCAGACGCAAAATCAGATGAGCCGTAAGAGCCTGAGGCGCAATAGCGTCACTGTGGCCAGGCGTAAAAAAATCAGACGAGCTGTAAGAGCTTGAGGTGCAATCGCGTCACTGTGGCCAGGCGTAAAAAATCAGATGAGTCATAAGAGCGTGAGGTGCAATAGCGTCACTGTGGCCAGGCGTAAAAAATCAGACGAGCTGTAAGAGCTGGAGGCGCAATAGCGTCACTGTGGCCAGGCGTAAAAAAATCAGACGAGCCGTAAGAGCTTAAGGTGCAATTACGTCACTGTGGCCAGGCGTAAAAAATCAGATGAGCCATAAGAGCCTGAGGCGCGATAGTGTCACTGTGGCCAGACATAAAAAATCAGACGAGCCGTAAGAGCCTGAGGCGCGATAGCGTCACTGTGGCCAGGCGTAAAAAACAAAAGAGCCGTAAGAGCCTGAGGCGCAATTGCGTCACTGTGGCCAGGCAATGGAAACATAATGGCCGTAAGAACTGGAAACGCACTCGCGTCATGGTGGTCAGGCCTCAGAAAAAGGTATGTTTACATATGTAATTCTTTCTGAAAGTATATCTTTCTATCAAGAATTGGGGAGCATATACAAATAAACAAATATACGAGTAAAACAAATAAACAGATAGGCGATAAATAGCGAAAGATTAACTAACAAAGCAATACGAAGCATGAACAGATAAACTTTAACTTTATTCATTCAAAGAAAATCTTTACAAGCATGAATAAGTTCAACAATAAAACAACAAAATGTTGAATAAGTTCAATAATAAAACAACAAAATGTTTAAAAAGAAAAATGAAAAATAGTTCAGTCTGCAAAGGATGGAGGCTGGGGATCAATCGCTGACGGACCCTCGCATTCTAAAGACTGCTGACCATCTTCTCCATCCAAGTCGTCGAGGGCACCAATAGGTTCGGGAGCATTGTCCTGGCTCACAGGCTCCCAAGGACCGGTTAAGTTTGCGAGATCATCTTGCGCAATCCTCTTAAAAAGCTCATCAGGGGGTTCAGCCCCCGGTTCATACTTAGTCCAGTCAGGAGCCTCAAATAGCATCGCTTCGCGCGTATATTGGAGCTCAGGGAATTCTTCGCCTTCCCTATGCTTCTCCAACCAGGATCTAGCAAGGTAAAAACCATATTTTACATATGGGTTCGAAAAATCCTCCTTTCGCCTCAAGCAATCCCTAGAAAGATGATACTCCTTCACGGCTTCCGCCCTGATGCTATCAATCTCCGCTTGATTTAGAGAGGGAGTGGCCCGACTTTCTAGTTCGGCGACATATTGTAGCTCCTAATTGCGATCCATTAAGGACCCATATTTAGACTGCATGTTGTCCAGTTCGGCTTGGGCCTGTTGCAGATCTTCATTAAATTTGTTAGACCTAGCCGACTCGACAGTTAGATCCCCCTTGGCCTGATTCAAATCTTGGCGCGCTTTCGAGAGCTGATCTTCTAAGTTTCACACCACGTCTGGAAGCTCGGATAAGTTGTTGACAGCATTCGACAACTCCATGACTTTATCCTTCAACTCCCGGATCTCCTTGTCAGCTCGCTCCCGATAGGCTCGGTGTTAAGCATTGTTGGCCACAGTCCTCTGAGCAAGCTGAAAAGAAACACAAAAAGTCAAACTCAAAGTATAGCAAAAAGAAATTAAACGAAAAAAGAATATGAAGATTACCCTCAGCGCTTCTACATCAGCTAAGTCTTCCCCATCTGGATAATTCCTGAATATTCGAACTTCGTCCCTCGAGAGAATAGTGGCTCAACTCAGTCGAGACGCCACCTCGGGAGAATCCAAGGTATCGTTGTCATGAACTCCCAGGTATACCCAGAACTCAGACCCCCTCATGATGAAACCACCATCTACGGGGTAGGATCTGTCATCAACAGGACCTATCCTGGGGAGAATTGGCCTAGTCCCCATTGACGCTCAATATACAAATGCCTCCGATTCTTTCGTTGGGACGAAATTATATTGCACTCAGCTCGCTCTTCAGATCGAGATCGTCTAGAAGAATCAGAAGCCCTCCTTAAAGAGGAAGGAGCCTTCCCCCTATCCCGAGAAGGATCCCTTTGTTCCTAAGGAGGAGGCATATCATGTCTAGAAGGAGGTGGGGTCTGAGCCCGGGGCAATTGAGGTGGAACTAGTGCCTCACTGGGAACATCATCAGTCAAGCGAGACCTCTTTCTAGTAGGGTCGCTAGACGAAACTCCCTCCAACCCTTGACGCGCCAAAGATCGTCTAAAATGGCTCATTTCTACAAAAAAGAAAATGAACAAATAAGTGGTCAAAAACATGGTCAGAACCAACAAACAATAAAAAAAAGTGAAAAGTTACCATCAGGAGAATTAAAATGCTCCTGAAGGGACTCTATGTTTATCATATCATCATCAAGAAGAACCATAAAAGTTGAACCAAACCCTTCCCAGTCGCTCAAATCAGTTAAGGGTTCACAGTTAGAACTAGATTCTCTATTTGTGCTCCTTATATCCTCTTGCGACCTTAAATGCTCAGGATTCAACTCAAAAGGAATCGATGATGAGGGATTCGAGGGTCGACAACAGGAACGGGACCCATACCTCAGCCGGCAGATGTCAAATTTTCATTTGATAGAAGACTATCAAGACTAATGGGATTATTAACTAATAACCTATTAACATCTAAAGATAACTGTTCCCTAAGTGTAGAAATCCGGGGGCCCTTAGGGATTTCACATCTAGTTTCCCAACGAGTAAGGAAATCCAGGCCCCCAGGCGTCTCCACAATAAGCCACTCCGATTCGAATCCATGAAGCTTATTTGCGGGTTTTTCGAATAACCTATTTTCGAATCCGGGCTTATACACCCATTGAAGGGAATAGGGAACTAAATCGGGGCTACCTCGAAACCTAAAAAAGGTCTCAAGTAAGGGTAGAGACGGAGAAACACCCATTAAACGGCAATGCGCGGTAAATCCTATTAATTGCATCCATGCGTGAGGATGCAATTGTCACACCCCACTTCTGGGAACCCTTCTATCCACACTTCTCTAATACGGTTGGGTTGTGAGAAGATGCAATTACTAAAATTCATTCATTTACAGCGGAAGATTTAAATCTTTAATTCACACTCCCAGGTGTGTGTGTAGATATACAAAATCAATTGTATAAATACCATGTGCTTACATGTCATCCCCATAATACTGTTTACAATTCCAAGATATAACTGTGCGATACAATAAATTAGATATAAAATACTCATGTATACAAATCTTATACCTTTGCGGATTGTGGGAGCTGTTTGACACAAAAGACCTAGAGACCACCGCTCTCTTACTTCTCAGTACCTGGAGGGGAAAATAGTAGGATGAGCAAACCAAGCTCAGTAAGGAAATGAATGCTAGCAGGTAGATATCGTACTACCTACATTGCCCATGCATGTATAAACCAAACCATGTTTTCATTATAAATGGAAATATCATACGAAAAATGCATTTAAACATATTTTTCTCAATAGCATTTTCGTGTAAATCAAATATATCAAGCTTCCATTTAAAGCATGCTCATAAATAGTGCCCTCACGGCACCAATGTGAAATCAGAGATTTATCAAAAACACAAAATCTCTTTCTTTTCTCAAATCACTCTTTCCGCAAATCTCTTTCTTTTTTGAGATTATCTCTGTTTTCTCGAATCTCTGAGACAGACATGGAATTTTCGGCAATCAAATATCCACGACATATGGCCATAGTCAGTGATCCTAGGCCTCACTGATCAAGTATGCACCGGTCATCACTTCGCCTGAAGGGGGATGGGTCAGTCCTACCCTCCGGCTCATCTCAATCAACCTCATCTCCTCATATACTCACGGTAAGGATACGCCGTGTGTCATCTACGCGATACTCGTACTCACGTGCACCCAGCACGGTACATAATATACCAACGGACAACTACACTGTACTACGTACGACCGTGGACCCAAGTCCATACTCCAACTCCGATGGACTTTTCATCCTGAATCCTGTCTCATATACCAGGCGAGCAAACAGCGTGACACACAGTCAACGCAAAGCTCCAGCGTGGTACGATTTATCGTTAAGGCCCAGCCCGTTCAAATGGCCGTCGGCTGGTATCCCCTTGGGTCCCAGATCCCCAGGTTTACCTCAACTTAATAAAACAGTTACGAGCAAAGTTCTTGCACTTTCTCAAAACCATCGTGCGAGTTAAACTCCAGCACGACACATCAAAAGCATATAAACAAGTGCGAGCTAACACTCTAGCATATAGTCAAAGTCATTAAAAATGGGTGTGAGCTCTAGCTTCAACACTAAATCTCATCTCAAATCTGATAGATGGCTATTTTCTCTTTTTAAAACTCAAAACATGTTTATTCATGCATGTCACGCCCCGAAAGTGCGGAAAATAAGGCTAATTTAAAACTTTTTACTCGTTAATTCACAATTAAAGGTGCATTCCTGTGCAGTGTCATACATCATCATAATTATCATTCCTCAGGATCTCATCAATAGAATTTATATATCATATCAAATACATTAATCCATCTCAAGTTAATTAATCCTAATACATCCCATATAATGTTATACATCAGGTGTCTGCAATTACAGTAATTGTCTGGGTACATGAAAAGATAAAAGATACCTTAAAATACAATATATGGCCTAGAGCTCAAGTCCTCCACTAGCCACTACTCCGTACGTCGCAGGGAAACCCTTTTTTACTTGAAGAAATCTGGGGGGAAAAGAAAACAGGGTGAGCTTCTAAATCGCTCAGTAAAGGGGGTAAGGAACTCATTTCATAAACCAAAATGCACATCACAAAATATTTATTTGTATGTGAAACTCTTTTGAAAACCATAGCATGAAAGTACTCAAAACGACATTCTCATGTGTCAAGTCATGTGAAAACATGAAGTAAAAGGCTCACTCTAGAGCAATAACAAAGCATGTGAAAATAATGCGATAAACGCTTTCTCAATGCACGTGAATAAAATCATTGAAATAGTAATGCACGTGGCACATCCACTAAACACACGTGGCATAGCCACTGATTTAAATTCACAGTGGCATAGCCACAAAACACACGTGGCATAGCCACTGATTTAAATTCACACGTGGCATAGCCACAAAATACACGTGGCATGGCCACTGATTTAAATTCACTCGTGGCATAGCCACTATCTCACGTGGCAAAGCCACTGATTTGAATTCACACGTGGCACAGCCACAGAATAGGGTTTCACGTGGCAACGGCCACCAATGGGGTTTCTCACGTGGCAACGGCCACCAATGGGGTTTCTCACGTGGCAACGGCCACCAAATGGGGTATCACGTGGCAACGGCCACCAATGGGGTATCACGTGGCAACGGCCACCAATGGGGTTTCTCACGTGGCAACGGCCACAAAATGGGGTATCACGTGGCAACGGCCACCAATGGGGTTTCTCACGTGGCAACGACCAAAAAATGGGGTATCACGTGGCATAGCCACAGAATAGATTATTCTCACGTTACAGGAACGGAGAAGAAATCGGGCTTACATGCTACCAGAGCAATGCCCGGTGTGTACTCACCACTACACACCTAAGTCTTATCACATAAGACTGGTTTGCCTTCACGTAGAACTCATAGGGGTTTTTCACTCATAAAACTCAATTGAAAACCGTTTTGTACTCAACACAAAACGTAATAAAACCGAGTTCCAACCGGCAAAACACGCACACATTTCTCAAATCTCGATATTGCCTTAACGTAGAGCCTAATTCATTACTCACACAAAATTCAACGGTTTATAAAGTAATTTCACACTCAGCTTATAAACTCATAAAATTATGGGCTCCAACCGGCTATAAAAACCGTGTGCAATTAAATCTCAACACAACACTCAACATGCTTGTTTTATAAACCACAAATCATGTTATAATAGTTTACAAATCACATACACAAATGGTTTAGATTTCCCTTACCTCTTTGCACCTCGTATAGTGCAATCGTTTCCCCCCGTATCACGGACTAGCCTCGCATTCCACTCTGGAACTCCCGAGCTATCCAAACGATGTTAAAACATCAATACTCAATTATCTTATCAACCTCAATTCTCAAAATCGAGCATAATTGCTCATAACTCCTCAAATCCCTTGATTCTCGTAACTCTACCCCAAACTACACTCTCATTCACAACATCTCGATGTTCTACATCTCTAATACCAATTATCTATGCTAATTCACCACATTTGTCTAAATTTCCATTTATAGCTCAAAATTCCTAAAATTACCAAAATTGCTAAATATCATTATCACTCCAACCACATTACAATTTCATCAATCCCTAATCATTTCTCAGCTATTACAACACAATGACAACCACCAATATCATCAAAATCATCTCAAATATCAAGATCGAGGTTTAGAAATTACCCAAAGCTTGTGAGACGCACAACCCACGCCTCGATCCGATTCGTCCTTCGATTTCCAAGTATGTTGTTCTCCCTTTGATGAGGAACAACTTTCCTTCTTACCAAAACTCTTGATTTGGCCGAAAATGGGTGTTTTGGATGAGTGAGAAAGTTAGGTTTTCGATGGAAATGGGGTTGGAAGAGAGAGAAAGTGAGTTTACAGGAGAAAAATAGGGGTTCCTTATATAGGCTGAGGGTAGGAGATCGATCTGTCGAGGGGTGAGATCAATCTGCGTTTGAATTTTTGGGGACGATCTGGGCAATTTTATGCCTAGGAGATCGATCTGTCGAGGGGTGAGATCGATCTCTTTATGGCTTTATGAGATCGATCTGCTCCTAAGGAGATCGATCTTCTCCCAAACAGAATCATTTGGAGATCGATCTCTTCCTCATGAGATCGATCCTTTCTCAAACAGAATCATTTGGAGATCGATCTCTTCCTCATGAGATCGATCCTTTCTCAAACAGAATCATTTGGAGATCGATCTCTTCCATTGGAGATCGATCTGCTCCTCAAATTCCTCTCTTCCTCGTTATTTTTAACTCACCAGATCGATCTCTCCTTCTCCCAGATCGATCTGTCCTCATACTTCATGCTTATTTTACACACTTAACATATAAATCTCCAATTATAATTCCCACAATTCATCTAGCTCAATAATTTACACTTCAAGATCTTATTACATCATTAAAATATATCTAAGATTCTCAGATCTCACATCCTCCCCACCTTAAAAAGAATTTGGTCCTCCAAATTCAACTCAACTAGTCAAATAGATGGGGGTATTTCTCCTTCATGAGACTCTCTAGTTCCCACGTTGCCTCTTCCATTGAGTGATGTTTCCACAAAACTTTCACTAATGAGATGCTCTTGGTTCTCAGTACCTTCTCCTTTCTATCGAGAATCCGGACGGGTTCCTCAGTGTAGCTCATGTCCTCTTGAATGTCCATCTCGTCATACTCTATGACATGGGAAGGGTCCGGGTGGTACTTCCTCAACATAGATACATGAAAAACATTGTGTATTCCGGACATCTGTGGGGGTAATGCTAATCTGTAAGCTACCTCTCCCACTCTCTCAAGAATCTCGAATGGTCCTATGTATCGAGGACTCAATTTCCCTTTCTTCCCAAATCGTATGATACCCTTACTCGATGATATTCTCAGAAATACTGCATCACCAACCTCAAACTCGAGTGGCCGTCTACGCACATCCGCGTAGCTTTTTTGTCTACTTTGTGCAGCCCGTAACCTCTCACATATGAGTTTCACACTCTGTACGGCTTGCTCAACAAGCTCGGGAGCATTTATCTTTCTGTCACCGACTTCTTCCCAAGCTACAGGGGATCTACACCTCCTACCATATAGAGCCTCAAAAGGTGCCATTCCAATACTCGCATGATAGCTGTTATTGTATGCAAACTCTACTAGGGGCAGGTGATCATCCCATGATCCCTTAAAATCCATCGTACACGCCCTCAACATATCCTCTAGGGTCTAAATAGTCCTCTCTGACTGACCATCTGTCTGAGGATGATAGGCGGTACTAAAACTCAATCGAGATCCCATGGACTCTTGAAACTGGGTCCAAAATCTAGAAGTAAATCGGGAATTTCTATCAGAAGTAATACTCACTTGAGCCCCATGTAGCTATCTCGCTTACATACAGTTCAGCTAAGGCATCCTCAGTATCTGTGCTCTTGATGGCAAGGAAGTGGGCACTCTTGGTCAATCTATCCACAATGACCCATATCGCGACACGACCTCTTCGGGTCCTCGGTAAACCCATAATAAAGTCCATAGTGACATGCTCCCATTTCCATGTAGGTACAGGTAAAGGCTGTAGTAGTCCTCCGGGCTTCCGATGCTCAGCTTTCACTTGCTGGCATACTAAACACCTGGCCACATACTCTGCCACGTCTCGCTTCATACCACTCCACCAATACACCTTTCTCAAGTCTCGGTACATCTTAGTACTCCCTGGGTGCATGGTGTATCGCGAGCAGTGGGATTCTCTTAGTATCTGTCTCTTTAGGGTATCATCGTCCGGTACACAAATCCGTCCTTTGAACCTCAATAATCCATCCTCACTGATGGTGAGATCCGACTGCGAACTCTGCTCAGCTTGGCTAACCATATCTATCAATCTCTGATCACTGCGCTGCCCAGTTCTAATCTGATCCATGATCCTGGGCTCTATCCGCAGGCTAGCCAAAAATCCAGTCTCTACCTCTTTAACTCTGATCCGAAGTTCGGCGAACTGCTCTAACAAATCCCATTCCCTGATCATCATAGCAGATATCATACTCTTCCTGCTCAGGGCATCAGCAACCACATTCGCCTTACCCGGATGATATAGAATCTCGCAGTCATAATCCTTAAGGAGTTCCATCCATCTCCTTTGTCTCATGTTTAACTCTTTCTGATCAAAGAGATATCTCAAACTCTTGTGATTAGTGAATTTCCCCATATAAGTAGTGTCGCCAGATCTTCAAAGCAAATATCACAGTGGCTAACTCCAAATCATGCGTGGGGTAATTCCGCTCATGGTCTTTCAGCTGTCGCGATCCATATGCGACCACTCTTCCGTGTTGCATAAGCACACACCCTAATCCTTGATGAGATGCATCAATATACACCGAAAATCCTCCTGATCCCTCAGGAATAGTTAACACAGGTGCCGCTGTCAACCTCCTCTTTAATTCCGGAAAATTGAGCTCACATTGATCAGTCCATATAAATGGAGTCTCTTTGCGCGTGAGCTTAGTCAAAGGGGCGGCAATCCTTGAAAATCCTTCCACAAATCTTCTGTAATACCCTGCCAAACCAAGGAAGCTTCGCACCTCAGTGACTGTCCTCGGTCTCTCCCAATTAAGCACAGCCTCCACCTTGCTTGGGTCCACTGATACTCCTTCCTCTGAGACTATATGACCAAGGAAAGCTATCCGGTTCAACCAAAACTCACACTTACTAAGCTTTCCGTATAATTGCTTATCTCGGAGTATCTGAAGTACTAACCACAAATGCTGTGCATGCTCCTCATACGATCGAGAGTATACCAAGATATCATCAATAAAGACTATCACAAATTTATCTAGATAGTCTCTAAACACTTCATTCATCAACCTCATAAATGCTGCAGGGGCGTTCGTCAATACAAAGGACATCACCAGGAATTCGTAATGGCCATACCTCGTCCTGAAGGCCGTCTTTGGAATATCTTCTTCCTTGATCCTCAATTGGTGATAGCCCAATCTCAAATCAATCTTAGAAAAGACTGATGCCCTCTTAGTTGATCCAGTAGATCATCAATCCTGGGCAATGGGTATTTATTCTTCACCGTGGCTTTATTCAACAGCCGGTAGTCTACACATAATCTGAGACTACCATCCTTCTTCTTAACAAATAGTACTGGCGCTCCCCACGGCGAAACACTGGGTCTAATAAACCCTTGATCCAATAACTCCTGTAGTTGTCTCTTCAATTCCTCAAGTTCCACTAATGCCATTCTGTAGGGAGGTTTAGAGATCGGCTGAGTATCTGGTACCAAATCAATGGTAAACTCCAGCTCTCTCTCTGGTGGTAAACCTGGTAATTCATCTGGGAAAACATCCAGAAATTCACACACCACAGGTATATCCTCAATCCTCGGATGTTCCCGCTCATCGTCTGAGATGAGTGTCTCATAACCTTCACATGAACAATCATATTTAATATTCTTCAAAATAATATCAAAATTCTCAAATTACTTACTAGAAATCCCCATATTCATTCCCTCAATATCTCAATTTTACACTGTAAGGTTCAGGTAGGGAGAAAGTTACAATCTTAGTGTAGCAGTCTAAACTCACTCGATTGGTTGCCAACCAATCCATTCCCAGAATTACATCAAACCCATGTATATTCAACATGATTAGATCTGCTAACATCACTCAATCTCCCACCTTTATTTCACATCCTCTACAGATTAACTCAGTTCTCTGGGATTCACGCATAGGGGTATTTACATGTAGTATATATTCTAGAGGTTCAAACTTCAAGTTTAATCTACATGCAAAATGCTCAGAAATAAAGGAATGCGTGGATCCTGAATCAATCAACACATGAACCTTATGATTACAGACAGAGAGTGTACCTCTTATAGTTTCTGCCGAAGTGTCTGCGGTCTCCTTATCCAGGGCAAATACACGTCCCTGTGCCACAGGTTTCTTCCCTTTCTCTGTCGCAGTGGCCCGTCTCCGGGGATCCACTCTCTGAGGCTGTTGTCTAGTAGGCCAATCCATGTGGTTTCTGAGGTTGAGGGCAATCCTTCACCATGTGACCCATGTCTCCACATCTAAAACATCCATGGATCGACCCGGTACAACTTCCCTCATGCATTCGGCCACAATTCCTACAAAACCTTGTCTCTGGCCTGACATCTCGAGGGGTCTCTCTAATGTTAGGGTACCCTCTAGGTCTCTCTAATCTGCCCTTCTGCACCTCAATCCTTCCTCTTCTGAAGGAACCTCTCCGAGCCTCCGTTTGGAAAAGTGCTGGCCTCTTGCCCTTATCTCTATTCACCGCTCTGAGCTCATTCTGGGATTGTACCATTTCAATTCCTCTTTCAATTTCTTGTGCTCGTCTCAGAGCATCTCCAAACTCCGTAATACATAGCCCTATCAATCTATCTCTGATGATAGGCTTCAACCTATACACAAACTTCTCTGTGTGGAGCTCTTCACTCTTGAAGGTCTCTGGGTCATATCTCAATAGCGCTGTGAATTGGCTCTCATAGTCATCTACAGACATGTCACCCTGTACCAAACTCAAAAACTCGGCCTGTTTCTTTCTCTGGGCGGCTCGTGGTACATATTGGGTCCTAAAGGCTGTCTGGAACTCTTCCCAACCAATCACATCCTGGCGGGACATCAGAATACCCTGGGTAGTACCCCACCAATCTCGAGCTCTCCCCTTCAGCATATAGGCACTCATACTGACCCTCTCAGCATCGGTGCACCCCAGAAAATCAAATATAACTCTCAATTCCGTCAACCACTCCTCAGCCTCTGTAGGATCCTTCTTTCCCTTAAATGCGGGTGGATTCATCTTCAGAAAATCCTTTAGTCGGACCATACTTCTATCCTCAGGCTGAGTGACGGGAGGCACTGGGGGTATGGGAGGTCCTTGTGGTGGTGTAGGGGTAGTATCCGAGGCATTTACTCCAAAGTGTTGCGCGAATAACGCTGCCATTTGCTCAAAACCTTGCCTCACATCGGTCTCAATCCGATTAAATCGAGAGTTAGGACTCTCTGGTTGTGGGACAGGTGGCGGAGGGGACTCTGCCTGCCTCCTCGAACGACCTCGTCGTTTACTCATTCTCTATCTCAACTCGTCTCCTGCGCGTACATATCAAAATTGATTGAAATCTCAATCCTCAATTTCAGTTCATGACCAGACTATTACAGACACTTGGGATGTATTCTATTTCACTTAACCGACACTAACAGTACTAGACACCCTAAGCTCTGATACTAAGAAAACTTTGTCACGCCTCGAAAGTACGGAAAATAGGGCTAATTTAAAACTTTTTACTCGTTAATTCACAATTAAAGGTGCATTCCTGTGCAGTGTCATACATCATCATAATTATCATTCCTTAGGATCTCATCAATAGAATTTATATATCATATCAAATACATTAATCCATCTCAAGTTAATTAATCCTAATACATCCCATATAATGTTATACATCAGGTGTTTGCAATTACAGTAATTGTCTGGGTACATGAAAAGATAAAAGATACCTTAAAATACAATATATGGCCTGGAGCTCAAGTCCTCCACTAGCCACTACTCCGTACGTCGCAGGGAAACCCTTTTTTACTTGAAGAAATCTGGGGGGAAAAGAAAACAGGGTGAGCTTCTAAATCGCTCAGTAAAGGGGGTAAGGAACTCATTTCATAAACCAAAATGCACATCACAAAATGTTTATTTGTATGTGAAACTCTTTTGAAAACCATAGCATGAAAGTACTCAAAACGACATTCTCATGTGTCAAGTCATGTGAAAACATGAAGTAAAAGGCTCACTCTAGAGCAATAACAAAGCATGTGAAAATAATGCGATAAACGCTTTCTCAATGCACGTGAATAAAATCACTGAAATAGTAATGAACGTGGCACAGCCACTAAACACACGTGGCATAGCCACTGATTTAAATTCACACGTGGCATAGCCATAAAACACACGTGGCATGGCCACTGATTTAAATTCACACGTGGCATAGCCACAAAACACACGTGGCATGGCCACTGATTTAAATTCACTCGTGGCATAGCCACTATCTCACGTGGCAAAGCCACTGATTTGAATTCACACGTGGCACAGCCACAGAATAGGGTTTCACGTGGCAACGGCCACCAATGGGGTTTCTCACGTGGCAACGGCCACCAATGGGGTTTCTCACGTGGCAACGGTCACCAATGGGGTTTCTCACGTGGCAACGGCCACCAAATGGGGTATCACGTGGCAACGGCCACCAATGGGGTATCACGTGGCAACGGCCACCAATGGGGTATCACGTGGCAACGGCCACCAATGGGGTATCACGTGGCAACGGCCACCAATGAGGTTTCTCACGTGGCAACGGCCACCAATGGGGTTTCTCACATGGCAACGGCCACAAAATGGGGTATCACGTGGCAACGGCCACCAATGGGGTTTCTCACGTGGCAACGGCCACAAAATGGGGTATCACGTGGCATAGCCACAGAATAGATTATTCTCACGTTACCATAACGGAGAAGAAATCGGGCTTACATGCTACCAGAGCAATGCCCGGTGTGTACTCACCACTACACACCTAAGTCTTATCACATAAGACTGGTTTGCCTTCACGTAGAACTCATAGGGGTTTTTCACTCATAAAACTCAATTGAAAACCGTTTTGTACTCAACACAAAACGTAATAAAACCGAGTTTCAACCGGCAAAACACGCACACATTTCTCAAATCTCGATATTGCCTTAACGTAGAGCCCAATTCATTACTCACACAAAATTCAACGGTTTATAAAGTAATTTCACACTCAGCTTATAAACTCATAAAATTATGGGCTCCAACCGACTATAAAAACCGTGTGCAATTAAATCTCAACACAACACTCAACATGCTTGTTTTATAAACCACAAATCATGCTATAATAGTTTACAAATCACATACACAAATGGTTTAGATTTCCCTTACCTCTTTGCACCTCGTATAGTGCAATCGTTTCCCCCCGTATCACGGACTAGCCTCGCATTCCACTCTGGAACTCCCGAGCTGTCCAAACGATGTTAAAACATCAATACTCAATTATCTCATCAACCTCAATTCTCAAAATCGAGCATAATTGCTCATAACTCCTCAAATCCCTTGATTCTCGTAACTCTACCCCAAACTACACTCTCATTCACAACATCTCGACGTTCTACATCTCTAATACCAATTATCTATGCTAATTCACCACATTTGTCTAAATTTCCATTTATAGCTCAAAATTCCTAAAATTACCAAAATTGCTAAATATCATTATCACTCCAACCACATTGCAATTTCATCAATCCCTAATCATTTCTCAGCTATTACAACACAATGACAACCACCAATATCATCAAAATCATCTCAAATATCAAGATCGAGGTTTAGAAATTACCCAAAGCTTGTGAGACGCACAACCCACGCCTCGATCCGATTCGTCCTTCGATTTCCAAGTATGTTGTTCTCCCTTTGATGAGGAACAACTTTCCTTCTTACCACAACTCTTGATTTGGCCGAAAATGGGTGTTTTGGATGAGTGAGAAAGTTAGGTTTTCGGTGGAAATGGGGTTGGAAGAGAGAGAAAGTGAGTTTGCAGGAGAAAAACAGGGGTTCCTTATATAGGCTGAGGGTAGGAGATCGATCTGTCGAGGGGTGAGATCGATCTGCGTTTGAATTTTTGGGGAATATCTGGGCAATTTTATGCCTAGGAGATCGATCTGTCGAGGGGTGAGATCGATCTCTTTATGGCTTTATGAGATCGATCTGCTCCTAAGGAGATCGATCTTCTCCCAAACAGAATCATTTGGAGATCGATCTCTTCCTCATGAGATCGATCCTTTCTCAAACAGAATCATTTGGAGATCGATCTCTTCCTCATGAGATCGATCCTTTCTCAAACAGAATCATTTGGAGATCGATCTCTTCCATTGGAGATCGATCTGCTCCTCAAATTGCTCCTTCCTCGTCATTTTTAACTCACCAGATCGATCTCTCCTTCTCCCAGATCGATCTGTCCTCATACTTCATGCTTATTTTACACACTTAACATATAAATCTCCAATTATAATTCCCACAATTCATCTAGCTCAATAATTTACACTTCAAGATCTTATTACATCATTAAAATATATCTAAAATTCTCAGATCTCACAATGCAGCATACCTCTTCATGCTAAAATATGTAAAATTAGCCAACCTATCATCAACATTTCTCAATCATCAATATCAATATAAAATTGAGAAAAACATTGAAAACATGCATATCATGCTATTTCCTTACCCAATCGCATTTCTCAATACATATATACATCATAGTACTTTTCATGCTTCCATATCATTTCATAGGATTATAGTATTGTACTAATTCTAGCAATATATCTATGAAATTGCTGTAAAATACGCACAAACATCTCTATAGCTAACACACAGTCCCTTACCTCGCTTTACTTGTGTGCAACTATCCGCCTTTATGCTTCTCGCGTTCTCATCTCGACTTGCTCTAGCGTATCATCCAAACTGAAATTCATCCATCAAACACTTGAGTTAACGTTTCTAACTCTTGTTCATCTAAGCATTTATCCAATGCCGTAAACATAAATTTTGCCCTTTGTGGTAAATCTAATAATTTTATCCCAATATCAACATACCCAAACCATGCCCACAACATAATCACCTCTCAAGATATCTCATTTATCATTAACACTTCTACATTCCACCTTCTCACACTAGACTATTTCCAAGTTATATGCATTTCATGGCATTCTAGGTAGTTCTACCCACAATGTGCACACCCAATCAACTTCATAATCATTAACTAGACCAATGTACTTGGATTTGTGCACTAAAAACTTACCTCATTGGATTTCCTCTTTGCTCCAATTAGAAATGCCTTTTATTCCTTTAATTCGACAAATGGGGAAATGCCTCTAGACTATGTTGTTCTTCTCTTTGACGTGAACAACTTTGTCTCTAATAGCTTTTCCTCAAATCTTA
This sequence comes from Firmiana major, assembly GCA_033439115.1. Classification (NCBI taxonomy): domain Eukaryota; kingdom Viridiplantae; phylum Streptophyta; class Magnoliopsida; order Malvales; family Malvaceae; genus Firmiana; species Firmiana major. The sequence goes on from CM065898.1 coordinate 37,619,539, forward strand.
CTGAAAATGGTTGGATTTAGGAGTGAGAAAGCTAGGTTTTTGAGTTGAAGTGAAAAGAAATGGTTTATCCCGAAATCTGCAGATCCAACTGCTCCTATTTATAGATTTAACTTGATGAGATCGATCTTCCTTGGGTGGAAATCGATCTGGTCCTTTAAAAATCCCTCTTTTTTAAGACATTTTAAAGGCAGGAGATCGATTTGTCGAGGCTTGAGATCGATCTGCTGTCAAACAGAAGCTTAAGGAGATCGATCTGGTCTTAGGGGAGATCGATCTGCTTTCAACCTGAGAGCTAAGGAGATCGATCTGATTCCTTTGGAGATCGATCTGTTCCATTCCATTACTCACATAAGAGCATTCTAGCTCTTCCAGATCGATCTCTTATCCTATGAGATCGATCTGCCCTTCATATTTCCAGATTTCTTGCAGTTTTTCTGCAACAACTTCATTCAAAACTTCATCAATTTACCTCCATAGTCCTTTCCTCATTCATCCCTCCTTGAGACTTAAAAATGTCATCCAATCACACTTAGTACATATTAAAACTTGTGGGCAATCTTTGTATAACCAAATGTACACGATATTGCTCAAAAGAGAAGTATACAACTTATGTAAATCTTTCCTTCCATTTTGCCACACTACTCATATTCCATTTCATTCACATTCTTCTCATGTTTAAGTTCATTTCTTCATACTCATTCATAATGCAACTTGTACGTATAATCACGATTCTTATTACAAGTTTGTACATAATCTTATAAACTTACATTGCATATACTTCACATTACAAATGTATCATCATACTTATGATTTCATTTACATTCTCATGTTCCTATATACAGCTATACATATACGGGGTCTCACAGCAATTGTTTAGGGGCAATCCTATGCGTCCTAAGAAAAGAAGCCCCAAAGTTGGATATTGGGAAACGAAGTCCTAACTCTAAGGATGCCCTGAAAATAACCACTCCGTCGGACACACTACGTATATCATTTTTTTGAGAATTTGGAAGTCTATAAGAGTACCCATCGGGCAAAAGAAATCTCGAAGTAAGATCCTGAATGTCAACTGCCTTCAAAGTCGATCTAACTTCTAACTCTATATGCTTCCCTACACCATGGTCGGCCATTTTTGAGAACTCAAGGAAAACCACAAAGAAAAAAACTACCGGCGACAGAGTTTACCTAACAAAGATGCACTTGTAAAGGCGAAGGAAGATGGTGAACTATAGCGTCAGAGTGTTTGTGACAGAGGTATGGCAAACAATACAGGAACGGCGCGACAGAGTATTGGTCACGTGACAGAGTTGTGAAGCAGTGATGGATTTTGTGCGGCAGAGTTGCGGTGCAGTATCAATAAAGATGCGACAGAGTTGCGGTATAGTGACGACAGAGTTGAGGTTGACTAGCGACAGAGTTGGGACAGAGAACGAGGAGAATATGCGACAGAGTGTTCCTAAGTGAGAGAAGTCAGCAGATACCGTGATGCCTGAGAGCTTATATATAGGCGCGGCTGTATCCGCACGTGCACGATATTTCGTACACGCAGATGAAGTAAATTGGCACCATCTCTGGAACAGTAAAACAAATATTCAAAATTAAAAAAAAGGAGTCATACTCTTTTGCAGGAAATTTTCCTACGAAAGAGTGGGGAGCAATTGATAATGGTCATACCCACTAAAGTCCACATATACAAACTTGGACCAACAGAGGACAGCCACGTGTCAGATACAACCACAAGAGGCATGAGCCACGTGGCAGATATCGAATGGTGGCTATGCGATAGAGTCCTTCGCGATAGAGTTATTGAGCGACAGAGTCCTTCGCGAGAGAGCCACCATGCGACAGAGTCCCTGCGATAGAGTCACAATGCGGCAGAGTTTTAGGCGATAGAGTCATCATGCGAGAGAGTCTGTGCCGACAGAGCCACGCGGCAGAGTATACACGCCACAAAGTTCTGCGCTGTGAGTCCAGCAGCAAGAGGCGATAGACCTCTATGGTAGAGTATGAATGCGACAGAGTGAGTCGCGATAGAACTCTACCGCAAGGACTGCGGCAGAGGTCTGCACACCTCTGTCGCATATTGAACTCATTCACGCACCGACCAACTCTGAGTCCGCGACAGAGTATCTAACAACTCTGTCGCAGCCCAAACACGCGCCTAGGCCTCAGATCCGAACCTTATAGTTATGGGCCTAAAATATTCTCAAGCCTTGGAAAAATATGAAGCCCAACTTAATTCTAAGAGATGTCTATAAATACACCAAGTATGATAAAAAAACCCTAATCTCTATTTCACGTACAAAATACTCTGCTTGAACAGTCTTCTGACTTAAGCATCGGAGTGCGCGTGCATGGACAGATCCCTGTGCCTCTCTGACTTTCACTGTTTATGCAGAATATCCAAGACACGTGGAGAAGATCACATCAGCATCATTTCATTGTTGGTTAGAGCAATAACAGTATTATCTGTAAAATTGATAAATTCAAATTATTTGCCCTATCATTTAAATTTGAAATTAGAACTGACTCAATTCAAATTACCGCAAAACATAGTAACAATAATTTACAATGATCTTTGCTTTAAAATAGTTCAAGTTGATGCGATCAAGATAATTAAATAAAAAATTACTCTTAAATATTAATTTGAAAAAAATAAATATAACATGATTTATTAATTTTGTATAGATATTATAGAAATGGATAAATTCAATTTCTAATAATTATTCTTTATATTTATATTTAGATGCCTTTTTAATTTTACCTCTTACTAAAAATTCAAACATTAAAAAAAAAGTATAATATATAAACACACACTTGTACACATATAAATGTCAAATCTGCATTTCAAATAGGGTTATCTTCAAGTTTGACTTATTTGACTTGCAACCGTATAATGATGTGGTGATGATATGGTAAACTCGTGAAAAAAATAATATTTTTAAGATGACACATAATTTAAAAAAAAAACAAATATCCAATATATAGGTGATCACTTGGGTTTGATAATGATCTCTTTAAGGTTGCATTCGAATGTAGTTACTATTTCTATGGGTAGGTAAGAAGATCTTATGTATAGGTAAGACACTTCCATGAATCTATCTTAAGAGTAATAGTTTTCTTATATTGGTGCAAATACTTTTAAAAACGTTGTTTCCAAGATAATGCCTACTCTTAAAAGAGTTTAATTATATTTAGAATACCTCAATCAGTGTGTATTGGATAATAATTCATATTATATTTATAAAAAAATAAATTTTAATTGTGAAATAGGAATAAAGGTAATTAACAGAATTTGAAAGGAAATGATTACCCTTTTTCATTACGTAATTTACTGTATTATCTGTAAAATTGATAAATTCAAATTATTTGCCCTATCATTTAAACTTGAAATCAGAACGGACTCAATTCAAATCACCGCAAAACATAGTAACAATAATTTACAATGATCTTTGCTTTAAAATAGTTCAAGTTGATGCGATCAAGACAATTAAATAAAAAATTACTCTTAAATATTAATTTGAAAAAATAAATATAACATGATTTATTAATTTTTTATAGATATTATAGAAATTGATAAATTCAATTTCTGATTATTATTCTTTATATTTATATTTAGATGCCTTTTTAATTTTACCTCTTAATAAAAATTCAAACATTCAAAAAAAATAACAATATAATATATGAACACGCACTTGTACACATATAAATGTCAACTCTGCATTTCAAGTAGGGTTATCTTCAAGTTTGACTTATTTGACTTGCAACCATATAATGATGTGGTGATGATATGGTAAACTCGTGAAAAAAATAAAATTTTTCTGATGACACAAAATTAAAAAAAAAAACAAATATCCAATACATAGGTGATCACTTGGGTTTGATAACGATCTCTTTAAGGTTACATTTGAATGTAGTTACTGTTGCTATGGGTAGGTAAGAAGATCTTATGTATAGGTAAGACACTTCCATGAATCTATCTTAAGAGTAATAGTTTTCTTATATTGGTGCAAATACTTTTAAGAACATTGTTTCCAAGATAATGCCTACTTTTAGAAGAGTTTAATTATATTTAGAATTCCTCTTATGAATTCACCTCAATCAATAATCCAAAAAAAGTGTAAGAAAAGAATTTTGAAATTTTAAATATTTTTTAGATAAATTGTACCAAAGATTATATAAAAATGAATGTTAATGGAAATATTTATAAGTCTCAATCGATGAATAGAATTAGTTTGTCTCAAGCCATAAGACTAGAGAAACCAAAAGATTGTGTAAGACCCGAAAATTTACATGTAATCCTTCTGACTTTGTGAATGTATAGACAAGTCACAATTCATATAAATTATGAGGAATTGAAGTTTTGAAGTTGTAAAGTTGTATGAAATGAAAAATGGATGGTTAAGTAAATTAAATACCAATGTAACAGTGAATTGGGATGGAAACGTGTAGTAGAACTGCTTCAGGAAGGGAGCAGATTGATCTCCTTGACAATACAGATCGATTTCTTTAAGGCTCGGGTTGCGACAGATCGATCTCATTACAAGGCCAGATCGATCTCCTTAAGGTTCTGAGTTGTGCAGATCGATCTCATTAGGCCTGAAAGGTCGATTTCGAGGAGAAAAATGCATGGGAGATCAATCTCATGTGGTTAGAAGATTGATCTCATAGGGACAATTCTATAAATACTGGACCTCTACAACCTCTGTTTCACAAGAAACACTATTCCATTCAATAACCAAAGTAAAACCTAACATTTCAACACTAGGAAACTTCAGTTTGCAACCAGTTTTGAGTAAGATTCAGTTAAACAAAGTTGTTCTTGGTGAAAAAGAGAACAACATACTTGGAAACAAGAAGTTGGAATCAAAGATTGGAAGAGCAAGGAAATTTTACCAATTTTGGGAGAAAAAGAAGAAAATCTCAGCTAGGTAAGATTTAATACACCAAGTTGATATATGTTAAACTAGGTATATAGGTGAGTTAATTGGTATATGTATGAATTGTTGAAAATGAAAGGATCATGAAAAATGATCAAAACCTAGCTATTGGAATGGAAGTGAGAAAATGATGAGGGAATGGTGTTGGCATAAATTTAATGATGGAATATACATGTATGGAAGATTATAAGTTAGTTTTGTGAAATGTATAAATTTGAAATAAGGAGAAATGAAGATAGATACATGGAAAATAAGGTGTAATACCATAATGGGAGAAAATAATGAGATTGATGTATTGGTTTGAGATTTGGCAAATGAAACAAGCATATTATGGTATACTAACGTAAATACGTATAACAACTTCGAAAATCACATTGAAAACTGATCGAACTGTGAGAGTGAGCAGCACCGAGGAAGAGAGGTCACTTAACGTGATCCAATGTAAGGGAATTTCGTGAGTAGCTAGAGATAGCTACAGTATTTCAAATAGAATTTTGATATTATATGTATATGAATTCCCATGAAAAGGCATGATGTTGTGATAGAAATCAATGAGGATAAGTGTGTTTTATCAAAAAATAGGTGAAAATACCTTAGAAGCATGTTGTGGCTAAAATTCATGAGTTGCACGATAGAATGGCAATGTTTTCATGTATATACGAAAACAGCACGTGTCAGTGTGGATTTGATTTGAATTGGGTGAATTGTGATTTGAATAGTCATTTATCAGGTTTTGTGTGAAAATCCTAAGTGTTAGAGATTACTCGCACTATATTTTGAGATATGCACTACATAGTACTTGAGAGTATTTTTGTAGTAAGATTTAAATGTGATTTATGCATGTTAGAGTATTGGGAGCATTATTCGTACTCAGTTTTGTGATTGATGCATTATAGAGTATTGAGAGCTATACTCATACTCAATTTTACATGATAGAGTACTAAGAGCTAAGCTCATACTCAGTTTTCATTGATTATACATAATAGAGTATTGGGAGCTTTGCTCATACTCGAGTTTTTATATGACATAGTGCTCGGAGCATTGCTCGCACTAGAGTTGTATCATTGTGATATGGTCGTGTTGGGAGTTTACTCACACGTACCAGTTTTGAAAAGAGCATGAAACAACCGTATTGGGAGCTTGTGCTGATAGTGTGTTGCACCGATATATATATATATATATATGTTCACATGTACAATATTTTGAGATGAGACAGAGGGCTATCGAAATAACCCATGGTATGAGTACTAAAACTCATGGCGAGCATCCTGACTATGAGGTATATCTAAGGTAAGAGGACTAAGACTCATGGCGAGCTTCTCACCTTGAGATAGGGTTCATGGAGTACTGTGTACCGTGTATGTCACATGGAGTACGCTGTACCGTGAGTACTTGAATGTACTTGGATAGGACTGGTTAGCAGTGGGAGCGGGATCTAGTGGGATCTGATGTGCTCCGGGATCATGTCCTCGGACTGAGAGCTAACGGTAAAGATTTGACCCACCTCCCGTTACAGCAATTGTGAGACCCTGCACACCGAGTACTGTGTAGCCTGGGATCATGGAAAATGAGTTATGATCATACACTAGGAACATGTAGTCGCCTATCTCAGTTTTTCTTTTCATGCAATGTGAACCAATATTTCTTGATTCAATGATCACATGGTTTTATTATATGAACATGTGAATTTGTGAGTTGTGAAAAGGGTAACCTGAGGGATGGGTGAGGCCCAGATTTTCATGTTTTTAAACATGATGAATGCCATATGATTTTGATTTAAATGAATGGCATGATAAATGTGATTTGTGTGAAATTGTAAACCTCATAAATTTTTTACATTTAATTAGAGTATATAAAAATGGGAATAATATATTTTAATGAAAATGTGAATATTTGTTGTAGGACTCGAGGACTATAGGGACCGAGAAGCCCGTGAATGACCGGGAACCCGAAGGTACAAGAAGTGATAAAGCAAATGCAAGCACGGAGGGACTTGGAAAATTTTAATTTGTTAGTTGAAAATTGTTGATGTAAACACTTATATCGAGAATTTATGAAGAATGATGGAATCCCGATACTATTTCATTTACGGAATAATGAAAATTCCATGGAAGGCATGGATATGATGTCATTGGATAATTTTACAAGAAAATGTATATGTGTAGATATATACATAGGTGAATATGTATATATATATACATATATACTAGACATTTAAATAAAAGAATAAAAATATATATAGCACATATATATATATATTATTTAGTGTATAGTATTTAATATATAGTATTAAACAAATAAATAAATAAAGCATGAAACAAATAAAAAAAAATGATGATGTGAAATAAAAGGAAATGAAATAAACACAAAACCATAATACAAACATTAAACAAAAAATACTAATGACACTAAACTAACATATAATATATATATATATATATATATTAATATAATATATATAAATATATGTTAGTATTATATATGTATATATAGTAATATAATATATACATAGCTGTACGGAATTGGCTTTCTCATAAACAGAGGGGACTTGGGCGGGAAACAGAAGAGGAGAAAGGAAGGAGAGGCTCGGTCAGTAGGAGAAGGAAAAGAAAGGAAGAGAAAGAAGAGAAGGGAAGGGAGAGGAGAAGGAAGCCGATTCTACCGAGAGAGAAAAGAAAGAAAGAAAAGGGAAGTTGTCCAGTCGAGGGAGGAAGAAAGAAAGGAAGAAAAGAAAAGAGAAGGAAAGAAAGGGGCTGTTGGCCGAGGAAGAGAGGAGAAGAAAAAAAGAAAGGAAGGGAGGAGAAGAAGAAGAGGAGAGGGCTGGAAATGAGGGCTGGAATAGAGGCAAGGGAGGAGAATCTGAAACAGAACCGGGATTGAAGAGATAGCAGAATCAAAGGGAAGAAGAAGACTGAGATTTGGAGCTGGAAACCGAGATTGAAAAGTGAGTGAAGGAAAATGATGATGATGGAAGGCTGGGAATTGAAGGCAGAAGACAGCAGCTGATGTCACGACCCGAACTACCCAAAAATCAGAGTTAATTTTTCGCGTTTTGTTATTTTTATTACTTAAATTCTTACCTGTCTCCTGATCGTGACCACACTCCACTAACAAATTGGGCTGTGCGTCAATGCCAGTCCCACCATACATTTACCATAGTACTTATTTCTTCTCCAGTCATTTATAAAATGTCTACAATATTTATACATCCCCTAGAGACACTTACAAACATGTTACTGTGCTATGCTTATGTAGATACAATATGTACAAGTGTATATACCTTATGTTGATGGGCAGCAGCGGATATCCGGAATGCAGTACTGAGTCGTCGCAACTTCAACTGGAGATTATCTGTGCGAGAAAATGAAAGGGGTGAGCACATCAAGCTCAGTAAGGCAATCCTACGAACAAGTAGGTAACCATACTACCTACATGAACGTGGTACCATGCATAAACCACCCTTTCTCCACACATTTAAAACAGAATGATATGATGTTGTGATGTTATGTAAAACAAGTTTGCACGGAAATTCAACATGCAACTATTATAAATCATTTCTTTCTCAATTAAAATTTTCACAATAAAGTCAGGACTCGACCCCTCCTGCGGGTGATCCTGACTCACACAAAACCATGAAAATCGATTTCATTCACACATGGGTTTGAAAAGCATGAAAATAACTATCATGCACATTTAATTAAAAACCCAGTTTAAATCATCGAAATCGTCGACATGCGAGACGAGGCAATATCTGTATAACGGCAATAACCAGGACTGGCCATATATGTCCTCGTGAGTCCCTCTAGCTTCACGGATCCCAGTGTGCGAGGTCTCACCCTGATCGGGAACCGCCCGGGAGGTGGGTCAATCCAACCCGTCAGTCTTATCCGATCTCACGCATCCGAAGATGCCGTATCCGAAGATACCCTGTATCACAAAGATACCGTATCACAAAGATACCCCGTATCACAAAGATACCGTATCCGAAGATACCCCACGGTACATCGTACTCCATGCTACTTGCACGGTACATCGTACTCCATGGACCCATAGCCTTATCCCTCGTTCGGGCTCATCAGCTGGATCTCCAACCCTTATCCCTCGTTCGGGCTCATCAGGTGGATCTCTAACCCTTATCCCTCGTTCGGGCTCATCAGGTTATTTTAACATGCCATGTCTCAAAACGCATGTGCGAGCCTATTTAATCGGTGACACACAGTCTACCCGATGCTCCAAGCACGGCTTATCGTATGATCTCTGAAAAGTAGTGCGAGCGGTGCTCTAACACTGTCAGTAAATCAAATAAAACTAGTGCGAGCTAAGCTCTAGCACTCTGTATGCAAACCATATGAAAAGCTAGTGCGAGCGAAGCTCCAACACCCTGTCTCAAAATCACATAAAAATATGGTGCGAGTTAGACTCTAGCACCCTGTCACGAAAATCATATATATATGTATACAAATCTGGTGCGAGTTGGACTCCAGCACCTATGCATGTAAAACTTTAGTGCGAGCTCTCGCTCCAGCACTAATGCGTGCATCACACAAATCGAAAATATCGTGCGAGCTGAGCTCTAGCACGTCACATGTCAATAAAACACGTAGGCGGCTCTGTTTCCTCAAAACAGTTTTCAAAACAATTTCACGTTGAAAGTATGCAATGCTGTGCATTTTCTTTCAAGGTTAGCCAGCCTACTAATGCATGCATCAAAACACCTCCAGAATGAGCAGGAACCTCTTGTCCTTGCTCCTCTCAATTTTTCCTAAAGTTGGAAACATTTACCCTTAACAAGGGTATTTCGGTAATTTTACCCATACGGGGCATTAAAATTATTCTTCGACCTCTAGACCTTCCAGAACATTTTTAAGGACTGCATATGAATTTAAAATTGCGTAAAGTTTACCTCTAGCAGTCCGTAGAATTCCCTTAGCTTATTTTCCTGTCGAGTCTGACCTTTTCCATTGATGTCACGTCGCGCAGTCCGATATGCTCCCAATCAAATGCCCGGAACTGCGTATCAATATTCCTCAGGTCAGATAACATATAATTTAATTGTATTTAATCTTTTCTGGGCTTAATTTAAATCGTTGGGCTCATTTACCCCTATTGGGCCCGATTGCACCTTAATGGGCCTTAATCGGCCTTAAGCCCGTTTTCCACTTAATTTTCACTTTATCGATGCCTATTGGGCTCATTGGGCCCACCAATAATTTATTGGACCTCGTTCTAATTCTCGAATAGCTAAATTTATTATTTACGACAATTTATCTAATTTTCCAGAATTTACTTCAATTTATGCAGAAATTAACTCAATATCACGCATAACGATGCAATGGTCGTAAATAAAGGTCACTTACCCGAGATTCCATGCTAGTTCGCAAATCGAGGCTATCTCGAGCTCTCGTTGGATGCCAATCGTCGAGCTACATAATTTCATAATTTTCCGGGTAAATTTTCAGTCAAAAATTAATTAAATAAAATATTTCAAAATTTAAATCGGTCAATTTGACCGCTTATCGACTTACCCGAAGCTCGATTGCATCACAGGAATTTTCTCCAATTTTTTCTCTTTTTCTTTTTCCCTTTTTCTTCCTTTTTTCCTCTCTTTTTGGCTGAACCGGTTCAGTCCGGTTCGGACCGGTTCAGACCGCCGGTTCTCTCCGGTTCGACCGATTCACCGCCGGTTCACTGCCTTGCCGACCGGTTCTCTGTCGGCTTCCACCACCAGTGGCTCCGCAAGGTCGTCCGCAGCTCGAATCTGGCCTCGGCTTCGTCCAAGGCCGCCGGAAAGTCGCCGGTCCGGCTGTTCTCCTCTTCCGTCGATACCCATTTTCCTTTTTCCCCCGTTTCCGGGGCCGTCCGCCGGTTTCAGTGGCTGCCACCACCACCAATCTGCTCACCATCACCTGGGCTTTCGAGTCTTGGTGGGGCTCGAATCGCCACCGTTTGTCGCCGATCGGAGAATTCTTCCCGCGGCTTCTCCTCCCGTTTTCGGCCTCCTCCGACATCGGTTGATCGTGCTGCCGGTACCAGGGAGGTCGTCGGCCTCTCCTCTCCATTTTCTGGTTGTCGTCGGCGATCAAGGATCGCCGATGGTGGTTCGTCGGTGGTCTGCCAATTTTCGGCTTTTTGTTTTCGTTTCTTCGCCTTTTTCGCGTTTTTTTTTTTCAGATTCTTTTATTATTATTATTATTATTATTATTATTATTATTATTTTAATCATTAAAATACATTAAAATACCCAAAATATCCCTTAAAATATCCTTAAAATTATTATTTAATTCTAAATTAATTAATTTAATTTAATTTAATTTATTTATTATATTTTAACCCTTTTTCGGGTATAATTCCTCCGTATTTTCGGGATATTGTCCCGAATGACTTTTCGATATATTTTTTGATTATTTTTGGGATTATTTTTCTGAACTAAAAATTTTGATTAATCCCGATTAATTCCAATAAATTAATATCTTGATCAATTTAATCCAAAATAAATTTATTTCACCTTTATTGACCAAGATTTCTCAATCCATTATTTTCAATTAAATTTCCTTATCGAATTTACATCGACTTTCGATCTTTTGACCGTTTTGCCCTTACACATGTTCGGGATTAATTTAACCCAACTTCTCTTCATACATCCCCCATCTTTTCTTATTTAATTTTCGTATTTTAATTAAATTCGGGTCTTACAGCTGACCGAGAAGAAGAAATCGAAGCTACAAGTAGAACAGAGGTGCGTGGCTAGTGTTCCGAGCTGTTGGGAACAAGGGCAGAAGCAAAGACACTGAAGCAGCTGAAAATCGAGAGGCAGGGGAGAGTGAGGCAAAGCTGAAGCAAGATCGAAGGGGGGAGAAGGCAGGAAAAATCGAGAGCTGAAGAAAGGGCTAAAATCGAGAGCTGAAGAAAGGGCTGGAACCGAGAGGGAAGAAAGGAAAAGGAGAAAGGAAAAAAAAAGAAGAGAGAAAGAAAAGAGAAGGTAAAATATTTATGTATATATGTATTTGTAATATACATGTATATATATGTTGTAGATACAAGCATGTTAGTGTAGATTTTAAACTAGATGTGAAATAAAAAAATCAAAATGGGAGAGATGAATAATAGACAAAAAATGTATATATATATATATGTATATATATTTATGTGATGATGAATAATGGGAAATAAGTAATAATATATATGTATTCATGTGAATATATATATATATATATATATTTGGGTATATACATATAGGTGTATATAATGAATGGATGTGTTAGTATATGTACAAACAAGGATATATATATATATATATGTGATAAGGAAAAATGGAAAACAATAATAATATATATAGGAGTGTATATATATATATATATATATATATATATATATATATTTAGGTACATATACATATGGATGTATATAAGATGAATTTGTGCTAGTATATGTACATACAAAGAATGTATATATGAGATAGGAAAAATGAAAACAAATAAAAGTATATATATATATATATACATATAGGAGTGTATATATATATATATATATATATATATATATTTATGTGTATATACATGTAGATGTATATAATAAAGGTATATGTTAATATTTGTAGGTACAAAATATATAAATAGTAAAGAAAATATATAAACGTGCGTCTTGGCCGAGGTATGTACAATAATATGTACACACGCGGTAGTAACGAATAGGGTGCGATTTTGACGCAATTCGGATAATCCGCATGAATAAGATGCTAAGTAAACGATTTCGGTGTAGGTAAAACGTAGAAGGAATTAAAGTAGGTACTGGGAGGCGTCATTACTTGAATTTGAGATCTCTGATAAATCGAGGTAAGGGGTACTATTTAACTTAGTTATGATAATGCATTCTTGTTTCACCGATAAATGATTTTATGAAAGAGCATATGATTTGAAGTGATTTATCAATGCTTTCATACTTGTGAAACTGTTTACGATGCATGTTTTAATTTATCGAAATATTCCCCGAGTACTTTCCATGTTGTGAAATGAATTTCCTAAGGTATGAAGCGTATGGATGTTTTACATTTATTTATGTTTTTATATCCATATCGTTAAAGAAACTTTTGACAATTTCAAAAGTATTTAAGAAAAGAAATTTGTTTTCGAAATGGGATTGTTGGGGCCACCTCTTGAGTCCTGCGAGAATAAAGTGCCACACAGTCTTTCTGTTTTATAAAAAAGTTTTTAGATTTCAAGGAATTCGATTTTATTACTCGATATGAGTTTATGAATTATAAAACCCAAGAAAGATTTTGGAAACTCTGTTTTGAGACTATAGGCTTCATGCATGGTTACTTCTTGTGGTGTTCCGGCTACACCACTTGAGGTGCCAGTACGTTGGCCCCTTTAGCATTTGACTCAACCTGTGTGGAAGATTTCGTGCTACTGGTGGTTTATGATGATGTATTGATAGTATATTGTGCTCGCGCAGCACTCATGAATGTTCCCCGCACGGTGAGTGCCACAGGTGCCCGTGCCCTAGTTATGTGCTAGTATATGATAAGAAATAAGAAGATACTACCCATGTTTATAATTATTATTGTTGTATGAACCTGATTCAGTCTACAGCCCCCCCTTACCATGGCCATAGGTATGATGACTCTCCACGGAGAATGACACGTATCGCATGACTTAGTTATAGCCTAGTCTCCTCGATTTGATTATGAAAATCGACTATGATGAATGAATATGTGTTTTCATGATATGTACGAAAATTGGTTACGACCGATATGCTTCATGAAATGATTATGAAATATGCATGAAATGTTTACGAAATGATTATGAAATATTCATGAAATGTTCATGAAATGATTACGAAATATGCATGAAATGTTTACGAAATGATTATGAAATGATTATGAAATATGCATGAAATGTTTACGAAATGATTCATGAAATATTACGAAATGACTATGAAATATTCATGAAATGTTTACGAAATGATTTATGAAATGCTCATGAAAGGGTTGTGAAAAGTTGTAAAATGATTAAGCATGTTATTTGTTTTAAAGACGTGCATGCTTTATGACGATTATGCATGAAATGGAAATTTTATGTATTGCATTAAGTTTCGTTCTATGAACAACTTCAAATGCTTTTATATATCAGAATTGCTTTAAGAGTATTATCTTACAGGGCTTTTCCCTAAAACTCACCCCTCTACCTCTCAGACCATTTGTAGTGATCCGTGGGCGTTACCTGCCGCGTACACGACGTAAGCTGTGGGAAAGAGCAACCCTAGGCTACTTTTTGTACACGTAGAGAGGTATACATTTACATTCCTGTACTAGACATATCTGTATGCACAGACACATATATTGGGAATATCAGTTGGGATGTAATTTGTAAGGAAACGATGTAAAGAATATGATTCTTGGGATTAGGTTGTAAGATGATTGGTATTAATCGATATGGATGTATTGAGTTGTAAATGTTGATTTGGAAAGCATGCTTGGTAGTTGTGGATATCTAGGATTGTTGAAACAACTGAATTGCAGGTGGGTAGGCTCATATATAAGCCGTTAGGCTGCCGAAATTTCTATCGACCATATAAGTTAAAGTATGAAAATTAATTATAATTACGAGTAAAGAATTAGGAAAAGTGTTTTGACACTGCACAGGAATACAACCTAAGTGAATAAGGGAATGAGTGGGTAAATTAAATTAAAAAAAAAATTTACCTCGATTTTAAAGGGTCAAGGGTCGTTACAGAAATTACATGAGAAATGCAGTGTTATGCATAAAACGTTGAGATTGTTAAACCAACATATTTTCAGTTTTATAATTGATATTTTGTGTACATATATATATTGCATAAAAGTTTTGAGAGAGATGCATGCTTTAGATACAGATGGGTAAGGAAATGATTTCGAGGCATAAGCATAATATTTTGTAGATAGTGTGGTGATTTCCTTACTGAGCTGTGAGCTCACCCCCTTATTATTTCCCTCTTTACAGAGCATCCACAATAGGTGGACATGGCTGATGACTGATATTCCCTGATCCCCTGCATATCCATCTTGCTAGAGGTATACACACTTGAACATTTTGTATTGAACAATGTAAAAACACAGTTATGTAAACTAATGTACGGTCGGGATGTATATGTACAATTAATTGTATTAATGTATAAGAGTTTATATTATAGAAAAGAATATTAAATTCTAAGTATGTTATGAATAAATGTGAATGAGTGACTAATATCGAATCACAGCCCAACTAAATGGTGTAGAGAGATGACAGAAGGAAAGGTAACTAAAATGAGGAAAATTTGTGGTGATTTTGGTAAGTCGCGTATGAGAGAAGGTGGTGTCGACTACGCCCACTCTAAGTGACCTAGACGTGTTATCCGTAAGTGCACGGGTCGTACAAGTAATAATGGGATTTGAGTCCTGGATTATCGTCCCACAGAGAATCTAATTAGCCTAATTATGTACCAGTTAATCTTACCGTAAGTATATCCTAGCAAATTATGAATTTATAATGGGTGATCTACAAGGCTAGAATTAAAAGAACTGAAAACAATAAAAATTATAAATTAAAGAAAATAAAACAGAGCAAAAATTACTTACAGAGCTCCGAGCAATTAAAAGAAAATATCTACAAAAGATAATTAAAATAGTTAAAATTTAATTAATGCGATTAAATTAGAATGCAAATATGAAAATAAAGAAACAAATTAATTAAACTAAAATTTAAGCCTAAAGTAAAATATGCATGTAATTAAACTAATTAATAAAAATGCAAATGAAACTAACTTAAAATTTAATGAAATAAAATCCTAGAAAATTAAGAAAATAACTATAAATCTAAATGTCTAAAGTGTTTATTCTAAATTAATCCTAACTATAGCTAATTACTAACTTAACAATAAAATTTAAATAATGCATGAAAAATAAATCTTTTTGGATTTTTAATTCTAAGATGAAGACTAAATTAAAAATGGATGAAACAAATTTAATCTAAATTAATTCTAAATGCAACTCATAAAATTCTACACTAAAATTATATCCTAAATCCTATTATATAAAATTAACTATTAACATAAATTAAAACTAAAAATTAAATTAACAAACAAAGACACTAGAACTAACCTACCATTTTAATTTAACAATTTACCTAAGCTAACAACTAATAGAGGATCAAAAGCAATTAAACCAATTAATGTATAAACATGATTTGTTAAATTTGTAAGGTCCCGTGCAACCAAACATGGCCTTAGCCAATTTCTAGCTAACTTGCAAACCTGTGTACTGGTATTGTATGCTTTGTTTTCTTTCCCAGGTGCTGTCCTGCAACCTTATGCATCCAGGTGCTGCTCTCAGCACCAGCCTGTTGTACATCTGCTACCAGAACCCGCAACACGTCACCAGCCATGCGGTCCCGACAGTGCAACGGTACTGCACACACAGCAGGTGTTCTGCAATCCGCGAAATGCAGCTGCTCTAGTACTGCTGTTGCTTGTACCAGCACATACGCCCGAACAACATCAATCACCATGTTCTGCTGCTCTGCTTCACCATGTTTGCTTTTGGTTTCTGCGTAGCTCAGCATTGCTACATGCACCACCACTCTTGCTGTAAAAATTCATACTCGAATAGGTTAACTTAGTCACCACTCCTGCACACAACAACAAAGGCTGAGTAAAATAATAAAGCTCGATTTTATAGGATTAATAATGGAGCACAAGCAGAACTTGTAAATTTGTAAACTTAAAGTAGAAAATAAAAACAGAAAATGTAAACTGCAATGAAAGCCAAAGTTAAAAGAAAATGCAGAAAATGAACAGTAAATGGTTCGAAAAACAGGGGGGAACAGAGGAGAATATAGCCCCTGTCCCCAACAGCAGTCCTGCCAGTCACGACGACAAGTTCTGGCTCTACACCTTGCTTCAGCCCAACTCCTCATGCACACCAGCTGTAGCCTGTACTAGCAGTAATAAATCAGCAGCCCCTGGACAACAAGAACCTGCACCGAAAACCAACAAAAGAAGCAGAAACAACCGAAAGTTCTCGGTTGCTGAAAACGATAACTATGAACCCAGAAAACTCAGCCTGTAATGTAGCAAATCAAATGAAACAGTGCAGTGAGATAACCTATAATGCTGAAAATAAATCATAAACTAGAATAGAAATGACTAAGAAAATAAAGTATTGATTATAGGAGATCAAGCTTGAAGAATCTAAAGAAAGCTTATGATAATTCTATATTTTTAGAATTATTTGTGCTTAATTTTCTAATTAATTATTTAAATCCCCAATTTATTTTGTTAATTATCCCCTTTGTTTAATTAAAATTCTCATGTTTGCAGATAAATTAAATCCGGATGAATTTTGAATATTTCGATAGAAAATGGACTGGAATTGGGCTAAAATCGAGATTGAGCCACGCGGATAACACGAGCCATGCCACCTAGCACATCCAATTGGACAAGAAGACTGATGACATGAAAATATCTTTTCAAGGAGCCAATGGTGTGAAGACAAGTGGCCAAAAAATGCCAACTCATCTAGGATGTAAAAATTACAATTATACCCCTTTTGTGTGTATAAATAAGACATGGATGACAATTGAAAAATGATGTAATTTAGGAGTAGAAGTGATGTAATTTAGGAGTAGAAGTAATGTAATTTAGGAGTAGGAGTAAGGTAGCTTAGAGTAGTTTAGTTTGAGATTACATTTTCGAGATTTACTTTCTTATTTTCTTTAGTCTTCCGTTAGCTTCCAACTTCACTTTTAATTTGCATTCCATTTTTATGTTATCAATTTTCTAGTCTTGGATAATTTTTCTCTTCAATGGAAATCAACATCATTTGCTCTTCTCTGTTTTGTTTAAGTGATTGCTCTTTTTTTTAGTCCATTATATAGTTTAGATAGTTTACATTTCCCAGGTAGCTCTCGATTTGCAAGAGGATTACTTATGTTTTTAGTTGAAAAACCTTCATTTTGCCTAGTGTAGCTCTTGACTTGGTGCATTTTTCTCGTTGGACGGAGGGAATGATTCTGGTGACTGAACCAAAGTCACCTTGCATCACTTACTTCATGTTATGAGTCACTGCCCCCATTTTATTTACTGTTCTTGATTTCTGGAAACTCCATTTCTATTATTTTGGAACTTGCAATAGTGAAAACTTAGGATATGTTTCTAGCTTCTGCTCGATGAGTACCTTATGGGCATGAGAAGCTGAACTGAGGCAAAGTACTTCTCACTGGAGCTGGGACCAGAGGAGTTGCTGCTTTGCTTCACTACTGTTGCTATCGAGGAGAAGAGTTAGCGGCTAGATGGCGTCGTGGTAGCAATCAGGAACCATTTCCCACTCTGTTTGGCTCTGTTTCATTGTTAAGTTGAATGTAGCAGTGCAGGATAGAGCACGCCAAGAGCAGCAGCATGACAGAAGAAAAAACGGACAAGGCAGGACGAACAACAGCTGAAGCAGGTCGAAGACAGTGACTGAAGCAGGTTGAGAGCAGTTGCGTGGCTTGCTGATGAATGAAAACGAAGCAGATAGAGACATGCAGGGGCTGTATTGCATGAGGACTGAACCAAGAATGGGACCTGAACCGTGCTAGAGAGAGAGCAGGACAATACACCTGGACAACAGCAGCTGAAAGCAGGAGCCAGTGCAACAGAATAGAGCTGAAAGCGGGACAGTGTACACATGGCAGAAACAGCAGAAGCGGACCTTGCCTGGAGAAGTGTCTGGTCAGAACCGAGAAGCAAAGTGCAGCAGGGACAGTAGCCGAACATGTGAAAGCCTGGAAATAAGCATGGATTTGGAAAGATAATGAACAATGCAGTATCGGGACACTTTTTGGTTTCCAAATTCGGTTAAGGCCTTGTTTGGCGAACTAATATGTTATTTCATGCTTTTACTTTAGTGAATTAAATTGATTAATACTTGTTAGTTCTTATTTAGGTAATTTAACTAATTAATGGTAGGTTAGCTTTATTGCTTTGCATGTTAATTTAATTTGTAGTGTTAATTTTTAGTTCGTAGTTAATTTTATATTAAATGTTTTAGGATTTTATTTTAGTTTAGTGTTTTATGAGAGGCATTTAGAATTAATCTAGATTAAATGTTTTTCATGCATTTTTAATTTAGTTTTCATTTTTATTAGATTTGAGATTAGTTTAATTTGCAATTGTTATTAGTTTAAATACATGCACTTTTTATTTTAGGCTTGTTTAATTTTAGTTTAACTAATCTTGTTTCTTTATTTTCATTTTTGCATTTTATTTTAATTGCGTTAATTAATTTTAACTGTTTTAATTATGTTCGTAGGTATTTTCTTTTAATTGCGTGAAGCTCGGTAAATAAATCTTAGCTCGATTTTATTTTCTTTATTTTATAGTTTTATTATTTTCAGTACTACTAGCTTTGTAGATCACACATTAAACTTCATAATTTGCTAGGATATACTTAGCGTAAGATTAACCGGTAGTTAATTAGGCTAGTCAACTTCCCTGTGGGACGATAACTTGGGAGTCAAATCTCATTATTACTTGTACGACCCGTGCACTTGCGGAACATATCCTTTGGGCGTGTCAGCTCGGTTAAAACAAAGAATACTGGGTATGCTTCCTGCCTCGGGTCTCCAACAGCATCTACATTTTATACTTCAACCCAATTGATTAAGGCCATCGACAGTGACCATAAAACACAGCATTGCATTCTCATTTACCCAGCTTTTGCATAATATTGACTAGAATCCTAAATACCGAATAATAACTATTAATGGAAAATAATCAGAACAGAGGATTTAATAGAAATTAAATTAAAACGAAGAAAATGCCGAGAAGGGGTAGGCACAATGGCTATTGTCACCAGCCACAAATCTGCCCCATAGTCCTAGATTGTTAAAGCTTAACAAGATGATAATAACTCAATATTGTTTTAAGAAATCGGCAGAACATTAGTTGAATAATCAGTAAATGCAACAAAATAAAATGAAAACCAAATAATAAGTAATCTGGATGAGCACCGAAGAAAAGAAAATAAGAACAAATGCAGTAAAAGATATTACTAGCAACTAGGATTAAATTATTTCATTTAAAGAAATCAAATGGAAGCTTGTATTGAAACCAGGAAGGAAGAAACTATGGTGGCTACTGTCACCAACCACCGTGAAAAACCTAAAAGAAAACCTAAGGAAAATATATAACCTAACAATAAAATTTTTAACCTAAAAAAAAAACTAAAGCTACTCTAAAAAAAAACTCTCTTTCAATTGCTCATCATATTTTATTTATAAACAAAATTGGGGGTACAATTGTATTTTTTTAAATCCTAGATGAGTTGGCATTGTTTGGCCACTTGTCTTCATTCCATTCGCTTCAGAGAAGATATTTCCACGTCACTTGTCTTTTTGTCCACTTGGATGTGCGATGTGGCCCGGCGTGTGTCTTCCAGAAGGTGGGCACGGTATCCGTCGATCTTATATTTTCAAGGCGAATAAAATAAGAACACCCGACATCACACGTCTCTACAATGAATGGTGACTCAGACTGCGAAATGATAGTGGTCCAGTGTCACGCCCCGGAAGTGCGGAAAATAGGGCTAATTTAAAACTTTTTATTTATTAATTCACAATTAAGGGTGCATTCCTGTGCAGTGTCATACATCATCATAATTATCATGCCTCAGGATCTCGTCATGATATAATAAATACTGTACTATACACCTTACTCAATTCCAAGTCAATTAATCCTAATACATCCCATACAATGTTATACATCAAGTGTCTGCAATCGTAATAATTGTCTGGGTACATGAAAAGATAAGAGATACCTCAAAATACAATATATATGGCCTGGAGCTCAAGTCCTCCACTAGTCACTACTCCGTACGTCGCAGGGGAAACCCTTTTCACTTGAAGAAATCTGGGGGGAAAAGAAAACAGGGTGAGCTTCTAAATCGCTCAGTGAAGGGGGTAAGGAACTCATTTCATAAACCAAAATGCACATCACAAAATGTTTATTTGTATGTGAAACTCATTTGAAAACCATAGCATGAAAGTACTCAAAACGACATTCTCATGTCTCAAGTCATGTGAAAACATGAAGTAAAAAGGCTCACTCTAGAGCAATAACAAGGCATGTGAAAATATGCGATAAACGCTTTCTCAATGAACGTGATAAAATCACTGAAATAGTAATGCACGTGGCACGGCCACTAAACACACGTGGCATAGCCACTGATTTAAATTCACACGTGGCATAGCCACTAACACACGTGGCATAGCCACTGATTTAAATTCACACGTGGCATAGCCACTATCTCACGTGGCAAAGCCACTGATTTAAATTCACACGTGGCATAGCCACTGATTTAAATTCACACGTGGCATAGCCACTATCTCACGTGGCAAAGCCACTGATTTAAATTCACACGTGGCACAGCCACAGAATAGGGTTTCACATGGTAATGGCCACCAAATAGGGTATCACGTGGCAACGGCCACCAATGGGGTATCACGTGGCAACGGCCACCAATGGGGTTTCTCACGTGGCAACGGCCACCAAATGGGGTATCACGTGGCAACGGCCACCAATGGGGTTTCTCACGTGGCAACGACCACCAAATGGGGTTTCTCACGTGGCAACGGCCACCGAATGGGGGTTCTCACGTGGCAACGGCCACCGAATGGGGTTTCTCACGTGGCAACGGCCACCGAATGGGGGTTCTCACGTGGCAACGGCCACCGAATGGGGTTTCTCACGTGGCAACGGCCACCGAATATACGTGGCACAGCCACAGAATGAGTTATTCTCACGTTACCAGAACGGAGAAGAAATCGGGCTTACATGCTACCAGAGCAATGCCCGGTGTGTACTCAAAATTACACACCTAAGTCTTATCACACAAGACTGGTTTGCCTTCACGTAGAACTTATAATGGTTTTTCTCTCATAAAACTCATTTGAAAATCGTTTTGTACTCAACACAAAACATAATAAAACCGAGTTCCAACCGGCAAAGCACGCACACATTTCTCAAATCTCGATATTGCCTTAACGTAGAGCCCAATTCATTACTCACGCAAATTCGACGGTTTATAAAGCAATTTCACACTCAGCTTATAAACGCATAAAACAATGGGCTCCAACCGGCTATAAAAACCGTGTGCAATTATAACTTAACACAACACTCAACATGCTTGTTTTATAAACCACAAATCATGCTAAAATAGTTTAGAAATCACATACACAAATGGTTTAGATTTCCCTTACCTCTTTGCACCTCGTATAGTGCAATCGTTTCCCCCGTATCACGGACTAGTCTCGCATTCCACTCTGGAACTCCCGAGCTGTCCAAACGATGTTAAAACATCAATACTCGATTATCTCATCAACCTCAATTCTTAAAATCGAGCATAATTGCTCATAACTCCTCAAATCCCTTGATTCTCGTAACTCTACCCCAAACTACACACTCATTCACAACGTCTCAACGTTCTACATTTCTAATACCAATTATTTATACTAATTCATCACATTGTCTAAATTTCCATTTATAGCTCAAAATTCCTAAAATTACCAAAATTGCTAAATATCATTATCACTCCAACCACATTGCAATTTCATCAATCCCTAATCATTTCTCAGCTATTTCAACGCAATGACAACCACCAATATCATCAAAATCATCTCAAATATCAAGATCGAGGTTTAGAAATTACCCAAAGCTTGTGAGACGCATAACCCACGCCTCGATCCGATTCGTCCTTCGATTTCCAAGTATGTTGTTCTCCCTTTGATGAGGAACAACTTTCCTTCTTGCCACAACTCTTGATTTGGCCGAAAATGGGTGTTTTGGATGAGTGAGAAAGTTAGGTTTTCGGTGGAAATGGGGTTGGAAGAGAGAGAAAGTGAAATTGCAGGAGAAAAATAGGGGTTCCTTATATAGACTGGAGGTAGGAGATCGATCTGGCTCTTGAGGAGATCGATCTGCGTTTGAATTTTTGGGACGATTTGGGGTAATTTATGCCTAGGAGATCGATCTGTCGAGGGGTGAGATCGATCTCTTTATGGCTTTATGAGATCGATCTGCTCCTTGAGGAGATCGATCTTCTCCCAAACAGAATCATTTGGAGATCGATCTCTTCCTCATGAGATCGATCTTCTCTCAAACAGATTCATAAGGAGATCGATCCTCTTCCATTGGAGATCGATCTGCTCCTTAAATTCCTCCTTCCTTGTCATTTTTAACTCACCAGATCGATCTCTCCTTCTCCCAGATCGATCTACTCCTTAAATTTCTCCTTCTTTGTCGTTTATAACTCACCAGATCGATCTCTCGTTCTCCCAGATCGATCTGTCCTCATAGTTTCACATTTATTTTAACACTTAACATATAAATCTCTAATTATCATTCTCACAATTCACTTAGCTCAATAAATTACACTTCAAATTATTATTACATCAATAAAATATGTCTGAAATTCTCAGATCTCACATCCTCCCCACCTTAAATAGAATTTGGTCCTCCAAATTCAACTCAACTAGTTAAAGAGATGGGGGTATTTCTCCTTCATGAGACTCTCTAGTTCCCACGTTGCCTCTTCCCTTGAGTGATGTTTCCACAAAACTTTCACTAATGGGATGCTCTTGGTTCTCAGTACCTTCTCCTTTCTATCGAGAATCCAGACAGGTTCCTCAGTGTAGCTCATGTCCTCCTGTATGTCCATCTCATCATACTCTATAACATGAGAAGGGTCCGGGTGGTACTTCCTCAACATAGACACATGAAAAACGTTGTGTATTCCGGACATCTGTGGGGGTAATGCTAATCTGTAAGTACCTCTCCCACTCTCTCAAGAATCTCGAATGGTCCTATGTATCGAGGACTCAATTTTCCTTTCTTCCCAAATCGCACGATACCCTTACTAGGTGATACTCTCAAAAATATTGCATCACCAACATCAAACTCGAGTGGCCGTCTACGCGCATCTGCGTAGCTTTTCTGTCTACTTTGTGCAGCCCGTAACCTCTCACATATGAGTTTTACACTCTGTACAGCTTGCTCGACAAGCTCGGGGGCATTTATCTTTCTGTCACCGACTTCTTCCCAAGCTATAGAATATCTACACCTCCTACCATATAGAGCCTCAAAAGGTGCCATTCCAATACTCGCATGATAGCTGTTATTGTATGCAAACTCTGCTAGGGGCAGGTGATCATCCCATGATCCCTTAAAATCCATCGTACACGCCCTCAACATATCCTCCAGGGTCTGAATAGTCCTCTCTGACTGACCATCTGTCTGAGGATGATAGGCGGTACTGAAACTCAATCGAGATCCCATGGACTCCTGAAACTGGGTCCAAAATCTGGAAGTAAATCGGGAATCTCTATCAGAAGTAATACTCACTGGAGCCCCATGTAATCTAGCTATCTCACTGACATACAGCTCAGCTAAGGCATCCACAGTATCTGTGCTCTTGATGGCAAGAAAGTGTGCACTCTTGGTCAATCTATCCACTATAACCCATATAGCGTCATGACCTCTTCGGGTCCTCGGTAAACCCATAATAAAGTCCATAGTGACATGCTTCCATTTCCATGTAGGTACAGGTAAGGGCTGTAGTAGTCCTCCGGGCTTCCGATGCTCAGCTTTCACTTGCTGGCATACTAAACACCTGGCCACATACTTTGCCACATCTCGCTTCATACCACTCCACCAATACACCTTTCTCAAGTCTCGGTACATCTTAGTACTCCCTGGGTGCATGGTGTATCGCGAGCAGTGGGATTCTCTCAATATCTGTCTCTTCAGGGTATCATTGTCCGGTACACAAATCCGTCCTCTGAATCTCAACAATCCATCCTCACTGATGGCGAGATCCGACTGTGAACTCTGCTCAGCTTGGCTAACCATATCTATCAATCTCTGATCATTGCGCTGCCCAGTTCTAATCTGATCCATGATCCTGGGCTCTATCCGCAAGCTAGCCAAAAATCCAGTCTCTACCTCTTTAACTCTGATCCGAAGTTCGACGAATTGCTCTAACAAATCCCATTCCCTAATCATCATAGCAGATATCATACTCTTCCTGCTCAGGGCATCAGCAACCACATTCGCCTTACCCGGATGATATAGAATCTCGCAGTCATAATCCTTAAGGAGTTCCATCCATCTCCTTTGTCTCATGTTTAACTCTTTCTGATCAAAGAGATATATCAAACTCTTGTGATCAGTGAAGATCTGGAATCTTTTCCCATATAAGTAGTGTCGCCAGATCTTCAAAGCAAATACCACAGCGGCTAACTCCAAATCATGCGTGGGGTAATTCCGCTCATGGTCTTTCAGCTGTCGCGATCCATATGCGACCACTCTTCCGTGCTGCATAAGCACACACCCCAATCCTTGGTGAGATGCATCACTATACACCAAAAATCCTCCTGATCCCTCAGGAATGGTTAACACAGGTGCCGCTGTCAATCTCCTTTTTAATTCCTGAAAACTGAGCTCACATTGATCAGTCCATATAAATGGAGTCTCTTTGCACGTGAGCTTAGTCAAAGGAGCGGCAATCCTTGAAAATCCTTCCACAAATCTTCTGTAATACCCTGCCAAACCAAGGAAACTTCGTACCTCAGTAACTGTCCTCGGTCTCTCCCAATTAAGTACAGCCTCCACCTTGCTTGGGTCCACTGATACTCCTTCCTCTGAGACTATATGACCAAGGAAAGCTATCCGATCCAACCAAAACTCACACTTACTATGCTTTTCGTATAATTGCTTATCTCGGAGTATCTGAAGTACTAACCACAAATGCTGTGCATGCTCCTCATACGACTGAGAGTATACCAGGATATCATCAATAAAGACTATCACAAATTTATCCAGATAGTCTCTGAACACCTCGTTTATCAATCTCATAAACGCTGTAGGGGCGTTCGTCAATCCAAAGGACATCACCAGAAATTCATAATGACCATACCTTGTCCTGAAGGCCGTCTTCAGTATATCTTCTTCCTTGATCCTTAATTGGTGATAGCCCGATCTCAAATCAATCTTAGAAAAGACTGATGCCTCTTTCAGCTGATCAAGTAGATCATCAATCCTGGGCAATGGGCATTTATTCTTCACCGTGGCTTTGTTCAACAACCGGTAGTCTACGCATAATCTGAGACTACCATCCTTCTTCTTAACAAATAGTACTGGCGCTCCCCACGGCGAAACACTGGGTCTAATAAACCCTTGATCCAATAACTCTTGTAGTTGTTTCTTCAATTCCTCAAGTTTCACTAATGCCATCCTGTAAGGAGGTTTAGAGATCGGCTGAGTATCTGGTACCAAATCAATGGTAAACTCTAGCTCTCTCTCTGGTGGTAAACCTGGCAATTCATCTGGGAAAACATCCAGAAATTCACACACCACAGGTATATCCTCAATCCTCGGATATTCCCGCTCATCGTCTGAGATGAGTGTCTCATAACCTTCACATGAACAATCATATTTAATATTCTCCAAAATAATATCAAAATTCTCAAATTACTTACAAGAAATCCACATATTCATTTTCGTAATATCTCAATCGTACACTGTAAGGTTCAAGTAGGGAGAAAGTTACAATCTTAGTGTAGCAGTCTAAACTCACTCGATTGGTTGCCAACCAATCCATCCCCAGAATTACATCAAACCCATGTATATTCAACATGATTAGATCTGCTAACATCACTCTATCTCCCACCTTTATCTCGCATCCCTTACAAATTAACTCAGTTCTCTGGGATTCACGCATAGGGGTATTTACATGTAGTATATATTCTAGAGGTTCAAACTTCAAGTTTAATCTACATGCAAAATGCTCAGAAATAAACGAATGCGTGGATCCTGAATCAATCAACACATGAGCCTCATATTTACAGACAGAGAGTGTACCTCTTATAGTTTCTGCCGAAGTGTCTGCGGTCTCCTTATCCAGGGCAAACACACGTCCCTGTGCCACAGGTTTCTTCCCTTTCTCTACCGCAGTGGCCCGTCTCCGAGGATCCACTCTCTGAGGCTGTTGTCTAGTAGGTTCCAATCCATGTGGTTTCTGAGGTTGAAGGCAATCCTTCACCATGTGACTCATGTCTCCACATCTAAAACATCCATGGATCGACCCGGTACAACTTCCCTCATGCATTCGGCCACAATTCCTGCAAAACCTTGTCTCTGGCCTGACATCTCGAGGGGTCTCTCAAATGTTAGGGTACCCTCTGGGTCTCTCTAATCTGCCCTTCTGCACCTCAATCCTTCCTCTTCTGAAGGAACCTCTCCGAGCCTCCGTTTGGAAAAGTGCTGGCCTCTTGCCCTTATCTCTATTCACCGCTCTGAGCTCATTCCGGGATTGTACCATTTCAATTCCTCTTTCAATTTCTTGTGCTCGTCTCAGAGCATCTCCAAACTCCGTAATACATAGCCCTATCAATCTATCTCTGATGACAGGCTTCAACCCATACACAAACTTCTCTGTGCGGAGCTCTTCACTCTTGAAGGTCTCTGGGTCATATCTCAATAGCGCTGTGAATTGGCTCTCATAGTCATCCACAGACATGTCACCCTATACTAAACTCAAAAACTCGACCTGTTTCTTTCTCTGGGTGGCTCAGGGTACATATTGGGTCCTAAAGGCTGTCTGAAACTCTTCTCAACCAATCACATCATGGTGGGACATCCAAATACCCTGGGTAGTACCCCACCAATCTCGAGCTCTCCCCTTCAGCATATAGGCACTCATACTGACCCTCTTAGCATCGGTGCACCCTAAAAAATCAAATATAACTCTCAATTCCGTCAACCACTCCTCAGCCTCTGTAGGATCCTTCTTTCCCCTAAATGCGGGTGGATTCATCTTCAGAAAATCCTTTAGTCGGACCATACTTCTGTCCTCAGGCTGAGTGACGGGAGGCACTGGGGGTATGGGAGGTCCTTGTGGTGGTGTAGGGGTAGTACCCGAGGCATTAACTCCAAAGTGTTGCACGAATAACGTTGCCATCTGCTCAAAACCTTGCCTCACATCGGTCTCAATCCGATTAAATCGAGAGTTAGGACTCTCTGGTTATGGGACAGGTGGCGGAGGGGACTCTGCCTGCCTCCTCGAACGACCTCGTCGTTTACTCATTCTCTATCTTAACTCGTCTCCTGCGCGTACCTATCAAAATTGATTGAAATCTCAATCCTCAATTTCAGTTCATGACCAAACTATTACAGACACTTGGGATGTATTCTATTTCACTTAATCGACACTTACAGTACTAGACACCCTAAGCTCTGATACCAAGAAAACTCTGTCACGCCCCGGAAGTGCGGAAAATAGGGCTAATTTAAAACTTTTTATTTATTAATTCACAATTAAGGGTGCATTCCTGTGCAGTGTCATACATCATCATAATTTTCATGCCTCAGGATCTCGTCATGATATAATAAATACTGTACTATACACCTTACTCAATTTCAAGTCAATTAATCCTAATACATCCCATACAATGTTATACATCAAGTGTCTGCAATCGTAATAATTTTCTGGGTACATGAAAAGATAAAAGATACCTCAAAATACAATATATATGGCCTGGAGCTCAAGTCCTCCACTAGCCACTACTCCGTACGTCACAGGGGAAACCCTTTTCACTTGAAGAAATCTGGGGGGAAAAGAAAATAGGGTGAGCTTCTAAATCGCTCAGTAAAGGGGGTAAGGAACTCATTTCATAAACCAAAATGCACATCACAAAATGTTTATTTGTATGTGAAACTCATTTGAAAACCATAGCATGAAAGTACTCAAAACGACATTCTCATGTCTCAAGTCATGTGAAAACATGAAGTAAAAAGGCTCACTCTAGAGCAATAACAAGGCATGTGAAAATATGCGATAAACGTTTTCTCAATGAACGTGATAAAATCACTGAAATAGTAATGCACGTGGCACAGCCACTAAACACACGTGGCATAGCCACTGATTTAAATTCACACGTGGCATAGCCACTAATCACACGTGGCATAGCCACTGATTTAAATTCACACGTGACATAGCCACTATCTCACGTGGCAAAGCCACTGATTTAAATTCACACGTGGCATAGCCACTAAACACACGTGGCATAGCCACTGATTTAAATTCACACGTGGCATAGCCACTATCTCACGTGGCAAAGCCACTGATTGAAATTCACACGTGGCACAGCCACAGAATAGGGTTTCACGTGGCAACGGTCACCAAATTGGGTTTCTCACGTGGCAACGGCCACCAAATAGGGTATCACGTGGCAACGGCCACCAATGGGGTATCATGTGGCAACGGCCACCAATGGGGTTTCTCACGTGGCAACGGCCACCAAATGGGGTATCACGTGGCAAAGGCCACCAATGGGGTTTCTCACGTGGCAACGGCCACCAAATGGGGTTTCTCACGTGGCAACGGCCACCGAATGGGGGTTCTCACGTGGCAACGGCCACCGAATGGGGTTTCTCACGTGGCAATGGCCACAGAATATACGTGGCACAGCCACAGAATGAGTTATTCTCACGTTACCAGAACGGAGAAGAAATCGGGCTTACATGCTACCAGAGCAATGCCTGGTGTGTACTCAAAATTACACACCTAAGTCTTATCACACAAGACTGGTTTGCCTTCACGTAGAACTCATAATGGTTTTTCTATCATAAAACTCATTTGAAAATCGTTTTGTACTCAACACAAAACATAATAAAACCGAGTTCCAACCGGCAAAAGCACGCACACATTTCTCAAATCTCGATATTGCCTTAACGTAGAGCCCAATTCATTACTCACGCAAATTCGACAGTTTATACAGCAATTTCACACTCAGCTTATAAACGCATAAAACAATGGGCTCCAACCGGCTATAAAAACCGTGTGCAATTATAACTCAACACAACACTCAACATGCTTGTTTTATAAACCACAAATCATGCTAAAATAGTTTACAAATCACATACACAAATGGTTTAGATTTCCCTTACCTCTTTGCACCTCGTATAGTGCAATCGTTTCCCCCGTATCACGGACTAGTCTCGCATTCCACTCTGGAACTCCCGAGCTGTCCAAACGATGTTAAAACATCAATACTCGATTATCTCATCAACCTCAATTCTCAAAATCGAGCATAATTGCTCATAACTCCTCAAATCCCTTGATTCTCGTAACTCTACCCTAAACTACACACTCATTCACAACATCTCAACGTTTTACATTTCTAATACCAATTATCTATGCTAATTCATCACATTGTCTAAATTTCCATTTATAGCTCAAAATTCCTAAAATTACCAAAATTGCTAAATATCATTATCACTCCAGCCACATTGCAATTTCATCAATCCCTAATCATTTCTCAGCTATTTCAACGCAATGACAACCACCAATATCATCAAAATCATCTCAAATATCAAGATCGAGGTTTAGAAATTACCCAAAGCTTGTGAGACGCACAACCCACGCCTCGATCCGATTCGTCCTTCGATTTCCAAGTATGTTGTTCTCCTTTTGATGAGGAACAACTTTCCTTCTTGCCACAACTCTTGATTTGGCCAGAAATGGGTGTTTTGGATGAGTGAGAAAGTTAGGTTTTCGATGGAAATGGGGTTGGAAGAGAGAGAAAGTGAAATTGCAGGAGAAAAATAGGGGTTTCTTATATAGACTGGAGGTAGGAGATCGATCTGCGTTTGAATTTTTGGGACGATTTGGGGCAATTTATGCCTAGGAGATCGATCTGTCGAGGGGTGAGATCGATCTCTTTATGGCTTTATGAGATCGATCTGCTCCTTGAGGAGATCGATCTTCTCCCAAACAGAATCATTTGGAGATCGATCTCTTCCTCATGAGATCGATCTTCTCTCAAACAGATTCATAAGGAGATCGATCCTCTTCCATTGGAGATCGATCTGCTCCTTAAATTCCTCCTTCCTTGTCATTTTTAACTCACCAGATCGATCTCTCCTTCTCCCAGATCGATCTGCTCCTTAAATTTCTCCTTCTTTGTCATTTATAACTCACCAGATCGATCTCTCCTTCTCCCAGATCGATCTGTCCTCATAGTTTCACATTTATTTTAACACTTAACATATAAATCTCCAATTATCATTCCCACAATTCACTTAGCTCAATAAATTACACTTCAAATTATTATTACATCAATAAAATATGTATGAAATTCTCAGATCTCACATCCAGTCTCTTTTAGCCTATTTCAGCCTATTTTCTATCGAAACGACTGAAATTCATCCGGATTTAATTTACTTACACACAAGACAATTTTAATTAAATTGAGGGGATAATTAATAAAATAATATGGGGATTAAAATAATTAATTAAGAAATTAAGCACAAATAATTCTATTTTAATAGAATTATCACACCCCAAACTTGAGCTTTTGCTTGTCCTCAAGCAAAACAAAAGAAATGTAAGAATGACAAGTACCAAACATAATAATTTCTTCAATATTATCCTCAAAGAAAAAGTACAAACTATGATATCTTAGATTCACGATTATAAGTCCAACATTCAGAATCATTCAATCATAAGTCCTAACACAAATTGGACTCCTCGTGTGTGTGTGAATTTGTAAGACTCGATTTTAGTTAAAACATGAAAGTTAAAAATGCAAAAGGATTGAAATAGAATTCTCGAACACGTTGAAGGGCAAAATGGTCAAAAGATTAAAAATCTGTATAAATTCGATAAGAAAAATTTATCAAAAAAAATAATGGATTGAGAAATCTTGGTCAATAAAGGTGAAATAAATTTATTCTAGGTTAAATTGATCAAGATATCAATTTATTGGAATTAATCGGGATTAATCAAAATTTTTAATTCGAAAAATCATTCCGAAAATAATCGAAAAATATACCGAAAATGGTTAAAATAAATTAAATAAATTAAATAAAATTAAATAAATTAATTTAGAATAAAATAAGAAATTTGTAGATATTTGTAGAATATTGTGAATATTTTAATGATTAAAATATTAATAAAATAAATAAATAAATAAATAATTAATTAATTAGTTAAAAAAGAAGAAGAAGAAGAAAAAAAACAACAGAATTTGGTCGGGGAGAGAGAAGAAAGAGACGAAAAACGGAAGCCAAAATGAGGAAGACCGGTCGGCCACCGTTCGGTGACCAATGGCCAGGCGAAGGGCCGAAAATGGAAGAGGAGAGGCCGGCGACCTCCCTGGTACAGGTGACATGCCACACCGACGTCGGAGGAGGCCGAAAACGGCAGGAGAAGCCGCGGGAAGGAATGCTCCGATTGGCGGCCAACGGCGC
Source organism: Firmiana major (assembly GCA_033439115.1). Lineage (NCBI taxonomy): Eukaryota > Viridiplantae > Streptophyta > Magnoliopsida > Malvales > Malvaceae > Firmiana > Firmiana major. The sequence goes on from CM065898.1 coordinate 37,651,779, forward strand.
TGATTCGAGCCCCACCAAGGCTCGATTCTAGAAGCCCAGGCGATAGTGAGCTGATTGGTGGCGGCCACGACCGGCGAAACTGCAGAAAAATGCCGAAAACGACGGAAAGAAGAAATGGGTTTCGACGGCAAGAGAGAAGAGGTCGGACCGACGACTTTCCGACGGCCTTGGACGAAATCGAGGGCAGATTCGTGCTGCGGACGACCTAGCGGAGCCACTGGCGGCGGAAGCCGGTGGAGAACCGGCCCGCAAGGCCGTGAACTGACCGAACCAGAGTGAACCGGGGTGAACCGGCGGGTTCGAATCGGGTCTGAACCGGACCGAACCGGTTCAGCCAAGAAAGAAAGGAAAAAAGGAGAAAAAGAGGAAAAATTGGGAAAAAAATCTCGGCGATGTAATCGAGCTACGAGTAAGTTAGTAGCGGTCGAAATTGACCGATTTAAATTTTGAAATATTTTATTTAATTAATTTTCGACTGAAAATTTACCCGAAAATTTATGAAATTATGTAGCTCGACAATCGATGTCAAACGAGAGCTCGAGATAGCCTCGATTTACATACTAGCATGAAATCTCGAGTAAGTAACCCTTATTTACGATAATTTACATCGTTATGCGTGCTTCGAATTTAATTTCCGCATTAATTAAATTAAATTATGGAAATTTAGATAAATTATCAGAAATAATAAATTGAGCTATTCGAGAGTTAAAGCGAGGCCCAATAAATTGTTGGTGGGCCCAATGAGCCCATTAGGCCTCGATAATGTGAAAATTAAGTGAAAAATGGGCTTAAGGCCGATTAAGGCCCATTAAAGTGCAATCGGGCCCAATAGGGGTAAATGGGCCCAATGATTTAAATTAAGTCCAGAAAATAGGAAATACAATTAAATTGTATGATATTTGACCTGAGGAATAATTATACGCAGTTTCGAACATTTGATTGGGAGTAAATCGGACTGCGTGACGAGACAGCAGTGGAAAAGGGAAGGTCAGACTATACAGAAAAATAAGGTAAAGGAATTCTACGGACTGCTAGAGGTAACTTTACGAAATTTCAAAGTCATATGTAGTCTTTTAAATTATCTGAAGGGTCTAGAAGTAAGTTAATAATTTTAGTGCCCCGAATGGGTAAATTACCAAAATACCCTTGTTATGGGTAAAATTTACAATTTTAGGAAAAATTGGGAGGAGCAAGAACAAGAGGTTCCTGCTCGTTCTGGAGATGTTTTGACGCATGCATGAGTAGGCTGGCTAACCTTGAAAGAAAAATGCATAGCATTTCATAGTTTCAACGATGAAATTGTTTTGAAAACTGTTTTGAGGAAACAGAGCCGCCTACGTGTTTTTATTGACATGTGACGTGCTAGAGCTCAGCTCGCACGATATTTTGAGTTGTGTGATGCATGCATTAGTGCTGGAGCGAGAGCTCGCACTAGAGTTTTACATGCATTGGTGCTGGAGTCCAACTCGCACCAGATTTTATATATATATATGATTTTCGTGACACGGTGCTAGAGTCTAACTCGCACCAGATTTTACATGATTTTCGTGACAGGGTGCTAGAGTCTAACTCGCACCAGATTTTCCACATGATTTGATGAGAGTGCTAGAGTTTAGCTCGCATTAGTTTTACTTGATTTGATGAGAGTGCTGAGCATCGCTCGCACTGATTTTATGAGAACATGCAATGAGCCGTGCTTGGAGCATCGGGTAGACTGTGTGTCACCGATTAAATAGGCTCGCACGTGCGTTCTGAGACAGGGTATGATATATGGGTCCACGGAGTACGATGTACCGTGCAAGTAGCATGGAGTACGCTGTACCGTGTGGCATCTTCGGATGCGTGGTATCTTCGGAAACGTGTGGCATCTACGGATGCATAGGGTTGGATAAGACCGACGGGATGGAGTGACCCACCTCCCGGGCGGTTCCTGATCAGAGTGAGACCCCGCACACTAGGATCCGTGTAGCAGAGGAGCTCACGAGGACACACGTCCATAGTCCTGGTTATTACCGATATATAGATGTTGCCTAGTCTTGTATGTTGATGATCTTGACGATGATTGAAACTGGGTTTTAAACTAAATGTGCATGATAATTATTTCCATGCTTTTTAAACCCATGTGTGATGTAAACTGATTTTCATGGTTTTGTGTGAGTCAGGACCACCCGAAGGAGGGGTTGAGTCCTGACTTTATTGTGAAATTTTTAAATGAGAAAGAAATAATTTAAAAAGAGTTGCATGTTGAATTTTCCGTGCGATCGTGTTTTACATGACATCATGAATCATAGCATCAGTTTTAAAATGTGTGGAGAAAGGGTGGTTTATACATGGCACCACGTTCATGTAGGTAGTATGGTTACCTACTTGTACGTAGGATTGCCTTACTAAGCTTGATGTGCTCACCCCTTTCATTTTCTGACACAGATAATCTCCAGTAGATATTGAGGTGACTGAGTACTGCATTCCGAATATCCGCTGCTGCCCATCACTTAAGGTATATACACTTGTATATATTGTATCTAAATAAGCATAGCACAGTAACATGTTTGTAAGTAACTTTAGGGGATGTATAAATATTGTAAACACTTATAAATGACTGAGAAAGAATTAAGTTATATGGTAAATGAATGGTGGGACTGGCATTGACGCACAACCCAATTGTTAGTGGAGTGTGGTCATGATCAGAGGACAGGTAAGCATGAAAGAAAATAACAAAACGCGAAAAATTTACTCTGATTTTTGGGTAGTTTTGGGTCGTGACAGAATTTGTCAAAGCCACTTCACAGTACATTATCCAGATCAGATTATGCAAACACAGTGAATGCAAAGTCAATGACATGTGATCATTCTCATAACTTTGCTTTTCACTTCTCTCTCCACTAATGTAGTCACACTTAACCAAAGATCAATAGGACTTCATTAAACTTGTAATGTAAGGCTGGGGCTAAGGTATGATAAAGTCGATTTAGGTTTAATTACCCCTTAACATGCATTACTTCTAGGATCTTTAATGTGAGAGCTCAAAATTGTTTCCCCCAAACTTATTTATTTTGTTAAACATTTTTATTCTATTTTTTTATTTTTCTTCTTCTTTTTTTTCTTTTTATCCCTTTTTTTTTCAGCAACCAAACTTTTTTTTGTTCTCTTCACTATCACTTAATACCCATATGTACAAAGCTCAAGATATATCCTAACGACTTTTCATGCTTTTGGAGTAAGGGATAGGAACAAAGTGTTTAAGCTAAGGAAAAATATGCAGGTGTATTTACAGAGAAAAACTTATTTAGCCCAGATGGGTGAGTAGGGGTAAAATATATACAGGGATGGCTAGAAAGGCTCAAACGATCCAAAGATCGCCTAAATTATTTCCCTAATTAAGTGTGATCTAATATTTTACCTAGAGATCAGATTAAACAAATTCTAGAATATGATGCACCAAATTAACTGAACAAATGCAATCTTATGTCCACATAAGCTTTCTCTAAATAAATATACAGATTCATGACATGACATGTGATACGAACTACGCCCGCTCTGAGTGACCTAGACGTTCTATCCGCAAGTGCATGGGTCGTACAAGTAATAATAGGATTTGAGTCCTGGATTATCGTCCCACAGAGAAGTTGAATTGCCTAATTAAGTATCGGTTAATCTTACCCTAAGTATATTCTAACAAATTATGAATTTTTCAGTGGGTATCTACTAAGTCTAAAATTAACAAGTACTGAAAACAATAAAAACTATAAAATAAAGAAAATCAAACCGAGCTAAAATTACTTACAGTGCTCTAAGCAACTAAAATCAAATACCTACAAAAGATAATTAAAACAGTCAAAATTAAGTAACGCAATTAAAAATGCAAATATGAAAATAAGAAACAAAATTAATTAGATTAAAATTAAACTAGCCTAAAATAAAATATGCATGTAATTAAACTAATTAATAAAAATACAAATTAAGCTAACCTAAAATCTAATGAAATAAAATTCTATTAACCTAAAGAAATTATTAAATCTAACAAAGAAATTAATTACCTACAAAATGATCCGAAATTAAATCTAACTCTAACTAATTATTAACAATAAAACAAAATCTAAATAATGCATGAGAACTAAAATTTTTAGAATTTAAATTTAAGATGAAGACTAAATTAAAAATGCATGAAACATATTTAATCTAAATTAATTCTAAATGGAACTCATAAAATTCTATACTAAAATTCAGTCCTAAAATCAACTATTAACATAATTAAACTAAAAATCAAATTAACCAACAAAGATTGACACGCCCTTAGGGTATTATCCGCAAGTGCACGGGTCGTACAAGCAATAATAGGATTTGAGTCCCGAGTTATCGTCTCACAGAGAAGTTGACTAGCCTAATTAACTACCGGTTAATCTTACCCTAAGTATATCTTAGCAAATTATGAATTTTTGATTATCGGTGGTCTACTAAGTTTGAACTTAAAAATACTGAAAATAATAAAAGCTATAAACTAAAGAAAATAAAATCGACCTAAAAGTTACTTACAAAGCTCCAAGAAATTAAAAGAAAATATCCTGCAAAAGATAACTAAAACAGTTAAAAATTAATTAACGCAATTGAAAATACAAATATGAAAATATGAAATAAAATTAAACTAAAATTTAAACAAACTTAAAATAAAAATGCATGTAATTAAACTAATAATAATTGCCAATTAAATTAACATCAAATCTAATAAAAGTAAAAACTAAATTAAAAATGCATGAAGCACATTAATCTAAATTAACTCTAAATGCAAAATCCAATTCTTAAATCCTAATCTAGGCAACAGTTAATTATTAATGAAATTAAACTAAAATTTAAAACAACAAACTAAGAGAATTAAACTATTCTATCTAACTAAGCTAGAAAGTAATAAATAAACAAAAAATAACAAAACTTAGATAAAGCAACGTAATTGCATTGAATATTAACTATGAAGAAAAATGCAAACATCAAATTGTAAAAAGGAAGTGGCCAAACGTGGCCTTAACCAAATTTGGCAATTAAGTGTCCCAAGCATGTGCTAGAACTGTACACTATCTTCTCCATTTTCACGTTTATTTCCTGGCATTCACGGTTTTGGCTACTGTTGGTCTGCTGCATTCTCCTTCTCGATTCTGACCAGACACTGCTCCAGGCAAGTCTCGGTTCCAGCTATTCTCGGTCTGCTAGCTCTCGGTTCTGGAATCTACTGCTGCTCCAGGCAAGGTCCGCTTCTGCTGTTTCTGCCCTGGTGTGTCTCGATTCCAGGTGCTATACTGGTCTCGATTTTGCCCAGCTCGCTGCTGTCTGCTGCTCCAGAAGACAACCAGCTAGCAGGCACGTCCAGCCTGCTGTTATGCTTTTGTCATTCTGCTCTGCTGCATTGCACTGCTTCCGTTACCTGCACATCAACGCAGAACAGAATTCTGCAGCTACTGTTGTGCTGGAAAAAAAAAAAACAATCTATCCAGAAGCTGATATCATGCCGGCTCATGCTTGAAAGCCATCTGCAATGACCTGATCCTGTAAGTACGTCTCGGACAATAGCTATTTCTAGCACAAGAAATCGCACAGCAAATGAAAACTTTTCTGCATCGGCCTAATACTAAGCCACACATTCATTGATACAACCATTCATAATGCAAATAAAAGATCAACTAAGTTAAAACAAAAGCTACAATCATGCAGAATTAAAACACTTCAACAGAAAACACAACACAATGCTTGTAATCACTGGTTAAAGAATGAAAAGAAGATGAACAATGAATGGAGTCTTGAACAGGGGAGAACAGAGGAGGCAACATGACTTCTCTGTTCTCTGCACCCGCCCTTGCTAGCTTGGTTTTATACTGATGCCGACTGTTCTGCAAGCTTCAGCATTAACGGGCTCTTCATTCACACAGCATCAACTTCCGCAACATGCTTAGAAAAATAACCGTTCGAGCATATTCCCGTAAGCATTACACAGAAATAAATGATGAAGGTAAGCTGTGTCAATCGACCCTATCCACTCTCCCGAATCCAAAGAGCTACCACGACATGGTTATGAAGTTAAACAATCTAGAAAATGTAGAACCAAAAATTGCAGGAGATAAAAATGCTACAAGAAAACAATAAATGAAAATTTCATCTTAATAGAAGTTGATAACAAATGAAATACTATACTTGAAATTATCTACTGAATACATAAAAAAAATAAATTGTTGAATAAGAAAGAAGATTGTGGCCACTGTCACCAACCAAGCTTTCTTACTTCCTCGTGTCCAACAATCGGTGAATCAAAGAAAAAAATAGACAAGTTAAAGTGCAAACCGAGAACAAAAGACGGAAAAATGCAAATCGAGAACAAAGGAAGGAAAAATGCAAGTCTTTCATAAAGAAAAATGGAAATTAAATGAACAGTAAAATTGTTTGATTGAAAAAAAACTATTCGAAAATTAAAAAAAACTTTAAAATTAACCTAAAGTTACTCTACCCTAAATTAAAATTACTCCTAAATTACTTCTATTCTAACCTAGGCTCCCCTATTTTCAATTGCCATCTTTTTCTATTTATACACACACTTAGGGGTACAATTGTAATTTTTCCATCCTAGATGAGTTGGAATTGTTTGGCCACTTGTCTTCACACCATTGGCTCCTTGAAAAATAATATTTCCATGTCATCTGTCTTTTTGTCCAATTGGATGTGCTAGGCTCGTGTTGTCTGCGTGGTCCAATCTCGATTTTAGCCCAATTCCGATCCATTTTCTACCGAAATATTCAAAATTCATCCGAATTTAATTTATCTGCAAACATGAGAATTTTAATTAAATAAAGGGGATATTAACAAAATAAATTGGGGATTTAAATAATTAATTAGGAAATTAAGCACAAATAATTCTAAAATACAGAATTATCGCACCCCTAAACTTGAACTTTTGCTTGTCCTCAAGTAAAACAAAATAGATGTAGGAATGACAAGTACAAAACATAATAATTTCTCCAATATTATTCTCAAAAATAAAGTACAGACTATGATCTCAAAGATTCACAACTACAAGTCAAACACTCAGAATCATTTAATCATAAGTCCTAACCCAAATTGGACCCCTCGTGCATGTGTGAAAATGTCAGAGTCACTTCACAGTACATTATCTGGATCAGATTATGCAAAGATAGTGAATGCAAAGTCAGAGACATGTGATCATTCCCATAAGTTTGCTTTTCACTTCTCTCTCCACTAATGTGGTCACACTCAATCAAAGATCAATAGGACTTCATTAAGCTTGTAATGTAAGGCTGGGGCTAAGGTATGATAAAGTTGATTTAGGTTTAATTACCCATTAACATGCATTACTTCTAGGATCTTAATGGAAGAGCTCAAATTTATTTCCCCCCAAACTTATTTCTTTGCTAAACATTTTTTTTTGAATTTTTCTTCTTTCTTCTTTTCTTTTTCTTTTTTTTTCTTTCTTTTTCATCATTTTTTTATACAAACTCTTTCATTATCACTTAATACCCATATAGCTCACAATATATCCTAATGACTTTTCATGCTTTTGGGGTAAGGGATAGGAACAAAGTATTTAAGCTAAGGAAAATAACGCAGGTATATTTACAGAGAAAAGCTTATTTGGCCCAGATGGGTGACTAGGGGTAGAATATGTACAAGGAAGGCTAGAAAGGCTCAAACGATCTAAAGATGGCCTAAATCATCTCCCTAATTAAGTGTGATCTAATATTTCGCCTCGAGATCAGATCAAACAAATTCTAGAATATGATGCACAAAATCAATTAAACAAATGCAGTCCTCTGTACACATAAGCTTTCTCTAAGTAAATATATTGATTCATGACATGACATGTGCATAAGATGAGACAATCACAATCAGAATCAAAACAAATTCAAGAATTCAACTTCATGCTTTTCCTATAATCATGCTTCTCAGTTAATCAAAGTCAAACTAAATCATGGGGTCATATCATCGGAATATGGGAAAACTACATGCTAAGCACTAAATCATCCCAAAATCAAACAATTTAAGTTCATATTATCGAAAAATTTTAAATTTTTTTCAATTTTACCCAAATTTTTGAAAAGTGCTCAAGTGATATTCCCTCCCCCAAACTTAAAGTGCATAGTGTCCTCAGTGTGCAGATAATATAAGAATTGAAGTTCAGGAACAAAGTACTCCCCTTTCTGATGATGATGAACAATTGAAGCTTGATTGAAAGCGTAAAACTAGAAAATAAACCTGTAAAATAAACAAAGAAAGAAACAACAGATAAGAAAAAGAAAAACGAACTATATACAAAGTGCAAAGAAAAATACAGCCACTTCAAATGAAACTGAAGAAAACAACACTCAGCAGTAGGGCGAAGAGTAGGAGGGTCATCCAGAGTGGTGACAGAATGTTGACAATTAAATCCTCTTGAGCCCTATCTCCTTCCCTCATTCTTTCAGATTTTATATGGTCAAGCCTTATGTCCTCCTCAATCTCCATCTTAAAACACTCTTGAGAGTCATCAGGGAGTTTCAAAGGTTTGAAAACATTAAACTTTACTTCCTGACCTTGGACTCTCATCGTTAACTTCCCCTTTTGCACATAAATTATTGTCATACCAGTAGCTAGGAAAGGTCTGCCTAAAATAATTGGGACTTCCCTGTCTTCCTCCATATCTAGTACAATAAAATCTGCAGGGAAAATAAACTTGTCCACCTTTACTAAGACATCATCAATGACCCCCTTCGGATATTTAATGGATCGATCCACTAGCTGAAGGGTCACTGTGGTGGGTTTGGCATCCCCTATTCCTAACTTATGATAGATAGATAATGGCATTAAATTTATACTAGTTCCTAAATCACATAGGGCTCTACCAAAGAATAAATTTCCAATAGTGCAAGGTATGGTAAAACTCCCGGGATCTTTGAGCTTGGGGGGTAATCTCCTCTGGATAATGGTACTACATTCCTCAGTTAAGGCCACCGTCTCATAATCTTCCAGTCTTCTCTTCCTTGAGAGGATATCCTTTAGAAACTTCACATAAATTGGCATTTGCTCTAAAGCATCTGCGAAAGGAATGTTGATGTGGAGTTTCTTAAAAACCTCAAGAAATTTGGCGAATTGTTGATCCGATTTTTTATTTTGGAACCTCTGAGGAAAAGGTACTGGTGGTCTAACCGAAGAGGATGTAGTGGAAACATGTATAGCATTAGAGGGCGAGGAAGGCTGTGAAATAGAAAAAGGTATAGATGAAGAAGTGCCTAGCTTGGATTCTTTTTCTCACGACCCATTTTTCCTAAAAACCCCTACAAATTTTTTGCTTTTTCATTTCCTTACCCGTCGTGAACAGTTTCACTACTAACAGTTGGGCTATGAGTCGATGTTAGTCTCTCCTGTCATGTTACTTACCTTAACATCTATTTTTCATATTTCGTTTACATATCAATTTATTTTAACTAAATACATCCCCAATATTACAATCCGTGTACAGTATTGTGTCTATATATGTTCAGATACAAAAATTATACGAATGAGTATACCTGGTCTTGATAGGAAGCAACGGATAATCGAAATGCAAGACTAATGTCGCTCTTTTCTACTGAATGTACCCTGTGGGGTGAAAAATGAAAGGGTGAGCGAAACTTGCTCAGTAAGGCAATAATGTAAGCAGGTAGATAACTATACTATCTACGTGTTGATAATGTCATGATATAAAATCGTTTATATTTGGAGCATGAGGTAAGACTAAAATGATGCCACATGTATGTATATATCATATAAGAGAAATCATGAAATCGACATATAAAATAAACATGGAAAAATCATCATGTATGACATCTCATGCTTGTCACATTAAAACTTATTTGTTTCATCATAAACTCATCACGTTAAAACTTATTTGTTTCATCATAAAATAACCACATCAAGGCTAAATCCATCCCTCGGGAATACCTTGATTCATTAAATCGTATTTCATTTAAAAACATAAATCGGGACATTACCCCTCCTTCGGGTCTGTCCTGGTCTATTCAGACCGTATGATATCATGAGGCATGTAGGTTACTGTATGAAAATCGAGGACTATGACCATATTATGTCCCTGTGATCCCAGGCTACACGGATCCCAGTTGCGGGGCATTACAACTGTAATGGGAGGTGGGGATAAATCCTACCCGCCAGAATATCAAGTAACATCATCGAGTCATCATGACTTACGGTACAACGTACTCCGTGTGACATACACGGTACAACGTACTCCGTGGACCCATATCATAGTCTGGGGGTGCCTGCCGTAGGTTTTATCTACCCCAATACTATGTCGATACCAACCCATGTCTCAAAGTATACGTGCGAGCATGTCAACTCTCTGCGACACACAGTCTACAGGAGGCTTCCGCACGACTATATGCATGATAACTCATGTCTAGTGCGAGCGAAGCTCCATTACGACGCTATGCATATCATGATATCTAAAATCTCGTGCGAGCGAAGCTCCAGCACGATTTTTGTACATACACAAATTTCTCATACGAGCAATGCTCTAGTACGACTTTTTATGAGTAATAAATCAGTAAAATTTAGTGCGAGTAAGACTCTAACACCTTTTTTACTCATGTAAATATGATAGGTGACTTAATTTTGATAAAACATCTTTTAAAATCGTAACCGGTACAAACCGGTACCCTTTCGTATAATTCATGAAATCAACAACCAACCTATGTGCATATTTGCTTAAATCAAAGCAATACATTCATATAAAACATTAAAACATGATAATCATGCAATTTATTTGCCTTACTACCCTTTTTGTAAATTTTATTCCCAGGGGCAATATCGTCTTTTTCTTTATTCACCCATACCCCGGGTTTTCGTAAAAATTATTATTTCGTTTCTAGATACTTTAAGAAATTCTAGGCCCTGTAAATCCCTCGAAAATACGTATAGAAAGCTCTATGCACCTACAAAATTCCCTTACCTCGATTCTCTGTACAGTCTGACTTTTCCAATTCTACCGATTACCCGATCCGTTTAGCTCCCAATATGTACTTCGGAGTTGCAGATAATTATTTATCATGTCAATTTAATCCAATAAATATAATTCTCGCGTTTACTACAATTGATTTAACTAATTAGGTCAATTTACTCTTATTGGGCCCGATCACACCTTAATGGGCCTCGACCCATTTTCAGCCCGTTTATACTTATTAAATCCCTTCTTCGAGTTTACTGGGCTCATTCAGCTTACCAATAATCATCGGGCTTCGTCCCAAACTCATTGGATAGCCCGTATACTATTTACGGTAATTACGTTACAATTCCGAATAATATTTCTTTTTATACATAATTAATCCGTAAATTTCGTAAAATAATCGAAACTCTGTATTAAAGGACTCATATTATCGTAATTAAAATATACTTACCCAATGCTATGAGGGGTACGAAAATCAGAGCTCAATCGGCTCTCGTTTGGGCTCACGTACACGATCTATCGTCGAACTGCACAATTTTATATTTAATTTCGAGTTAATTTTTGATTAAATATAATTTAAATAAATTTCTTGGAAATCAAAGCGGTCACTTTTAACCTCGTATCGACTTATCCGAAGTCCTGTGTATCCCCGAAAATCTTCCCCTTTTTCCTTTTTCTCTTTTTCTCCTTTTTTTTCCTCTCTTTCTTGGCTGAACCAGTTCGATCCGGTTCAACTCGGTTCAGACCTGTCGGTTCAGCCCGGTTCACCTCTTGCTGAACCGGTCCATATCGGTTCAGGCATTTTCGTCGCCGTTCATGGCATTTTTGACCGGTTCCTAGCTAGTTTCTGGAGCCAATCAGTGCGCCTGCACTGGGGGAGTGTTCAGCTGGGGTCGGGGTTGGCCGAATCACGCCGGTGGACGTCGGATTCCTCCTCTTGTCACGACCCAATTCCATTCTCTTTAACCAAAAATCACTAAAATTTTTTCGCGTTTTACTGTTACCTTACCCGGTCGTGAACTAACTCACCACACACTGTTGGGCTGTGAGTCAATAATAAACTCCACATCTCATTCATTCTCAGTTAAATAAAACGATGTCATACATTTGCATTTAATCTTGTACTTATACAAAAGCATGTTTTACTGACATCTATATCCCCCATAATTACAACTCAAAAGAATACTGTGCTTTTTCATTGTTTAGATACAAAAAGAATCACTGTGTATATACCTCTAAGCGATGGAGATGCAGCGGAGTCCAAAATACCACGCCTCAGTCCTCACTGGGCTACTATGCACGCTCTGTAGGGGGAAAAATAGAGAGGGATGAGCAACCACACGCTCAGTAAGGCAATAATGCAAGCATGGTAGATAACTACTCTATCTACATGCTGATAGTGTTATGCATAAATCATTTATGGTAGGAGCATGAGGAATAAAACTATGCCATATGAGTATACATATATATATCATGTATCAAAATCATGTACATTGGCATATAAAACATGGTAAAAACATCATGTATAAATCATCTCATGCTCGATCTCATTTAAATTCATAAAAAGGGCAATTCATTAAGAAACCTCCTTTTTAAACCCACGTCATAAAACTCTTTCTCAACACATACAATCACATCACATCAATTCACAATCACAACCTCATTTTCATTTCACAAATCAAATCCACGAGGCTCGACCCCTCATTCGGGTCTACCTTAACCAATCACAATCACACTTAGAGATTTAAAATCATGTGGTAGTAAGTAAATCAAGCAAGGAGACAGGTTACTATATCTCAAGTGACTACGTTGGCCAATCGTCACATATCATCCCAGACCACACGGATCCCGGTGTGTGGGGTATCATGCTGGTACGAAGGTGGGTTAGTTCTCTGCCAGACTTTCTCAATTCAAGTAACCACCATGCGGTACATCGTACTCCATGTGATATACACGGTACATCGTACTCCGCGGACCCATAACATGGTTGGGGGTGCCTGCCATAGGTCTTATCTACCCCATGCCAAGTGTAACCTTTATAGTCTCAAGAGCGCGTGGGAGTAACCTCAATACCAGGTCCTAGCCCCTCATGGCCTTGCTCGCCCCTGTTGGGTTCCCTGATTCAGGTCCTAGCCCCTCACCCTCACCCCACTCAAGAGGTCTGTTAGGCCTGTTGGGTTCCCTGAATGGATTATGTCAGGTCCTAGCCCCTCACCCTCACCCCACTCAAGAGGTCTGTCAGGCCTGTTGGGTTCCCTGAGTTAATCTGTATCTCTCACCACGGCCTCATACATACCACAGTGTGAAAACCAGCGCGAGCTACGCTCTAGCGCGAATTCATGCATCAAAACTAATCACTTCGTACGAGCAACGCTCTAGTACGGCATTTATGCATAAAAATATGAAGAAACCATGTACGAGCATAGCTCTAGTACGGTTATATGCATAAGAAAAACCACTCAAATCCAAGTACGAGCGTAAGCTCCAGTACGGTTTATAAAATATCGTCACAATTCAAATCAAAGTGCGAGCTAAGCTCAAGCACGTATCACACAAGTGAAAACATAAAAATCCAGCGCGAGCGAGGCTCTAGCGCGATTTATGTCATACAAATACGATAGGCGGCTCATACACAATCAAACAATCTCGACAACCGGGTTTAGCACTTCACAAATGCCTTTTTCCACAACATTAATAAACCTTAGCCGACCCATCTACAAGCTTGCTTAAAACAAAGCAATTTCGTTTTGAAAGACATCAAGACATTAGATTTATGCAATTATTAGCCTTACTATCCCATTTCATAGAATCCACTTCCAAAACCAAAAATCACACATATACTGTTTCTCATTCATGAATACCATCAATCATTTACTTTAGCAACCATGCACTTCGTAAAACACCCAATATTCACCCACAAATTTAAAGTACGAGCAGCTACCTCTATATACTCACAAAATTCCCTTACCTGGAATCGCGATGCGTGATTCCACTTCCTTAAGCTGCTTACTCGTACGGTTCGATTCGTCTTCAACGAACTCTTCGAGACTGCACAAAATCGTATCCCGCATTATATTCGATCCATATAATATGACATCGTGCGTTCACTATAGTCAATTTGACCTATAGTTTCTAGTGATGCTCTTAAGGCCTCGTTTCATTACTTTACCCATAACTCTAGTCTACGGATTCTTTTAGGCCTATTAACTCATTCCAAATCGATATTAAATCGATATCAAGCTCATAGTGTTCATATTTCATTGATTTCCTCACTATGGCATTTGTTAAGCATTTACATACTCATTTTCATAATTTCACTTAAACCCACATTATAACTCCACATAACCATTCCAAATCACCCACATTACTCATTTAACAACTTATCATAGCCCATAAACCACCAATTCCCCAAATCATACTTTCTCACACTAGAGGCATTCCATTTTCTAGGTTACATTAGTTTCTAACACAACCTAGGTGTTTCCATCCATACATACTCATGCCAAACAACTCCAAAGTCAATTAAATAGACAATGTACTTGGATTGGAGTGTTAGAATCTTACCAAATATGATTTTTCTTATTGCTCCAAATGTCAATGCCCTTATCTCCTTCAATACCCACAATGAGATTTTTGGTTCCAACTATGTTGTTCTCTTCCTCAAGATGAACAACTCAATGTCTAATGGTCTCTCCTCAATTCTTGCTAGAAATGGCTGATTTTAGAGGGAGAAAGTTAGGTTTTTGGGTTAGAAATGGAAGATTGGTGTTTTTCTCGAAATTTTTAGATTTTCAGCCCTCCTTATATAGAAATATCTTGGGGAGATCGATCTGGTCCAAGAGGAGATCGATCTGGTCCCCTTAAATCTCTCATTTTCACGAAATTTTTAAGCATGAGATCGATCTGTCGAAGCATGAGATCGATCTGCTCCCAAACAGAAAGCTAAGGAGATCGATCTGGGTGCTTGAGGATCGATCTTTTCATCATAGAATGCTTAGGAGATCTATCTGGCCCCATTGGAGATCGATCTGCTCTATTCCATTGCCCAAATAAGAGCATTCTGGCTCTTCTAGATCGATCTCTCATCCTATGAGATCGATCTGGCCTTCATGTTTTCCAGATTTCTTGTAGTTTCCTTGTTGCAACTCATACCAACACATCCTGAATCTGTTGCCATGGCCATTTTCTCATCCATCCACCTTTATAACTTGAAAATGGCATCGATTCATACCTTATGCACATTGAAACTTGTGTGCATTCATTGTATGTCCAAAGGTATGCTACATAAAACCAAATGAAAGCATAACTTCATTCCATTTTACCACACTACCCATTTTGAGTTTCAATCACATCCATCACTTGCCAGAACTCATTTCTTCATATTCATACTCAATGAAACTTGTATGTACGTTACAATTCATATTACACATACGTACATTGAATCCATAGACTTACATCAATCATACTTTACATTACAAGTCCATTCACATTCATTACACATTACAACTATATATATACGGGGTCTCACATTCTCCCCTCCTTCAAGGAATTTGGTCCTCCAAATTAGAACCAAGTCACCCTTCAAAAAGTTGGGGGTACTTCTCCCGTATCAAGTTCTCCAATTCCCATGTGGCCTCTTCTGCCGTGTGATGTTGCCAAAGGACTTTCACCAAGGGAATTGTCTTATTCCGCAACACTTTCTCTTTTCTGTCCAATATCCGAACCGGCTTCTCAACATACGTCATACTCTCATGGAGCTCCAACGGCTCATATCTTATCACGTGTGCCGGGTCCGGTGATACTTGCGAAGCATCGAGACATGAAAGACGTTGTGGACATTTGCCAAGTTCGGTGGCAACGCCAACCTATACGCCTTATCTCCCACTCTCTCCAAAATCTCGAAGGGTCCAATATATCTAGGGCTCAACTTGCCCTTCTTACCAAATCTCATAGTACCCTTCGATGGTGATACCCTCAAAAATACTGACTCACCCTCATCAAACTCTAGTGGTCTTCGTCTCTTGTCAGCATAACTCTTTTACCGGCTCTGAGCTGTCCGTAATCTCTCACATATCAACTGGACGTCCTCAGATGCCTGCTGCACTAAGTCTGGAGCAAAAATCTGTCTGTCACCAACCTCTTCCCATCCAATGGGGGAATGGCACCTACGTCCATACAATACCTCATAGGGTGCCATCCCGATACTCGCATGATAGCTATTATTATAAGCGAACTCGGCTAACTGCAGGTGGTCATCCCATGAGCCTCTAAATCCAGCACACACGCTTTCAACATATCCTCGACGGTCTGTATAGTCCTCTCTGACTGCCCATCTGTCTGAGGATGAAAAGCGGTGCTAAAACTCAGTCGGGTCCCCAGCGCTTCCTGAAAATGTTCCCAGAAATGGGAAGTGAAGCGAGCATCCCTATCAGAAACAATGCTCACTGGTACACCATGTAGCCGTACTATCTCTCGAATATACAGGTTCGCCAACTGACTCAGTGTATCAGTAGCTCTCATAGCCAAGAACTGGGCGGACTTAGTCAATTGGTCCACAATAACCCATATGGCATCATGACCACTACGGGTCCTCGGTAACCCCATCACAAAATCCATGGTGACATGCTCCCACTTCCATGTCGGTATCGGTAGAGGCTGCAATAATCCTGCAGGCTTCTGATGCTCTACCTTCACTTGCTGACAAACGAGACACTTAGCGACATATTCAGCAATGTCTCTCTTCATTCCAGACCACCAATAAACCTTTCGAAGGTTTTGATACATCTTGGTACTTCCCGGATGTATCGTATACTTCGATGAGTGAACCTCTGATAAAATCGTTCTCCTGATCTCAGGATCCCCGGGAATGCATACTCTGCTTCTGAACCTCAATAACCCATCAGCACTCTGCTCAAAATCAATACCCACACCTGTCTGTATCTGCCTCAGCCAATCGATGCATCGTCGATCGCTCTGCTGGGCTCGCCGAATACGGCCAATCAACTTTGGCTCTAGTCTCAAACTAGCCATGATCTCAAGTCTCTCAGATCCAAGTGGGGTTACATCCAAACTGAGGTTCGCAAAGTGTTCTAACAATTCATGTTCCCGTACCATCATATAAGACACCAACCCAAGGTTCTTTCTACTCAAAGCATCGGCAACTACATTTGCCTTACCCGGGTGGTATATGATTTCACAATCATAGTCCTTCAGGAGTTCGAGCAATCTCCTCTGTCTCATATTCAGCTCTTTCTGTGAGAATAGGTACTTAAGGCTCTTATGATCTGTGAACACCTGAAATTTCTCACCATAGAGATAGTGGCGCCATATTTTCAAAGCAAATACTACAGCCGCCAACTCCAAATCATGTGTCGGGTAGTTCCTCTCATGATCTTTCAACTGTCTAGATCCATAGGCAACTACCTTCCCATCCTGCATAAGCACACAGCCCAGTCCCTGGTGTGATGCATCCGTATACACCGTGAATCCTCTTGAGCTGGTAGGAATGGTGAGAACTGGAGCAGTCGTCAATCGACGCTTAAGCTCCTCAAAACTCCTCTCACATGCCTCATCCCACACAAACTTAACATCTTTTCGCGTGAGGCGTGTCAATAGAGCAGCTAGTCTGGAGAAACCCTCTACAAATCTCCGATAATATCCTGCCAATCCCAGAAAACTCTTGATCTCAGTTACTGTCTTGGGCTGTTCCCACTGTACAACTACCTCTATCTTGGATGGATCCCCCGATACCCCATCCTTTGACACAACATGCCCCAGAAATGAGATCTGTTACAACCAAAAGTTACACTTGCTGAGTTTGGCATACAATTCTCTCTCTCGGAGGGTCTGCAGAACTATCCTCAAGTGCTCCTCATGATCTTCCCTGAACTTGGAATTCTTGTCCAGGTATGGCTTGAATATATCATTCATCAATGCCATAAATGCTGCGGGAGCATTCGTCAATCCGAATGGCATCACCAAAAACTCGTAGTGGCCATAACGGGTACGAAATGCTATCTTGGGTACATCTCCACTCCTGATCCTCAACTGATGATACCCTGATCGCAGATCTATCTTAAAAAATACTTCGGCTCCCTAGAGCTGATCCAACAAATCATCGATTCTTGGAAGGGGATACTTGTTCTTAATGGTGGCCTTATTCAACAACCGGTAATCTATACATAGTCGGAGGCTTCCATCCTTCTTCCTTACAAATAGAACTGGTGCTCCCCAAGGTGAGACACTCGGTCTAATAAACCCCTTCTCCAGCAACTCTTGCAGCTGTTTCTTCAGCTCTTCCAATTCTATTGGAGCCATTCTATAGGGTGGTTTTGATATCGGCTCTGTACCAGGCACTAGCTCAATGCAAAATTCCATTTCCCTTTCAGGTGGTAGTCCTGGTAATTCATCTGGGAAGACATCAGGGTAATCCACAATTACGGGTATGTCCCTCAATTCTGGGTGTGCCTCATCTATATCGACCACATAGGCAATGAACCCTTCATATTATCCTCTCAATCGTTAGTAACATAAACCATCACTCCACATTCAACATTTATCATAAACAATAATTTATCTCTCAAGCAATATGCATTTAAAATCATACTCCTTTATTTACAACAAACATACTATTTTCATATCATTTCTTTTCATCAAAATTTATAATAAGATTGTCTAATCCTGAAAACATCAATGTTTTGGCATGACAATCCATCACAACATGATTGGTAGCCAACCAATCCATTCCCAAAATTACATCAAAATCATTCATATTCAATAAAATCCGATTGGCTATCATTTCCTTCCCCTCTATCTTTAACTTACAATCTCTACATACATGCTCAGTCAATTGACTATCATTCATGGGTGTGGAAATCATTAACATCTTATCCAACAATGTTGGTTTCACATGCTTCAATAATTTATGTGCGAAGGAAGGTGATATGAAAGAATGCGTGGCACCAGGATCAAATAATACCAATGCTTCTAAATCAAAGATTCGGATGGTACCTTTAATCACATCCGTTGATGCGTCTGCAGTTTCCTGGTCCAGCGCGTGCACCCTTCCTCTGCTCACACCCACAGCTTGTTTCCCTTTTTCCTCAGCTGTAGCCCTCCTCCTTGGGGCTGCTGTCTCAACTGGAGCTCCCTCAGGGTCCTTGCCCTTCTGTGGGGCAATCTCCATCTTCTCGGGACAATGCTTAGCCATATGTCCTAGTATCTCGCATCTAAAACACACCATAGGGGTCATCAGACAGGGCCTATTCCCATGAAATCTCCCACATCTCCTACATTGGTCAGTAGTAGGCCGTGGTCCTCCAATAGTCATGCCCCTCGGCACAGTCAAGGCTGGGTATACGGGAGGTCTAGCAGCTCTCTCCTGCACCTCCTCAATCTTAGGCCTCTTCTTGAAAAATCTTTGGCGACCTCTCTTGGCCACTCTTCCAAGCCCGGATCTCTTCCGGTCTCTATCCTTTCTAACACTGACTCTCCCAAGCTCAGAGGCATTTCGCTCAAAGTCTTGCTCACACAACTGAGCCTTATGTACAGCCTCCTTATAAGTCACAATGTCGAAGGGAGCTAGCTTAGTCCGGATGGCCAATCTCAATCCATCCATGAACTTTTGTATCTTTTGGGTCTCACTACCCATCGTGTCCGGGTGATATCTCCCCAAGGACATAAACTTGGACTCATACTCATCCACAGTATGGTTCCCTCGAACCAAATTCATAAATTCCATCCGCAATTTCCTCTGTGCGGTGGCTGGGATATATTGTCTCCTGAAGGCCTCTAGAAATATCTCCCACGAGATCTCAGAGTGTCTAGCCCTCAAAATAACCTCGGTGGACCTCCACCAATGCTCGGCCTCTCCTTTCAACATAAACACGGCAAAGGCTACCTTTTCAGCTGAAGTGCATCGAAAAAACCTATATAGTTTCTCCATCTCATACACCCAATCCTCCGTAACCACTGGGTCCTTCACCCCTCTAAACACTAGAGGTTTCAATGCTTGAAACTCTCGCAACCTGCTCAAATCGCAGTCATAACCCAAATCACTACCGCTCTGTTGTGGAGCGATAGGAGAATCTGTATCCTGGGCTGGAGGTGGTGTAACTGTAGCTGTCTCAGCAGCATGAGGTCTCTCCACCTCTGCAGCTGCCTGTTCAGTAGTAGGCTGTGCTGCGGGACCTCGTCTATCACCGGCGCCCAAGGCCCACGTGACTATCTCCATCAAATTCTCAATACTCCGCTTTAACCTAGTGAAGCGAGCCTCAGTATCCTCTGCTCTCTCAGCAGGGTTCTGTGGAGCCTGCTCAGTCTGTGGCTCCGCACGGCTCTCAGGCCTACCTCTACGGCCTCTAGCACGTGCTCTCGCCCCTCTACCTTTGCGTGTAACTGGCATAGTGCCTAACTTCCTGTATTATAATAATTCATTAAGCTCAATCCATCACGGTATACACAGTTATATCTAAACAAAAGCACAGTACTATGGGGATGTACTTTCCTACGTTTTATTAATGACTCACATCAGGCCAACACAGCTCTGATAGCAATCTCAGTCACGACCCAATTCTATTCTCTTTAACCTAAAATCACTAAAAATTTTTCGCGTTTTACTGTTACCTTACCCGGTCGTGAACTAACTCACCACACACTGTTGGGCTGTGAGTCAATAATAAACTCCACATCTCATTCATTCTCAGTTAAATAAAACGATGTCATACATTTGCATTTAATCTTGTACTTATACAAAAGCATGTTTTACTGACATCTACATCCCCCATAATTACAACTCAAAAGAATACTGTGCTTTTTCATTGTTTAGATACAAAAAGAATCACTGTGTATATACCTCTAAGCGATGGAGATGCAGCGGAGTCCAAAATACCACGCCTCAGTCCTCACTGGGCTACTATGCACGCTCTGTAGGGGGGGAAAATAGAGAGGGATGAGCAACCACACGCTCAGTAAGGCAATAATGCAAGCATGGTAGATAACTACTCTATCTACATGCTGATAGTGTTATGCATAAATCATTTATGGTAGGAGCATGAAGAATAAAACTATGCCATATGAGTATAAATATATATATATCATGTATCAAAATCATGTACATTGGCATATAAAACATGGTAAAAACATCATGTATAAATCATCTCATGCTCGATCTCATTTAAATTCATAAAAAGGGCAATTCATTAAGAAACCTCCTTTTTAAACCCACGTCATAAAACTCTTTCTCAAAACATACAATCACATCACATCAATTCAAAATCACAACCTCATTTTCATTTCACAAATCAAATCCATGAGGCTCGACCCCTCCTTCGGGTCTACCTTAACCAATCACAATCACACTTAGAGATTTAAAATCATGTGGTAGTAAGTAAATCAAGCAAGGAGACAGGTTACTATATCTCAAGTGACTACGTTGGCCAATCGTCACATATCATCCCAGACCACACGGATCCCGGTGTGCGGGGTATCATACTGGTACGAAGGTGGGTTAGTTCTCCGCCAGACTTTCTCAATTCAAGTAACCACCACGCGATACATCGTACTCCATGTGATATACACGGTACATCGTACTCCGCGGACCTATAACATGGTTGGGGGTACCTGCCATAGGTCTTATCTACCCCATGCCAAGTGTAACCTTTATAGTCTCAAGAGCGCGTGGGAGTAACCTCAATACCAGGTCCTAGCCCCTCATGGCCTTGCTCGTCCCTGTTGGGTTCCCTGATTCAGGTCCTAGCCCCTCACCCTCACCCCACTCAAGAGGTCTGTTAGGCCTGTTGGGTTCCCTGAATGGATTATGTCAGGTCCTAGCCCCTCACCCTCACCCCACTCAAGAGGTCTGTCAGGCCTGTTGGGTTCCCTGAGTTAATCCGTATCTCTCACCACGGCCTCATACATACCACAGTGTGAAAACCGGTGCGAGCTACGCTCTAGCGCGAATTCATGTATCAAAACTAATCACTTCGTACGAGTAACGCTCTAGTACGGCATTTATGCATAAAAATATGAAGAAACCATGTACGAGCATAGCTCCAGTACGGTTATATGCATAAGAAAAATCACTCAAATCCAAGTACGAGCGTAAGCTCCAGTACGGTTTATAAAATATCGTCACAATTCAAATCAAAGTGCGAGCTAAGCTCAAGAACGTATCACACAAGTGAAAACATAAAAATCCAGCGCGAACGAGGCTCTAGCGCGATTTATGTCATACAAATACGATAGGCAGCTCATACACAATCAAACAATCTCGACAACCGGGTTTAGCACTTCACAAATGCCTTTTTCCACAACATTAATAAACATTAGCCGACCCATCTACAAGCTTGCTTAAAACAAAGCAATTTCGTTTTGAAAGACATTAAGACATTAGATTTATGCAATTATTAGCCTTACTATCCCATTTCACAGAATCCACTTCCAAAACCAAAAATCACACATATACTCTTTCTCATTCATGAATACCATCAATCATTTGCTTTAGCAACCATGCACTTCGTAAAACACCCAATATTCACCCACAAATTTAAAGTACGAGCAGCTACCTCTATATACTCACAAAATTCCCTTACCTGGAATCGCGATGCGTGATTCCACTTCCTTAAGCTGCTTACTCGTACGGTTCGATTCGTCTTCAACGAACTCTTCGAGACTGCACAAAATCGTATCCCGCATTATATTCGATCCATATAATATGACATCGTGCGTTCACTATAGTCAATTCGACCTATAGTTTCTAGTGATGCTCTTAAGGCCTCGTTTCATTACTTTACCCATAACTCTAGTCTATGGATTCTTTTAGGCCTATTAACTCATTCCAAATCGATATTAAATCGATATCAAGCTCATAGTGTTCATATTTCATTGATTTCCTCACTATGGCATTTGTTAAGCATTTACATACTCATTTTCATAATTTCACTTAAACCCACATTATAACTCCACATAACCATTCCAAATCACCCACATTACTCATTTAACAACTTATCATAGCCCATAAACCACCAATTCCCCAAATCATACTTTCTCACACTAGAGGCATTCCATTTTCTAGGTTACATTAGTTTCTAACACAACCTAGGTGTTTCCATCCATACATACTCATGCCAAACAACTCCAAAGTCAATTAAATAGACAATGTACTTGGATTGGAGTGTTAGAATCTTACCAAATATGATTTTTCTTCTTGCTCCAAATGTCAATGCCCTTATCTCCTTCAATACCTACAATGGGATTTTTGGTTCCAACTATGCTGTTCTCTTCCTTAAGATGAACAACTAAATGTCTAATGGTCTCCCCTAAATTCTTGCTGGAAATGGCTGATTTTAGAGGGAGAAAATTAGGTTTTTGGGTTAGAAATGGAAGATTGGTGTTTTTCCCGAAATTTTTAGATTTTCAGCCCTCCTTATATAGAAATAGCTTGGGGAGATCGATCTGGTCCAAGAGGAGATCGATCTGGTCCCTTTAAATCTCTCATTTTCACGAAATTTTTAAGCATGAGATCGATCTGTCGAAGTATGAGTTCGATCTGCTCCCAAACAGAGAGCTAAGGAGATCGATCTGGGTGCTTGAGGATCGATCTTTTCATCACAGAATGCTTAGGAGATCGATCTGGCCCCATTGGAGATTGATCTGCTCTATTCCATTGCCCAAATAAGAGCATTCTAGCTCTTTCAGATCGATCTCTCATCCTATGAGATCGATCTGGCCTTCATGTTTTCCAGATTTCTTATAGTTTCCTTGTTGCAACTCATACCAACACATCCTGAATCTGTTGCCATGGCCATTTTCTCATCCATCCACCTTTATAACTTGAAAATGGCATCCATTCATATCTTATGCACATTGAAACTTGTGTGCATTCATTGTATATCCAAAGGTATGCGACATAAAACCAAATGGAAGCATAACTTCATTCCATTTTACCACACTACCCATTTTGAGTTTCAATCACATCCATCACTTGCCAGAACTCATTTCTTCATATTCATACTCAATGAAACTTGTATGTACGTTACAATTCATATTACACATACGTACATTGAATCCATGGACTTACATCAATCATACTTTACATTACAAGTCCATTCACATTCACTACACATTACAACTATATATATACGGGGTCTCACACCTCTCCCTCCGCAGCACTCTCCCTCTCGTTCCGCCAGATTCTAACGATTTCACCGACTGATACCGGTCTCAAAAGGACCGCCTCCTCCTCCCGATCACGCCGGTGCCCACCGTTGGAGCCCAGCTGCCGTGGATCCCCGAAATCGACCCTGTTTTTCTCGCGGTTTTCCCTTTCTCCGATCGACGATTTTTGGCTTCTTGACGGTGCGTCTCCGGTGCCAAGAGCTTCGCCGGCCTCTCCTCTTCCTCCTCGGGTCTTCGTCGGTGTCATTGATCGTCGGTGGACTGGGGTTGCTCGGGTCACACGTAGTGTGGGTCTTCAGTTTCCGTTTTTGGGTTTCCCGATTTCGATTTCAGCCTCTTTTATTATTATTATTATTATTATTATTATTATTATTATTTATAATTTATTTTATTAATATTATATTCATTAAAATAATATAAAATTCCCAAAAATATCTAAAAAAGTATATTTTATTCAAATTAATTTATTTAATTAATTTATTGTATTTTTCCACTTTCTCGGTATATTTTCTCCATATTTTAGGGATATTGTCCCGAGTGAAAATTCTAATTAATTCTTATAAATTTATATCTTGATCAATTTAACCCGAAATTTAATTATTTCTTCGTTATTGATCAAGATTCTCAAATCCATTATTTTTAATTAAAATTCTCTTATCGAATTTATATCGAATTTCGATCTTTTGACCATTTTGCCCTTCAACGTGTTCAAAAATTTCATTTCAATCCTTTCTTTCACGAACATACTCATTTCGTGTTTTAACTAAAATCGGGTCTTACATAATCTCCCCCACTTAAGAAATTTGGTCCTCCAAATTAGAACCAAGTTAAATGGATCCATAAACAACTTTGGGTACGTCTATTGTATCATATACTGTCATTCTCAAGTGACTTTTTCCGGAGTGTAATACTACCAACATACTTTAATTAGGGAGATCATCTTAAACCTCAACACTTTCTTCCTGTTTAATACCCGAATCGATTTTCCAATCATACGTTATACTTTCATTGAGCTAAGCAATTGGAGCTCATATCTAATCACATATGTTGGATCCGGATAGTATTTTCGAAGCATCATAAGATAGGACACATTGTGGATGCCTGCTAATTCAGGTGGTAACGCCAACCTACAGGCCTTGTCTCCCACTTTGTCCAATCTCTTTCTGAATCTCATTACGTCCTTATGCTATGTCTTAAGGGCATGTAACTTCCTACAATACTAATTTCACCCTCGGTGAATTCTAATGGTTTCTGTCTCTTGTCAACATAGCTTTTCTATCTGCTCTGAGGTGTTCTTAATCCATCACAATTAACTGAACATCCTTAGAGGTTTGTCTTATCATTTCGGGAACAATTTTCTATCTGTCACCCACTTATTCTTATCCAAATCGGGAATAACCCTACGGCCATGCCTCATATAAAAAGCCATCCCGATACTCAAGTGACAACTGTCATTATTGGCGAATTCGATTAATAACAATTGATCATCCCAGGAGCTTATAAAATCAATGGCACACGCTTTCATCATATCCTCTAGAACCTGTACAGTCCTCTCTGACTGACCATCTGTCTGAGGATGGAAAGCTGTGCTAACACTCAGTTGGATGCCCATAGCTTCCTGAAAAATATTCCCAGAAGTGAGAAGTGAAGCGGGAATCCCTATATGATACAATGCTCACTGGAAAAATACTTGGTGTTCCACAATTTTCCATACACACAAATCCGTCTACACACTTAGAGTATCTGGAGATTTCCTAACCAGAAGGTGGGTAGACTTAGTTAATCTATCGACTATCACCTAGATAGTCTCGTGATTCATCCGGGTACTCTGTAACCCATCACGAAATTCATGGTAACTTGCTCCCATTTTCCGTGTTGATATAGGTAGAGGTTGCAATAACCTTGTAAACTTCTATTGCTCTACCTTACTCTGCTGACATACGAGGCACTTTTCCATAATCTCTACCATGTTTCTTTTCATATCTGACCACCAATACCCTTTTCTAAGATTTCAATATATTTATTACTTCTTGGATGCATTGTATATCCCGAAGAGTGAGCTTATGACAATAACTCTATCTCATCACTGTGGTCCTGGGAGCACTTATACTGTCTCTAAACCTCAATATGTCATCATCACTCTCTGTGAACTCTGTCACTGTACCCATCTGAATTTGACCCACACTATCGACACCCTGCCGATCATCACGTTAAGCCTGTCAAATCCGGTCACTCAAATCCGGTTCTAATCTCAAGCTAGCTGTCACACAATCACTATCATCATCAGAGGGGATCACATCACTTCTGAGGCTTATAACTGCTTTAGCAGCTCACGCTCCCTGACCATCATATGTAATACCATCATGAGGCTCTTTCTATTCAAGGCATTAGCCATTACATTAGCCTTTCCTGGTGGTACAATTTTCACAATCATAATCCCTCAGAAGCTCTAACCCTCTTTGTTCTCATATCCGACTCTTTCTGTGAAAAAATAGATACTCGGGGCTTTTATGATCAGTGCATACTTGAAATTTCTCACCGTATACATAGTAGTGTCATATACTCAATACAACCACTATCGCTGTCAACTTTAAATCATGGGCCGGATAGTCCTTTCATGATCTTTGAGTTGTCTGGATTCATAATTGACTATCTTCCCCTTTTGCATCAATACACAACCCATTCATTATTTTGAGGTATCCATAGACTCATGAGAAACCTTTTAATCTGTTGGGTATGGTGAGAATAAATGCGGTGGTCAGTTTATTACTTCAGTACACTAAAACTCTTGTTATGTCTATCATCCCATTCAAATACAACTTTTTCTAAGTTAAATGTGTCAATAAAGTAGTCAATTTCGAGAACTCTCAACAAATCATCTGTAAAAACAATTTCCAATTGTTGCTTATAATTTTTCCTGGACTGTAAATACACCCAAAATATCATCAATATGGATGATAACAAATCGGTCCAGGTAAAGTTTAAATACCTCATCATAGTTGTGTTCCACTAAATATTTCAATCACCCATATCCTTGACCTATGTACGCATAAACGTATAATGTCATTTCGAAATCGCTTCCGTTCAAGATACTAACCCGCGTCATTTCCTTTTTCTTATATTAACGACTTTTATAAAATTTTTAATTAATTTTTTTAAACCTTCACGATTAATCGAATTCTATATTTCTTTATTGTACCAGTAAAAGTACCCTAATTTTAAATGTATATATTGCGACTGTTGCTTTCAATTTATAAGTTGTGTATACTTTTAGACGCTGTCAAGTCTTCAGGCGGGGAGGTATTTTGAAATACCTTTATTAACCCTCATACTTGACCACATGGACTGGTTATGGATATATGCACCCCTTATCCTTGGTCGCAATTCATATCTACTACATATCGCTTAATCCAAATTATTTCACATATCAGAGATATTCGTACCTTGCATACGCCTCTTATTCCAATAGATTTTGTATTCAGGATCTATCACATCTAAAAGCTTATATCCTTTCGTATATCACTTATAACAAACTCTATCATTACTCAATTCGTGAGTACAATCATTCACTCCTTTAATTTCAATCGCTACACCCCTTTTTCAGTGCAGAGATACCAATAGGGTTTTCTCTGTCTCTTTACCCTTCTGTGGGGCAATCTCACCCAACTCTGAGCAATCATTAAATAATTGAATCGTCTTACCACACTTAACGCCTATTTTAGTCAATAAAGTATAGGTGTAGGCTCTACTTCTGTGGTATCTACCACACATCCTACACTGCTTACACTGTTACACTGTTACACTGCTACACTACTTACACTGCTTACACTACTCCATTGGTACACTGCTACGGAGCAGGTTGGGGTCCTCCAATCACAATACCCCTCAAAAGTGTTGCAATTAGATACACTGGGGCCTTACCAATCATCTTACCCCGTGACTCACAACTCTAATTTCTTACCAACTGGTCTCTTTCCCGCTCTGACATCTCTGTCATTCTCTATTCTCTTCTGTCTCTATTTTGACCCTTACTACCTTTTCCAATCCCAGAGGCGTGCAACACAGGATATTATTCACGCAACTGTATTCTGCGCACTGCCTCGACATAAGTAGTGAGCCAATCAGACTCTAATCGATAATTTGAGCCCTTCCATGAACTTTTGGGCTTTCCGACTCTCACTGCCCATAGTGTCAGGGTAATACCTGGGCAGGTATATAAACTGAGATTCATACTCGTTAATCAACCAGTGTCTCTGGCTCATTGTAAGAAATTTTACCTGTAATTTCCCTTAAGTAGTGTCCGAAATATTCTATCACCGGAATACATCTAAAAATATTTCTCATGTCGGCTCTGGACGTCTAACTCTTCAGATGAGTTGAGCTGACTTCCATCAATGCTCCGCCTCGCCTCCAACACAAACGTATTTAAAAGTAACCTTCTCAGTCGACATACACCGAAAGAATCCATACAACTTCGTTATCTTATTCACCCAGTCCTCAGCAACTATTGGTTTCTTTACATCGCTATATATCGGAGGGGTGTGAAAATTTCTATAGTCTGAGGCATTTGTTTAGGCTTTACCCTGCCTATCCTCAACTACCTGCATAGACTGAGTAAACAACTTTGAAATATTTTCTACACTCCACTCCATCCTCTCGGAGCGTGTCTCAATATTGTTTGGTCTCTTTATAGGACCCTATGGAGTATGCTCAACATTAGCCTCCACCTCACTCTCATATTAAGTCTCATGTGATGACTCATTTGACTCTCGAGCTGATCTCTACGGCCTCGAGCATATGTACTCGCCCCTCTACCATAGTGGCTATCAGTTATAAAAACTATATTCTTGCATTCGAAACTAAATTCTTAGCTGCAGTTCCATCTTGATATACACAATTGTATCTAAACAATGCACAGTACATGGGGATGTAAACTTACTTAACCACTAATAACAATTACCAATTAAACTAACATCAAATCTAATAAAAGTAAAAACTAAATTAAAAATACATGAAGCACATTAATCTAAATTAACTCTAAATGCAAAATCCAATTCTTAAATCCTAATCTAGGCACCAATTAATTATTAATGAAATTAAACTAAAATTTAAAACAACAAACTGAGAGAATTAAACTATTCTATCTAACTAAGCTAGAAAGTAATAAATAAACAAAAAATAACAAAACTTAGATAAAGTAATGTAATTGCATGGAATATTAACTATGAAGAAAAATGCAAACATCAAATTGTAAAAAGGAAGTGGCCAAACGTGGCCTTAACCAAAATTGGCAATTAAGTGTCCCGAGCATGTGCTGGAACTGTACACTATCTTCTCCGTTTTCATGTTTATTTCCAAGCATTCACGGTTTTGGCTACTGTCGGTCTGTTGCATTCTCCTTCTCGGTTCTGACCAGACACTGCTCCAGGCAAGTCTTGGTTCCAGCTACTCTCGGTCTGCTAGCTCTTGGTTCTGGAATCTACTGCTGCTTCAGGCAAGGTCCGCTTCTGCTGTTTCTGCCCTGGTGTGTCTCGGTTCCAGGTGCTATGCTGGTCTTGGTTTTGCCCAGCTCGTTGCTGTCTGCTGCTCCAGACGACAACTAGCTAGCAGGCACGTCCAGTCTGCTGTTCTGCTTCTGTCATTCTGCTCTACTGCATTGCACTGCTTTTGTTACCTGCACATCAACGCAGAAAAGAATTCTGTAGCTACTGTTGTGCTGCAAAAAAAAAAAATCTATCCAGAAGCTGATATCAAGCCGGCTCATGCTTGAGAGCCATCTGCAATGACCTGATCCTGTAAGCATGTCTCGGACAACAGCTATTTCCAGCACAAGAAATTGCACAGCAAAAGAATACTTTTCTGCATCAGCCTAATACTAAGCTGCACATTCATTGATACAACCGTTCATAATGCAAATAAAAGATAAGCTAAGTTAAAACAAAAGCTACAATCATGCAGAATTAAAACACTTCAACAGAAAACACAACACAATGCTTGTAATCATTGGTTAAAGAATGAAAAGATGATGAACAGTGAATGGAGTCTTGAACAGGGGAGAACAGAGGAGGCAACGTGACTTCTTTGTTCACTGCACCTGCCCTTGCTAGCTTGGTTCTATACTGATGCCGACTGTTTTGCAAGCTTCAGCATTAACAGGCTCTTCATCCACATAGCATCAACGTCTGCAACATGCTTAGAAAAATAACCATTCGAGCATATTCCCGCAAGCATTACACAGAAGCAAATGATGAAGGTAAGCTGTGTCAATCGACCCTATCCACTCTCTCAAATCCAAAGAGCTACCACGGCATGGTTATGAAGTGAAACAATCTAGAAAATGTAAAACCAAAAATTGCAGGAGATGAAAATGCTATAAGAAAACAATAAATGAAAATTTCATCTTAATAAAAGTTGATAACAAATGAAATACCATACTTGAAATTATCTACTGAAAACATAAAAAAAAATAAATTGTTGAACAGGAAAGAAGATTGTGGCCACTGTCACCAGCCAAGCTTTCTTACTTCCTCATGTCCATCAATCGGTGAATCAAAGAAAAAAAAATAGACAAATTAAAATGCAAACCGAGAACAAAGGAAGGAAAAATGCAAGTCTTTCATAAAGAAAAATGGAAATTAAATGAACAGTAAAATTGTTTGATTGAAAAAAAAACTATTCGAAAATTAAAAAAAAACTTTAAAATTAACCTAAATCTACTTTACCTTAAATTAAAACTACTCCTAAATTACTTCTATTCTAACCTAGGCTCCCATATTTTCAATTGCCATCTTTTTCTATTTATACACACACTTAGGGGTACAATTGTAATTTTTCCATCCTAGATGAGTTGGCATTGTTTGGCCACTTGTCTTCACACCATTGGCTCCTTGAAAAATAATATTTCCATGTCATCTGTCTTTTTATCCAATTGGATGTGCTAGGCTCGTGTTGTCCGCGTGGTCCAATCTCGATTTTAGCCTAATTTTGGTCCATTTTCTACCGAAATATTCAAAATTCATCCGGATTTAATTTATCTGCAAACATGAGAATTTTAATTAAATAAAGGGGATAATTAACAAAATAAATTGGGGATTTAAATAATTAATTAGGAAATTAAGCACAAATAATTCTAAGAATATAGAATTATCAAAGATACTATAACTACCCTATAATTTAATTTAACGCGTTACCTAAGCTACAACTAATAAAAGGATCAAAACAATTAACTACTTAATATATAAACATGAAATAATAAATTTGCAAAGTGCATAAGCGGCCAAACAAGGCCTTAACCAAATTTGGCAGCCATGTGGTCCCGTAAACTGGCACTGTTCATGGTTCTTCTCCAGATTATGCTCCAGACGTTGCTCTTGGCACCAGCCTTCTGCTCCATGCACTATCCAGGTCTGCTGTCTCAGGTTCTGTTGCATGCACCAACACCATGTCCTGCTTTCAATACCAGCACAAATTGCCAGCCAGGCGATGTCTGTTGCTGCCTCGCGTGTTGTAGTACCCTTTTGCACCTAAGTTGTTGTACATTTCATTTTTCGGCCAATGTTTGCACAATAGTCGTTGCTGCAAAGTAGGAATTAAAACACAAAAAACAACTGTTAACAATGAAGTCTAAAACAACATATGCAAACTAAAAATGTAAAACTAGATGAAAACCAAGTTAAGGAAATAAAAGATGATGAACAATAAAAGAATTCTAAAACAGGGGAAACAGAGAAATGGGTTTCTAGGTTGGTCCATTGCCACGGTGCAGTATGTCTTCGGTTCAGTGCAGCCCATCCGACTAGCAACTTCCTCACACCACTCGGCTTCTACAAAATCAAAGACAACCGAAAAATAAACAAGCAAACAGATTTACTAGCAGCTGAATCTTAAACCAACGTAAAATGAAAGAGCAGTAGACAAAGAAATGTAAAATCCCGTGGCACGGTCTAGATTTCTTCTCGGTTCAGCCTTCTCCAATCTTGTTGCTTCATGCCCGATCAGCCCTTTAGTTTACCATACTCACTATACTATCATACACAATCTGACGTGCCCGATTACGTCACTAGCAAAACCAGCAATGGAACTGAGACTAACTTAATATGCAGAATGATGAAACTGCGTTAATGATGAAGGAAAAACTAAATGCTACAATACTCCATCCTTGCTAGAAATTAACATGTAAATAAATGTAAGCAACTTAGAACTAGGAAAACGCAGTGACCGTGTGAGTAAGCTTCCAGCCATGTAGCCTTCTCGATTTTGCCAACATGGCTTTACCGAAACATCTACACAAGAGCAATTTTTTTTCTTCAGCCTCACACCTTGCACCAGATTCTCAACACTAAACACTATAATGGCAAAGGAAGTATTTCAAGAAATAAAGGAAGCATGAATATAAACATTAGACAAAAGAAAATAATGCTTAAGGTACGCTGAATAGTAACAAAGATCTAAAGAAAAGAAATAATAACCCTGTTCATAAAATTGAAATGCTAAATTAACAAAGGAATAAACGTTTCTGAAAACCGAAAAGAACAATGAAGAAATATGGTGGCTGAGAAAGCTAATCGGAAAAGCTTAAAGAAAACTAGAAAGAAAATAACCCTAAGAACTTTAACCTAAAAAACTAAACTACTTTACCCTAAAATTACCCTAAAAACTACACACCTTTTTCAATTGCTCATTATGTTCTATTTATACACAAACCTAGGGGTACAATGGTAAATTTTTTTAATCCTAGATGAGTTGGCATTGTCTGGCCACTTGTCTTCATCCCATTCGCTGCAGAGTAGATATTTCCACGTCACTTGTCTTTACCTGCACATTAAAGAATTTTAATTAAATAAAGGGGATAATTAATAAAATAAATTGGGGATTTAAATAATTAATTAGAAAATTATGCACAAATAATTCTATTAAAAATAGAATTATCAACATGTGCATAAAATGAGGAAATCACAATCAGAATCAAGACAAATTCCAGAATTCAACTTCATGCTTTTCCTATAATCATGCTTCTTATTCAATGAAAGTCAAACTAAATCATGGAGTCACATCATCGAAATATGGGAAAACTACATGCTAAGTACTAAATCACTCCAAAATCCAACAATGTAAGCTCATATTTTCAATTGTTTTTTCAATTTTGCCCAAAATTGCTTAAGTGATATCCCCTCCCCCAAACTTAAAGTGCACAGTGTCCTCAGTGTGCAGATAATATCAAAATTGAAGTTCAAGAACAAAGTACTCCCCTGTTTGATGATGATGCACAATCGAAGCTTGATTGAAAAGGTAATACTGTAAAAAAAATCTGCAAAATAAACAAAGAAAGAAACAATAGAAAAGAAAAAGAGAAAGAACTATACAAAAAGTGAAAAGAAAAATAAAGCCACTTCAAATGCAGCCGAAGAAAACAACACTCAGCAGCAGGGCGAGAAGTAGGAGGGTCAACCAAAGTGGTGACAAAATGCTGACAGTTAAATCCTCATGAGCTTTATCTGCTTCCCTCCTTCTAGTAGATATCTTGTGCTTACGCATTCTATCTTTCTTAACCTCCATCCTAAAATAGTTTTGAGAGTCATCAGGGAACTTCAAAGGTTTGAAAACATTAAATGTCACCTCCTGATTTAGAACTCTCATCGTCAATTCCCCCTTTTGCACGTCAATCAAAGTTCTACCAGTAGCTAGGAATGGTCTGCCTAGTATAATAGGGACTTTCCTGTCTTCCTCCATGTCTAATACAATAAAATCCACAGGGAAAATAAATTTGTCCACCTTTACTAACAGATCCTCAATGACCCCCTTTGGATATTTAATGGATTGATCAGCTAGCTGAAGGGTCACTGTGGTAGGCTTGGCATCCTCTATTCCTAACTTTTGATAAATTGACCAATGCATCGGATTTATGTTGACTCCAAAATCACACAGGGCTCTACC
Organism: Firmiana major; assembly: GCA_033439115.1. Classification (NCBI taxonomy): domain Eukaryota; kingdom Viridiplantae; phylum Streptophyta; class Magnoliopsida; order Malvales; family Malvaceae; genus Firmiana; species Firmiana major. The sequence continues at coordinate 37,685,857 of CM065898.1, forward strand.
AAAGAACAGATTTCCTATCGTGTAGGGTATGGTAAAACTCCCGGGATCTTTGAGCTTGGGGGTAATTTCCTCTGAATAATTGCACTACATCCCTCAGTTAAGCCCACCGTCACATAATCTTCCAATCTTCTTTTCCTAGAGAGGATATCCTTCATAAACTTCACATAACTCGACATTTGCTCTAAAGCATCTGCGAAATGAATGTTGATGTAAAGTTTCTTAAAAACCTCAAGGAATTTAGCGAATTGTTGATCCAGTTTTTGATTTTGGAACCTCTGAGGAAAAGGTACCAGTGGTCTAACTGGAGGGGATGTAATGGAAACATGTGTAACATCAGAGGATAAGGAAGGTTGTGAATAATAAGAAGAAGGTACAGATGAAGAAGCACCTATCTTTGTTTCCTTTGCAGCCTGATCATCTGGTTCCTGTTCTTTCTGAGCTTCTTTTTTAGAACCTAAGGATTCTTCAACTATGGGCTTTCCAGGATTGGACATAACTTGTGGATCATCTAGCTCTCTGTCGCTCCTCAGGGTGATAGATTTCACATGTTCTATACCCTCCCTCTGCCTAACAGGGTTAGCTTCAGTGTTACTAGGGAGGGTCCCTTGTGTCACGACCCAAATTACCTAAAAATCAGAGTAAATTTTTTGCTTTTCTGTTTATTATTTAATTCTTACCTTTCTCTCATCGTGACCATCTTACAAATAGTTGGGCTATGATTCGGTGTTAGTCACCTCTCACCTATTTACCATTCCATTTCCATAATCAAATTCACATATCAGAGTTTACTATCCTTTGACTTTAACTAAATACATACACAATGATATTTATAACTCTACATCCCCGATATCATATCCGTTTACAGTACTGTGCATTACATATTTAGATACAAAACTATACAAATGTGTCTACCTGTCTCTTTATGGGAAGCAGCGGATACTAAGAATGCAAGTCATCAGCTGCTCACTTACTAGTGCGAGTGCTCTGAAAAGGTGAGAAAATAAGGGGGTGAGCAAACCACACACTCAGTAAGGCAATTATGCAAGTACGTAAATGCTCATAATGCCAGGCCCTTAAAATCCATTTCTTTTCATTAAAATCTCAAGCACAAAATCATGCTTACATCAATGACATAGTTTATCAAAACTATTTGTGCATATAGAAATCATGTAATTCATGAATCAAAGGCATTTTATGTGGCATCATTAAATCATACTTAGCATGAGGTAAATCAAGATCATGCCATGTAAAACAAGTCATGAGAAACAATTCTTTTCATGAATTTATCATTAAAGTATGGAAAACTCAACATGCTACTACATTTAAATCATTTTATTAAAACTGCAGTATAAAATAACCCGAAGGGGTTAAGCATCTCATAAATACTTCTCAAAACTCATAAAACAACTCGTTATAAAATTCTGTCATAAAATCACTCTTCTTTTAGGGTCACATTTCATAAAATCATCTGAAATCTAGCATCACAGTAGAAAATCATAAAATCGGGGGCCTGAGCCCTCCCTCGGGTCTACCTGGTCTATCGAGACCACAAGTTATATCATGTGAGACAAGTAGGTGACTATATCAGTAACAAGGACTATGGCCATAACCTAGTGATCCCTGGCTACACGGTACCTAGTGTGCGGGGTATCATACCTAAAACGGGTGGTGGGTCAATCCTGCAGCCAGAACAACATAACATCAGGATTACGAGGGCAAGGCTGCCTGCCTCGTGGCTAATGCCACTCCATTCCAACAATCCCCATGGTACAACGTACTCCATGTGATATACACGGTACATCGTACTCCGTGAACCCAGTCTCAGTCAGGGGGTGCCTGCAATAGGTCTTATCCACCCATACCATCTCTGTCTCAGTATGCACGTGTGAGCATATCATCTCACTGGGACACACAGTCTACAGGAGGCTCCAACACGACTATATGCATGTTATATAAATCCCTGTGCGAGTGAAGCTCCAGCTCGGCTCCATGCATATTCATGATAACTAAAAACCTCATGTGAGCGAAGCTCTATCACGGTTTCAAAAAAATAAGTAAAATCTGCGTACGAGTAGCACTCCAATACGACTTTAAATAAGTTATAAATCCATATAAAATCATAAATCATTAAAAACTTCGTGCGAGCAACGCTCCAACACAGTTTCATGTATAAGTAAATCAAATCTCGTGCGAGTTACACTCCATCATGAATGAATGCTTAAGTAATTCAAAACTTCGTACGAGCAACACTTTAGTATAACTTTATGCATAAATACATCAAATCTTGTGCGAGTTACACTCCAGCACGGCTTTTATGCAATTATCATATCAAAATCGGATGCGAGCTAAGCTTCAGCATCTCTCATGCATGTCAAATCATTAAAACTAGTGCGAGCAATCGCTCCAGCACCATTTTATGCATATCACGTTAAAATAGTCAAAACCGTTAAAACAGTTAAAACAGGGTGCGAGCTAAGCTCCAGCACCTCCCATGCATTTCACAATAGTAAAATCAGTGCGAGCAATCGCTCTAGCACATTTCATGCATATGATGTCTCACAAGTCAGTGCGAGCAACTGCTCAAGCACATTTTATGCACACTCACAAACGCAGATATAGTGCGAGATATCCGCCAGCACTATCTGTTTCCATTTAAACTTGATAGTTGGCCCATTTTCCAAATAATTTTCATTTAAATCTTAATAACACTTACGTAGTGTTATCTTGTGAATTTTATACAATTACTGGCCAATCTACCAATTTGCTTTGCTTAAAAACCAAGAATATTCCTTAAATCAGAAATGACTTAAATCATGCATTTCATGCATGTCATGCTTTCTCCATCTTTAGGTGAATTTTCCTCAATAGGGGTAAAATAGCCTTTTCCTATTTCGAGTCCTTAAAATCATTTATTTATTTCTAAGACCTTTATCCATATTCTGTGTATACATGCATATTCATTGTATACAAAAGCTATTAAAATACTCGTAGCTACCTCTAGCTACTCACACAATTCCCTTACCTCATTTTTTTTACAGTCTGACCTTTCCACTGATGTCTCGTCATTCGTCATGCAGTCGGATTTGCTCTCAATCAAATCTTTGGAATTGCGTATAAATATACATCAGGTCAAATTCAATACAATTAATTGTATTTCATATTTTTTGGGCTTAATTTAAATCATTGGGCCCGTTTACCCATATTAGGCTGGTTTTCACCATAATGGGCCTTAATCGACCTTAAGCCCGTTTTTCACATACTATTTACATTATCGAGGCCTATTGGGCTTTTTGAGCCCATCAGTATTTATTGAGTCTCATTCTAAATTTCCGAATAGCTTAATGAATTATTTACGACAATTTATCTCATATTCCAGAATTTAATTCATTTCATGCGAAAATTAAATCTGTAATTTATGCGGTAAATTTTTAACACGCATAACGATGCAATATTATCGTAAATAAGGGTTACTTACCAAAGATTCTATGATAGTACACAAATCAAGGCTGACTCGAGTCCAAGTTTGACGTCAATTGTTGAGCTACACAAATAAATATTTTTTCGAGTAAACTTTCAGTCGAATATTAATCCAATTAAATATTCCAAAATTTAAATCGATCAATTCGACCGCTTATCGACTTACCCGTAGCTCAATTGCATCACTGGGATTTTTTCTCAATTTTTCCTCTTTTTTTTCTTTTTTCCTTTTTTTCTTCTTTTCCTTTTCTTTTTGGTTGAATCGGTCCAGTTCGGTTCAGCACAGAAGCTTCCTCACTGAACCGTCGATCGGTTCACCTCTTTTTGGTCGTGTCGACGTCATCCGGTCGGTTCTCGACGTGATTTCGATGCCTTTCGACGCGAAATCGGTTGGGTATTCATCATTGGCCCTCGGGGTGGCTCGAATCGGTGCCTATGGCCGACGATCTAAGCTTCTCTCCCGTGGCATCTCCCCTTGTTTCTGGCGTTCTCTGACGTTGTCGATGTGCGTGCTAGTGCCTGGTGGTTCCCACGAGGCTCGTCGCCCTTCGTCGGCCCTCGCCTGGGGTCCCTGGTCGCCGGTGGCCGTCGGCTGGAGGGAAACCCTTCCCTTGGTTTCCTGCTTCATTTTCGCCTTTTGCTTTTCTGTTTCGTTTCTTCCAAATCGCGATTTTGTGATTTTTTTTCATTTACTTTATTTTATTATTTATAATTTATTTTAATAATATTTTATTCATTAAAATATTATTAAAAATCCAAAAATATCTAAAAAAATTATATTTTATTCATTTAATCATGAAATGAATTTATTTGGCTTATTTGGTGTTTTCGGTTTAATTTTCCAATAATTTCGGGATTATTTTTCGAAGTGAAATTTTTGGTTTATTCCAATAAATTCATATCTTGATCAATTTAACTCGAAAATTAATTATTTCTTCGTTATTGATCAAGATTTCTCAATCCCATATTTTTAATTAAATTTTCTTGTCACAATAAATACCGAATTTTGATCTTTTAACCGTTTTACCCTTCCATGTGTTCGGGACTACCATTTCAATCCTTCATTTGATCTTTTTCTCATTTCGTGTTTTATATAAAATCGGGTCTTACAATTTCCCCCACTTAAGAAATTTGATCCTCCAAATTAGGACCAAGTCAAATGGGTCCATAAACTACTCCGGTACGTCTATCTATCACCCACCTCTTCTTATCTAAGTCGGGAAACAATTCCCTATGGCCATACAATGCCTCATATAAAGTCATCCTGATACTCGAGTCATAGCAGTCATTATTGGTGAATACGATTAGTAACAACTGATCATCCCAGGAGCTTATAAAATCAATGACTCATGCTCTCATCATATCCTCCAGAACCTGTACAGTCCTCTTTAACTGACCATCTGTCTGAGGACAGAAAGCTATGCTAACACTTAATCGGGTTCCCATAGCTTCCTAAAAAATATTCCCAGAAATGGAAAGTGAAGCGGGAATCCCTATCTGGTATCATGCTCCTTGGAACGCTATATAATGTTCCAAAAACTTTCTTACACATAAATTCTCCTACGCACTCAGAGTATCTGGGGATTTCCATAGCCAGAAGGTGGGTAAACTAAATCAATCTATCGACTATCACCCAGATAGCCTCGTGATTCATCTGGCTCCTCTGTAACCCATCACGATATCCATGGTAACTTGTTCTCTTTTCTGTGTCAATATAAGTAGAGGCTGCAACAACCCTGCAACTTCTTTTGCTCTACCTTAATCTGCTGACATATGAGACACTTTTCCACAATCTTTACAATGTCTTTTTTTTTTTATATCTGACCACCAATACCCTTTTCAGAGATTTCAATATATTTATTACTTCCTGGATGCACTGTATATCCCGAAGAGTGAGCTTCTAACAATAACACTATCTCATTAGTTGTGGTCATGGGGAGCACTTATACTGTCTCTGAACCTCTGCAAGTCATCACCACTCACTGTGAACTCTGTCACTATACCCTTCTGAATCTGATCCACACTATCAACACCATGCCGATCATCACGCTAAGCCTGGTAAATCCGGTCACTCAAATCCGATCCTAACCTTAGGCTAGCTGTCACAAAATCACCATCATCATCAGAAAGGATCACATCACTACTGAGGCTCACAACTGCTCTAGCAGCTCACTCTTCTTGACCATCATATGTAATACCATCCCGAGGCTCTTTCTGCTCAAGGCATCAGCCATTACATGAGCCTTTCCTGGGTGGTACAATGTTCACAATCATAATCCTTAGAAGCTCTAACCCTCTTGGTTATCTCATATTCTACTCTTTTTGTGAAAACAGATACTTAGGGCTTTTACAATCAATGCATACCCGAAATTTCTTACCATTTAAGTGGTGGTGCCATACTTTTAGTGTAAACGCTATGGCTGCCAACTCTAAATCATGGGTCAGATAGTTTCTCTCATAGTCATTGAACTATCTAGATCTATAAACGACTATCTTCCCATTTTACATCAATACATAGCCCAATCTTTATTTTGAGGTATCCATACGCACTAAAACCTCTTGAACTGTTGGTTATGGTGAGAATAATTACGGTGGTCAGTTTATTACTTCAATATACCAAAACTCACTGAAGTCATTTTCATACTTATCATCCTATTAGCATACAATCTTTTTCGAACAAGATGTGTCAACTGAGCAGCCCATTTCGAGAAACTCACAACACCTCATCTGTAAGACAGATTCTAGTTGCTACTCATGCTCTTCCCTGGACTTCGAATACATCAAAATATCATCGCTAAAGATGACAACCAATCGGTCCAGGTAAGGTTTAAATACCTCATCGTAGTTGAGTTCCACTAAATATTTCAATCACCCATATCCTTGACCTATGTACGCATAAACGTATAATGTCATTTCGAAATTGCTTCCGTTCAAGATACTAACCCGCATCATTTCCTTTTTCTTATATTAATGGCTTTTATAAAATTTTAATTTTTAAACCTTCATGATTACTCGAATTCTATATTTCTTTATTGTACCAGTGAAGGTACCCAAATTTTAAATGTATATATTACGACTGCCGATTTCAATTTATAGGTTATGTGTGTGCTTCTAGATGCTGTCAAGTCTTCAGGCGGGAAGTATTTTGAAATACCTTTATTAACCCTCAGACTTGACCACATGGACTGGGTGTGGATATATCCTCCCCTTATCCTTGGCCGCAATTCATATTCCCTACATATTGCTTAATCCAAATTACTTTACATAAGATATTCTTCCCTTACGTACTCCTCTTATTCCAATATATCTCGTATTCAGGATCTATCACATCTCAAAGCTTATCTCCTTTCATATATCACTTCTAACAAACTCTGTCATTACTTATTAAAACTTACAATACACTTTTTAGGGGTGAAAACATCACTATCTTAGGATAGCAATCTAAACATCATAGTTTGCAGCCGAATCAATCTATTCTCAAATATTACTTCAAAATTATTCATATTCCATTGGATGAAATCGGCTGACATTTCCTTTTTCCCCCGTTTTCAACTTATAATCCCTATACCCATATTCAGTTAGTGATAATCAGTTAACTAGCATCATCTTGCTTAAGGGTATCAGTTTCACATCTTTCACTAGCTTATAAGCAACTGAAGGCGGTATTAATAAATACGTGGCAGGATCAATTAACATAATTACTTCATTATTCACAACTAGTGTGGTATCTTCCATCACATCAAATGAAACATCAGTAGTGTCCTGGTCCAAGGCATACACTCGCCCTCGTCCAACATCTTATTTTCGTGGTATCTACCACACATCCTACACTGTTTACACTGCTACGGAACAGGTCGGGGTCCTCCAATCACAATACCCCTTAAAAATACCATATTTGGATACTCTAGGGCCTTACCAATCATCTTACCCCGTAAGTCATCAATTCTAATCTTTTACCAAACTACCTTTTTCCCGTTCTGACATCTTTGTCATTCTCTATTCTCTTTCTGTCTCTATTTCGGCCCTTACTACCTTTCCCAATCTCAAAGGCATGCAATTCATGGTCTTATTCATACAACTGTAGTCTGCGCACTGCCTCGGCATAGGTAGTGATATCTAATGGCTCAATCGAACTCTAATTGACAATTTGAGCCCTTCCATGAACTTTCAGACATTCTGACTCTCACTGTTCGTAGTGTCGGAGTCATATCTGCCCAGGAATATAAACTGAGATTCATACTCGTTAATCAACAAGTTCCTCTGGGTCAGAGTAAAGAACTTTATTTGTAATTTCCTTTAAGCAGTGTCTGGGATATTCTGTCACCGAAATACATCTAAAATTATTTTTCATGTCCATTATGGATGTCTAACTCTTAAGATGGGTCGAGCGGACTTTCACCAATGTTCCAACTCGCCCTTAAATCTCATACATACTTTGAGCAATTAGCTCCCAAAATATTCTCCACACTCTGCTCCAACCTTGCAAAGCGTGTCTCAATACTGTCCGGTCTCTCTGTTGGACTCTGTCTGATCTCTTTGTCAGACTCTATCCGAGATTTCTCTGTCGAACTCTGTGGGGCATGCTCAACATCAGCCTCCACTTCAACCTCATCTTGAGTCTCATGTGGCGACTCAGTATGACTCTCAAGCTTACCTCTATGGCCTCGAGCTCGTGTCCTCGCCCTTCTACCATAGTGGCTATCAGTTAATGAGTCTATTCTTGCATTCAAAACCAAATTCTTAGCTGTACTTTCATCTCGATATACACAATTGTATCTAAACAATGCACAGTACATGGGGATATAAACTTCCTTAACCACTAACACCGACTCATATCAGGCCAACTCAAGCTCTAATACCAAAAACTATCATGACCCAAATTACCTAAAAATCAGAGTAAATTTTTTGCTTTTCTGTTTATTATTTAATTCTTACCTTTCTCTCATCGTGACCATCCTACAAACAGTTGGGCTATGATTCGGTGTTAGTCACCTCTCACCAATTTACCATTCCATTTCCATAATCACATTCACATATAAGAGTTTACTATCTTTTGACTTTAACTAAATACATACACAATGATATTTATAACTCTACATCCCCGACTTCATATCTGTTTACAGTACTGTGCATTACATATTTAGATATAAAACTATACAAATGTGTATACTTGTCTCTTGATGGGAAGCAGTAGATACCAAGAATGCAAGTCATCAGTCGCTCACTTACTACTGCGAGTGCTCTGAAAAGATGAGAAAATAAGGGGGTGAGAAAACCACATGCTCAGTAAGGCAATTATGCAAATAAGTAGATAGCTCCACTATCTACATGCTCATAATGCCATGCCCTTAAAATCCATTTCTTTTCATTAAAATCTCAAGCACAAAATCATTCTTACATCAATGACATAGTTTATCAAAACTATTTGTGCCTATAGAAATCATGTAATTCATGTATCAAAGGCATTTTATGTGACATCATTAAATCATACTTAGCATGAGGTAAATCAAGATCATGCCATGTAAAACAAGTCATGAGAAACAATTCTTTTCATGAATTTATCATCAACGCATGGAAAACTCAACATGCTATTGCATTTAAATCATTTTATTAAAACTGCAATATAAAATAACCCGAAGGGGTTAAGCATCTCATAAATAATTCTCAAAACTCATAAAACAACTCGTTATAAAATTATGTCATAAAATCACCCTTCTTTTAGGGTCACATGTCATAAAATCATCTGAAATCTAGCATCACAGTAGAAAATCATAAAATCGGGGGCTTGAGCCCTCCCTCGGGTCTACCCTGGTCTATCGAGACCACAAGTTATATCATGTGAGACAAGTAGGTGACTATATCCGTAACAAGGACTATGGCCATAACCTAGTGATCCCTGGCTACATGGTACCTAGTGTGCGGGGTATCACACCTGAAATGGGTGGTGGGTCAATCCTACCGCTAGAACAACATAACATCAGGATTGCGAGGGCAAGGCTTGCTGCCTCGTGGCTAATGCCACTCCACTCCAACAATCCCCACGGTACAGCGTACTCCATGTGATATACTTGGTACAACGTACTCCGTGAACCTAGTCTCAGTCAGGGGGTGCCTGCAATAGGTCTTATCCACCCATACCATCTCTGTCTCAGTATGCACGTGTGAACATATCATCTCACTGTGACACACAGTCTACAGGAGGCTCCAACACGGCTATATGCATTTTATATAAATCCCTGTGTGAGTGAAACTCTAGCACGGCTCCATAAAAATCAGTAAAATCTGTGTACGAGTAGCATTCCAGTACGACTTTAAATGAGTTATAAATCCATATAAAATCATAAATCATTAAAAAATTCATGCGAGCAACGCTTCAGCACGGTTTCATGCATAAATAAATCAAATCTCGTGCAAGTTACACTCCAGCACGAATGAATGCTTGAGTAATTCAAAACTTCGTACGAGCAACGCTCTAGTACGATTTTATGCATAAATACATCAAATCTTGTGCAAGTTACACTCCAACACAGCTTTTATGCAATTATCATATCAAAATCGAATGCGAGCTAAGCTCCAGCATCTCTCATGCATGTCAAATCATTAAAACTAGTGTGAGTAATTGCTCCAGCACCATTTTATGCATATCATGTCAAAACAGTCCAAACCATCAAAACAGTCAAAACAGGGTGCGAGCTAGGCTCCAGCACCTCCCATGCATTTCAAAATAGTAAAATTCGTGCGAGCAATCGCTCTAGCACATTTCATGCATATGATGTCACACAAGTCAGTGCGAACAACCGCTCAAGCGGATTTTATGCACACTCACAAACGCAGATATAGTGAGAGCTATGCGCCAGCACTATCTGTTTCCATTTAAACTTGATTGTTGGCCTATTTTCCAAATAATTTTCATTTAAATCTTAATAACACTTACGTTGTGTTATCTTGTGAATTTTATGCAATTACTGACCAATCTACCGATTTGCTTTGCTTAAAAACCAAGAAAATTCCTTAAATCAGAAATTACTTAAATCATGCATTTTATGCATGTCATACTTTCACCATCCTTAGGTGAATTTCCCTTAATAGGGGTAAAATAGCCTTTTTCCTATTTCATGTCCTTAAAATCATTAATTTATTTCTAGAACCTTTATACATATTCTGTGTATACTTACATATTCAGTGTATACAAAAGCTATTAAAATACGCGTAGCTACCTCTAGTTACTCACACAATTCCCTTACCTTATTTTTTTGTACATCTAACCTTTCCTCTGATGTCTCGTCATGCAGTCCGATTTGCTCTCAATCAAATCTTCGAAACTGTGTATAAATATACATTAGGTCAAATTCAATACAATTAATTGTATTTCATATTTTCTGGGCTTAATTTAAATCATTGGGCACGTTTACCCATATTGGGCCCGATTGCACCATAATGGGCCTTAATCGGCCTTAAGCCCACTTTTCACTTACTATTTACATTATCGAGGCCTATTGGGCTCATTTGGCCAATCAGTATTTATTGAGCTTCATTCTAAATTCCCGGATAGCTTAATGAATTATTTACAACAATTTATCTCAAATTCCAGAATTTAATTCATTTCATGCGAAAATTAAATCCGTAATTTATGCGGTAAATTTTTAACACGCATAACGATGCAATATTGTCGTAAATAAGGGTTACTTACCCAAGATTCCATGATAGGATGTAAATCGAGGTTGACTTGAGTCCTTGTTTGACGTCAATTGTCGAGCTACACAATTAAATATTTTTCTGGGTAAATATTCAGTCGAATATTAATCCAATTAAATATTCCAAAATTTAAATCAGTCAATTCAACCACTTATCGACTTACCTGTAGCTCGATTGCATCACTGGGATTTTTCCCCAATTTTCCTCTTTTTTTCTTTTTTCCTTTTTTTTCTTCTTTTCCTTTTCTTTTTGGCTGAACTGGTCCGGTTCGGTTCAGAACAGAAGCTTCCTCACTGAACTGTCGATCGGTTAAGCTCTTTTTGGTCGTGCCGGAGTCGTTCGGCCTGTTCCCGACGTGATTCTGGTGCCGTTCGGCGTGAAATTGGGTGGGTATTCATCATCGGCCCTCGGGGTGGCTCGAATCGACGTCGATGGTCGACGATCTAGGCTTCTCTCCCTCGACATCTCTCCTCGTTTTCGGCGTTCTCCGACGTTGTCGGGGTGCTTGCAGGCGCCTAGTGGATCCCACGAGGCTCGTCGCCCTTCGTCGGCCCTCGCCTGGGGTCCCTGGTCGCCAGTGGCCATCGGCTGGAGGGAAACCGTTCCCTCGGTTTCCTGCTTCGTTTTCGCCTTTTGCTTTTCTGTTTCATTTCTTCCAAATCGCGATTTTGGGATTTTTTTTCATTTACTTTATTTTATTATTTATAATTTATTTTAATAATATTTTATTCATTAAAATATTATTAAAAATAAAAAAATATCTAAAAAAATATATTTTATTCATTTAATCACGAAATGAATTTATCTTGCTTATCTCGTCTTTTTGGTATAATTTTCCAATAATTTTGGGATTATTTTTCGAAGTGAAATTTTGGGTTTATTCCAATAAATTCATATCTTGATCAATTTAACCCGAAATTTAATTATTTCTTTGTTATTGATCAAGATTTCTCAATCCCATATTTTTAATTAAATTTTCTTGTCACAATAAATATCAAATTTTGATCTTTTGACCATTTTACCCTTGTACGTGTTCGGAACTACCATTTCAATCCTTCATTTGATCTTTTTCTCATTTCGTGTTTTAAATAAAATCGGGTCTTACACCTTGTGGACACTGGCTAAGAGCACTAGCTATTTGTCCAACTTGAACTTCTAAGTTCTTAATTGAAGCAACATGATTTTGCAGGATAGTCGTGAACATATCCTATAGTGTAGGCTTCTTCTCAGCTGCTGGTGCATGTAAATGTTGGGGCTGCATAAGTGGTGGTGGTGGTAGTGGATGGTGAAATTGAGGTGGTGGATGGTATGGAAATTGCTGATGTGGTGGTACATGAACTGGTGGAGCTTGAAAACCAAGGGGTCCTACAGTTCTGGAATTAGAAGATTGCCCTTGATTTTGGCTCCAGGAAAAATTAGGATGGTTCCTCCACCCTGGATTGTAGGTGTTTGAAAAGGGGTTGTTCTGTTGCTTCTGAGATGGGGAAACATACTGAACCGATTCTAAATTAAGTGGACACCTATCTACAAAGTGTGTACCACCACACAGATCGCAAGAAAGAAAAGGACTTTGTACAGAATAAACAAGGTTAGGACTTGTAACAGAATTATGCTGGGTACTGAGTGACTGTACCTTTTTCGTAAGATTGGCTATTTGAGAAGTCAAGGTAGATAGTGTGTCTAACTCATAGATACCCGTTGACTTCTTAGACAGCTGCCTCTCCAAAGATAATTAATAGTTGTTAGCTGCCATCTTATCTAAGAGACCGTAAGCTTCCTCTTCCGTCTTGCACATTAGAGCTCTTCCCGCAGCAGCATTAACGATGGTCCTATTTTGGCTAGTCAGTCCATTTTAGAAGGTTTGCACTTGTAGCCATAAGGGTAGGCCATGATGCAAAAACTTCTTAAGAAGGCCTTTATATCGTTCCCATGCTTCGTAAAGAGATTTCGAATCAAATTGGGCAATGGAAGATATGTCACTACGGAGTTTGGCTATTTTAGAGGGAGGGAAAAACTTAGCTAAAAATTGATGGGCTAACTCGTCCCAAGTGGAAATGGATCTTGGAGGTAAGGAGGTTAACCAGTGTCGCGCCCTATCCCTAAGCGAGAAGGGAAATAACCTAAGCGTAAGAGCATCATCAGATAATCCATTGTGCTTGAATGTGTTGTACAGGTCCAGAAATTGCCCGAGGTGTGCATGTGGGTCGTCATGAGGAAGCCCACTGAACTGTACAGAGGTTTGAATCATCTGAAGGATCGAAGGCTTGATTTTGAAATTGTTTGTAGGGACAACTGTTGGCCTAATGCCGGTATAATAACCTCCAATGGTCGGTACTGCATAATCTCCTACGGTCCTAATTTCTCTGTTTTCTGCCATGGTGTTTTGTAGTGGAGCTATTAATTTCTTAGAATCATTTCTAATTTTCCTAAGTGTTCATTCTATTTCAGGATTTAAAGGAAAGTAATCAAAGCTCTAGGCTCTACATATGCAAACATCTAAAAGTCCTCAGGAAATTTTTTAAAAGTTTTTAATTTTTCAATTTTTTAAATAATTTTTTTTTAATTTTTTATGAAGAAAATTAACTGATCTAGATTAAAGCTCTAAATATTTACAATCTAAGCATTTACAAGCTAGAATTACACCTAAGCATAATTTCACCGATATTAATTACTGGCTAATTATCTTCCCCGGCAACGGCACAAAAAACTTGGTGTCGACTACGCCCACTAAGTGACCTAGACGTGTTATCCGCAAGTGCACGGGTCGTATAAGTAATAATGGGATTTGAGTCCCGGATTATCATCCCACAGAGAATCTAATTAGTCTAATTAAGTATCGGTTAATCTTACCCTAAGTATATCCTAGCAAATTATGAATTTATAATGGGTGATCTACAAGGCTAGAATTAAAAGAACTGAAAACAATAAAAATTATAAACTAAAGAAAATAAAACAGAGTAAAAATTACTTACAGAGCTCTGAGCAATTAAAAACAAATACCTACAAAAGATAATTAAAACAGTTAAAATTTACTTAATGCAATTAAATTAGAATGCAAATATGAAAATAAAGAAACAAATTAATTAAACTAAAATTTAAGCCTAAAGTAAAATATGCATGTAATTAAACTAAATAATAAAAATGCAAATTAAACTAACTTAAAATTTAATGAAATAAAATCTTAGAAAATTAAGAAAATAACTATAAATCTAAATGTCTAACGTGTTCATTCTAAATTAATCCTAACTATAGCTGATTACTAACTTAACAATAAAATCTAAATAATGCACGGAAAATAAGTATTTTTGGATTTTTAATTCTAAGATGAAGATTAAATTAAAAATGCATGAAACAAATTTAATCTAAATTAATTCTAAATGCAACTCATAAAATTCTACACTAAAATTAAACCCTAAATCCTATTATATAAAATTAACTATTAACATAAATTAAAACTAAAAATTAAATTAACAAACAAAGACACTAGAACTAACCTACCATTTTAATTTAACAATTTACCTAAGCTAACAACTAATAGAGGATCAAAAGCAATTAAACCAATTAATGTATAAACATGATTTGTTAAATTTGTAAGGTCCCGTGCAGCCAAACATGGCCTTAACCAATTTCCAGCTAACTTGCAAACTCGTGTACTGGTACTGTACACTTTGTTTCTTTCCCAGGTGCTGTCCTGCAACCTTATGCATCCAGGTACTGCTCTCAGTACCAGCCTACTGTGCATCTGCTGCCAGAACCTGCAGCACGTCACCAGCCATGCGGTCCCGACAGTACAACGGTACTGCACACACAGCAGGTGTTCTGCAATCCGTGAAATCCAGCTGCTCCAATACTGTTATTGCTTGTACCAGCACATACGCCCGAACAACATCAATCACCATGTTCTGCTGCTCTGCTTCACCATGTTTGCTTCTGGTTTCCGCGTAGCTCAGCACTGCTACATGCACCACCACTCTTGCTGTAAAAATTCATACCCGTATAGGTTAACTTAGTCACCACTCTTGCATACAACAATAAAGGCTGAGCAAAATAATAAAGCTGGATTTTACAAGATTAACAATGGAACACAAGTAGAACTTGTAAATTTGTAGACTTAAAGTAGAAAGTAAAAACAAAAAATGTAAACTGCAATGAAAGCCAAAGTTAAAAGAAAATGTAGAAAATGAACAGTAAATGGTTCAAAAAATAGGGGAGAACAGAGGAGAATATAGGCGCTGTCCCTAGCAGCAGTCCCGTAGTCACGACGGTAAGTTTTGGCGCTACACCTTGCTTCAGCCCAGCTCCCCATGCACACCAGCTGTAGCCTATACTAGCAGCAATAAATCAGCAGCCCCTGGACAGCAAGAACCTACACCGAAAACCAACAAAAGAAGTAAAAACAACGAAAGTTCTCGGTTGCTGGAAACGGTAACTATGAACCAAGAAAACTCAGCCTGTAAATGTAGCAAATCAAATGAAAGAGTGCAGTGAGATAACCTATAATGCTGAAAATAAATCATAAACTAGAATAGAAATGACTAAGAAAATAAAGTATTGATTATAGGAGATCAAGCTTGAAGGATCCAAAGAAAGCTTTGATTAAAACAAAGAATACTGGGTATGCTTCCTGCCTCGGGTCTCCAACATCATCTACATTTTATACTTCAATCCAGTTGATTAAGGCCATCGACAGTGAGCATAAAACACAGCATTGCATTCTCATTTACCTAGCTTTTGCATAATATTGACTAGAATCCTAAATACCGAATAATAACTATTAATGGAAAATAATCAGAATAGAGGATTTAATAGAAATTAAATTAAAATGAAGAAAATGCCGAGAAGGGGTAGGCACAATGGCTACTGTCACCAGCCACAAATCAACCGTATAGTCCTAGATTGTTAAAGCTTAATAAGATGATAATAACACAGTATTGTTTTAAGAAATCAGTAGAACATTAGTTGAATAATCAGTAAATACAACAAAATAAAATGAAAACTGAATAATAAGCAACCCGGATGAGCACCAAAGAAAAGGAAATAAGAACAAATGCAGTAAAATATATTATTAGCAACTAGGATTAAATTATTTCATTTAAAGAAATCAAATGGAAGCTTGTATTGAAACCGAGAAGGAAGAAACTATGGTGGCTGCTGTCACCAGCCATCGTGAAAAATCTAAAAGAAAACCTAAGGAAAATATATAACCTAACAATAAAATTTCTAACCTAAAAAAAAAAAACTAAAGCTACTCTAAAAAAAAAACTCCCTTTCAATTGCTTATCATATTCTATTTATAAACAAAATTAGGGGTACAATTGTAATTTTTTAATCCTAGATGAGTTGGCATTGTTTGGCCACTTGTCTTCATTCCATTCGCTTCAGAGAAGATATTTCGACGTCACTTGTCTTTTTGTCCACTTGGATGTGCGATGTGGCCCGACGTGTGTCTTCCAGAAGGTGGGCAGGGTATCCGTCGATCTTATATTTTTGAGGCGAATAAAATATGAAAACCCGACATCACACGTCTCTACAATGAATTGTGACTCAGACTGTGAAATGGTGGTGGTCTAGTCTCTTTTAGCCCATTTTCAGCCCATTTTCTATCGAAACGACTAAAATTCATCCGGATTTAATTTACTTGCACATAAGAGAATTTTAATTAAATTGAGGGGATAATTAATAAAATAATATGGGTATTAAAATAATTAATTAAGAAATTAAGCATAAATAATTCTATTTTAATAGAATTATCAAAAGGGCGTGACAAATTGAGTAAGATCTCGGTTCCTATTAGGCCAAGCTAGGCATGTAGTTCCTAGGCTAGGTCCATCCCTAACACTAAAACCCCCCCTTAAACTAAAATTGAGTATCAATTGTGGTCTTGTCTTGTCGAAATAACTTAAGAGGAACTTTGTTGTGTTGTCATAGCCATTTTATCATTGGCATGTTACCTTGTCGAGAAGGTTTCATGTTGTTGATTTTGTTAAGTTAATTTCTTCATCTTTGAGATAGTCTTGCTTTCGAGTAAGCAATGATGTTGCTTTCGGCGTGACTACCTTTCCTTTCGTACTTTTAATTATTCACCCTTCATCATAGGTTTAGTTGTTTACTGTAAGTTCTAGCGTGGCTAGCTAATGGTGTAGCTTGTATTCTTGTATGCTTTGTGCCTTAGCTTAACAACTTCCATTTTAGGAATACTTCCTTGCGTACCTCGAGCCTTAATAGCTTCCGCTCTTTTAAGGATTTAGTTTCTGTAGATGTCTTAAACTCTAGCTTGATAACTTCCGCTCATTGATGACTTAGCTTCTGTAGATACTTTGAGCCTTAGCTTGATAACTTTTGCTCTTAGAAGGACTTAGGTAAAATCATGTGCCTCGAGGTCTAGCGTAATTGCCTCTACTCATAAGAGGGCTTAGGGGAATTCTTATACCTCGAGCTTTAACATAATCGCTTTTGCTCCTTGAAGGCTTAGATAGTTTCTTAGTGCCTCAAGCTCTAGAGTATTGCTTCTGACTGCTAATTGATGATTTAGATAAATTCTTGGCTAAAGGAATGTCACCTTATTACCTTGTCCAAGGGAATGCCACACCCTTGCCTTTTTTCGTTCTCGAGCTCTATCATGTTAAACTTGATATGTTTTAGATTGGCTGAGGGAATGTCCCATCCTCATCATCCATAATCTTTAACACTTGGTCTGCTTTCAATTTGGCTAAGGGAATACACATTCCCTTTTATTTTCATAAACTAGCACTTAACATGCTCTGAAGATCGGTCGAAGGAATGTTACCTTCAGCCTTTAATAGATTAACACTTATTATGCTTTGAAGATTGACCAAGGGAATATTACCTCATCGCCTTCAATAAACTAGCACTTACCATGCTTTGAAGATTGGCTAAGAGAATGTTGGTTGCTTACCTTTAATGAAGCAGCACTTAACGTGCTTTGAAGAACAACTGAGGAAATTTACCTCCTCGCCTTCGATGAACTAACACTTAACAAGCATTGAAGATTGGTTGAGGGAATGTTACCTGCTAACTTTCTATAGACTGGCATTTAATGTGCTTTAAAGATTAGTTGAGAGAATGTTACCTTATTGCCTTCGATAAACTAACACTTACCATGCTTTGAAGATTGGCTAAGGGAATGTTACCTCCTTGCCTTTGATGGACTAGCATCTTGTAAGACCCGTATTTTTTTATATGTAACCCTTATAGTTCCCTAAGTATACATTTGTTAATGTAATATGAATCATAAATGATGTAAGGTCCATAAAATTTATGTACACACTTGTTATGTGAGTTTGTGATGTACACACATGTTTCATTAAGTATGAATTATAAGAAATGGACCTTTCTAAGTGAAAATGTGTATTGAATACAAAATGAGTAGTGAGGTAAATTGATATGAAGTTAGCTTTGAGAATTTGGAGTGAAATTTGGCTTAGTATGCTACAAAACAAGGGGAGTTCGATCTTAGAAGCAAGCAGATCGATCTCATTGTGCCTAAACTGCCTAACTAGAGTATTCTATAAAGAGGAGATCGATCCTCAGTCTAAGCCAGATCGATCCTCTATGAAGAACATATTGATTCAACCTCAAGCAGACCGATCTCCTTATGCCTCTACCAGAAGCAGATCGATCTCATTTCCTTACCAGATCGATCTGTGAAGGATTCTGCGTGGCTGAGATCAATCTCATGCTCTTCGACAGATCGATCTCTTAAGCTTGAAAACTGAATGCAGGAAGGCTAAAAGCAGCAGCAGATCGATCCCTCACTTATGGAGATTGATCTCATCAAGCAATTTCTATAAAACAAGGCTGTTGAACTGCAATGCACGGGAGAAACATTAAAACCTTTCCATTTTTGAAACTAAGTGACCTAGTTTTTACTCTATAGACTATCAATACT
This sequence comes from Firmiana major, assembly GCA_033439115.1. Lineage (NCBI taxonomy): Eukaryota > Viridiplantae > Streptophyta > Magnoliopsida > Malvales > Malvaceae > Firmiana > Firmiana major. Next base: position 37,704,938 of record CM065898.1, read on the forward strand.
CTCCATTGAGATTGGAGAAAATTTTATTACATCAAAGTTGTTCATAGAGTGGAGAACAACATAGTTGGAAATGAGAGGTAGAATTGTTGAATCGAAGGAGGAAAGGAGTCCTTCCTCAAAGTTGTGAAAAAAGGAGAAAAGCTGAGATTGGTAAGATTTCAATGTATCAATCTCATGTATGTTAATCTATATACTTGTATGAGTTGATTGGTATATAGATTGACGGTTGAAATGTGATAAACATGCTTAAACAAAAATATGACCTAGAATCGATCTAATGATAGAAAATCGAGTAGGCACAGTTTAATGGAGATTTGAGCGTGTAAAGGTGTTATTGAGCATGTATATATGCTAGTATAACAGTTTGATAAAGTTCATGTACTAGAAATAATAATAACTAAAATTGAGTATATGAGGTATTCGACGAAATGCCACAATGAAATAAAATCATGAACTTGAGGTATTGTAAGCTTAATACCGGTTTAATACGAATCAATAGACTCGAGGAGTCTGAGAGATTCTCGAGAATGAGTTATATGCTCGAAATGGACTTATGAAGGATAAAGTCTGATAATGGTGTAACTAGGCCAAATGAGATATAAATGGCCCAAGGTATTGATTTGAATATCATGCAAGTGAAATGAAGTATATGACAATATACTGATGTGTGTAATACACAATTTTAGCTCCAGAAGATATCGTTGGAATCAATAAGACGGATCACGAGAAGTAGAAATCGAAGGAAAACGATTCAAGTGTGATTCGAGGTAAGGGACTTATGCGAGCTATTAGAGGTAGCTATACGTATGTTTTCTTACTTGTTGTGTGTGAATGTATGCGATAAGTACATAGATATTGATATATCTAGGTGGAAACTACGTATGAGATTAGGTCTATAAGTGTGAGTTGTATGAGTTCTATGATTGTTGTGAAAAGAGGTTTTGCAAATGTTTTGAGAAAAAATAATAATAGACGGGTTCTCGATTTAACCAATTTCATGAAATGCTTCTTATGAGTGATTGAAGGGTGATTTGCCCTCTCACTCATGACTATACATGAAGCCCATTCTATTTCTTTTTTGTGTGAAATTGTGCTAGAGCCTAAGTGGCAATGGTAGATTTACCAGCCCTGCTCATACATCATTTTCAAAAGGGATTTTGAGAAAAAACAAAAAGGGTGCTTGATGCCTCGGTACCACTAATGCATAGAGGACTACTGACAAGGCACAGAGGTAAGGAAAATTCTTGTGCTCAGCTAGAGATAAATATGCATAATTTTCGTGTATTTGTAGATATAAAATTTTAGGCTGAATTTGTAGTTACCGAAATTACATAAAATTCTAGGTCGAATTTTAGGACTCTGAAAATTATAGAATTTAGCCTAGTTTGTCACGACCCTCCATGACTTAACCAAAACCACGACAAAATTTTCGCATTTTTAACTTACCTTTCCTCTCATCAATGGTTGGGCTGTGATTCGATATTAGCTTCCTCGCATGCCCTATCATCCATTATCATACATACTTGTCAATATACTGTTACTGATTGTAACTTCTTCCATAATACATGTGAGATCATATAAAATCTAATAAAAATACATTCCCCATAATATATCGTATACATCACTGTGCTATTTCTATGTTTAGATACATAACCGTACAAAATATGTATACATGTCGATCGATAGGAAATAGCAGCGGACAACAGGAATACTATCCCTCAAATGCTCTCACTCTATTACTGATGCTCTGTAGAGAGATGTAAAAGAAAGGGGGGTTAGCATACAACGCGCTCAGTAAGGAAATCATGCAAGCAAGTAGACTTCTACACTATCTACTCAAAATAATGCTATGCCTCGAAAATATCATTTCCTTAACTCACTTTAAAAGCATGTCTTTAAAATACATATATATATATATACTTGTACAGATTAAATCCCATGTACAAAAATCATGCTTGCTTTCTCAAATGTAGGCATGTAGTGCAAAATAATGCGTCTTTATAATATCACAATGCCTTTAGATAAATCATGCCATGTATATTTAAATCACAATAAATATGGCATTTAAATTATTCACATCACAATAATCAGATTTCGACCCATCCCTCAGGTCTATCCGTAAATAAATCAGTCAATCAGGTGATATATCATGTGAGACTCTGTGGTGAAATGCAATAATATCCTGGACTATGGCCATATCCTATAATGGTGATCCCAAGCTACACAGAATCCTAGTGTGCGGGGCATCACTGCTGCAACGGGAGGGGTTCAGTCCATCACAATCGCCAGCTATATCCTCATCAACTCCACAACACCACACGGTACAGTGTACTCCATGCCACTCTCACGGTACAACGTACTCTGTGGACCCTACATCACAGTCGGGGTGCCTGCCATAGGTCTTAGCCCTCAAACCATGGAATATCATACCACGTCTCTAAATCCACATGCGAACCTCTCATAGTGTGACACTCAGTCTACACGAGGAAATCAAGCATGGTTTTCAACATGTATTATATATCACATAAATTACAGTGCGCCCCTTTGAGCATGACTCACAGTCGACACCCACTCAAACACTGTTTCACATCACAAACTCAAACTCTATGTGAGTAAACCTCCAGCAACTAGGTCATGCATATTTCATGTTTCAAATCAAGTACGAGCAATAGCTCCAGTACCATGCTATGCATAAAACTCATCAAATCAAGTACGAGAAATAACTCAAGTACTACGTCATGTGTAAATCATGAAGAATCGAGTACGAACAACGCTCTAGCACTTTGTCATGCATCTCATGTAAAATTCGAGTACGAGCTAATCGCTCCAGCACTCTCTCATGCATATATCATATAAAACTGAGTACGAGTAATAACTCCAGCACTCTATATGCATGTCATGAAAATCTAGTGCAAATCACAATCCAACACTAATATATGTGGAAACTATATGAAATCAAGTGCGAGCTGTGCTCTAGCACGATTTATTCTCACATAATTCGATAGATGGCTCTTTAAAAAGGGATAATTTTCAAAACATCAAAATCAACACTATAAAGTGTGCTTAATTCATATCAACCTTAAAATCATTAGCCCATCTATTTATTCTTCTGCTTAACAATAGTAAAACACTCAAAATGGTGGTTTCCATGCTTTTTACAACTTTTCACAAAAGTTGACTTTTTTCCTAAGGGTAAAATCGTAATTTGCCACATCGGGTCACAATAATTATTATTCACTTTCTCTGACCCTCAGAGTTTTTAAGTGAATGTAAAAGCAAACGAAAATACGTGCAGGTATCTCAAACTACTCACAAAAGTCCCTTACCTGCAATCACTCAAGAAATTTTACTTTCTCAACGCTACTCGATCCAGCAGTCCGATTTGATCCTCCAATAATCTCTGGAGCTGCATATAACCATTTATCAAGTTAATTATACTTTTCCTACTGTATTTCACATTAAATACAATCTATTTCACTTAATGGGCTTTAATAAACTTTAATGGGCCTAACTATGCCTTAAGCCCATTTCTATTTTACTATTCATTTTCGTTGGGCCTATTAGGCTTGTGGGGCCCACCAACTCTTATTGGGCTTATCCTAGACCCATTACATCACATTGGGTCTAAAATAATTGGGCTTGGCCCATTGGACCTCTCGGCCACATGCCATGGCCGAGAGCACTCCATGCCGTCGGTCACACCATGGCATGCCGTCCATGTTCATTTCCTTAGCCAATTCACTTAGACATTTTCACAAACACTTGGTTGGAAATGTTCTTAAGCATCACATAGTTCATTTAGGCATTTTATCAAACACCTTGATTGCCAACTTAATACATGTATTAATTAATCAAATTGATTAATTCTAACTATACCATAATCATTAACACATGTACATTAACCCATTTATGCCTTAAAATCATATGGTCATTCATCAATATTTCACTACTCACTCTCAGCCTAACCATGTTCATAGTGATTTCATATGTTTCAATGCTTGAAACATATACCAATATACTTAAAATCATTCATACATTAACATATATGAATTTGAAAGCTTGAAAATATACCTAGTATTTGTGTTTACACTTGGCTGAAACTTTGGAGTCTCACGGTTTGCACACTATGGCTTCTTGATAGCCAATTCCAATATATGTCACTCTCCTCTCAATTTGGAACAACTTTCATGAAGAATGCAAGTTCCAAATATGCCTAAATCCTAGTGATTTCTAGTGAGAGAAAGCTCGGATAAATGTATTTCAATGGTTTCCTTGTTTAGCCGAGAATGGTATGGTGAAGATGACAATGGTGTGGCTGATTTTATAAGCCATTTACTTAGCCATTAAGCCTTACTTTTCAGCCATTAAAATTGACTTCCTAAGGCTTAGTTATGAGTCACCTAATGAGTCATCTAATGAGTCATAGTTAGCTTTAACTATGGTTAGATATTTAATCCTAATGGGCTTTACAATTGGGCCTCTCGGTTTGGGCTTTCTTAATGGGCTTTCGGGCTGAAATTTTTACCATACCTCGGGCCTTTTATTGTCTCAATATTTAGCCTATCAATCGGTCTAACAATTCGGTCTAAGGGACCTAAGAATTTCGATCTACGTTTAGTATGCCTTAATGGGCTTTAAAATCTTCACTTTAGGCCCATTACGTTTTTAACCCTTAAATTAAATCCGAAATCCTTCTGAATAAATTTTCCTTACTTTCGGGGATGATTATCTTTTATTCTGACCAAGAATATTTTCTCTAATATTTTCTCCATACTTAGGTTAATTCCTAACCATGGTTAGTCTACTATGGTAAAAGTTCACTTTTCTTAACTATAGTTGACTTTTTCCTTAATCATTGACCAAGTTGACTTTTTCTCAAAATTTTGAAAGTGTTATATCTTATGTCTTACACTCTCGTCTTTACGTTTTGGCCGTTTTCGGTAGGTAAATACACCCGAAACACCTTAAATACTTTAACTCGCTAAAAAGGTCCATTTTACCCTTTTTAGCTATTACTCTCGTTCTCTATGTTCGGAACTAAATCAAACTGACTTTCCTTTATAAGCTCTCTATATTTTCACATTTTAAGTTCTTATTTTCAGTTAGAATGATTCAGATCCACTTGATTTAGCCTGTGACTCTTATAGCTCACATTAGGCTTTTATGTAGCTTATGCGTGTTAAATCATTTCACATACTCTTTCAATCTAGTAAATACTCTTCTTATGATTCAACTATAATAATAGAGTGTTCCTACACATAGGAATCATAAGGAACAGGCTACATACAATATGGGTCTGACATAGTTGAACAGCCTAACTTTACTATTTAAATTTAAATGGTTTGCATAGATACTGATATGACTTGAATTATTGTTTAAAATTGAAAATCCTGAATTTTTAAATTTCTATACACTGTTTTCTGAGATTTTATACGAAAAAGGGCTAGTCAGCATGTTTTGAATCGTTTCGTGAAATAAATTGATTTTATATGTGATTTAAGGAAAAATAATTTGCTTTTAAAGAAATACTGAGGTGGTGTGCTTGAGCGCGTGCTGAGTGTGTAAGGACATGGCCCCGGAGCACATCAGACCCCTTTAGGCCCCGCTCCCATTGCTAACCAGTCTTACAACTCCATGTATTATCCTCTTTGGGCCACTTTGCTCCACTGGGAAATTCCCAAGAGACGCGTTCCTATTGTGGTTCGAACTTGGGACAACACCCTTGTTCTTACCACTTTGGTACCATTGATCAGAACAAGGATGTTGTCCCAAGTTTGAACCACAATGGGGACTCGTCTCCTGGGAATTTCCTAGTGGAGCAAAACCTTGAGGGTCAGTGGTCCTAAAAATGACAATACATGGAGTTGTAAGACTGGTTAGCAGTGGGAGCGGGGCCCAAAGGGGTCTGGCATGCTTCGGGGTCAAGTCCTTTTGTCACGACCCAAAATCACTACAAAATTTTCTCTTTTTCTATACATCTCACCTCATCGTGACAATTCCATTTTGGGCGAGTTAGGCTATGAGCCAGTAATAATCCCAATGCCTATTTTGTTTAATCATATTATTATTATTATTATTATTATTATTATTATTATTATTATTATTATTATTATTATTATTATTATTATTATTATTATTATGGTAATGATACTAGAGTCTCATGCAGCGTAATAATTGCATATGTTATAAAACGCACGTTTTATTGTAAAGACCAGCCCCGGAGCACGTCAGACCCCTTTAGGCACCGCTTCCACTGCTAACCAGTCCTACAACTCCACGTATTGTCCTCTTTAGCCACGCAACGGAAGCCTCAAGGTTTTGCTCCATTGGGGAATTCCCAGGAGACGCATTCCCATTGTGGTTCGAACTTGGGACAACACCATTATTCTTACCACTTTGGTACCATTGATCCAAACGTGTTTCATTGTAAGGACCTAGCCCCAGAGCACGTCAGACCCCTCTGGGCCCTCCTCTCACTACTAACCTGTCTTACAACTCTACGTATTGTCCTCTTTGGGCCCACTGACCCTCAAGGTTTTGCTCTACTGGAAAAATTTTGGAGATGCATCTCGATTGTGGTTCGAACTTGGGACTACACCCTTGTTCCCCGCTCTCACTGCTAACCAGTCCTATAACTCCAAGTATTGTCCTCCTTGGGCCCACTGACCCTCAAGGTTTTGCTCCACTGGAAAATTCCCAAAAGACGCGTCCCTAAAGAACAAGGGTGTTGTCCCAAGTTTGAACCACAATAGGGACGCATCTCCTGGGAATTTTCCAGTGGAGTAAAACCTTGAGGGTCAGTGGGCCCAAAGAGGACAATACCTGCCAAAGGTAGTTTTAAAGGTTTGTCCTTCTAAGGGTATTACGAGGTTCGCGAAGAAGGGTAAACTGAGTCCTCGTTATATTAGACCCTTTATGATGCTGGAGCGAGTCGAAGATAAAGCTTATGGGTTGGCATTGCCGCCAGAGTTAGAAAGTGTTCATAACGTCTTCCACGTCTCTATGCTTTGGAAGTACCATCTGGATCTGACGCACGTGATTAGCTATGAGCTGTTGGAGCTTAGTGAGAGCATGTCATATGTCAAATGACCGATTCGGATATTGGATAGGAAAGAGAAGGTATTGTGGTCCAAGACAATCTCTCTCGTGAAGGTTCTTTGACAATATCACACTCTAGAGGAAGCTATTTAAGAGTTGGAGAGTTTGATATGGGAGAAGTACCCAGAGTTATTTACAGACTGATTTGGTTCAAATTTGGAGGACTAAATTTCTTTAGAGGGGGAGATCTGTGAGACCCGTAATTTGTTTGACATTTGTTAACTTTGAATAATGTATTTTGAAATGACAAAACATTAATATCAAATAAACTTATTTTCAAATCATTTGTAAGAAACTATTTCTAAGTATTTATCTTAAAATCATATTTTATCAATGATCACTTAGAAATATTGTCAAACTTCAAATCTTTTTAAAACTAAAGTTTGGCGGGAAACTAAGAAAATGAATTAATCAAATAAGTCCAAAAGCCTTGCAGGATCGATCTCCTCTAAGCTGAAGTCCTGCCAGATTGATCTCAAGGATTGGTAAGATCGATCTCCTCGAGGCAGAGGCTTAGCCAGATCGATCTCATGGATTGGTAAGATCGATCTCCTCAAGGCAAAGACTTTGCGAAACCAATCTCAAGGAATGGTGAGATTGATCTCCTCAAGGCCGAAACATTGTAAGATCGATCTCATGGGGTTATGAAATCGATCTTCTATAAGCGAGAGCAATATTTTCAAAGCAGAGATCGATCTCCTCCTTAACAAGAGATCGATCTCCCCTGTATAAAGCTAATAAGCAGATCGATCTGCCCTTTGTAAAATTCCTTTGTGTTGCAGGTTCAGGAACAAGAGATCGATCTCCTCAGATAAATGAGATCGATTTGGACCTCTCCTGCAGAATTCCAACGGCTATTTCTGCAGGTTCTCAACGGGAGAAAAATCATTAAATGCTTCACCAACCAATTGGGTGTATAAATACAAGTCATAAAGAAATTGGAGACACAAGAAAAAAAGTCAGTAGAAAAGCTCTGTATATTCTTGAGAGAAGATTCTTTTTGTCTTCAGATTTGTACATTGAATTGTTATTGAAAGCTACTGTTTAAGCTATTCATCACTTACCCATAAATAGAGTTTTCCATTGTATTTACTCTTTATCTAAAAGAAAAGGGGAGAGTTCCTCTGTGAGAGAATGATAATTCTATATTTTTAGAATTATTTGTGCTTAATTTCCTAATTAATTATTTAAATCCCCAATTTATTTTGTTAATTATCCCCTTTATTTAATTAAAATTCTCATGTTTAAAGAATAAATTAAATTCAGATGAATTTTGAATAATTCGATAGAAAATGGACCGAAATTGAGCTAAAATCGAGATTGGACCATGTGGACAACACGAGCCTAGCACATCCAATTGGACAAAAAGACAGATGACATGGAAATATTATTTTTCAAGGAGCCAATGGTGTGAAGACAAGTGGCCAAACAATGCCAACTTATCTACGATGGAAAAATTATAATTGTACCCCTAAGTGTGTATATAAATAGAAAAAGATGGCAATTGAAAAAAGGGGGGGTAGCTTTAGTTTTTTAGGTTAAACATTTATTGTTAGGTTTTATTTTTCTTAGGTTCTCTTTTAATCTTTTCGGCTGGTGACAGCAGCCACGATGGATCATATTTCTTCTAGGATTTGTTCAGTGTCCATTCGATTATTATTTTACTGTTTAAGTTTTAATTAAAAGTTATTATTTTTATATTGTTGCTCTCGATTGCTTCCTATTTCTGTTTTCTTTCTTTGTTTTTCTACTGCTTATTCATATTTTGCTACAGTCATTCTATATGCTTTGATTATCACTGCTTGTGTCTTATTCTGGTGTTTTGATGCGGGTTGGGTGCTGGGTATAGTTCTAGCACCGTTGGTATAGTGGAACGATATTGGCAGACTTGAGGAAGAAGCATTACTCGGCTAAAGCTTCTCCCACATTTTACTGTGTTGCTATTTTTTTGTTTTTGTTTCATCAGTTGCCCCATTACTGTATGCTGTTCTTCCATATATTCTCGGTTTTGCTGGGAACTAATCTTTCTTACAGATTTTCTTGCTTCAGTTTAACATTCAATTAATAACTCTTCTCATGCCTTTTCTACTTTAAATTGAATGATTATTACTGCTCTAAATCTCTATTTCATTATCTAATTCCATTTAATGTTTTACCACCTCACTGTCTGCAGTTAGATCATTAAGCTTTCGGTTGAAACTGATGAGGGTAGGTCTGCTGGTGAAAAGCGGGCATGCGTGAAGTATGCACTTTGTCAATTGCTCGGTTGAAACAAATGATAACATGGTGGCAATATGGACTCCTCCTCTGTTCAACTCTGTTTTAGTGTTGATGACAGCAAAGTGTTGTGTGTGATAACTAAGCGGTTTGCTGTTATTCTTGAAAGCAGACGTGAAGAAGAAAGATGGTAGGGACAGGTCATGCAACATGAGGGTATTGTGCAGGTGGCAATGATATGGGTTAAGGTGCTGAAGGTTGCCTCTGATTGAAGGAATCCCAACTACCGCAGACCAGATTTGTGCTGGAAGAAGAACGTATTGCATGACAAAACAGAGCTGGCAACATGTGCGTATATTTGCAGTGGACGTACAGTAGGATGGTGCTGTCGGCAGCTCCTGGACAGAAGCATTGACGCAACACCTGGAGACAACCGAAATCTGGAGCAGTACCTGGAAACCGAGACCACACCTGGAAATGAAAAATGAAATGAAGCATGAACAGTGAATGGAGGGATTTGGATGATTTAAAATTGATTAAGGCTTTTTTGGCTAGTGCATTGTAGCAATTAATTCATTTTCATGCATTTTTAGTATAGTTTAATTTCTATTTAATTTGTTAAGCTTATTTTAGAGTCTTTAATTAAATTGCAAGTTAGTATTCTTGCATAATAGTATAAAACTTAGTTTTAATTAGGATGATAGTTAATTAAGTGTTCATTTAGAATTAGATTAGAGGTAAATTTATTTCATTAATTCTTAACTTAGTTTAAATAGCATTTTGATTAAGTAGTTTAATTGCATTTTAGGTTAGTTTAATTTTAGTTTAATTAATCTTGTTTTGTTATTTTCATAATTGCATTTTATTTTAATTGTGTTTATTAGTTTTAACTATTTTAATTATTTTTGTAGGTTTTTATTTTAATTGCATGGAGTACTGTAAGTAATTTTGCTCGGTTTTATTTTCTTTATTTTATAGTTTTTATTATTTTATTGCTTTCAGTATTTTTAATTCTAGCTATGTAAATCACCCACCTTAATTTCATAATTTGCTAGAATATACTTAGGGTAAGATTAACCAGTACTTAATTAGGCTAGTCAACTTCTCTATGGGACGATAATTCCAAGACTCAAATCCTATTATTACTTGTACGACCCGTGCACTTGCGGTACTACGTTTAGGGCGTTTCAAGTTTTTGGCGCCGTTGCCGGGGAAGTTTTAATTAGTCGTTAATTGATATCGGTAAAATTATGCTTAGTGTAATTCTAGCTTGTAAATATTTAGATCCTTAGTTTAGTTTAGTTAATTTTCTTATAATTAATTAAAATAAAAAAAATTTAAATTTTAAGGACTTTTTGATGTTTGCATATGTAGAGCCAGGAGTTTTGATTGCTTTCCTCTAGATCCTGAAATTGAACGAACTCTTAGGAAAATTCGAAAGGATTCTAGGAAATTTATAGCTCCGCAGCAAAACATGATGGCAGAAAATAGGGAAAGTAGGACTGTTAGAGATTATGCGATGCCGACGATTGAAGGATATTATACCGGCATTAGGCCACCATCTGTCCCTGCTAATAATTTTGAAATTAAGCCTTCCATCCTTCAGATGATCTAGACTTCTTTACAGTTCAATGGGCTTCCACACGATGACCCACATGCTCACCTTGGGCAATTCCTGGACTTGTGCAACACGTTCAAACACAATGGATTATCTGATGATGCGCATAGACTCAGACTATTCCCCTTCTCACTTAGGGATAGGGCGAGACACTGGTTGACCTCCCTGCCTCTAGGATCAATTTCTACATGGGACGAGTTAGCCCACCAATTTCTAGCCAAATTTTTCCCTCCCTCTAAAATGGCCAGACTCCGTAGTGATATATCCTCCTTTACCCAGTACGACTCTGAATCCCTTTATGAGGCATGGGAACGATATAAGGAGCTTCTTAGGAAGTGCCCTCACCATGGCCTACCTCTATGGCTGCAAGTCCAGACCTTCTACAATGGACTTACAAGCCAAAATAGGACCAAAGTGGACGCTGCTTCAGGTGGAGCCTTGATGTGCAAAACAGAGGAGGAGGCTTATGAGCTGCTAGGTAAGATGGCGGCTAATAACTATCAAGGGTCCTCGGAAAGGCAATTGCCAAAGAAATCGACTAGTATATATGAGCTCGACATGCTGTCCACCTTGACCTCTCAAATTGCCAATCTTACAAAGAAGGTGGAGTCGCTCAATACCCAATCTAATCCTTCCAACAATCCTAACTCTGTGTTTTCTATCCAAAGTCCTTTTCTCTCTTATGATCTGTGTAGTGGTACCCATGCTGTAGATAGGTGTCCACTTAACTTAGAATCGGTTCAGTACGTTGCCCCTAAGTAATAGAACAACCCTTTTTCAAACACCTATAATCCAGGGTGGAGGAACTATCCTAACTTTTCATGGAGCCAAAACTAAGGGCAAACCTCTAATTCTAGACTAGTAGGACCCTCGGGTTTTCAAGCTCCACCGGTTTAGGTACCACCACAGCATCAATTTCCTCACCATCCACCACCTCTGTATCCACATCATCCACCTAACCATTCCCATCCATCCCACTTCCATAAACCACCACCACCACCACAACCCCAGCACTTACCAGCAGCTGATAAGAAACCCTCGCTTGAGGAAATGTTCACAACAATCTTGCAAAATCAAGCAGCTTCAATTAAGAACCTAAAAGTTCAGGTAGGACAAATAGCAAACGCTCTTAGTCAACATCCTCAGGGGACCATTCCTAGTAACACTGAAGCCAATCTTGTTAGGCAAAGGGAAGGGAAGGAACATGTGAAAGCCATCACCCTTAGGAGTGGCAGAGAGCTAGTAACTTCCCTTGTTAAGTCCAAACCTGACCAATCCATAGTTGAAAAACCCATAGGATCTAATGAAGCAGCTCAGAAGGAGCATGAGTCAAAAGATCTAGCTGCAAAAGAAACAATGCCAGGCATTTCTTCACCTTTACCTATTTCTTTGTCACAACCTTCTTTATCCTCTGATGCTACAAAAGTTTCCATTACATCTCCTCCTGTTAGACCACCAGTCCCTTTTCCTCAAAGATTTCAAAATAAAAAACTGGACCAACAATTTGTAAAATTCCTTGAGGTTTTTAAGAACTTCACATCAACATTCCTTTCGCAGATCCCTTAGAGCAAATGCCAAGCTATATGAAGTTTATGAAGGACATCCTCTCTAGGAAAAGAAAATTGGAAGATTATGAGACGGTGGCCTTAACGGAGGAATGTAGTGCTATTATCCAGAGGAGATTACCCCCCCAAGCTCAAGGATCCAGGAAGCTTTACCATACCATGAACTATTGGAAATTTATTCTTTGGTAGAGCCCTGTGCGATTTAGGAGCTAGTATAAATTTGATGCCTTTGTCTATCTATCAGAAGTTAGGAATAGGGGATGCCAAGCCCACCACAGTGACTCTCCAGTTGGTTGATCGATCAATTAAATATCCGAATGGGGTCATTGAGGATGTCTTAGTAAAAGTGGACAAGTTTATTTTCCCTACGGATTTTATCGTGTTGGACATGGAGGAAGACAGGGAAGTCCCAATTATACTAGGCAGGCCATTCCTAGCAATGGGTAGAACTTTAATAGATGTACAAAAGGGGGAGTTAACAATGAGAGTTCAAGATCAGGAAGTCAAGTTTAATGTGTTCAAATCTCTACGGTTCCCTGACGACTCTCACGATTGTTTTAGGATGGATTTAGTGGATAAGGACATCATTGAGGAGTTTTCCAAGACACATCCTTTAAACCCTTTAGAAGCCTCCTTAATGAAATCTGTTGATGAGGTATATGAGACTTTACAATTATTAGAGGTCACTCCTTTTGAGGAAATTGCCCAATTTGAGACATTAGAATCTTCATCTATTCCAGCTTCAAATATCTTTCCATCCACCAGTGATCCTCCAGCATTAGAACTCAAACCTTTACCCTTACACTTTAGGTATGCTTACTTAGGTGAATCCTCCATACGACTGGTAATAGTATCTGCTGCTCTCTCCAGTGATCAGGAAGTAAAATTACTACAAGTGTTAACAGAGCATCAGAAGGCTATAGGCTGGTCTATCTCTGACCTTAAGGGTATTAGTCCATCTATCTATATGCATAAGATACTATTGGAGGAGGGGTATAGGTCATCCATAGAGCACCGGTGTCGATTGAACCCTGTAATGAAAGAAGTCGTCAAGAAGGAGATCATTAAGTGGTTAGATGCAGGGATTATCTATCTCATTTCTGACAGTGCCTGGGTGAGCCCAGTACAATGTGTCCCTAAGAAAGGAGGGATGTCAGTGATCGAAAATGAAAATAATGAGCTCATCCCCACTAGGACTGTCACTAGTTGGCGAGTATGTATGGATTATAGGAAACTCAACAAGGCCACCAGGAAAGACCACTTGCTTTTGCCCTTCATTGACCAAATGTTAGATCGATTAGCTGGTCATGAATTCTAGTATTTACTGTACGGATACTCTGGGTACAATCAAATAGCTATAGCCCCAGAAGATTAAGAAAAGACTACCTTCACCTGTCCCTATGGGACTTTTGCTTTTAGAAGAATGCCTTTTGGCCTATGCAATGCAGCTGCTACATTCCAGCGTTGCATGATGGCCATATTCCATGATATGGTGGAGGATTTTCTTGAGGTTTTTATGAATGATTTCTCAGTATTTGGGGATAGCTTTGATTTATGTTTGCAGAATTTAGCACTAGTGCTGAGGAGGTGTGAAGAAACAAACTTAGTGCTTAATTGGGAGAAATGTCACTTTATGGTGAAAGAGGGTATAGTGCTAGGGCACAAAATCTCTGCTAAGGGGATAGAAGTGGATAAGGCTAAGGTGGAAATTATTAAGAAGTTACCTCCCCCTACCACTGTAAAAGGAATTCGAAGTTTCCTGGGCCATGCAGGATTTTACAGAAGGTTCATTAAGGATTTTTCTTAGATATCTAAGCCTTTATGTAATCTCCTTGAGAAGGACACTGTGTTTTGCTTTGATAAGAGATGCTTATAAGCATTTAAGACTTTGAAGGAAACATTAGTTATAGCCCTTGTAATCATAGCTCTAGATTGGTGTTTACCTTTTGAGCTTATGTGTGATGCAAGTGATTATGCTATCGGGGCTGTACTAGGACAAAGAAAAGGAAGAGTCTTTTATGCTATTTACTACGCAAGCAAAACACTTAATGAGGCCCAGATGAACTATGCTACTACCGAGAAGGAGTTGTTAGCTGTGGTATTTTCCTTTGATAACTTTTGCTCCTATCTCATTGGTACTAAGGTAGTAGTATATACTGATCATGCTGCCATTAAGTACTTAGTCTCCAAGAAGGATGCAAAGCCGAGGCTGATTCGATGGATCCTTCTACTACAGGAGTTTGACTTGGATATTAGGGATAAGAAAGGTACGGAGAATCAAGTTGCTGACCATTTATCTAGATTAGAGAGTGGACATAAAGAAGATGGTACAACTATTAATGAATCCTTTCCTGATGAGCAGCTATTTACTTTCGGGCACTCCAGATTGCCTTGGTACGCTGATTTTGTAAAATATCTGGTGAGCAATGTGATGCCACTTGATTTGACTGCCCAACAAAGGAAAAAGTTTTTTTGTGATGTCAAGTATTATGTTTGGGATGAACCCTTCCTATACAAGCAATGTAAAGATCAGATTTTGAGAAGGTGTGTTCCCATGGAAGAAGTAGAGGATATACTTAGACATTGCCATTCTTCTGATTATGAAGGGCATTTTGGAGGAGAGAGGACAACAGCTAAGGTTTTGCAATCTGGATATTACTGGCCCACGTTATTTAAGGATGCCCACTACTTTGTGCTGAAATGTGATAGATGTCAGAGGGTATGAAATATTTCCAAAAGAAATGAGATGCCTCTGACTAATATTTTAGAAGTAGAACTCTTTGATGTCTGAGGCATTGATTTCATGGGACCATTTGGTCCTTCATATGGCAATCTCTATATTCTGGTGGTTGTGGACTATGTGTCGAAATGGATTGAAGCAATGACTTGACCGACTAATGATGCCAAGGTAGTGGTAAGGTTTTTAAAGAAGAATATTTTCACACGATTTGGCACACCTAGGGCTATCATTAGTGATGGAGGATTCCACTTTTGCAATCGAAGTTTTGATGGGCTGTTAAAGAAATATGGGGTCAAACATAAGGTAGCCACTGCTTATCACCCACAGACGAGTGGCCAAGTAGAGTTTTCCAATAGGGAAATTAAGGGGATATTGGAGAAAATAGTGAACCCAAGTAGGAAGGACTGGTCCATTAGGTTAGAATATGCACTTTGGGCCTATAGGACAGCCTTCAAAACACCTTTAGGAATGTCCACTTATCAGCTTGTTTATGGTAAAGCCTGTCATCTACCAGTAGAGCTAGAACATAAGGCCTATTGGGCCCTTAAGAACCTAAATTTCAATTTAGAGGCAGCAGGGGAGAAGAGGCTGCTACAACTTAACTAATTAGATGAGTTCAGGTTGTAGGCATATGAGAATGCCAGGCTCTACATGGAAAAGACCAAGCGATGGCATGATAAGAAAATTAAGGAGAGACACTTTGAGCCAGGCCAACAGGTTCTGTTGTTTAATTCACGCTTGAAGTTGTTTCCAGGAAAGCTTAAGTCTAGGTGGTCAGGTCCCTTTACCATTACACAAGTATTCCCTCATGGAGCCATTGAAATTATGGATGAGACCCTGAATCAACCCTTTATGGTTAATGGGGGCAGACTGAAACACTATTTTGGGGGAGGGTTTGATCGTCAGCATTCTGTGACCACTTTAGCTGACCCTCCTACTTTTGATCCTGCTACTTAGCTTCATTTTTCTTTCACCTTTTGTACAGTTCTTTTCTTTTCTGTTGTTTCTTTCTTTGCTGATTTTATAGATGTCTTTTCTAGAATTACCTTTTCAATCAAGCTTCAATTGTTCATCATCATCAAAAAGGGGAGTACTTTGTTCCTGAACTTCAATTCTTATATTATCTGTACACTGAGGACACTGTGCACTTTAAGTTTGGGGGAGGGGATATCACTTGAGTTTTTTTCAAAAATTTGAGCAAAATTGAAAATTTTTTCAAAATTTTTTCAAAAATCTGAGCTTAAATTGTTTGATTTTGGGATGATTTAGTACTTAGCATGTAGTTTTCCCATATTTCGATGATATGACCCCATGATTAAGTCTGATTTTGATTTACTAAGAAGCATGATTATAGGAAAAGCATGAAGTTGAATTCTTGAATTTGTCTTGATTCTGATTGTGATTTCCTCATCTTACGCACATGTCATGTCATGAATCTGTATATTTGTTTAGAGAAAGCTTATGTGGACTTAGGATTGCATTTGTTTAGTTGATTTTGTGTATCATATTCTAAAATTTGTTTGATCTAATCTCGAGGTGAAATATTAGATCACACTTAATTAGGGAGATGATTTAGGCTATCTTTGGATCGTTTGAGCCTTTCGAGCCATCCCTATACATACTTTATCCCTAGTCACCCATTTGGGCCAAATAAGCCTTTCTCTGTAAATAGACTTGCTTATAATTTTCCTTAGCTTAAATACTTTGTTCCTATCCCTTACCCCGAAAGCATGAAAGTCATTAGGATATATTTTGAGCTTTGTACATATGGGTATCTGGTGATAATGAATGTTAAAAAAAAAATAAAAAGAAAAAAAAAAGAAAAAGAAGAAATAAGAAAAATACAAAAATAGAATAAAATGTTTAGTGAAATAAAAAAGTTTGGGGGAATAAATTTGAGCTCTTACATTAAGATCCTGAAAGTAATGCATGTTAAAGGGTAATTAAACCTAAATAAACTTTATCATACCTTAGCCCCAGCCTTACATTACAAGCTTAATGAAATCCTATTGATCTTTGATTAAGTCTGACTACATTAGTGGAGAGAGAAGTGGAAAGCAAACTTATGGAAATGATCACATGTCTTTGACTTTGTATTCACTGTGTTTACATAATCTGATCCGGATAATGTACTGTGAAGTGACTTTGACATTTTGCACACACTCACGAGGAGTCCAATTTGGATTAGGACTTATGATTGAATAATTTTGAATGTTAGACTTGTAATTGTGAATCTTTAAGATCATAGTTTGTACTTTTTCTTTGAGGATAATATTGGGGAAATTATTGTGTTTAGTACTTGTCATTCCTACAATTATTTTGTGTTGCTTAAGGACAAGCAAAAGCTCAAGTTTAGGGGTGTGATAGTTCTATATTTTTAGAACTATTTGTGCTTAATTTTCCAATTAATTATTTAAATCCCCAATTTATTTTGTTAATTATCCCCTTTATTTAATTAAAATTCTCATGTTTGCAGATAAATTAAATCAGGATGAATTTTGAATAATTCGGTAGAAAATGGATCGAAATTGAGCTAAAATCAAGATTGAACCACGCGGACAACACGAGCCTAGCACATCCAATTGGACAAAAAGACAAATGACATGGAAATATTATTTTTCAAGGAGCTAATGGTGTGAAGACAAGTGGCCAAACAATGCCAACTCATCTAGGATGGAAAAATTATAATTGTACCCCTAAGTGTGTATATAAATAGAAAAATATGGCAATTGAAAAAAGGGAGGGCAGCTTTAGTTTTTTAGGTTAAACATTTATTGTTAGGTTTTATTTTTCTTAGGTTCTCTTTTAATCTTTTTGGCTGGTGACAGCAGCCACGATGGATCATATTTCTTCTAGGATTTGTTCAGTTTCCATTCGATTATTATTTTACTGTTTGAGTTTTAATTAAAAGTTATTATTTTTATATTGTTGCTCTCGGTTGCTTCCTATTTCGATTTTCTTTCTTTGTTTTTCTACTGCTTATTCATATTTCGCTACAGTCATTCTATATGCTTTGATTATCACTGCCTGTGTCTTATTCTGGTGTTTTGATGCGGGTTGGGTGTTGGGTATTGTTCTAGCACCGTTGGTATAGTGGAACGATATTGGTAGACTTGAGGAAGAAGCATTACTCGGCTAAAGCTTCTCCCACGTTTTACTGCGTTGCTATTTTTTTTGTTTTTGTTTCATCAGTTGCCCGATTACTGGATGTTGTTCTTCCATATATTCTCGGTTTTGCTAGGAACTAATTTTTCTTACAGATTTTCTTGCTTCGGTTTAACATTCAATTAATCACTCTTCTTATGCCTTTTCTACTTTAAATTGAATGATTATTACTGCTCTGAATCTCTGTTTCATTATCTAATTCCATTTAATGTATTACCACCTCACTGTCTGCAGTTAGATCATTAAGCTTTCAGTTGAAACTGATGAGGGCATGTCTGCTGGTGAAAAGCGGGCATGCGTGAAGTATGCACTTTGTCAATTGCTCGGTTGAAACAAATGATAACATGGTGGCAATATGGACTCCTCCTCTGTTCGGCTCTGTTTTAGCGTTGATGACAGCAATGTGTTGTGTGTGTTAACTAAGCTGTTTGTTACTATTCTTGAAAGCAGACGTGAAGAAGAAAGATGGTAGGGACAGGTCATGCAACATGAGGGTATTGTGCAGGTGGCAATGATATGGGTTAAGGTGCTGAAGGTTGCCTCTGATTGAAGGAATCCTAGCTACCGCAGACCAGATTTGTGCTGGAAGAAGAACGCGTTGCACGACAAAATAGAGCTGGCAACATGTGCGTATATTGGCAGTGGACGTACAGTAGGATGGTGCTGTCGGCAGCTCCTGGACAGAAGCATTGACGTAGCACCTGGAGACAACCGAAATCTGGAGTAGTACCTGGAAACTGAGACCACACCTGGAAATGAAAAATGAAATGAAGCATGAACAGTGAATGGAGGGATTTGGATGATTTAAAATTGATTAAGGCTTGTTTGGCTAGTGCATTGTAGCAATGAATTCATTTTCATGCATTTTTAGTATAGTTTAATTTCAATTTAATTTGTTAAGCTTAGTTTAGAGTCTTTAATTAAATTGCATGTTAGTATTCTTGCATAATAGCATAAAACTTAGTTTTAATTAGGATGATAGTTAATTAAGTGTTCATCTAGAATTAGATTAGAGGTAAATTTATTTCATTAATTCTTAACTTAGGTTAAATAGCATTTTAATTAAGTAATTTAATTGCGTTTTAGGTTAGTTTAATTTTAGTTTAATTAATCTTGCTTTCTTATTTTCATAATTGCATTTTATTTTAATTGCGTTAATTAGTTTTAACTGTTTTAATTATTTTTGTAGGTTTTTATTTTAATTAAGTGGAGCACTGTAAGTAATTTTGCTCGGTTTTATTTTCGTTATTTTATAGTTTTTATTATTTTATTGCTTTCAGTATTTTTAATTCTAGCTATGTAAATCACCCATCTTAATTTCATAATTTGCTAGAATATACTTAGGGTAAGATTAACCGGTATTTATTTAGGCTAGTCAACTTCTCTGTGGGACGATAATTCCGAGACTCAAATCCTATTATTACTTGTACGACCTGTGCACTTGCGGTAATACGTTTAGGGCGTGTCAGAGAATTGTATAAGAGATGAATAGCAAATACTTGGACAAGGGGTAGAAAGGTTATTCCTTAACCTTAAAAATGAAGTTGTATTGATCACTTTGTTAGTGAAAGAGACTCATTGACAAGAAGGTCAAGAAGAGAGGACTTAGGTAAGAGATTTGGCCGAACCTTTATAAATTACTAAGTTTGCTACTCTTCTTCCTTATCTCCTTTGTTTTACTGCATTTTTACTCTATTGCTAATTGCTATTATTTAGTTATTTAATTGTAATTCTAGTTAAGAAAGTTTAAATTAAGCATATTGTTAGAAAAACCGATTCGCCTCTCCTCTCGGTTGAGCCAACAATTGGTATTAGTGCTTGAACTCTTTAATTAAAAAGGAGTAAATTCCTAAGAGTTTAGAACGATCTTATGACTCATAATAGTGTAGCAACTAGCCTTGTCACGACCCAAATTTCCTAAAAATCCCTACAAATTTTTCCTTACACATTTCCTTACCCGTCGTGAATAATTATACTACTAAACAGTTGGGCTATGATTCGGTGTTAGTAACCTCTCACCTATTTACCATTCTATTTTCATATTCACATTCACATATCAATTTATTTAAACAAAATACATTCCCAATATTAAATCCATATACAGTACTGTGTATCTATATGTTCAGATACGAAATTATACAAATGTGTATACCTGGTCTTGTAAGACCCGAATTTAATTAAAATACGAAATGAATGAGTTTTCGTGAAAGGAAGTCGGGTTAAATTAATCCCGAATATGTGTAAGGGCAAAATGGTCAAAAGACCAAAGGTCGGTATAATTTCGATAAGAAAAATTTAATTAAAATATGGATTTAAGAAATCTTGGTCAATAAAAGTGAAATAAATTTATTTTGGGTTAAATTGATCAAGGTATTAATTTATTGGAATTAATCGGGATTAATTGGAATTTTTAGCTCGGAAAAAAATAATCCCGAAAATAATCGAAAAATATACCGAAAAGTCACCCGGGACAATATCCCGAAAATACGGAGAAATTATACCCGAAAAAGGGTTAAAATAAACTAAATAAATTAAATAAAATTAAATAAATGAATTTAGAATTAAATAATAATTTTAAGGATATTTTAAGGGATATTTGGGTATTTTTAATGTATTTTAATGAATAAAATAAATTGTTAAATAATAATGATAATTCAAAAAAAAAAAGAGAGAACTGAAAACTATCGGGGAGAGAGAAAGTAAAGGAAAAACAAAAACGGAGAAGGAGACCCGCGCGTGGCAGACCGACGAGCCACCACCGGCGACCTTTGACCTCCGACGAAGGGCCGAGCAGCAAGAGGAGAGGCCGGCGAAGCTATTGGCGCCGGCGACGCGCGCTAAGGAGGCCGAAAATCACCGAACGGAGGGAAAGAAGCCCGCGGGGAAAACGGAGTCGGTACCGGCGATCCACGGCAGCTGGGGGCGAACGGCGGGTACCAGCGTGATCAGGAGGAGGAACCGGTCCTTTTGAGACCAGTACCGACCGGCGAAACCGCCGGAATCTGCCGGATAGGGAGGAGACAGCCGCGGGGGAGAAGGAGGAATTCGCCGGCGATGGTCGCGTTTCGACCCCAACCGAGGCCCGATTCTGAATGCCCAGGTGTAGCCGAGCCGAACGGCACCGGAATCGCACCGGGAAACGGTCGGATGGCGCCGGAATGAGCAAATGGGGATTGAACCGGTTGAACCGGCCTAAACCGACCAAAACTGAACCGAACCGGACCGAGCTGAACTGGCGGTCTGAACCGGTCCGAACCGGACTGAACCGGTTCAGCCAAAAAGAGAGGAAAAAAAAGGAAGAAAAAGGGAAAAAGAAAAAGAGAAAAAAATTGGGGAAAATTCCTGTGATGCAATCGAGCTTCGGGTAAGTCGACAAGCGGTCAAATTGACCTGATTTAAATTTGGAATATTTTATTTAATTAAATTTCGACCGAAAAGTTTACCCGAAAATGTAATTAATTGTGTAGCTCGACGATTGGCATCCACCGAGGGCTCGAGACAGCCTCGATTTACGTACTAGCATGGAATCTCAGGTAAGTGATCCCTATTTACGATAATTACCTCGTTATACGTGATATTGATTTAAATTACGCATAAATTGAATTAAATTATGGAAATTTAGATAAATTGTCGTAAATAATGAATTTAGTTATTCAAGAGCTAGAACGAGGCCCAATAAATTATTGGTGGGCCCAATGAGCCCAATAGGCCTCGATAAAGTGAAAAATTTAGTAGAAAACGGGCTTAAGGCCGATTAAGGCCCATTAAGGTGCAATCGGGCCCAATATGGGTAAACGGGCCCAATAATTTAAAATAAGCCCAGAAAATATTAAATACAATTAAATTGCATAATATCTGACCTGAGGAATATTAATACGCAGTTCCGGACATTTGATTGGGAGCATAACGGACTGCGCGACGAGACAACAGTGGAAAAGAAAAAGGTCAGACTCTACGGAAAAATAAGGTAATGGAATTCTACGGACTGCTAGAGGTAAACTTTACGCAATTTTAAATTCATATGCAGTCCTTAAAAATGTTCTGGAGGGTCTAGAGGTCGAAGAATAATTTTAGTGCCCCGTATGGGCAAAATTACTAAAATACCCTTGTTAAGGGTAAAATTTACAAAGTTAGGAAAAATTGGGAGGAGCAAGAACAAAAGGTTCCTGCTCATTCTGGAGGTGTTTTGATGCATGCATGAGTAGGCTGGCTCACCTTGAAAGAAAATGCACAGCATTGCATACTTTCAACGTGATATTGTTTTTTGAAAACTGTTTTGAGGAAACAGAGTCACCTACGTGTTTTTATTGACATGTGACGTGCTAGAGCTCAGCTCGCACGATGTTGTCGATTTGTGTGATGCACGCATTAGTGCTGGAGCGAGAGCTCGCACTAGAGTTTTACATGCATAGGTGCTGGAGTCCAACTCGCACCAGATTCTTATATATATATGATTTTCGTGACAGGGTGCTAGAGTCTAACTCGCACCATATTTTTATATGATTTTGAGACAGGGTGTTAGAGCTTCGCTCGCACCAGATTTTTATACGATTTGCATACAGAGTGCTAGAGCTTAGCTCGCACTAGATTTACTTGATTTGATGAGAGTGCTGAGCATTGCTCGCACTGATTTTTATGAGAACATGCGATGAGCCGTGCTTGGAGCATCGGGTAGACTGTGTGTCACCGATTAAATAGGCTCGCACGTGCGTTTTGAGACATGGCATGAGTATTGAGAAACAAAACCTCTGTGGGAAGCAAGCCAATTGGGCTGGAGTACCTAGAGATATTATATGGGTTCACGGAGTACGATGTACCGTGCAAGTAGCATGGAGTACGATGTACCGTGTGGTATCTTCGGATACGGTATCTCCGGATGCAGCATCTTCGGATGCCGGGGATCGGATAAGACTGACGGGATGGATTGACCCACCTCCCGGCGGTTCCCGATCATGGTGAGAACCCGCACACTAGGATCCGTGTAGCTGAGGAACTCCCGAGGACACATATGGCCATAGTCCTAGTTATTGCCGTTATATAGATATTGCCTCGTCTCGCATGTCGATGATTTCGATGATTTAAACTGAGTTTTTAAACTAAATTGCATGATGATATTTCCATGCTTTTCAAACCCACGTGTGATGTAAACCGTTTTCATGGTTTTGTGTGAGTCAGGATCACCCGCAGGAGGGGTTGAGTCCTGACTTTATTGTGAAAATTTTAATTGAGAAAGAAATGATTTGTAATAATTGCATGTTGATTTTCCGTGCAAATGTGTTTTACATAACATCATAACACATATCATTGTTTTAAAATGTGTGGAGAAAGGGTGGTTTATGCATGGCACCACGTTCATGTAGGTAGTATGGTTACCTACTTGTTCGTAGGATTGCCTTACTGAGCTTGATGTGCTCACCCCTTTCATTTTCTCCCATAGATAATCTCCAGTTGAAGTTGCGACGACTCAGTACTGCATTCCGGATATCCGCTGCTGCCCATCAACATAAGGTATATACACTTGTACATATTGTATCTACATAAGCATAGCACAGTAACATGTTTGTAAGTAACTTTAGGGGATGTATAAATATTGTAGACATTTTATAAATGACTGGAGAAGAAATAAGTTAGATGGTAAATGTATGGTGGGACTGGCATTGACGCACAGCCCAATTATTAGTGGAGTGTTGGTCACGATTCGAGGACAGGTAAGAATTTAAGTAAGAAAATAATAAAACGCGAAAAATTAACTCTGATTTTTGGGTAGTTTGGGTCGTGACAGGTCTTGCTAAGAAGCAGCGGATAACCGAGATGCGAGACTATTGTCGCTCTCTTCTACTGAATATACCCTGTGGGGTGGAAAATGAAAGGGTGACCGAAACGTGCTCAGTAAGGCAATAATGTAAGCAGGTAGATAACTATACTATCTACGTGCTGATAATGTCATGATGTAAAAATCGTTTACTTTCGGAGCATGAGGTAAGATTAAAACAATGCCACATGTATGTATATATCATATACAAGAAATCATGAAATCGACATATAAAGCACACATGGAAAATCATCATGTATGACATCTCATGCTCGTCACATTAAAAACTTATTAGTTTCATCATAAACTCTTCACTTTAAAACTTATTCGTTTAATCACAAAACTCATCACTTTAAAACTCATTTGTTTCATCATAAACCAACTTCGACAAGATCAAACCCATCTCTCGGGAATACCTTGATTCATTAAATCACATCTCTTTTAAAAAAAACACAAATCGAGACTACCCCTCCATCGGGTTTGTCCTGGTCTATCCAGACCGTATGATATCATGTGAGGCATGTAGGTTACTGTATGAAAAATCGAGGACTATAGCCATACTTTGTCCCTGTGATCCCAGGCTACACGGATCCCGGTGTGCGGGGCATCACAACTGCAACAGGAGGTGGGGTCAAGTCCTACCCGCCAGAATATCAAGTAACATCATAGAGTCATCATGACTGCACGGTACAGCGTACTCCGTGTGACATACACGGTACATCGTACTCCGTGGACCCATATCATAGTCTGGGGGTGCCTGCCGTAGGTCTTATCCACCCCAATACTATGTCGACAACCAACCCATGTCTCAAAGTATGTGTGCGAGCATCTCAACTCTCTGTGACACACAGTCTACAGGAGGCTTCTGCACACTATATGCATGTCAACTCACGTCTAGTGCGAGCGAAGCTCTAGCACCACGCTATGCATATCATGATATCTAAAATCTCGTGCGAGCGAAACTCCAGCACGATTTTGTGCACACACAAATTTCTCGTATGAGCAATGCTCCAGTACGGCTTTTCATGAGAAATAAATCAGTAAACTTGAGTGCGAGAAAGACTCTAGCACTCTTTTTATTCATGTAAACACGATAGGTGGCTCAATCTTGATAAAATATCTTTTAAAATAGAAACGGGTACAAACCGGTACCCTTTCGTATAATTCATTAAGTCAACAGCCAACCTATGTGTAAATTTTCTTAAACCAAAGCAAGATAGTCATATAACACATTAAAAACACGAAATCATGCAATTTACCTGCCTTACTACCCTTTTTGTAAATTTTACTCCTAGGGGCAAAATCATCTTTTTCCTTTACTCACCTATGCCCCGATTTTTGTAAAATTATTATTATTTCATTACTAGATGCTTTAAGGAATTCTGAACCCTGTAAATACCCTCAAAATACGTATAGGCATCTCTATGCACTTACAAAATTCCCCTTACCTTATTTTTCTGTAGAGTCTGACCTTTCCTTTTTTCACTGTTGTCTCGTCGAGCAGTCCGATATGCTCCCAATCAAATGCCCGAAACTGCGTAATAATATTCCTCAGGGCAGATATTATACAATTTAATGTATTTAATATTTTTTTGGGCTTAATTTAAATCATTGGGCCCGGTTACCCCTATTGGGCCCGATTGCACCTTAATGGGCCTTAATCGGCCTTAAGCCCGTTTTCCACTTAATTTTCACATTATCGAGGCCTATTGGGCTCATTGAGCCCACCAACAATTTATTGGGCCTTGTTCTAACTCTCAATTAGCTCAATTTATTATTTACGACAATTTATTCGACTTTCCAAAATTTAATTTAATTTTATGCGATAATTAAATCCGAAGCACGCATAACGATGTAAATTGTCGTAAATAAGGGTCACTTACCCGAGATTCCATGCTAGTCTGTAAATCGAGGCTGTCTCGAGCTCTCGTTGAATGCCAATTGTCGAGCTACACAATTTCATAATTTTCGAGTAAATTTTCAGTCGAATAATAATTAAATAAAATATTCCAAAATTCAAATCGGTCAATTTTGACCGCTTATCGACTTACCCGAAGCTCGATTGCATCACTGGAAATTTTCCCCAATTTTTTTTTCTCTTTTTCTTTTTCCCTTTTTCTCCCTTTTTTCCTCTCTTTTTGGCTGAACCGGTTCAGTCCGGTTCAGACCGCCGGTTCAGCTCGGTCCGGTTCGGTTCAGTTTGGTCAGTTTAGTCCGGTTCGGCCGGTTCAATCCCCATTTGCTCATTCCGGCGCCGTCCAACCGGTTCCCGGTGCCTCACCACCGCCGTTCGACGCGTTTGCACCTGGGCATCCAAGATCGGGCCTCGGCTAGGGTCAAAACGCAGCCATCGCTGACAAATCTTTCCTTCTCCCCCGCGGCTGTCACCTCCCGATCCGGCGGATTTCGGCGGTTTCGCCGGCCAATACTCGTCTCAAAAGAACCGGCTCCTCTTCCCGATCTCGTCGGTGCCCGCCGTTCGAGCCCAGCTGCCGTGGATGGCCGGGATCGACGACGTTTTCCCCGCGGGCTTCTCTTCCTCCTTTCGGCGATTTCTGGCCTCCTTAGCGTGCGTCGTCGGCGCCAATAGCTTCGCCGGTCGCTCTTCTTCTTGTCCGGCTATTCGTCGAGGCCGTCGGTGTCCGGTGGTCGTCGATCGGACGAGCCACGTGCTGCAGCTTCCTCGGTTTCTCTGTTTCTTCTCTCTCCCCGATAACATTTCCAGATTTTGCTCTCTTTTTTTTTTCTTTTTTTTTACAATTATTATTTTATTTAACAATTTATTTTAATATTATTTAATTGATTAAATTAGTCTAGAATATTCAAAATATCTTTAAAAAAATTATATTTTATTCATTTAGTCTATAAATTAATTTCTCGGTATTATTTCGGCTTCTCGGTATAATTTTTGATTATTTTTTGGGATTATTTTTCGAATTAAAAATTCTGATTAATCCCGATTAATTCTCATAAATTCATATCTTGATCAATTTAACCCGAAATAATTTTATTTCACCTTTATTGACCAAGATTTCTCAATCCATTATTTTTAATTAAATTTCCTTATCGAATTTATACCGACTTTTGGTCTTTTGACCGTTTTACCCTTACACGTGTTCGGGATTAATTTAACCCGACTTTCCTTCACGAATACTCATTCATTTCGTATTTTAATTAAATTCGGGTCTTACAAGCCTAGTAGGAGAAGGGTACTCCACTGTTAGACCTCCCATGTTTTAATGAAGTTTGGAGGATTTTTGTCAAAAGCCCATAAATTTCTACTAAGAAAGTTGAAGGAAAAGATATTCCAAAAGAGGAAGATGAGTGGGATTTCAATGACATGAAATGTGCCCAATTGAATGCAAAGGCCATGCACACCTTATTTTGTGCATTAGGACCTAATGAGTACAATAGAGTCTCCACTTGTGAAAATGCCAAGAAAATTTGGGATAAGTTGGCAATCACACATGAAGGCACAACTCAAGTCAAGGAGACTAAAGTAGGAATGCTTACTCATGACTATGAACTATTTAGAATGAAACAAGATTAGTCAATTAGTGACATGTTTACAAGATTTACTGATATAATTAATGGACTCAAATCTTTAGGCAAAACCTATGCCAACATAGAGATGGTGAAGAAAATCCTAAATAGCTTGCCAAAATCTTGGGAAGCCTAGGTAACCTCTATTGAGGAGTCTAAGGACCCTCACTCGCTATCATTAGATGAATTGATAGGGTTATTACTCACCTATGAAATGAAGCTGAAAAGAAATGAAGAGCCACTTAAGAAAGTAGGAGTAGCTCTAAAATATACCACTCAAAAGGAATTAAAAGAGGAAAAAAATGAGAGCGGTGATGAAGAGGATTTAGAAATGGCAATGTTTGTCAAAAGATTCAATAAATTTATGAGAATGAGAGAAAATAGTGGTATTAGTAGAACCTATAAGATAGAACACAATAGAGGAGAGCCAAGTAAAAAAGATACTATTGCATGTTATTAATGTAAAAAATTGTGTCATATTAAATTTGATTTTCCTTTGCTAAAGAAATTGAATGATAGGAAACCTAAAACGAAGGCAAAGATGGCAACATGGAGTGATAGCGACAACTCCGATGATGATGGAGGAGAAGAAGTAGCTAATCTTTACTTCATGGCTCTAGAAGATGATAAGGTATTGTCTACATCTAATGAATACTCTTTCGATGAGTTACAAGATGCCTTTGATGATCTTGCTATGGAATTTGAATGCATGAACTTGAAATATGAAAAGATGATATCTAAACTAAAGAAAGAAAATGAGAAGTTAATAAATGACAAAATAGAATGGGAAAAGAATTTGGAAAGTGCAAATCTAGAAATAAATTATTTAAAAGAAAAGAATAATAACCTGCATAATTCCTTCTCTAGATTCTATATGGGACAACAAAAATTAGATCATATGTTAGAAACACAAAGAGCCTTCTTTGATAAAAATGGTTTAGGATATAATGGTAAGATTAAAGAAACTCATTTGAAGAACTTCTTAGTGAGTAAACATAATAAACATAATATATTTCATACTTGTTCACTATGTAACAAAATAGGACATTTATAAAAAGAATGGAAGGTTAGAAAAACTACTCTTAAAGGAAAAGTAGTTAGAAAGGTTTGGGTGCTAAAGAATGTTGTAAATTTTAAAAACACTGATTTAATAATGAAATGGATCCCAAAAGGATCAAAACTTTTGCTTACGAACTCCAAACGACCTATGAAAATTTGGGTACCTAAAATAAAAGGTTAATGATAATTGTAGGAACTTGAGCATTGTTACAAGGCAAAGACAAAGGAAGCTTGGTACTTGGATAGTGGATGCTCAAGGCACATGACCGGTGATAGAAGCCATTTCAATTTCTTAAAATCAAAGGCTGGTGGAGAAGTCACTTTTAGGGATAACTCCAAAGGCTAAATTGAGGGAAGTGGCTCTATTGGTAATGATTCTGTCTCTATAGAAAATGTGTTACTTGTTAGAGGACTAAAACACAATTTGCTTAGCATTAGTCAACTTTGTGACAAGTGTTACAAAGTAATTTTTGATTTCTTAAATTGCCATGTGATAGATGCTAAATCAAATAAAGTTCTTTTCTTAGGACATAGACAAGGTAACATATATATTGTATATTTAAATGAACTTAGGAATGAAAATGTATGTTTTATGGTTGGTAAAGAAATTGAACCTTGGTTGTGGCATAGGAGACTAGGTCAAGCTAGCATGCTTGTATTATCTAAGCTAGCTAGAAGAGATCTTGTTATATGTTTACCTAAGTTGTCCTATGAAAATGACAAAATTTGTAAAGCTTGTGTCAAGGGAAAACATAAAAGAATATCATTTAAACCTAAAAATTGTATGTCAACCTTTAGACCACTTCAACTACTTCACTTAGATCTTTTTGGTCCAACTAGAACCACAAGTCTTGGGGGGTAAGCACTATGGATTTGTAATTGTAGATGATTACACTAGATTTACATGGGTATTTTTCTTGAATATGAAAAATGAAGCTTTAGAAAAATTTGTTACTTGTTCAAAAATAGCTCAAAATGAAAAGGGGTATACCATAACTAGTATTAGAAGTGACCATGGTAAAGAATTCGAAAATCTTGGTTTTAATGAATATTACAATGATCAAGGAATTAGCCATAATTTTTCAGCTCCTAGGACACCACAACAAAATGGGGTTGTTAAGAGGAGAAATAGAACCTTAGAGGAAATGGCTAGAACAATGCTTTGTGAGAATAATTCACCCAAGTATTTTTGGGCTGAAGCTATTAATACCTCATGTTATATCATAAATAGAGCAATGGTTAGACCAATCTTAAAGAAAACTCTATATAAACTTTACAAAGGAAAGAAACCAAATATTAGTTATTTTCATCCTTTTTGTTGCAAATGTTGTCTTAAATAATGGAAAAGATTATGTAAGAAAATTTGATGCTAAAAGTGATGAAGGAATTTTCTTAGGATATTCATTAAATTCTAAAGCATATAGAGTTTACAACAAAAGGACATTAATGGTGGAAGAGTCAATCCATGTAATATTTGATGAGTCAAATGCAACAACTAGAAACATTAGTAATGATGAGGATGTAGAAATATTTAATGAAGTCTTAGAAGAACCCTCAAGCATGAAAGATAATATCAATAATGTAGAGGATCATGATATTGACAAAAGGGAAGAGATAATTGGGCAAGAAAATGTAGAGAGAGAACCTAGATGTTTAAGAGAACTCCAGTATGTTAAAGATGGTGAAATAATTGGTGATCCAAATCTAGGAATTAAAACAAGATCCTCACTTAGAAATGTATGTCAATATATAGCTTTTGTATCACAAATTGAACCAAAAAATGTCAATGAAACTTTAGATGATGACAATTAGTTTTTAGCTATGCAAGAAGAATTAAATCAATTTGAGAGGAGCAAAGTATGGAATTTAGTTCCTAGACCTAGTGATTAAACTATCATTGGAACTAAATGGATATTTAAAAATAAGATGAATGAAAACAATGTTATTATAAGAAACAAAGCTAGATTGGTTGCTCAAGGTTATAGACAAAAGAAAGGTATAGATTATGATGAAACCTATGCTCCGGTAGCTAGACTAGAAGCCATTACAATGTTGCTTGCTTTTGCATGTTATAAGAACTTCAAATTATATCAAATGGATGTAAAAAGTTCATTCTTGAATGGTTTTATAAGTGAAGAAGTTTATGTGGAACAACCTCCTGGTTTTGAGAATCCTAAATATCCCAATCATGTTTACGAACTCTCAAAGGCACTATATGGTTTGAAACAAGCTCTTAAAGCTTGGTATGAGAGACTTTCTAAGTTTTTAATTGAAAATGGATTTTCAAGAGGGAAAGTTGATACAACTCTATTTATCAAAACCAAGGATAAAATTTATTAGTAGTTCAAGTTTACGTAGATGATATTATTTTTGGATCAAGTAATGAATCCTTATGTCAAGAGTTTGCTAAGATTACGCAAGGTGAATTTGCAATGAGCATGATGGGAGAACTCACATACTTCTTGGGGCTTCAAGTAAAGTAAATTAAAGATGGGATTTTCATCAATCAAGCTAAGTACACCAATGATCTACTCAAAAGATTTGGAATGGATAATTACAAACCTCAAGCAACTCTAATGGGCACTTGTACAAAGCTTGACAAAGATGAAAATGGTAAGCGTGTTGACACAAAACTATATAGGTCTATGATTGGCTCTAGGAGAACTGTGAATTTTGTATACCCCATTTATGAGAATTGTAACTCGGTGTATGTAATTATGATATGTTAACGTACACGTAAGTTTTAAACATGATGAAGTATATGAAGAAAAGATTTTTAAGTCTCGAATGTGTACGGATTGAAATATGGACTATGGGGTAGATTTTGAGAAGTTTTACATTGAGTTTTTTGTAAATTGGTGCACCGACAGTATAATCTGTGAAGGCCAGATCGATCTCCAAGGATGAGAGATTGATCTTATGGCTCCAGAATGCAAAAAATGTGCAAGAACTGATAGGCAGATCGATCTCCAATGGAAGAGGATCAATCTCCTTATGATTCTGTAATGAAGAGATCGATCTTATGAGGTAGAAATCGATCTCATGAAGCATTCTGTAAAGAGAAGATCGATCTCCTTAAGGAGCAGATCGATCTCGTGAAGCATTTTGTAAACTAGAGATCGATCTCATAATTGGAGCAGATCAATCTCATAAAGCCATTAAGAGATTGATCTCACCCCACGACAGATCGATCTCCTAGGAATAAAATTGCCCAAAAATGTTCTCAAATTCAAATGCAGATCGATCTCATTAAGGACCAGATCGATCTCCGACCCTCCGTCTATAACAAGACCCCAGTGTTTTCTTGCATTTCATCTTTTCTCTCTCTTCTAAACCTCTATTTTAGCCGAGCCCTAGCTTTCTCTCTCTTCCAAAGTCTCCATTTCCATACAAATCGAAGGTTGTAGCAAGAAGGAAAGTTGTTCCTCATCCAAAGGAGAACAACATACTTGAAAATCGAAAGACGAATTGAATCAAGGTAAGAGTTGAACACTCCACAAGTTTGGGTAATTTTTATACTTTGATCTTGGATTTTAAAGTGATTTTTGGTGATTATGGTTGCAGGCATTGTGATTAAATAGCTAGGAAATGGTTAAGGAATGATGAAACTATGATTTTGTTGGAGTAAAGGTAACGTTAGGTAATTTGTGGTAATTTTGGGAATTATGGCTATAAATTGGAATTGAGACAATGAGGTGAATTTAGCATGGAATATGGTGTGAGAAATGTAGAATTCTAAGATGTAGTGGATGAGAATGTGAATTGTGATAGAGTTGTAAGAATCGAGTTATTTGAGGTGTTAATGAGAATATGAGCAAATATGTGCTCAATAATGCGATTGAGTTGGGTTATTGATGTTTTTACATCGTTTGGATAGCTCGGGAGTTCCAGAGAGGAATGCGAGACTAGTCCGTGATACGGGGGAGCGATTGCACTATACGAGGTGCAAAAAGGTAAGGGAAAACTTAAACTCGTTTGTGTATGTGTTTTGATGTTAATTGTAGCATGAAAAGTGATTTGAGCAAACAAACATGTTTTTATGAGTTGTGAATGAGTAGTGCACATGATTTTATAGCCGGTTGGGGCCCAACTTTTATGAGTTATTAACTAAGCATGAAAATGTTTTACAATTAAAACGTGAAAAGAGATTTGGGTTCTACGTTAAGGCGTATTGAGGTTGAGAAATGTGTGTGTTTTTTTATCGGTTGGGACTCTGTTTTTAACATGTTTTGTCTTGGGTACACAAATGTTTTAAATGAGATTTATGAGGGAAAACCATTATGAGTTCTAAGTGAAGGTAAAACATTTTATATGATAATGGCTAATGATTGAGACTTAGGCGTGTCATGTTGAATACACGTCGAGCCTTACTTTGGTAGCATGTAAGTTCGGGCCTTGTTCTGGTAACATGTAAGTCTGATTATTCCTCCACTTTGGTAGCGTTGAGAGTCCTTGCTCTGGTAGCATGTAAGTCCGGACCTTTGCTTTGGTAGCATGTAAGCCCGATATTCGTCCGTTTTGGTAACGTGAGATGACCCCCGTTCTGGTAACGTGAGATGACCCCCGTTCTGGTAACGCTGGGTGGCCTTGCTTTGGTAGCATGTAAGACCAATAGAGTGGGCCACCTGGGAACCAACCTAGGGACCACGTGATAGTGTGCATGAAGAGAGGCATTGCTCTGGTAGCATGTAAGGCCAGGCCTTGTTCTAGTAACGCGTAAGTCCAATATACCATGTACACGACCATATGTCGACATTCCCTCTTATGTGGATACCTGGAATGTACACCCAGAGGAGATTTATTATGATGTGCCATGACGAGTTTTATATGAGTTTTATTGCCTAGTCTCCTTTTATACACAAGAGTTTGTGTTTTGTGGTTGTGCCACATGCGTTTTATTGAGGTGATTTTTATCACGATTTAATGAGAAAAGCTATTATCGCATTCTGATTTCTAGATGCTTGTGACTGTGATTTGTATTGAGTTATGTACACTCATATTTTTACATGATTTCAGACAAATGAGTTGAGAATGATGTTTTACTGAGTTCATGCTACGTTTTAATTGAGTTTCAACTACGAGATAAAATGATTGTTCTGTGCAAATCATTGTTTTATTAACGAGTCCCTTACCCTCTTACTGAGCGATTTAGAAGCTCACCCTGTTTTCTCTCCCCCCCCCCCATTTCTTCAACTGAAGAGAGTTTTTCCCTGCGACGTACGGAGTAGTGGCTAGTGGAGGACTTGAGCTCCAGGCCATATATTGTATTTGAGGTATAATTTATCTTTTCATGTACCCGGACTAAAGTTGTAATTACAGACACTTATTGTACAATGATGTATGGGATGTATTAGGATTAATTAACCTTGAATTGAGTAATGTAAATTGGATGAAATACAATTATGAGATGATGAGATCCTGAGGTATGATATGTATGATGATGCATGACACTGAACATGAATGTACCCTTTATTGTGAGTGGATGTGAAAAAGTTTTAAAGTTGCCCTGTTTTTCCTGCTTCCGGGGCATCACAGAGTTTTCTTGGTATTAGAGCTTAGGGTGTTTAGTACTGTCAGTGTCGATCAAGTGAAATAGAATACATCCCAAGTGTTTGTATAAGTTTGGTCATGAATTGAAATTGAGGATTAAGAATTCAATCAAGTTTGATATGTACGCGCAGGAAATGTGTTGAGATTGAGAATGAGTGGACGACGAGGTCGTTTGAGGAGGCAGATAGAGTCCCCTTTGCCACCTGCCCCACAACCTAAGATTCCTAACTCTCGATTTAACCGAATTGAGACAGATGTGTGGCAGGGATTTGAGCAAATGGCAGAGCTATTCGCGTAACATTTTAGAGTTAATGCCTCGGGTACTACTCCAACACCACCACAAAGACCTCCCGTGCCCCTAGTACAGATGGACCCGGTGCCTCCGGTCACTCAGCTTGATGATAGAAGTATGGTACGATTGAAGGACTTTTTAAAAATGAACCCGCCCGCATTCAGAGGGAAAAAAGATCCCGTAGAGGCTGAAGAGTGGCTGACTGAGTTGAGTCATATTTGACTATTTGGGATGCACGGATGCTGAGAGGGTTAGTATGAGCGCTTATATGTTGAAAGGGAGAGTGTGAGATTTGTGGGGTACTCCCAAGGTATTCTGATGTCCAACCAGGATGTTATTAGCTGAGAAGAGTTTCAAGCGGCTTTTTAGAGCCCAATTTGTACCACAAGCTGCTCAGAGAAAGAAGCAGGCAGAGTTTTTTGGATTTGGTACAGGGCGATATGTCCGTGGACGATTATGAGAGCCGATTTACCGCTTTATTGAGATATGATCCAGAGATTTTCAAGAATGAAGAGCTCCGCATAGAAAGATTTGTGTATGAATTGAAGGCCATTATCAAAGATCGATTGATAGGGCTATGTATTACTGAGTTTAGAGATGCTTTGAGATGACCACAAGAGATTGAGAGGGGAATTGAAATTGTACAATCCCAGAATGAGTGCGGAGTAGTGACTAGGGACAAGGGCAAGAGGCCAGCGATGTCCCAGGCAGATGTTCGGAGAGGTTCCTTTAGGAGAGGAAGGATTGCAGTACAGAAGGACAGATTGGAGAGACCGAGGGCTTATCCTATTATCAGGGAGACCTCTCGATATGTTAGGCCTGAGATGAGGGTTTGCAGAGACTGTGGCTAACCGCATGAGGGGAGTTATATTGGGTTGATCTGTGGATGTTTTAGAGGTGGAGACATGGGTGATAGAGTAAAAGACTATCCTCAACCTCTGATACCACATGCTTTGGAATCTACTAGACAGCAGCCTCAGAGAGTAAATCCTCAAAGATGAGCCACTGCTGTAGAGAAAGGAAAGAAGCCTGTTACAGTGGGACTTGTGTTTCCTTTGGACAAAAAGACAGCAGACACTTCCACAAAAACGATAAGAGGTACACTCTATGTCTGTAATTATTAGGCTCATGTGTTGATTGATTCAGGGTCCACGCATTCGTTTATTTCTGAGTATTTTGCATGTAGATTAAATTTGAAGTTTGAACCTTTAGAGTATATAATACATGTAAATACCCTCATGCATGAATCCCAGAGAACTGAGTTGATCTGTAGAGGATGTGAAATAAATGTGGGAGATAGAGTAATGTTAGTAGATCTAATAATGTTAAATATGCATGGGTTTGATGTAATTTTTGGAATGGATTGGTTGGCAACCAATCGAGTGAGCTTAGACTGCTATACTAAGATTTTAACTTTCTCCCTACCTGAACCTTACAGTGTACGTTTGAAATATTGAGTAAGTAAGTCTGTGGAATTTTAGTAAGCAAGTTGAAATCTTGATGTTGTTGTTGTGAGTACTAAATTTGATCATTCATGTGAAGGTTATGAAACATTCATCTCAGATGATGATCGGGATCATCCGAGAATTGAGGATATACCTATGGTATGTGAATTTTCGGATGTCTTCCCAGATGAGTTGCCTGGTTTACCACCAGAGAGAGAGCTGGAGTTTACCATTGATTTGGTACTAGATACTCAGCCTAACTCCAGATCTCCATATAGGATGGCCTTAGTGGAACTTGAGGAATTGAAGAAGCAACTACAAGAGTTATTGGATAAAGGGTTTATTAGACCCAGTGTCTCACCGTAGGGAGCACCGATGTTATTCGTGAGGAAAAAGGATGGTAGTCTCAGATTGTGCATAGACTACCGACTGTTGAATAAAGCCACGATGAAAAATAAATACCCATTGCCCAGGATTGATGATTTACTTAATCAGCTGAGAGGGGCATTAGTCATCTCTAAGATTGATTTAAGATCGGGCTATCACCAATAAAGGATTAAGGAAGAAGATATTCCGATGATGGCCTTCAGAACAAGATATGGCCATTATGAATTTCTAGTGATGCCCTTTGGATTGACGAATGCCCCTGCAGCCTTTATGAGATTAATGAATGAAGTGTTCAGAGACTATCAAGATAAGTTTGTGATAGTATTTATTGATGATATCCTGGTGTACTCTCGGTCATACGAGGAGCATGCACAACATTTAGGGTTAGTACTTTAGATACTCCGAGATAAACAATTATATGGGAAGCTTAGTAAGTGTGAGTTTTGGCTGGATCGGATAGCTTTCCTTGGTCATATAGTTTTAGAGGAAGGAGTATTAGTGGATCCAAGTAAAGTGGAAGCAGTACTTAATTGGGAAAGACCGAGGACAGTTACAGAGGTACGAAGCTTTCTTGGTTTGGCAAGGTATTACAGAAGATTTGTGAAAGGATTTTCCAGGATTGCTGCTCCTTTGACTAAGTCACGCGCAAAGAGACTCCATTCATATGGACTGATCAATGTGAGCTCAACTTTCAGGAATTAAAGAGGAGATTAACAGCGACCCCTGTGTTGACAATTCCTGAGGGATCAGGAGGATTTTCAGTGTACAGTGATGCCTCGCATCAATGATTGGGGTGTGTGCTCATGCAGCATGGAAGAGTGGTCGCTTATGGATCGTGACAATTGAAAGATCATGAGCGAAATTACCCCACGCATGATTTAGAGTTATTCGTTGTGATATTTGCCTTGAAGATCTGGCGACATTACTTATATGGGGAAAGATTCCAGATCTTCAATGATCACAAGAGTTTGATGTATCTCTTTGATCAGAAGGAGTTAAACATGAGACAAAGGAGATGGATGGAACTCCTTAAGAATTATGACTGCGAGATTCTATACCATCCGGGTAAGGCGAATGTAGTTGCTATTGTCCTGAGCAAGAAGAGTATGATATTAGCTATGATGGTCAGAGAATGGGATTTATTGGAGCAGTTCGTCGAATTCCGAATTAGAGTTAAGGAGGTAGAGACTGGATTTCTGGCTAGCCTGCAAATAGAGCCCAGGATCATGGATTATATTAGAACTGGGCAGCGTGATGATCCGAGGCTAATAGATATGATTAGTCAAGCTGAGTAGACTTCGTAGTCGGATCTCACAATCAGTGAGGATGGAATGTTGAGATTTAGAAGATGAATTTATTTACCGAACAATGATGACCTGAAGAGACAGATACTGAGAGAATCCCACTGCTCGCAATATACCATGCACCCAGGGAGTACTAAGATGTACCGATATTTGGGAAAGGTGTATTGGTGGAGTGGCATGAAGCAAGACGTGGCAGAGTATGTGGCCAGATGTTTAGTATGCTAGCAAGTGAAAGCTGAGCATCGAAAGCCTGAAGGATTATTGTAGCCTTTACCTGTGCCTACATGGAAATGGGAGTATGTTACCATAGACTTTATTATGGGTTTACCAAGGACTCGAAGAGGTCATGATGTAATATGGGTCATAGTGGATAGACTGACGAAAAGTGCCCACTTCCTTTCTATCAAGAGCACAGATACTGTGGATGCCTTAACTGAGTTATATGTCAATGAGATAGCTAGATTACATGGGGCTCCAGTGAGTATTACTTCTGACAGAGATTCTCTATTTACTTCCAGATTTTGGACCCAGTTTCAGGAGTCCATGGGATCTCGATTGAGTTTTAGTATCGCCTATCTTCCTCAGACAGATGGTCAGTCAGAGAGGACTATTCAGACCCTGGAGGATATGTTGAGGGTGTGTACAATGGATTTTAAGGGATCACCTGCCCCTAGCAGAGTTTGCATACAATAATAGCTATCATGAAAGTATTGGAATGGCACCTTTTGAGGCTCTATATGGTAGGAGGTGTAGATCCCCCGTAGCTTGGGAAGAAGTCGGTGACAGAAAGATAAATGCTCCTAAGCTTGTTTAGC
Organism: Firmiana major; assembly: GCA_033439115.1. NCBI lineage: Eukaryota > Viridiplantae > Streptophyta > Magnoliopsida > Malvales > Malvaceae > Firmiana > Firmiana major. Next base: position 37,743,548 of record CM065898.1, read on the forward strand.
AAGCTGTACTGAGTGTGAAACTCATATGTGAGAGATTATAGGCTGCACAGAGTAGACAGAAAAGCTACGCAGATGTGCGTAGAGGGCCACTTGAGTTCGATGTTGGTGATGCAGTATTTCTGAAGATATCACCGAGTAAGGGTATCATGAGATTTGGGAAGAAAGGGAAATTGAGTATTGAGTCCTCGATACGTAGGACCATTCGAGATTCTTGAGAGAGTGGGAGAGGTAGCCTACAGGTTGGCATTACCCCCACAGATGTCCGAAACACACAATGTCTTTCACGTGTCTATGTTGAGGAAGTACCACCCGGACCCTTCTCATGTCATAGAGTATGAAGAGATGGACATACAAGAGGACATGAGCAACACTGAGGAACCTGTCCGGATTCTTGATAGAAAAGAGAAGGTGCTTAGGACCAAAAGCATTCCATTGGTGAAAGTTTTGTGGAAACATCACTCAATGGAAGAGGGAACTTGGGAATTGGAGAATCTCATGAAGGAGAAGTACCCCCATCTGTTTAACGGGTCGAGTTGAATTTGGAGGACCAATTTCTTTGTAAAGTGGGAGGATGTGAGAACTATGAATTTTGTATACCCCATTTATGAGAATTGTAACTTGGTGTATGTAATTATGATATGTTAATGCACACGCAAGTTTTAAACATGATGAAGTATATGAAGAAATGATTTTTAAGTCTTGAATGTGTACGGATTGAAATATGGACTATGAGGTAGATTTGGGAAGTTTTACATTGAGTTTTCTACAAATTGGTGCGGTAGCAGTACAATTTGTGAAGGCTAGATCGATCTCCAAGGATGAGAGGTCGATCTCATGGCTCCAGAATGCAGAAAATGTGCAAGAACTGATAGGCAGATTGATCTCCAATGAAAGAGGATCGATCTCCTTATGATTCCATAATTAAGAGATCGATCTCATAAGGAAGAAATCGATCACATGAAGCATTTTGTAAGGAAAAGATCGATCTCCTCAAGGAGCAGATCGATCTCGTGAGGCATTCTGTAAACTAAAGATCGATCTCATAATTGGAGCAGATCGATCTCAGCAGATCGATCTCATAAAGCCATTAAGAGATCGATCTCACCCCACAATAGATCGATCTCCTAGGCATAAAATTACCCCAAAACGTTCCCAAATTCAAATGCAGATCGATCTCATCAAGGACCAGATCGATCTCCTACCCTCCGTCTATAAAAGGCCCCAGTGTTTTCCTGCATTTCATCTTTTCTCTCTTTTCCAAACCTCTATTTTAGCCGAGCCCTAGCTTTCTCTCTCTTCCAAAGTCCTATTTTCGTCCAAATCAAAGGTTGTAGCAAGAAGGAAAGTTGTTCCTCATCCAAAGGAGAACAACATACTTGAAAATTGAAAGATGGATTGAATCGAGGCAAGACTTGAGCACTCCACAAGTTTGGGTAAATTCTATACTTTGATCTTGGATTTTAATGTGATTTTTGGTGATTATGGTTGTAGGCATTGTGATTAAATAGCTAGGAAATGGTTAAGGAATGATGAAACTATGATTTTGTTGGAGTAAAGGTAACGTTAGGAAATTTGTGGTAATTTTTGGAATTATGGCTATAAATTGGAATTGAGACAATGAGGTGAATTTAGCATGGAATATGGTGTGAGAAATGTAGAATTCTGAGATGTAGTGGATGAGAATGTGAATTGTGATAGAGTTATAAGAATCGAGTTATTTGAGGTGTTAATGAGAATATGAGTAAATGTGTGCTCAATAATGCTATTGAATTGGGTTATTGGTGTTTTTACATCGTTTGGACAGCTCGGGAGTTCCAGAGAGGAATGCGAGACTAGTCCATGATACGGGGGAACAATTGCACTAAACGAGGTGCAAAGAGGTAAGGGAAAACTTAAACTCGTTTGTGTATATGTTTTGAAGTTAATTGTAGCATGAAAAGTGATTGGAGCAAACAAGCATGTTTTTATGAGTTGTGAATGAGTAGTGTACACGATTTTATAGCCGGTTGGGGCCCAACTTTTATGAGTTATTAACTAAGCGTGAAAATGTTTTACAATCGTTTTGTGATTAAAACGTGAAAAGAAATTTGGGCTCTACGTTAAGGCGTATTGAGGTTGAGAATTGTGTGCGTGGTTTTACCAGTTGGGACTCGATTTTTAACATGTTTTGTGTTGGGTACACAAATGTTTTAAATGAGATTTATGAGGGAAAACCATTATGAGTTCTACGTGAAGGCAAAACGTTTTATATGATAATGGCTAATGATTGAGACTTAGGCATGTCATGTTGAATACATATCAGGCCTTGCTTTGGTAGCATGTAGGTCCGAGCCTTGTTTTGGTAACATGTAAGTATGATTATTCCTCCGCTTTGGTAGCGTTGGGAGGCCTTGCTCTGGTAGCATGTAAGTCCGGGCCTTGCTCTGGTAGCATGTAAGTCCGATATTCCTTCCTTTTTGGTGGCGAGAGATGCCTCCGTTTTGGTAACGTGAGATGACCCCCGTTCTGGTAATGCTGGGTGGCCTTGCTTTGGTAGCATGTAAGACCGATAAAGTGGGCTTCCTGGGAACCAACCTAGGGACCACGTGATAATGTGCATGAGGAGAGGCATTGCTTTGGTAGCATGTAAGGCCAGGCCTTGTTCTGGTAGCGAGTAAGTCCAATATACCGTGTATACGACCACATGTCGACGTTCCCTCTTCTAAGGATGCCTGGAATGCACACCCAGGGGAGATTTATTATGATGTGTCATGACGAGTTTTATATGAGTTTTATTGCCTAGTCTCCTTTTATACACTAGAGTTTCTGTTTTGTGCCTGTGCCACGTGCGTTTTATTGAGGTGATTTTTAACACGATTTAATGAGAGAAGCCATTATCGCATTCTGATTTATAAATGCTTGTGACTGTGATTTGTACTGAGTTATGTACACTCATATTTTTGAATGATTTCAGACAAATGAGTTCAGAATGATATTTTAATGAGTGAATGCTACGTTTTAATTTAGTTTCAACTACGAGATAAAATGATTGTTCTGTGCAAATCATTGTTTTATTAACGAGTCCATTACCCCCTTACTGAGCGATTTAGAAACTCACCCTGTTTTCTCTCCCCTCAGATTTCTTCAAGTGAATAGAGTTTTTCCCTGCGACGTACGAAGTAGTGGCTAGTGGAGACTTGAGCTCCAGACCATATATTGTATTTGAGGTATAATTTATCTTTTCATGTACCCAGACTAAAGTTGTAATTATAAACAGTTATTGTACAATGATGTATGAGATGTATTAGGATTAATTAACCTTGAATTGAGTAATGTAAATTGGATGAAGTACAATTATGAGATGATGTGATCCTGAGGTATGATATGTATGATGATGTATGACACTGCAAAGGAATGTACCCTTTATTGTGAATGGATGTGAAAAAAGTTTTAAATTTGCTCTGTTTTTCGCGCTTCCGGGGCATCACAGAGTTTTCTTGGTATCAGAGCTTAGGGTGTTTAGTACTGTCAGTGTCGATCAAGTGAAATAGAATACATCCCAAGTGTCTGTATAAGTCTAGTCATGAATTGAAATTGAGGATTGAGATTTCAATCAAGTTTTATATGTACGCGCAGGAAATGTGTTGAGATTGAGAATGAGTGGAGGACGAGGTCGTTCGAGGAGGCAGACAGAGTCCTCTTCGCCACCTGCCCCACAACCTGAGAGTCCTAACTCTCGATTTAACCGAATTGAGATAGATGTGCTGCATGGATTTGAGCAAATGGCAGTGCTATTCGCGCAACATTTTGGAGTTAATGCCTCGGGTACTACTCCTACACCACCATAAGGACCTCTCGTGCCTCCAGTACAGATGGACCCAGTACCTCCCATCACTCAGCCTGATGATAGAAGTATAGTTCGATTGAAAGACATTTTGAAAATAAACTCGCCCGCATTTAGAGGGAAAAAGGATCTCGTAGAGGCTGAAGAGTGGCTGACTGAGTTGAGAGTCATATTTGACTATTTGGGATGCACGGATGCTGAGAGGGTCAGTATGAGTGCTTATATGTTGAAAGGGAGAGCACGAGATTGGTGGGGTACTACCCAGGGTATTCTGATGTCCAACCAGGATGTTATTAGCTGGGAAGAGTTTCAAGCGGCTTTTAGAGCCTAATTTGTACCACGAGCTGCTCAGAGAAGGAAGCAGGCAGAGTTTTTGAATTTGGTACCGAGCGATATGTCTGTGGACGATTATGAGAGCTGATTTACCACTCTATTGAGATATGATCCAGAGACCTTCAAGAATGAAGAACTCCGCACAAAAAGATTTGTGTATGGATTAAAGCCCATCATCAGAGATTTTAAAATTCTTTTTCGGGTTTACTAACCCATAAGCTCATAAAATCGAGTTTAAATCAAAATTCTTATGACTTAAAACTCATTCATAAAATGTGACTTCTGTGTGGCACTTTGTTCCCGTAGGATTCCAGAGGTGGCCCCCACAATCATATTCACTTTCACATGATATAAATCATTTTCTTTTCAAATATCAAAGCACATATAGATATCTTTTCCAAATACTTAAAAATATATATCAGATATCAATCTTTCAAAATATAAACATATTTAAAATCATCACAAAACATACTAAAAACATGCTTGGAGTGTTCGGAGAAAGGGCTTTTTTCAGTTTATATAGAAAAATAGCTTTTTAGATTCGAGAACTCTTTCTTTTAACATTTTGGGCATACTAACTGATTTCATAATTCAAGTAGGGTGTTTGATAGCTAACACTACTAAAAACATATCCTTTACCTCTTTCGCCTTGGTGCAGCTCAATATTAACGGGTTTTGAAATCGTCTCCATCTACGCATCAAATTCTCAAGCTGCCCAAAGCAACATCAAATCATCAAATATAAGTCAATTTTATTTTAACATATTCAAATATGCTTTTTCTTTCTTAAAGATTGACCAATCTTAACTTTTTTGCCAACTTTGCTCATTTTCTCGGTTTTACTGATCTAAGTGCCGATTCAAGCTATTCTTGCCAATTTTATTATCCTAACTTCATATTCACAATCATAATGGTCTAAATGTTCATTCACATTCACAATTCATGTGTATCATCAAACCCATTTTGTCAAATTTCACACTTTTCGATTTTTCGTTAAACTAAACTATAAATCAGACTTTTTCGATATTATTCTAACAATTATCAACCTTGAATCAAACCACATTTCACCACAATCGTAAGGATATTTGGCTGGCCAAACCTACATTCATTCTTAGCAGTTTATTCATCCAATTTCATTTAACTAAAAATCCTTTAAAACCATTAAACATACATATATCTCATCATCTTCATCATTCATCAAGTCTCTTTCACCTTTGACCAATGTTGACCACTTCTTTGATTCTCCAAATTGCTCTTCAACTATAAATCATCAAGTTTAGAACTTAGATTCACTCAAAATCACAAGAAAAACCAACTAAAATCATAAAAAATTTCAACTTTCTCATACCCATGAACATGGCAGTTCTGCCTCACGAATTTCTTTCTCATATTTCACCTAGTAAATGGACATATTTTGGGCTTAATGTTTGATATGTCAGAGAGGACTTAAAGGGGAATATTTCATCTTTTTGACCAGAGTCTAAAGATGGACGGAAGGGGGTCAAAAAATTCAAGAAAGGGAAAGTGTACAGTAACGTGTGCGGCGACATACAGAGAGAGGTGAGGGCGCGTAAGGAAGGTTCTTTGGGTTTCCTTGGCTTTTTCAGAAATCCTTAAGAGTCTATTTCCTAGCAAAAAAATGAGGGGTCAATATGTATCACGACCCTCAATCCACCGAAAATCCACTACAAATTTTTCATTTTTCGTTTATTATTTATTCCATTTCTTACCTCACTCTGATCGTGAACAGCTACACCACCAATAGTTGGGCTGCATATTGGTGTCAATCTCATCCAATTCAAACCATTTCAAATTTTAATTCATTTAAAGGTAAACACTTGTATTTCTAAATCAGAGTTGCTGTATACATGTGTTTACAATTCTTTACATCTGTTATGATAATATATTTTGAAATGACAAAACAAGTAAATTCAATAATATAAAGATGATATAAAAACATGTTTAGAAGTTATCAGTACCAGAACTTGGTTTTCTATAGATGAGAGATCGATCTGGGTTATGAGAGATCGATCTCTTGGGTTTTCTATAGATGAGAGATCGATCTGGGTTATGAGAGATCGATCTCCTGGGTTTTCTATGATGAGAGATCGATCTCATGTAGATGTAAGATCGATCTGCTAAGCCTTGAACCTGTACAAAAGTATTGAGGAAGATTGAGATCGATCTATAAGGGTTATGAGATCGATCTGCCTAATACTGGAGTTGAGGAGATCGATCTGATCTAGGAAGAGATCGATCTCCCCTAAAGTAAAGACAGTAGATCGATCTGTAAGATCGATCTACACTCAAACAGAGAGCTCATGAGATCGATCTGGTATAGGAAGAGATCGATCTCCTCGAAGTCAGAGAGCTAAGGAGATCGATCTGGGTTAATGAGAGATCGATCTCCCCACTACGAGAATTCATGGCAGATCGATCTCTAGATCGATCTTGCCTCAAACAGAGGGATTGGAAGATCGATCTGCCTATTCGACAGATCGATCTCCCTTAACATGTTCAAATTGTAAGATCGATCTGCTCATATATGAGATCGATCTCCTTGTGTTATTTTGCTTTGATCTTGCAGGATTTATAACTAAGAGATCGATCTGGCCAAGATGGCAGATCGATCTGGCATTCTACTGGAGGTACCCAACGGCTAGTTCTGCAAAAATCTTAACGGGAAAAACAGCATTTAATGCTCCAACTACCAATCCTTCAGTATTTAACCAAGCATTGAAGACAATGAGAATAGAGACACTATTGCTGCACAATTCTTACATTCTCAAGAGTTTAATACTTTCATTCCTTGTGTCTTCATTCCTCATTTATTGAGTTTGTTGTATAAGCTTAAGTGTAAAAGCTGTAATTGTCCTACCCACATTAAAAGTTTGATTCTGTATTCATCCTTACCTTAAGAGAGAAGAGGATTGTTCCTCAGTGAGATAAAAATTGTAAAAGGGTGAATACATCTTTGTATTGCAAAGGGTAGAGAGGTTATTCCTTAACCTGAAAAAGGAACATTGTAACTTCAGTTGAAGAAGAGAAAGAAAGCACTTGATAAGAAGGTCAAGGAGAGAGGACGTAGGCAAGAGTTTGGCCGAACCTCTATAAACGATTGTGTTTGTTTCTCTCTTCCCTATCTTGCATTATCTTGTTTAATTTCATTATTGCTCACTTTCATTTGCTGATTAAATTAGGATTAATTTAAAATTTCCCATTAACGCTAGAAAACCGATTCACCCCCCTCTCGGTAGAGCCAACAATTGATATCAGAGCTAGGACTCTTTAATCACATAGGAACAACTTCCTAAGAGTTAGAAACGATCAAATGGCTCACAACAATGTAGCAACTAGTTTGGTAGGAGAGGGGCACTCTACGGTTAGACCTCCTATGTTCAATGGAGAACATTATGCCTATTGGAAGACTAGGATGATGTTATTCATTCAAGCAAATGATTATGAGGTGTGGAGGATTATAATTAAAGGACCTCAAATCCCTAGGAAGAGAATAGAGGGAAGAGATATCCCTAAAGAAGAAGATGAATGGGATTCAAATGACATTAAATGTGCTCAGCTAAATGCTAAGGCTATGCACACATTATTTTGTGCCTTAGGTCTAAATGAATACAATAGGGTCTCCGGATGTGACAATGCCAAACAAATTTGGGACAAATTGGTAATAACTCATGAGGGTACAACCCAAGTAAAGGAGACCAAGGTAGGAATGCTCACACATGACTATGAGCTTTTTAGGATGAAGGAAGGAGAATCAATTAGTGATATGTTCACTAGATTCACTGATGTAATTAATGGATTAAAGTCCTTAGGAAAAATATACTCTAATATTGAAATGGTCAAGAAAATATTAAATAGCTTACCTAAATCATGGGAAGCTAAAGTGACTGCAATTGAGGAATCTAAGGATCCTCACACATTGTCTTTAGATGAATTAATAGGATCACTACTCACTTATGAGATGAAATTAAGAAGAAATGAAGAGCCACCCAAGAAAGTAGGAGTTGCTCTAAAATCCACTGCTCAAGAGAAGATTAAGAATGAGAGTGGTAGTGAAGAGGACCTTGAGATGGCAATGTTTGCCAAAAGATTTAACAAGTTCATGAGAATGAGAGCTAGTGGTAGTAATAGGAGAAACAATAAGAGAGATCAAGAAGAAGTAGGTAGAAAAGATTCAATTGTGTGTTATGAATGTAAAAAACCAGGACACATAAAATTTAACTGCCCTCTTCTTAAAAGGTCCAATGATAGGTTCCACAAAAAGAAGGCAATGGTGGCAACATGGAGCGACAGTGACTGCTCCAATGATGACTCAAATGAGGACATTGTCAACTTGTGCTTCATGGCAATTGAGGATGAAAAGGTAACTTTAAACCTCAATGAATATTCTTTTGATGAATTGCAAGATGCATTTGATGATCTTGCATTAGAATATGAATGCATGAGTATGAAATATAAAAAGATAATATCCAAATTGAGAAAAGAAAATGAGTTAATGCTAAGGGACAAATTAGAATGTGAAAAGAAACTAGAAATTTCAAATCTTAAAATTTGTCACCTTAAAGAGAAAAATGGCAATCTACATAATTCCTTTAATAGGTTCCATATGGGTCAACAAATGTTAGATAGCATGCTAGAGACCCAAAGGGCATTCTTTGACAAAAATGGGTTAGGATATAATGCAAAACGTAGAGAGACTCATCTTAAAAGCTTTATTGCTAGAAAGAGCATGAATAAACTCTCAACTTCTTGTTCATATTGTAATAGAAAGGGACATGCATCACATAATTGCAATATAAATATGAGGACTCTTAAAGGAAAAATAGTAAAAAGAATATGGGTTCCAAAAGAAGTCATTAACTCAAAGGATTGTAATGCATTAGCAAAATGGATCCCAAAGGGATCAAGAATTTCTTTCACTAACCTCAAAGGACCCAAGAAAATTTGGGTACCTAAAACTTGAGTTGAATTTGTCTATAGGTGATTGAGCATGGCCACAAAGCTAAAACAAAGGAAGCTTGGTACTTGGATAGTGGATGCTCAAGGCACATGACGGGTGATAGAAGCCACTTCAACTCTTTTAAATCAAAGGTTGGTGGAGAAGTCACATTTGGGGATAACTCCAAAGGCCAAGTTGAAGGAAGTGGCTCAATAGGTAATGACTATTTTTCATTAGAAAAAGTATTGCTTGTTAGGGGTCTAAAGCATAACTTACTAAGCATAAGTCAACTTTGTGACAAAGGTTACAAAGTAACTTTTGATTGTATGAAATGTCATGTTATAGATCCTAAGTCAAATAGAGTTCTTTTCTTAGGCCATAGATAAGGTAATATATACATTGTCTATCTTAATGAACTTAAGAATGAAAACATATGCCTAATGGTAGATAATAAAAAGGAATCTTGGTTATGGCATAGAAGACTAGGTCATGCTAGCATGCATGTACTTTCTAAGTTAGCTAGAAAGGATCTAGTTATAGGATTGCCTAAGATGTCCTTTGATTATGAAAAAAATATGTGAACCGTGTGTTAAAGGAAAACATAAAAGGACAACATTTAAGCCTAAGAATAGTGTATCCACCTCTAGGCCTCTTCAATTACTCCACCTAGATTTATTTGGACCAACTAGAACAACAAGCCTTGGTGGGAAACACTATGGATTTGTAATAGTTGATGATTACACTAGGTTCACTTGGGTGTTCTTTTTGAGAGTAAAAAATGAAGCCTTAGAAAAATTCATAGCCTATACAAAAGTGACTCAAAATGAAAAGGGATACACAATAACTAGTATTAGAAGTGATCATGGCAAGGAATTTGAAAATATAGGATTTGATGAGTATTGCAATGATCAAGGAATTAGCCATAATTTTTCAGCCCCTAGGACACCACAACAAAATGGTGTAGTTGAGAGAAGAAATAGAACATTGGAAGAAATGGCTAGAACCATGTTGTGTGAGAATAATTTACCAAAGTATTTTTAGGCTGAAGCTATAAACACATCTTGCTATATAATTAATAGAGCTATGATTAGACCCATGCTAAAGAAAACTCCTTATGAGCTTTACAAAGGTAAGAAGCCTAACATTAGCTACTTCCATCCTTTTGGCTGCAAATGTTTTGTCTTAAATAATGGTAAAGATAATTTAGGAAAATTTGATGCCAAGAGTGATGAGGGAATTTTTCTGGGATATTCCTTGAATTTAAAGGCTTATAGAGTCTATAACAAAAGAACATTGATGGTTGAAGAATCAATTCATGTAATATTTGATGAGTCAAATGATGTATCTAAAGATTCAACCAATGATGAGGATGTTGGAATATTTGATGAAAACTTAGAGGAAATTCCAAACTTAGAAGATGATTTATTAGAAAAACTTGACTTGAATAAAGAAGATGAAGAAGAGATAGAGATATTAGAGAGAGAGTCTAGAGAACCAAGAGAGTTAGGATATGTAAAAGATTGTGAAATAGTAGGAGATCCAACTCTTGGAGTTAGAACTAGATCATCTCTAAGGAATATGTCTCAATATATAGCCTTTGTATCTCAAATAGAGCCTAGGAATGTCAATGAAGCCTTAGATGACAATAATTGGTTCCTAGCAATGCAAGAAGAATTAAATCAATTTGAGAGAAGCAAAGTATGGAAACTAGTTCCTAGGCCTAGTGATCACTCTATAATTGGAACTAAATGGATATTCAAGAACAAGATGGATGAAAATAGTGTGATCATAAGGAACAAGGCTAGGTTAGTTGCACAAGGCTATAGACAAGAGGAAGGTATAAACTATGATGAAACCTATGCACCGGTAGCTAAACTAGAGGCAATAAGAATGTTACTTGCCTTTGCATGTTATAAAAACTTCAAATTATATCAAATGGATGTAAAGAGTGCATTCTTAAATGGTTTCATTAATGAAGAAGTCTATGTTGAACAACCTCCCGGCTTTGAAAATCATGAATTTCCTAAGCATGTTTTTAAATTATCTAAAGCACTCTATGGTTTGAAACAAGCTCCTAGAGCATGGTATGAAAGATTATCAAAATTCTTAATAGAGAAAGGTTTTTCAAGAGGAAAAGTGGATACCACCTTATTCATCAAAAATAAAAATAAAGATTTACTAGTTGTACAAGTGTATGTGGATGATATTATTTTTGGTTCAACTAATGAGTCTTTATGTCAAGAGTTTGCTAAGATCATGCAAGGTGAGTTTGAAATGAGCATGATGGGAGAACTCACTTTCTTCTTGGGACTTCAAGTGAAGCAAACAAAAGATGGAACCTTCATCAATCAAGTAAAGTATACTAAGGATTTGCTCAAGCGATTTGGAATGGACAATTGCAAACCTCAAGCAACTCCAATGGGCACCAACATCAAGCTTGATAAAGATGAAAGTGGTAAGTGTGTAGACACTAAACTCTATAGGTCTATGATTGGCTCATTGCTCTATTTAACTGCAAGTAGACCAGATATTTTGTTTAGTGTATGCCTTTGTGCTAGATTTCAATCCTCTCCTAGGGAATCACACTTGTTAGCAACTAAAAGGATCTTTAGATACCTTAAGGACACTCCCTCTCTAGGACTTTGGTACCCCAAGGACTCTACTTTTACCCTTAATGCATTTTCAGATGCAGACTTTGGGGGATGCAAGATTGATAGGAAAAGTACTTCAGGTACCTGCCAATTCTTAGGAAATAGATTATTCTCTTGGTTCTCTAAGAAACAAAACAGTGTGGCTCAGTCCACAACTGAAGCTGAATACATAGCAGCAGGTAGTTGTAGTGCTCAAGTGTTGTGGATTAAACAACAAATGAAAGACTATGGTATTGACATGAAACAAGTTTCTATTAAATGTGATAATACCAGTGCTATCAACCTATCAAAAAACCCTTTTCAACACTTAGAACCAAGCACATTGAGATTAGGCATCATTTCCTTATAGACCATGTGCAAAAGGGGGATATAATTCTAGAGTATATCGACACTTTACATCAAATAGCTGATATATTCACCAAACCTCTTGATAGAGATAGGTTTTGTATCCTTAGAGGTGAATTAGGACTCATGAATATCCCTTAAGATGTATATGCTTCAAAATCTTGGTTTTAAGTTGGTTTTAAAAGAGTTTTTCAAAGATTTTTCTGGGCAACAAGTATGTGAGATCGATCTCCTATCAATATAGATCGATCTCCATACTTCCAACAAGCCTAAAGCATTAAGGTTAAGCTAGGCAGATCGATCTTCTATCCATAAGATCGATCTCCTTAAGCCTCTGTTAAACAGCAGATCGATCTGTGCATACGACAGATTGATCTCTTCAAGCCTCTGTATTCTGAAGATCGATCTATGCATTTGGCAAATCGATCTCCCTAAGCCTCTGTCAAACAGCAGATCGATCTGTGCATGCGACAGATCGATCTCCTTAAGCTTCTGTATTCAGAAGATTGATCTTATGGAACCACAGATCGATCTCTTCGGGCTTCTGGAAATGACAGATCGAGCTTTCGTCTCGACAGATCGATCTCCTGTGCCCTGGACTATAAAAACTGGCCAAAAATCCCCAAATTTCAAAACCCCAAAATCTCAAATCCCTAACTTCCCTCACACCTCCTCTCTCAATTCCTCCTCAGATCGATCTCGGTACTGTCTTCGTCAGGTCTCTCCTTCATCCTTTCGATACCCATCATTCCACCGTTAGGAGGCTAGATCACTTTTGGATCCACCACATACACTCTACCAGTCAAAAACCCAACCTTGTCCACTTTATCTATCAAGACTGGTTGAAGATTGTCTGCGGCCAAGCCACAACGATAGTGTTTCCACAACCATTGGCATATTTTCTCCAACGACTCGGAGTGGACAGCAGCTGCGAGACATGTGAAATGCTCTCTACAAAGAGCGTCCTCAACATCGGGTCACTCCATCACATGGGCTACTACAAGGACTTTCGGGGTGACTGGAAGAAGAAGAGGGAACAGCAGTCTGCTACAGCTATGGAGGAAGATCCCTCCGATGAGCCTATGGATCCACCTGCTGCACCGACTGTGGGTCTATCGTCCTCGATTCCTCAGCCCACTACACCTGCTACCTCAACCGCTAAAATGGAGTCCATTATGACAATGTTGAGTGCACTAAACAGGAAGATCGATGAAGGCTTTGCAACCCTTCATGCCACCCAGCAGCGGATGATCGAGGAGCTGAACCGCAAAGTAGATGAAGGCTTTGCAAACCTTCATGAGACTCAGCAGGCTATGTATGATGAGCTTCAGGTCGCTCGCACTCACATTGAGGATCTAGGCTATGCATATTAGGATAACATTAGTTAGTTTTCATGTGTACTTCTTGTTGTTTTTAATACTGCATTTGCTTGAATGAAATGATATATCAGTTGTTGTTGCAATATGCTCAAATGAATTACTATTTTGAAATGCACAATGTGCTTACAGTTGGACTGTTTCCTTAATCTTTAGTGTCATTGATATGACAAAAAGGGGGAGAAGAAAAGAAAACATGTGCATGTGGGTTAATTAAAAGATGTGTAAATGGCTTTAAGAAACATGTCTAAAGTTTTAAAGGAATGATTAAAATGAGGGGGAGTTAAGAAAGTAACGAGGTCAAAAGCTAAAAGAAAGGGGGAGCTTACAAAAAGGGGGAGCTTGTGCAAATTAACTAAACATGTTGATTGAATAGGTTTTGTCATATCAAAAAGGGGGAGATTGTTGTGATAATATATTTTGAAATGACAAAACAAGTAAATTTAATAATATAAAGATGATATAAAAACATGTTTAGAAGTTATCAGTACCAGAACTTGGTTTTCTATAGATGAGAGATCGATCTGGGTTATGAGAGATCGATCTCTTGGGTTTTCTATAGATGAGAGATCGATCTGGGTTATGAGAGATCGATCTCCTGGGTTTTCTATGATGAGAGATCGATCCCATGTAGATGTAAGATCGATTTGCTAAGCCTTGAACCTGTACAAAAGTATTGAGGAAGATTGAGATCGATCTATAAAGGTTATGAGATCGATCTGCCTAATACTGGAGTTGAGGAGATCGATCTGATCTAGGAAGAGATCGATCTCCCCTAAAGTAAAGACAGTAGATCGATCTGTAAGATCGATCTACACTCAAACAGAGAGCTCATGAGATCGATCTGGTATAGGAAGAGATCGATCTCCTCGAAGTCAGAGAGCTAAGGAGATCGATCTGGGTTAATGAGAGATCGATCTCCCCACTATGAGAATTCATGGCAGATCGATCTCTAGATCGATCTTGCCTCAAACAGAGGGATTGGAAGATCGATCTGCATATTCGACAGATCGATCTCCCCTAACATGTTCAAATTGTAAGATCGATATGCTCATATATGAGATCGATCTCCTTGTGTTATTTTGCTTTGATCTTGCAAGATTTATAACTAAGAGATCGATCTGGCCAAGATGGCAGATCGATCTGGCATTCTACTGGAGGTACCCAACGGCTAGTTCTGCAAAAATCTCAACGGGAAAAACAGCATTTAATGCTCCAACTACCAATCCTTAAGTATTTAACTAAGCATTGAAGACAATGAGAATAGAGACACTATTGTTGCACAATTCTTACATTCTCAAGAGTTTAATACTTTCATTCCTTGTGTCTTCATTCCTCATTTATTGAGTTTGTTGTATAAGCTTAAGTGCAAAAGCTGTAATTGTCCTACCCACATTAAAAGCTTGATTCTGTATTCATCCTTACCTTAAGAGAGAAGAGGATTGTTCCTCAGTGAGATAAAAATTGTAAAAGGGTGAATACATCTTTGTATTGCAAAGGGTAGAGAGGTTATTCCTTAACCTGAAAAAGGAACATTGTAACTTCAGTTGAAGAAGAGAAAGAAAGCACTTGATAAGAAGGTCAAGGAGAGAAGACGTAGGCAAGAGTTTGGCCGAACCTCTATAAACGATTGTGTTTGTTTCTCTCTTCCCTATCTTGCATTATCTTATTTAATTTCATTATTGTTCACTTTCATTTGCTGATTAAATTAGGATTAATTTAAAATTTCCCATTAACGCTAGAAAACCGATTCACCCCCCTCTCGATAGAGCCAACAACATCCCCAAAAATTACATTCAAAGATATTACTGTGCTTTGACATGTCTAGATACAAAAAGTATACAAATGTGTATACCTTGTGTGATGGGATGCAGTGAACACCAAAATCCAATCTTTAGTCGCTCTCTATCTATTGAAAGTGCTTTGTATAGGGGAAAATAAGGGGGTGATCAAACCACGCACTTAGTAAGGCAATCATGTGAGCAGGTAGATAACTGTACTATCTACGTGATCGTGTTGCCATGCATAAAACCACACAATTTCTCATCATACCTAAATTCATCAGTATCATGCATGTGTTTATGATATGTAAAGCAATTCATGCTATTCATGTAAGACCTGTAAATTTCTATGTAATGTTTATGATTTCGGAATGTACAGACAAGTTAAATTATATATGAATCATAAGGAATGGATGTTTTTAAGTGTTCAGTGTGAATGAAATGCAAAGTGGGTATTGAAGTGAATAAATGAGAGTTTAACTTTGGAAATTTGGGAAAATTACAGCTGGAATACTACAGAATACAGGGTAGATCGATCTCATTTTAAGGGGAGATCGATGTCATTGCCTTGAAATGTTATGCCATAACATTCTGTAAGAGAGAGATCGATCCCTCACTCAAGCAGATCAATCTCAAGTTGCTTCTGTTTGGATCAGATCGATCTCAGCTTAAGGCCAGATCGATCTTTGAAGCCTTCTTCCTGGCTGAGATCGATCCCATCCCATGAATAAAGATCGATCCTATTCTATGGAGCAGATCGATCTCATGCAATATGGCAGATCAATCTCATGCAATAAATAGATCGATCCCCTAGCCTGCATTGTCAAATTTTGAAGGGATTTAAGTAAGGGGAGATCGATCTCCATCCTTGGAGATCGATCTTATCTACGCAATTACTATAAAAGAGACCCGACTGTCGAGCCTTCTTCTCCAAAAATCCCAAAACCCTTTATTTTTACCCAAAATAACCTAGTTTTCTCACTCTAGAATGCATCCCTTTCCAAAAGGATTTAAAGAAAAAGCTATTTATACCAAAGTTATTCCTAGTGAGGAAAAGAACAACATAGTCAAATATTGAAAACTCAAACCTTGGATTGAAGGAGAAAAGAGATTTTCCCCCATTTTGGCAAAAAGAGGAAAAAAGGTCAAGCTAGGTAAGATTTCTATACACCATCTTCTAGTATGTTAATGTAGACATTTTGATGAGTTGACTGCTGTATATAATGTTGGTTGAAATGTTCATTTATATGCTTAAAAAACCATGACCTATAATGGGTTTAGTGAGAGAAAGTTGAAATGACATGGAGTTGATGATGGTTTGTGCATGTAGAGATGTTATTAACCATGTATAAATGATTTTTAAGATAACTTGGTGAAATCCATATGTTCAAATGGATGATGATTGAAAATAGACATATGAAGTGTTTGATAAATTGTCATAGTGAAGGAAATGATGAACTAGAGGTGTTATGAGCTAAATACTGATTTAGTGTGAATCAATAGGCTTAAAGAGTTTAATAAATTCTCGAGAAATGAATAGAGCATTCAAAGTGGACTTAAGAGAAAGTAAGGCCTTATAAGTGTTAATGAAAACAATAAAGTCGAATCGAATATTGTAGACACAAGAATTGTGATTGATGTGATGAGTAATTTCATGCAGGCCCGAAGATTTCGTTGGAGGCAAATTGAACTGCATGATTGAGCAGCTCTGAGGAAGTGAAATCACTCGACGCAATTCCAGGTAAGGGAATTTTGTGAGTATTTAGAGGTAACTGCACATAGTTTGAGGGTGATTATAGGGTATTGAAATTGTGTTGGTTATCTAGAAAAGAATTAATGATTTGTGTGACCGACTACGAATATAGATGATTTGGTTTTAAAGTGAATCTTTCAAAAAGGGGTAGTAAGGCTAATAATTGCATAACGATCGTGTTTTGATATTTTTATGCAATACATTACTTTGGTTTAAGCAAATTTATGGATAGGCTGGCTAATTGATTTTTTTAATTTCATGAAATAGCACGAGTCAGGTGTTGACTTTGATTTCGAATGTGTTATGTTGAAATGAACCGCCTATCAGATTTATATGAGATAATTGTGCTGGAGCTTCGCTCGCACTGGATTTAGATGTTTTAATATGCATGAAATGTGCTGGAGCCTAGCTCGTACCATGTTTTGAGTTGTGATATTTTACAAGTCGTACTGGAGCTTTTGGTCATACATGGATTTCCATTGATTTTCTTATGCATATAATCGTACTAGAGCTACGCTCGTATGTGATTTCCTCATTATTTATTATGCATAAAGTCATACTAGAGCATTGCTTGTACGAGGCTATTTATTGATGATGCATGAAATCGTACTAGAGCTTTGCTCGCACTGGGCTTTTCACACTGTATATGTAATGAGTTGTGCTGAATGCTTTGTGTAGACTTTGTGTCACACATATGAGATGCTCGTACGAGCCGTGCTGGATGCCTCGTGTAGATTGCTAGTCACATGGATGAGATGCTCGTACGTGCACTTGAGACTGAGTAGGTTATACATGGCATGGGGTAGATAAGACCTATGGCAGGCAACCCCAACCATGATATGGGTCCAAGGAGTACGTTGCACTGTGTACATCACATGGAGTACGTTGTACTGTGAGGTTATGATGTTGATTTAAAAGTCTAACGTAGGACTAACCCACCTCCATTCCAACATGATGCCCCGTACACCGGGATCCATGTGGTCTAGGATGATAATGACATAGTTGGTCAACATAGTCCTCGATTATATATTGTGACCACCTATCTCACATGATATCACATGGTTTTGTATACTGAATCATGATTTGTGTTGTCCAAGGTAGGCCCGAGGAAGGGGTCGGACCTTGTGAGATGTTTTTTTAAGAGATGATGTTGTGACGAGTTTTACTAATGTTTGGACGATGTGTTATCTATGTTTTGAGATGGATATATGAGTTTTATTATGGTGAACATGAGAAGTTTTACATGATGATTTTCCATGTTTACATGTCTATTTTCATGTTTTCAGTACATGGTATATGTATACACATGTGACATAGTTTTAATAATTCTGTATGTTTTGGATATTAATGATTTTTATGCATGACATTATAAGCATGTAGATAGTGTAGTTATCTACCATGCTTGCATTATTGCCTTACTGAGTATGTGGTTGCTCATCCCTATCATTTCCCACCTCTACAGAGTGCACATAGTAGTCTAGTGAAGGACTGAGGAGTTGTATCTGGACATCTGTTGCTCTCCACCACAAAGAGGTATACACACAGGAAATATTTTTGTATCTAAACATGTAATAGTACAATAATAATTTTGAATTGTAATATAGGGGATGTAAGTGTTAGCAAACATGTATAAGTATATAACTTAAACTTTCAATTGTATGTGTTTGCTCTTGATTATTTGAAAGATGAATGACAAATGGTGATTAATATTGACTCATAGACCAACTGTCAGGACCCGTTCTCAATCCATGACTTAACCAAAAACCACTACAAATTTTTCACATTTTTAACTTACCTTTCCTCTCTTCAATGGTTAGGCTGTGATTCGATGTCAGAATCCTCACTTACCACATCATCCATTATCATACATACATGTCAATATACTGCTACTAACTATAACTGTTTTTATACTATATGTGAGATTATGTAAAAGCTAATACAAATACATTCCCCATAATATATATCATATACATCATTGTGTTGTTTCTATGTTTCGATACATAACCGTACAAAATATGTATACCTGTCGATCGATAGGAAATAACGGTGGACTAAGGAACACTATCCCTCAATATCTCTCGCTCTACTGCTGATGCTCTGTAGAGAGATGTAAAGAAAAGGGGGGTGAGCATATAACACGCTCAGTAAGGAAATCAGGCAAGCAAGTAGATATCTACACTATCTACTCAAAATAATGCTATGCCTCAAAACATTATTTCCTTTACTCACTTTAAAAGCATATCTTTAAATATATATATATATATATATATGTATACTTGTACAGATTAAATCCCATGTACAGAAATCATGCTTTCTTTCTCAAATGTAGGCATGTAGTGCAAAACAATGCATCTTTATATAAATCATGCCTTTAGATAAATCATGCCATGTATATTTAAATCACAATAAATATGGCATTTAAATCATTCACATAACAAAATTGGAGTCCGACCCATCCCTCAGGTTTGTCCGCAATTTAAATCAGTCAATCAAGTGATATATCATGTGAGACTCTGTGGTGAAAATGTATATAGTATCCTGGACTATGATCATATCCGACATGTGATCCCAAGCTACACGGAATCCTAGTGTGCGGGGCATCACTACTACAACGGGAGGGGGGTCAGTCCATCACAATCGCCAGCTATATCCTCCTTAACTCCACAACACCACACGGTACAGTGTACCCCATACCACTCGCACGGTACAACGTACTCCGTGGACCCTACATCACAGTCGGGGTGCCTGCCATAGGTCTTAGCCCTCAAACCATGGAATATCATACCACGTCTCTAGTATCCTCATGCGGATATCCTCTCACATAGTGTGACACTCAGTCTACACAAGGAATCAATCATGGGTTTTAACATGTATTATATATCACATACAGTGCGCGCCTTTGAGCGCGACTCACAGTCGACACTCCGCTCAAACACTGTTTCACATCACAAACTCAACTCTAGTGAGAGTAAACCTCTAGCAACTAGGTCAATGCATAGTTCATGTATTAAATCAAGTACGAGCAATAGCTCCAGTACTATGCTATGCATAATATCATCAAATCAAGTACGAGCAACAGCTCCAGTACTATGTCATGTATAAAGCATGAAGAATCGAGTACGAGCAACGCTCTAGCACTCTGTCATGCATCTCATGAAAAACTCGAGTATGAGCTAATCGCTCCAACACCCTCTCATGCATATGTCATATAAAACTGAGTACGAGTAAGAACTCCAGTACTCTATCATGCATGTCATGGAAATCTAGTGCGAATCATAATCCAACACTAATATATGTGGAAAATATATGAAATCTAGTGCGAGCTATGCTCCAGCACGATTCATTCTCACATAATATGATAGATGGCTCTTTAAAAATGGATGATTTATAGAATATCAAAATCAGCACTGTAAAGTGTGTTTAATTCACATCAACCTTAAAATCATTCGTCCATCTATTTATTCTTCTGCTAAACAACAGTAAAACACTCAAAATGGTGGTTTCCATGCTTTTTGCAACTTTTCACAAAAGTTGACTTTTTGACTAACTAGGGGTAAAATCGTAATTTACCACTATCGGGTCACAATAATTATTATCCACTTTCTCTGACCCTCAGAGTTTTTAAGTGAATGTAAAAGCAGATAAAAATACGTGCAGGTATCTCTAACTACTCACAAAAGTCCCTTACCTGCAATCACTCGAGAAATTTCACTTTCTCTGCGCTGCTCGTTTCAGCAGTCCGATTTGCTCCTCCAATAATCTCTGGAGCTACATATAATCATTTATCAGGTTAATTACACTTTTCCTACTGTATTTCACATTAAATACAGTCTATTTCCCTTAATGGGCTTTAATAATCCTTAATGGGCCTAACCATGCCTTAAGCCCGTTTTCCACGTATTATTTCCCTTCATCAGGGTCTATCGACTCATTGGGCTTATCAATGCCCATTGGGCTTTATTCCAAGCTCTTTGGATAGCCCGTATATAATTTACGATAGTTAATTCGAAATTTCAAATATAATTTACTATATGTGGAATTTAATTCGAAATGCGTAAAATAAATCTTAAATACACAATAATCACATAAATTGTCGTAAATGAGCTTTACTTACCCGAGATTATGCGATGGTATGCAAATCGAAGTTCGATCAGGCTTCCGTTTGAAATTTATCGTCGAACTGCACAATTTTGTATATTTAACTCCGGGTCAATTTTTAATTAAATATAATTTAAATAAATTTTTCGAAAATCAAATCGGTCACTTTTGACCTCGTATCGACTTACCCGAAGTCCGGTGAAATCCTGAAAATTTCCCTTTTCCTTTTTCTTTCTTTTCCTTCTTTTTCCCATTTTCTCCTTGGATGAATCGGTCCGGTCCGGTTCAGCGCAGAACCTTCTTCACTGAACCGCCGATCGGTTTAAGCTTCCTTTGGTCGTGCCGGCGTATTCCGGTCGGTTCCCAACGCATCACCACCGCCGTTTGGCGCGCCTCAACCTAGGGAACACTCGGCTGGGCTCGATCGGGACTAAGCACCGCCGGTGGCCGTCGGATCTCATCTTTTCCTCCGCGGCTTCTCCTCTTCCATTCGCCGGCATTCGACGTCGGTGGAGCACGTTACCGGTGCCGATGGGTGCGCATAGACCTCCTCTTCCTTTTTCGGCCCCTTGCCTGGCCGTGAGCTCGCCGGTGGTGGCCGTTAGGTGGTCTTCTCCTCTCCGTCGGTTTGCCTCTGTAACTTTCTCTGTTCCCGCATTTCAAATTTCAGATTTTCTCTTTTTTTTCCTTTTATTTATAATATATTTTTTATTATTATTTTATTATTAAAATATTAATAAAAATCCTAAAATATCCCAAAAATCTCTCAAAAATATCTAAAAATATCCTATTAAATTCATTTAGTCCGTAAATGAATTTATCAGTCCGATTTTACCTTTTCGGTATATTTTTCTCCTATTTTTGGCTTATTTTTCGAGGTAAAAAATTTGATAAATTCTAATAAATTTATATCTTGATCAATTGGACTCGAAATTCAATATTTTCCTCGATTTTGATCAAGATTCCTCAATTTCATATTTTTAATGAAATTGTCTTATCGAAATTATACTAAATTTTAGTCATTTGACCGTTTTACCCCTCTACTTGTTTGGGAATCACTTTAACCCTTATCTCGCTGTTATGTAGCTTACATGCATTTTTAATTTCTCAAATTGTCGATTGCATGATAGTAAATACTCTTTTTATGATTCAACTATAATAATAGAGTGTTCATACACATAGGAATCATAAGGAACAAGCTACATAAAAATCCGGGTCTGACAATCCTCCCCAACTCAGAAAATTTGGTCCTCCAAATTAGAACCAAGTCAGTCATCAAATAGGTGAGGGTACTTCTCTCGCTTCAGACTCTCTAGCTCCTAAGTAGCCTCCTCTGAAGTATGATGCTGCCAGAGAATCTTCACTAACCCAATGGTCTTCGATCTCAATACCTTCTCCTTCCTATCCAATATCCGAATCGATCGCTCAACATATGACATGTCCTCTCGGAGCTCCAAAGGCTCATAACTAATCACATGTGTCGAATCCGGGTGATACTTCTGAAGCATCGATATGTGGAAGACGTTATGGACATCTGATAAGTCTGGTGGCAATGCCAATCTATACGCCTTATCTCCCACTCGATCAAGTATCTCAAAGGGTCCAATATAGCAAGGATTTAGTTTCCCTCTCTTCCCAAATCTCGCTATGCCCTTGGAAGGAGAAACTCTCAAAAACACGGATTCACCAACTGCAAACTCTAGTGGTCTACGTCTCCTGTCAGCATAACTCTTCTGTCTGGTCTGAGCTGTCCTCAGTTTCTCTACAATCAAGTGGACATTCTCAGATGCTTGCGTAACCATGTCAAGAGCAAAAATCTTACGGTCACCCACTTCTTCCCATCCAATAGGGGAACGACATCTATGGCCATATAAAGCCTCATATGGTGCTGTCACGACCCTCAACTTACCAAAATACCTACAAATTTTTCACATTTTCATGCATCAATTGTTAATCATCCTTCCTCGATCGTGAACAATCACACTCTTAACAGTTGGGCTATGTGTCGACGTCTAACTCACTCCACCATACCAATTCAATTTGAAACATTATTTATGAGTAAACACTTGTATAAATGTATATATATCAGAGTTGTTACATGTGTTTACATTGTTTTACATT
The DNA here is from genome assembly GCA_033439115.1 of Firmiana major. Taxonomy (NCBI): domain Eukaryota; kingdom Viridiplantae; phylum Streptophyta; class Magnoliopsida; order Malvales; family Malvaceae; genus Firmiana; species Firmiana major. The sequence goes on from CM065898.1 coordinate 37,766,785, forward strand.
GTTTTACATCCCCAGTAGTTACATACAAAATGCTACTGTGCTATGTCTAGTTTAGATACAAAATAATCCAAGTGTGTATACCTTTAGCGATGGGATGCAGCGGATTACCAAAAGGGAAACGCCTCCAGTCACGCTCAATCTATACTCAAATCTCTGTAGAGAGGGGGAAAATAAGGGGGGTGAGTAAACCACACGCTCAGTAAGGCAATCATGCGAACAGGTAGATACTGCACCATCTACGTGATCGTGATGCCATCCTCAAAAGCATTTCATTCATTATTTATCTCAAAACATGAGTGTATGTTGTGTTAATGGTATGTAAAGCATTCATGCTATTAAAATCAAGTGCACATTTCAACTCAAAGCATGGTATAAATCATCATGCATAATTCACAATAAAAGCATGGCATTAAACATCATGCATCCGTGCACTTTAAAAACCATTAACAAATCAATTTCAACATTGGTCAGGTCTTGACCCATCCCTCGGGCTTTCCTGACCCACAAATCATTTCAAACATGGATTTATTCTCAAATAGCATTAGACATGTGAGATAGGCAGTTCAACAATAGGTAATAACCTCAAGGCCTATGTACATAACCTGTGATACCGGCTACACGGATCAGGTGTGCGGGATATCACCACTATCTGCTTCCACACGGGAGGTGGGTCAAATCCTACCCGCCGGTCCATAGCAGATCTCGTCCGAAGACGGCACATCACAACTCAACACGGTACAATGTACTCCATGCTACATGCACGGTACAACGTACTCCGTGGACCTAATCAACACATCATATCACGCCACATCTCAAACGCACGTGTGAGCCTATTTAATCGATGCGACCTCTTGTCTACCCGAAGCTCCTAACACGGCTAATTAATCATGTCAAAACAATGCACGTGTGAGCCTATTTAATCGATGTGACACCCAGTCTACTCGAAGCTCCAAACACGGCAACATGCAAGGTGGGCATCCTGTGCGAGACAAACTCGAAGCACAATGCCAAAACAATTATGAAATCCATGTGAAAACTAGTGCCTCTTGCACTCATGTGTATAAAACACGTCAAATCTCATGCTAGTCATACTCTAGCACGCTTTCATACTCACGAAATCATGTAGGTGGCTCAAAACTTTGCAAAGTATGGTTAACAAAACCAAAACACATTCATTTCTTTTGCAAATCATTTCAATGTTAGCCAACCTACCAATCATTTGCTAAAAAGCAATAAAACATGATTTTCAAAGCAATATGCTTTTGTTTTCATGCACATTTCTCAAACTCCCAACTTTTACCCTTCAATCACCCAACATCATTTCCTAATCTTATGCATTCTAGCAAAACATTTAAGCGCCCAAATTGCGCACAGATATCTCTAAGAGTCCACACAATTCCCTTACCTCGATTCACTTGGTGTGACTCCTTTCCTTTTAGCTTCTCACGCTCTTGGCTCAACTCGCCTCGGCGTATCCTCGGAAGCTGCGATTTATTCATTAAATCAATTGAGTTAATGTATTTAACCCATAATTGACCTCACTTGTCAATATTATTCACTTGTTCATTTTACCAATACCTAAATCCACATTTTACCTCTTTTAGGTAAATCTCATAATTTATCCACTAACCACATCTTAAAATCATACCACAACACTATTAATAACTTCTACATATCTCATCCATCATTAATCTCCATACAATTCCACTTCTCACTCTAGACCATTTCTAGGTCATAATCATTCCAATGCATTTTAGATAGTTTCTAACTATCCATACTCATGCCAAACAACTCCAAAATCAATTATATAAACAATGTACCATAGCTGGAGTGTTAGAATCTTACCCAATTTGATTTCTCTTCTTGCTCCAAATGGCAATGCCCTTAACTCCTTCAATACCAACAATGGGAAAATGCTTTCCAACTATGTTGTTCTTCTCTTTGATAGGAACAACTTTGCCTCTAATGGTCTCTCTTCAAACCTCACTGAAAATGGCTGATTTTAGAGAGAGAAAGTTAGGTTTTTGGGTTGAAAGTGGAAGGTTAGTGTTTTTCCCGAAATTTTCTGATTTTCAGCACTCCTTATATAGAAATAGCTTGAGGAGATCGATCTGGTCCAAGAAGAGATCGATCTGGTCCCCTTAAATCCCCTTTTTTTCACGGCATTTTAAGCATGAGATCGATCTGTCGAAGCATGAGATCGATCTGTCGAAGCATGAGATCGATCTGCTCCCAAACAGAGAGCTAAGGAGATCGATCTGGGTGCTTGGGGATCGATCTTTTCACTACAGAATGCTTAGGAGATCGATCTGGCTCCATTGGAGATCGATCTGCTCTATTTCTTTGCCCAAATAAGAGCATTCTGGCTCTTCCAGATCGATCTCTCATCCCATGAGATCGATCTGCCCTTCACAATTTCTAGATTTTCTGCAGTTCTTCTGCAGCTACACTTACCAAACATCCTTAATTTGCTACCATGATCCTTTTCTCATCCATTCATCTTTGAGACTTGAAAATGGCATCCATCCTTACTTCATACACATTAAAACTTGTGTAGAATATTTGTATGACCAATGGTACGTAATATAAACAAAAATGGAAGTGCACATCTTATGCAATTCTACTTCCATTTTACCAAACTACTCATAATCCATTCTACACACATTCTCCACATGTTTAAGTCCATTTCTTCACATTCATACTTAATGTAACTTGTATGTACAATTACCACTCTCATTACAAGAGTGTACATTACTTATGGACTTACATCACATATACTTCACTCATGAATTCATAGTACAACTCTATTTACATTTCTATGTACATATATACCATTATACATATACGGGGTCTCACATTCTCCCCCACTTAAAAAATTTGGTCCTCCAAATTAGAACCAATTATTCTGTGAACAACTCGGGATACCTCTCCCGCATCGAACTCTCCAATTCCCATGTGGCTTCTTCCACAGTGTGATGTTGCCAAAGTATTTTCACCAAGGGAATTATCTTTGCCCTCAACACTTTCTCTTTTCTGTCTAATACCCAAATTGGCTTATCAACATATGTCATACCCTCGTTGAGCTCCAATGGCTCATACCTTATTACATGTGCCGGGTTCGGGTGATACTTCCTCAACATGGATACGTGGAAGACATTATGCACACTTGCCAACTCTGGTGGCAATGCCAATCTATAAGCCTTATCTCCCACCTTATCAAGTATCTCAAATGGCCCTATATATCGAGGGCTTAACTTTCCTTTCTTCCCAAATCTCATAATTCCCTTTGAAGGGGAAACTTTCAAAAACACTGACTCACCCACATCAAACTCTAGTGGTCTCCGTCTCTTGTCAGCATAACTCTTTTGCCTACTCTGAGCTGTCCGTAACCTCCCACATATTAATTGGACGTCCTCAGAGGCTTGTCTAACCAAGTCGGGAGCAAAAATCTGTCTGTCACTAACCTCTTCCCATCCAATAGGGGAACGACATCTACGCCCATACAATGCCTCAAATGGTGCCATCCCGATACTCGCATGAAAACTGTTATTATATGCGAACTCTGCCAGTGGCAAATGGTCATCCCAGGAGCCTCCAAAATCCAATGCACATGCTCTTAACATATCCTCTAGGGTCTGTATAGTCCTCTCTGACTGACCATCTGTCTGAGGATGAAACGCGGTGCTAAAATTCAACTGGGTCCCCATCGCTTCCTGAAAACGTTCCTAGAAGTGGGAAGTGAAGCGGGCATCCCTATCAGAAACAACGCTCGCTGGAATTCCATGTAGCCTCAATATCTCTCGCACATATAGGTTCGCTAACTGGCTCAGAGTATCGATAGCTCTCATAGCTAGAAAATGGTCTGATTTCGTCAACCGATCCACAATCACCCATATGGCATCATGACCTCTCCGGGTCCTCGGCAATCCCATCACAAAATCCATGGTGACATGCTCCCACTTCCATGTCGGTATCGGTAGAGGCTGCAATAACCCTGCAGGCTTCTGATGCTCTACCTTCACCTGCTGACAAACGAGACACTTAGCAACATATTCAGCAATGTGCTTTTTCATTCCAGACCACCAATAAACCTTTCGAAGGTTTTGATACATCTTGGTAGTCCCTGGATGTATCGTATACCTCGATGAGTGAGCCTCTGTCAAGATCAACCTTCTGATCTCTGCATCATCAGGATGGCCATATCGAATACGAAATGCTGTCTTGGGTACATCTCCACTCCGAACCTTCAGCTGATGATACCCAGACCTCAGGTAAATCTTGGAAAAGACCTGTGCTCCCTGAAGCTGATCTAACAAATCATCAATACGTGGAAAGGGATACCTATTCTTGATGGTGGCCTTATTCAACAATCGGTAATCTATACACAATCAGAGGCTCCCACCCTTCTTCCTCACAAACAAAATCGGTGCTCCCCAAGGTGAAACACTCGGTAGGACAAAATCCCTATCCAACAGCTCCTGTAACTGTCTCTTGAGCTCCTCCAGCTCAACTAAGGCCATGCAATATGGTGGTCTCGAAATAGACTCCGTACCAGGCACCAAATCTATACAGAACTCCATCTCTCTGTCTGGTGGTAACCCTGGCAATTTATCTGAAAAAACATCTAGGTACTCACTGACCACAGTAATATCTGACAACTCCGGATATACCTTAGCCATATCTACCACGTACGCAATGAAACCTTGATATGTTGAAGGTTTTTCTAAATCAGTATTCATGTAATAATCCTAACTACTCCTTTCATTTATTCTTATTAAACTTTACAACATATCTAGTAGGGTTAGGAAACATAACTGTCTTAGCATAACAATCTAAAGCAGCATGGTTTGCAGATAGCCAATCCATTCCTAATATTATATCAAAGTCACTCATACTTAGTAATATTAGATTGGCTGTCATCTCCTTATCCCCTACTCTCAACTTGCAGTTATTAAATACATGTTCTACAACTTGATTACTATTTATAAGCGTACTAATCAACATCATCATACATAATGGTGTACGCTCTACATGTCTTGCTAATTTACATGCAAATGAAGGCGATACAAAAGAATGCATGGCACCAGGATCAATTAAAACATATGTTTCAATATCATAAATCAGGATGTTACTCATATCACATCTGAAGAAGCATCAGCTGTCCCCTGGTCCAAAGCATGTACTTACCCTCGACCCATCACTTGTTTCCCCTTTTCTTCTGCCGTCGCTCTACCTCTCTGAGCAGACGTACCAGCTAGAGCTCTATCCAGCTCCCTGCCTCTCAGTGGTGCAGTATCAACCATCTCTGGGCAAGCTCTAGCTATATGCCCCTGTTTCCAACATCGAAAACACATGATAGGAGTCAGCAGACACGGTCTACCTCCATGTTGTTTACCGCATCTTCTGCACTGGTTGGCAGCAGGTCTCTATCCTCCTATGACAATGCCCTTTGCTGGAGCCACGGTCGGATAAATAGGAGGTCTAGCAAATCTCTCTCATGTCTCCTCAACCAGTGATCTCTTACCGAAGAGTTTCCTCCCTCCTCGATAACTGAAATCTCTAGCCGGCATCTTCTTTTGTATATCTCGGCTATGACTAAACTTCTCGAACTCAGAAGCATTCCTCTCTTAATCTTGCTCACAGAGTTACGCCCTGCGCACTGCTTCCTCATAGGTAGCTATGGCTAATAGAACCAACTTGGATCGCAGAACCGGTCTCAACCCATCGATAAACCTGTGGACCTTCCTGGCCTCACTATACATGGTATCTGGGTCATATCTCCCTTGGGATAGGAATCGAGTCTTATACTCATCCACTGACAAACTCCCCTGGTTCAATCCTAAAAACTCTGCTTGTAGTTTTCGCTGTGCGGTATCGGGTACAAACTGCCTCCTAAAGGCCTCCCAAAATATCTCCCAACTAATATCTGTGTCGGGCTCTCAATATAGGTCGGGTGGACTTCCACCAATGCTCTACAGCTCCCTTCAGTAGAAACACAGCAAATGCGACCATCTCCGATGTCGTGCACTCGAAGAATCCATAAAGCTTCTCTATCTCTGCCACCCACTCCTCGGCAGCTACAGGGTCATTGACCCCTCTGAAAGATGGAGGTCTAAACTTCTGAAATTCTCGCAACCGATGTAGATCACATCTGTACCCTAATCCACTACCACCCGAAATTGGTGGGGGTGTAGGAGTCTCTACTGTCCTCGGTGCATGAGCTGTCTGTGTAGGTGTATCAGGGCAACTGCCTCTCTTGTCGTAGCTCCTGCCTCCTGTCCCTACCTACCTGGCATCGTCTGTGCCAACATCTCTATAATCGTCTCAAGACAATGCTCTAATCTCGTAAAGCGCATCTCAGAACACTCGGGTGCCTCAGTAGCACCTGGAGTCTCATGCATAGGTAATGGTTCGGCAGCAGCTCGTCTCTCGGGCCTATCTCCCCGGCCTCGAGCCCTACCTCTCGTACCTCTACCACCACGCTTATTTTCCATATAGGCAAAGTTCCTGCATTCAAAATCATGAATTAGTCCGTCTCCTATCTGGTATACACAGTTATATCTAAACACAACACAATACTATGGGGATGTATACTTTCCTATTTCCTAACACCGACTCACATCAGACCAACCTTGCTTTGATACCATTCTGTCAGGACCCGATCTCAATCCATGACTTAACCAAAAACCACTACAAATTTTTCGCATTTTTAACTTACCTTTCCTCTCTTCAATGGTTGGGCTGTGATTCGATGTCAGAATCCTCGCTTACCACATCATCCATTATCATACATACATGTCAATATACTGCTACTGACTGTAACTGCTTTTATACTATATGTGAGATTATGTAAAAGCTAATACAAATACATTTCCCATAATATATATCGTATGCATCACTGTGTTGTTTCTATGTTTAGATACATAATCGTACAAAATATGCATACCTGTCGATCGATAGGAAATAGCGGTGGACTCAGGAACACTATCCCTCAATTGCTCTCGCTCTACTGCTGATGCTTTGTAGAGAGATGTAAAGAAAGGGGGATGAGCATGTAACGTGTTCAGTAAGGAAATTAGGCAAGCAAGTAGATATCTACACTATCTACTCAAAATAATGCTATGCCTCAAAACACTATTTCCTTTACTCACTTTAAAAGCATGTCTTCAAATATATATATATATATGTATACTTGTACAGATTAAATCCCATGTACAGAAATCATGATTTCTTTCTCAAATGTAGGCATGTAGTGCAAAACAATGCATCTTTATATAAATCATGCCTTTAGATAAATCATGCCATGTATATTTAAATCACAATAAATATGGCATTTAAATCATTCACAACACAAAATCGGAGTCCGACCCATCCCTCGGGGCTGTCCATAATTTAAATTAGTCAATCAAGTGATATATCATGTGAGACTCTGTGGTGAAAATGTATATAGTATCTTGGACTATGATCATATCCGACATGTGATCCCAAGCTACACGAAATCCTAGTGTGCAGGGCATCACTGCTGCAACGGGAGAGGGGGTCAGTCCATCACAACCGCCAGCTATATCCTCCTCAACTCCACAACACCACACGGTACAGTGTACCCATGCCACTTGCACGGTACAACATACTCCGTGGACCCTACATCACAGTCAGGGTGCCTGCCATAGGTCTTAGCTCTCAAACCATGGAATATCATACCACGTCTCTAGTATCCTCATGCAGATATCTTCTCACATAGTGTGACACTCAGTCGACACAAGGAATCAAGCATGGGTTTCAACATGTATTATATATGACATACAGTGCACGCCTTTGAGTGCGACTCACAGTCGACACTCCGCTCAAACACTGTTTCACATCACAAACTCAACTCTAGTGCGAGTAAACCTCCAGCAACTAGGTCAATGCATAGTTTATGTATTAAATAGAGTACGAGCAATAACTCTAGTACTATGCTATGCATAATATCAGAAAATCAAGTACGAGCAATAGCTCCAGTACTATGTCATGTATAAATCATGAAGAATCGAGTACGAGCAACGCTCCAGCACTCTGTCACGCATCTCATGAAAAACTTGAGTACGAGCTAATCGCTCTAGCACCCTCTCATGCATATGTCATATAAAACTGAGTATGAGTAAGAACTCCAGTACTCTATCATGCATGTCATGGAAATCTAGTGCGAATCATAATTCAACACTAATGTATGTGGAAAATATATGAAATCCAGTGCGAGCTGTGCTCCAACACGATTCATTCTCATATAATATGATATATGGCTCTTTAAAAAGGGATGATTTATAAAATATCAAAATAAGCATTGTAAAGTGTGCTTAATTCACATCAACCTTAAAATCATTAGCCCATCTATTTATTCTTCTGCTAAACAGCAGTAAAACACTCAAAATGGTGGTTTCCATGCTTTTTGCAACTTTTCACAAAAGTTGACTTTTTGACTAACTAGGGGTAAAATCGTAATTTGCCACTATCAGGTCACAATAATTATTATTCACTTTCTCTGACCCTCAGAGTTTTTAAGTGAATGTAAAAGTAGACGAAAATACGTGCAGGTATTTCTAACTACTCACAAAAGTCCCTTACCAGCAATCACTCAAGAAATTTCACTTTCTCTGCGCTGCTCATTTCAGCAGTCCGATTTGGTCCTCCAATAATCTCTGGAGCTGCATATAACCATTTATCAGGTTAATTACACTTTTCCTACTGTATTTCATATTAAATACAGTCTATTTCCCTTAATGGGCTTTAATAATCCTTAATGGGCCTAACCATGCCTTAAGCTCGTTTTCCACGTATTATTTCCCTTCATCAGGGTCTATCGACTCATTGGGCCTATCAATACCCATTGGGCTTTATTCCAAACTCTTTGGATAGCCCGTATATCACGACAATTAATTCAAAATTCCGATTACTAAATGCAAAATTTAATCCAAAATGCGTAAAATAAATCTTAAATACGTAATAATCACATAAATTGTCGTAAATGAGCTTTACTTACCTGAGATTATGCGATGGTACGCAAATCGAAGTTCGATCGGGCTTCCGTTCAAAATTTCTCGTCGAATTGCACAATTTTGTATATTTAACTCTGGCTCAATTTTCGATTAAATATAATTTAAATAAATTTATCAAAAATCAAATCGGTCACTTTTGACCTCGTATCGACTTACCCAAAGTTCGGTGAAATCTCAAAATTTTCCCTTTTCCTTTTTCTTTCTTTTCTTCTTTTTCCCATTTTCTCCTTGGCTGAACAGGTCCGGTCCGGTTCAGCGCAGAACCTTCTTCACTGAACTGTCGACCGGTTCAAGCTTTCTTTGGTCGTGCCGGCGTATTCCGATCAGTTCCCGACGTATCAGCACCACCGTTTGGCGCGCCTCAGCCTGGGGAACACTCGGTCGGGCTCGATGGAGACCAAACACCGTCGGTGGCCGTCGGATCTCATCTTTTCCTCCGCGGGTTCTCCTCTTTGATTCGTCGGCATCCGGCGTCGGTGGAGCACGTTACCGGTGCCGATGGGTGCGCACGGACCTCTTCTTGCTTTTTCGGCCCCTTGCCTGGCCGTGGGCTCGCTGGTGGTGTGAGACCCCGTATATGTATAATGGTATATATGTACATAGAAATGTAAATAGAGTTGTACTATGAATTCATAAGTGAAGTATATGTGATGTAAGTCCATAAGTTAATGTACACACTTGTAATAAGAGTTGTGATTGTACATACAAGTTACATTATGTGTGAATGTAAGGAAATGGACTTAAACATGTGGAGAATGTGAGTAAAATGGATTATGAGTAGTGTGGTAAAATGGAAGTAGAATTGCATAAGATGTGCACTTCCATTTTTGTTTATATTAAGTACCATTGGTCATACAAAGATTCTACACAAGTTTTAATGTGTATGAACTGAGGATGGATGCCATTTTCAAGTCTCAAAGATGAATGGATGAGAAAAGGATCATGGTAGCAAATTAAGGATGTTTGGTAAGTGTTGCTGCAGAAGAACTGCAAAAAATCTGGAAATTGTGAAGGGCAGATCGATCTCATGGGATGAGAGATCGATCTGGAAGAGCCAGAATGCTCTTATTTGGGCAAAGGAATATAGCAGATTGATCTCCAATGGAGCCAGATCGATCTCATAAGCATTCTGTAGTAAAAAGATCGATCCCCAAGCACCCAGATCGATCTCCTTAGCTCTCTGTTTGGGAGCAGATCGATCTTATGCTTCGACAGATCGATCTCATGCTTAAAATGTCGTGAAAAAAGAGGGATTTAAGGGGACCAGATCGATCTCCTCTCGGACCAGATCGATCTCCTCAAGCTATTTCTATATAAGGAGTGCTGAAAATTAGAAAATTTCGGGAAAAACACAAACCTTCCACTTTCAACCCAAAAACCTAACTTTCTCTCTCTAAAATTAGCCATTTTCAGTGAGGTTTGAAGAGAGACTATTAGAGGCAAAGTTGTTCCTATCAAAGAGAAGAACAACATAGTTGGAAGGCATTTTCCCATTGTTGGTATTGAAGGAGTAAAGGGCATTGCCATTTGGAGCAAGAAGATAAATCAAATTTGGTAAGATTCTAACACTCCAACTATGGTACATTATTTATTTAAGTGATTTTGGAGTTGTTGGCATGAGTGTGGATGGTTAGAAACTATCTAAAATACATTGGAATGATTATAACCTAGAAATGATTTAGTGTGAGAAAGTGGAATTGATGGAGATTAATGAGAAATGGGATGTCTAGAGGTGACAATAGTGTTATGGGCATGATTTTAAGATGTGGTTAGTGGATAAATTGTGAGATTTACCTAAAAGAGGTAAAATGTGGAATAAGGCATTGGTAAAATGCATAAGTGAATAATATTGACTAGTGAGGTCAATTATGGGTTAAATACATTAACTCAATTGATTTAATGAATGAATCGCAGCTTCCGAGGATACACCGAGGCGAGTTGAGCCAAGAGCGTGAGAAGCTAAAAGGAAAGGAGTCACACCAAGTAAATCGAGGTAAGGGAATTGTGTGGACTCTTAGAGATATCTGTGCGCAATTTGGGCGCTTAAATATTTTGGTAGAATGCATGAGATTAGGAAATGATGTTGGGTGATTGAAGGGTAAAAGTTGGGAGTTTGAGAAATGTGCATGAAAACAAAAGCATATTGCTTTGAAAATCATGTTTTATTGCTTTTTAGTAAATGATTGGTAGGTTGGCTAACATTGAAATGATTTGCAAAAGAAATTAGTGTGTTTTGGTTTTGTTAACCATACTTTGCAAAGTTTTGAGCCACCTACATGATTTCGTGAGTATGAAAGCGTGCTAGAGTATGACTAGCATGAGATTTGACGTGTTTTACACACATGAGTGCAAGAGGCACTAGTTTTCACATGGATTTCATAATTGTTTTGGCATTGTGCTTAGAGTTTGTCTCGCACTGGATGCCCACCTTGCATGTTGCCGTGTTTGGAGCTTCGAGTAGACTGGGTGTCACATCGATTAAATAGGCTCACACGTGCATTGTTTTGACATGATTAATTAGCCGTGTTAGGAGCTTCGGGTAGACAAGTGGTCGTACCGATTAAATAGGCTCACACGTGCGTTTGAGATGTGGCTTGATATGATGTGTTGATTGGGTCCACGGAGTACGTTGTACCGTGCATGTAGCATGGAGTACATTGTACCGTGTTGAGTTGTGATGTGCCATCTTCGGACGAGATCTGCTATGGACCGACGGGTAGGATTTGACCCACCTCCCGTGTGGAAGCAGATAGTGGTGGTATCCCGCACACCTGATCCGTGTAGCCGGTATCACAGGTTATGTACATAGGCCTTGAGGTTATTACCTGTTGTTGAACTGCCTATCTCACATGTCTATTGCTTGAGAATAAATCCATGTTTGAAAATGATTTGTGGGTCAGGAAGGTCCGAGGGATGGGCTGAGACCTGACCAGTGTTGAATTGATTTGTTAATGGTTTTTAAAGTGCACGGATGCATGATGTTTAATGCCATGCTTTATTGTGAAATGTATGATGGGTAATGCCATGCTTTTATTGTGAATTATGCATGATGATTTATACCATGCTATGAGTTGAAATGTGCATTGAATTTTAATAGCATGAATGCTTTACATACCATTAACACAATCATACACTCATGTTTTGAGATAAATAATGAATAAAATGCTTTTGAGCATGGCATCACGATCACGTAGATAGTGCAGTATCTACCTGTTCACATGATTGCCTTACTGAGCGTGTGGTTTGCTCACCCCCCTTATTTTCCCCCTCTCTACAGAGATTTGAGTATAGAGTGAGCGTGACTGGAGGCATTTCCCTTTTGGTAATCCGCTGCATCCCATCGCTAAAGGTATACACACTTGGATTATTTTGTATCTAAACTAGACATAGCACAGTAGCATTTTGTATGTAACTACTGGGGATGTAAAACAATGTAAACACATGTAACAACTCTGATATATATATACATTATACAAGTGTTTACTCATAAATAATGTTTCAAATTGAATCGGTATGGTGGAGTGAGTTAGACGTCGACACACAGCCCAACTGTTATGAGAGTGGTTGTTCACGATCGAGGAAGGATGATTAATAATTGATGCATGAAAATGCGAAAAATTTGTACGTATTTTGGTAAGTTGAGCGTTGTGACAGGTGGTGGCCGTCCGGTGGTCTTCTCCTCTCCGTTGGTTTGCCTCTGTAACTTTCTCTCTCCCCGCGTTTCAAATTTCAGATTTTCTCTTCTTTTTTTTTCTTTTATTTATAATATATTTTTATTATTATTTTATTATTAAAATAATAATAAAAATCCTAAGATATCCCAAAAATATCTCAATAATATCTAAAAATATCCTATTAAATTCATTTAGTCTGTAAATGAATTTGTTAGTCTGATTTTACCTTTTCGGTATATTTTTTCCTATTTTTGGGCTCATTTTTCGAGGTAAAATTTTTGATAAATTCTAATAAATTTATATCTTGATCAATTGGACTCGAAATTTAATATTTTCCTCAATTTTGATCAAGATTCCTCAATTTCATATTTTTAATGAAATTGTCTTATCGAAATTATACCGAATTTCAGTCATTTGACCGTTTTATCACTGTACTTGTTCGGGAATCACTTTAACCCTTATCTCGCTGTTATGTAACTTACATGCATTTTTAATTTCTCAAATTGTCAATTGCATGATAGTAAATACTCTTCTTATGATTCAACTATAATAATAGAGTGTTCATACACATAGGAATCATAAGGAACAAGCTACATAAAAATCCGGGTCTGACACCAACTGTTATTGGTGAGAGTTGTTCACGACCGGGAAAGGAAATGAAAAAGCCAAAAATTTATAGTGATTTTAGATGAAAGAGGGTTGTGACAGAGATTGATGTCAGAGCTGAGTTGGCTTGATATGAGTCTGTATTAATAAGTAGGAAAGTTACATCCCCATATTACTGTGTTTTTGTTTAGATATAAATGTGTATATCGAGATGGAATAAGACTAATAAATGGTTATGGATACAGGAAATTAGGCATTATTGTCACGACCCTTTTTATCTTTTGTATTTGAAAATCACTATAAATTTTTCACATTTCCATTACCTTTACCTGGTCGCGAACGTCTTACCACTACACAGTTGGGCTGTGAGTCAATAACAACCATCACATCTCATTCATTTCCAATTAATCAAAAGTTATGTCATACATTTAAAAGTTAAGTTATACACTTATACAAGTCATGTTTACTGACATTTACATCCCCCATATCACAATTCAAAATGACTACTGTGCTTTTACATTGTTTAGATACAAAAAGAATCCTGTGTTTACCTCTTGGTGATGGAGTGCAGCGAATGTCCAAAATACCACGCCTCAGTCCTCATTGGGCTACTATGTATGCTATGTAGAGGGGGAAACTAGAGGGATGAGCAACCACACGCTCAATAAGGAAATAATGCAAGCATGATACATAACTACCCTATCTACATGCTGATAATGTTATGGCATAAATCATTTATAATCGGAGCATGAGGAAATAAAACTATGCTGCATGTATATACATATATCATGTACTAAAAACATGGAAATAGGCATGTAAGACATGGCAAAATCATCATGTAAAACCTCTCACGCTCATTGTTAGTAAACCTCACCATAAAAGGGAAATTCGATGCGAAACATCCTTTAAGATTTATCATTTTCACCAAACACATTAAATCTCAATTCATCCTTTTCTCAAAACACATCCATCTCATCGCAAAGGAACATCATTCCTTTAAACAAATCCCACAAGGCTCGACCCCTCCCTCGGGTCTACCCTGGACAACACAATCACACTCAGTGTATAAAATCATGTGGTACTATGTAATATTATGTGATACAGGCAGTCACTATATCTCAAAGACTATGTTGGTCAACTATGTCATAATCATCCCAAACCACATGGATCTCGGTGTGCAAGGCATCATACTGGAATGAATGTGGGTTAGTTCTTTGCTAGACTTTTCAAATCATCATCACAACCACACGGTACAACGTACTTCATGTGATATACACCGTACAATGTACTCCACAGACCCATATCATGGTTGGGGGTGCCAGTCGTAGGTTTTATCTACCCCAATGCCATGTGTAACCTGTATAGTCTTAAGTACACGTGGAGCTTCTCGTATCCATTTAAGAGAGCCTCCCCACCCCATCGGGCTTAAGGCTGTTGGCTTAAGGATTCTACCATAAGAGAGCCTCCTCATCGATTAGAGCCTCCCCACCCAGTCAGGTTTAAGGATGTAAGGCTTAAGGATCTTACCACATCCACGACATCATACATACCACAGTGTGAAAACCTGTGTGAGCTAAGCTCTAGAACAATTCATCAATCATCAATAAATCACCTTATACGGGCAACGCTCTAGTACAGCTTTATGCACAAAAATCATGAAGAAATCACGTACGAGCATAGCTCTAGTACGGTTATATGCATAAAAAAGTCAATCGAAATCCATGTACGAGCAGAAGCTCTAGTACGGTTTATGCAACATTAACACAACTCAAATCAAGGTGCGAGCTAAGCTCCAACACATTTCGTACATGTGAAAACATCAAAATCAAGTACGAGCGAAGCTCTAGCACGATTTAACTCACATAAATACGATAGGCGGCTCTATTTCAACACACATGTTTCAAATTAAAGGCAGCACATGTCTCATGCTATTTCATGAATTCACATAAATCAAATATCCAACCTATCCCTCATTTTACTAAGACCAAAGTAATGTGTTTTTGTAAAACATCAAGACATGTGATTTATGCAATTATTAGCCTTATTATTCCTTTTTCATAAAATCCACTTTAAAAACCAAATCATATACATACATTCTTGTAATCGTTCATACATAGTATCAACCATTCTTTCTAAACAACCATGCGTTTCACAAAACCCTATATTTACTCAAAAAATACGAGCAACTATCTCTATATACTCACAGAATTCCCTTACCTGGAATCGCGTCGCGTGATTCCACTTCCTTAGAGCTGCTTGATTGCGCGGTGCGATTCATCTCCAACGAACTCTTTGGAACTGCACGAGATTACGTTTCACATCAATTTAGTTCAATATAACTCAACTCTTATGTTCACTATAGCTAACTCAACCTATAGTCTTCATTAACTCTTATGAGGTCTCATTTCCTCTTATGTTCATTTTTGATCGCTTAATAGTTTCTCGAGTGTTTGTTAAACTCCTTTTGGTCTATTGATTTATACTAAATCGATATTTAAGTTCATCTAGTCTCTAATCCATCCCCTGTTTCACTATGGCATTTTGTCAAACATCTCATATGCTTGTTCACTCAACTAAGCCAATTTAACAATTCATCCTTCTTAAAATCATGCATAATACTCTATTAGCTCCTTAGCATAATCCATTTATCATCAACTCAACTATATCACATTTTCTCACTCTAGATTCAATCTAGGTTTTACTTGCTCTGTTGCTTCCTGATAATTCTATGAAAATAAAATTATTTGTATTTAATTTTCTAATTAATTATTTAAATCCTCAATTTATTTTGTTAATTATCCCCTTTATTTAATTAAAATTTTCATGTTTGCAGATAAATCAAATCTGAATGAATTTTGAAAATTTCAATAGAAAATGGACTAGAATTGGGCTAAAATCGAGATTGGACCATGCAGACAACACGAGCCATGCCACCTAGCACATCCAATTGGACAAAAAGACAGATGACATGGAAATATCTTTTCAAGGAGCGAATGGTGTGAAGACAAGTGGCCAAAAAAATGCCAACTCATCTAGAATGGAAAAATTACAATTGTACCCCTAAGTGTGCGTATAAATAGGAAAGGGTGACAATTGAAAATGGGATATAGTCTAGAGTAGAATAGTTTTAGATTAAATTTTTAGATTTACTTTCCTTTTTTTTTTTTTAGTTTTCCATTAGCTTCCATAATTACTTTTAATGTTCATTCCATTTTTGTGTTCTTTATTTTCTAGTCTTGGATAATTCATTTTCATGGCAATCAATATCATTTCATCTTCTCGATTTTGTTAGATCCATTTCTTCTATTTTTAAGTTTTAATACATAGTAAATAATTCCTAGTGGTAGCTCTTGTTTTGATCTAAAACTGCTTATGTTTTTATTTTATGAACCTCTATTTTGTTTACATGGCTCCCGGTTTTGCTTCTTATTTGTAGTTGTTTTGTGTTTTGTTATTGTTCAATGACTCTTGGTTTGTTCCCATATTAGTTTTATTTCTTTTGTTCTTTTCGTTAGATTTCATTGTTGCTCAAGGTTGTGGTTAGCTGATTTGATTTCTTGAGCCAAGTGAGAAACCCGAGAGCAAAGCAGCAGCAGCCATAACTGAGAGCCACAATCACTCTCTGTTCTCCCTTGTTTCATTTGTCATTACTATTCATTATCATTTTTCCAGATTTACATTCGGCTAACAGGAAAGTGGAGTAGCTACTGCGTGTAGAGGAATTGGTTGCTGCAGTTGCTGGTTTCAGTTGATAGATGGTCACTGGAGCACCCTGTTCTGTTGCAAGTTTGCTCAACATCACTTCATGGGTGCTCGATTCCTACTGCTCCAACTGCTGGACATCTTCGGTTATCACTAGCAGGAAGGATACTGGACATCCTCGGTGTCTACTGATGTTCGATGATGAAGCAAGCTGGTACCGTGGGCACAGCTGGGCAGTCTGGCCAGTGAGCATGATTAACAGCAGTTGGACAGAATCGGGAGTAAGAAGCAAGAGTAGGAGCCGAGGACGTGTAGAGCATGTCTGGGCAGGCAGCGGCATGGGCAGAAAATGAAGCTGAAGTGGTTGGTAATGTGGGGTGTTGGAGTTATGCAGAGAAGGAAGAAGTGCACGGAACCGAGAGCAGAGTTGGTGAGAGTTGCAGAGCAGGAAGCAGCTGGACACGCCTGGGCACTAAAACTGAAGAAGACGTGTACAATGTATTTCTACACGAGACTTAGAAATGTAACTTGAACAGTTGGCAATCTTGCAAACCTGTCACGACCTAAGTTACCTAAAAATCAGAGTAAATTTTTCGCTTTTTCATTTATTATTAAATTCTTACCTTTCTCTCATCGTGACCATCCTACAAACAGTTGGGCTATGATTCGGTGTTAGTCACCTCTCACCTATTTACCATTCCATTTCCATAATCACATTCACAAATCAAAGTTTACTATCTTTGACTTTAATTAAGTACATACACAATGGTATTTACATAACCTTACATCCCTGACATCAATACGTTTACAGTACTGTGCATTATATATTTAGATACAAAACTATACAAATGTGTATACCTGTCTCTCGATGGGAAGCAGCGGATACCAAGATTGCAAGTCCTCAGCCGCTTACTAATTTTTGTAAGTGCTCTGAAAAGATGGAAAAATAAGGGGGGTGAGCAAACCACACGCTCAGTAAGGCAATTATGCAAGTAAGTAGATAGCTCCACTATCTACATGCTCATAATGCCATCCCTTTAAAATCCATTTCTTTTCATTAAATTCTCAAGCACAAAATCATGTATTTCATCATGACTTAGTTTATAAAACTGTTTCGTGCATATATAAATCATATAATTCATGCATCGAAGGCATTCTATGTGACATCATTAAATCATACTTAGCATGAATTAAATCAAAATCATGTATTATTTCATGCGATATAAAACAAATCATGAGATACAATCATTTCATGAATTTATCATTAAAGCATGGAAAACTCATCATGCTACTGCATTTAAATCATTTCATTTAAAATGCAATATAAAGTAACCTTTCCAGGTCAATCATCTCATAAAACAATTCAGTAAAATTCATTATAAAACTTCGGTTATAAAACCACCCTTCTTTCAGGGTCACATGTCATACAATCATCTGAAATCTAGCATCACAGTATAAAATCATAAAATCAGGGGCCTGACCCCTCCCTCAGGTCTACCCTGGTCTATCGACCAATAGTTATATCATATGAGACATGTAGGTGACTATCAGTAACAACATAGGACTATGGCTATAACCTCGTGATCTTTGGCAATACGGTACCTAGTGTGCGGGGTATCACCCCTGAAACGGGAGGTGGGTCGGTCCTACCCGCCAGAACAGCATAACATCAGGATTGCAAGGGCAAGGCTTGTTGCTTCGTGGCTAATGCCACTCCACTCCAACAATCCCCATGGTACAGCGTACTCCGCGTGACATACACGGTACAACGTACTCCGTGAACCCAAGCTCAGTCAGGGGTGCCTGCAATAGGTCTTATCCACCCATATAATCTCTGTCTCAGTATGCACGTGTGAGTATATCATCTCACTATGACACACAGTCTATAGGAGGCTCCAACACGGCTATATGCATTTCATATAAATCCCTATGCGAGCGAAGCTCTAGCATGGCTCCATGCATATTCATGATATCAGAAAATCTTATGCGAGCAAAGCTTTAGCACGGTTTCATAGAAATAAATGAAAACTGCATACGAGCAACGCTCCAGTACGACTTAAAATAATCATAAATTCAAGTAAAATCCACGTACGAGTAATGCTCTAGTACGGATATGTATAAAAACTCAGTGAAAACCTCGTACGAGAAAAACTTCAGGACGGCTTTAAAATGAGTTATAAAACCATATAAAATCATGTTCGAGCAATGCTCCAGCACGAATGAATGCTCAAGTAAATCAAAACTTCGTACGAGCAATGCTCTAGTATGACTTTATGCATAAATACATTAAATCTCGTGCGAGTTACACTCCAGCACGACTTTTATGCAATTATCATATCAAAACAGGATGCGAGCTAAGCTCCAACACCTTTCATGCATGTTAAATCATTAAAACTAGTGCGAGCAATCTTTCCAGCACATTTTTATTCATATAAGGTCAAAACATGTCAAAATAGAGTGCGAGCTAGGCTCCAGCACTTCTCATGCATTTCACAAGAATAAAAATCAGTGCGAGCAATCGCTCTAGCACATTTCATGCATATCATGTCACACAAGTCGATGCGAGCAACTGCTCAAGCACATTTATGCACACTCACAAACGCAGATATAGTGCGAGCTATGTGTCGGCACTATCTGTTTCCATATAAACTTGATAGTTTGCCTATTTTCCAAAGAAATTTCCATTTAAATATAAATAACACTTGCGTAGTGTTATCATGTGAAATTCATGCAATTACTGGCCAATCTATCGATTTACTTTGATTAAAACCAATAAAATTCCTTAATCATAAAAGTCCTTAAATCATGCATTTCATGCATGTCATGCTTTCACCATCCTTAGGTGAACTTCCCTCAATAGGGGTAAAATAGTCTTTTTACCAATTTCGAGTCCTTAAAATCTTTAAACCATTTTTAGGACCTCTGTACTATATCAATGTATACATACATATTCAGTGTATATAAAAACTATTAAAATATGCATAGCTACCTCTAGCTACTCACATAATCCCCTTACCTCATTTTCTGTACAGTCTGACTTTTCCACTGATGACTCGTCACGTAGTCCGATTTGCTCCCAATCCAATCTCTAGAACTGCGGATAAAAATTCATCAGGTCAAATACAATACAATTTAATTGTATTTCATATTTTTCTGGGGCTTAATTTAGATGATTGGGTCCGTTTACCCATATTAGGCCCGATTGTACCATAATGGGTCTTAATCGGCCTTAAGCCCGTTTTTCACAAACTATTCACATTATCGAGGCCTATTGGGCTCATTGGGCCCACCAATATTTATTGAGCCTCGCTGACGAGCCCTAAGGGTATCTATCCGCAAGTGCACGGGTCGTTCAAGTAATAATGGGATTTGAGTCCCAGAATTATCGTCCCACAGAGAAGTTGTTAGCCTAATTAACTACCGGTTACTTTTACCTTGAGTATATCCTAGCCAATTATGAAATGATGGAGGGTGATCTACTAAAGCTAATTAAAAATAATACTGGAAGGCAATAAAATAATAAGAAATAAAGAAAATAAAAACGAGTAAAATTACTTACAATACTCCAAGCAATTAAAAACAAAAACCTACAAAAGAAAATTAAAACAGTTAAAACGCAATAAAATGCAAATATAAAATTAAAGCAATAAAACTACTTAAATTATAATTAAACAAGTTTAAAATAAAATATGCATGTAACTAAACTAACTAAGAAAATGCAATTTAAGCTAACTTAAAATCTAATGAAAATAAATTTGCCCCTAATTTAATTCTAAACACTAATTTATCACTAAACTTAAACTAATGAATGAAACATATTTGGAATTTTCACTAACACTTAAAATGCATGACTTTGTCTAAATTAATTAATCTAACTAAATGCATGAAAAATGGATTAAACCCCTATATCAACCAACCAAACATGGCCTTAGCAATTTAAACTTTTCCCTCCAACACTGTTCACGTCTTCACCAATTTGGATATTCTGGTTTCTAGCATTCTCGGTTCCAGGCGGTGCTCATGGTTTGGTTTGGCCTGCTGTCCAGATATGTTCTCAACCTCTGCCCATGTACAGCATACAACTTGCACGTTCTTGGTCTGCTTCAGGTGCTGCCGGAATGCCCAGATGTGCTCTCGGTCTGTTGCTGCTCTGCTTCCTTCACCAGGTACTGGCCACGTCCGCTGCACTGGGATTGTCCTGCTGCCTCTGCTACACGGTCATGCTCAGCTGCTGTACTGCTTCTCTTCCCAGGTACATTTCTCGGATTGTATAAGCTTGCTGGACTGCCTCGGTTCTGATTGTCACCAACACGTTCACAGCCTCTGCACTGCTACTGTCCGTCCGTTCCCAGCAATGCTCGTGTGGTTCAACAGAGAACATTAACCAGAAACTATGCAAGGTGCGTTAAGTTCATAAAGAACATAGTAAAGGACTGAAAACAAAGACTACAACAGAATAAGGGATGAACAACAAATTAATGGGAAAACAGGGGAGAGCAGAGAATCGGTCAGCTTGCTGGTTGCTTCATTGATTCATCCAGCAATCTGTCAAACCTCACCTCTCGGTATTAAGCTTGATCATTACCACAAATCCAGAAACTAGGATGACTACACAGAAAACTAAAGCTAAACGGTAAAACACTAATGCAACAGAAATCTAACACAGGAAAATTTAGAAACTCCCGAACCGTGCTTCCTTCACTGCTGGTTCCTATTAATTTTCTACTATGCGGTTGATGTTAGGAAAATAATCTCTGAAAATACCAAAATAAATCTTATGGAAGGAAACCGAGAAGGTTGAAATCAATGAGAAACCGAGGGTAAGAAAACTAACAAAAAGAAAAACTGCAGAACAATATCAACGATGGAACCGAGAGAATGAAAATTGATTGAAATTCTATTGCAAATGAATTTAACAACTTGTAAAGAAGAACATGCAATGAACATTAAATAGATTGAAAAAGAAGAACAATGCCGAAAAGAAAAGGTGGAAGAAAAAACCAAAAAAATCTACTGTGCCGCCTTAATAAAAATAAAACAAGGAAGAAGAAAAACTTTTCTAAGTTAACCTAAAAATAAAACTATTCTAACCTATTTTTCTCCTTTTACAATTGTCATCATTCTCTATTTATATACACACTTAGGGATACAATTGTAATATTTCTATCCTAAATGAATTGGCATTGTTTGGCCACTTGTCTTCACACCATTGGCTCCTTGAAAAATAATATTTCCATGTCATTTGTCTTTTTGTCCAATTGGATGTGCTAGGCTCGTGTTGTCCGCGTGGTCCAATCTCGATTGTAGCCCAATTTCGGTCCATTTTTCTACCGAAATATTCAAAATTCATCCGGATTTAATTTATCTGCAAACATGAGAATTTTAATTAAATAAAATGGATAATTAACAAAATAAATTGGGGATTTAAATAATTAATTAGAAAATTAAGCACAAATAATTCTAAAAGTATAGAATTATCACTCGCTCTAAACTCTCGAGTAGCTTAATTTAGTATTTACGACAATTTATCCAAATTTCCAGAATATAATCCATTTTATGCGAAAATTAAATCCGTAATTTATCTAACACGCATAACAATGTAAATTGTTGGAAATAAGGGTTACGTACCTGATATTCCATGATTGTAGACAAATCGAGGTTGTCTCGAGCTATCGTTTGACACCAATTGTCTAGCTATACAATTAAATATTTTTTCGGGTAAATTTTCAGTCGGATATTTATCAATTTAAATATTCCAAAATTTAAATCGGTCAATTTTGACTGCTTACTGACTTACCCGTAACTCGATTGCATCACTAAAATTTTTCCTAAATTTTTCCTAATTTTTCTTTTTTTCCTTTTTCTTCCTTTTCCTTTTCTTTTTGGCTAAACCGTTTCGGTCCGATTCAACCCAGTTCAGACCGTCAGTTCAGTCCGGTTCGACCGATTTCGGCCTTCAGTAGCTCCGCGGGGTCGTCCGCAGCTCGGATCTGGGGTCGATTTTGTCAGGACCCGTTCTCAATCCATGACTTTAACCAAAAACCACTACAATTTTTTTGCATTTTTAACTTACCTTTCCTCTCATCAATGGTTAGGCAGTGATTCGATGTCAGAATCCTCGCTTACCACATTATCCATTATTATACATACATGTCAATATACTGTTATTGACTGTAACTGCTTTTATAATACATGTGAGATTATATAAAATCTAACACAAGTACATTCCCCATTATATATATTGTATACATCACTGTGTTGTTTCTATGTTTAGATATATAATCGTACAAAATCTGTATACCTGACGGTCGATAGGAACTAGCAGTGAACTCAGGAACACTATCCCTCAATAGCTCTCGCTCTACTGCTGATGCTCTGTAGAGAGATGTAAAGAAAGGGGGGTGAGCATACAACGCGCTCAGTAAGGAAATCAGGCAAGCAAGTAGATATCTACACTATCTACTCAAAATAATGCTATGCCTTGAAAACATTATTTCCTTAGCTCACTTTAAAAGCATGTCTTTAAATATATATATATATATGTATACTTGTACAGATTAAATCCCATGTACAGAAATCATGATTTCTTTCTCAAATGTAGGCATGTAGTGCAAAATAATGCATCTTTATATAAATCATGCCATTAGATAAATCATGCCATGTATATTTAAATCACAATAAATATGGCATTTAAATCATTCACATCACAAAATCGAAGTTCGGCCTATCCCTCAGGTCTGTCCGCAATTTAAATCAATCAATCAATGTGATATATCATGTGAGACTCTGTGGTGAAATGCAAATAGTATCCTGGACTATGATCATATCCGACATGTGATCCCAAGCTACACGGAATCCTAGTGTGCGGGGCATCACTATTGCAATGGGAGGGGGGTCAGTCCATCACAACCGCTAGCTATATCCTCCTCAACTCCATAACATCACACGGTACAGTGTACTCCCATGCCACATGCACGGTACAACGTACTTCGTGGACCCTACATCACAGTCGGGGTGCCTGCCATAGGTCTTAGCCCTCAAACCATGGAATATCATATCACATCTCTAATACCCTCATGCGGCTATCCTCTCACATAATGTGTCACTCAGTCACACAAGGATGCGGGCATGGGTTTGTAACATGTATTATATATCACATACAGTGCGCGCCTTTAAGTGCGACTCACAGTCGACACTCCGCTCAAACACTGTTTCACATCACAAACTCAACTCTAGTGCGAGTAAACCTCCAGCAACTAGGTCAATGCATAGTTCATGTATTAAATCAAGTACGAGCAATAGCTCCAGTACTATGCTATGAAAAATATCATCAAATCAAGTACGAGCAATAGCTCCAGTACTATGTCATGTATAAATCCTGAAGCATCGAGTACGAGCAATGCTCCAGCACTCTGTCATGTATCTCATGTAAAACTCGAGTACGAGCTAATCACTCCAGCACCCTGTCATGCATATATCATATAAAACTAAGTACGAGTAATAACTCCAGTACTCTATCATGCATGTCATGAAAATCCAGTGTGAATCAAAATCCAGCACTAATGTATGTGGAAAATATATTAAATCCAGTGCGAGCTGTGCTCCAACACGATTCATTCTCACAAAATATGATAGATGGCTCTTTAAAAAGGGATGATTTATAAAACATCAAAATCAGCACTATAAAGTGTGCTTAATTCACATCAACCTTAAAATTA
Organism: Firmiana major; assembly: GCA_033439115.1. NCBI lineage: Eukaryota > Viridiplantae > Streptophyta > Magnoliopsida > Malvales > Malvaceae > Firmiana > Firmiana major. The sequence goes on from CM065898.1 coordinate 37,791,520, forward strand.
TTAGCCTATCTATTTATTCTCCTGCTAAATAGCAGTTAAACACTCAAAATAGTGGTTTCCATGCTTTTTACAACTTTTTACAAAAGTTGACTTTTTGACTAACTAGGGGCAAAATTGTAATTTGCCACTATCGGGTTGCAATAATTATTATTCACTTTCTCTGACCCTCATAGCTTTTAAGTGAATGTAAAAGCAGATGAAAATACATGCAGGTATCTCTAACTACTCACAAAATTCCCTTACCTGTAATCACTCGAGAAATTTCACTTTCTCTGCGCTGCTCGTTTCAGCAGTTCGATTTGCTTCTCCAATCTGGAGCTGCATATAACCATTTATCAGGTTAATTACACTTTTTCTACTGTATTTCACATTAAATACAGTCTATTTCCCTTAATGGGTTTTAATAGTCCTTAATAGGCCTAACTATGCCTTAAGCCCATTTTCATTACTATTCATTTTCGTTGGGCCTATTGGGCTTGTGGGATCCACCAACTCTTATTGGACTTGTCCTAGACCCATTACATCACATTGGGCCTAAAATATTTGGGCTTGGCCCATTGGGCCTCTCGGCCACATGTCATGGCCGAGAGCTACTCATGCCATCTGTTACACCATGGCATGCCGGCCATGTCTCTTTCTTAGCCCATTTCACTTAGGCATTTCCACAAACACTTGGTTGGCAACATTCCTAACCATCATATAGTTCATTTAGGCATTTTATCAAATACCTTGATTGCCAACTAATTACATGTATTAATTAATCAAATTGATTAATTCTAATTACACCATAATCATTAACACATGTACATTAATCCATTTATGCCTTAAAATCATATGGACATAAATCAATATCTCACTACTCACTCTCGGCCTAACCAACATCATAGTGATTTAATATGTTTCAATGCTTAAAACATATATCAATATACTTAAAATCATTCATACATTAACATATATGAAATTGAAAATTAGAAAATATACCAATTGTTGTGTTCACCCTTTGGCCGAATCTTTGAAGGCTCTCGGTTTGCACTCTATGGCTCCTTGATAGCCAATTCCAACATATGTCACTCTCCTTTCAATTTGGAACAACTTCCATGAAGGATGCAAGTTCCAATTATGCCTAATTCCTAGTGATTTCTAGTGAGAGAATGCTTGGATAATATGTTTCAATGGTTTCTTCTTCTAGCCGAATTTGGTGTGATGAAGATGACAATGGTGTGGCTGAATTTATAAGCCACTTACTTAGCCATTAAGCTTTACTTTCCAGCCATTAAGCTTGACTTTCCAAGCCTTAGCCATGAGTCACCTAATGAGTCACCTTATGAGTCATGGTTAGCTTTAACTATGGTTAGATATTTATCTCATGGGCTTTCCATTTGGGCTTCTCGGTTTGGGCTTTCTTAATGGGCTTTTGGGCTGAAATTTTTACTATACCTCATGCCTTTAATTGTCTAAATATTTGGCCAATCAATTGGTCCAACAATTCGGTCTAAAGAACCTAAGAATTTCGATATACGTTTAGTATACCTTAATGGGCTTTAAATTTTCACCTTAGGCCCATTACGTTTTTAACCTTTAAATTTAATCTGGAATCCTTCCAAATAAATTTTCTTTACTTTCGGGGATGATTATCTTGTATTCTGGCCAAGAATATTTTTTCCCAAATTTTTCTCCACACTTAGGTTAATTTTTTTTAACCATGATTAGTCAACTATGGTAAAAGTCCACTTTCTTAACTATAGTTGACTTTTTCCTTAACCATTGACCAAGTTGACTTTTTCTCAAAATTTTGAAAGTGTCATATCTTATGTCTTACACTCTCCTCTTTATGTTTCAACCGTTCCCGGTGAATAATTTCACCCGAAACACCTTATCTTGCCAAAAAGGTCCATTTTACCCTTTTTAGCTTTTACTCTCGTTTTCTGTGTTCGGGACTAAATCAAGCTGGCTTTCCTTCATGAGCTCTCTATGCTCTCTCATTTTAAGTTCTTATTTTCTGTCAGAATGATTCAGATCCACTCGTTTAGCCTGTGACTCTTATAGCTCACATAGGCTTTTTATGTAGCTTTTGCGTGTTAAATCATTTCACTAACACTTTAAGTTTAGTAAATACTCTTCTTATGATTCAACTATTATAACATAGTGTTCATACACATAGGAATCATAAGGTACAAGCTACAAAAATCCGGGTCTGACAAGTTTGGTCCGAGGTCACTGGGAAGTGGCCGGTCCGACCTCTTCTCTCCTCGCCGTCGGTATCGTTTCTATTTTCTTGCCATTGCCGGCGTTAGCCGCCATCCCACCAGTCGATTCAGCCACCGATCGGCCAATCTCTGCGTGGGCTACCTTCGGTTAGCAGTGGTCAGGCCCGAATCGACGTCGGTCACCAATTTCTCACTTTGCCTCTCGGTTCTCTCTCTTCTTCCCTCTCACCGCCGATTGCCGTCTCCTTCGGTCTCCACCAACGTCAACGATGGCTCGGCTAGCCGATGGCTTCGGCCACCTCGCCTGGGTCCATCACCGGTGGCTCCGTCGGTGGCTCCCTTAGTTCAGTTGCTTCGGTTTCCATTTTTTTCCCTTTTCGTTTCCGCGATTCAATCTTCAGAATTTTCGTTTCTTTTTTTTTGCATTTTTTATTTTATAAATAGATTTTTATTATTATTTTATTCATTAAAATATTATTATTTTTGCCAAAATACCAAAAAAAATTTATATTTAATTCATTTAACCAATAAATAAATTTATCGGTATTATTTCAGTTTTTCGGTATAATTTTCGATTATTTTCGAGATTATTTTCCAAAGTGAAAATTCTGATTAATTTCAATAAATTCATATCTTGATCAATTTAACCCGAAATTTAATTATTTCTTCGTTATTGATTAAGATTTCTCAATCTCATATTTTCAATTAAATTTTCTTGTCACGATAAATACCGAATTTTGGTGTTTTGACCGTTTTACCCTTCACGTGTTCGGGAGTACCATTTCAATCCTTTTGCATTTTTCATTTCGTGTTTTAAATAAAATCGGGCCTTACAAAACCGAACAAGGCCTTGTTTGGCAATGAACTCTTACATTGATCCATTTTTCTTGCATAGCCTAATTTCAATTTAATGTGTTAGCTTAAGGAGTAAAATTCTAAACTTAGTTGCATGATTAGTTATAGTCAATAGCTTGACTAGTTCAAGAATTAGATTTAATTATGTTCTTAGTTCATTTCTATTTTATCATGCATTAGTTAAGTTATCATGCATTAGGATTAATTTAGAATTTATCATGCAAAAGATATTTATCATGCATTAGTTAGATTTCATTGTTTATTTAGTAATTAGATATAATTAGGAGTAATGTAGAATTAATATTTTAGACATTTAGGCTTGTAGTTATTTTCTTAATTTTCTAGGATTTAATTTCTTTAAATTTTAAGTTAGTTTAATTTTCATTTTGATTAAGTAGTTTAATTGTATTTTAGGATTGTTCAATTTCAGCTTAATTAATTTTGCTTCTTTATTTTAGAATTTTATTTTAATTGCGTTAATTAATTTTAAATGTTATAATTATTTTTGTAGGTTTTTGCTTTTAATTACTCGGAGCACTGCAAGTAAATTTAGCTGTGTTTTATTTTCTTTATTTTATAGCTTTTATTATTTTCTGTATTGTTAGCCATGTAGATCACTCCCTTAAAATTCATAATTTGCTAGAATATACTTAAAGTAAGATTAACTAGTAGTTAATTAGGCTAACCAACTTCTCTGAGGGACGATAACTCGGGACTCAAATTTCATTATTACTTATACAACCCGTGCTCTTGCGGATAATACCTTCATAGCGTATCAAGTTTTTGGCGCCGTTGCCGGGGAAGTCTTAATTAGCCATTAATTAATATCGATGAAATTATGCTTAGGTGTAATTCTAGCCTGTAAATATTTAGGTTATAAATATTTAGATCCTTACTTAGGTCAGTTAAATTTTCTCATAATTAATTAAAAAAAACTTAAAAAATTTTTCTAAGGACTTTTAGATGTTTGCATGCGTAGAGCCAAGAGTTTTGATTGCTTTCCTCTAGATCCTGAAATTGAACGAACTCTTAGGAAAATTTGAAAGGATTCTAGAAAATTTATAGCTCCGCTGCAAAATACCATGGCAGAAAATAGGGAAATCAGGACCGTTGGAGATTATGCAGTGCCGACGATTGGAGGATATTATACCGGCATTAGGCCACCAGCTATCCCTGTAAACAATTTCGAAGTTCAGCCTACAATCCTTCAGATGATCCAGACCTCTTTACAGTTCAGTGGGCTTTCGCACGATGACCCACATGCTTACCTTGGACAATTTCTGGACTTTTGCAACACGTTCAACCACAATGGATTATCTGATGATGCGCTTAGACTTAGATTATTCCCCCTCTCACTTAGGGATAGGGTGTGACACTGGTTAACCTCCTTGCCTCAAGGATCCATTTCTACATGGGACAAGTTAGCCCATCAATTTCTAGCTAAGTTTTTCCCTCCCTCTAAAATGGCCAGACTCCGTAGCAACATATCTTCCTTTGCCCATTTCGATTCGAAAACTCTTTACGAAGCATGGGAATGATATAAGGTGTTTCTTAGGAAGTGCCGTCACAATGGCCTACCTTTGTGGTTGCAAGTCCAGACCTTCTACGACAGACTTACAAGCCAAAATAGGACCATTGTTGACGCTGCTGCGGGTGGAGCGCTAATGCATAAAATAAAGGAGGAAGCTTACGAGTTGTTAGAAAAGATGGCTGCTAATAACTATCTATGGTCCTCGGAGAGATAATTGCCAAAGAAGTCAACGGGTATTTATGAGTTTGACACACTGTCTACCTTGACCTCTCAAATCGCTAACCTTACGAAGAAGGTAGAGTCACTCAGTACCCAACATAATCTTTCCACTGATGCTAACCATGTGTTTTTTGTCCAAAGTCATTTTCTCTCTTGTGATCTGTGTAGTGGTACCCACTCTATAGATAGGTGTCCACTTAACTTAGAATCGGTTCAGTACGTTACCCCCTTTAAGCAATAGAACGACCCTTTTTCAAACACCTATAATCCAGGGTGGAGGAACTATCCTAACTTTTCTTGAAGCCAAAACCAAGGGCAAACTTCTAATTCTAGACCAGTAAGACCCTCTGGTTTTCAAGCTCCACCGGTTCAGGCACCACCACAGCATCAATTTCCTCACCACCCACCACCTCAGTATCCACATCATCCACCTAATCATTCCCATCCATCCTATTTCCATCAACCATAAACACCACCACTTATGCAGCCCCAACTTTTACATGCACCAGCAGCTGAGAAGAAGCTTACACAAGAGGAGATGTTCTCAACGATCCTACAAAATCAAGCTGCTTCAATTAAGAACTTAGAGGTTCAAGTAGGACAAATAGCAAATGCTCTTAGCCAATGTCCTCAAGGGACCCTTCCTAGTAACACTGAAGCTAATCCTGTTAGACAAAGGGAAGGTAAAGAACATGTGAAATCCATCACCCTTAGGAGCGGTAGAGAGCTAGATGATGAACCACAAGTTAAGTCCAGACCTAAACAACCCATAGTTGAAGAACTCGTAAGTTCTAAAGAAGCAGCTCAGAAAGAACAGGAACCTAAAGATCAGGCTGCAAAGGAATCCAAGTTTGGTGCTTATTCATCTTTAGCTTCTTCTACTTCATAGCTTTTCTCATTCTCTGATGCTACACATGTTACCACTACATCTGTTCTATTTAGACCACCAGTACCTTTTCCTCAGAGGTTTCAAAACCAAAGGCTTGACCAACAATTCTCCAAATTTCTTGATGTTTTTAAGAAACTTCACATCAACATTCCTTTCACAGATGCTTTAAAGCAAACGCCAAGTTATGTGAAGTTTTTGAAGGACATCCTCTCTAGGAAAAGAAGATTGGAAGATTATGAGACAGTGGCCTTAACTGAGGAATGTAGTGCCATTATCCAGAGAAAATTACCCCCAAGCTTAAAGATCCCGGGCGTTTTACCATATCCTGCACAATTGGAAATTTATTTTTTGGTAGAACCTTGTGTGATTTAGGAGCTAGTATAAATTTGATGCCTTTGTCTATCTATCAAAAGTTAGGAATAGGGGATGCCAAACCCACCACAGTAACCCTCCAGTTAGCTGATCGATCAATTAAATATCCGAATGGGGTCATTGAGGATGTCTTAGTAAAGGTGGACAAGTTTATTTTCCCTACGAATTTTATCGTGTTAGACATGGAAGAAGACAGGGAAGTCCCCATTATACTAGGCAGACCTTTCCTAGCAACTGGTAGAACTTTAATTGATGTACAAAAGGGGGAGTTAACGATGAGAGTCCAAGATCAGGAAGTGAAGTTTAATGTTTTCAAACCTTTGAAGCTCCCTGATGACTCTTAAGAGTGTTTTAAGATGGAGATTGAGGAGGATATAAGGCTTAAGCATAAGAAATATGAAAGAAGAAGGGAAGTAGATAGAGCTTAGGAGGATTTAACTATTAACATTCTGTCACCACTTTGGCTGACCCTCCTACTCTTTACCCTGCTGCTGAGTGTTGTTTTCTTCAGCTGCATTTGAAGTGGCTGTGTTTTTCTTTTCACTTTGTATATAGTTCTTTTTCTTTTCGGTTGTTTCTTTCTTTGTTTATGTTGCAGATTGCGTTTCCAGCATTACGTTTTCAATCAAGCTTCAGTTGTTCATTATCATCAGAAAGGGCAGTACTTTGTTCTTGAGCTTAAATTCTTATAGTTATCTGTACACTGAGGACACTGTGCACTTTACGTTTGGGAGAGGGGATATCACTTGAGCAATTTTGTGAAAAAATGGAAAAAATTTTAAATTTTTTTTAAAAATCTGAGAAAGAATTTTCAAACTTTTTTCGATAATATGAGCTTAAATTGTTTGATTTTGGGATGATTTAGTGCTTAGCATGTAGTTTTCCCATATTCATATGATATGACCCCATGATTTAGTCTGACTTTGATTAACAGAGAAGCATGATTTTAGGAAAAACATGAAGTTGAATTCTTGAATTTGTCTTAATGCTGATTGTGATTACCTCATCTTATGCACAAGTCATGTCATGAATCTGTATATTTATTTAGAGAAAGCTTATGTGGACATAGGATTGCATTTGTTTAGTTGATTTTGTGCATCATATTCTAGAATTTGTTTGATCTGATCTCGAGGTGAAATATTAGATCACACTTAATTAAGGAGATGATTTAGGCCATCTTTGGATCGTTTGAGCCTTTCTAGCCTTCCTTGTACATATTCTGCCCCTAGTCACCCATCTGGGCCAAATATGCTTTTCTCTGTAAATATTTCGTTAAAATTTTTCCAGAACTTAAATACTCTGTTCCTATCCCTTACCCCAAAAGCATGAAAAGTCATTGGGATATATTGTGAGCTATATGGGTATTAAGTGATAGTGAAGGAGTATGTATTAAAAAAATGAAAGAAAAAGAAAAAGAAAAGAAGAAAGAAGAAAAATACAAAAATAGAATAAAAAATTTAGTGAAATAAATAACTTTGGGGGAAATGATTTGAGCTCTTACATTAAGATCCTAGAAGTAATGCATGTTAAGGGGTAATTAAACCTAAATTGACTTTATCATACCTTAGCCCCAGCCTTACATTACAAGCATAATTAAGTCCTATTGATCTTTGATTAAGTGTGACTACATTAGAGGAGAGAGAAGTGAAAAGCAAACTTATGGGAATGATCACTTGTCATTGACTTTGCATTCACTGTGTTTGCATAATCTGATCCGGATAATGTACTATGAAGTGACTTAGACATTTTTCACACACTCATGAGGAGTCCAATTTGGGTTAGGACTTATGATTGAATGATTCTGAATGTTGGACTTGTAATTGTGAGTCTTTGAGATCATAGTTTGTACTTTTTCTTTGAGGATGACATTGGGAAAATTATTGTGTTTTGTACTTGTCATTCCTACAATTATTTTGTTTTGCTTGAGGATAAGCAAAAGCTCAAGTTTGGGGGTGAAATTAGCTAACCACAACCTTGAGCAACAATGAAAGCTAACGAAAAAAACAAAAGAAATCAACTCCAAAATATACATACCAATCAACTCCAAAATCAATAACTAAACAAATATACTCGGATTGGTGTATTAGAAACTCACCTAGTTTGATTTCCTCCTTACTCCAAATGGGAATGCAACTTTTCTCCTTCAATCCAATCAATGGGATATTGATTCCATGGTATGTTGATCTTCTCTTTATAAGGAACAACTTTGCTCTAATGGTCTTTCTTCAAATCTTAATGGAAATAAGGTGATTTTTGAGTGAGAAAGTTAGGTTTTGGATTGAAAATGGAAGGGAATGGTTTAGTCCCATGAAATGCAGATCCAACTGCTCCCTATTTATAGAATTGGCTTGATAAGATCGATCTGCATTGGGTGGAGATCGATCTTGTCCTCTTAAATCCCTCATTTTCATGACATTTTGAAGGCATGACATCGATCTCTCGAAGGCTTGAGATCGATCTGCTTCAGTGAATGAGATCGATTTGCTTCAATGGAATAGGATCGATTTGTCTCAGGCAGAGAGCTAAGGAGATCGATTTGGCCTTAAGGGGAGATCGATCTGCTCCAGCCTGAGAGTTAAGGAGACCGATCTGCTTGAGTGAGGATCGATCTACTCTCTTCCAACATGTTTGATTATGCATTCTTCAGGCCATGAGACCGATCTCTCCTTACATGGGATCGATCTGGCCTTTATCCTGCACCTTTTTTGCTTTAATTCCCTTATTCAAACTCATACTTAATCATTCCAACACTCAATTATCAATCCATTTACTCTTAGAACTCATAAACATTCATCTCTTATAATTCATACATAATTCCGCTTATTTGTACATCGTAAAATTATATACATCACATCAAAAATTAAGGGTGTTATAATCCTCCCCTCATTCAAGGAATTTTGGTCTTCCAAATTAGAACCAAGTTAATCTGAAAACAACTTCAGGTACTTCTCTTGTATCATACTTCCTAATTCCGATGTAGCTTCCTTCGAAGTGTGATATTGCCAAAGAACTTTCACTAATGGAATTGTCTTTACCCTTAACACCTTCCTTTTCCTATCCAATATCCGAAACGGCTTCTCAACATACATCATACTCTCATTGAGCTGCAATGGCTTATATCTTATCACATGTGCCTGGTCTGGGTGATATTTTCAAAGCATAGAGATGTGGAAGACGTTATGAACATTTTCCAAGTTTGGTGGTAATGCCAACCTATAAGCCTTATCTCCCACTCTCTCCAAAATCTCGAAGGGTCCGACATATCGAGGACTCAATTTTTCCTTCTTATCAAATCTCATAATCCCTTTCGAGGGAGAAACTTTCAAAAACACTGACTCACCAATATCAAGTTCCAGTGGTCTCCATCTCCTATCAGCATAACTCTTTTATCGGCTCTGAGCTATCCTTAACCTCTCACATATCAACTAGATGTCCTTAGAGGCCTACTGCACTAAGTCATGAGCAAAAATCTGTTTGTCACCATCCTCTTCCCATCCAATAGGGGATCGGTATCTACGTCCATATAGTGCCTCATATGATGTCATTCCAATACTTGCATGATAGCTGTTATTATAGGCGAACTCGACTAATTGTAGGTGTTCACCCCAGGAGCCTCTAAAATCAAGCACACACGCTCTCAACATATCCTCAAAGGTCTATATAGTCCTCTCTGACTGAGCATCTGTCTGACGATGAAAAGCGGTGCTAAAGCTCATATGGGTCCCCATCGCTTCCTGAAAATGTTCCAAGAAGTGGGAAGTGAAGCGAGCATCCCGATCAGAAACAATGCTTACTGGTACACCATGTAACTGAACTATCTCTCGAACATACAAGTTCGCCAACTGAATCAGAGCATCAGTAGCCCTTAAGGCCAAGTAATGGGCTGACTTCCTTAACCGATCCATAATAACCCAAATGGCATCATGACCTCCGCGCGTCCTCAGTAATCCCATCATAAAATCCATAGTGACGTGCTCCCATTTTCATGTCGGTATTGGTAGAGGCTGCAATAATCTTGCAGGCTTTTGATGCTCTACCTTCACTTGCTAACAGACAAGATATCTAGCGACATATTTAGCTATGTCTCTTTTCATTCCAGACCACCAATAGACCTTCTGAAGGTTTTGATACATCTTAGTACTCCTCGAATGTATTGTGTACTTCGATGAGTGAGCCTCTGATAAAATCAGTCTCCTGATCTTTGGATCCTTGGGAACATATACTCTCCCTCTAAACCTCAGCAATCCATCTGTACTCAGCTCAAAATCAGTACCCGTTCCTGTCTGTATCTGACTCAGCCAATCGATGCATTACTGATCGCTCTGCTGGGCCTGCCGTATATGGCAAGTCAACTCTGGCTCTAATCTCAAACTAGACATAATCTCAAATCTCTCTGAACCAGGTGGGGTTACAACCAAACTGAGGTTCATAAATTGCTCCAACAACTCATGTTCCCGAACCATCATATAAGACACCAATCCGAGGTTCTTCCTGCTCAGGGCATCGACAACTACATTCGCCTTACCCGGGTGGTACATGATCTCACAATCATAATCCTTTAGGAGTTCGAGCCATCTCCTCTATCTCATGTTTAACTTTTTCTGTGAGAATAGGTACTTAAGGCTCTTATGATCTGTAAAAATCTAAAATCTCTCTCTATAGAGATAGTGGAACCATATTTTCAATGGAAACACCACAGCTACCAACTCTAAATCATGTGTTGGATAGTTCCTCTAGTGATTCTTTAACTATCTGGATCCATAGCCAACTATCTTCCCATTCTGCATAAGTACACAGCCCAGTCCCTGGTGTGATGCATCCGTATACACAGAGAAACCTTCTGAGCTGGTAGGAATGGTGAGAATCAGAGCAGTGGTCAACCGATGCTTAAGCTCATAAAAACTCCTCTCACATGCCTCATTCCACACAAATTTAACATCTTTCCGCGTGAACGTGTCAACGAAGCAGCTAGTCTGGAGAAACCCTCAACAAATCTCCGATAATAACTTGCCAATCCTAGAAAACTTTTGATCTTAGTAGCTGTCTTGGGCTGTTCCTATTGTAGAACTACCTCAATCTTGGATGGATCCACTGATACCCCATCCTTCGACATAACATGGCCCAGAAATGAGATATGCTCTAACCAAAAGTTACATTTATTGCGTTTGACATATAATTCCTTCTCTCGGAGGGTCTGCAAAACTATCCTCAACTGCTGTTCATGATCTTCCCTGGACTTGGAATAAACCAAAATGTCATCAATGAATACTATCACAAACTTGTCCAGGTATGGCTTAAACACATCATTCATCAACGCCATAAATGTTACAGGAGCATTCATTAATCCGAATTGCATAACCAAAAACTCGTAGTGGCCACAATGGGTACGAACTGCTGTCTTGGGTACATGTCCACTTCGTATCTTCAATTGATGGTACCCAAATCACAGATCTATCTTAGAAAATACTTAGGCTCCTTGGGGCTAATCCAACAAATCATCTATGCGTGGAAAGGGATACTTGTTCTTTATGGTGGCCTTATTTAACAACCGATAATCTATACACAGTCGGAGGCTTCCATCCTTCTTCCTTACAAACAGAACCGGAGCTCCCCAAGGTGAGATGCTCGGTCTTATGAACCCCTTCTCCAGCAACTCTTGCAACTGCTTCTTTAGCTCTTCCAACTCTATTGGAGCCATTCTATACGGTGGTTTCGATATCAACTTTGTACTAGGCACTAATTTTATGCAAAATTCTATTTTCCTGTCAGGTGGTAGTCTCGGTAATTCCTCTGAAAAAACATCATGAAAATTTACAATTACGGGAATGTCTCTCAATTCCGGGTGTGCCTTATCAGTGTCAACCACATGGGTAATGAACCCTTCACATTATTCTTTCCACTGTTAGCAACACAATCATCACATTAACATACAGAATTGATAGACAAATTCATCTCTCAAATATGTTGAATTTAAATTATACTCTTTAATCTTACAATAAACATGTTCATTATTTCTTTTCAACAAAACTTACAGCAAGATTTTCTATCTCTGGAAACATCAATGTTTTAGCGAGATAATCCATAACAACATGATTTACAGCCAACCAATCCATTCCTAGGATTATATCAAAATCATTCATACTTAGTAAAATTAAATCGACTGCCATCTCTTTTCCACCTATCCTCAACTTACAATTCATATATACATGCTCAGTCAACTGACTATCATTTATAGGGGTAGATATCATCAACATTTTATCTAACAGTGTGGGTGTTACATGCTTCAACAATTTATGTGCAAAGGATGGCGATACAAAAGAATGTGTGACACCAGGATCAAACAATGCAATTTCTTCTAAATCAAAATTTTGGATGGTACCTTTAATCATATCCGTCGATGCATCTACTGTGTCCTGATCCAGTGCGTGCACTCACCCTCTACTAACACCCACTGCCTATTTCCCTTTTCCCTCAGCTGTAGCCCTCCTTCTCGGAGCAGCTGTCTCAACTGGAGCTCTCTCTGGCTCCTTGCCCTTCTATGGGGTAGTCTCAATCATCTCAGAATAGTATCTCGTAATATGCTCTGGGTTTCCATGTCTATAACATGTAACAAGTGGCGCCTGATAAGGTCTAGTCCTATGATATCTACCACATCTCCTAAACTGATCAGTAGTAGGTCGTGGTCCTCTAATAACCATACCCTTCGGTGCAGTCAGAGTTAGATACACAGTATGTATAGCAGCTCTCTCCTACACCTCCTCAATCTTGGGTCTCTTCCCAAAAAATCTCTGGCCTCCTCATTTAGCCACTCTATCAATCCCGGATCTCTTTCGGTCTCTGTCCCTCATGACACTAATCTTTCCAAGCTCGGAGGTATTTCGCTCAAAGTCCTACTCACATAACTGTGCCCTATGCATTGCCTCCTCATAAGTATGCATGTCAAATGGAGCTAGCTTAGTTCGGATGGCCAATCTCAATCCATCCATAAACTTTTGGATCTTCTGGGTCTCACTATTCATCATATCTGAGTCATATCTCCCCAAAGACATGAATCTCAACTCATATTCGTCCACATAGCGGCTCCCCTAAACCAAATTGATGAACTCCATCTGCAATTTCCTCTGTACGGTGATCGAAATATACTACCTTCTAAAGGCCTCCAAGAATATCTCCTATGTGATCTCAGAGTGTCAAGCTCTTAAAATAGACTCGGTTGATCTCTACCAGTGCTCTGCCTCACCTTTCAACATAAACACTGTGAAGGCCACTTTCTCGATCGATGTACATTTGAAGAACCTATATAACTTCTCCATCTCATAGACCCAATCCTCAGTAATCACCGAGTCCTTTACCCCTCTAAACATTAGAGGTTTCAACACCTGGAACTACCTCAACCTGCTCAGCTCGCAATCATAGCCCAAATTACTCTCGCTCGACTATGGAGCGATAGGAGAAGCAGTGTCCTAAACTGGGGGTGTAACAGTCTCTGTGGTTTGAGGCCTCTCTACCTCTGTAGCTATCTATCCAGCAGTAGTAGGCTGTGTTGCGGGACCTCGTCTATCACCGACACCTAATGCCTGTGTGACTATCTCAACTAGGCTCTCGATACTCTGCTCTATCCTAGCGAAGCGTGCCTCTGTATCTCTTGGTCTCTCAGCAAGATCTTGTAGAGCCTTATCAGTTTGTGGCTCTGCACGGCTTTTAGGCCCACCTCTACGGCCTCTAGCATGTGCACCTGCCCCTCAACCTCAGCGTGTAACAGGCATAATGCCTAATTTCATGTATTCATAACCATTTATTAGTTTTAATCCATCTTAGTATACACAGTTATATCTAAACAAAAGCACAATAATATGGGGATGTAATTTTCCTACTTATTTTTATTGACTCACATCAAGCTAACTCAGCTCTGATACCAATCTCTGTCACAACCCTTTTGATCTCTTATATTCAAATTAATCACTGTAAATTTTTCACATTTCCATTTCCTTTACCTGATCTCGAACGTCTTACCACTACACAATTGTGAGTCAATAACAACCATCACATCCCATTCATTTCCAATTAATCAAAAGTTATGTCATACATTTAAAAGTTAAGTTATACATTTATACAAGTCATGTTTACTGACATTTACATCCCTCATATCACAATTCAAAATGACTATTATACTTTTACGTTGTTTAGATACAAAAAGAATCCTGTGTGTATACCTCTTGGTGATGGAGTGCAACGGATGTCCAAAATACCACACCTCAGTCCTCACTGGGCTACTATGTATGCTCTGTAGAGGGGGAAACTAGAGGGATGAGCAACCACACGCTCATTAAGGTAATATGCAAGCATGGTAGATAACTATCTTATCTACATGCTGATAATGTTATGGCATAAATCATTTATAATCTGAGTATGAGGAAATAAAATTATGTCGCATGTATATACATATATCATGTACTAAAAACATGGAAATTGGCATGTAAGACATGGCGAAATCATCATGTAAAACCTCTCATGCTCATTGTTATTAAAACTCACCATACAAGGGAAATTCGATGCGAAACATCCTTTAAGATTTATCATTTTCACAAAACACATTAAATCTCAATTCATCCTTTTCTCAAAACACATCCATCTCATCACAAAGGAACATCATTTCTTTAAACAAATCCTATAAGGCTCGACCCCTCCCTTGGGTCTACCCTGGACAACACAATCACACTCAGTGTATAAAACCGTGTGGTACTATGTAATATTATGTGAGACAAACGGTCACTATATCTTAAAGACTATGTTGGCCAACTATGTCATAATCATTCCAGACCACACGAATCTTGGTGTGCGAGGCATCATTCTAGAATGAATGTGGGTTAGTTCTTCGCCAGACTTTTCAAATCATCGTTACAACCATGCAGTACAACGTACTCCATGTGATATACGCGGTACAACGTACTCCGCAGACCTATATCATGGTTGGGGGTCCCAACCGTAGGTCTTATCTACCCCAATGCCATGTGTAACCTGTATAGTCTGAAGTGCACATGGAGCTTCTTATATCCATGTAAGTGAGCCTCCCCACCCCATCGGGCTTAAGGATGTTGGTTTAAGGATCTTACCGTAAAAAAGCCTCCCTACCCTATCGGGCTTAAGGATGTAGAGCTTAAGGATCTTACCATCTCCATGGCATCATACATACCATAATGTGAAAACCTGTGCGAGCTAAGCTCTAGCATAATTCATGCATCATTAATAAAAAAAACCTCGTACGAGCAATGCTCTAGTATGACTTTATGCATAAAAATCATGAAGAAATCTCGTACGAGCATAGCTTCAGTACGGTTATATGCATAAGAAAGTCAATCAAAATCCACGTACGAGAAGAAGCTCCAGTACGATTTATGCAACATTAACACAACTCAAATCAAGGTGCGAGCTAAGCTCCAGCACATTTCGTACATGTGAAAACATCAATATCAAGTGTGAGCGAAGCTCTAGTACGATTTAACTCACATAAATACAATAGGCGGCTCTATTTCAACTCACATGTTTCAAATCAAAGGCAGCACATGTCTCGTACTATTTCATGAATTCACAAAAATCAAATAGCCAGCCTATCCCTCATTTTGCTTAGACCAAAGCAATGTGTTTTTGTAAAACATCAAGACATGTGATTTATGCAATTATTAGCCTTACTATTCTCTTTCCATTAAATCCACTTCAAAACCAAATCATATAGATGCATTCTTATAATCATTCATACATACTATCAACCATTCTTTCTAAACAACCATGCGTTTCATAAAACCCTATATTTACCCAAAAAAATACAAGCAGCTATCTCTATACACTCACAGAATTCTCTTACTTGGAGTCGCATCGTGTGATTCCACTTCCTTAGAGCTGCTTGATTGCGCGGTGTAATTTGTCTCCAATGAACTCTCTGGAATGACACGAGATTACGTTTCGCATCAATTTATTTCAATATAACTCAACTCTTGTGTTCACTATAGCTAACTCAACCTATAGTCTTCATTAACTCTTATGAGGTCTCATTTCCTCTTATGTCCGTTTTTGATCACTTAATAGTTTCTCAAGAGTTTGTTAAACTTCTTTTGGTCTATTGATTCATACTAAATCGATATTTATGTTCATTGAGTCTCTAATCTATCACGTGCTTTACTATAGCATTTTGTCAAACACCTCATATGCTTGTTCACTCAACTAAGCCAATCTAACAATGTAGATTCATTCATCCTTTCTTAAAATCATGCATAATACTCCACTAGCACCTTAACATAATCCATTTATCATCAACTTAATTATATAACATTTTCTCACTCTAGATTCAATATAGGTTTCACTTGCTCAATTGCTTCCTAGATAGTTTCTATCACAAATATACATACCAATCAACTCCAAAATCAATAACTAAATGAATATACTCGGATTGGTGTATTAGAAACTCACCTAGTTTGATTTCCTCCTTACTCCAAATAGGAATGCACCTTTACTCATTCAATCCAATCAATGGGATATTGATTCCAAGGTATGTTGTTCTTCTCTTTATACGGAACAACTTTACTCTAATGGTCTTTCGTCAAATCTTAATGAAATAGGGTGTTTTTTGAGTGAGAAAGTTAGGTTTTGGATTAAAAATGGAAGGGAATGGTTTAGTCCTATGAAATGCAGATCCAACTGCTCCCTATTTATAGAATTGGCTTGATAAGATCGATCTGCATTAGGTGGAGATCGATCTTGTCCTCTTAAATCCCTCATTTTTATGACATTTTAAAGGCATGAGATCGATCTATCGAAGGCTTGAGATCGATATGCTTTAGTGAATGAGATTGATTTTCTTCAATGGAATAGGATCGATTTGTCTTTGGTAGAGAGCTAAGGAGATCGATCTGCTTCAGCCTGAGAGTTAAGGAGATTGATCTTCTTAAGTGAGGGATCGATCTTCTCTCTTCCAACATGTTTGATTCTGCATTCTTCAAGCCATGAGATCGATCTCTCCTTGCATGGGATCGATCTGGCCTTTATCCTGCACCCTTTTTATTGCAATTCCCTCATTCAAACTCATACTTAATCATTCCAACACTCAATTATCAATCCATTTACTCTTAGAACTCATAAACATTCATCTCTTATAATTCATACATAATTCCACTTTTTTTGTACATCACAAAATTATATACATCACATAAAAAATTAAGGGTCTTACAATTATGCCTGTCACCTGCCGAGGTAGAGGGACGAGTGCACATGCTAGAGGCTGTAGGGGCAGGCCTGAGAGCCATACAAAGCCACAGATTGATCAGGCTCCACAAGACCCTATTGAGAGACTAGGGGATATTGAGGTGCGCTTCACTAGGATAGAGCAGAGTATTGAGAGCCTTGTTGAGATAATCACGAAGGCATTAGGTACTGGTGATAGATGAGGTCCAGCCATACAGCCTACTACTACTGGACGGCAGTTGTAGAGGCAAAGAGGCCTCAGACTACAGGGACTGTTACACCACCCCCAGTTAAGGATATGGCTTCTCATATCGCACCATAGCCGAGTGAAAGTGATTTGGGTTATGATTATGAGTTAAGTCAGTTACGACAGTTTCAGGAGTTGAAACCTCCTGTATTTAGAGGGGTGAAGGACCTAGTTATTACTGAGGATTGGGTATACGTGAAGAAGTTATACGGGTTCTTTAGATATATATTGACTGAGAAAGTTGCCTTTGTCATATTTATGCTGAAAGGTAAGGTAAAACACTGGTGGAGATCCACCGTGTCTATTCTGAGGGCTCGACACTCAGAGATCACGTGGGAGATATTCTTGTAGGCCTTTAGGATGCAGTACATACCAGCCACTGCACGGAGGAAGCTGCGAATGAAGTTTATAAATTTGGTTCATGGGAACCGCTCCGTCGATGAATATGAGTCCTAGTTCATATCCTTAGGGAGGTATGACCCTAATACATTGAGCAGTGAGGTTTTGAAGGTCCAAAAGTTTATGGATGGACTGAAACCAGCTATCAGGTCTAGATTGGCTTCGTTCGACATCTTCACTTATGAAGAGGCAGTGCGCAGGGTGCAGTTATGTGAACAGAACTTTGAGCAGAATGCCTTCAAGTTTCGGAAGGTTAGTGGCAAGAGAGACAGAGACCAAAAATGATCCGGGGTTGATAGAGTGGTCAAGAGAAGAGGCTAGAGACTGTTTGAGAATAGGCCAAATATTAAGGAGGTGCAAGAGAGAGCTGCTAAACCTCCTATGTACCCAGCTTTATCTCCACTGATAGGTGTAGTCATTGGAGGACCACAACCTACTACCGATCAATGTAGGAGATGTGGTAGACTTCATGGTACCAGGCCTTATCCGACAACCCCTGTTGTGTGTTACAGATGGAGAAAGCCAGGGTATATCGTGAGGTATTATCCATAGATGATGGAGACTACCCCACAGAAAGGAAAAGAGCTAGAGAGAGCTCCGGTTGAGACAGCTGCTCTGAGGAGGAGAGCTACAGTTGAGGAGAAAGGGAATAGGCGGTTGGTAGAGGGCGAGTACATACACTGGACCAGGACACTGCGAACGCTTCAATAGATGTGATTAAAGGTAACATCCTAATTTTTTATTTAGAAGCATTTGTATTATTTGGTCCTAGCGCCACGCATTCTTTTATATCGCCTTCATTTGCCCCTAAGTTATTAAAGCATGTAAAGCCCACATTATTAGATAGAATGTTGTTGATCTCGACACCTATGAATGATAGTCAGTTGATTGAGTATGTATATAGGAATTGTAAGTTAAAGATAAGGGAAAAGATATGGCAACCGATTTAATTCTATTGAGTATGAACAATTTAGATTTAATTTTAGGAATGGATTGGTTGGTTGCAAATCATGTTGTTTTAGATTGTTATGCTAAGACAATGATGCTTTCAGAGATAGATAACCTTATTGTAAGTTTGTTGAAAAGAAATGAAGAGATATGATTTTGTATATGAGAAGAGTATAATTTTTATTTATCACATTTAAGAGATGAATATACTTATTAATCATGAATGTTAATGTGATGACCTCTATTACTCATGGTGGAAAGGATAACGTGAAGGATTTATTGCATACGTGGTTGACACAGATAAGGCACACCCAAAATTGAGAGACATTCCAGTGGTTGCATTGTTTCCTGATGTCTGTTCGGACGATTTACCAAGGCTACCACCCGACAGAGAAATGAAATTTTGTATAGAGTTGGTACCTGGTACAGAGCCGATATCTAAGTCACCATATAGAATGGCTTTGATTGAGTTAGGGGAGCTAAAGAAGCAGTTACAAGAGTTGCTAAAGAAGGGGTTTGTAAAATCAAGCGTCTCACCCTGAGGAGCTACGGTTCTGTTTGTGAGGAAGAAGGATGAGAGCCTCCGAATGTGTATAGATTATCGGTTGTTAAATAAGGCCACCATTAAGAACAAGTACCCCCTTCCACGTATTGATGATCTGTTGGATCAGCTTCGGGGAGCACAGGTCTTTTCTAAAATAGATCTATGATCTGGGTACCATCAGTTAAGGATACGGAGTGGAGACATACCTAAAATAACATTTTGTACACCTTATGGCCACTACGAGTTTTTGGTTATGCCATTTGGATTGACGAATGCCCCCACAACATTTATGGCTTTGATGACTGATTATTTAAGCCATACCTGGACCAATTTGTGATAGTGTTCATTGGTGACATATTAGTTTATTCCAAGTCCAGGAAAGATCATGAGCAGCACTTGAGGATAGTTCTGCAGACCCTTTGAGAGAAGGAATTATATGCCAAACTCAGTAAGTGTAACTTTTGGTTGGAACAGATCTCATTTCTAGGCCATGTGGTATCGAATGATGGGGTATCAGTGGATCTATCTAAGATTGAGGTAGTAGTACAGTGGGAATAGCCCAAGACAGTCACTAAGATCAGAAGTTTTCTGAGATTGGCAGGTTATTATCGGAGATTCATTGAGGGTTTCTCCAGACTAGCTGCTCTGTTAACACGTCTCACACGGAAGGATATTAACTTTGTGTAGGACGAGGCATGAGAGAGGAGTTTTTAAGAGCTTAAGCGTTGGTTGACCACTGCTCCGATTCTTACCATTCCTACCAGCTCAGGAGGTTTTTTTGTGTATTCGGATGCATCACATCAGGGACTAGGCTATATACTTATGCAGGATGGGAAGGTAGTTGCCTATGGATCCAGACAGTTGAAGGATCACAAGAAGAACTATCCGACTGACGATTTAGAGTTGGCGGCCGTAGTGTTTGTGTTGAAGATATGGCGTCACTATCTCTACGGTGAGAAATTCCAGGTATATACAGATCATAAGAGCCTTAAGTATCTATTCTCGCAAAAAGAGTTAAATATGAGATAGTGAAGATGGCTCAAACTCTTGAAGGATTATGACTATGAAATTATGTACCACCCAGGTAAGGCGAATATAGTTACCGATACCTTGAGCAGGAAGAACCTTGGGTTGGTGTCTTATAAGATGGTTCGGTAACACGAGTTGCTAAAGCAATTTATGAACCTCAGTTTGGATGTAGCCTCACCTAGCACAGAAAGATATGATATTGTGGCTAGTTTGAGATTGGAGTATGAGTTGATTAGTTGTGTTCGACGGGCTCAACATAGTGATTGACAATGTACCGATTGGTTGAGGCAAGTACAAATAATTGTTGGTACTGATTTTAAGCTAAGTACAGATGAATTGCTGAGGTTTAAGGGTAGGATATGTGTTCTGAGGATCCAAAGATTAGGAGATTAATTTTATCAGAGGCTCATTCATCAAGGTATACGATACATCCAGAGAATACCAATATGTATCAAACCTTCAAAAGGTTTGTTTGTAGTCTGGAATGAAAAGAGACATTGCTGAATATGTCGTTAGATGTCTTATCTGTCAGCAAGTGAAGGTAGAGCATCAGAAGCTTGTAGGGTTATTACAGCTTCTACTGATACAGACATGGAAGTGGGAGTATGTCACCATGGATTTTGGGATGGGTTTACAAAGGACCCACAAAGGTCATGATATCATTTGGGTGACTGTGGATCGGTTGACGAAGTCAACCTATTTCTTAGCTATGAGAGCTATCGATACTCTGAGTCAGTTGGCGAACTTGTGTGTTCGAGAGATAGTTCGATTACATGGTGTTCTATTGAGTGTTGTTTCTGATCGGGATGCTCGCTTCACTTCCCACTTTTAGGAACATTTTCAAAAAGCGATGGGGACCCAATTGAGTTTTAGCACCGTTTTTCATCCTCAGACAGATGGTCAGTTAAAGAGGACTATACAGACCCTGAAGGATAAGTTAAGAGCGTGTGTGTTGGATTTTTGAGGCTTCTGGTATGATCACCTACCATTAACCGAGTTTGCCTATAATAACAGCTATCATACGAGTATCGGGATGGTACCGTATGAGGCATTGTATAGACGCAAATGACGATCCCTTATTCGATGGGAGGAGGTTGGTGACAGATAGATTTTTACTCCCGATTTAGTGCAGTAAGCCTATGAGGATGTCCAATTGATATGTGAAAGGCTACAGAAAGCTCAGAGCTGACAAAAGAATTTTGCTGACAAGAGATGGAGACCACTAGAGTTTACTGTGGGT
Source organism: Firmiana major (assembly GCA_033439115.1). Classification (NCBI taxonomy): domain Eukaryota; kingdom Viridiplantae; phylum Streptophyta; class Magnoliopsida; order Malvales; family Malvaceae; genus Firmiana; species Firmiana major. The sequence goes on from CM065898.1 coordinate 37,813,235, forward strand.
GAGTCAATATTCTTGAGAGTTTATCCCTTGAAAGGGATTATGAGGTTTGGTAAGAAGGGTAAGTTGAGCCTTTGATATATCAGACCCTTCGAGATTTTGGAGAGAGTGGGAGATAAAGCTTATAGGTTGGCATTACCACCAGAGTTAACAGGTGTTCATAACGTCTTCCACGTCTCCATGTTTTGGAAGTACCACCCGGACCTGGCACATGTGATAAGATATGAGCCATTGGAGCTCAATGAGAGTATGTCGTATGTTAAGAAGCTGGTTCAGATATTGTATAGGAAAATAAAGGTGCTGAGCTTGAAAATGATTCCCTTAGTGAAAGTTCTTTGGCAATACCACACTCCAGAGGAAGCTACATGAGAATTGGAGAGTAGGATGCAAGAGAAGTACTCGGAGTTGTTCTCAGGTTAACTTAGTTCTAATTTAGATGACTAAATTTCTTAAAGGAGGGGAGGAATGTAAGACCTGTAAATTTCTATGTAATGTTTATGGTTTCGGAATGTACGAATAAGTTAAATTATATATGAATCATAAGAAATTGATGTTTTTAAGTGTTAAGTGTGAATAAAGTGCAAAGTGGGTATTGAAGTGAATGAATGGGAGTTCAACTTTGGAAATTTGGGAAAATTGCAGTTGGAATACTGTAGAATACAGGGAAGATCGATCTCATTTCAAGGGGAGATCGATCTCATTGCCTTAAAATGCGATGCCATAACATTCTATAAGAGGGAGATCGATCCCTCACTCAAGCAGCTCGATCTCAGGTTGCTTCTATTTGGATCAGATCGATCTCTTCTTAAGGCCAAATCAATATCTGAAGACTTCTTCTTGGCCAAGATCAATCCCATCCCATGAACAAAGATCGATCCTATTCCATTGAGCAGGTCGATCTCATGCAATATGGTAGATCGATCTCAAGCAATAAACAAATCTATCCCCTAGTCTGCATTGTCAAATTCTGAAGCGAATTAAGTAAGGAAAGATTGATCTTCACCCTTGGAGATCAATCTCATTAACACAATTACTATAAAAGAGACCCGACTGTCGAGCCTTCTTCTCCAAAAATCCCAAAACCTTCTATTTTTGTGAGAAATGTGAATTTTATGTACCCCAGTCATGAGAATTATAATTTGGTGTATGTAATTATGATATATTGATGTACACCCAAGTTTTAGATATGATTAAGTATAAGAAAATGAGGTCTTTAAGTTTTGAATGTGTATGGATTGAATTATAGACTATGGGCTAGATTATGGGAAGTTTTACATTGAGTTTTCTGTAAATTGATGCAGCAACAGTGCAATCTGTGAAGGCCAGATGGATCTCTAAGGATGAGAGATCGATTTCATGGCTCCAGAATGCAAGAAATGTACAAGAACTGATAGGCAGATTGATCCCATAAGCAAGTAGATCGATCTCCAAATGTTTCTATAAAGAGTAGATCGATCTAAAAATGTTTCTATAAATAGCAGATCGATCTCCTTACAAGGAGCATATTGATCTCCTCAAGATTTTGAGATCGATCTTACCCCTCGACAGATCGATCTGGTAGGCATAAAAGGTGCCCATAACGTTCCCAAAATTCAAAAACAGATCGATCTCCTATAGGAGCAGATCGATCTCCTATCCTCCTCCTATAAAATGACCTTTACTTTTTTCCTACATTTCATCTTCTCTCTCTAAGAAACTGAAAACCCCATTTTTATCGAAATCCCTAACTTTCTCTCTCCTCTAAAGCACCCATTTTCGTTCGAATCAGAGGTTGTGGCAAGAGGGAAATGTGTTCCTCATCAAAAGGAGAACAACATACTTGGAAATTGAAGGGCGATTTGAGCTGAGGTGTGAGTTGAGCACTCCACAAGTTTTGGGTAAATTTCTAAGCTTTGATCTTTGATTTTTAAAGTAGATTTCTGCAATTGTGGTTGTAGATGTAGTTATAAATAGGCTCAAAATGGTTAGGGTTGATAGAAATATTGAGGAATTATGAGAAATTGGTTTGGTGGGGGTTTTTGAGATGTTAAATGAGAATGTGCACAATTATGCACGATGTTGAGATTTGTGACAATGTGATGATGTATTGATGATGTTTTTACATCGTTGAGGCAGCTCAGGAGTTCCGGGGAGTAATATGAGACTAGTCCGTCGTTTAGGGGGAATGATTGCATTATACGATGTACAACGAGGTAAGGGAAAACATAAAAACTCATTGTGCATGTGATTTTTTGATGATAATTGTTGCATGAAATGTTTTGAGAAAACAAGCATATTTTATGAGTTGTGATTGAGTTATTGCACATAGTTTTATAGTCGGTTGGGGCCCAATTTTTAGTAAGTTGTAAACAAAGTGTGAAATTGTTTTACAAACTATTTGTGTTTAAAAAGTGTAAAGGGATTTAGGCTTTACGTTAAGGCGTACTGAGATTTGAGAAATGTATGCGTGGTTTTGTCGGTTTGAGCTTGATTTTGATATGTTTTTTAATGAGTACTAAAAAAAAGGGTTTTATATGAGTTTTATGAGAAAAACCATTATAAGCTTTACGTGAAGGAAAAACGGTTTTATATGATAATGGTTGATATTAAGACTTAGGCGTGTCATGTGATAACACATCGGGCCTTGCTCTAGTAGCATGTAAGTCCGGGCATTGCTCTGGTGGCATGTAAGTCTGATATTCCTCCGTTTGGGTAATGAGAGATGCCTCCGTTCTCGTAACGTGAGATGACCCTCGTTCTGGTAACACTGGGTGGCCTTGCTTTGGTAGCATATAAGCCCGGACCTTGCTTTGGTAGCATGTAAGATTGATAGTGTGCATGAGGAGAGGCATTACTCTGGTAGCATGTAAATCTGAGCCTTATTCTGATAACACGTAAGACCAATACACCATGTACACGACCATATTGTTGACGTTCCCTCTTTTGAGGATGCCTGAGATGCGCATCCAGAGGAGATTATTTTGATCTGCCAAGACGCATGTTTTATGAGTTTTAATTGCCTAGTATCCATCCTTTTTGCACATGAGATTATGTTTTGGTGGCTACGCCACATGCATTATTACTGAGGTGATTTTTATAACGTTTTATGAGAAAAGCCATTATCGCATCCTTTTTCCATATACTTGTGACTGTGGTTTTATGTTGAGCCATTTACTCTAATGTTTCTATTTGAGCTTTGAGAAATGAGAAGATATGATGCTTTAATGATTTCATGCTACGTTTTCTACTAAGTTTATTGAGTTTCACTTGCAAAACAAAATTATTGTGCTGTGCAAATCATTATTTTATTAATGAGTCCCTTACCCTCCTTACTGAGCGATTTAGAAGCTCACCCTATTTTTATATCCCTCCAGATTTCTTCAAGTGAAGTAAGTTTCTCTGCGATGTACGGAGTAGCGGCTAGTGGAGGACTTGAGCTCTAGGTCGTATATTGTATTTTGAGGTATACTTTAATATTTCATGCACCCGACTAAAGTTGTATTTACAGACACTTGATGTACAATGATGTATGGGATGTATTAGGATTAAATTAAATCTGGATTGGGGATTGTATGTGTTATGATATATGAAAATATTAGGCGATAAGATCTTGAGGTGAAAGTTTTATATTATATATATATATATATATATGATGATGCATGATACTGCATAAGAATCAACCCAGATTTTTGTGTTGATGAAAAATAAGTTTTAAATTTGCCTTGTTTTTTGCGCTTCTGAGGCGTCGGAGTTTTCTTGGTATCAGAGCTTAGGGTGTTTAGTACAGTCAGTGTCGGTTAAGTGAAATAGAATGCATCCCAAGTGTATGTATAAGTCTGGTCATGAACTGAAATTGAGGATTGAAATTTAATCAAGTTTGATGTGTACGCGCAGGAAACGTATTAAGATTGAAAAATGAGTGGACGATGAGGTCGTTCTTGGAGGCAGGCAAAGCCACCTCTGCCACTTGCCCCACAACCAGAGAGTCCTAACTCTCGATTTAACCGGATTGAGACAGATGTACGACAGGGTTTTGAGCATATGGCTATGCTATTCGCATAACATTTTGGAGTTAAAACATTGAGTACTACTCCTACACCACCACAAGGACCTCCCACGCCACCGTACAGATGGACTTAGTGCCTCTCGCTACTCAGGCCAATGACAGAAATATGGTCCAATTGAGGGACTTTTTAAGAATGAATCCACCCGCATTCAAGGGGAGAAAGGATCCCGTAGAGGCTGAGGAGTGGCTGACAGAGTTGAAAGTCATATTTGACTATTTGGGATGCACTGATGTTGAGAGGGTCAGTATGGGTGCTTATATGTTAAAAGGGAGAGCCCGAGATTGGTGGGACACTACTCAGAGTATTCTGATGTCCAGACAGGATGTGATTAGTTGGGAAGAGTTTCAAAAGGTCTTTAGAGCCCAATACGTACCACGAGCTGCCCAGAGAAGGAAGCAGGTTGAGTTTTTGAGTCTGGTACAGGGTAATATGTCTATGGATGACTATGAGAGTCGATTTACCACTCTGTTGAAATATGATCCAGAGACCTTTAAAGATGAAGAGCTCCGCACTGAGAGATTTGTCTATGGACTGAAGCCCATCATCAGAGATCGATTGATAGGGCTGTGTATTACTGAGTTTGGAGATACTTTGAGACGAGCACAAGAGATTGAGAGGGGAATCAAAATGGCATAATCCCAAAATGAGTTCAGAGCAGTGACCAGGGATAAGGGTAAGAGGTCAGCGATTTCCCAGACAGATGTTCGGAGAGGTTCCTTCAGAAGAGGAAGGATTGAGGTACAGAAGGGTAGATTTAAGAGACCTAGAGCTTATCCCATCATTATGGACACCCCTCGAGATGTTAGGCCTGAGATAAGGGTTTATAGAGATTATGGCCGATCGCATAAGGAAAATTATACTGGGTTGATCCGTGGATGTTTTAGATTTGGAGACATGGGTCACAGAGTAAAAGATTGTCCTCAATCTTAGAGACCACATGCTTCGGAGCCTACCAGATAGTAGCCTCAGAGAGTGAATCCTCCGAGACGGGCCACTACTGCAGAGAAAAGAAAGAAGCCCATCACAGTGGGACGTGTGTTCACTCTGGATAAGGAAACAACAGACACTTCTACAGAAACTATAAGAGGTACACTCTTTGTCTGTAATCATAAGGCTCATATGTTGATTGACCCGGGATCCATGCATTCGTTTATTTCTGAGCATTTTGCATGTAGTTTAAATTTGAAGTTTTAACCTCTAGAGTATGTACTACATGTAAATACCCCTATGCGTGAGTTCCAGAGAACTGATATGATCTGTAGAGGATGTGAAATAAAGGTGGGAGATAACGTAATGCTAGTAGATCTAATGATGTGAAATATACACAGGTTTGATGTAATTTTGGGAATGGATTGGTTGGCAACCAATCGAGTGAGTTTAGACCGGTACACTAAAATTGTAACTTTCTCCCTACCTGAACCTTACCATGTACGTTTGAAATATTGAGGAAATAAATGTGTGGAATGTTGGTAAGCAATTTGAAATTTATGATGTTACCTTTTGAGAGTATTAAATTTGCTTTTAATGTGAAGGTTATGAAGTGCTCATTTCAAATGATAATCGGGAACACCTGAGGATTGAGGATATACTCATGGTGTGTGAATTTCTAGATGTTTTCTAGCTGAGTTACCCGATTTACAACTCGAGAGAGATAAAGTTTACCATTGATTTAGTACCAGATACTCAGCCTATCTCTAGACCTCTGTATAGAATGGCATTAGTAGAACTAAAGGAATTAAAGAAACAACTACAGGAGTTATTGGATCAAGGGCTTATTAGACCCAGTGTCTCACCGTGGGGAGCACCAGTGTTATTTGTAAGGAAGAAGGATGGTAGTCTCAGATTATGCATAGACTACCGACTATTGAATAAAGTCACAATGAAGAATAAATATCCATTGTCGAGGATTGACGATTTGCTTGATCAACTGAGAGGGGCCTTAGTCTTCTCTAAGATTGATTTAAGATCGGGCTATCACTAATTAAGGATTAAGGAGGAAGATATTCCGAAGACGACCTTCAAAACAAGGTACAACCATTATGAATTTCTAGTGATGCCCTTTGGATTGATGAACGCCCCTGCAGCCTTTATGAGATTAATGAATGAGGTTTTCAGAGACTATCTAGATAAGTTTGTGATAGTCTTTATTGATGATATCTTGGTTTACTCTCGGTCTTATAAGGAGCACACACAGCACTTGTGGTTAGTACTTCAAATACTCTGAGATAAGTGATTATATGGAAAGCTTAGTAAGTGTGAGTTTTGGCTGGATCAGATAGCTTTCCTTAGTCAAAAAGTTTTAGTAGAGGGAGTATTAGTTGATCCGATTAAAGTAGAGGTTGTGCTTAATTGGGAAAGACCGAGGATAGTTATAGAGGTATGAAGTTTTCTTGGTTTGGCAAGGTATTACAGAAGATTTGTGGAGGGATTTTCCAGGATTGTCGTTCCTTTGACCAAGCTCACGCGCAAGGAGACTCTATTCATATGGACTGATCAACGTGAGCTCAATTTTCAGGAGTTGAATCGGAGATTAATAGTGGCACCTGTGTTGACTATCCCTGAGGAATCTGGAGGATTTTAGTGTATAGTGATGCTTCTCATCAAGGATTGGGGTGTGTGCTCATGTAGCACGGAAGAGTGGTCGCATATGGGTTACGACAGTTGAAAGATCATGAGCGAAATTACCCAACGTACGATTTGGAGTTAGCCGCTGTACTATTTGCCTTGAAGATCTGGCTGCACTACTTATATGGGGAAAGATTCCAGATCTTCTCTGACCACAAGAGTTTAAGGTATTCGTTTGATAAAAAAAGAGTTGAATATGAGACAAAGGAGATAGATGGAGATATGATTCGTATCTCGGCCAAATTCCATCGTTTTCTTATCGTTTTAGCCCATTTTTTTGTTTTAGTCATAATTATTTTAAGATTTTTTTTTGTTTTTATGACCAGATCCTCCAAATCAGGTGAAATTGCACTTCGATTAGATCCAAAGATAGAGAGAACCTTAAGGAGGTTGAAAAGAGACCAAGAAGCTACAACCATTGTAGAACCCTTAGATTCTGAAAGTATGCCAGACAATAGCTCAATAGAGGAGTTTGACACTGACAACATGGCAATGAATAATAACAGGACTTTGAAGGAGCCTGCTGCTCCTGACTTAAACTTACAACCTTTGTCTATTGAGTACCCTACTTTAGATGCGGCTTTTGAACTTAAATCGGGACTAATACATCTTTTGCCTACTTTCCATGGACATGCAGGTTAAGATCCCCACAAGCACCTTAAGGAGTTTCATGTGGTGTGTTCAAGCATGAAACCACAGGGCATCCTAGAGGATCAGATCAAGCTGAGGGCATTCCCCTTCTCGTTGGCAGATCAAACGAAGGATTGGTTATACTACCATCCTTCGGGTTCAATACGTTCCTGGAATGAAATGAAGTGGTTGTTTTTGGAGAAGTATTTCCCAGCTTCTAGGGCTACAAATATAAGAAAAGAGATATGTGGCATTCGACAATATAATGGTGAAATCTTATACGAGTATTGGGAGTGTTTTAAGAAGCTGTGTGTGAGCTGCCCACACCACCAGATTACTGACCAGCTTCTAATCCAGTATTTCTATGAAAGTTTAATGCCAATGGACAAGAGTATGATTGATGCTGCCAGTGGAGGAGCACTAGTTGATAAGACCCCAGAGGCTACGAGGAATCTCATCGCCAACATGGCAACCAATACACAACAGTTCGGGAATAGATTAGATCACACACCGAAGAAGGTGAACGAGGTAAGTACTTCTAACCTGAAACGTCAAATTTCTGATCTAACCTCTTTAGTTTGTCAAATGGCAGTAGGGGACTTACAAACAATGAAGGTGTGCGAAATCTGTTCGTTAGCAGGACACAACACTGACATGTGTCCAACTTTGTAAGAAGATGACCCGGCCATGCAACAAGTGAATGCCATAGGAAATTTCTAGGTCAACCCCAACGGAGACATGATCCGTATGCAAATACATATAACCCAGGCTGGAGATATCATCCCAATTTGAGATATGGTAACCAAGATGGCTATCAACATCCTGTTCAGAGGTCACAAACAAATCAAGCCACAAGCTCAGGTTCAGGTATGTCACTTGAAGATATTGTAAAAAACCTAGCTAACAATACTTTGCAATTCCAACAGGAAAAGGACAAGCATCCAAAACTTGGAAAAACTGATGGATTAACTAGTAACCACGGTTGGTAGATTAGAAGCTCAAGATTCTGGGAAGTTACCATCTCAAACAATAAAGAACCTCAGGGAGAACGCGAGTGCCATAGTGTTGCGTAGTGGAAAAGAGATCGAAAGACAGATTACAGAGGTAGAGAAAAGGGTTGAGACACAGATACAACCTGTTATAGATAACACTAACCCTATATGTCCTCCCTTTCCTTGCAGGTTAGTTAAGACACAGAAAGAGGAACAACAGAAAGAGATCATGGAGGTATTTAAGGTGGAAATTAACATACCGCTTCTGGATGCAGTGAAGCAAATTCCAAGGTATGCAAAATTCCTTAAAGAGTTGTGGACGACAAAGAGGAAACTAAGAGGCGATGAGAAGGTAAGTGTGGGGGAGAATGTATCTGCGGTCATTCAAAGAAAACTGACCCAGAAATGTAAATACCCAAGTATGTTTACATCCCTTGCATCATTGGTAATAGGCAAATCAAACATGCCATGATAGATTTGGGTGCATCGATTAATGTTATGCCTTTTTCAATTTATACATCCTTAAATTTAGGTCCTTTGAAAAAAATCGGAGCGATCATACAATTAACAGATCGATCTAATGCATACCCCAAAGGGGTAGTTAAGGATGTTTTGGTGCAGGTGAATCAGTTGATCTTTCCAGTTAATTTCTACATTCTGCATATGGAGGACAGTAGCAGTCTAGTGAATCCCACACCAATAATTTTAGGCCGACCCTTTCTTGCCACTGCCAGGACTAAGATTGATGTGTTTGATAGGACGTTAACCATGGACTTCGATAGAGAGATTATCAAAATTAGAATCTTCGATGTTGTGAAGGATCCAGCAGATGTACATTTAGTATTTTCCATTGATAGTTTTGATGACTTGACACAGGATACATTTCAAGTAAGCAGAATGGATGAGCTGGAAATGGTGATCAGTAAGAGCTTGATGCAGAACGAGGCTGAATTAGAGCTAAGTCCTGAAGTTGAAGAAATGATCATGGTTGTGCAGTCATTGTAGCCCAGGTATGAAGTTAAAAGATTGGAACTACCATTTTCTAACATGAAGCTACTACCTTCTGTTGTGCAGCACCGATTCTGGAATTGAAGTCTTTACCTAACCACTTGAAGTATGCTTACTTGGGAGATGGTGAGACACTTCCAGTCATTATTGCAAAGAACTTGATAGTGGTGCAAGAAGAAAAGTTAATCAAGGTGCTTCGTGATCATAGAATAGCCATAGGATGGACCATAGCTGACATTAAGGGAATTAGTCCATCCAAGTGCATGCATAGAATTCTGTTGGAAGAGGGATCTAAACCAAGCTGAGAACCTCAAAGAAGATCAAATCCCCAGATAATGTAAGTAGTCAAGATAGAGATTCTGAAGTTGTTAAATACAGGTATAATCTATCCAATTTTAGATAGTAAATGGGTGAGTCCAATTCATATTATGCTAAAGAAGACTGGAATCACAGTTGTGGGAAATCAAAATAATGAGCTTGTACCAACGAGAGTGTAGAATGGGTGGAGAGTCTATATAGACTACCGCAAGCTGAATTCAGCTACTAGAAAATATCGCTTTCCCTTACCCTTCATTGATCAAATGATTGAGCATTTAGCTGGTAAATCTCACTACTGTTTTCTTGATGGATTTTCAGGTTATAACCAAATTGTGATTGCACCAGAAGATCAGGAGAAAACAACTTTCACATGCCCATTTTAAACATTTGCTTTTAAGAGGATGTTGTTTAGCCTTTGTAATGCACCAGGTACTTTTCAAAGATGCATGGTAAGAATTTTTTCTGATATGTTGGAAAATTACATTGAGGTGTTCATGGATGATTTCACAATGCATGGTGACTCATTTGATAAGTGCTTAAATCATTTAATGAGTGTACTTGAGCGTTGCATTGAAAATAATTTCGTGCTAAATTTAAAAAATGTCATTTCATGGTAGAACAAGGCATTGTTTTAGGTCATGTAGTTTCATCCAAGGGCATTGAAGTAGACAAGGCTAAGATTGATTTGATTTTGAGCTTACCCTACCCCACTAGTGTGTGGGAAGTGCGTTCTTTTCTTGGTCATGCAGGTTTTTACCACAGATTCATTAGGAACTTCTTAAAGATAGCACTACCATTATCGAAGTTGTTACAGAAGGACGTACCCTTTGAATTCAATGAAGAGTGCAAGGTAACTTTCGATGAATTGAAGGCTTCTTTGACTTTTGCCCCTATCATTCAACCACCAAATTGGGAGCTACCTTTTGAAATAATGTGCGATGCAAGCAACTACGCTGTGGGGGCTATTTTAGGACAGTGGGTTGTCAACCAGGCGCATGTGATCTATTATGCGTCGAGGACGCTTGATCCAGCTCAGTGCAATTATTCCACGATCGAAAAGGAGCTTTTAGCTATTGTATTTTCCTTAGATAAGTTTCGGTCTTACTTGCTTGGGACTAAAGTTGTTTTGTTTTTTCTGACCATGCAGCTTTGAAATACCTTTTGGCGAAAAAAGAGACAAAGCCAAGGCTGATTAGGTGGATTCTTCTACTGCAAGAGTTTAATCTCGAGATCAAAGATAAGAAGAGGGCAGAAAACCTAGTAGCTGACCACTTAAGTCGATTGGTGAGAGAAAAAGATCCAAACCAGTGCAAGAAACTTTCCCTGATGAGCATCTCTTTACGGTGCAAGGTATGACCCCTTGGTATGCAGACTTGGTAAATTATTTTGTTACTAAGGTCATACCTAAAGATTTGAGTAGAACTAAAAAAGATAAAATGAAAAGTGAGGCTAAATACTATGTATGGGATGAACCATATTTGTGGAAATATTATTCTGATCAAATCGTTAGAAGGTGCATCCCTGATTCGCAAATTCAGTCTGTCTTTACTTTTTGTCATGCATATGCATGTGGGGGTCATTTTAGGCCAAAGAGAATGGCTAGGAAGGTGTTAGATTGTGGTTTTTATTGACCTACTTTGTTTCGTGACTGTTATGTGTTTTGTAAAAATTTTGAACGATGTCAAAGGATAGGGAACTTAAATCGTAGGAATGAGATGCCTCAAACTCCTATACTTGTGTGTGAAACTTTTTATGTGTGGGGTATTGACTTTATGGGTCCATTTCCACCTCTTTTTGGGTTTGTTTACATTTTACTTACTGTTGATTATGTGTCGAAATGGGTGGAAGCAAAGGCCACCAAAACTGACAATTCACGAGTTGTTGTAGGTTTTATCAAATCTAACATTTTTAGCAGGTTTGGCATACCAAGAGCATTGATTAGTAAACAGGGAACTCATTTTTATAATAGGTCAATGGAGGCTTTATTAAAGAAGTATGGAGTCATGCACAAAACCATAGCTTACCATCCCCAGACGAATGAACAGGCTGAGGTGTCTAATAGGGAAGTCAAGTTGATCTTGGAGAAAACGGTAAATCCAAATAGAAAAGACTAGAGTCTCAGACTTCACGACGCTTTGTGGGCTTATAGGACAGCATATAAGACCCCTATTGGGATGTCCCCGTATAGGTTGATTTTTGGTAAGTTGTGTCAGCTGCTTGTAGAGTTAGAACACAAGGCTTATTGGGTAGTTAGACGATGCAACATGGACCTACAGCAGGCAGGTTTGGAACGAAAGTTGCAGTTGCAGGAATTGGAGGAAATTCGACTTGAGGCCTATGAGAACTCACGAATTTACAAGGAGAAGACCAAGGCATTTCATGATAAGATGATCATTAGGAAGAAATTGGTGGTTGGCCAAAAAGTTTTGTTATACAACTCCAAATTGAAGTTAATGCCTGGTAAGTTACATTCCCGTTGGATTGGACTCTTTGTTGTTACTGGCATATTTCCTCATGGTGCAATTGAGATTCAAAGTATGGAAACTAACAAGGTGTTCAAGGTTAATGAGCATAGACTGAAGCTATATTACGACGGTTGTCAAGCACACATGGTTGAGGAGGTGCAGTTAGTAGATGCGGTCTACTCGATGTGAAGGAAGTTGTATTGTCGAGCCAACAACACTAACCAAAGGCGCTGCATGAGAGGCAACCCATGAACCCCAGATTTGATTCCTTACCCTATCTCTTTTAATTTTACTTGTCCGTTATTTACTTTAATGATGTGCTTTACATTGGGGACAATGTAAAATCTAAGTGGGGGGGGGGGGGAGAATTTTAGGATTTTTGAATTTTTACATATAAAAAACAATCTTAGTGCATGTTTAGGTGCTTTCTATCACTGAAAGTTTATATTTATCATGAACTTGAATCAACTGGATTTCAAAAGAGGATAACACAATTGAATTGATTGACTTTTCATCTTAACATTTGTTGATTAAGTGACTGATTTCAGAATGTTGGTGAATCGAATTGGAGACTTTAAACTTGTGAGATTTTGACCCTATAGATTGAGCATTAATGTCAATCTTTATTTTATTTTGCTGTGTGATATTCTTCCATGAATGTGTTTTTCTAGAACTTGCATTGATTCTTGTTGAGATTACATTGATTCAGGAATACATAAAAGTGATTAAGGCCATTTTTTGATAAACCACTCTAGCCAAATAGCCCACCTAACATAATTTACCATTGTTAAGCCCCTTTGAGCCTAATTGACTTTTCTTTGTTGAATAACTTGTTTTAACCGTAGGGTATTTGAAAATTCTCTAGCAGATTATGAAACAAGTGTAGGGGTGTGATTAATTCCATATGTTAGTAATGGTAATGGTGGACTTTAAAAAAAAAAGAGGGCATTTGATTGATAAAGGACTTGAGTAAGGTGCGAGTGATTAATAAAGTGTTTGTATTTGAGGTGATTGTGGGTTGTTGATTGCTTTATTTACCCGAGTTGTAATTTTGAACTCTATATTAATTTTTAGGGTTTTAAACTCTCTTACCCTAAAAATAATTTCGTACCTTATCCCTAGCCCTGTTACAACCCTTGAATTAAGTCCTTTTGATTTGTGTTATGCATGAATACTAAGTAGTGGAGATTAGATGATACGCAAGCTTATGGTAGGACATGTTTTATGGAATGAATGTGAGTGAAATACTTACCCCTTAAACGCTTGAGAGAACAGAGAGAATATTGTGAGGATCTACCTATTTAATTTGCTTCGTTTTGAATGAAATTACAATGTTGGCAAATTATTGAGATTGTTAATGATTTTGATTCATGACATGTTATGTTCTTGAAAATGTTGGTTAACCTTTTTGTTTTTGGTTTTTGTAATGTTGATGTGATTGCAAAGTTTCAGAGGGTGATTTAGTCTTAGATTTTGAGTTTACTCGAGGACGTGTAAAAATTTAAGTGTGGGGGAATTTGATGAGTTTCATATTTTTCTTATTTATTTCCTTCTACATTTTAATATTTTTCTATGTTCCTCATATTAATTAGAGTACTTATGTTAATTTGTGATTTTGGCAGATAAATTGGGCTTCAAAGCTTAACTGAAGAAATTGGACATTTTTGGGATTTTGATTCTAAACGGAGTTCTAGATGTCGGATTGGGGCAATTTTTATCTCGTTGGAAAGAAGATTAAAAGGCCTATGATTTCTCTGAAGATAACTAAGCCCGGTTTGGACGTTTTATAGATCAAACAAATTCCACAATGTTGCAGCGAATCGGTTTTATATATTTCAAGGTAGTTTTGGTTTTTGGCCAATATCTGGAGTTCTAGACCTCCAAATTGTGAAAGGTCAAACCCAGTGGAACACTGATTTACTGATTTACAACTTTGAACAAGAGCCCAAGATCCAATTCGACCTGTTTCCATTCCAAAACTAGCTGTGAAGCAAAAGCCTAAATTTGTCAGCCTTTTCCCACTTGTAATAGGATTTTAAATTTAGGTTTTTTTTTTACGATATATATATATATATTTCATTTTCTTTATCAAAAGGTAGAGGGAGACAGAGGTGGCAGTAGTCAGAAGAAAAAAAAATTCACTCTCTATATTTTTATTTTCGTTTTCAATAATCATGTGCTGCTAAATCTTTTATTCAGTTTAAGGGAATCGAATCCAGTGAATTTCAACAATTGAGAAACACGGTTTGTTGATCTAAACTATCTATTGATTCAATTATTTATTGTTTCTGGTATTATTAGATTCGATTCCATGAGAAAATTGTATGATCTGGCCAATTGGATAATCTTCGCATGTGATTGTATGTTATCTGAAGTTTTCACAATCCGTAAGTGTTGTGATAGAAATCAGAACCAGAAGCAATTAGGGTTAGTCAACTCTAATTGAAACAATAGAACATATTAAACATTCAGCTCGTGGTTGAAGTGTTATTCGGTTTAGTAGTCTTCCTATAACGTTAATGATATTCCTAGTCTAAATAGGATTGCGCCAAAACCTACTAGATTAGGGAGAAGAATTTAATTCGGGTGTTGGACTTGAGTTAATGATAATAGGGAAGAAGAGATATTATTCTACTGGTAGATAATACCTCAGCTAAGTAATTGAAGAAAAGATGGCAAATTAGGTGTTAAGGATCAATTGTTAATGACTGGGCAGTTCCCTTGAATCGAAATTGTTAATCTTGGTTTACTTTTTTTTTTATAATTAGTTGAATATAAATTCTATTTTAGGATTTTAATTTAGTTAAATTAAACCCCCTCCCCCCAAATTATTTCAATTATTACATGATAATTAATCCACCAGTCTCTAGGGTTCGACCTGGATTTGCCGCTACTGCAAAATTTCGGTAAGACCAGTAATTTAAATTTGGTTGAATTCGACACTCACCAACTATCCCTGAGGGATCGGGAGGATTTTCAGTGTATAGTGATACTTCTCATAAGGATTGGGGTGTGTGCTCATGTAGCACGGAAGAGTGGTCGCATATGGGTCGCGACAGTAAAAAGATCATGAGCAGAATTACCCCACGCACAATTTGGAGTTAGCCGTTGTAGTATTTGCCTTAAGGATCTGGCAGCACTACTTATATGGGGAAAGATTCCAGATCTTCACTGGCCACAAGAGTTTGAGGTATCTGTTTGATCAGAAAAAGTGAAATATGAGACAAAGGAGATGGATGGAACTCCTTAAGGATTATGATTACGAGATTCTGTATCATCCGAGAAAGGTAAACGTAGTTGATGCCCTGAGCAGGAAGAGTATGAAATCTGCTATGATAGTTAGGGAATGGGAGTTATTAGAGCTGTTCGTCAAACTCCAGATCAGAGTTAAAGAGGTAGAGATTGGATTTTTGACTAGCCTGCGAATAGAGCCCAGGATCATGGATCGGATTAGAGCTGGGCAGCGCGATGATCCGAGGTTGATTGATATGGTTAGCCAAGCTGAACAAACTTCACAGTCGGATCTCAAAGTCAGTGAGGATGGATTGTTGAGATTCAGAGGATGAATTTGTGTATCGGATGATGATACCCTGAAGAGACAGATATTGAGAAAATCTCACTACTCGTGATACACCATGCACCGAGAGAGTACTAAGATGTACCGAGATTTTAGAAAGGTGTACTTGTGGAGTGGCATGAAGCGAGACGTGGCAGATTATGTGGCAAGATGTTTAGTATACCAGCAAGTGAAAGCTGAGCATCAGAAGCTCGGAGGATTATTATAGCCTTTACTTGTGCCTACATGGAAATGGGAGCATGTCACCATAGACTTTATTATGGGTTTACCGAGAATACGAAGGGGTCGTGATGCTAAATGGGTCATAGTGGATAAACTGACAAAGAGTACCCACTTCCTTACCATAAAGAGCACAGATACTATGGATGCCTTAGCTGAGTTATATGTCAGTGAGATAACTAGATTGCATAGGGCTCCAGTGAGTATTACTTCTGATAGAGATTCCCAATTTACCTACAGATTTTAGACCCAGTTTCAGGAGTCCATGGGATCTCGATTGAGTTTTAGTATCGCCTATCATCCTCAGACAGATGGTTAGTTAAAGAGGACTATTCAGACCTGGAGGATATGTTGAGGGCATATACGATGGATTTTAAGGGATCATGGGATGATCACCTGCCCCTAGCAGAGTTTGCGTATAATAATAACTATCATGCAAGTATTGGAATGACACCGTTTGAGGCTCTATAAGTATGAGGTGTAGATCCCCTGTAGCTTTGGAAAAAGTGGTGACAGAAAGATAAATGCTCTAGAGTTAGTTGAACAGGCTGTACAGAGTGTGAAACTTATATGTGAGAGATTACGGGCTGCACAGAGTAGATAGAAAAGCTACGTAGATGTACGTAGACGGCCACTCGAGTTTGATGTTGGTGATGCAGTATTTTTGAAAATATCACCAAGTAAGGGTATCATGAGATTTGAAAGAAAAAGGAAATTGAGTCCCCGATACATTAGGCCATTCGAGATTCTTGAGAGAGTGGGAGAGGTAGCCTACAAGTTGGCATTACCTTCGCAGATGTCTGGAATACACAATGGCTTCCATGTATCTATGTTGAGGAAGTACCACCCAGACCCTTCCCATGTGTTAGAGTATGAAGAGATGGACATACAAGAAGACATGAGCTACAAGGAAGAACTCGTCCGAATCCTCGATAGGAAAGAGAAGGTGCTTCAGACTAAAAGCATCCCATTAGTGAAAGTGTTATGGAAACATCACTCAATGGAGGAGGTATCTTGGGAATTGGAAAGCGTCATGAAGAAGAAGTACCCTCATCTATTTGATGAGTCGAGTTAAATTTGGAGGACCAAATTCTTCAAAGGTGGGAAGGATGTGAGAACTGTGAATTTTATGTACCCCAGTCATGAGAATTGTAATTTGCTGTATGTAATTATGATATATTAATGTACACGTAAATTTTAGATATGATGAACTATAAGAAAATGAGGTCTTTAAGTTTTGAATGTGTATGGATTGAATTATGGACTATGGGGTAGATTATGGGAAGTTTTACATTGAGTTTTCTGCAAATCGATGCAGCAATAGTATAATTTGTGAAGGCCAAATCGATCTCCAAGGATGAGAGATCGATCTCATAACTCCAGAATGCAGAAAATGCACAAGAACTGATAGGCAGATCGATCCCATAAGCAAGTAGATCGATCTCCAAATGTTTATGTAAAGAGTAGATTGATCTCCTACAAAAGTAGATCGATCTAAAAATGTTTTTGTAAATAGCATATCGATCTCCTCACAAGGAGCAGATCGATCTTACCCCTCGACAGATCGATCTAGTAGGCATAAAATGTGCCCAGAACGTTCCCAAAATTCAAAAGTAGATCGATCTCCTACAGGAGGAGATCGATCTCCTACCCTCCGCCTATAAAAGGACCCCTACGTTTTTCCTGCATTTCATCTTTTCTCTCTCCAGGAAACCAAAAACCCCATTTTTACCAAAATCCCTAGCTTTCTCTCTCTTTTAAAGCGGTTATTTCCATTCGAATCAGAGGTTGTAGCAAGAGGGAAAGTTGTTCCTCATCAAAAGGAGAACAACATACTTGGAAATCGAAGGGCGATTTGAGCTGAGGTGTGAGTTGAGCACTCCACAAGTTTTTGGTAAATTTCTAAGCTTTGATCTTTGATTTTTGAAGTAGATTTCTATGATTGTGGCTGTAGATGTAGTGATAAATTGGCTGAAAATGATTAGGATTGATAGAAATATTGAGTAATTATGAGAAATTGGTTTGGTGAGGATTTTAAGTTGTTAACTGAGAATGTGAGCAATTATGCTCGATGTTGAGATTTGTGACAATGTTATGATGTATTGATAATGTTTTTACATCGTTGGAACACTCGGGAGTTTCGGGGAGGAATGCGAGGCTAATCCGTCGTTGGGGGGAATGATTGCACTATACGAGGTGTAACGAGGTAAGGGAAAACGTAAAAACTCATTATGTATGTGATTTTGTGATGATAATTGTAGCATGAAATGTTCTAAGAAAACAAGCATGTTTTATGAGTTGTGATTGAGTTATTACACATGATTTTATAGCCGGTTGGGGCTCATTTTTTTAATGAGTTGTAAACAAAGTGTGAAATTGTTTTACAAACTATTTGTGTTTAAAAAGTGTAAAGGGATTTGGGCTCTAGATTAAGGCATACTGAGATTTGATAAATGTGTACGTGGTTTTCCCAGTTTGAGCTCGATTTTGATATGTTTTGTAATGAGTACAAAAAAATGAGTTTTATGAGAAAAACCATTATCAGCTTTACGTGAAAGTAAAATGATTTTATATGATAATGGCTGATATTGAGACTTAGGCGTGTCATGTGATAACACATCAAGCCTTGCTCTGATAGCATGTAAGTTTGGGCCTCGCTCCGGTAGCATGTAAGTTCGATATTAGTCCATTTTGGTAACGAGAGATGCCTCTGTTCTGGTAACGTGAGATGACCCACGTTTTGGTAACGTTGGGTGGCCTTGCTCTGGTAACATATAAGTTCGGGCCTTGCTTTGGTAGCATGTAAGACAGATAGTGTGCATGAGGAGAGGCATTGCTCTAGTAGCATGTAAGTTCGGGCCTTGTTTTGGTAACACGTAAGACCAATACACCATATACACGACCATATTGTCAACGTTCCCCCTTTTGAGGATGCCTGGGATACGCACCCAGAGAAGATTATTTTTATGTGCCATGATGAACATTTTATATGATTTTTAATTGCCTAGTCTCCATCCTTTTTACACATAAGATTGTGTTTTGGTGGATACGCCACGTGCATTACTGCTAAGGTGATTTTTATCACGTTTTATGAGAAAAGCAATTATTGCATCCTTTTTTCCATATGCTTGTGACTGTGGTTTTATGTTCAGCCATTTGCTCTCATGTTTCTATGTGAGCTTTGAGAAATGAGAAGATATGATGCTTTAATGATTTCATGCTACGTTTTCTACAGAGTTTATTGAGTTTCACTTGCAAAACAAAATGATTGTGTTGTGCAAATCATTATTTTATTAATTAGTCCCTTACCCCCTTACTGAGCGATTTAGAAGCTCACCCTATTTTTATATCCCCCCAGATTTCTTCAAATGAAGTAAGTTTCCCTACAACGTACGGAGTATCGGCTAGTGGAAGACTTGAGCTCTAGGTCGTATATTGTATTTTGAGCTATACTTTAATATTTCATATATCCAGACTAAAGTTGTATTTACAGACACTTGATGTACAATGATGTATGGGATTTATTAGGATTAAATTAAATCTGTATTGGGGATCGTATGCGTTATGATATATGAAAATATTAGGTGATGAGATCCTGAGGTGAAAGTTTTGCAATATATATATATATGATGATGTATGACACTGCACAGAAATGCACCCAGAATTGTGTGTTGATGAAAAATAAGTTTTAAATTTACCCTATTTTTCACGCTTCTGGGGCGTCACGAAATTTTCTTGGTATCAGAGTTTAGGGTGTTTAGTACTGTCAGTGTCAGTTAAGTCTGGTCATGAATTGAAATTGAGGATTGAAATTTTAATTAATTTTGATGTGTACGCACAAGAAACGTATTGAGATTGAAAAATGAGTGGACGATGAGGCCGTTCAAGGAGACAGGTAGAGCCACCTCCGCCACGTGCCCCATAACCAGAGAGTCCTGACTTTCGATTTAACCAGATTGACACAAATGTATAGTATGGTTTTGAGAAGATGGCTGCGCTATTCACGCAACATTTTGGAGTTAATACATCGGGTACTACTCTTACAACACCACAAGGAACTCCCACGCCCCCAGTACAGATGGACTCAGTGCATCCCGCTACTCAGCCGAATGAAAGAAATATGGTCCGACTGAGCGACTTTCTGAAAATGAATCCACCCGCATTCAAGGGGAGAAAGGATCTCGTAGAGGCTGAGGATTTGCTGACTGAGTTGAGAGTCATATTTGACTATTTGGGATACACTGATGTTGAGAGGGTCAGTATGGGTGCTTATATGTTGAAAGGGAGAGCACGAGATTCGTGGGACACTACTCAGAGTATTCTGATGTCCAGACATGATGTGATTAGCTGGGAAGAGTTTCAAAAGGTCTTTAGAGCCCAATATATACCACGAGCTGCTCAGAGAAGGAAGCAGGCTCAGGTTTCGAGTCTGGTGCAGGGCGATATGTCTGTGGATGACTATGAGACTCGATTTACCACTCTGTTAAAATATGATCCAAAGACCTTTAAAGATGAAGAGCTCCACACTAAGAGATTGGTCTATGGATTGAAGCCCATCATCAGAGATCGATTGATAGGGCTGTGTATTACTGAGTTTGAAGATGCTCTGAGATGAGAACAAGAGATTGAGAAGGGAATCGAAATGGTACAATCCCAGAATTATGCTCGATGTTGAGATTTGTGACAATGTGATGATGTATTGATAGTGCTTTTACATCATTGGAATAGCTCGGGAGTTTCGGGGAGGAATGTAAGGCTAGTCCATCGTTTGGGGGAACGATTGCATTATACGAGGTGCAACGAGGTAAGGGAAAACGTAAAAACTCATTGTGTATGTTATTTTGTGATGATAATTGTAGCATGAAATGTTCTGAGAAAATAAGCATGTTTTACGAGTTGTGATTAAGTTATTGCACACGGTTTTATAGCCCGTTGGGGCCCATTTTTAATGAGTTGTAAACAAAGTGTGAAATTGTTTTACAAACTATTTGTGTTTAAAAAGTGTAAAGGGATTTGGGCTCTACGTTAAGACGTACTGAGATTTGAGAAATGTGTACATGGTTTTACTGGTTTGAGCCCGGTTTTGATATGTTTTGTAATGAGTACAAAAAAATGAGTTTTATAGGAGTTTTATGAGAAAAACCATTTTAAGCTTTACATGAAGGAAAACAGTTTTATATGATAATTGCTAATATTGAGACTTGGGCGTGTCATGTGATAACACATCGGGCCTTGCTTTGATAGCATGTAAGTTCGGGCCTTGCTCTGGTAGCATGTAAGTCTGATATTCTTCCATTTTAGTAACGAGAGATGCCTCTATTCTGGTAACATGAGTGACCCTCGTTCTGGTAACGCTGGGTGGCCTTGCTCTAGTAGCATACAAGCCCTGGCCTTGCTTTGGTAGCATGTAAGACCGATGGTGTTCATAAGGAGAGGCATTGCTCTTGTAGCATGTAAGTCCGGGCCTTGTTCTGATAACACGTACGACCAATACACCATGTACACGACCATATTGTCGACGTTCCCTCTTTTGAGGATGCCTGAGATGCGCATCCAGAGGTGATTATTTTGATATGCCATGATGCATGTTTTATATGAGTTTTAATTGCCTAGTATCCATCCTTTTTACACATGAGATTGTGTTTTGGTGGCTGCACCACGTGCATTACTACTGAGGTAATTTTTATAATGTTTTACGAGAAAAGCCATTATCGCATCCTTTTTCCATATGCTTGTGACTGTGGTTTTATGTTGAGCCATTTACTCTCATGTTTCTATATGAGCTTTGAGAAATGAGAAGATATGATGCTTTAATGATTTCATGCTACGTTTTCTACTGAGTTTATTGAGTTTCACTTGCAAAACAAAATGATTGTGCTGTGCAAATCATTATTTTATTAATGTGTCCCTTACCCCCTTACTGAGCGATTTAGAAGCTCACCCTATTTTTATATCCCCCCAGATTTCTTCAAGTGAAGTAAGTTTCCCTGCGATGTACGGAGTAGCGGCTAGTGGAGGACTTGAGCTCTAGGCCGTATATTGTATTTTGAGGTATACTTTAATATTTCGTGTACACGACTAAAGTTGTATTTACAGACACTTGATGTACAATGATGTATGGTATGTATTAGGATTAAATTAAATCTGTATTGGGGATTGTATACGTTATGATATATGAAAATATTAGGTGATGAGATCCTGAGGTGAAAGTTTTATATTATATATATATATGATGATGCATCATACTGCACAGGAATGCACCAAGAATTGTGTGTTGATGAAAAATATGTTTTAAATTTACCTTGTTTTTTCACGCTTTTGAAGCGTCGCAGAGTTTTCTTGGTATCAGAGCTTAGGGTGTTTAGTACTGTCAGTGTTGGTTAAGTGAAATAGAATGCATCCCAAGTGTCTGTATAAGTCTGGTCATGAACTGAAATTGAGGATTGAAATTTCAATCAAGTTTGATGTGTACGTGCAGGAAACGTATTAATATTGAAAAATGAGTGGACGACGAGGTCGTTCAAGGAGGCAGGCAGAGCCACCTACGCCACCTGCCCCACAACCAGAGAGTCCTAACTCTCGATTTAACTGGACTGAGACAGATGTACGACAAGGTTTTGAGCAGATGGTTGCGCTATTCGCGTAACATTTTGGAGTTAAAACATCGGGTACTACTCCCACACCACCACAAGGACCTCCCACGCCGCCAGTACAGATGGACCCAGTGCCTCTCGCTACTCAGCCCGATGACAGAAATATGGTCCAATTGAGAGACTTTTTGAAAATGAATCCACCCGCATTCAAGGGGAGAAAGGATCTCGTAAAGGCTGAGGAGTGGCTGACAGAGTTGAAATTTATATTTGACTATTTGGGATGTATTGATGCTAAGAGGGTCAGTATGGGTGCTTATATGTTGAAAGGGAGAGCTCGAGATTGGTGGGACACTACTCAGAGTATTCTGCTATCTAGGCAGAATGTGATTAGCTGGGAAGAGTTTCAAAAGGTCTTTAGAGCCCAATATGTACCACGAGCTGCCTAGAGAAGGAAGCATACTGAGTTTCGAGTCTGGTACAGGGCGATATGTCTGTGGATGACTATGAGAGTCGATTTACCACTCTGTTGAAATATGATCCAGAGACCTTTAAAGATGAAGAGCTCTGCACTGAGAGATTTGTCTATAGATTAAAGCCCATCATCAGAGATAGATTGATTGGGCTGTGTATTACTGAGTTTGGAGATGCTTTGAGATGAGCACAAGAGATTGAGAGGGAAATCGAAATGGTACATTCCCAGAATAAGTTCAGAGCAGTAACCAGGGATAAGGGTAAGAGGCCAGTGATTTCCCAGACAGATGTTCGGAGAGGTTCCTTCGGAAGAGAAAGGAGTGAGGTACATAAGGGCGGATTTAAGATATCCAGAGCTTATCCCATTATTAGGGACACCCCTCAAGATGTTAGGCTTGAGATAAGGGTTTGTAGAGATTGTGGCCGACCGCATGAGGGAAATTGTATTGGGTTGATCTGTGGATGTTTTAGATGTGGAGACATGGGTCACTGAGTAAAAGATTATCCTCAACCTCAGAGACCACATGCTTCGGAGCCTACTAGACAGCAGCCTCAAAGAGTGAATCCTCCAAGATGGGCCACTGCTGCAATGAAAGGAAAGAAGCCCATCACAGTGGGATGTGTCTTCACTCTGGATAAGGAAACAACAAACACTTCTGCAGAAACTATAAGAGGTACACTCTTTGTCAGTAATCATAAGGCTCATGTGTTGATTGACCCGGGATCCATGCATTCGTTTATTTCTTAGCATTTGCATGTAGTTTAAATTTGAAGTTTGAACCTCTATAGTATGTACTAAATGTAAATACCCCTATGCATGAGTTTCAGAGAACTGATATGATCTGTAGAGGATGTGAAATAAAGGTGGGAGATAGAGTAATGCTAGCAGATCAAATGACATTAAATATACATAGGTTTGATGTAATTTTAGGAATGGATTGGCTAGCAAACAATCAAGTTAGTTTAGACCGCTACACTAAAATTGCAACTTTCTCCCTACCTGAACCTTACCATGTACGTTGAAATATTGAGGAAATAAATGTGTGGAATGTTGGTAAGCAGTTTGAAATTTATGATGTTACCTTTTGAGAGTATTAAATTTTCTTTTAATGTGAAGCTTATGAAGCGCTCATTTTAGATGATAATCGAGAACATCTGAGGATTGAGGATATACCCGTGGTGTGTGAATTTTTGAATGTTTTCCAGATGAGTTACCCAGTTTACCACTAGAGAGAGAGCTGGAGTTTACTATTGATTTGGTACCAGATACTCAGCCTATCTTTAGACCTCCGTATAGGATAGCATTAGTGGAACTAGAGGAATTGAAGAAACAACTACAGGAGTCATTGGATCAAGGGTTTATTAGACCCGGTGTCTCACCATGGGGAGCACCAGTGATATTTGTAAGGAAGAAGGATGGTAGTGTCAGATTATGCATAGACTATTAACTATTGAATAAAGTCGAGGTGAAGAATAAATATCCATTGTCGAGGATTGACAATTTGCTTGCTCAATTGAGAAGGGCCTCAGTGTTCTCTAAGATTGATTTAAGATCAGGCTAGCTCTAATTGAGGATTACAGAGGAAGATATTCTGAAGACAACCTTCAAGGCAAGGTACGACCATTATGAATTTCTAGTGATGCCCTTTGGATTGACGAACGCCTCTGCAACCTTTATGAGATTAATGAATGAGGTGTTCAGAGACTATCTAGATAAGTTTGTGATAGTCTTTATTGATGATATCTTGGTGTACTCTCGGTCTTATGAGGAGCACACACAACACTTGTGGTTAGTACTTCAGATACTCCGAGATAAGCGATTATATGGAAAGCTTAGTAAGTGTGATGTTTGGCTGGATCAGATAGCTTTCCTTAGTCATATAGTTTCAATGGAGGGAGTATCAGTTGATCCGATTAAAGTAGAGGTTGTGCTTAATTGGGAAAGACCGAGGACAGTTACAGAGGTACGAAGTTTTCTTGGTTTCGTAGGGTATTATAGAAGATTTGTGGAGGGATTTTCCAGGATTCCCGCTCCTTTGACCAAGCTCACACGTAAGGAGACTCTGTTCATATGGACTGATCAATGTGAGCTCAATTTTCAGGAGTTGAAACGGAGATTAATAGCGGCACATGTGTTGACTATCCCTAAGGGATCTGGAGGATTTTCTGTGTATAGTGATGCTTCTCATCAAGGATTGGGGTGTGTGCTCATGTAGCATGGAAGAGTGGTTGCATATGGGTCGTGACAATTGAAAGATCATGAGCAAAATTACCCCACACATGATTTGGAGTTTGCCGCTGTAGTATTTGCCTTGAAGATTTGGCAGCACTATTTATATGGGGAAAGATTCCAAATCTTCACTGACCATAAGAGTTTGAGGTATTTGTTTGATCAAAAAAAGTTGAATATCAAAAAAAGAAGATGGATGGAACTCTTTAAGGATTATGACTGCGAGATTCGGTATCATCCAGGAAAGGTAAATGTAGTTGCTGATGCCCTGAGCATGAAGAGTATGATATCTGCTATGATGGTCAGGGAATGGGAGTTACTGTAGCAGTTCGCCGAATTTCGGATCAGAGTTAAAGAGGTAGAGACTGCATTTTTGGCTAGCCTGCGAATAGATCCCAGGATCAATTAGAGCTGGACAGCGCGATGATCCGAGGTTGATTGATATGGTTAGCCAAGCTGAGCAAACTTCGCAATCGGATCTCATAGTCAGTGAGGATGGATTGTTGAGATTCAGAGGATAAATTTGTGTACCGGATGATGTACCAGATGGGAATTGGAGAACCAAATTCTTTAAAGGTGAGGAGGATGTGAGAACTGTGAAATTTATGTACCCAGTCATGAGAATTGTAATTATGTAATTATGATATATTGATGTACACGCAAGTTTTAGATATGATGAAGTATAAGAAAATGAGGTCTTTAAGTTTTAAATATGTATGGATTGAATTATGGACTATGGGGTAGATTATGGGAAGTTTTACTTTGAGTCTTCTACAAATTGATGCAGCAACAGCTAATCTGTGAAGGCCATATCGATCTCCAAGGATGAGAGATCGATCTCATGGCTCCAGAATGTAGGAAATGTACAAGTACTGATAGGCAAATCGATCCCATAAGCAAGTAGATCGATCTCCAAATGTTTCTGTAAAGAATAGATCGATCTCCTACAGGAGTAGGTCGATCTAAAAATGCTTTTTTCTAAATAGCAAATTGATCTCCTCACAAAGAGCAGATCGATCTCCTCAAGATTATGAGATCGATCTTACCCCTAAAGATTTTGTGATGATAATTATAGCATGAAATGTTTTGAGAAAACAAGCATGTTTTATGAGTTGTGATTGAGTTATTGCACACGGTTTTATAACCGGTTGGTGCCCAATTTTTAATGAGTTGTAAACAAAGTGTGAAATTGTTTTACAAACTATTTGTGTTTAAAAAGTGTAAAGGGATTTGGGCTCTACGTTAAGGCGTACTGAGATTTGAGAAATATGTACGTGGTTTTACCAGTTTGTGCTCGGTTTTGATATGTTTTGTAATGAGTACAAAAAAAGGGTTTTATATGAGTTTTATGAGAAAAACCATTATGAGCTTTACATGAAGGCAAAATGGTTTTATATGATAATGGATGATATTGAGACTTAGGCGTGTCATGTGATAACACATCGAACTTTGCTCTGGTAGCATGTAAGTCCGGGCCTTGCTCTGGTAGCATGTAAGTATGATATTCCTCCGTTTTGGTAATGAGAGATGCCTCCGTTCTGGTAACGTGAGATGACCCCCATTTTGGTAATGCTGGGTGGCCTTGCTCTTGTAGCATATAAGCCTGGGCCTTGCTTTGGTAGCATGTAAGACCAATAGTGTGCTTGAGGGGAGGCATTGCTCTGGTAACATGTAAGTCCAGGCCTTATTCTGGTAACACGTAAGTCCAATACACCATTTACACTACCATATTGTCGACATTTTCTCTTTTGAGGATGCCAGGGATGTGCACCTAGAAGAGATTTTTTTGATGTGCCATGACGAATGTTTTATATGAGTTTTAATTGCCTAGTCTCCATCCTTTTTACACATGAGATTTTGTTTTGGTGGCTGCACCACATGCATTACTACTGAGGTGATTTTTATCACGTTTTATGAGAAAAGCCATTATCGCATCCTTTTTTCTATATGCTTGTAACTATGGTTTTATGTTGAGCCATTTACTCTCATGTTTTTATATGAGCTTTGAGAAATGAGAAGATATGATGCTTTAATGATTTCATGCTACGTTTTCTACTGAGTTTATTGAGTTTCACTTGCAAAACAAAATGATTGTGTTGTGTTAATCATTATTTTATTAATGAGTCCCTTACCCCCCTTACTGAGTGATTTAGAAGCTCACCCTATTTTTATATCCCCCTAGATTTCTTCAAGTGAAGTAAGTTTCCCTGCGACATACGGAGTAGCGGCTAGTAGAGGACTTGAGCTCCAGGCCGTATATTGTATTTTGAGGTATACTTTAATAATTCATGAACCCAGACTAAAGTTGTATTTACAGACACTTGATGTACAATGATCTATGGGATGTATTAGGATTAAATTAAATCTATATTTGGGATTGTGTGTTGATGAAATATAAGTTTTAAA
Organism: Firmiana major; assembly: GCA_033439115.1. Taxonomy (NCBI): domain Eukaryota; kingdom Viridiplantae; phylum Streptophyta; class Magnoliopsida; order Malvales; family Malvaceae; genus Firmiana; species Firmiana major. Next base: position 37,840,812 of record CM065898.1, read on the forward strand.
TTTGTCCTATTTTTCGCGCTTTCGAGGTGTCCTAATTTTTACCTAAAACAACCTAGTTTTCTCACTCTAGAATGCATCCCTTTCCAAAAGGATTTGAAGAAAAAGCTATTTGAGCAAAGTTGTTCCTAGTGATGAAGAGAACAACATAGTTAAAGATTGGAAAATCAAACCTTGGATTGAAGGAGAAAAGAGGTTTTCCCCTATTTTGACAAAAAGAGGAAAAATGTCAAGCTAGGTAAGATTTCTATACACCATCTTCTAGTATGTTAATGCAGACATTTTGATGACTTGATTGGTGTTTATAATGTTGGTTGAAATGGTCATTTATATTCTTAAACAACCATGACCTAGAATGAGTTTAGTGCAAGAAAGTTGAAATGACATGGAGTTGATGATGGTTTGTGCATGTAGAGTGTTATTAAGTATGTATAAATGATTTGTAAGATAACTTGGTGAAATCCATATGTTGGAATGAATGATGATTGAAAATGGACATATAAAGTGTTTGACAAATTGCCATAGTAAAGGAAATGATGAACTAGAGGTGTCATGAGCTTAATATCAGTTTAGTGTGAATCAATAGGCTTAAAGAGTTTAATAAATTATCGAGAAATGAATAGAGCAATCAAAGTGGGCTTAAGAGAAAGTAACGCCTTATAAGTGTTAATGAAAACAATAAAGTAGAATCGAATATAGTAGACACAAGAATTATGTTATATTGGGTTAAATTGATGTGATGAGTAATTTCGTGCAGCCCCAAAGATTTCGTTGAAGGCGAATCGAACTACACGATCGAGCAGCTCTGAGGAAGTGAAATCACTCGACGCGATTCCAAGTAAGGGAATTTTGTGTGTATTTAGAGGTAGCTGCACATATTTTGAGGGTGATTATAAGGTATTGAAATTGTGTTGGTTATTGAGAAAAGAATTAATGATTTGAGTGAACGACTACGAATATAGATGATTTCATTTTGAAGTGAATCTTTCAAAAATGGGTAGTAAGGCTAATAATTACATAAATATCGTGTTTTGATATTTTTATGAAATACATTACTTTGGTTTAAAAAAATTTATGGATGGGTTGGCTATTTGATTTTCATAATTTCATGAAATAGCACGAGCCAGGTGCTGACTTTGATTTCGAATGTGTTGTGTTGAAATGAGCCGCCTATCAGATTTATATGAGGTAATTGTGTTAAAGCTTCACTCGCATTGGATTTTGATGTTTTAAAATGCATGAAATGTGTTGGAGCCTAGCTCGCACCATCTTTTGAGTTGTGATGTTTTACAAGCCGTACTGGAGCTTTCACTCGTATGTGGATTTCCATTGATTTTCTTATGCATATAACTGTACTAGAGCTATGCTCATACGTGATTTCCTCATTATTTATTATACATAGAGTCGTACTAGAGTGTTGCTTGTACAAGGGTATTTACTGATGATGCATGAAATCGTACTAGAGCTTTGCTCGCATTGGGCTTTTCATACTGTGATATGTACCGAGTCGTGCTGAATGTCTCGTGTAGACTTTGTGACACATGGATGAGATGCTAGCACGAGCCATGCTGGATACCTCATGTAGACTGCTAGTCACACGGATGAGTTGCTCGCACGTGCACTTAAGACTGAGTAGGTTATACATGGCATGGGGTAGATAAGACCTATGGTAGGCACCCCCAACCATGATATGGGTCCACGGAGTACGTTGTACCGTGTACATCACATGGAGTACATTGTACCGTGAGGTTATGATGTTGATTTAGCAGTCTAGCATAGGACTAACCCACTTTTGTTCCAGCATGATGCCCCGCACACTGGGATCCGTGTGGTCTGGGATGATAATGACATAGTTGGCCAACATAGTCCTCGATTATATATAGTGACCACCTGTCTCACATGATATCACATGGTTTTGTATAGTGAATCATGATTTGTATTGTCTAGGGTAGGCCCGAGGGAGGGGCCGGACCTTGTGGGATGTTTTTTTTATAAGAGATGATGTTGTGATGAGTTTTACTAATGTTTGGACGATGTGTTATCTATGTTTTGAGATAGATATATGAGTTTTAATATGGTGAGCATGAGACGTTTTACATAATTATTTTCCATGTTTACATGCCTATTTTCATGTTTTCAGTACATGGTATATGTATATACATGTGGCATACTTTTAATAATTCCTCATGCTCTGGATATTAATGATTTTTATGCATGACATTATAAGCATGTAGATAGGGTAGTTATCTACCATGCTTGCATCATTTTCTTAGTGAGCGTGTGGTTGCTCATCCCTATCATTTCCCCCCTCTACAGAGTGCACACAGTAGTCTAGTGAAAGACTGAGGAGTTGTATCCGAACATCCACTGCTCTTCATCGCAAAGAGGTATACACACAGGAAATCTTTTTGTATCTAAACATGTAATAACACAGTAATCATTTTGAATTGTAATATAGAGGATATAAGTGCTAGCAAACATGTATAAGTATATAACTTAAGCTTTTAAATGTAAGTGTTTGCTCTTGATTAATTGAAAGATGAATGGTAAATGATGAATAATACTGACTCATAGCTCAACTGTTCTTGGTGAGAGTTGTTCACGACCAGGAAAGGAAATGAAAAAGCGAAAAATTTATACTGATTTTAGATGAAAGAGGGTCGTGACAATTCAAATCAGTGCACAATTCTTAAACAAAGCATGGAAAATTATCATGCACAAGTAGTAATTAAAGCATGGAAATTCATCATGCAAGGTGCAATTAAAAGCATTTCTTACTCAACACAAATCATCACAAAATTCACCATTCGTCAAGATTCAGCCCCTCCCTTGGACTGCCCTGACCCACAAAATAATTTAAAAACATGGATTTATCATAAATCAAGTGACATGTGAGATAGGCAAATAATAATAAGGGAAATAACTAGGACTATGACCATATCCTCTATGATCCCAGACTACATGGATCCTAGTGTGCAAGGTATCACCTCTATCTGCTTCCACACGGGAAGAGGGTCACGTCCAACACGTCGGTCCATAACAGAATATTCATCATCCGAAGATGATATATATATATACATATATATTATATCCATACACGGTACAACATACTCCATGCTATATGCATGGTATAACGTACTCCGTGGACCCATATCATCACATCATATCCTGCCATATCTCAATATGCAAGTGGGAGCCTATTTAATCGACGTGGCACACAGCCTAACTGGAGCTCCTAGCACGACTCCCATCATGTCATAAAATCATGTGCGAGTAATCTCTAGCACGACAACAAGTATATAATGGACATCTAGTGCAAGCAACGCTCCAACATAATGTCAAAACCCATGTGAAAATTAGTGCGAGCTAGGCTCTAACACTCTTGCATATAAAACTTTAGCACGAGCTATGCTCCAGCACTAATGCATGTTTAAACATGTCAAATCTCGTGCGAGCAATGCCCTAGCAAGCTTTATTTCCACAAAACTCATGTAGGTGGCTTATTTGTGTGCAAAGAAAGGTTATTAAAACCAAATCAACATATTTTCTTGCAAAACATTTAAATGCTAGCCAACCTACCAATTCATATGCTAAAAAACAGTAAAAGACTCAAGAACATCATGTTCTTGCTTTTCATGAACTTTTCAAAATTCTCCAATTTCCTTTGCCCTTTAAACATCTATTTCTTTTCCTATAACTAGTAAACATTCTGGAAAATCATAATGCACCCGAAAACGCGTACAGGTATCTTTAAGAGCCAACAAAATTCTCTTACCTCAATTCTCGATGAAGCAATTCCTTCTTCCTATCCCGCTTTTCATGATTGGCTCAATTTGATTCGGATATATCCTCGAAAGCTGCAAACATTCATTTTCACATGAGTTTATTACAAATAACTCATAATTTGAATTGATCCTAGTCAACATATCTTATTGAGCCTAATTCTCTTCTTAAGTAGATTTCAGTTAAACTTTTCATTTCACTTAGGCCCATTGAGCTCCTTAGGCTCATTATCACTCGTTGGACCGAATTCTAGGTCCATCAACCTCGTCAAATCAATTTGAATTCAAGTTTGGCCTATAATCACATTCGGCCATGGCATGGGGGTTGAACACCCATCATGACATTCCTAATCCAAATTAGGTTTAGCAAACTCTCTTAGTTATCTAATCAAGCACTTGGTTTGCATTGTTTTAACCTTAACTCTTTCATTCACTCATGCATTTTTACAAACACCAAATATGCACATTTCATCACTTTGACCAATCCCATAAATTGATTTCACATAATCATCTCAAATCATGCATATAGCACTACTAAGACCTTAGTATAATCCATTTATCATTAAATCCACCATATCTCATTTTCTCACACTAAACTCATTTTAGGTCATGCTCAATTCCTCACATTCTAGGTTGTTTCAACCAACAATCCATATGTAACGACCCTTGAAAACCTGGGAAATTTTTTTTTAACTTAATTTACCCACTTATTCCCTTATTCACTTAGGTTGCATTCCTGCTCAATGTCAAATCACTTTTCCTAATTCTTAATCCGTAATTATATTTAAATTCCATATTTTGACCTATATGGTCGATAGAAATTTCGGCAGCATAACGGCTTACATATGAGCCTACCCACCTGCAAATCAAATGTTTCGACAATCCTAGATAGCCACAACTATCAAGCATACTTTCCAAATCCACCTTTACATTCCATACATCTATTTTGATTTAATACTAGTCATCTCAAATTATAATCCCACAATAACAATGTTTACATCGTTTTCCTTACAAATTACATCCCAACAAAATATTCCCAATATATGACTGTGCGTATAAATGTGTCTGGTAAAGGAATGTAATTGTATACCTTGACTGCGTGTACAAAAAGTAGCCTAGGGTAGCTCTTTCCCACTAGCCTACGTCGTGTATGTGACAAATAGTGTCTACAGATCACTGCAAATAATCTGAAAGGTAGAGGGGTGAGCTTTCGGGAAATAGCCCAGTAAGAAACGCATTTAAAATGATCATGGTGGCTAAATCACATTGAATGCATGATAAAACCAAGAGATACGTTTCTTTACAAATATCACATAGCTTTCAAATGGGGTATATATAAAACATAATTGATTGAAATATAATTTCGAAGAACAACTCTATTCAGCTACATCACAATATATCGAAACACACAGAACTCCAGAATATTTCAAAACCGATAGAACTTCAAAAGCATAACTATGCAAAAACATATATCGGAGGATCAAAATCATATAGCATAGTTCATATCGGATGGAGACATGGCTAACTTATAGAGGGAAATCATAAATATGCCCGAAGGCAAGATTCATATAAGCCACAAGGGCGCGCATGACAAAAATGCATTGACTGTATGGCACTTTTCATCTGTAGGACTCAAGAGGTGGCCCCCACAGTAACATAGTGTGTGGCACTTTGCTCCCACAGAACTCAAGAGGTGGCCCCCACGATCGCATGTCTTTGTGAACCGCGTGGCACTTTGCTTCCGTCGGACTCAAGAGGTGACCCCTACAGTAACATAGACTGTGTGGCACTTTGCTCCCACAAAACTCAGGAGGCGGCCCCCACATTCGAATGTCTTTGTGAACTGCGTGGCACTTTCCTCCCACAGAACTCAAGAGGTGACCCCCACAGGAACATAGACTGTGTGGTACTTTGCTCCCGTCGGACTCAAGAGGTAGCCCCTACGTTCACATGTCATTGTGGAAACTGCGTGGCACTTTGCTCCCGTCGGACTCAAGAGGTAACCCCCACAATTCCACTATACAATGCTTTTTTTGTCTCAAAACAGAGTTTTCAAAATCTTACTTGGATTTTTATAGCTCATTAACTCATATCGAGTAATAAAATCGAATTTCTTGAAATCTAAAAACTCTTTCATAAAACAGAAAGATTGTGTGCCACTTTGTTCCCGTAGAACTTAAGAGGTGGTGTCACGCCCCGGAAGTGCGGAAAATAGGGCTAATTTAAAACTTTTTATTCATTCATTCACAATTAAGAGTGCATTCCTGTGCAGTGTCATACATCATCACCTATATTATACCTCAGGATCTCGTCATTGAATAGTATATATTATATCATATACTTTACTTGATCTCAAGTTAATTAATCCTAATACATCCCATACAATGTTATACATCAAGTGTCTGCAATTACAGTAATTGTCTGGGTACATGAAAAGATAAAAGATACCTCAAAATACAATATATGGCCTGGAGCTCAAGTCCTCCACTAGCCACTACTCCGTACGTCGCAGGAAAACCCTTTTCACTTGAAGAAATCTGGGGGGAAAGAAAACAGGGTTAGCTTTTAAATCGCTCAGTAAAGTGGGTAAGGGACTCATTTCATAAACCAAAATGCACATCACAAAATATTTATTTGTATGTGAAACTCATTAATCTCATTTGAAAACCATAGCATGAAAGTACTCAAAATGACATTCTCATGTCTCAAATCATGTGAAAACATGAAGTAAAAAGGCTCAGTCTAGAGCAATAACAAAGCATGTGAAAATAATGCGTTAAACGCTTTCTCAATTAACGTGATAAAATCACTGTAATAATAATGCACGTGGCACAGCCACTAAACACACGTGGCATAGCCACTGATTTAAATTCACACGTGGCACAGCCACTAAACACACGTGGCATAGCCACTGAGTTAAATTTACACGTGGCATAGCCACAGGATAGGGTTTCACATGGCAACGGCCACCAATTAGGGTTTCTCACGTGGCAACGGCCACCAAATAGGGTTTTCACGTGGCAACGGCCACCAAATGGGGTTCTCACGTGGCAACGGCCACCAAATGGGGTTTCTCACGTGGCAACGGCCACTAAATGGGGTTTCTCACGTGGCAACGGCCACCAAATAGGGTTTCTCACGTGGCAACGGCCACCAAATAGGGTTTCTCACGTGGCAACGGCCACCAAATATACGTGGCATAGCCACAGAATGGGTTATTCTCCGTTACCAGAACGGAGAAGAATCGGGCTTACATGCTACCAGAGCAATGCCCTGTGTGTACTCAAAACTACACACCTAAATCTTAATCACATAAGACTAGTTTGCCTTCACGTAGAACTCATAGTGGTTTTTCTCTCGTAAAACTCATTTAAAACCGTTTTGTACTCAACACAAAACATATTGAAACCGAGTCCCAACCGGCAAAACACGGACACATTTCTCAAATCTCGATATTGCCTTAACGTAGAGCCCAATTCATTACTCACACAAAAATTCAACAGTTTATAAAGCAATTTCACACTCAGCTTATAAACTCATAAAATAATGGGCTCCAATCGGCTATAAAAACCGTATGCAATTGTATCACAACACAACACTCAACATGCTTGTTTTATAAATCACAATTCATGCTATAATAGTTCGCAAATCACATACACAAATGGTTTAGTTTCCCTTACCTCTTTGCACCTCGTATAGTGCAATCGTTTCCCCCGTATCATGAACTAGCCTCGCATTCCACTCTGAAACTCCCGAGCTGTCCAAACGATGTTAAAACATCAATACTCAATTATCTCATCAACCTCAATTCTCAAAATCGAGCATAATTGCTCATAACACCTAAAATCTATTGATTCTCATAACTCTACCCCAAACTACACTCTCATTCACAACATCTCAACGTTCTACATTTCTCATGCCAATTATCTATGTTAATTCACCACATTGTCTAAATTTCTATTTATAGCTCAAATTCCCAAAATTGCTAAATATCATTATCACTCCAACCACATTGCAATTTCATCAATCCCTAATCATTTTTCAGCTATTTCAACACAATGACAACAACCATTATCATCAAAATCATCTCAGATATCAAGATTGGGGTTTAGAAATTACCCAAAACTTGTAGAGAGCTTATCTCTTGCCTCGATTCGATCCGTCTTTCGATTTCCAAGTATGTTGTTCTCCCTTTGATGAGGAACAACTTTCCTTCTTGCCACAACTTCTGATTTGGACAGAAATGGGTGCTTTGGATGAGTGAGAAATCTAGGTTTCGGTGAAAAATAGGGGTTGGAAGAGAGAGAAAGTGAGATTGCAGGAGAAAAATAGGAGTTCCTTATATAGGCTGAGGGTAGGAGATCGATCTGGCTCTTGATGAGATCGATCTGCATTTGAATTTTGGGGACGATTTGGGCAATTTTATGCCTAGGAGATCGATCTGTTGAGGGGTGAGATCGATCTCTTTATGGCTTTATGAGATCGATCTGCTCCTTGAGGAGATCGATCTTCTCCGAAACAGAATCATTTGGAGATCGATCTCTTCCTCATGAGATCGATCTTCTCTCAAACAGAATCATAAGGAGATCGATCCTCTTCCATTGGAGATCGATCTGCTCCTTAAATTCCTCCTTCCTAGTTATTTTTAACTCACCAGATCGATCTCTCCTTCTCCCAGATCGATCTGTCCTCATAACTTCACACTTATTTTAAACACTTAACATATAAATCTCCAATTATCATTCCCCAATTCACTTAGCTCAATAAATTACACTTCAAGTTCATATTACATCATTCAAATATATCTAAAATTCTCAGATCTCACATCCTCCCCACCTTAAAAAGAATTTGGTCCTCCAAATTCAACTTAACTAGTCAAATAGATGGAGGTATTTCTCCTTCATGAGATTCTCTAGTTCCCACGTTACCTCTTCCATTGAGTGATGTTTCCACAAAACTTTCACTAATGGGATGCTCTTAGTTCTCAGTACCTTCTCTCTTCTATCGAGAATCTGGACGGGTTCCTCAGTGTAGCTCATATCCTCTTGAATGTCCATCTCGTCATACTCTATGACATGAGAAGGGTCCGGGTGGTACTTCCTTAACATAGACACATGAAAAACATTATGTATTCCGGACATCTGTGGGGGTAATGCTAATCTGTAAGCTACCTCTCCCACTCTCTCAAGAATCTCGAATTGTCCTATGTATCGAGGACTCAATTTCCCTTTCTTCCCAAATCGCATGATACCCTTACTCGGTGATATTTTCAGAAATACTGCATCACCAACCTCAAACTCAAGTGGCAGTCTACGCACATCTGCGTAGCTTTTCAGTCTGCTTTGTGCAGCCCGTAACCTCTCACATATGAGTTTCACACTCTGTACGGCTTGCTCAACAAGCTCGGGAGCATTTATCTTTCTGTCACCGACTTCTTCCCAAGCTACAGGGGATCTACACCTCCTACCATATAGAGCCTCAAAAGGTGCCATTCCAATACTCGCATGATTGCTGTTATTGTATGCAAACTCTGCTACGGGCAGGTGATCATCCCATGATCCCTTAAAATCCATCGTACACGCCCTCAGCATATCCTCTAGGGTCTGAATAGTCCTCTCTGACTGACCATCTGTCTGAGGATGATAGGCGGTACTGAAACTCAATCGAAATCCCATAGACTCCTGAAACTGGGTCCAAATCTGGAAGTAAACTGGGAATCTCTATCAGAAGTAATACTCACTGGAGCCCCATGTAATCTAGCTATCTCGCTGACATACAGCTCAGCTAAGGCATCCACAGTATCTGTGCTCTTGATGGCAAGGAAGTGGGCACTCTTGGTCAATCTATCCACAATGACCCATATCGCATCATGACCTCTTCGGGTCCTCGGTAAACCCATAATAGAGTCCATAGTGACATGCTCCCATTTCCATGTAGGTACAGGTAAGGGTTGTAGTAGTCCTCCAGGCTTCCGATGCTCAGCTTTTACTTGCTAGCATATTAAACACCTGGCCACATACTCTACCACGTCTCGCTTCATACCACTCCACCAATACACCTTTCTCAAGTCTCGGTACATCTTAATACTCCCTGGGTGCATGGTGTATCGCGAGCAGTGGGATTCTCTCAGTATCAGTCTCTTTAAGGTATCATCATCCGGTACACAAATTCGTCCTCTGAATCTCAACAATCCATCCTCACTGATGGTGAGATCCAACTGCGAACTCTGCTCAGCTTGGCTAATCATATCTATCAATCTCTGATCACTGCGCTGCCCAGTTCTAATCTGATCCATGATCCTGGGCTCTATTCGCAAGCTAGCCACAAATCCAGTCTCTATCTCTTTAACTCTGATCCAAAGTTCGACAAACTGCTCCAGTAAATCCCATTCCCTGATCATCATAGCAGATATCATACTCTTCCTGCTCAGGGCATCAGCAACCACATTCGCCTTGCCCGGATGATATAGAATCTCGCAGTCATAATCCTTAAGGAGTTCCATCCATCTCCTCTGTCTCATGTTTAGCTCTTTCTGATCAAAGAGATATCTCAAACTCTTGTGATCAGTGAAGATCTGGAATCTTTCCCCATATAAGTAGTGTCGCCAGATCTTCAAAGCAAATACCACAGCGGCTAACTCCAAATCATACGTGGGGTAATTCCGCTCATGGTCTTTCAGCTGTCGCGATCCATATGCGACCACTCTTCCGTGCTGCATAAGCACACACCCCAATCCTTGATGAGATGCATCACTATACACCAAGAATCCTCCTGATCCCTCAGGAATAGTTAACACAGGTGCCGCTGTCAATCTCTTTTTTAACTCCTGAAAACTGAGCTCACATTGATCAGTCCATATGAACGGAGTCTCTTTGCGCATGAGCTTAGTCAAAGGGGAGGCAATCCGGGAAAATCCTTCCACAAATCTTCTGTAATACCTTGCCAAACCAAGGAAGCTTCGTACCTCAGTAACTATCCTCGGTCTCTCCCAATTAAGCACAGCCTCCACCTTGCTTGGGTCTACTGATACTCCTTCCTCTGAGACTATATGACCAAGGAAAGCTATCCGATCCAGCCAAAACTCACACTTACTAAGCTTTCCATATAATTGCTTATCTCGGAGTATCTGAAGTACTAACCACAAATGCTGTGCATGCTCCTCATACGACTGAGAGTACACCAGGATATCATCAATAAAGACTATCACAAATTTATCTAGATAGTCTCTGAACACTTCGTTCATCAACCTCATAAATGCTGTAGGGGCGTTCGTCAATCCAAAGGACATCACCAGAAATTCATAATGGCCATACCTCGTCCTGAAGGTCGTCTTCGGAATATCTTCTTCCTTGATCCTCAATTAGTGATAGCCCGATCTCAAATAAATCTTAGAAAAGATTGATGCCCCTCTCAGCTGATCAAGTAGATCATCAATCCTGGGCAATGGGTATTTATTCTTCACCGTGGCTTTATTCAACAACCGATAGTCTACGCATAATCTGAGACTACCATCCTTCTTCTTGACAAATAAAGCCGGTGCTCCCCACGGTGAAACACTGGGCCTAATGAACCCTTGATCCAATAACTCCTGTAGTTGTTTCTTCAATTCCTCAAGTTCCACTAATGCCATCCTGTAGGCAGGTTTAGAGATCGGTTGAGTATCTGGTACCAAATCAATGGTAAACTCCAGCTCTCTCTCTGGTGGTAAACCTGGCAATTCATCTGGGAAAACATCCAAAAATTCGCAAAACACATGTATATCCTCAATCCTCGGATGTTCCCGCTCATCGTCTGAGATGAGTGTCTCATAACCTTCACATGAACAATCATATTTAATATTCTCTAAAATAATATTAAAATTCTCAAATTACTTACTAGAATTCCACATATTCATTTCCTCAATATCTCAATTGTACACTGTAAGGTTCAGGTAGGTAGAAAGTTACAATCTTAGTGTAGCAATCTAAGCTCACTCGATTGGTTGCCAACCAATCCATTCCCAAAATTACATCAAACCCATGTATATTCAACATGATTAGATCTGCTAACATCCCTCTATCTCCCACCTTTATCTCACATCCTCTACAGATTAACTCAGTTCTCTGGGATTCACGCATAGGGGTATTTACATGTAGTATATATTCTAGAGGTTCAAACTTCAAGTTTAATCTACATGCAAAATGCTCAGAAATAAACGAATGCGTGGATCCTGAATCAATCAACACATGAGCCTTATGATTACAAACAGAGAGTGTACCTCTTATAGTTTCTACAGAAGTGTCAGCAGTCTCCTTATCTAGGGCAAACACACGTCCCTGGGTAACAGGTCTCTTTCCTTTCTCTGCAGCAGTGGCCCGTCTCGGGGGATTCACTCTCTGAGGCTGTTGTCTACTGGGCTCCAATACATGTGTTTTCTGAGGTTGAGGGCAATCTTTCACCATGTGACCCATGTCTCCACATCTAAAACATCCATGGATCAACCCAGTATAACTTCCCTCATGCATTCGGCCACAATTTCTGCAAAACCTTGTCTCTGGCCTGACATCTCGAGGGGTCTCTCTAATGTTAGGGTACCCTCTGGGTCTCTCTAATCTGCCCTTCTGTACCTCAATCCTTCCTCTTCTGAAAGAACCTCTCCGAGCCTCTGTTTGGAAAATCGCTGGCCTCTTGCCCTTATCTCTATTCACCGCTCTGAGCTCATTCTAGGATTGTACCATTTCAATTCCTCTTTCAATCTCTTGTGCTCGTCTCAAAGCATCTCCAAACTCAGTAATACATAGCCCTATCAATCTATCTCTGATGATGGGCTTCAATCCATATACAAATTTCTCTATGCGGAGCTCTTCATTCTTAAAGGTCTCTGGGTCATATCTCAATAGCGCGGTGAATTGGCTCTCATAGTCATCCACATACATGTCACCCTGTACCAAACTCAAAAACTTGGCCTATTTCTTTCTCTGGGCAGCTCGTGGTACATATTGGGTCCTAAAGGCTGTCTGAAACTCTTCCCAACCAATCACATCCTGGAGGGACATCAGAATACCCTGGGTAGTACCCCACCAATCTCGAGCTCTCCCTTTCAACATATAGATACTCATACTGACCCTCTCAGCATCGATGCACCCCAGATAATCAAATATAATTCTCAACTCCGTCAGCCACTCCTCAGCCTCTGTAGGATCCTTCTTTCCCCTAAACACGGGTGGATTCATCTTCAGAAAATCCTTCAGTCGGACCATACTTCTATCATCAGGCTGAGTGACGGGAGGTATTGGGGGTATGGGAGGTCCTTGTGGTGATGTAGGAGTAGTACCCGAGGTAATAACTCCAAAGTGTTGCGTGAATAACGCTGCCATCTGCTCAAAGCCTTGCCTCACATCGGTCTCAATCCGATTAAATCAAGAGTTAGGGATCTCTGGTTGTGGGACAGGTGGCGGAGGGGACTCTGCCTGCCTCCTCGAACGACCTCGTCATCCACTCATTCTCTATCTTAACTCGTCTCCTTCGCGTACATGTCAGAATCGATTGAAATCTCAATCCTCAATTTCAGTTCATGACCAGACTATTACAGACACTTGGGATGTATTCTATTTCACTTAACCGACACTGATAGTACTAGACACCCTAAGCTCTGACACCAAGAAAACTCTGTCACGCCCCGGAAGTGCGGAAAATAGGGTTAATTTAAAACTTTTTATTCATTCATTCACAATTAAGAGTGCATTCCTATGCTGTGTCATACATCATCACCTATATTATACCTCAGGATCTCGTCATTGAATAATATATATTATATCATATACTTTACTTGATCTCAAGTTAATTAATCCTAATACATGTCATACAATGTTATACATCAAGTGTCTGCAATTACAGTAATTGTCTGGGTACATGAAAAGATAAAAGATACCTCAAAATACAATATATGGCCTGGAGCTCAAGTCCTCCACTAGCCACTACTCTGTACGTCGCAGGAAAACCCTTTTCACTTGAAGAAATCTGGGGGGAAAGAAAACAGGGTGAGCTTCTAAATCGCTCAGTAAAGGGGGTAAGGGACTCATTTCATAAACCAAAATGCACATCACAAAATATTTATTTGTATGTGAAACTCATTAATCTCATTTGAAAACCATAGCATGAAAGTACTCAAAATGGCATTCTCATGTCTCAAATCATGTGAAAACATGAAGTAAAAAGGCTCAGTCTAGAGCAATACCAAAGCATGTGAAAATAATGTGATAAACACTTTCTCGATTAACATGATAAAATCACTGTAATAATAATGCACGTGGCACAGCCACTAAACACACGTGGCATAGCCACTGATTTAAATTCACATGTGGCACAGCCACTAAACACACGTGGCATAGCCACTGAGTTAAATTTACACGTGGCACAGCCACAGGATAGCGTTTCAAGTGGCAACGGCCACCAAATAGGGTTTCTCACGTGGCAACGGCCACCAAATAGGGTTTTCACGTGGCAACGGCCACCAAATGGGGTTCTCACGTGGCAACGGCCACCAAATGGGGTTTCTCACGTGGCAACGGCCACCAAATGGGGTTTCTCACGTGGCAACAGCCACCAAATAGGGTTTTTCACGTGGCAACGGCCACCAAATAGGGTTTCTCACGTGGCAACGGCCACCAAATAGGGTTTCTCACGTGATAACGACCACCAAATAGGGTTTCTTACGTGGCAACGACCACCAAATATACGTGGCATAACCACAGAATGGGTTATTCTCACGTTACCAGAACGGAGAAGAATCGGGCTTACATGCTACCAGAGCAATGCACGGTGTGTACTCAAAACTACATACCTAAGTCTTAATCACATAAGACTAGTTTGCCTTCACGTAGAACTCATAGTGGTTTTTCTCTCGTAAAACTCATTTAAAACCGTTTTGTACTCAACACAAAACATATTGAAACCGAGTCCCAACCGACAAAACAAGCACACATTTCTCAAATCTCGATATTGCCTTAACGTAGAGCCCAATTCATTACTCACACAAAAATTCAACGGTTTATAAAGTAATTTCACACTCAGCTTATAAACTCATAAAATAATGGGCTCCAACCGGCTATAAAAACCGTGTGCAATTGTATCACAACACAACACTCAACATGCTTGTTTTATAAATCACAATTCATGCTATAATAGTTCGCAAATCACATACACAAATGGTTTAGTTTCCCTTACCTCTTTGCACCTCATATAGTGCAATCGTTTCCCCCATATCACGGACTAGCCTCGCATTCCACTCTGGAACTCCCGAGCTGTCCAAACGATGTTAAAACATCAATACTCAATTATCTCATCAACCTCAATTCTCAAAATCGAGCATAATTGCTCATAACACCTCAAATCTCTTGATTCTCGTAACTCTACCCCAAACTACACTCTCATTCACAACATCTCAACGTTCTACATTTCTCATGCCAATTATCTATGCTAATTCACCACATTGTCTAAATTTCTATTTATAGCTCAAATTCCCAAAATTGCTAAATATCATTATCACTCCAACCACATTGCAATTTCATCAATCCCTAATCATTTTTCAGCTATTTCAACACAATGACAACAACCATTATCATCAAAATCATCTCAGATATCAAGATCGGGGTTTAGAAATTACCCAAAACTTGTGGAGAGCTTATCTCTTGCCTCGATTCCATCCGTCTTTCGATTTCCAAGTATGTTGTTCTCCCTTTGATGAGGAACAACTTTCCTTCTTACCACAACTTCTGATTTGGACGGAAATGGGTGCTTTGGATGAGTGAGAAAGCTAGGTTTCGGTGAAAATGGGGGTTGGAAGAGAGAGAAAGTGAGATTGCAGGAGAAAAATAGGAGTTCCTTATATAGGCTGAGGGTAGGAGATCGATCTGGCTCTTGATGAGATCGATCTGCATTTGAATTTTGGGGACGATTTGGGCAATTTTATGCCTAGGAGATCGATCTGTCGAGGGGTGAGATCGATCTCTTTATGGTTTTATGAGATCGACCTGCTCCTTGAGGAGATCGATCTTCTCCCAAACAGAATCATTTAGAGATCGATCTCTTCCTCATGAGATCGATCTTCTCTCAAACAGAATCATAAGGAGATCGATCCTCTTCCATTGGAGATCGATCTGCTCCTTAAATTCCTCCTTCCTAGTCATTTTTAACTCACCAGTCCCAGATCGATCTGTCCTCATAACTTCACACTTATTTTAAACACTTAACATATAAATCTCCAATTATCATTCCCCAATTCACTTAGCTCAATAAATTACACTTCAAGTTCATATTACATCATTCAAATATATCTAAAATTCTCAGATCTCACAGGTGGCCCCCACAATCGCCTTTCAAAAACAAATTTCATTTCTCAAGCATAAGTTCACATACCAAATTTCATTTCATTCAAAAACATGAAATCAATCATACATAAGTTGAAACCATGACATTTATTCAGAAATCATGTTTGAAACTATGCATTTAATTTTCATATAGCATTTCTTTATCCCGAAAACATGATCAAATAAATCTTGGGCTTATTAGGTGTCGAGTTTTGTTTTACAATCAAGGGTTGCACAAGAAGGCATGAAAACACATAAATAAATCGGAGTCTAAGGGTAGGGATACTATTACCATCTTAAATGACACCCCTTACCTCGATTTGTCGAAATTTCTGAATTCGAGTGGTGACGCCTTCTAGTAACTCCTTTAATTCCTTCTACGATCACCTACATCGAAGTTGTATACTTAGCACCCTATTCATGCGAATTGTCCAAATTGCGTTAAAATCGTAACCTATCATTACTACTGCGTGTGTACGTATTATTGTATATACTTAAGTCAACACGCACGTTTATTTATTTTTTTACTATTTATATATTTTGTACCTACAAGTATTAACATATACCTTTATCATATACATCCACATGTATATATGCATAAATATATATATATATATACACACTCCTATACGTATATATATATACTTTTATTTGCTTTCATGTTTCCCTATCTCATATATATATACATTCTTTGTATATACATATACTAGCACACATTCATCTTATATACCCCCACATGTATATGCACCTAAATAAATATATATATATATATATACACTCCTATATATATATATTATCATTGTTTTCCATTTTTCCTTATCACATATGCATACATATTTTTTGTACAAATACTAGCATATCCATTCATTATATACACCTATATATATATACACCTAAATAAATAAATAAATATATATATATATATATACACTCCTATATATATATATATTATTGTTTTCCCAATTTTTTTCTCCTTATCACATATACATACATATTTGCCTACTCCTCATCATTCCCATTTTTGCCAAATTAAATCTACACTAACATGTTTTGTATCTCACATGTATATTAAATATACATATATACATAAATATACCATTTACCTTTTCTATTTTCTTTTTCTTCTTTCTTTTTTTTTCTTTTCTTTTCTTTTCTCCTTTTCTTTTGTCCTCTCTCGGTCAGCCCTTCTTCTTCTTCTTCTTCTTCTTCTTTCTCAGCTGATCACTCTTTCTCCCTCACAGTTTCTTCTTTTTACTCTCGGTTACAGCCCCCATTTCCAGCCCCGGTTCTGCTTCTCTTCACTCTCTCCTGCCTTGGTTCCAGCCCTTTCTTCAGCTCCCGATTTCCACCTCCAAATTTGGCCTCCTTCTCCCACGGTTCTGCTATCTCTTCAACTTCTGTTTTGCTTCAGATTCTCTTTCCTTGCCTTTGTTCCAGCCCTCATTTCCAGCTTCATTTTTTTGCTTCTCGGTTTCTCCTTCTTCTCAACCTCCCCTGCACACCCTCGGTTCCAGCTTCATTTCTAGTCCTCTCCTCTTCTTCTTCTCCTCCCTTTCTTTCTTTTTTTCTTCTCCTCTCTTCCTCGGCCAACAGCCCCTTTCTTTCCTTCTCTTTTCTTTTCTTCCTTTCTTTCTTCTTCCCTCGGCTGGACAACTTCCCTTTTCTTTCTTTCTTTTCTCTTTCGACAGAATCGGCTTCCTTCTCCTCTCCCTTTCCTTCTCTTCTTTCTCTTCCTTTCTTTTCCTTCTCCTTCTTCTCCAGCCGACCGAGCCTCTCCTTCCTTTCTCCTCTTCTGTTTCCCGCCCAAGTCTGCTCTGTTTATGCTTTGTTTGAATTGAAACAAAGTGACGGAATTGGCTTTCTTTGAAAGCCAATTCCGTACAGCTATGTATATATATTATATTACTATATATACATATATAATATTAACATATATATATTTTATATTAATATATATATATATTATATGTTAGTTTAGTGTCATTAGTATTTTTTTGTTTAATGTTTGTATTATGGTTTTGTGTTTATTTCATTTCCTTTTATTTCACTTCATCATTTTATTTTTATTTTTATTTTTATTTGTCTCATGCTTTATTTATTTTTTTGTTTAATACTATATATTAAATACTATACACTAAATAATATATATATATGCTATATATATTATTATTCTTTTATTTAAATGTCTAGTATATATGTATATATATATATATACATATTCACCTATGTATATATCTACACATATACATTTTCTTGTAAAATTATCCAATGACATCATATCCATGCCTTCCATGAAATTTTCATTATTCCGAAAATGAAATAGTATCGGGATTCCATCATTCTTCATAAATTCTCGATACAAGTGTTTACATCAACAATTTTCAACTAACAAATTAAAATTTTCCAATCCCTCTGTACTGTTATTCGTTTTATCACTTCTTGTATCTTTGAGTTCCCGATCATTCACGGGCTTCTCGGTCCCTATAGTCCTCGAGCCCTACAACGAATATTCGTACTTCCATTAAAATATATTATTTCCATTTTTATATAATCTACTTAAATGTAGGAAATTTGTGGGGTTTACACCATACACTAATCAACCCCTAACAACATCTAGATAAACATACTTAGAGTTGGTTTATTGGAAACTCACCTATCTTGACTTTCCTCTTGTCCCAAGTAAGAAGACTCATTGTCTCCTTCAATCCAACAAGTTGAATGTTGACTCCAAGCTATGTTGTTCTCCTCCTCACAATGAACAATTTTGCTCTAATAGCTTTTTTTCTCAAATCTTTTTGGAAGGGGGTGTATTCTAGAGTGAGAAAGCTTGGTCTTTTTGGTTAAAAATGTGAGGAATGTGTTGATTTGGTGAAGAAGAGGGTTTGGACGTCGGGTTTTTATAGATAAGGGGTGATGAGATCGATCTCCTAGGGTAAGAGATCGATATTCCCTTGGTTGAGCTATCGAAATATTCAGTTTTGTAAGAGAGAGATCGATCTGCTCTTTGGGAGAGAGATCGATCTTTGCTAGGCAGAAGCAATTGAAGATCGATATGTTTCATAGGGAGAGATCGATCAACTCTTTAGAAAGGGATCGATCCTTGCTAGGAAGGAGCAAATAGAGATCGATCTGCTTATGGGGAGATCGATCTACTTTTAGAAAAATAAAATGGAGATCGATCTGCACCTTGGAAAGGATCGATCTGTGCCTTACAGAATCATATGGGGTCGATTGCTTAAATGAGATATCGATCTGCTTTGAATAAGAGATCAATCTGGCCTTCATCTGGAGCATTCCTGCTACATTTTTCCCAGATGTTTCAAAGGAAAACCCATATTTCATTACTCCAATACTCATTTTGCATTCTAATCCCACTTGGAGTATTGAAAGGTTCATTTCTTATGATTCGCATACAATGTGACTTGTGTGCATTGCTTGGAATCATAAAAGGTACTTAGAATTTGCAATTCCTTGCATCATCATTTTGTGTTTTTAAGTCTTTATATTCGGTCTGATTGTTTGAGTTTCCATTCATTTAGTTTGTGGCCACTTCAGCCCTTATTTAACCTTTACATGTTTTCATAGATGTTCATTCATTCATTCTCTTTGCAACTACATTCAATCTGAAATCTTTTCTTATGATTTAATTTAACATATGAAAATGTTTTACACTATATGAATCATAAGGGATACATCACCAAAAGTGGGTCTTACAATATGTGTTCGGTGGTCAACTTATGCATGAGTTTCTATCAAGTGGTTAGGTGGCTGGAACAGGACAGCTTGCTGTTCTGTTTTGTAAAATCTCCAAAAATTATTTCTAGTCCAATTTTGTCCAAAATTCCACTTCTCAAGTGTTATACTAGGTCCTTAGTATCTGTAATAAAACTTTTCGGGTCACTTGTTTTAGAAAATTTCCCCGATTGAGCTCATTTTACTCGATTCGGTTAATACCGAACAAAATGGCTTTAAGCTTTTAGTTTACTTAAAAAATTCTTTTGAACACCGAAACCTCATTATTTCCACTTGATTTTAATTTCCCAAGTCAATCTTACCTTATCCTAACTTCCCATTATCTCAGAAGAATTTTCTTAAATTTCTATAATTTATTCCAAATTTATTTCCTTAACTAGGCATTTTTTCTCAGATTATCGTAAACTCGAGTTTCATTAGCATATTCACTTTCATTACTTTAATTTTTCACTTCCTAACATCATTTCATGAATGTATACATTATTCTTAAGCAAATTCTCGGGCTCAGAGCCTTACATCGATTTTCATACCACCAGGCTCCGTTCATAATCCCAAGCACTTTGATCACTTTGGGCCTATTTACATTATTCTGAGTACTTAGTTATTTCTTAACTTTCAATTACTTACTAATATGAAAATTTTGGATTTTACAATAAGTAACTGTAAGACCCAGATTTTTTGATGTAGCTTATTCCTTATGATTCTTATATACACAAACATTTTATTATGTTAATTGAATCACAAGAAGAGTATTTACTACAATGAAATCGTAAGTAAAGTGATTAAACACACATAAGCTACGTAAAGGCCAAATAAGGGCTATAAGAGCCACAGGCTAAACCAAGTGGATATGAATCATTCTGACTGAAGATAAGAACTTATAATGAGAAAATATAGAATGTTCATGAAGGAAAGTCGGTTTGATTTAGTCCCAAACACACTTAAGTAGAGTAAAAGCCAAAAAGGGCTAAACGAGTCCGAAATGGTCCGTTTAAGGTGTTTTAGATATATTCGCCTCCCGAAAATGGCCAAAATATAAAGATGAGAGTGTGAACCATGGAAAGTGACACTTTTGAATTTTTGAGAAAAAGTCAAACGTGGTCAATGGTCAAGAAAAGTCAATGGTGGTTAAGAAAGGTGGACTTTGACCATAGTTGACTAATCATGGTTAGAATTTAACCTAAGTATGGTTAAAAAATGGGGAAGAAATATTTTTGGTTAAAATAAAAGATATTCATCCCCTGAAGTAAGGAAAATTAATTTAATCGAAATCGGATTAAATTAAATGGGTAAAACGCAATGGGCCAAAGTTAGAAATTTTAAAGCCTATTAAGGTATAACAAGTGTGGGCCAAAATTCTTAGGCCCATTAGGCCGAATTGTGTGGGCCATTTGGTGGGCCCAATATTAAGTCAATTTAAGGCCCAAATTGTAAAAATATTTTCAGCCCAAAAGCCTAAAAGAAAAGCCCAAAACCGAAAGCCCAAAGTTAAAGCCCATTTGTTTAAATTTAAAACCCATTAGTAAAAGGTTGCAAAATCCAATTTGGTAACCATCACCTAAACCCTTTAAACTCAAATAAGATGGCTGAATTTGTGACTTAATGACTACGTCTATAAGCTTAAATATCAGCCAACACATCATCATCTTCATCCTTTCATTTTCGGCATGCTTAAGGAAACCATTATCAAACCATATTTTAAGCTTTTTCTCTCTAGAAATCACTAGGTTAGAGACATATATAGAACAAGTGATCTTCAAGAAAGTTGTTCCATATTAAGAGAGGAATGTAAGACCCGATATTTTTAACATAAGAGCAAAAGGGAATAAATAAAAATTTTCGAGTGCATTTAAAAATGCAAAAGGATTGAAATGGTGTTCCTGAACATGTGCAAGGGCATAACGGTCAAAAAACAAAAATTCGGTATTAATCGGGATAAAAAAATTTAATTAAAAATATGGGATTGAGATATCTTGATCAATAACGAAGAAATAATTAAATTGCGGGTTAAATTGATCAAGATATGAATTTATTAGAATAAATCGAAATTTTCATATCGAAAAATAATTCTGAAAATAATCAAAAAAATATCGAAAAGGTAAAATTGGACTGATAAATTCATTTACGGATTAAATGAATTTAATATGATATTTTTAGATATTTTGGGATTTTAATATTATTTTAATGATTAACATAATTTTAAAAATAAATTTTAATTAATTAAATAAATAAATAAATAAGAAAGAAATCTGAATTCGCGAGAATCGCGAAACAGAAACGAAATAAAGTAGCCGAACCGAGGAGGCTCATTGACGCGCCACCGGCCGGACTGAGGGGTCGGTGAGGGTTGGCCATGGAAGCCCGTCACCCACGTGACCACCGGCAGTCGCGACACGCGCCCTTAGCCACCGAAAAACCCAAAATCGGCGGATGAAAACTGCGAGGAAGAAAAGACGATTTCGCTGGCGTTGATACCGATCTGGGGCCAGCCACCACCAGCCGAGAGTCCCCCAGGTGTGGCCGACACGATTGGTGGCAACATCGGCGGGTAAGACGGCGGTCATCGCCGAAAATGGAGGGAGAAAAGAGAAGTTACCGACGGCGAAAAGGAGAAGGGCCAAACTGGCCACTTTTCGGCGTTCTTGAACGAAACCAACCCCAGATCCGTGCATCGAACGACCCAGCGGAGCCACTGCCAATGAAAACCGATGGAGAACCGGCCGGTAAGCCACTGAACTGGCCGAACCGGACTGAACCGACGATCTGAACTGGGTTGAATCGGACCGGACCGGTTCAGCCAAAAAGAGAAGAAAAAAAAGGAAGAAAAAGGGAAAAAAGAAAAAGAGAAAAAATTGAGGAAAATTATAGTGATGCAATCTAGCTTCGGGTAAGTCGGTAAGCGGTCGAATTGACCGATTTAATTTTCAGAATATTTAATTTGATTAATATCCGACTGGAAATTTACTCGAAAAATTATTTAAATGTGTAGCTCGATAATTGACATCAACCGAGAGCTCGAGACAGCCTCGATTTGTGTACTATCATGGAATCATGGGTAAGTAACCCTTATTTATGACAATTTGCATCATTATGTGTAATTGGTATTTACGCATAAATTACGGATTTAAATTTCGCATTTAATGAATTATATTATGGAAATTGAGATAAATTGTCGTAAATAATTCATTGAGATATCCGAGAATTTAGAACGAGGTCCAATAAATACTGATGGGCCCAGTGAGCCCAATAGCCCTCGATAAAGTGTGGTAAACAGGCTTAAGGCCGATTAAGGCCTATTATGGTACAATCGGGCCCAATATGGGTAAACGAGCCAATGATTTAAATTAAGCCCAGAAAAATATAAAATACAATTAATTGTATTGTATTTGACCTGATGAATATTTATTCGCAATTCCGGGGATTGGACTGGGAGCAAATCGGACTGCGCGACGAGTCATCAGAGGAAAGGTCAGACTGTACAGAAAAATGAGGTAAGGGAATTGTGTGAGTAGCTAGAGGTAGCTACGCGTATTTTAATAGTTTTTGTATACACTAATTATGTATGTATACACCATTATTATATAATGATCCTAAAAGTGGTTTTAATGATTTTAAGGACCAAAATAGGTGAAAAGTCTATTTTACCCCTATTGAGGGAAGTTCACCTAAGGATGGTGAAAGCATGGCATGCATGAAATGCATGATTTAAGGAAATTTATGGTTTAAGGATTTTATTGGTTTTAATCAAAGTAAATCGATAGATTGGTCAATAATTGCATGAATTTCACAAGATAACACTACGTAAGTGTTATTTGTATTTAAATGAAAATTTCTTTGGAAAATATGCCAACTATCAAGTTTATATGGAAACAGATAGTACCGACACGTAGTTTGCACTATATTTGCGTTTGTGAATGTGCATAAATGTGCTGGAGCGATTGCTCGGACCGACTTGTGTGACATCATATGCATGAAATGTGCTAGAGCGGTTGCTCAAACTGATTTTATTATTGTGAAATGCATGAGAAGTGCTGGAGCCTAGCTCGCACTCTGTTTTGACAGGTTTTGACTGTTTTGACGTGATATGCATAAAAAGGTGCTGGAGCGATTGCTCGCACTAGTTTTACTGATTTGATATGTATGAGCGATGCTGGAGCTTAGCTCGCATCCTGTTTTGATATTATATTGCATAAAAGTCGTGCTGGAGTGTAACTCGCATGAGATTTGATTTATTTATGCATAAAGCCGTGCTGGAGTGTAACTCGCACGAGATTTGATTTACTTGAGCATTCATTCGTGCTGGAGCGTTACTCGCACGAAGTTTTATATGGTTTTATAATTCATTTAAAAACCGTACTGGAGTTTTTCTCGTACGAGATTTTCACTGAGTTTTTATACATATCCGTACTAGAGCATTGCTCGTACGTGGATTTTACTTGAATTTATAATCAGTTTAAGTCGTACTGGAGCGCTGCTCGTACGCAGATGTTTTTGATTTTATGAAACCGTGATAGAGCTTCGCTCGCACGAGGTTTTTTGATATCATGAATATACATGGAGCCGTGCTAGAGCTTCGCTCGCACAGGGATTTATATGACATGCATATAACCGTGTTGGAGCCTCCTGTAGACTGTGTGTCACAGTGAGATGATATGCTCATAGTGCATCCTGAGACAGAGATGATATGGGTGGATAAGACCTATTACAGGCACCCCTAATTGAGCTTGGGTTCACGGAGTACGTTGTACCGTGAGGATTGTTAGAGTGGAGTGGCATTAGCCACGAGGCAACAAGCCTTGCCCTCGCAATCCTAGTGTTATGCTGTTCTGGCGGGTAGGACGACCAACCTCTCATTTCAAGTGTGATACCCCGCACACTAGGTACCGTGTTGCCAAGGATCACTAGGATATGGCCATAGTCCTCGATGTTACTGATATAATCAGCTGATTGTCTCACATGATATAACTATTGGTCGATAGACCAGGGTAGACCCGAGGGAGGGGTCAGGCCCCCGATTTTATGATTTTATGATATGTGACCCTAAACGAATGGTGGTTTTATAACCGAAGTTTTATAATGAATTTTAATGAATTGTTTTATGAGTTTGGATTTGAATTATGAGACGTTTAACCCCTTCGGGTGATTTTATACTGCGTTTTTAATGAAATGATTTGAATGTAGTAGCATGATGGTGTTTTCCATGCTTTTATTTCAAATTCATGATTTGTCTTACATGACATGAAAGAATGAATGATCTGGATTTACTTCATGCTCATTATGATTTAATGATGTCACATAAAATGCCTTTGATGCATGAATTACATGATTTCTATATGCACAAATAGTTTTGATAAACTAAGTCATTGATGTTTGCATGACTTTGTGCTTGATGATTTTAGTGAAAGGAAATGGATTTTAAGGGTATGGCATTATGAGCATGTAGATAGTGGAGTTATCTACTTACTTGCATAATTGCCTTACTGAGCGTGTGGTTTGCTCACCCCCTTTATTTTCCCATCTTTTCAGAGCACTCACAATAGTTAGTGAGCGGCTGAAGACTTGCATCTTGGTATCCGTTGCTTCCCATCGAGAGACAGGTATACACATTAGTATGGTTTTGTATCTAAATATGCAATGCACAGTACTGTATACGGATATGATGTTGGGGATGTAGAGTTATAAATACCAATGTGTATGTATTTATTTAAAGTCAAAAGATAGTAAACTCTGATATATGAATGTGATTATTGAAATGAAGTGGTAAATAGTGTAAGGTGACTAACACCGAATCATAGCCCAACTGTATTGTAGGATGGTCACGATGAGAGAAAGGTAAGAATTAAATAAAAAATGAAAAAGCAAAAAATTTACTCTGATTTTTAAGTAATTTGGGTCGTGACAGTTTTTTGATATCAGAGCTGAGTTGGCCTGATATGAGTCGATGTTAGTGATTAAGGAAGTTTACATCCCTATGTACTGTGCGTTGTTTAGATACAATTGTGTATATCGAGATGGAAGTGCAGCTAAGAATTTGGTTTTGAAAGCAAGAATAGACTCATTAACTGATAATCGCTATGACAGAGGCGAGTACACGAGCTCGAGGCCGTAGAGGTAGGCCTGAAAGTTGTACTGAGTCGCCACATGAGACTCGAGATGAGATTGACGTGGAGGCTGATGTTGAGCATGCCCCACTGAGTCTTACAGAGAGATCAGATAGAGTTCGACAGAGAGATCGGATAGTATTGAGACACGTTTCGCGAGGTTGGAGCGGAGTGTGGAGAATATTTTATGAGCTAATTGCTCAGAGTATACATGAGATTTAAGGGCGAGTCGGAGCATTGGTGGAAGCCTGCTCGACCCATCTTAAGAGTTAGACATCGAGAATGTATATGGGAAATGTTTCTAGATGTATTCCGGTGACAGAATATCTCAGACACTACTTAAAGGAAATTACTGATAAAATTATTTACTCTGAACCAGAGGAACATGTTGATTGACGAGTATGAAACTCAGTTTATATTCCTGGGCAGATATGACTCGGACACGATGAACAGTGAGAGTCGGTATGTCTGAAAATTCATGGAAGGGCTCAGATTGTCAATTAGAGTCTGATTGGCCAATAGGCATCACTACCTATGCTAAGGCAGTGCGCAGACTACCGTTGTGTGAATAAGATCATGAGTTGCACACCTCTGAGATTGAGAAAGGTAGTGAGGGTTGAAATTGAGACAAAAAGAGAATAAAGAATGACAGAGATGTCAGAATGGGAAAAAGGTAGTTTGGCAAAAGATTAGAGTTGATAAATCACGTGGTAAGATGATTGGTAAAGCCCCAGTGTATACAATTTCAACACTTTGAGGGGTATTGTGATTTGAGGACCCCGACATGCTACGTAGCAGTGTAGCAGTGTGAACAGTATAGGATGTGTGGTAGTTACCACGAAAATAAGATGTTGGACGAGGGCGAGTGTATGCCTTGGACCAGGACACTATTAATGTTTCATCAGATGTGGTGAAAAATACCACACTGATTATGAATAATGAAGTAATTATTTTAATTGATCCTGGTGCCACGCATTTATTCATACCGCCTTCAGTTGCTTATAAGTGAGTGAAAGATGTGAAGCCTGTACCCTTGAGTAAGATGATGATAGTTAGTTGATTTTCACTAACTGAATATGGGTATAGGGATTGTAAGTTGAAAATAGGGGTGAAAACATCACTGAAAAGTGTATTGTAAGTTGACAAGTAAGGAAAGAGTTTGTCATAAGTGATATATGAAAGGAGATAAGCTTTGAGATGTGACAGATCTTGAATACGAGATCTTTGATATGTAGCGAATATGAATTGTGACCACATGGACTGATATGTAAAGTAATTGTGGTCAAGTCTAAGGGATTATAAAGGTATTTCAAAATATCTCTCCACCTGAAGACTTGACAGCGTCTAGAAGCGCATGCATAAGCTATAAATTGAAATCGACAATCGTAATTTATACATTTAAAATTTGGGTACCTTTATCGGTACGATAAAGAAATATAGAATTTAATTAATCATGAAGGTTTAAAAATTAAAATTTTCTAAAAGCCGTTGATATAAAAAAAAAGGAAATGATGCGAGTTAGTATCTTATTACGGAAAAAGATTTCAAAATGACATTGTACGTTTATGCGTATATAGGTCAAGGATATGAGTGATTGAAATATTTAGTGGAACTCAACTACTATGAGGTATTTAAACTTTACCTGGACAGATTGGTTGTCATCTTGAGCGATGATATTATGATGTATTCGAAGTCCAGGGAAGAGCATGAGTAGCAATTGGAAGCTGCCTTACTGACAAGTTGTTGAGAGTTTCTCGAAATTGGCTTCTCAGTTGACACATCTCGTTTGGAAAAAGATTTCATACGAGTAGGATGATAAGTATGAAAATGGCTTCGGTGAGTTTTGGTATATTGAAGTAATGAACTGACCACCGTAATCATTCTCACCATGACTAACAGCTCAAGAGGTTTCAGTGTTTATGGATACCTAAATAAGGATTGAGCTGTGTATTGATGTAAAATGGGAAGATAGTAGTTTATGTATCCAGACAATTCAAGGACCATGAGAGAAACTATCCGACCCATGATTTAGAGTTGGCAGCCGTAGCGTTTACACTAAAAGTATGGCGTCACCACTTATACGGTGAGACATTTCGGGTATGCACTGATCGTAAAAGCCTCGAGTATCTGTTTTCACAGAAAGAGTAGAATATGAGATAACCACGAGGGTTAGAGCTTCTAAGGATTATGATTGTGAACATTGTACCACCCAAGAAGGCTAATGTAATGGCTGATGCCTTGAGTAGAAAGAGCCTCGAGATGGTATTACATATGATGGTCAGGAAGCGTGAGCTGCTAGAGCAGTTGTAAACCTCAGTAGTGATGTGATCCCTTCTGATGATGACAGTGATTATGTGACAGCTAGCCTGAGATTAGAACCGGATTTGGGTGATCGGATTTTCCAGGCTTAGCGTGATAATCGACATGGTGTCGATAGCGTGGGTCAGATTCAGAAGGGTATAGTGACAGAGTTCACGGTGAATGATGATGACTTACTGAGGTTTAGAGACAATATAAGAGCTCCCTAGGACCACAGTTGATTAGATAGTGTAATTGTCAGAAGCTCATTCTTCGGGATATACAGTGCACCCAGGAAATAATAAATATATCAGAATCTCTGAAAAAGGTATTAGTGGTCAGGTATGAAATGTGATATTGTAGAGTTGTAGCAAAGTGTCTTGTATGTCAGCAGAGTAAGGTAGAGTACTGGAAGTCTGCAGGATTATTGCAGCCTCTACCTATATTGACACAAAAATGGGAACAAGTTGCCATGAATTTCATGATGGGTTACAGAGGACCCAGATAAATCACGAGGCTATCTGGGTGATAGTCGATAGATTGACTAAGTCTGCCCACCTTCTGTTTATGGAAATCCCTAGATACTTTGAGTGTGTAGGAGAAACTATGTGTATGGAATATTGTGAAACATTGTGTAGCGTTCCAGTGAGCATAGTATCAGATAGGGATCCCGCTTCACTTCCCGCTTCTGGGAATATTGTTTTTGGAAGCTATGGGACCCTGATTTAGAGTTAGCATAGCTTTCTGTCATCGGACAGATTGTCAGTCAAAGAAGACTGTACAGGTTCTAGAGGATATGATGAGAGTGTGTACCATTGATTTTATAAGCTCCTGGGATGATCAGTTGTTACCAATCGAATTCGCTAATAATTACAGTTGTCACTTGAGTATCGGGATGATATTTTATATGAGGCATTGTATGGTCGTAGGGAGTTGTTCCCTGATTTGGATAAGAAGAAGTGGGTGACAGATAGAGAATTGTTCCCGAATTGGTAAGAAAAAAAAACCTCTTAGGATGTTCAGTTGATTGTGAGAGATTAAGAACACTTTAGAGCAGACAGAAAGGCTATGCTGACAAGAGACAAGAAATCATTGGAATTCACCGAGGGTGAATCAGTATTAAGTTTCGTTAGATTGAATCTTTGAGATTGGACAAAAGTGGAAGGTAAGACCTGTAGGTTGGCGTTACCACTTGAATTAACAGGCATCCACTATGTGTCCTATCTTATGATGTTTCGAAAATAATATCCGGACCCAGCATATGCGATTGGATATGAGCTCCAACAGTTTAACTCAATGAAAGTATAACGTATGAAAAAAAAATCGATTCGGGTATTACACGGAAGGAGAAAGTGTTGAGGTTTAAGATGATCTCCCTAGTTAAGTATGATGGTTGTCTTATACTCCGGAGAAAGTCACTTGAGGATGACAGTATATGATATGATAGATGTACTCGAAGTTATTTATGGACTTATTTGACTTGGTTCTAATTTGGAGGACCAAATTTCTTAAGTGGGGGAGATTGTAAGACCCGATATTTTTAACGTAAGAGCAAAAGGGAATAGATAAAAAATTTCGAGTGCATTTTAAAATGCAAATGGATTGAAATGGTATTCCCGAACACGTGCAAGAGCATAACGGTCAAAAGACCAAAATTCAGTATTAATCGGGACAAGAAAATTTAATTAAAAATATGGGATTGAGATATCTTGATCAATAACGAAGAAATAATTAAATTACGGGTTAAATTGATCAAGATATGAATTTATTGGAATAAATCAAAATTTTCGTATCGAAAAATAATCTCGAAAATAATCAAAAAAATATATCGAAAAGGTAAAATCCGACTGATAAATTCATTTACGGATTAAATGAATTTAATATGATATTTTTAGATATTTTGAGATTTTAATATTAATTTAATGATTAAAATAATATTAAAAATAAATTTTAATTAAATAAATAAATAAATAAAAGAAAAGAAAGAAATTTGAATTCGCGAGAATCGCAAAACAGAAACGAAACAAAGCAGCCGAACCGAAGAGGCTCATCGACGCGCCACCGGTCGGACTGAGGGGCCGGCGAGGGTCGGCCATGGAAGCCCGTCACCCTCGTGAACACCAGCAGCCGCGACGCGTGCCCTTAGCCATCGGAAAACCCAAAATCGACGGATGAAAATCGCGAGGAAGAAAAGACAATTTCGTCAGCGTTGACGCTGATCTGGGGCCGGCCACCACCAGCTGAGCGTCCCCCAGGCATGGGCGACGCAATTGGTGGCAACACCGACAGGTAAGACGGCGGCCAACGCCGAAAACAGAGGGAGAAAAGAGAAGTTGCCGACTGCGGAAAGGAGAAAGGCCGAACCGGCCACTTTCCGACGGCCTTGAACGAAACCAACCCCAGATCCATGCATCGGATGGCCCAGCGGAGCCACTGGCGACAGAAATCGACGGAGAACCGGTCGGCAAGCCACTGAACTGGTCGAATCGGACTAAACCGACGGTCTGAACCGGGTTGAATCGGATCGGACCGGTTCAGCCAAAAAGAGAAGAAAAAAAAAGGAAGAAAAAGGGAAAAAAGAAAAAGAGGAAAAATTGGGAAAAATTCCAGTGATGCAATCGAGCTTTGGGTAAGTCGGTAAGCGGTCAAATTGACTGATTTAATTTTTGAAATATTTAATTTGATTAACATCCGACTGAAAATTTACCCGAAAAATTATTTAAATGTATAGCTCAACAATTGACATCAACCGAGAGCTTGAGACAGCCTCGATTTGTGTACTATCATGGAATCACGGGTAAGTAACCCTTATTTACGACAATTTGCATCGTTATGCGTAATTGGTATTTATCGCATAAAGTACGGATTTAAATTCTGCATTTAATGAATTATATTCTGGAAATTGAGATAAATTGTCGTAAATAATTCATTGAGATATCCGAGAATTTATAACGAGGTCCAATAAATAATGATGGGCCCAGTGAGCCCAATAGGTCTCGATAAAGTGTGGTAAATGGGCTTAAGGCTGATTAAGGCCCATTATGGTACAATCGGGCCCAATATGGGTAAACGGGCACAATGATTTAAATTAAGCCCAGAAAAATATGAAATACAATTAATTGTATTGTATTTGACCTGATGAATATTTATCCGCAGTTCCGGGGATTAGATTGGGAGTAAATCGGACTACGCTATGAGTCATCAGAGGAAAGGTCAGACTGTATAGAAAAATGAGGTAAGGGAATTGTGTGAGTAGCTAGAAGTAGCTACACGTATTTTAATAGTTTTTGTATACACTAATTATGTATGTATACACCGTTATTGTATAATGATCCTAAAAGTGGTTTAAATGATTTTAAGGATCGAAATAGGTGAAAAGTCTATTTTACCCCTATTAAGGGAAGTTCACCTAAGGATGGTGAAAGTATGACATGCATGAAATGCATGATTTAAGGAAATTTATGGTTTAAGGATTTTATTGGTTTTAATCAAAGTAAATCGATAGATTGGCCAATAATTGCATGAATTTCACATGATAACACTACGTAAGTGTTATTTGTATTTAAATGGAAATTTCTTTGGAAAATAGGCCAACGATCAAGTTTATATGGAAACAGATAGTGTTGACACGTAGTTTGCACTATATCTGCGTTTGTGAATGTGCATAAATGTGCTGGAGCGGTTGCTCGCACCGACTTGTGTGACATCATATGCATGAAATGTGCTAGAGCAGTTGCTCGCACTGATTTTATTATTGTGAAATGCATGAGAAGTGCTGGAGCCTAGCTCGCACTCTGTTTTGACATGTTTTGACAGGTTTTGACTGTTTTGACGTGATATGCATAAAAAGGTGTTGGAGCGATTGCTCGCAGTAGTTTTACTGATTTGATATGCATGAGCGATGCTGGAGCTTAGCTTGCATCCTGTTTTGATATTATATTGCATAAAAGTCGTGCTGGAGTGTAACTCGCATGAGATTTGATTTACTTGAGCATTCATTCTGCTGGAGCGTTACTCCCACGAAGTTTTATATGGTTTTATAATTCATTTAAAAATCGTACTGGAGTTTTTCTCGTACGAGATTTTCACTGAGTTTTTATACATATCCGTACTAGAGCATTGCTCGTATGTGGATTTTACTTGAATTTATAATCAGTTTAAGTCGTACTGGAGCGCTGCTCGTACACAGATTTTACTGATTTTAAGAAACCGTGCTAGAGCTTCGCTCGCACGAGGTTTTCTGATAACATGAATATACATGGAGCCGTGTTAGAGCTTCGCTCGCATAGGGATTTATATGACATGCATATAACCGTGTTGGAGCCTCCTGTAGATTGTGTGTCACAGTGAGATGATATGCTCACACGTGCATTCTGAGATAGATATGATATGGGTGGATAAGACCTATTACAGGCACCCCAGATTGAGCTTGGGTTCACGGAGCACGTTGTACTGTGTATGTCACACGGAGTACGCTATACTGTGGGGATTGTTGGAGTGGAGTGGCACTAGCCACGAGGCAGCAAGCCTTGCCCTCGCAATCCTGGTGTTATGTTGTTCTGGCAGGTAGGACGACCTACCTCCGGTTTCAGGTGTGATACCCCGCACACTAGGTACCATGTTGCCAGGGATCACTAGGATATGGCCATAGTCCTCGATGTTACTGATATAATCAGCTGATTGTCTCACATGATATAACTATTGGTCGATAGACCAGCGTAGACCCGAGGGAGGGGTCAGGCCCCCGATTTTATGATTTTATGATGTGACCCTGAAAAAAAAGGTGGTTTTATACCTGAAGTTTTATAATGAAATTTAATGAATTGTTTGATGAGTTTGGATTTGAATTATGAGATGCTTAACCCCTTCGGGTGATTTTATACTGCATTTTTAATGAAATGATTTGAATGTAGTAGCATGATGGTGTTTTCCATGCTTTTATTTCAAATTCATGATTTGTCTTACATGACATGAAAGAATGCATGATCTGGATTTACTTCATGCTCATTATGATTTAATGATGTCACATAAAATGCCTTTGATGCATGAATTACATGATTTCTATATGCACAAATAGTTTTGATAAACTAAGTCATTGATGTTTGCATGACTTTGTGCTTGATGATTTAGTGAAAAGAAATGGATTTTAAGGGTATGGCATTATGAGCATGTAGACAGTGGAGTTATCTACTTACTTGCATAATTGCCTTACTGAGCGTGTGGTTTGCTCACCCCCTTTATTTTCCCATCTTTTCAGAGCACTCACAATAGTTAGTGAGCGGCTGAAGACTTGCATCTTGGTATCCGCTGCTTCCCATCGAGAGACAGGTATACACATTAGTATGGTTTTGTATCTAAATATGCAATGCACAGTACTGTATACGGATATGATGTTGGGGATGTAGAGTTATAAATACCAATGTGTATGTATTTATTTAAAGTCAAAAGATAGTAAACTCTGATATATGAATGTGATTATTGAAATGAAATGGTAAATAGTGTAAGGTGACTAACAGCGAATCATAGCCCAATTGTATTGTAGGATGGTCACGATGAGAGAAAGGTAAGAATTAAATAATAAATGAAAATGCAAAAAATTTACTCTGATTTTTAGGTAATTTGGGTCGTGACAAGGAATAACATATCTTGGAATCAGCTATCAAGGAGACATATTGAGCAACCCAAAAATCAAGGAAGTTTCGGCCAAAGTGAGAAGTATATGGAGTTGATTTGTATATGTTTTGTGGATTAAAACACATGAAATCACCATAAACACGTGATGATTGAAAGTTGGTATATGAGTTTTGATGAATACCCATATCATTTTAAGACATGTATAGGTTGATATGCATGTATACATGATTATGGCATGGTTTGTTTTAATCAATTTGTTCATATGGATGGTTGTATGATGCTGGCATATAAGGTGTTTGATAAAATGCCAACATGAACTATAGGAAAGGCTTAAGATATGCCAACCAAGTGTTTGATAAAATGCCTAAGTGAAGTGGCTAGCAAATGGCCATGAGTGGTGTCACGATCCTTTTTATCGATTTCATCTAAAAATCATTATAAATTTTTTTTTTCGCTTTAACTGTTAACATACTCGGTTGTGAACATCCCTCACAAACACAGTTGGGCTGTGAGTCAGTAATAATCGCGATTTCCATACATCTTCCAATTTATCAAAAAAATTTCATACATTTGAAAGTTAAGTCAAGTACTTATACATGATATGTTTACTAACATTTACATCTCCCATATTACATTTCAAAATGATTACTGTGCTATCACATGTTTAGATACAAAAAGAATTCCTATGTTTATACCTCTGGGCGATGGAGAGCAGCGGATATCCAACAATAACGCCTCAGTCCTTCATTAGGCTACTGTGCGCGTTCTGTAGTGGGGGAAAAAGAAGGGATGAGCAACCACACGCTCAGTAAGGCAATAATGCAAGCATGGTAGATAACTACACTATCTACATGCTAATAATGTCATGGCATAAATCGTTTATATTCAGAGCATGAGGAAATAATAAGACTATGCCACATGTATATACATATATCATGTACTGAAAAACATGGAAATAGGCAAGTGACATGGAAAATCATCATGTGAAAACCTCACATGCTAAATATCATTAAATCTCATCATAAAATGAAAGTTCATCACAAAACATTCTCCCAAAGTGTAACACACTGTCAAACATTATTAAATCTCATCCACATCATGCGTCATTCTTTTGAAACACACCATAGGGTTTGACCCCTCCCTCGAGTCTACCCTGGACAACACAAATCATCATCAATATCTAAAACCATGTGATATCATGTGAGACAGGCGGTTAATATGTACATCAAGGACTATGTTGGCCAACTATGTCATAATAATCCCAAACCACACGGATCCCGATGTGCGGGGTATCATGCTGGTACGAAGATGGGTTTGTCCTACGGGATACTTTCAAATCAACGTCACAACCACGCGGTACAGCATACTCCATATGATCTACACGGTGCAACGTACTTCGCAGACCCATATCATGGTTGGGGGTGCCTGCCATAGGACTTATCTATCCCATGCCATGTGTAACCTACACAATCTCAAGCGTATGTGAGAGCATTTCATTTTCATGTAAGAGAGCCTCCCCACTGAACAGAGTCTCCCTACCCCAACGGGTTTTAGGGTGCTGGGCTTAAGGATCCTACTGATTTCATCTTAATGTAAGAGAGCCTCCCCGCCTAACAGAGCCTCCCCACCCCTACGGGCTTAAGGATGTTGGGCTTAAGGATGTTGGGCTTAAGGATCTTACCAGCTCGACAACTCATACGTACCACAGTGTGAAAATCTAGTGCGAGCGAAGCTCTAGCACGATTTCATGCATCATCAGCAATATCCTCGTACAAGCAACACTCCAATACGGTTTTATGCAAAACAAAAAAATGAAGAAATCATGTTAGAGCATAGCTCCAGTATGGTTTTATGCACAAGTAAGTCAAGGAGACACACATACGAGCTATCAACTTTAGTACGGCTTATAAAATATCGCGAATCAAAATATGGTACGAGCTAGGCTCCAGCACGATTTAACTCATTCAAGTATGATAGGCGGCTCTTTTTCAACAAAACACTTTCAAAACCAAGGGTAACACCTCACTTGTGCTACTCCACAAATTATGAAATCACTAGTCCACATATCATTTAATTTTGCTTAAACCAAAGCAAAATATTTCGTAAAAACATCAAATCATACGATTTATGCAATTATTAGCTTTACTATTCCCTTTTTAAGGTACACTTCAAAAACCAAATCATATACATATATACTTGTAGTCAGTCACACATATCATCAATCACTTTTCTAATAACCATGCATTTTACAAAGCCCTATATTCACCTACAAAGTTCAAAATACCAGTATATACTCACAAAATTCCCTTACTTGGAAATCACGTCAAATGATTTCCTCTTCTTTAGAGTTGCATGTTTGTGCTGTTCGATTCGCCTCCAACGAAATCTTCGGGACTGTACGAAATCATATATCACATCAATTTGGCCCAATATAACATAACTCTTGCATTTACTATAGTTGATTCGACCTATAGTTTTCATCAACACTTATAAAGCCCCATTTTGATTGTTCTACTTATCTCTCGAGAGTCTATTGATTCATACTAAATCAATATTTAAGCTTATAGTTCTCTACTTCATCATGTACTTCACTATGGCATTTATCAAACACCTTATATACTTATTTTCACAACTCACCTAATCTCATAATGTATCTTCATTCTATCTGTTGGCTCTACCGAGAGGGGGGGTGAATCGGTTTTCTAACAATTATGGCAAATTAAAAATTAATCATAATTTAATCACAAATGATAATGAGCAATATAGTGCAATATAACAATTTAATGCAAAGTAGGGAAGAGAGAAACAAACACAATCATTTATAGAGGTTCGGCCAAACTCTTGCCTACGTCCTCTCTCCTTGACCTTCTTGTCAAGTGTTTTCTTTCTCTCTTTCAATAGAGCTTACACAGTTCCTTTTGCAGGTCAAGGAATAACCTCTCTACCCTTAGCAATACAGAAATGTATTCACCCTTTTACAATGTCTCTCACTGAGGAACAATCCTCTTTTCTTTTTGGGTATGGATGAATACAGAATAAGGCTTTACAATGGGTAGTGCTAACAAAGCTTGTTGCACTTAAGCTTGTACAATAAATTTCAATTGATGAGCAATAGGGACACAAAGAATGAATGAGTTAAAGCTTGAGAATGTTTGGAATGTTTAGCAATAGTGTCTCTATTCTCTTTGTCTTCAATGCTTGGTTAAATACTGAAGGGTTGGTAGTTGGAGCATTAAATGCTATTCTTCCCGTTGTGATTTGCAGAAACTAGCCGTTGGGTACCTCTAGTAGAGTGCCAGATCGATCTGCCTTCTTGGCCAGATCGATCTCTTAGTTATAAATCCTGCAAGATTGAAGCACAAATACACAAGGAGATCGATCTCATAGGTTAGCAGATCGATCTGTTAGTTTAAAAAAATGAGGCAGATCGATCTGTCGAATAGGAAGATCGATCTCCTAATCTCTCTGTTTGAGGCAAGATCGATCTCCAGATCGATCTGCCATGCAATCTCGTAGAGAGGAGATCAACACAGATCGATCTCTTTAGCTCTCTGACTTTGAGGAGATCGATCTCTTCCTTACCAGATCGATCGAATAAGTTCTCTGTTTGAGTGTGGATCGATCTCTCAGATCGATCTATAGTCTTAAGCTCTTAAGGGAGATCGATCTCTTCCTAGACCAGATCGATCTCTTAACTCTAGCTTTAGCCAGATCGATCTCTTAACCCTTGCAGATCGATCTCATTCTTCCTAAATACCTTTGTAAAGATTTAAGGCTTGCCAGATCGATCTCTTCCATTATGAGATCGATCTCTCATCAAGTAAAAACCCAGGAGATCGATCTCTCATCAGCCAGATCGATCTCTCATCAACAGAACTCTAAGTTCTGGTACTAATAACCTCTAAACATGTTTCTATATCATCTTAATGTTATAGAATTAACTTGTTTTGTCATTTCAAAATACATTAACTCAACAATTTCCCCCTTTTTGATATGACAAAACATAAAACAAACATGTTTAGTGAATTTTTGTAAAAGCTCCCCCTTTTTGTGAGCTCCCCCTTTCTTTTAGCTTTTTGGTTTTGTTACTTGCTTAACTCCCCCTCAATTTAATCATTCTTAGACACCTTTATGTATTTTAACACAATCACATGTTTCTTCTCCCCCTTTTTGTCATATCAAGAACACAAGAATAGAATACTCATCATTTCAAAATGAACTTTTTCATTAACACAACCAGTATCTTAAAATGACATTTCATTAACACAAGTCAAAAGGTATTTCATTCAAGCAAATTCATCATAGATAACATCAAGTAGCTTAAAATGTTGTAACTATACTAAATCAAAACACCTAAGGCCTATTGTGAGGGAGGAGCACGATCCAAAAGATTCTCAACATGCGTGCGTGTTACTTGGAGCTCATCGAACATCGCCTCTTGAGCCTCTTGAATCTTATCCACTCTTTGGTTTAAAGATGCAAATCCGTCATCGATTTTTTGAGTGAGGTCACTCAGCATCTTCATAATGATCTCCATTTCTCCCGGTGGGGCTGCCGGTGCATTGGGCGGAGCCGTTGAGGACGATGGTTCCGGAGCTGGTGCAGCAGATGGGGCCACTGGCTCATTGGAGGGGTCTTCCTCCATGGCTTCAGCTGGCTGCTGGTCCCTCTTTTTCTTCCAATCTCCCCGAAAGTCTTTGTAATATCCCATATGATGAAGGGACCCAATATTGAGGACACTCTTGGGAGACGGGAGTTCTCCGGTTTCGACGCTGCAGTCGACGCCAACTCGTTGGAGAAGATAGGCTACCGGTTGCGAAAAAACGATCATGGTAGCTTGTCCACGCACTATCTTCAGCCAGTCTTCGTATATGAAATGGACAAGATTTGGTTTTTGGCTTGTTGAGTGAATGTAATGGAGCCAAAAATGATCTAAGCGCCTAACGGTGGAATGACGGGTACCGAAAGGGTGGAGGTTCTAAGAGATTATGAGGTGGAGTAACCGAAGGTGCATTGGAAGGTTACTCGCCTTGTCCCCAGGGAGATCAAACTCAAAGGAGACTTCCTCATCTTCATTGATCAAGCCTTCATTTTTCATGTGGAAGGCCTGAGCTAGGATATCAATATTGACAGAAACGGTTTTACCCATGACATATGTTTTGAAACCGACAATTTTGCAAGTGTCATTTGGGTCAAAAATGAGTTCGGCATTGGAAAAGAATGCACGAACGAGATTTGGAGGGACGGGAGTGTTGATTTTTAAAAAATTCATCCAACCAAATTCCTCAAACTTTGACACGTATGGAAAATCAATGCAATTGAGGAAGGAGAAATCTATAGTTAACCAATGCTTAATTAGCATGGTTGAGAAATATTCCTCATATCGCTTTCTTTTTGCTGGTGTTTTCAAACACCGATTGAAGGAAGCAATGGAAGATGGAGGAATGGGTTGGGAGGATGAACCAGCCTTTACATTGGTTTTAGGAGGTTTGTGACCTACTGTCTTAATCCTAGGCATGATTCTAGACTCTAAAGATGCGCTCAATAGATTCAAAAATGAGAAAAGCAATGAAACAGTACCTAGGTTTGCCCTAGAATTAAAATGAACACAAATTGAAGAAAAATTTTGTGAAAATCAGTAAGGAATGTTGGTTACAATACCGAAATTTGACACCGAGACGCAAGGAGGACCGTACGGAGATCAATCTGAGGAGAAATCGACAGTGATGGTGCCAGGGAATTTGGGAATTTGAAAGTTAGGTTTTGTAAAATTTGGGAAATTTTCGTGAGTTTATATACTGCAGGACACATGAGATCGATCTGTCGAGGCGACAGATCGATCTGTCACTTCCAGAAGCCAAGGGAGATCGATCTGTCGTATGGACAGATCGATCTATTCGCAAACAGAGGCTTAAGGAAATCGATCTGGTACATGCACAGATCGATCTGAAGTTTAACCGAGGCTTAGAGAGATCGATCTGCCAAATGCATGGATCAATCTTCAGAATGCGAAAGCTTTGAAGAGATCGATCTGTCGTGGGGACAGATCGATCTGTATTTTAACAGAGACGGAAGGAGATCGATCTTATGGTTAGAAGATCGATCTGCTTAGCTTAACCTTGATGATTTAGGCTTGTTGGAAGTATAGAGATCGATCTATATTGCAAGGAGATCGATCTCTCATCCTCATTGCCAGAAAATCTTTGCAAAAACTCTTTTAAAATCAATTTGAAACCAAGATTTTTGAAACACAAAAGTCTTAAGAGATATTCATGAGTCCTAATTCACCTCTAAGGATACAAAACCTATCTCTATCAAGTGGTTTGGTGAATATATCTGCTGTTTGATGTAAAGTATCAATGTACTCTAAGATTATATCCCCTTTTTGTACATGATCTCTAAGGAAGTGATGTCTAATTTCTATGTGCTTGGTTCTGGAGTGTTGAATAGGATTCTTAGACAGATTAATGGCACTGGTATTATCACATTTAGTAGTGACTTGCTTCATGTCAATACCATAATCTCTCATTTGTTGTTTAATCCACAACACTTGAGCACTACAACTACCAGCTGCTATATATTCAGCTTCAGTTGTGGACTGAGCCACACTGTTTTGTTTCTTGGAGAACCAAGAAATTAACCTATTTCCTAAGAATTGGCAAGTACCTGAAGTACTTTTCCTATCTATTTTGCATCCTCCAAAATCAGCATCTGAAAATGCATGAAGGGCAAAAGTGGAGTCCTTGGGGTACTAAAGTCCTAATGAGGGAGTGTCTTTGAGGTATCTAAAGATCCTCTTAGTTGCCAATAAATGTGATTCCCTAGGAGATGATTGAAATCTAGCACAAAGGCATACACTAAACAAAATATCTGGCCTACTTGCAGTTAAATAAAGCAATGAGCCAATCATAGACCTATAAAGTTTAGTG
The DNA here is from genome assembly GCA_033439115.1 of Firmiana major. NCBI lineage: Eukaryota > Viridiplantae > Streptophyta > Magnoliopsida > Malvales > Malvaceae > Firmiana > Firmiana major. The sequence continues at coordinate 37,881,653 of CM065898.1, forward strand.
TCTACACACTTACCACTTTCATCTTTATCAAGCTTGATGTTGGTGCCCATTGGAGTTGCTTGAGGTTTGCAATTGTCCATTCCAAATCGCTTGAGCAATTCCTTAGTATACTTTGCTTGATTGATGAAGGTTCTATCTTTTGTTTGCTTCACTTGAAGTCCCAAGAAGAATGTGAGTTCTCCCATCATGCTCATCTCAAATTCTCCTTGCATGATCTTAGTAAACTCTTGGCATAAAGACTCATTAGTTGAACCAAAAATAATATCATCTACATACACTTGTACAACTAATAAATCCTTATTTTTATTCTTAATGAATAAGGTGGTATCCACTTTTCCTCTTGAAAATCCCTTTTCTATTAAGAATTTTGACAACCTTTCATACCAAGCTCTAGGAGCTTGTTTTAACCCATAAAGTGCCTTAGATAATTTAAAAACATGTTCAGGAAATTCATGATTTTCAAATCCGGGAGGTTGCTCAACATATACTTCTTCATTAATAAAACCATTTAAGAATGCACTCTTTACATCCATTTGATATAACTTGAAGTTTTTATAACATGCAAAGGCAAGTAACATTCTTATTGCCTCTAATCTAGCTACCGGTGCATATGTTTCATCATAGTCTATGCCTTCCTCTTGTCTATAGCCTTGAGCAACTAGCCTAGCCTTATTCCTTGTGATCACACTATTTTCATCCATTTTGTTCTTGAATATCCATTTAGTTCCAATTATTGAGTCATCACTAGGCCTAGGAACTAGTTTCCATACTTTGCTTCTCTCAAATTGATTTAATTCTTCTTGCATTGCTAGGAACCAATTATTGTCTTCTAAGGCTTCATTGACATTCCTAGGCTCAATTTGAGATACAAGGGCTATATATTGGCACATATTCCTTAGGGATGATCTAGTTCTAACTCCAAGAGTTGGATCTCCTACTATTTCACAATCTTTTACATATCCTAACTCTCTTGGTGCTGTAGGTTCTCTTTCTAAAACCTCTATTTCTTCTTCATGTTCTTTATTCAAGTCAAGCTTTTCTAGAAAGTCATCTTCTAGGCCTTCATCAAATATTCCAACATTTTCATCATTGGTTGAATCTTTAGATATATTATTTGATTCATCAAATACAACATGAATAGACTCTTCAACCACTAATGTTCTTTTGTTATATATTCTAAAAGCCTTTGAATTCAATGAATATCCTAGAAATATTCCCTCATCACTCTTGGCATCAAATTTTCCTAAATTATCTTTTTCATTATTTAGAACAAAGCATTTGCAGCCAAAAGGATGGAAGTAACTAATGTTAGGCTTCTTACCTTTGTAGAGCTCATAGGGAGTTTTCTTTAGCATGGGTCTTATCATAGCTCTATTAATTATATAACATGATGTGTTTATAGCTTCAGCCCAAAAGTACTTTGGTAAGTTATTTTCACATAACATGGTCCTAGCCATCTCTTCCAAAGTTCTATTTCTTCTCTCAACTACACCATTTTGTTGTGGTGTCCTAGGGGCTGAAAAATTATGGCTAATTCCTTGATCATTGCAATACTCATCAAATCCTATATTTTCAAATTCTTTGCCATGATCACTTCTAATGCTTGTTATTGTATATCCTTTTTCATTTTGAGTCACCTTTGAGTAAGTTATGAATTTCTCTAAGGCTTCATTTTTTACTCTCAAAAAGAACACCCAAGTGTACCTAGTGTAATCATCAACTATTACAAATCCATAGTGTTTCCCACCTAGGCTAGTGGTTCTAGTTGGTCCAAATAAGTCTAAATGCAGTAATTGAAGAGGCCTAGTGGTGGATACACTATTCTTAGGCTTAAAAGTTGTCCTCTTGTGTTTCCCTTTAACACAAGCTTCACATATTTCTTCATGATCAAAGGATATTTTGGGTAAGCCTATGACTAGATCCTTTCTAGCTAACTTAGATAGTACATGCATGCTAGCATGACCTAGTCTTCTATGCCATAACTAAGATTCCTTTTTGTTGTCTACCATTAAGCATATGTTTTCATTTTTGAGTTCATTAAGATAGACTATATATATGTTACCTTACCTATGACCTAGAAAAAGAATTTTATTTGACTTAGGATCTATAACATTACACTTCATGCAATCAAAAATTACTTTGTAACCTTTGTCACAAAGTTGACTAATGCTTAGTAAGTTATGCTTTAGACCCCTAACAAGTAATACTTTTTCTAAAGAGAAATGATCATTACCTATTGAGCCACTTCCTTCCACTTGGCCTTTGGAGTTGTCCCCAAAAGTGACTTCTCCACCAATTTTTGATTTGAAGGAATTGAAATGGCTTTTATCACCCGTCATGTGCCTTGAGCATCCACTATCTAAGTACCAAGCTTCTTTTGTTTTAGCTTTGTGGCTATGCTCAATCACCTACAAAAAACAAACTCAAGTCTTAGGTACCCAAATTTTCTTGGGTCCTTGGAGGTTAGTAAATGCAATTCTTGATCCCATTGGGATCCATTTTGCTAATGCATTACAGTCCTTGGAATGAATTACCTCTTTCGGAATCCATATCCTTTTCACAATTTTTCCTTTAAGATTCCTCATTTTTATATTGCAATAATGTGACTTATGTCCCTTTCTATTACAATATGAACAAGTAATTACAGGTTTATTCATGCTCTTCCTAGCAATAAAACTCTTAAGATGGGTCTCCCTACTTTGTGCATTATATCCTAAGCCATTTTTGTCAAAAAATGCCCTTTGGGTTTCTAGCATGCTATCTAGCTTTTGTTGCCCTATGTGAAATCTATTAAAGGAGTTATGTAGATTGCTATTTTTCTCCTTAAGGTTACAAATTTCTAGATTTGAAATCTCTAGTTTCTTTTCACATTCTAATTTATCTTTTAACATTATCTCATTTTCCTTTTTTAATTTAGATATTAACTTTTTATACTTCATGCTCATACATTCATACTCTAATGCTAGATCATCAAATGCATCTTGCAATTCATCAAAAGAGTATTCATTGAGATTAGAAGTTACCTTTTGATCATCATCAATAGCCATGAAGCATAAGTTGGCAATGTCCTCATTTGATTCATCATCGGAGCAATCATTGTCACTCCATGTTGCCACCATTGCCTTCTTTTTATGGAACCTATCATTTGACCTTTTAAGAAGAGGGCAGTTAAATTTTATGTGTCCCGATTTTTTACATTCATAACATACAATAGAGTCTTTTCTACCTACTTCTTCTTGGTCTCTCTTAATGTTTCTCCTATTGCTACTACTAGCTCTCATTCTCATGAATTTGTTAAATCTTTTGGCAAACATTGCCATCTCAATATCCTCCTCACTACCACTCTCATTTTTAATCTCCTCTTGAGCAGTGGATTTTAGAGCAACTCCCACTTTCTTGGGTGGTTCTTCATTTCTTTTAAGTTTCATCTCATAAGTGAGCAAAGATCCTATCAATTCATCTAGGCACAATGTGTGAGGATCCTTAGATTCCTCAATTGCCGTCACTTTAGCTTCCCATGATTTAGGTAAGCTATTTAAAATTTTCTTTACCATTTCAATATTAGAATATATTTTTCCTAAAGATTTTAATCCATTAATTACATCTGTGAATCTAGTGAACATATCACTAATTGATTCTCCTTCCTTCATCCTAAAAAGCTTATAGTCATGTGTGAGCATACCTACTTTTGTCTCCTTCACTTGGGTTGTACCCTCATGAGTTATTGCCAATTTATCCCATATTTGCTTGGCATTATCACACCCGGAGACTCTATTGTATTCATTAGGACCTAAGGCACAAAATAATGTGTGCATAGCTTTAGCATTTAGCTGTGCACATTTAATGTCATTAGAATCCCATTCATCTTCTTCTTTGGGGATATCTCTTCCCTCTATTCTCTTTGTAGGGATTTGAGGTCCCTTAACTATAATTCTCCACACTTCATAATCATTTGCTTGAATGAATAACATCATCCTAGTCCTCCAATACGAATAATTTTCACCATTGAACATGGGAGGTCTAACCGTAGAGTGCCCCTCTCCTACCAAACTAGTTGCTACATTGTTAAGAGCCATTTGATCGTTTCTAACTCTTAGGAAGTTGTTCCTATGTGATTAAAGAGTCCTAGCTCTGATACCAATTGTTGGCTCTACCGAGAGGGGGGGTGAATCGGTTTTCTAACAATTATGGCAAATTAAAAATTAATCACAATTTAATCACAAATGATAATGAGCAATATAGTGCAATATAACAATTTAATGCAAAGTAGGGAAGAGAGAAACAAACACAATCGTTTATAGAGGTTCGGCCAAACTCTTACCTACGTCCTCTCTCCTTGACCTTCTTGTCAAGTGTTTTCTTTCTCTCTTTCAATAAAGCTTACACAGTTCCTTTTGCAGGTTAAGGAATAACCTCTCTACCCTTAGCAATACAGAAATGTATTCACCCTTTTACAATGTCTCTCACTGAGGAACAATCCTCTTTTCTTTTTGGGTATGGATGAATACAGAATAAGGCTTTACAATGGGTAGTGCTAACAAAGCTTGTTGCACTTAAGCTTGTACAATAAATTTCAATTGATGAGCAATAGGGACACAAAGAATGAATGAGTTAAAGCTTGAGAATGTTTGGAATGTTCAGCAATAGTGTCTCTATTCTCTTTGTCTTCAATACTTGGTTAAATACTGAAGGGTTGGTAGTTGGAGTATTAAATGCTATTCTTCCCGTTGTGATTTGCAGAAACTAGCCGTTGGGTACCTCCAGTAGAGTGCCAGATTGATCTGCCTTCTTGGCCAGATCGATCTCTTAGTTATAAATCCTACAAGATTGAAGCACAAATACACAAGGAGATCGATCTCATAGGTTAGCAGATCGATCTGTTAGTTTAAAAATAATGAGGCAGATCGATCTGTTGAATAGAAAGATCGATCTCCTAATCTCTCTGTTTGAGGCAAGATCGATCTCCAGATCGATCTGCCATGCAATCTCGTAGAGAGGAGATCGATCTCTCAACAACACAGATCGATCTCTTTAGCTCTCTGACTTTGAGGAGATCGATCTCTTCCTTACCAGATCGATCTCATAAGTTCTTTGTTTGAGTGTGGATCGATCTCTCAGATCGATCTATAGTCTTAAGCTCTTAAGGGAGATCGATCTCTTCCTAGACCAGATCGATCTCTCAACTCTAGCTTTAGCCAGATCGATCTCTTAACCCTTGCAGATCGATCTCATTCTTCCTAAATACCTTTGTAAAGATTTAAGGCTTGCCAGATCGATCTCTTCCATTATGAGATCGATCTCTCATCAAGTAAAAACCCAGGAGATCGATCTCTCATCAGCCAGATCGATCTCTCATCAACAGAACTCTAAGTTCTGGTACTAATAACCTCTAAACATGTTTCTATATCATCTTAATGTTATAGAATTAACTTGTTTTGTCATTTCAAAATACATTAACTCAACACTATCATCTCAAAATCTTGCATATTACTCCACTAACACCTTAGCATAATCCATTTATCATCAACTCACCCATGTCACATTTTCTCACACTAGACTCATTCTAGGTTTTACTCGTTCCACTACATTCAAGGTAGTTTCTATCATTAATACACACACCATAAACTCACAATCAATAACTAGATAAATGTACTTGGGTTGGTGTATTAGAATCTCACCTAGCTTGATTTTCTTCTTGCTCCAATAAGAATACTCCTTTGCTCATTCAATCCTACCAATGAAATATTGATTCCAACCTATGTTATTCTTCTTTTTATAGTGAACAACTTTGTTCTAATAGGTTTTTCTCAAATCTTTGTGGAAATGGGATAGTTTTAGAGAGATAAAGCTAGGTTTAAGGTTGAAAATGGAAGAATGAACTTGTTTCCCGTGAAAATGCAGATCCAACTACTCCACTTTTATAGAAATGGCACTAGGAGATCGGTCTGCATAAGGTGGAGATTGATCTAGCCTTACTTGAATCCTCAGAATTTCGTCCATTTAGCAGGCAGGAGATCTATCTGTTGGGTGTATGAGATCGATCTTTCATGATGCATGAGATCGATCTGCACCATGGAATAGGATCGATTTCTTTCAGGCCGAGAGTTTAGGAGATCGATCTGGCCATTAAGAGGAGATCGATCTAGTCCAACCCGAAGCTAATGGAGATCGATCTGCTTGATTGAGGGATCGATCTCCCTCTTACAGAATGCATGACATTGTGTTTTCCAGGCCATGAGATCGATCTCTCATTGCATGGGATCTATCTAGCCTTCATCCTACAGCTTTTTGCTGTAATTTTTCCCCTTTAAACTCATACTCAATCACTTCAACACTCATTTATCAATCCATTCACACTTAGAACTCAAAACATTTATTTCTTGTAATTCATATGTAATGTAACTTGTCTGTACATCAAATAATCATATTCATTACATAGAAATTTACGGGTCTTACAAGTGGCTTGGTGTGGTGTGACCGACGGTGTGCATGGCTTTCAGCCACAAGCCATGGCGGAGAAGGTTAAATGGGCCAAGTCGATTTGATTTCAGCCCAATGAGATGTTATGGGCCTTAAACAAGCCCAATAAGAGTTTGTGGGCCCTACAAGCCTAATAGGCTCAACTGAAATGAATAGTAAAGTGAAATGAGCTTAAAACAATGTTAGGCCCATTAAGATGTAACCCCAATAACTGTAAATGGGCCCATTAAGTGAAATAGACTGTATTAAATGTGTAATACAGTAGAAAAAAGTGTAATTAACCTGATGAATGGTTATATGCAGCTTCAGAATTTATATTGGGAGCAGATCGGACTGCAGGACCGAGCAGCGTTGGGAAAGAAATTTAGCTCGGAGTGATTTCAGGTAAGGGACTTTTGCAAGTAGTTAGAGATACCTGCACGTAGTTTCATCTGCTTTTACATTCACTTAAAAAGTCTGAGGGTCAGAGAAAGTGAATAATATTTATAGCGGCCCGATAATGGCAAATTATGATTTTACCCCTAGTTTTGTAAAAAGTAAACTTTTGGGAAAAGTTGTAAAAAGCATGGAAACCACATTTTTTAGTGTTTTTACTGCTATTTAGCAAAAGAGTAGATGGATGGGCTAATGTTTTCATGATTGATGAGAAATAGCATAATTTATAGTGTTGATTTTTATGTTTTGAAAATCATCACTTTCAAAGAGTCATCTATCGAATTATGTGAGAATAAATCGTGTTGGAGCACAGCTCGTACTTGATTTTATATGTTTTCCAAATAAATTAGTGCTAGAGTATGACTCACACTAGATTTCCATGACATGCATGATAGAGTACTGGAGCGTTACTCATACTCAGCTTTCTATGTTTTATGCATGATAGAGTGTTGGAGCATTACTTGTACTCAGTTTTACATGGTTTATACTTGACATAGTACTGGAGCGATTGCTCATTCTTGATTTGATGAGTTTTGTGCCTAGCATGGTACTGGAGCGATTGCTCGTACTTGTTTAAAAACATGAACTATGCATGACCTGGTGCTGGAGTGTTACTCGCACTAGCGTTTGATTTTGAGATGCATAAACAGTGTTTGAGCGAGGTGTCGACTATGATTCGCACTCAAGGCACGCACTGATGATATGTATAAACAGTGTTTGAGCGAGGTGTTTACTGTGAGTCACACCCAAGGCGCGCACTGTAGTTTTAGTGTGATATATAAGACATGTTAAAAACCATGCCGATTTCCTCGTGTAGACAAAGTGTCACACTGTTGAGATGTTCGCATGTGGATTTAGAGATGTGGCATTCATTATACATGGTATGGGGTAGATAAGACCTATGACAGGTACCCCAACCATGAGATAGGGTCCACAGGTGTACGTTGTACCGTGCATATGTCACAGAGTATACTGAACCGTGTGTTGTTGTGATGTGTATGATGAGTTGAGGAGTTGATAGCTGACGGTTATGAGGATTTAACCTACCTTTCGTTGAAGCAATGATTGCCCCACACACTAGGTACCGTATAGCCTGGGATCACCATTATAGGATATGGCCATAGTCCAGGATATTATTGCATATAGCCACCGAGTCTCACATGATATACCATATGATTTTATGATACGGGTAGACCTGAGGGATGGGTCGAAACCCGATTGTTGTGTTCTGAATGATTGAAATGCCATATTTACTATGATTTGAATATAAATGGCATGATTTATCTAAAGGCATTATGAAATTCTAAAGATGCATTGTTTTGAGAACTCAGCATGATTTTGTAAATAGGATTTAATTTGTACAATTATATATATATATATATTTTAAATTCATGCTTTTGAAGTGAGTTAAGGAAATAATATTTTCAAGGAAGAGCATTATTTTCAGTAAATAGTGTGGATATCTACTTGCTTGCCTGATTTCCTTATTGAGCTAGTGAGCACACCCCTTTCATTTTTTTCACTCTCTACAGAGCATCCGCAATAGATAGAGTACTGCTGAGGACTAGCATTCCTTGTGTCCGCTGCATTCCCATCGAGTGAAAGGTATACACACACACGTACGATTTTGTATCTGAACATATAAACAACACAGTGATGTAAACGTATGCAATATTGGGGGATGTATTCGTATTTAATATATGTGAGCTCACTATGAGACAAATGTAATTACAGTCAATAGATAGTTATATTGAGATGTTTGCATGATAAGATAATGTGGAAGAGGTGACTAATGTCGAATCACAGCCCAACCGTTGGTGAAGAAAAAGGTAAATAAAAAGCGAAAAATTAGTAGTGGTTTTTGGTAAAAGTCACGGTCGTGACAGTAACTGTACCATTATGAGCTGTGAAATATCGAAGCATTTACTTCGAAGCTATTACTGATATCATTGTCAATGCAACTCTGGTCTGAACCTGTGATGGAAAGAAGAAGGGGTGAGCTTTGGGAAAGCTCAGTAAGTAAACCACACACGCATAGAGGTAATAACCTACATTATACTGAATTTCTAATGCATGTCTAACGTATTTCCCTTAGATCATTCTTTCTTATTTCTTATCTGAATCACAATTTGATACTTATCATATTTCAAAATAGAGTTTATCTCAAACATACTTTGCAGTTCAGAAACTTATCGATCATCACACTTCTCTTTGGGTTTTTAGCTTAAACTGTTTTCTAGACGTTGTCAAGTTTTACAGGCAGGGAGGTATTTTGAAATATTGTAGTTAGCTATCAAACCTGACCACCCAAAGTAATTATTGTTATAGGGGTTTGAAATTCGAGTTATAATCGAAAGCAGAAAACCAAAACTTATTATAATCCTCATTCATCCTTCGGACACAACCATTCTCTAATCATATCTCTTAATTCTGAATCATATCATATATCAAATATTCATATATAAAAAATATCTCTTATTCACCATATAACATGCATTCGAAACTTAGTACACTTCAAAACTTGTCTTATTTCAAAACATCATCCATATCGAAGCAATTTCCTTATTTGGCATAGGTCTCACATCCGAAACATATTTACATCCGTAACATAATCCTTATTTTCGAACCATATTTCATAATCTAAACTCTTTTCAGATTTCAATAACGTAGTTCTTATTTTCAAATCATATTTCACAACTTGAACCGTATTTCACATTTTCTTTTGCTAACTATTCTAACTCGTTAGCAGGGACACTACTAATTATTAGTATCTCTTCAGTTGGGACCCCATTACAAACTATTATCATCCCCGTTGCAGGGGCAACAACATGCTTATAATGTCATGCTTATGCAGTAAAATGGTACCATTCTGAAAAATGGTAACGGTAAAACATATAGCAATATTTACTATGTATATATGTAAAACTTATTCAGTATAAAGCAATTTCGGTAACACTGAAAACAGTATACACTTTATGCATTATTCATTGAAAACATGTTCAATAACTATTCAATTTACCTTCAGTGCAACTATTTAAAACTTAATTCAATTCAGTAAAATTCGATTCAGTATAATCCCGATACTGTCAGTAAACGATTCAATAATAGTAAACAATAGTAGTTAAGACTAGGCAAGGATGTACAATAAACAATGGACGTATGGCCATAGTTAGTAACCTCAAGCATCACTGATCAAGTGTGCGAGGATAGCATATGCCTCATGGGGGATGGGTCAATCCAGCCCGTCGGCCAATCAATACGATACAATAGTCCAAGTACTCGATGCAATCAATAGGATACAATAGTTCGAAGACTCGATGCACGGTACAAAGCACTCCATGTATGCTCACATGGTACAAGTACTCTGTGGACCCCAATACAATACAGTGGACGTATGGCCATAGTCAGTGACCCCAAGCAATCACGGGCCAGGTGTGCAAGGGTGTCCAGTTACCTAGGGAGGGGGGCAATCCAACTCGTCGGCCAATCAATACAATAGTCTGAAGACTCAATACACGGTACAACGTACTCCATGTGGTTCCATATGGTACAATGTACTCCGTGGACCCCGATACAATACAATTTGACTGAGGATACCGAGTAATCTCAAGGATTTACCACCCCAGCATCAATCATCAACCATCGCCTTGTCTCAAAATCTAGTGTGAGCAGGTCAGTGCAAGATCACAAAGCAATACATGACGGCTCTAGCACAGTTTCACATATAAAACTAACAGATGGCTCAAATCTGGTGAAAACGGTATTCAAAACTAAGTTCAGCACATCAAACAGTGCAAAATGGTACAAGAGGTGCAACTTCCCGTTTGGTTACCTATCATGGGATTGCTTTCACTCAAGCACGGTTAACTTTGGAAAATGTGCAATTTAATGCAGAAAGCGAAATTCTGAGCCAATCTGTCATCACACGTTTACAAAACAGTATTTTTTGATAAAAACACTGAAAACATACATTTTTCTCAAATCATGCATTTTTGTTGCTCAACGGTATGCATTGTCCTATAATAAGGGTAATTTCGTAATTTACTTATCACTAGGTTCTTTTCTAGATTTTCAGTGTCTATATATTCCATACTATTTATTCTCATACAGGGATTTATAAAATGCGTACAGCTATCTCTAATAGAAATCATAAATCCCTTACATACTTATATTACTTGGGATTTTAGGACACCATTTACTTTTTTCCTTAGGACTCGATTTAAATATGTTCGATTCCATCCCGCCTTAAAGGGCTTAAATTCATGTCATGTTCATACATTAGAAAATGATTCCCAACACCATATAGTCGATATCTTGTTTACGAAATTTGATTGTTAAATTATACAAGTCTAAATGACGTCCATAATTATATCTCAATAAAGGTTTTCCTATTGTAGCTATCAGTAAGCTAAATTTACCTAGGGAACTAGGGTATTACCTCTATTCATAGATCTGAAAGTTTCCAATATTAATGATTTACTAAAATCGAAGCCTATCACAATTATGTCGGACAGGCCAATCTACTCGTATAAGAGCCGCAAGCTTTGGGCTGTCTTCACACACTCTATAGGGAATATCTTAACTCAAACCCTCATAATTTATAACATAGGAAATCGCATTAACCAGAAGATGTGTCGTAATCGCGACAAAAAACAGTTTACACCTAATACCAAAAACAATAAGCATAAGCTAACTAAGTCTTACGCTCCAATTAATCCAAACAATTCGAATAAGATTATACAGGTAAGATCTGTATAAACCTTTAAATCTTTCTCAAAATATCATATAATAACTTAAATGTCTTACAAGTCATCACGAGTTTTTCGAAAACGTGTTGAAACAAATCGAAATTATATTTTCGACAGCATATGAATCTTAACTTAAAATACTGATAATTTATGAACTTTCTGCAATAAAACTAGGTAAATATTGCTCATTACCTAACCCGCAACTCAGAAAATAATATATATCCTCATTTTAGTTGATTTATTACTTTTCATCTTTTAATTCAATTCGAATGCCCACATATGTCTTAAGATAGTTCCCACGGTCATTTACGATAGTTGATCCACAATTCCAAACATAGAACAATTTATTCAAGATTAATCCGCAACTTAAGCAATAAATTCCTAACTTGTATAATTATACAGGCTGTAGCAAGTGAGATTCACTTACTCGAGTTTCCCGTTTTGGCACGTAAATCGAGGCTGACGGCCTATTATCGCACTACACATTTACATATATTTAAATCGGGTCCAATTCGATCAAATATAAATTTAAGTATATTTTTCAAAATTTAAAATGGTCAAATCTAACCGCTTACCGACTTATCCTCAGACCTGGGGCATCACCGAATTTTCTCTTTTTTTCTTTCTTTTTTTTCCCTGGCTGAACCGGTTCGGACCGGTTAAGCCAACCTTTTTATTGAATCGGTTCGAACCGATTCAGTCGCTGTTTCACTGATCGGAGCGTTCGCCAATCGGTTCTTCGTCGACTTCTACTTCCAGCAACTCCTCACAGCTGCGTGACGGATGGGTTTGGCGGGTGTACACCAGGTTGGCCGGAATGAGGCCGGTTTGGCCATTTTTCTCCTCGGCGACGCTGCCTCTTTCTCCTTCGTCGATCTACACCCCTCTGTGTTGCCAATCGTCGTCGTCTCAGCCCTTCCACTGGCTGGCACCGACACTCTCTTCCTCCCTTCGGCTGCTGCTCTCTCTCTCTTATTCTCTCTTTATCTCCTCATCTCCCTCTTTTCTCTTCTCATTCTATTCCCTTTCATCCGGTTTCGCTTCCTCTATTAAAAACAGAGGAAACGTGATGGTTGGTGGGATATTTTCCCACCAACTTCGTCCTTTCCTTTTTTTTTCTATATATAATATATAATATTATATTTATTTTAATATAATAAAATATATTATACAAAAAATATCATTTACATATAATATATTATTCAATTTATTTCTATATATATTTTAATTAATTTTCCACCAATGTGCTCATTCTCAATTCTATTTATTTACTTCACTATTCATAATTAAAACTGAATACCAGTAAATTCGTGGATTTTACAAAATTATTTTCATATATTTTTTAATTGGAGTTCAGTTAACTTATTATGAGTGTGTAAGAATAGTATATTATCATAATATTTCTAATTTTATACATTTAATTTCTTATGAAGTTATAATGTATTTATGTAATGTAGATTAATTTAATCAATGATCATAATATTAAATGATTAAATAGATGTAGACCTTAAATTGATAATTAAAAATCTAATTACAATTTGTATCATATACATATACTATAATATCATATATGTAAATGATCATATACTATAATATGAAGTTATCAATTTATCATATACTATTGTATCATACATATAAATAGTTAATGTTTAAGAATTACATCTGAACTAATTATAAAACTATTATTGATTTAATTTCGATGCCTTAAAATTTAAGTACCTATTATCTTAAGTATAATTAACTAATTTAATTTCATAATTATTTTATTATTATGTTTCATTAATTTTTTTGAGTAAACAATGTTTTATTATAATTGATAATTTCATTTTTAAGTACAAGTAGTATGATATGCGTATACTATGTTAGTATTATATATGATATTTGTAAATAGTCAATTTTTAAGAATTACATCTTAACCAAATATGAAACTTTTTATCATTTTAATTTCACTGGCTTATACTTAAATTTTAAATAATTATTATCTTAAGCATGATTAACTAAATTAGTTTTATAATTATTTTATTATCATATTTCATTAATTTTTTTGTCAACAATGTTTTATTAAAATTGAAAATTACAATTTTAAATATAATTTATATCATATAAGTATAGTATAATATCATATATGCAAATAATTAATGTGTAAAAATTACATTTTAACTAATTATGAAACTTTTATTAATTTAATTTTAGTGGCTTATATCTAAAATTTTAAAACTTATTATTGTAAGTATAATTAATTAATTTAATTTCATAATTATTTTTATTTTTCTTTATTAATTTTTTTTAGACTCGCAAAGCTTTTTTGTATAAATATTTTTTTATAACACACTATGTCAAATATAAGCTTTAGCTCACTTGATAAGTCTTTTGAATGAATACTAAAATACCAAGGTTTAAGTCTCCACAACCTTAAAAAGTTATATCTTGCAAGCCAAAGTAAACGGGTATCGAGTTCGGGTACCCTAAACCCGATTAAGTTAATCGGGTTCGGGTTTAGGGTACCCGAAGAGTACTACCCAAACTCATCACGAGTAGTAAAATCGCTATCCTAACCTTATTAAAACCCGTTTATCGGGTACCCAAACTCGACTTAAACAGAGTGGATAGTACCGAGTACCCATTTAACTACTACCCGTTTACATCCCTAAACCCAATCACTATCCAAATGAGAAGAAAAAGATGAAGAAGAGGATTAAATTTCGGGAAATAAGAAAGGACATCAAAGCTTAAAGAAGAGACTAGAAACTTGCATTAAAGTAGCTAAAAAGTTGCAAAACAAAATGTAAGAAAGCTTTAATAAAAATGGTAGCTACTTTTTTATAACATAAAGAACATTAAAACAACATAAAAATAACCCTAGCCAACCCCTACAAAAAGTCCTAACATTTTGCTTATAAAGTCATTTAAATGAGAGGTACAAAAGGTATTTTCTATCTTAGATAAGTTGGCAATGGCTGGCCACTTGTCTTCATGTCCTTGGCTTTTTAAATGAGATATTTTCATGTAATTAATGCCTCCAAACAGCCATGGATACCTTTCCTTCTTCTAGTGCCTTTTTTTGTCTTCTAGTCCACATAAGCATGCAAGGAGGCAAGGGCATGTGTCCTCCATGAGTTGGCTAAGGTGTCCTTTGTTATTATCCTTCAAGAATGAATAAGATGTAGACACTTAGCATCTTAGGTGTCAAAGGAAGAGAGAGATGATGATTATGCTACTGGATGAAATTTCACCCCTTTCTTGTCTTCAAGTGGCCCAATCTCCTTTCTAACCCATTTTCAACCCATTTTCTACCAAAATGACTGAAAATCATCTAAAAAATTTATTTATCTGCAAAACATGAGAAATTTAATTAATATGAGGGGATAATTAATAAAATAATAAGGGGACTAATTAAATAATGAAGAAAATAAGCACAAAATAACTCTATTTTCATAGAGTTATCATACCTCCAAACTTGAGCTTTTACTAATCCTCAAGCAAAACAAAACACATATAAGAGATGATAAGCACAAAACATATTTATTTTCCTAACTACGTGTAACGACCCAATTTTCTACTCTTTCCTTAGTTGGGCTATGAGTCGATGATTATTTCTCATAGTAATTTATCATTCTTATGTATTTTATGGTAACAAATTGAATATAAAATCAGAGTAAATTTTTTTTTTCATAATTAAACAAAATAAATGTTTGTTACACATTATTAAGTTCACATATTTCCCCTAGACTCAGATATGATACTGCATCATTGTACTTACAAAATTAGACACCAATTACATATCTAAACTGGGTATACCTTGGTACGTAGAAAGATGTCCTTCTGACGTATGGCCGCAGATTTAAAATCTACCTGTCAACGTCTGCTACTGACGGAACTCTGTGGATGTAAAATAAGGAGTGAGCTCAACATGCTCAGTAAGAAAAATCAAGCGACAGGTAGATAAATACATTATCTACAAAATATGAGCTTGAAGTAAAACCATATAGTTTTGTGTAGTATAGTGAAAATTACTATTTTCTCACAATATCGGTATCACAAAATTACCATTTTCCCACAATATCAATATCACAGAAAACATTATTGCATAACATCATTTAAATCAAATGCAGTAAAATAAAACTCATTTCATATCAAAAATTTCACTTCATCAAAACTCAGTTCAGATAAAACAAGTAAGTGAGGCATAGCGGAATATTCATCAATAATCAATCAATAAATGTAAACTCCCAAAATTTTTCAGAATTCGACTCAAGCGTTATTCGATTTAAATTTAATTTACTTTGCTTATGAATAATCAAATTAATCTTGTCGAGAAAGGCGAGATTAGGTTAGGCTGATAATTCTGCTAAAAGAATCGATTTATGGAAATAAGCTAATAATAATAATAGTAATACTAATAATAATGATAATAATATTTATAAACAAGTAAACAAATAAAATATATATTTTTATAAATAAATAAATAGATAGAGGTGGTGGGGATCAGTGAATGATGGAAACGTGAGTGATGGTGATGATTTTGATAGATCAACAAATGTTAAGAGAAATGGGCAAAAGTGTTATAACTACAACAAGTTTGTCAAAACATAAATTTATGACTAATGGGTGTCGTACGAAAAGAAAACCCAATGGCATGAGTAGGCTGATGAAAAAAAAAAAGGAAACAACAACAACTCTGAGCAGTTGGAGGTAGACTGAAGTGCGAAAGGAAGAGAGGCCAACACGAGGAACTAGTGCAGTTTTTGTTGGAAGAGTACCACTCAACTAACCAAGAAATAAATGTGAATGAAAGATATATATATATATATATTGAAAACTGCGGCAAAGAAAAAGAAACAGAAAAGGAAAACAAATATATATATATATATTTATGTGTGTATATATATAGGGAAAACAAGGTAGAAACCGAGAGTAGTCTTCTGCTTTAGAAAAAGCCACAGTAGAAAATTCGGTGAAGAGCTGGCGATGGTACGACACTCAGTGAATGAGAAGGAAATTGGAGAAACAGTCCTGACGTGTGAAGCAGGGGAGGAGAGACTTGAGTGAAGGTTGGCAGAAAAGAGTGGAGAGGAGACCTAGCAAAGATGAAGGCCGAATGGAAAAGAAAACAAATAAGGTGACAAGCCGAGGAAGGGGCAGAGGCGGACAAAGGTGGTGACTGGCTTGGTAGACACAGTATAGACGGTGATAAATAGAGTATTCCCCCTTTGTATTACTGCACCTAAGAACAGCCCTGACCGTGTGCAGAGGGAGCGAGATCACAGGTTGCAAGAGCGGGCTTCGGAGTTATAGACAGGTCGTGTGTACAGTGAGGCCACCATGGTGATCACCTCGCTGCTTGGTATTGAAGCTGGAGTTAAGAGCCGAAACAGAGGACGTAAGTCCTCTGTAACCCGAAACCAAGAGTTGAAGGGACGATGATGATGGTAAAGGCTAGTTGGAAACTGAAAACTCTTGGGTATTGTCTCAGCTAAAAAGAGAAAGGTGTGATGGACAGTGTTGAATAGAGGAGGAAGAAGCTCGATAAACTGAAAGCAATGAGAAGCAGAGGAAGCCCTTATCGGGCGACGATGGTGTAGCCACGGTGGAAGGCTAAACCGAACTGGTGGTTACTTGAGGATAGTGGCCCAGATGCGGGAATGATGGTAAGAATGGTAGTGCTAAGAATGGGGGTTGACGAGGACTGAAGCTGAGCCCTGGAGAAAGATAATGAATAGTAACCAGCAAAATGGAAATGAAGAATGAAGGAAAAGTGGGGGGAAAATTCAAAGGAAACCAAAAGAAAAAGTAATATATATATATATATTTATTAATATATATATATTATAGATAATAGAGGAAAATTGGAGAAAGAAAATTAGTGTACTAAATTTGAAAACCCGAGGAAAAAGGCTCCGATCGAAATAACCCGAGTGGACAGGACTCGTCGACTCGTTACGTCGAGACAATCGAGGATCGCAGACAGACACCGAGGTAAGGAAAATGTAATACCCGATTTTTATCGTAAGAGCAAAAGGGAATGAATAGAAATTTTTGAGTGCATTTAAAAATGCAAAAGGATTGAAATGGAATTTTCGAACACGTGCAAGGATATAACGATCAAAAGACCGAAATTCGGTACTTATCGTGACAAGAAAATTTAATTAAAAATAATGGCTTGAGAAATCTTTATCAATAACGAAGAAATAATTAAATTTTGGGTTAAATTGATCAAGATATGAATTTATTGGAATAAATCAGAATTTTCACCTTGGGAAATAATCCCAAAAATAATCGAAAATATACAGAAAAGGCGAAATAAGATCGAGAATTCATTTATTGAATAAATGAATAAAATATAATTTTTTAAGATATTTTTGGATATTTATTAATATTGTAATGAATAAAATAATAATAAAATTTAATTATAAATAATAAAATAAAGTAAATTAAAAAAAAGAAAAGTCTGAATCGTGAAAATGCGAAACAGAGAAGAAACGGTGAAAGCAAGGGTGAGAAATCGAGGGAACGGTTTCCCTCGGCACCAACGAAACCACCGGCGGACGACGCCAGGAGGCCGACTACGAAGGTCGATCGGCACCCCAGGAAGCCGACCCGCACACCCACGTGCCCCGAAGTCGTCGAAAAACACCAGATCGACGGAGTGAGTGCCGAAAAGGGAGAGAGGAGATTGGCGGGCATCGGCGCCATTTTGACTCCAGCCGAGGCCCGATAATGAACGCTCAGGCTGTGGCGCGCCGATTGGTGCCGGAATCACGTCAGGAACTGGCCGAACGGCGCTGGAACGACGAAATGATGCCTGAACCGACCCAACCAAACAGAACCGCTGGACCGAACTGGTCTGAACTGGGTTGAACCGGACTGAACCACTTCAGCCAAAGAGAAAAGAAGAGAAGGAGAAAAAGGGGCAAAAGAAAAGAGGAAAAATTGGAGAAAAATCCCAGTGATGCAATCGAGCTACGGGTAAGTCGGTAAGCGATCGAATTGACTGATTTAAATTTCAAAATATTTAATTTGATTAATATTCGACTGAAAGTTTACCTGAAATTTTTTTTTAATTAAGTAGCTCGACAATTGAAGTCAAACGAGAGCTCGAGACAGCTTTGATTTGCATACTATCATGGAATCACAGGTAAGTAATCCTTATTTTATGATAATTTTACATCGTTATGCGTGTTAAAATTTACCGCATAAATTACGAATTTAATTTTTGCATAAAATGAATTGTATTCTAGAAATTGAGATAAATTGTTGTAAATAATTCATTGAGATATCCGAGAATTTAGAACGAGGCTCAATAAATATTGGTGGGTCCAGTGAGCCCAATAGGCCTTGATAATGTGAATAAAAGTGAAAAACGGGCTTAAGGCCGATTAAGGCCCATTATGGTGCAATCGGGCCCAATATGGGTAAACGAGCCCAAGGATTTAAATTAAGCCCATAAAAATATGAAATAAAATTAATTGTATTGTAATTGACCTGATGAATATGTATCTGTAGTTTTAGAGATTGGATTGGGAGCGAATCGGACTGCGTGACGAGTCATCAATGGAAATGTCAAACTATACAAAAAAATGAGGTAAAGGAATTATGTGAGTAGCTAGAGGTAGCTACGCGTATTTTAAATAGCTTTTGTATACAGTGAATATGTATGTATACATTGATATTGTATAAAGGTCCTAAAAATGGTTTAAAGATTTTAAGGACTCGAAATAGGAAAAGACTATTTTACCCCTATTGAGGGAAGTTCACCTAAGGATGGTGAAAGCATGACATGCATAAAATGCATGATTTAAGTAATTTCTGATTTAAGGAATTTTCTTGATTTTTAAGCAAAAAAAATCGATAGATTGGCCAGTAATTGTATAAATTTCACAATATAACACTACGTAAGTGTTATTAATATTTAAATGAAATTTCTTTGAAAAATAACCTATCTATCAAGTTTATATAGAAACAGATAGTGCCGGTACATAGCTCATACTATATCTGCGTTTGTGAGTACGCATAAAATGTGTTTGAGCGGTTGCTCGCACCGACTTATGTGACATCATTTGCATGAAATGTGCTAGAGCAGTTGCTCGCACTGATTTTTATTCTTGTGATATGCATAAAAACGTGCTGGAGCGATTGCTCGCACTAGTTTTAATGATTTGACATGTATGAGAGGTGCTGGAGCTTAGCTCGCATCCAGTTTTGATATGATATTGCATAAAAGCCGTGCTAGAGTGTAACACCGTGTTGGAGCCTGCTCGCACAAAGTTTTATATGGTTTTATAACTCATTTTAAAGTCGTATTGGAGTTTTTCTCGTACGAGGTTTTCACTGAGTTTTTATACATATCCGTAATAGAGCATTGCTCGTACGTGGATTTTACTTGAATTTATGATTATTTTAAGTCGTACTGGAGCGCTGCTTGTACGCAGATTTCATTGATTTCTATGAAATTGTGCTAGAGCTTCGCTCACACGAGATTTTCTGATATCATGAATATCCATGGAGCCGTGCTAGAGCTTCGTTCGCACAGGGATTTATATGACATGCATATAGCTGTGTTGGAGCCTCCTGTAGACTATGTGTCATAGTGAGATGATATGCTCACAGGTGCAAACTGAGACAGAGATGATATGGGTGGATAAGACCTATTGCAGGCACCCCTGACTGAGCTTGGGTTCACGGAGTACGTTATACCGTGTATGTCACACGGAGTACGCTGTACCGTGGGGATTGTTGAAGTGGAGTGGCATTAGCCACGAGGCAGCAAACCTTGCCCTCGCAATCCTGATATTATGCTGTTCTGGCGGGTAGGACCGACCCACCTCCCGTTTCAGGTGTGATACCCCGCACACTAGGTACCGTGTTGCTAGGGATCACTAGGTTATGGACATAGTCCTATGTTGTTACTGATAGTCACCTACTTGTCTCACATGATATAACTATTGGTCGATAGACCATGGTAGACCCGAGGGAGGGGTCAGGCCCCCGTTTTTAAGATTTTATGATATGTGACCCTGAAATAGGGGTGGTTTTATAACCGAAGTTTTATAATGAATTTTAATGAATTGTTTTATGAGTTTGGAATTGAATTATGAGATGTTTAACCCCTTTGGGTTATTTTATACTGCGTTTTAAATTAAATGATTTAAATGCAGTAGCCTGATTGTTTTCCATGCTCTGATGATAAATTCATGAAAGGATTGTATCTCATGATTTGTTTTATATCGCATGAAATAATGCATGATTTTGATTTAATTCATGCTAAGTATGATTTTCTGATGTCACATAAAATGCCATTGATGCATAAGTAGTGCGATTTATATATGCACGAATAGTTTTATAAACTAAGTCATTGATGAAATACATGATTTTGTGCTTGAGATTTTAATGAAAAGAAATGGATTTTAAGGGCATGGCATTATGAGCATGTGGATAATGGAGCTATCTACTTACTTACATAATTGCCTTACTCAGCGTGTGGTTTACTCACCCCCTTATTTTCTCATCTTTCAGAGCACTCGTAGTAGTTAGTGAGCGGCTAAGGACTTGCATTCTTGGTATCCACTACTTCCCATCGAGAGTCAGGTATACACATTTGTATAGTATTGTATCTAAATATGTAAATGCACAGTACTATAAATGGATATGATGTCGGGGATGTAGGGTAATAAATACCATTGTGTATTTAGGTAATTTGGGTCGTGACAGAAAATTCTCATCGCTGCTAGAGATAAATATGCGTAATTTTTGTATATTTGTAGATATAAAATTTAGGTTGAATTTTGCAGTACCAAAATTATCGAAAAGACTAGGTCGAATTTTATAACTTTGAAAATTAGCTATTTTAGCTTAGTTCAACAATCAAATTTTACGAATTGAATTTAATGGTTTGCATAAATTATGATATGACTTGAATTTTGTTTTAAATATCGAAAATTCTAAATTTTGAATTTTCATAGACTGTTTTTTGAGATTTTTTCGAAAAAGGGTTAGTCAGTCTGTTTTAAACGATTTCATAAAATAAATGAATTTATGTGATTTAAGGAAAAACGATCTGTTATCAAGTTATTCTGATGAAATATGCTCGAGCGCATACTGACTGTGTGTCGTACGGTCCATCTCGCATTGATTTTGAGACAAAGGCGTTGGTGAGATCATGCTGCACTTCAGTTCTGTATCTGTATGTGTATCAGTATCTGTGGTCCATGAGTACGATGTACCGTGTTTCTGATTCTGTTTCTAGTCTTCGGACATTCTGATATGTGAGCCGTTTGGGTAGCTGACCACTCCCATGACGATTGACATCCCGGCACACCTGGCCCGTGAATTGCCCGGAGTCACCGACATTGGCCAATAGTCATTTCTGATATCTGATATAGCATGCATGCCTTGTCTCGTCTATTTGAAAATATTTATTTGAAATTGCCTGCTTGAATTGAAATACTTGGGAATCTGTTTGTTTTGCTACTAAAAAACTCTGAACTTTCTGGATTTATAACAGTAGTTAAATGTATTACTGATACATATTCTGTTTCTGAAAAAAAAATCTGTTTCTAGTATTTGTGCTTTTGCCGATATTAAATCTTTTTTTTGAATTCTGAATCTGGTATCTGAGAAAATCATCTGTGAAACTTTTCTAGATTTAGCAAATATAAAAATATATACATTTTGTAGGTATTGTATTTATCTACCTGCTATGGGGTTATTCTGACTGAGCATGTTGAGCTCATCCCCCCTTACTTTCCTCCAGAAAGTCCCTCTGTAGCTGGGATCGCTTCCGTTAGTAAGGCATTCCGCATAGTTATGATTTCGTGGAGAGTATTTCTGCATCGAAGGTATACCTAGTTGTAAGAAATTCTTTTGTATCTAAAATTATGTAAGTACAGTAATGCAATACAAGATGTGTCTGGGGAATGTGAACATATTTTATTTAAATTTGTTATTAAGAAAAAAATTAATCACACTGAATACTGTTCTGATCTAATATTAACTTGTAGCCCAATCGAAATGTGTATAAATTCGGGTCGTTACAGAGTGGTATCAGAGCAAGGTTGGCCTTATACGAGTCGATATTAAAAGTGAAAAAGACTTAGAAAGTTCACATCCCCGGTATTATTGTACATTGTTTAGATACAAACATGTGTACCTAACTGTGTGTTTATGGAAAATTATGTCAGTGAATGAAGGGAAACTGATAGATATGGTTGATTAGTATTATAGCCACATTGGCAGATGGAAACGAACTGTTTCTCGAAGCTGTAGAGATGGGCCCGAGATGTAAGACCCGAAATTAAATCGTAAATTTTTTTATGAAGGATGAAAATGGTCACAAATTTAAACGAATGGAATTCAGACTGGAGATAAGGATTTAAAATATGAAATGAGTGAATTTTCGTGAAGGGAAGTCGGGTTAAAGTGATCTCGAATACGTGCAAAGGCAAAAAGGTCAAAAGATCGAAAGCCGATATAAATTCGACAAGAAAATTTAATTAAAAATATGAAATTAAGAAATCTTGATCAATAACAAGGAAAATATTGAATTTCGAATCCAATTGATCAAGATTTAAATTTATTGAAATTTATGAGAATTAATCGTAATTAATCGAGATTCTTAATTCAAAAAATTATCTCGAAAATAATCGAAAAATATATCGGGAGAGATGAAATAAGACCGATAAATTCAATTATAGATTAAATGAATTAAATAATAATTTTTGGAGATATTTTGATTATTTTAATTAAATTTAATGATTAAAATATAATAAAATAAATAAATAAATTAATTAATTAATTAATTAAAAAAAAGAGAGAAACAGAATTGAAAAACACGAGAAGGAAACCGACGCAGATCGAGAAGAAGAAAGAGGGATCGGACGGCCACCATCCGGCGACCAGCGGTCAGGCCAGCAGTCGAAAAAGGAAGAGGACATCGGCGCGACCTCCCTGGTATCAGCGACGCAACCCGCCGACACCGAAATCCGGCAGATCGAGGGAGAAAAGCCGCGGAGAGGAGAGGCGAAATCGGCGGCCATCGGGGCCGATTTAACCCTAGCCTCCTCCAACCGAAGCTTCCCTATTCGATGGCGTACCGATGGGTGCCAAAAATGACCGGTAAAATCGATGGACGATGCTGAAAATGACGAAAAAGAAAATAGATACTGACGGCCAGGAGAGAACAGGTCGGACCGGCCACTTTTCGACCACCGTTGGCGAAATCGAGGGCAGATTCATGAATCGGACTACCCCGCGGAGCTGCTGGAGGTGAAAGCCGACGAAGAACCGGTCGACAGAGCTCTAAACGGCGAAAAAGAAAATTGGATCGGACTAAACCGGCTGAACCGGACCGGTCTGAACCGGGTTGAACTTGACCGAATCGGTTCAGCCAAGAAAGAGAGGAAAAAGGGAGAAAAAGGAAGAATAAGAGAAAAAGGAAAAAGGGGAAGAATTTTCGGGGATACACCGGACTTTGGGTAAGTCGATAAGCGGTCAAAATTGATCGATTTGATTTCTGAGAAATTATTTAAATTATATTTGATCGAAAAATAACCCGAAATTAAATATAAATTGTGCAATTCGACGATAAATTTTGAACGTAAGCCAATCGAACTTCGATTTACACACCATCACATAATCTCAGGTAAGTAAAGCTCATTTACGACAATTTATATAATTATTCACGTATTAGAAATTTATTTTACGCATTTTGGATTTAATTTCGCCTTTAGTGGAGATAATATGGGGAATTTTGAGTAAACTATCGTAAATGATATACGGGCTGTCCAAAAAGTTTGGAACGAAGCCTAATGGGTATTTAGAGCCCAATAGACCCGATGAAGGGATTAAATAAGTGGAAACGGGCTGAAAATGGGTCGAGGCCCATTAAGGTGCAATCAGGCCCAATAAAGTAAAATGGGCCCAGTGTTTTAGATTAGATCAATATAAGTGAAATACTGATAAGTATAATTGAATTGACCCAAATACGTGGTTATATGCAGGTCCGTAGACTTGGTTTGGAGCAAATTGGACTGAGAGACCTGGTACCGGCAGAACGGGATAAGCTCGTGCGTGATTCCATGTAAGGGAATTTTACGGACTGCTAGAGGTAACTTTACGCAATTTCAACTTCATTTGCAGTCTTTTAAATGGTCTGAATAGTCTAGATTTCAGATAAAACTTTTAGTGCCCTGATAGATAAATTACCAATATACCTTTGTGAAGGGTAAAATTTCCAAATTTAGGAAAAAAATTGGGAGGAGCAAGGACAAGAGGTTCCTGCTTATTCTTAAGCTGTTTTGACACATGCATGAGTAGGCTGGCTAGCTTTTAAATAAAAATGCACAGCATTTCATAGTTTCAACAATGTGTTTTCTATTAAAAATTGTTTTGAGATAACAGAGCCGCCTACGTCATTTTATAGACATGTGACGTGCTAGAGCTCAGCTCGAACGAGTCTTGATTTGTGTGATGCATTCATTAGTGCTGGAGCGAGAGCTCGCACTAGAGTTTTACATGCATTGGTGCTGGAATCTAACTCGCACCAGATTTTATATGATTTTCGTGACACGGTGCTGAAGTCTAACTCGCACCAGATTTTTATATAATTTTCGTAATACGGTGCTGGAGTCTAACTCGCACCACATTTTCACATGAAATGTGTACAAAGTGCTAAAGCTCAACTCGGACTAATTTTACTTGATTTTATGAGAGTGCTAGAGCTTAGCTCGCACTAATTTTACTTGATTTTATAAGTGCTGGAGCGTCGCTCGCACTATTTTTTCTGAAATCATGCGATGAGCTGTGCTTGGAGCATCGGGTAGACTGTGTGTCACACAGATTAAGTAGGCTCGCACGTACGTTTTGAGACAGGTATAAGTATGGAGATATGATATGGGTCCACGGAGTACGTTATACCATACAAGTAGCATGGAGTATGCTGTACCGTGTGGCATCTTCGGATGCATGGTATCTTCAGATATGAGTGGCATCTTCGGATGCATCGGATCGCACAGGACCGACGGGTTGGACTGACCCACCTCTCAAGGTGATTCCCGATCGTGGTGAGACCCCACACACTAGGATCCGTGTATTAGTGGGAATCACAAGGACACATGGCCATAGTCCTAGTTATTTACCTGAGATATACATATATTGCCTAGTCTCGCATGTTGATGATCTTGAGAAACACATTTTATGGATTTTTTGTGAGTCTAGATCACCCGAGGGAGGGGTTAGATCCTGACTGAGACATGATTTTGATGAGAATGAAACTGGGTTTTAAACGAAAACTTGCATGACATTATTGTCCATGCTATTTAAACCCATGAATGATGTAAACTGGTTTTACATGATATTCATTATATCGTATGGTACCATTAATTTGAAAAGCCTTTGATTTCATGGTTTTGTATGAGTCAGGAACACCCGAGGGAAGGGTTGAGTCTTAACTGTGTTGTGAAATTTTAACAAGAATGGAATGTTTTAAATGGATATGCATGTCGAGTTTTCCATGCTTTTGAAATCCATATGTGAACTTGTTTTACATGACATCATAACATCACGAATTGTAGTATCTATTTTGAAATGTGTGGAGAAAGGGTGGTTTATGCACGGCACCATGTTCATGTAGGTAGTATGGTTACCTACTTGTTCGTAGGATTGCCTTACTGAGCTTGATGTGCTCACTCCTTTCATTTTCCTACACAGATTTTCTCCAGTAGACATTGAGGCGACTGAGTACTGCATTCCTAATATCCGTTGCTGCCCATCATTTTAAGGTATATACACTTGTACATATTGTATCTAAATAAGTATAACACAGTAACATATTTGTATATAACTGTCAAGGATGTATAGATACTGTAAACACTTGTAAATAAATGGAAAAGAATAAATGAAAAATGCAGGTGTTTATCTTTTTCTGTAATAAAGAATTAAGTTATATGATGATTGAATGGTGGGACTGGCATTGACACGTAACCCAATTGTTAATGGAGTGTTGTCACGATCAGAGGACAGGTAAGTATGAAAGAAAAATGAAAAATTTACTCTGATTTTGGTCGTGACACAAAAGGTATAGTGAACTCTCGTCTTAGTATACGACTTATAATTTCACTAGAAATTTTGGAGTCTGCTTCGTAAGATTTGAGCGGGACATGAAAATGATGATGATATTATCGGGTCAAGTGATAGTGGCCCCATGATAATGATAATGATTACGGTGTAACTACGAGAAAGACCGAGCTAATTTCGAAAGACAATATGTTATTACATACTAGAGTCAAGAATCCAATTGTAATGAAAAACTGAAAAATTAAATTGGAAAAATTGCATGGATTCTTAGAGTGTGACGGTGAACTTAATAGATTGGGGGCAGTTTTAGGAGTTTAAGCCTTCATTTTTCATTAAGGTTAAGAATTCAGTGATTCAGAGGGTTTGATATGTGAGATAGAAAAGCTTGATGATTTTAGAAGTAGCTCTATCGAGAAAGTTGCATTTTCAATTTTGTGTTAAAGACTTGGGAAAGTTATATGGACTTTTGAAGTGCACTACTATAAAGAAGCAGTTTTTGTAGCATCAGTATCGAAATGAAAAGTCAAGCTCAGAGGGAAGTCCCTTCATTTAATTCGAGAGCCGACATCAAGAAATTACATGAATATGTTTTTGGAAGTTCTTAGATGGCAACACATTCTGGATGAAGTATATAGGGAATTACAGCTAAAATGAGTGAATCAGACATAAGAAAACAAGTCCAGGAATGAAGATGAAATAAATAGTGTTGGAAGGAGTATAATTCGAATAAGTAGAGATGTGAAACGGAGGAAGTCCAGGAAACTCGTAGGAGGTACTAAGATCCTCAACTGAGCTAAATTAGCTCCATTGGATGTTATTTTTAGGAAGCAGTGTGCAAAGCGCAACTGTGATGATATGAAATTTATATTTCAAGGTTACTAAGGAAATGAAAATGGTAAAGAGAGTGACAGAAAAGAGATGTACTAAAGAAGCAGTGAAAGTGATAGAGTAAAGTTACTGTAACTGAAAGATGAATTACAAAACTAAAAGTTTAAGTGAGGGTCAAATTGCTTATATCATTGATAAGCTAGGG
Organism: Firmiana major; assembly: GCA_033439115.1. Classification (NCBI taxonomy): domain Eukaryota; kingdom Viridiplantae; phylum Streptophyta; class Magnoliopsida; order Malvales; family Malvaceae; genus Firmiana; species Firmiana major. Next base: position 37,909,418 of record CM065898.1, read on the forward strand.
TGTATTCAGAGTAAAAAGACACCCCAGTAGATAAAGAGTTTTTCAACATATTCGGATTATCTATAAGAATTATCACTAAATTGAAAGATGAAGTTTGAAATTGATTTAGCAATGGTATCGAATTAATTATTTAGACTAACTGTACTGAATAGCTTTGATTGAATTAGAAATGCTGAAAAAGCAATTACAAGGATTATATGAAAAGGAGATTATCAAATTGAGTGACCCACTTTGGAGTGTATTGGTGTTAATTTTTAAAGAGACCCGAAGTCTTCTGGGTCACGTTGTATTATGAATGAATGTCAATTAGATTCCCCAAACAAGGATTATAAATTAGTGAAAAAAAACCTAAAACTCTTTAAGATGATTCAGAGTTTAAGATATATGGAGATTTTGGAATATGAATTACGTATCGAACCTAAGGATTGTAAATTGTCTATGCCTACGTTTTGAATAAGAGACTCAATTTGAGTAAGAAAATGATTTCGTTATAATTGATAAATGAAATGAGACAAGCGTTGGAGTGTGATAAATTCTGAATGCAAGTTATATTGGAATAAGAGGTGTATACAAGGTAAGAATATCTCTGGTATGTGAAATGAATTCGGATTAAGTGATATGGATTGAGAATGGATTGTGTTCGAAGGATAAACGTGAAATTACGATAAGTTTTGGTATCCTACTTTCTATTGAGATCGAACCTTGAACCCTTATATCCATAACCAGTTTATGTGGTCATGTCTAATGGCTAATGAAGGTCTTTCAAAATACATCCCCGCCTGAGAGACTTGACAGCCTCTAGAAGTACCCATAACCTATAAATTCAAATTAACAGTCGTCATATACGAGTTCGAAGTCAGGATACAATTACTTGTGCGGTGAAGGATTATAGAATTTTATTGATCAAGAAAGTTTAAATATTAAATTTCACAAAAGTAGTTTAACACAAGAAAAGAAATGGCTAGAGCTGGTGCCTTGAGCAGAAGTAAGCTCGAGATAATGTTATATTTATATGATGATCAGGAAATGCAAACTGTTGGAATGTTCTATGAACCTCAAATTGGATGTGGTCCATTTCTGATACTAACATTCATTACAAGGTAGTTAGCTTGAGAGTTGAAACTGGACTTGATTTATCAAATCATATAGGTTCAACGTAATTATAAATATTGTATTGATATGACTAGTTAGATACTAAAGGGCATTATAACATAATTGGTATTGGCAGTGATGATTTATTTAGATTCAGAAGCAGAATTGTGTACCTAATGATCTATAGTTAAAGGAATTGACGTCGTCAGAGACTCATTCATAGAGATATACTTTGCATCCGAAGAATAGTAAGATTTATCAAAATCTCCTGGAGGTATATTGGTAATCAGGTGTGATAAGAGATATAACTGAATTTGTGACTAAATGCCTCATATGTCAGCAGGTTAAGATACAGTACTAGAAGCTTATGAGATTATTACAACCTTTATTTATGCCAATACGGAATTGAAAGCATGTGCCAAGATTTTACAGGCTTCTGGAAGGACCAATTGCGAATTAATAAAGTTCGCATATAATATCAATTATCACTCAAGTATCAGAGTGACATCATATAAAGCGTAGTATGGTCAAAAATGTCGTTCACTGATTGGATGGAAGAGATAAGTGAAAGGAAGGTAATTGTTTCTGATATGGTAAAATAAGCTTTTAAGGAAGAATAATTAAGTTGTGGAAAATCGAGGAATAAACTAAAGCAGGCAAAAGAGAGTTATTCTAATTAAAGACGAAGACCTTTGAAAGTTTTAGTAGGCGATTCGGTGTTTCTGAAAGTTTCACCTTCCAAGGGCATGATGAGATTTAGGAAAAATGGGAAGTTGAGTCCTCGTTATATTAGACCTTTCTGTTGGCTCTACCGAGAGGGGGGGTGAATCGGTTTTCTAACAATTATGGGAGATTTTAAAACAATCACAATTTAAACACAAGTGATAATGAATAAAACAGTGCAATATAACAATTTAATGCAAAGAGAGGGAAAGAAAAACAAACACAGCGACTTATAGAGGTTCGGCCAACTCTTGCCTACGTCCTCTCTCCTTGACCTTCTTGTCAAGTGGTTTCTTTCTCTCTTTCAACAGAGTTTACAAAGTTCCTTTTACAGGTTAAGGAATAACCTCTCTACCCTTAGCAATACAGAAAATGTATTCACCCTTTTACAATAACACTCACTGAGGAACAATCCTCTTTTCTTTTAAGGTGTGGATGAATACAGAATAAGGCTTTTTAGTGGGTAGGACTAACAAAGCTTGTAGTACATAAGCTTGTACAATTAATCTCAATAAAATGAGCAATAGAGATACAATGAATGAAAGAATTAAAGCTTGAGAATGTTTGGAATATTCAGTGGTAGTCTCTCTCTTTGCTTTGTCTTCAATGCTTGGTTATATACTGAAGGTTGGGTAGTTGGGGCATTAAATGCAGTTTTTCCCGTTGAGATTTGAAGAAAATAGCCGTTGGGAACCTCCAGTGGTCAGACAGATCGATCTCCTATCTTGGCCAGATCGATCTCCTAGTTTTAAATCCTGCAATGACAAAGCACAAATACACAGGGAGATCGATCTTATACATTACCAGATCGATCTGTTAGTTTAAATAGGCAGAGGCAGATCGATCTGTCGAATAGGCAGATCGATCTCCTATCCTCTCTGTTTGAGGCAAGATCGATCTCTCAATACACCAGATCGATCTCTAAAGCTCACTGACTTTGAGCAGATCGATCTCTTCCTTATCAGATCGATCTCCTAAGTTCTCTGACTTAGAGCAGATCGATCTCTTAACCCTTGCAGATCGATCTCTTTTTACCTTAAACCCTTTACACCGTTTTAAGGCTTGCCAGATCGATCTCTTCCATCATGAGATCGATCTCTCATCAAGTATAATCCCAGGAGATCGATCTCTCATACCCCAGATCGATCTCTCATCAGCAGAACTCTAAGTTCTGGTCCTGATATCTTCTAAACATGTTTGTATACCATCTTAACATTATTGTTTTAACATGTTTTGTCATTTCAAAATACATTAACTCAACAATCTCCCCCTTTTTGATATGACAAAACTCATCCAATAAACATGTTTAGTGAATTTTCAAAATTCCCCCTTTTTGTGAGCTTTTGACTTTGTTAAAGATTTAACTCATCCTTAGTTAAATCTTAACTCCCCCTTAGTCAGCTCTAGCTCTTAACTCCCCCTCAATTAAATCATCCTATCATCCTTACACATGTCTTAACTCCCCCTCAATTAAATCATTCTTGTAAGCTATGAACACAAACATAACAACATGCATGTTTGTTTCTTATGTGACTTCTCCCCCTTTTTATCATATCAATAAGACAAGAATGGAATACTCATCATTTCAAAATAATATTTTGCATTAACACAAGAATGACATTTCATTAACACAAGTCAATCAACATTTCATTCAAGCAAATTTTTCACAAAGAACATTAAGTAGCTTAACAATGTTGCAACTACACTAAATATAAGCACCTAATGCCTAATGTGAGGGAGGATCACGATCCAAAAGCTCCTCAACATGCGTGCGCGTCACTTGGAGTTCATCAAACATTGCCTCTTGAGTGTCTTGAAATCTATCGAACATCGCCTTTTGAGTGTCTTGAATCCTATCCACTCGTTGAGTCAATTCGGCAATCATACGCTGCTGAGTGGTATGTCCTTCATCGATCCTCTGACTGAGGTCGCTTATCATCTTCACGATCAGCGCCAAGTCAGCAGGAGACGATGTTTGTGCAGTTGGCGCAGCCGTGGAGGACGATGGTTTTGGAGCGGGTGCTGCAGGTGCTGGTTCAGCAGTGTGGTCATCCTCAGCCTCAGCAGGTTGCTGTTCTTGCTTTTTCGTCCACTCTCCCCGGAAATCTTTGTAGTACCCCATATGATGTAGGGTCCCAATATTAAGCTCGCTTTTAGGAGATGGAAGTTCGCCAGATTCGCCGCTGCAGTCGATGCCAAGGCGACGGAGAAGATAGGCTACCGGTTGTGGAAAAACGATTGTGGTAGCTTGTCCACGCACAATCTTCAGCCAGTCTTCGTATATGAAGTGAGGGAGGTTAGGCTTTTGGCTGGTGGTGTGAATGTGATGGAGCCAAAAACGGTCTAGACGCCTAACGGTAGAGTGACGGGTACCGTAAGGGCGGAGATTCCATGAGATTATGAGGTGGAGTAACCGAAGGTGCATTGGGAGGTTGCTCGCCTTGTCCCCGGGGAGTTCAAACGCAAAGGGGACTTCCTCATCCTCATTAGTTAAGCCTTCATCGCGTATATCAAATACTTTGGCTATAACTTCAGAATCAATTATTATTGATTGACCCATGACGAAGGTTCTGAAGGCAAGGGTTTTGCAGGTGTCATCGGGGTCATTAACGAGTTCGGCATTTGAAAAGAATGCACGAACGAGATTTGGAGGGACAGGAGTGTTGATTCTCAAGAATTTCACCCAACCAAATTCCTCAAATTTTGTGAGGTATGGAAAGTCTATGTGATTGAGGAAGGAAAAATCTATAGTCCGCCAATGCTTAATTGGCATGGTTGAGAAGAACTCTTCGTATCGCTTCCTTTTTGCATGTGTTTTAAAACACCTATTGAAAGAAGCGATGGAAGTGGGTTGGGATGAGGAACCTGCCTCTCCTGTGGTTCTAGGGGGTTTGTTTGCTACTGACTTCCTAGGCATTATCTTAGACCTTAAAGATTTGCTAAATGAATTCAACAAAGAGAGAAGCAATGAAACAGTACCTAAGTTGCCCTAGAATGAATAACAACACAAATCAGAGAAAATTTTTGAGAAATTCGTGAGAAATGTAGGTTACTATACCGAAATTTTAACACCGAGACGCAAGGAAGACTGTACGAGGATCGATCTGAGGAGGAATTGAAGAAGAGGATGCGAGGGAATTGGAGAATTTGAATTTTAGGTTTTGGGAGATTTGGGGATTTTTCGCGGGTATTTATACTCCAAGGCATAGGAGATCGATCTGTCGAGGCGACAGATCGATCTGGTACTCCCAGAAGCGAAGAGAGATCGATCTGTCGTAGGGACAGATCGATCTGGTCGCAAACAGAGGCTTAAGGAGATCGATCTGGTACATGCACAGATCGATCTGTAGAATGCGGAAGCTTGATGAGATCGATCTGTCGTGTGGACAGATCGATCTGCCTCTAAACAGAGACGAAAGGAGATCGATCTTATGGTTAGAAGATCGATCTGCTTAGCTTAACCTTGATAATTTAGGCTTGATAGAAGCATGGAGATCGATCTATATCACAAGGAGATCGATCTCTCATCCTCTTTGCCAGAAAATTTTTGCAAAAACTCTTTAAAAATCAACTTGAAATCAAGATTTTTACAACATGAAAGTCCTAAGGCATACTCATGAGTCCTAATTCACCTCTAAGGATACAGAACCTATCTCTATCAAGGGGTTTGGTGAATATATCAGCTATTTGATGTGTAGTATCAATATACTCTAAGATTATATCCCCTTTTTGTACATGATCTCTAAGGAAGTGATGTCTAATTTCTATGTGCTTGGTTCTGGAGTGCTGTATAGGATTCTTAGACAGATTAATGGCACTGGTATTATCACATTTAATAGACACTTGTTTCATGTCAATGCCATAATCTCTCATTTGTTGTTTAATCCACAACACTTGAGCACTACAACTACCAGCTGCTATATACTCAGCTTCAGTTGTGGACTGAGCAACACTGTTATGCTTCTTGGAGAACCAAGAAATTAACCTATTTCCTAAGAATTGGCAAGTACCTGAAGTACTTTTCCTATCTATTTTGCAGCCTCCAAAATCTGCATCTGAAAATGCATGAAGGGCAAAAGTGGAGTCTTTGGGATACCAAAGTCCTAGTGAGGGAGTATCTTTGAGGTATCTAAAAATTCTCTTAGTTGCCAATAGATGTGATTCCCTAGGAGAGGATTGAAATCTAGCACAAAGGCACACACTAAACAATATATCTGGTCTACTAGCAGTTAAATAAAGCAAAGAGCCAATCATAGACCTATAGAGTTTAGTGTCTACACACTTACCACTTTCATCTTTGTCAAGCTTGATGTTGGTGCCCATTGGAGTGGTTTGAGGTTTGCAATTGTCCATCCCAAATCTCTTGAGCAAGTCCTTGGTGTACTTTGCTTGATTGATGAATGTTCCATCCTTTGTTTGCTTCACTTGAAGTCCCAAGAAGAATGTGAGTTCTCCCATCATGCTCATCTCAAATTCCCCTTGCATGATCTTAGCAAACTCTTGACATAAAGACTCATTAGTTGAACCAAAAATAATATCATCTACATATACTTGTACAACTAGTAAGTCCTTATTTTTATTTTTGATGAATAATGTGGTGTCTACCTTTCCTCTTGAGAATCCTTTTTCTATTAAGAACTTTGACAACCTTTCATACCAAGCTCTAGGAGCTTGTTTTAACCCATAAAGTGCCTTAGACAATTTGAAAACATGTTCAGGAAATTCATGATTTTCAAATCCGGGAGGTTGCTCTACATAGACTTCTTCATTAATGAAACCATTTAAGAATGCACTCTTTACATCCATTTGATATAACTTGAAATCTTTATAACATGCAAAGGCAAGTAACATTCTTATTGCCTCTAATCTAGCTACCGGTGCATATGTTTCATCATAGTCTATGCCTTCCTCTTGTCTATAGCCTTGAGCAACTAGCCTAGCCTTATTCCTTATGATCACACTATTTTCATCCATTTTGTTCTTGAATATCCATTTAGTTCCAATTATAGAGTGATCACTAGGCCTTGGAACTAGTTTCCATACTTTGCTTCTCTCAAATTGATTTAACTCTTCTTGCATTGCTAGGAACCAATTATTATCCTCTAAGGCTTCATTGACATTCCTAGGCTCTATTTGAGATACAAAGGCTATATATTGGCACATATTCCTTAAGGATGACCTAGTTCTAACTCCAAGAGTTGGATCTCCTACTATTTCACAATCTTTTACATATCCTAACTCTCTTGGTGCTCTAGGTTCTCTTTCTAAAACTTCTATTTCTTCTTCATCTTCTTTATTCAAATCAAGCTTTTCTAGAAAGTCATCTTCTAAGCCTTCATCAAATATCTCAACATTTTCATCATTGTTGGTTGAATCTTTAGATATATTATTTGATTCATCAAATACAACATGAATAGATTCTTCAACCATTAATGTTCTTTTGTTATAAATTCTATAAGCCTTTGAATTCAATGAATATCCTAGAAATATTCCCTCATCACTTTTGGCATCAAATTTTCCTAAATTATCTTTTCCATTATTTAGAACAAAGCATTTGCAGCCAAAAGGATGGAAGTAACTAATGTTAGGCTTCTTACCTTTGTAGAGCTCATAAGGAATTTTCTTTAGCATGGGTCTTATCATAGCTCTATTGATTATATAACATGATGTGTTTATTGCTTCAGCCCAAAAGTACTTTGGCAAGTTATTTTCACATAACATGGTCCTAGCCATCTCTTCCAAAGTTCTATTTCTTCTCTCAACTACACCATTTTGTTGTGGTGTCCTAGGGGCTGAAAAGTTATGACTAATTCCTTGATCATTGCAATACTCATCAAATCCTATATTTTCGAATTCTTTGCCATGATCACTTCTAATGCTTGTTATTGTATATCCTTTTTCATTTTGAGTCACCTTTGAGTAAGTTATGAATTTCTCTAAGGCTTCATTCTTTACTCTCAAAAAGAACACCCAAGTGTACCTAGTGTAATCATCAACTATTACAAATCCATAGTGTTTTCCACCTAGGCTAGTGGTTTTAGTGGGTCCAAATAAGTCTAAATGTAGTAATTGAAGAGGCCTAGAGGTGGATACACTATTCTTAGGCTTAAAGGTTGTCCTCTTGTGTTTTCCTTTAACACAAGCTTCACATATTTCTTCATGCTCAAAGGGTATTTTGGGTAAGCCTACAACTAGATCCTTTCTAGCTAACTTAGATAGCATACTCATGCTTGCATGGCCTAGTCTTCTATGCCATAACCAAGATTCCTTTTTATTATCTACCATTAAGCATATGTTTTCATTTTTGAGTTCATTAAGGTAGACTATATATATGTTACCTTGCCTATGACCTAGAAGAAGAATTTTATTTGACTTAGGATCTATAACATTACATTTCATGCAATCAAAAATTACTTTGTAACCTTTGTCACAAAGTTGACTAATGCTTAGCAAGTTATGCTTTAGACCCCTAACAAGTAATACTTTTTCTAAGGAGAAATGATCATTACCTATTGAGCCACTCCCTTCCACTTGGCCTTTAGAGTTGTCCCCAAAAGTGACTTCTCCACCAATTTTCGATTTGAAGGAATTGAAATGGCTTTTATCACCCGTCATGTGCCTTGAGCATCCACTATCTAAGTACCAAGCTTCTTTTGTTTTAGCCTTGTGGCTATGCTCAATCACCTACAACAAACAAAAATAAACACACTCAAGTCTTAGGTACCCAAATTCTCTTGGGTCCTTGAAGGTTAGTAAATGCAATTCTTGATCCCATTGGGATCCATTTTGCTAATGCATTGCAGTCCTTGGAATGAATTACCTCTTTTGGAATCCATATTCTTTTTACAATTTTTCTTTTAAGATTCCTTATCTTTATATTGCAATAATGTGACTTATGTCCCTTCTTATTACAATATGAACAAGTAATTTCAGGTTTATTCATGCTCTTCCTAGCAATGAAACTCTTAAGATGGGTCTCCCTACTTTGTGCATTATACCCTAAGCCATTTTTGTCAAAAAATGCTCTTTGGGTTTCTAACATGCTATCTAGCTTTTGTTGCCCCATGTGAAACCTATTAAAGGAGTTATGTAAATTCCTATTTTTCTCCTCAAGGTCAGAAATTTCTAGATTTGCAATCTCTAGTTTCTTCTCACATTCCAAATTATCTTGTAACATTATCTCATTTTCCCTTTTTAATTTAGATATTAACTTTTTTATACTTCATGCTCATAGATTCATACTCTAATGCTAAATCATCAAATGCATCTTGCAGTTCGTCAAAAGAGTATTCATTGATATTAGATGTTACCTTCTCATCCTCATCAATTGCCATGAAGCATAGGTTGGCAATGTCTTCATTTGATTCATCATCGGAGCAATCACTGTCACTCCATGTTGCTACCATCGCCTTCTTTTTATGAAACCTATCATTAGATCTTTTGAGAAGAGGGCAGTTAAACTTTATGTGTCCAGGTTTTTTACATTCAAAACATACAATAGAGTCTTTTCTACCTAATTCCTCTTGTTCTCTCCTATTGTTTCTCCTATAGCTATTACCAGCTCTCATCCTCATGAATTTATTGAATCTTTTGGCAAACATTGCCATTTCAATATCCTCCTCACCGCCACTCTCATTTTTTATTTCTTTTTCAGTAGTGGATTTTAGAGCAACACCCACTTTCTTGGGTGGCTCTTCATTTCTTTTAAGCTTCATCTCATAAGTTAGCAAGGAACCTATTAATTCATCTAAGGACAGTGTGTGTGGGTCCTTTGATTCCTCTATTGCTGTCACTTTAGCTTCCCATGACTTAGGTAAGCTATTTAGAATTTTCTTTACCATTTCAATATTAGAATATGTTTTTCCTAAAGATTTTAATCCATTAATTATATCTGTAAACCTAGTGAACATATCACTAATGGATTCTTCTTCCTTCATTCTAAAGAGCTCATAATCATGTGTGAGCATACCTACTTTTGTCTCCTTCACTTGGGTTGTACCCTCATGAGTTATTGCCAATTTATCCCATATTTTCTTGGCATTATCACACCCGGAGACTCTATTATATTCATTAGGACCTAAAGCACAAAATAATGTGTGCATAGCTTTAGCATTTAGCTGTGCACATTTGATGTCATTAGAATCCCATTCATCTTCTTCTTTGGGAATATCTCTTCCCTCTATTTTCTTCGTAGGGATTTGAGGTCCCTTAACTATAATTCTCCATACTTCATAATCGTTTGCTTGAATAAATAGCATCATCCTAGTCCTCCAATAAGAATAATGTTCACCATTGAACATGGGAGGTCTAACAGTGGAGTGCCCCTCTCCTATCAAATTAGTTGCTACATTGTTATGAGCCATTTGATCGTTTCTACTCTTAGGAAGTTGTTCCTATGTGATTAGAGAGTCCTAGCTCTGATACCAATTGTTGGCTCTACCGAGAGGGGGGGTGAATCGGTTTTCTAACAATTATGGGAGATTTTAAAACAATCACAATTTAAACACAAGTGATAATGAATAAAACAGTGCAATATAACAATTTAATGCAAAGAGAGGGAAAGAAAAACAAACACAGCGACTTATAGAGGTTCGGCCAACTCTTGCCTACGTCCTCTCTCCTTGACCTTCTTGTCAAGTGGTTTCTTTCTCTCTTTCAACAGAGTTTACAAAGTTCCTTTTACAGGTTAAGGAATAACCTCTCTACCCTTAGCAATACAGAAAATGTATTCACCCTTTTACAATAACACTCACTGAGGAACAATCCTCTTTTCTTTTAAGGTGTGGATGAATACAGAATAAGGCTTTTTAGTGGGTAGGACTAACAAAGCTTGTAGTACATAAGCTTGTACAATTAATCTCAATAAAATGAGCAATAGAGATACAATGAATGAAAGAATTAAAGCTTGAGAATGTTTGGAATATTCAGTGGTAGTCTCTCTCTTTGCTTTGTCTTCAATGCTTGGTTATATACTGAAGGTTGGGTAGTTGGGGCATTAAATGCAGTTTTTCCCGTTGAGATTTGAAGAAAATAGCCGTTGGGAACCTCCAGTGGTCAGACAGATCGATCTCCTATCTTGGCCAGATCGATCTCCTAGTTTTAAATCCTGCAATGACAAAGCACAAATACACAGGGAGATCGATCTTATACATTACCAGATCGATCTGTTAGTTTAAATAGGCAGAGGCAGATCGATCTGTCGAATAGGCAGATCGATCTCCTATCCTCTCTGTTTGAGGCAAGATCGATCTCTCAATACACCAGATCGATCTCTAAAGCTCACTGACTTTGAGCAGATCGATCTCTTCCTTATCAGATCGATCTCCTAAGTTCTCTGACTTAGAGCAGATCGATCTCTTAACCCTTGCAGATCGATCTCTTTTTACCTTAAACCCTTTACACCGTTTTAAGGCTTGCCAGATCGATCTCTTCCATCATGAGATCGATCTCTCATCAAGTATAATCCCAGGAGATCGATCTCTCATACCCCAGATCGATCTCTCATCAGCAAAACTCTAAGTTCTGGTCCTGATATCTTCTAAACATGTTTGTATACCATCTTAACATTATTGTTTTAACATGTTTTGTCATTTCAAAATACATTAACTCAACACTTTCAAACTCTTAGACCGAGTGGGAGACAAAGCTTACAGACTGGTGTTACCGCCTGAATTATCAAGTATTCATAATGTCTTCCATGTTTCAATGTTACGCAAGTAACATCTATATACGATGTATGTGGTTAAGTATGAACCTCTGGAGCCGAAGGAGGATATAATCTGTGGAGAAACTGATTCGAAGCTTGAACAGGAAGGGAAAGACATTATGGTCTAAGACGATTTCTTTGGTCAAAAGTTGTGATAGTACTACACTTCGGAAGAGGCCACATGAGAATTAGAGAGCTTAATGCGAGAGAAGTACCTACATCTGTTTCAGGACCAAGGTACTTCAAAATTTTGGGACCAAATTTCCTAAGGTGGGGAGAATGTAAACTCCCAAAATTTTTCGAAATTCAACTCAAGAGTTATTCGATTTAAATTTAATTTACTTTGCTTATGAATAATTAAATTAATCTTGTCGAGAAAGACGAGATTAGATTAAGCTGATAATTCTGTTAAGAAAAATCGATTTACGAAAATAAGTTAATAATAATAATACTAATAATAATGATAATAATATATATATAAACAAGTAAACAAATAAAATATATATTTTTATAAATAAATAAATAGAGGTGATGGGGATGGTTGAATGATTGAAACGTGAGTGATGGTGATGATTTTGATAGATCAACAAATGTGTAGAGAAATGGGCAAAAGTGTTATAGCTACAGCAAGTTTGTCAAAACATAAATTAATGACTAATGGGTGTCGTATGAAAAGAAAACCCAATGGCATGAGTAGGCTGATCAAAAAAAAAAAAGAAAGGAAACAACAACAACTCTGAGCAGTTGGAGGTAGACAGAAGCACGAAAAGAAGAGAGGCTAACACGAGGAACTAGTGCAGTTTCTGTTGGAAGAGTACCACACAACTGACCAGGAAATAAATGTGAATGAAAGATATATATATATATATATATAAATATACTGAAAACTGCAGCAAAGAAAAAGAAACGGAAAAGGAAAAGGAAAACAAATATATATATGTATATATATAGGGAAAACAAGGTAGAAACCGATAGTAGTCTTCTGCTTCAGAAAAAGCCATAGTAGAAAATTCGGTGAAGAGCTGATGATGGTACGACACTCAGTGAATGAGAAGGAAATTGGAGAAACAGTCCTGACATGTGAAGCAGGGGACGAGAGACTTGAGTGAAGGTTGGCAGAAAAGAGTGGAGAGGAGACCTAGCAGAGATGAAAGCCAAATGGAAAAGAAAACGAATGAGGCGAAAAGCCAAGGAAAGGGCAGGGGCAGAGGCAGTCAAAGGTGGTGACTGGCTTGGTAGACACAGTACAGATGGTGAGAAACAGAGTATTCCCCCTTTGTATTGCTGCACCCAAAAGCAGCCCCGACCGTGTGCAGAGGGAGCGAGATCACAGGCTGTAAGGGTGGGCTTTGAAGTTGCAAACAGGTCGTACGTACAGTGAGGCCACCATGGTGATCACCTCGCTGTTCGATATTGAAGCTGGAGTTAAGAGCTGAAACAGAGGACGTAAGTCCTTTGTAACTCGAAACCAAGAGTTGAAGCGACGATGATGATGGTAAAGGCTAGCTGGAAACTGAAAACTCTCAGGTATTGTCTCAGCTAAAGAGAGAAAGGTGTGATGGACAGTGTTGAATAGAAGAGGAAGAAGCCCGATGAACCGAAAGCAATGAGAAGCAGAGGAAGCCCTTATCAGGCGACGATGGTGTACCCCGAAGCTGGTGGTTACTTGAGGATGGTGGCCCAGATGCGGGAATGATGGTAAGAATGGTAGTGCTTAGAATGGGGGATGACGAGGACTGAAGCCGAGCCCTGGAGAAAGATGATAAATAGTAACCAACAAAATGGAAATGAAGAAGGAAGGAAAAGTGGCAGGAAAATTTAAAGGATAGGAAAAAAAGAAAAGAAAAGAAAAGTAATATATATATATTTATTAATATATATTATAGATAATAGAGGAAAATTGGAGAAGGAAAATTAGTGTACTAAATTTGAAAACCTGGGGAAAAAGGCTCTGAACGAAATAACCCGAGTGGATCGGACTCGTTAACTTGCTACGCCGAGACAATCGAGGACCGCAGACAGACACCGAGGTAAGAAAAATTCTCATCGCTACTAGAGATAAATATGTGTAATTTTCGTATATTTGTAGATATAAAATTTAGGTTGAATTTCGCAATACCAAAATTATCGAAAAGACTAGGTCGAATTTTATGACTCTGAAAATTAGCGATTTTAGCTTAGTTGAACAATCAAATTTTACGAATTGAATTTAAATGGTTTGCATAAATTATGATATGACTTGAATTCTGTTTTAAATATCGAAAATTATAAATTTTGAATTTTCATAGACTGTTTTCTGAGATTTTTTCGAAAAAGGGTTAGTCAGTCTGTTTTGAACGATTTCATAAAACAAATGAATTTATGTGATTTAAGGAAAAATGATCTGCTATAAAGTTATTCTGATGAAATGTGCTCGAGCGCATACTGGCTGTGTGTCGTACGATCCGTCTCGCACTGAATTTGAGACAAAGGCGTTGGTGAGATCATGCTGCACTTCTGTTCTGTATCTGTATCTGTATCTGTATCTGTGGTCTATGAGTACGATGCACCGTGTTTTTTATTCTGTTTCTTGTCTTCGGACATTCTTTTCTATGAGCTGTTTGAGTAGCTGACCACTCCTATGGCGATTGACATCCCGACACACTTGGCCCGTGAATTGCCCGTAGTCACCGACATTGGCCAATAGTCATTTCTGATATCTGATATAGCATGCATGCCTTGTCTTGTCTATTTGAAAATATTTATTTGAAATTGCCTACTTGAATTGAAATATCTGGGAATCTGTTTGTTTTACTACTGAAAAACTCTGAACTTTCTGGATTTATAACAGTATTTAAATGTATTACTGATACATATTCTGTTTCTAAAAAAAAATATGTTTCTAGTTTTTGTGTTTTTACCAATACTAAATCTGTTTTTCGAATTCTGAATCTGGTATCTGAGAAAATCATCTATGAAACTTTTTTGGATTTAGCAAATATAAAAATATATATTTTGTAGGTAGTGTATTTATCTACTTGCTATGAGGTTTTTCTTACTAAGCATGTTGAGCTCATCCCCCCTTACTTTCCTCTACAAAGTCCCTCTTAGCTGGGATCGCTTCCGTTAGTAAGGCATTCCGCATAGTTATGATTTCGCGGAGAGTATTTCTGCATCGAAGGTATACCTAGTTGTATAAAATTCTTTTGTATCTAAAATTATGTAAGTACAGTAATGCAATACAAGATGTGTCTGGGTAATGTGAACATATTTTATTTAAATTTGTTATTGAGAAAACAAACTTAATCACTGAGCACTGTTCTGATCTAATATTGACTTGTAGCCCAACCAAAATGTGTATAAATTCGGGTCGTTACAATAAATATGACAATTGACCAAAGTCAGTGACTCCGGGTAATCACAGGCCAGGTGTGTCAGGATGTCAAGTGCCATGGGAGTGGTCAGCTACCCAATCGGCTTACTCATTTCCCTATTTCTCAATAATACTGTACATCGTACTCACGTGCACACAGCACAGTACATCGTACTCCATGGACCGGGCATCATTCTCATTTCACATTTCCATATAATTTCATTTCCAGTCACACGGTACATCGTACTCACGTGCACACAGCACGGTACATCGTACTCCCTGGACCTCGGCATCATTCACATTTCCATATAATTTCCATCTCCTTCTTTTTCACGACCCAATACTACCAAAATTAGTACAAATTTTTTGCTTTTGGAAAAATCTTTCTTACCGCCTCATGACATATCCCTCTGAATAGGTCGGGCTGTGAATCAATATTGATATACCATTCTAACCATTAAGAAATATCACACGTAAACATACATACTGATATCATTTATCATATACTAGAGTGGTCGGTATGTTTATACATCACATAATTCTATATTTACATCCCCAAATATTCCTTTATATATAATACTGTGCTTTAAGCATATTAATATAAAATTCTGTACATGGTGTATATCTGACAGTCGGTGGGAATCACAGATAATCAGCTATGCCGTCTAATCTCTACACTTGCTATCTCTATGGTGGAAACACTGAAAGTTGGTGGAAAATGAAAGGGTGAGCTCCACATGCTCAGTAAGGCAATAATACAAACGGGTAGATAGCTATACTATCTACATGCTGATAAGAAATCAGGATATATATATATATATATATATGAGCATGAGGTAAAAACAATGACATGCCATATATATAATATCATCTGTTCTAAAACAGGAAATCGACATATTAAAACATGGAATAATTTTCATGTGAAAACATTTCATGCTCAATGAATCAACACGTTTTAAAATACCCCATCTGGGTTAAAATATGATACACTCACGAATCAAAAATCCATTTCAACAAAATTATTTATTTTCAAATCTCCGTTATAAAATCACCCTTCTCACAAGGTTACAAGTCATGAAAGTTTCATAAAATCCCTCCATGGGAACAATCAAAACTCAATTGAAATCATAAGAAAATCGGGGCCTGACCCCTCCCTTGGGTCTAGCCTGGTCTATCAAGATCAATAGTTATATCATGTGATACATGTAAGTGACTATATCGGTAATATCCAGGACTATGTCCATAACCTCGTGATCCCTGGCACACGGATCCTAGTGTGCGGGTGTCACACCTGAAACGGGAGGTGGGTCAGTCCTACCAGCCAGAACAGCATAATATCAGGATTGCGAGGGCAAGACTTGCTCTCTCGTGGCTAATGCCACTCCACTCTAACAATCCCCATGATACAGCGTACTCCGCGTGACATACACGGTACAATGTACTCCATGAACCCAAGCTCAATCAGGGGTGCTTGTAATAGGTCTTATCCACCCATGTCAAGTATGTCTCAGTGAGCATGTGTGAGCATATCATCTCACTGTGACACACAGTCTACAGGAGGCTCCAACACGGCTATATGCATGTCATATAAATTCTTGTGCAAGCGAAGCTCTAGCACGGCTCCATGCATATTCATGATATCTGAAAACCTCGTGCGAGCGAAGCTCTAGCTCGGTTTCATAAAAATTAATAAAATCTGCGTACGAGTAGCACTTCAGTACGACTTAAACTGATTATAAATTCAATCATAGTCCACGTACGAGCATTGCTCTAGTACGGATAGGTATTAAAACTCAATGAAAACCTAGTACGAGAAAAACTCTAGTACGGTAGTCATATGAAATAAATCTATAAAATAGTGCGAGCAGGGCTCCAACACTCTGTGTATGAGTTAAAATATAAAATCCAGTGCGAGCAGTGCTCAAACACAGTTAAAACTCATATAACACTGATAGGTGGCTCAATTTTATCAAAATATGTTAAATAAATATCAATTGGCACCTAACCTGTGCCTTTTCACTTAAAACATGAAAATAATAGCCAACCTATCTATAAATTGCTTGAATTAAAGTAATATCATCATGAAAACATTAAAATCATAAATTTTATGCAATTTCATAGCCTTACTACCTTTTTTGAAATTTTCCTAACTTGGGGCAAAATAGTCATTTATCACTATTTTCATATTTTTCCACAAAAATTATTATTCTGTTTTCGGGTAGCCTAATGAATTTAACGTAATGTAAATCCCCTCGAAAGTACGTACAGCTACCTCTAAGTGCTCATAAAATTCTCTTACCTGGAATCACGCGCGAGCTTATCCCGACTCGATCGTACCAGGTCTCTCAGTCCAATTCGCTCGTCTACGGAGCTGCATATAACCACATATGGGTTCAGTTCAAATATACTGATCAGTATTTCACTCTTACTGATCGAATCTAAAGCTCTGGGCTCGTTTTACTCTATGGAGTCCGATTGCACATTAATGGGCCTCAAACCCATTTTTCAGCCCGTTTCCACTTTTAAAGTCCTTTTTTTTTGGGTTTACTGGGCTCATTTAGCTTATCAATAATAATCGAGATTCGTTCCAAACTCATTGGATAGCCTGGATACTATTTACGATAATTATTTTGAAATTTCGAATAAAATTCTTTTTATGCAGAATTAATCCGTAAAATAATCTGAACTTTTCATTTAAGGACTCATATTATCGTAATTAAAATGTACTTACCCAATATGTTGCGGGGTACAAAAATCGAAGCTAAATCGGCTCTCGTTCGGGCTCTGCAGTAACACTGCACAATTATTTAAATCCGGGTCATTTTCCAATAAAATAATATTAAATTGAAATCCTGGGATTTATCCGCAGGTCAATCCCGACTCTCAGTCACTTACCCGAATTTCGAGTCGTCCCCGGGTACACTTTCTTTCCTTTTTTCCCTTTTCTTTCTTTTCTTTTTTTTCCTTTTCTTTTTCTTTTTCTTTTCTCCCTTTCCTGGCTACGGTGCCTTTTTGGCCCGTTTGTCGTCGCTGGTGATTTCGACCATCTTGTCGGCTGCCACTAGGCTTAACAGAATCGCCTCGGCCAGGGGATCGTTCGGCTGGGTCAAATCGGCGTTGGGACACCGTCATTTGTCGGGATCGACGCGTTTCTTCCTCGAAACTTTCGTCCGTCGATTCGTCAGGAATAGGGACCGTCGACATGCGTCACCGATACCAATGGAACCGTCGGGCTTCGCTCTTCCTTTTTCAACCGGTAGTTGGGTTCGTCGGACACTGGTGGGTCGTCGAGGGTCACGGGTCGCAAGTCGGGTTGCTGGGTTCTTTTCGCGGGTCTTTCTCTCTCCCCGATTCTGATTTTCAGATTTTTCATTTATTATTATTATTATTATTATTTATTAATTCATTTATTATTATTTTAATACCTTAAAATATATTAAAATAATCCAAATATCCCAAAAAAATCTTAAAAATTATTATTTTATCCATTTAATCAATAAATGAATTTCTCACTCTATTTTCGTCTTTCCCGGTATATTTTTCGATTATCTTCGAGAAAATTTTTCAAATTAAAAATTTCGATTAATTTCGAATTAATTCTGATTAATTCCTATAAATTTATATCTAGATCAATCGAACTCGAATTTAAATATTTTCCTCGGCATTGATCCAGATTTTGCAAATTCCATATTTTAATGCCAATTACTTATCGAATTTATACCGAATTTTGAAATTTTGACCATTTTACCCTTACACGTGTTCGGGACCAAATTGAATCGACTTTATTTCATAAATCCAAAATCTTTTCCCAATTTTCAATTCCTTATTTTCAGTCACCTCGATTTAATTCCTTAGAGGAACTTGTTGCTTCTTTATTTTCCCGATTTATCCTTATTCGATTTTACTTACGTTATTTCGTTTCATCCACATTTATCATATCCGAATCAACCATCTTATGAATCCATTAACATATAATAATGTCATACAATATGAAAATCATAAGGAATATCATACAAAATTTGTGGATCTCATAATCTCCCCCACTAAAAGAATTTGGTCCTCCAAATTAGACCCAAATCAATCAGTAAACAACTTCGGTTACTTTTCCTGTATCATGCTCTCTAGCTCATAGGTAGCTTCCTTCGGAGTGTGATACTGCCACTGAACCTTCACCAGGGAGATCGTCTTGGATCGCAATACCTTCTCCTTCCTATCCAAAATCCGAACTGGTCTCTCAACATATGTCATACTGTCACTGAGCTCTAACGACTCATAGTGAATCACATGTGACGGATCCGGATGGTACTTCTGAAGCCTAGAAATGTGGAAGACACTGTGTACACATGCTAACTCTGGTAGCAGTGCCAATCTATAGGCCTTATCTCCCACTCGCTCTAGAATCTCAAAGGGTCCAATAAAACGAGGGCTCAGTTTACCTTTCTTACCGAATCGCATGATACCCTTGGAAGGCGAAACTCTCAAAAACACCGACTCACCCTCTGCAAACTCTAGTGGTCTACGTATCCTGTCAGCATAACTCTTCTGTCGACTTTGAGTTGTCCGCAATCTATCATATATCAATCTGACATCCTCAGTAGCCTGCTGAACCAAGTCAGGAGCAAATAACAGTCTATCACCAATCTCTTCCCATCCAATAGGGGAACGGCATTTGCGACCATACAGTGCCTCATACGGTGCCATCCCGATACTCAAGTGATAACTGTTATTGTAGACGAACTCGGCTAATGGAAAATGATCATCCAAAGAGCCTCCAAAATCTAGCACACATGCTCTCAACATATCCTCTAGAGTCTGTAAAGTCCTTTCTGACTGACCATCTGTCTGAGGATGGAAAGCGGTGCTAAATCTCAATAGGGTCCCCAACGCTTCCTGAAAGGGTTACCAAAAATGAGAAGTGAAGCGGGCATCCCTATCAGAAACAACGCTCACTAGAACGCCATGTAACCTGACAATCTCTCGAACATATAAGTTCACCAACGTACTCAGAGCATCCGTAGTTCTCATAGCTAAGAAATGAGTGGATTTCGTCAGTCTATCCACAATCACCGAGATGGCATTGTGACCTTTGCAGGTCCTCGGTAATCCCATCACAAAATCCATAGTGACATGCTCCCACTTCCATGTCGGTATCGATAGAGGCTGCAATAATCCTACAGGCTTTTGATGCTCTACCTTTACCTGCTGACAGACGAGACATCTCGCGACATACTCTGCTATGTCTCTTTTCATTCCAGACCACCAATAAACTCTCTGAAGATTCTGATACATCTTTGTACTCTCCAGATGTACTGTATACCTCGCTGAGTGAGCCTCTGATAAAATCATCCTCCTGATCTCAGGATCCTTGGGAACACATATCGTACCGCGAAACCTCAGTAAACCATCAGTACTCAATGCAAAATCGGTATCTGCTGTAAGACCCTGTATATGTAAAAGGGTAATATGTGTAATTGGATCAAATAATATGAATGGACTTGTAATGTAAAGTATGATTGATGTAAGTCAATGGATTCAATGTATGTATGTGTAATATAAATTGTAACGTACATACAAGTTTCATTGAGTATGAATGCGAAGGAATGAGTTATGGCAAGTGATGGATGTGATTGAAACTCAAAATGAGTAGTGTGGTAAAATGGAATGGAGTTAAGCTTCTATTCGGTTCTATGTAGCATACCTTGGAACATATAATGAATGCACACAAGTTTCAATGTGCATAAGGTATGAATGGATGCCATTTTCAAGTTATAAAGGTGGATGGATGAGAAAATGGCCATGGCAATAGATTGAGGGTGTGTTGGTATGAGTTGCAGCAATGAAACTGCAGGAAATCTGGAAAACATGAGGTCCAGATCGATCTCCTAGGATGAGAGATCGATCTGGAAGAACCAGAATGCTCTTACTTGGGCGAAAGAATAGAGCAGATCGATCTCCAATGGAGACAGATCGATCTGCTAAGCATTCTGTAAGTGAAAAGATCGATCCTCAAGCACCCAGATCGATCTCCTTAGCTCTCTGTTTGGGACCAGATCGATCTCATGCTTCGACAGATCGATCTCATGCTTCAACAGATCGATCTCATTGCTTCGATAGATCGATCTCAGGCTTAAAAATGCCGTGAAAAAGAGGGATTTTAAGGGACCAGATCGATCTCCTCTTGGACCAGATCGATCTCCTCAAGTCATTTCTATATAAGGAGAGCTGAAAATTTGGAAATCTCGAAAAAACACCAAACCTTACAATCTCAACCCCAAAAACCTAACTTTCCCTCTCTAAAATCAGCCATTTTCAGCGAGATTTGGAGAGAGATCATTAGAGGTAAAGTTGTTCCTATCAAAGAGAAGAACAACATAGTGAGAGGGCATCTTCCCATTCTTGGAGTTGAAGGAGTTAAGGGCATTACCAATTGGAGCAAGGAGCGAAATCACATTGGTAAGATTCTAACCCTCCAATCCAAATGTATTAGCTATTTAAATTGATTTTGGAGTTGATTGATAGGAGTATTGATGGATAAACTACTTAGGAATGTTGTGAAGTTGGTGTGACCTAGAAACCTAAAATGGGTATAATGTGAGGATATGTGGGATTGAATGAACTTATGGTTTATGGCATGCTAAAGTTGTCATTGGGGTAATGTTTATGATTCTAGATGGTTAGATGGAATTACTTGGTGAGTTGGAAGAAATATGAAAAAATGGATATGTATGTGATGAATAAATGCCATAGTGAGGGGATTCATGGAATATGAACACTATGAGCTTAATGTCGATTTAACACCGATTTTGAATAAGTTAATAGGCCTAAGAAGATCCATAGACTCGAATTATGAATAAAGGAATGAAACGAGGCCAAATAAGCTTTAATAGAGGCTATAGATTAAACTGACTATAGCAAGCACAAGGGTTGCAATATATGGATCGAATATAATGCGGGATACGATTTTGTGCAGTCCCGAAGAGTTCGTTGAAGGCGAACCAAACCGTGCCAGAAAGCAGCTTAAGGAAGTGGAATCACACATCGCGATTCCAGGTAAGGGAATTTTGTGAGTATATAGAGGTAGCTGCTCGTACTTTAAACTTGTGGGTGAATATCGGGTGTTTTTATGAAATGCATGATTGCTCAAATAAATGTTGATGGTATTCGTGAAAGATGATGGGTATATGCGTGGTTTTGGATTTGAAGTGGACTTTATGAAAAAGGGATAGTAAGGCTAATAATTGCATAAATCATGTGTTTTGAATGCTTTTACAAAACACCATGCTTTGATTTGAGCAAATAAAAGGATAGGCTGGCTAGTACTTGAATGATGTTGTGAAATAGCCCATATGAGGCACTAAGCATATTATGAGATGTTTTGGATGCATGTAAGAGCCTCGCTCGCGCGAGACTTCTATGTTTTCACTTGTGTGAAACGTGCTTGAGCTTAACTCGCACTTCGAAATTGAATTGTGATGATGTTTATAAACCGTACTGGAGCTTATGCTCGTACGTGGGTTTGAGTGGTTTTCTTATGCATATAACTGTACTGGAGCTATGCTCGTACATGGTTTCTTCATATTTTATGCATAAATACCGTACCAGAGCGTTGCTCGTACGAAGTGATTGGTTTTGATGCATGAATTCGCGCTAGAGCGTAGCTCGCGCTGGTTTTCACACTGTGGTATGTATGAGGCCGTGGTGAGAGATACGGATTAGCTCAGGGAACCCAACAGGCCTGACAGACCTCTTAGGTGGGGTGAGGGTGAGGGGCTAGGACCTGACATAATCCATCCAGGGAACCCAACAGGCCTAACAGACCTCTTAGGTGAGGTGAGGGTGAGGGGCTAGGACCTGGATCAGGGAACCCAACCGGGGCGAGCAAGGCCATGAGGGGCTAGGACCTGGTATTGAGGTTACTCCCACGCGCTCTTGAGACTATGAAGGTTACACTTGGCATGGGGTAGATAAGACCTATGGCAGGCACCCCCTAACCATGTTATGGGTCCGCGGAGTACAA
This sequence comes from Firmiana major, assembly GCA_033439115.1. Classification (NCBI taxonomy): domain Eukaryota; kingdom Viridiplantae; phylum Streptophyta; class Magnoliopsida; order Malvales; family Malvaceae; genus Firmiana; species Firmiana major. Next base: position 37,932,308 of record CM065898.1, read on the forward strand.
TGTACCGTGTATATCACATGGAGTACGATGTACTGCGTGGTGGTTACTTGATTGAGAAAGTCTGGCGGAGAACTAACCCACCTTCGTGCCAGCATGATACCCCGCACACCGGAATCCGTGTGGTCTGGGATGATATGTGACGATTGGCCAATGTAGTCACTTGAGATATAGTAACCTGTCTCCTTGCTTGAATTACTTACTACCACATGATTTTAAATCTCTAAGTGTGATTGTGATTGTTTAAGGTAGACCCGAAGGAGGGGTCGAGCCTCATGGATTTGAATTGTGAAATGAAAACGTGGTTGTGATTGTGAATTGATGTGGTGTGATTGTATGTGATGAGAAAGAGATTTATGACGGGGGTTTAAAAAGGAGGTTTCTTAATGAATTGCCCTTTTTATGAATTTAAATGAGATCGAGCATGAGATGATTTATACATGATGTTTTACCATGTTTTATATGCCAATTTTACATGACTTTGATACATGATATATATGTATACTCATATGGCATAGTTTTATTCCTCATGCTCCTACCACAAATGATTATGCATAACACTATCAGCATGTAGATAGAGTAGTTATCTACCATGCTTGCATTATTGCCTTACTGAGCGTGTGGTTGCTCATCCCACTCTATTTTCCCCCCTACAGAGCGTGCATAGTAGCCCAGTAAGGACTGAGGCGTATCATTTTGGACTCCGCTGCATCTCCATCGCTAAGAGGTATATACACAGTGATTCTTTTTGTATCTAAACAATGTAGAAGCACAGTATTCTTTTGAGTTGTACTTATGGGGGATGTAGATGTCAGTAAAACATGTATTCGTAAAAGTACACGATTAAATGCACATGTATGACATCGTTTTAATTTATTGAGAATGAATGAGATGTGGTGATTATTATTGGCTCACAGCCCAACAGTGTGTGGTGAGTTTAGTTCGCGACCAGGTAAGGTAACAGTAAAACGTGAAAAATTTTCAGTGATTTCGGTTAAAGAGAATGGAATTGGGTCGTGACAGAGATTGGTATCAGAGCTGTGTTGGCCTGATGTGAGTCATTAATAAAAATGTAGGAAAGTACATCCCCATAGTACTGTGCTTTTGTTTAGATATAACTGTGTATACTGTGATGGATTGAGCTTAATAAATTATTATAATGCAGGGAGTTAGGCATTATGCCAGTTACACGCAAAGGTAGAGGGGCGAGAGCACGTGCTAGAGGCCGTAGAGGTAGGCCTGAGAGCCGTGCGGAGCCACAGACTGAGCAGGCTCCACAGAACCCTGCTGAGAGAGCAGGTGATACTGAGGCTCGCTTCGCTAGATTAGAGCGGAGTATTGAGAGTCTGGTGGAGATAGTCACGCAGGCCTTGGGCGCCGGTGACGGACGAGGTCCCGCGGCACAGCCTACTACGGAACAGGCAGCTGCAGAGGCGGAGAGACCTCAGACTGCTGAGACAGTTACAGTTACACCACCTCCAGCCCAGGATACAGATTCTCCTATCGCTCCACAGCAGAGCGGTAGCGATGTGGGTTATGACTGCGACTTGAGCAGGTTGCGAGAGTTTCAAGCGCTGAAACCCCCAGTGTTTAGAGGGGTGAAGGACCCAGTGATTACGGAGGATTGGGTGTATGAGATGGAGAAACTGTATAGGTTTTTTCGATGCACTTCAAGTGAGAAGGTTGCCTTTGCCGTGTTTATGCTGAAAGGCGAGGCCGAGCATTGGTGGAGGTCCACCGAGACTATTTTGAGGGCCAGACATTTTGAGATCTCGTGGGAGATATTTCTAGAGGCCTTCAGGAGGCAGTATATTCCAGCTACCGCACAGAGGAAATTGCGGATGGAATTTATGAATTTGGTTCAGGGGAAACGGACTGTGGACGAGTATGAGTCCAAGTTTATGTCATTGGGGAGATATGACCCTGACACGATGGGTAGTGAGACCCGAAAGATTCAGAAGTTCATGGATGGGTTGAGATTGGCCATCCGAACTAAGCTAGCTCCCTTCGACATTGTGACTTATGAGGAGGCTGTACATAAGGCTCAGTTATGTGAGCAAGACTTTGAGCGAAATGCCTCCGAGCTTGGAAGGATCAGTGTCAGGAAGGACAGAGACCGGAAGAGATCCGGGTTTGGAAGAGTGGCCAAGAGAGGTGGCCAAAGGTTTTTCGAGAAGAGGCCTAAGATCGAGGAGGTGCAGGAGAGAGCTGCCAGACCTCCCGTATACCCAGCCTTGACAGCGCCGAGGGGTATAACTATTGGAGGACCACGACCTACCACGGATCAGTGTAGGAGATGTGGGAGATATCATGGGAATAGGCCATGTCAGGCGCCCCCTGTTTCGTGTTTTAGGTGTGGGAGGCCAGGGCATATATCGAGGTACTGCACTGAGATGATTGAGGTTGCCCCACAGAAGGGCAAGGAGCCCGAGGGAGCTCCAGTTGAGACAGCAGCCCCAAGGAGGAGGGCTACAGCTGAAGAGAAAGGGAAACAGGCTGCGGGTGTGAGCAGAGGAAGGGTGCACGCACTAGACCAGGACGCTGCAGACGCATCGACAGATGTGATTAAAGGTACCATCCGAATCTTTGATTTAGAAGCATTGGTATTATTTGATCCTGGTGCCACGCATTCTTTCATATCACCTTCCTTTGCACATAAATTGTTGAAATATGTGAAGCCAACATTGTTGGATAAAATGTTGATGATTTCCACACCCATGAATGATAGTCAATTGACTATGTATGTAGGGATTGTAAATTAAAGATAGAGGGGAAGGAAGTGATAGCCAATCTGTTTTTATTAAATATGAATGATTTTGATGTAATTTTGGGAATGGATTGGTTGGCTACCAATCGTGTTGTGATGGATTGTCATGCCAAAACATTGAGGTTTTCAGGATTAGACAATCTTATTGTAAACTTTGATGAAAAGAAATGATATGAAAATAGCATGTTTAGTGTAAATAAAGGAGTATGATTTTAAATTCATATTGCTTGAGAGATAAATTTATTATATATGATAAATGTTGAATGTGGAGTGATGGTTTATGTTACTAACGATGGAGAGGATAATGTGAAGGGTTCATTGCCTATGTGGTCGATATAGATGAGGCACACCCGGAATTGAAGGACATACCCGTAATTACGGACTACCCTGATGTCTTTCCGGATGAATTACCAGGACTACCACCTAAAAGGGAAATGGAATTTTGTATTGAGTTAGTGCCTGGTACAGAGCCGATATCGAAGCCACCCTATAGAATGGCTCCGATAGAGTTGGAAGAGCTGAAGAAACAGCTGCAAGAGTTGTTGGAGAAGGGGTTTATTAGACCGAGTGTCTCACCTTGGGGAGCACCAGTTCTATTTGTAAGGAAGAAGTATGGAAGCCTCCGACTGTGTATAGATTACCGGTTGTTGAATAAGGCCACCATTAAGAACAAGTACCCCCTTCCAAGAATCGATGATTTGCTTGATCAGCTCCAGGGAGCCGAAGTATTTTCTAAGATAGATCTGCGGTCAGGGTACCATCAGTTGAGGATCAGGAGTGGAGATGTACCCAAGACAGCATTTCGTACCCGTTATGGCCACTACAAGTTTTTGGTGATGCCATTCGGATTGACGAATGCTCCCGCAGCATTTATGGCATTGATGAATGATATATTCAAGCCATACCTCGACAAGTTTGTGATTGTTTTCATAGATGACATTTTGGTGTATTCCAAGTCCAGGGAAGATCATGAGGAGCACTTGAGGATAGTTCTGCAGACCCTCCGAGAGAGAGAATTGTATGCCAAACTCAGCAAGTGTAACTTCTGGTTGGAACAGATCTCATTTCTGGGGCATGTTGTGTCAAAGGATGGGGTATCAGTGGATCCATCCAAGGTAGAGGCAGTTGTGCAGTGGGAACAGCCCAAGACAGTAACTAAGATCAGGAGTTTCCTGGGATTGGCAGGATATTATCGGAGATTTGTAGAGGGTTTCTCCAGACTAGCTGCTCCGTTGACACGCCTCACGCGTAAGGATGTTAAGTTTACATGGGATGAGGCATGTGAGAGGAGTTTTGAGGAGCTTAAGCGTCGATTGACGACTGCTCCAGTTCTCACCATTCCTACCAGCTCAGGGGGATTCTCGGTGTATACGGATGCATCACACCAGGGACTGGGCTGTGTGCTTATGCAGGATGGGAAGGTAGTTGCCTATGGATCTAGACAGTTGAAAGATCATGAGAGGAACTACCCGACACATGATTTAGAGTTGGCGGCCGTAGTATTTGCTTTGAAAATATGGCGCCACTATCTCTATGGTGAGAAATTTCAGGTGTTCACAGATCATAAGAGCCTTAAGTACCTGTTCTCGCAGAAAGAGCTGAATATGAGACAGAGGAGATGGCTCGAACTCCTGAAGGACTATGATTGTGAAATCATGTACCACCCGGGTAAGGCAAATGTAGTTGCCGATGCTTTAAGTAGAAAGAACCTCGGGTTGGTGTCTTATATGATGGTACGGGAACATGAATTGTTAGAATACTTTGCGAACCTCAGTTTGGATGTAACCCCACCTGGATCTGAGAGACTTGAGATCATGGCTAGTTTGAGACTAGAGCCAGAGTTGATTAGCCGTATTCGGCAAGCCCAGCAGAGTGATCGACGGTGTATCGATTGGCTGAGGCAGGTACAAACAGGTGTGGGTATTGATTTTGAGCAGAGTGCTGATGGCTTATTGAGGTTCAGAGGCAGAGTATGCGTTCCCAGGGATCCTGAGATCAGGAGAACGATTTTATCAGAGGCTCACTCATCAAAGTATACGATACATCCGGGAAGTACCAAGATGTATCAAAACCTTCGGAAGGTTTATTGGTGGTCTGGAATGAAGAGAGACATTGCGAAATATGTCGCTAGATGTCTCGTTTGTCAGCAAGTGAAGGTAGAGCATCAGAAGCCTGCAGGATTATTGCAGCCTCTACCGATACCGACATGGAAGTGGGAGCATGTCACCATGGATTTTGTGATGGGGTTGCCGAGGACCCGTAGAGGTCATGATGCCATATGGGTTATTGTGGACCGGTTGACTAAGTCCGCCCATTTCTTGGCTATGAGAGCTACCGATACACTGAGTCAGTTGGCGAACCTATATATTCGAGAGATAGTACGGCTACATGGTGTGCCAATGAGCGTTGTTTCTGATAGGGATGCCCGCTTCACTTCCCATTTCTGGGAACATTTTCAGGAAGCGCTGGGGACCCGATTGAGTTTTAGCACCGCTTTTCATCCTCAAACAGATGGGCAGTCAGAGAGGACTATACAGACCCTCGAGGATATGTTGAGAGCGTGTGTGCTGGATTTTAGAGGCTCCTGGGATGACCACCTGCAGTTAGCCGAGTTCGCATATAATAATAGCTATCATGCTAGTATCGGGATGGCACCCTATGAGGCATTATACGGGCGTAGATGCCGTTCCCCTATTGGATGGGAAGAGGTTGGTGACAGACAAATTTTTGCTCCGGACTTAGTGCAGCAGGCATCTGAGGACGTCCAGTTGATATGTGAGAGATTACGGACAACTCAGAGCCGGTAAAAGAGTTATGCTGACAAGAGACGAAGACCACTAGAGTTTGATGAGGGTGAGTCGGTGTTTCTGAGGGTATCACCATCGAAAGGTATTATGAGATTTGGTAAGAAGGGCAAGCTGAGCCCTAGATACATCGGACCCTTCGAGATTTTGGAGAGAGTGGGAGATAAGGCTTATAGATTGGCATTGCCACCAGACTTGGCAAATGTCCACAACGTCTTCCACGTCTCGATACTTCGGAAGTATCACCCGGACCCTGCACACGTGATAAAATATGAGCCGTTGGAGCTCCATGAGAGTATGACGTATGTTGAGAAGCCGGTTCGGATACTGGATAGAAAAGAGAAAGTGTTACGGAATAAGATAATTCCCTTGGTGAAAGTGCTTTGGCAACACCACACGGTGGAAGAGGCCAAGTGGGAATTGGAGAACTTGATACGGGAGAGGTACCCCCAACTGTTTGAAGAGTGACTTGGTTCTAATTTGGAGGACCAAATTTCTTGAAGGAGGGGAGAATGTAAGACCCCGTATATGTAAAAGGGTAATATGTGTAATTGGATCAAATAATATGAATGGACTTGTAATGTAAAGTATGATTGATGTAAGTCAATGGATTCAATGTATGTATGTGTAATATAAATTGTAACGTACATACAAGTTTCATTGAGTATGAATGCGAAGGAATGAGTTATGGCAAGTGATGGATGTGATTGAAACTCAAAATGAGTAGTGTGGTAAAATGGAATGGAGTTAAGCTTCTATTCGGTTCTATGTAGCATACCTTGGAACATATAATGAATGCACACAAGTTTCAATGTGCATAAGGTATGAATGGATGCCATTTTCAAGTTATAAAGGTGGATGGATGAGAAAATGGCCATGGCAATAGATTGAGGGTGTGTTGGTATGAGTTGCAGCAATGAAACTGCAGGAAATCTGGAAAACATGAGGTCCAGATCGATCTCCTAGGATGAGAGATCGATCTGGAAGAACCAGAATGCTCTTACTTGGGCGAAAGAATAGAGCAGATCGATCTCCAATGGAGACAGATCGATCTGCTAAGCATTCTGTAAGTGAAAAGATCGATCCTCAAGCACCCAGATCGATCTCCTTAGCTCTCTGTTTGGGACCAGATCGATCTCATGCTTCGACAGATCGATCTCATGCTTCAACAGATCGATCTCATTGCTTCGACAGATCGATCTCAGGCTTAAAAATACCGTGAAAAAGAGGGATTTTAAGGGACCAGATCGATCTCCTCTTGGACCAGATCGATCTCCTCAAGTCATTTCTATATAAGGAGAGCTGAAAATCTGGAAATCTCGGAAAAACACCAAAAACCTAACTTTCCCTCTCTAAAATCAGCCATTTTCAGCGAGATTTGGAGAGAGATCATTAGAGGTAAAGTTGTTCCTATCAAAGAGAAGAACAACATAGTGAGAGGGCATCTTCCCATTCTTGGAGTTGAAGGAGTTAAGGGCATTACCAATTGGAGCAAGGAGCGAAATCACATTGGTAAGATTCTAACCCTCCAATCCAAATGTATTAGCTATTTAAATTGATTTTGGAGTTGATTGATAGGAGTATTGATGGATAAACTACTTAGGAATGTTGTGAAGTTGGTGTGACCTAGAAACCTAAAATGGGTATAATGTGAGGATATGTGGGATTGAATGAACTTATGGTTTATGGCATGCTAAAGTTGTCATTGGGGTAATGTTTATGATTCTAGATGGTTAGATGGAATTACTTGGTGAGTTGGAAGAAATATGAAAAAATGGATATGTATGTGATGAATAAATGCCATAGTGAGGGGATTCATGGAATATGAACACTATGAGCTTAATGTCGATTTAACACCGATTTTGAATAAGTTAATAGGCCTAAGAAGATCCATAGACTCGAATTATGAATAAAGTAATGAAACGAGGCCAAATAAGCTTTAATAGAGGCTATAGATTAAACTGACTATAGCAAGCACAAGGGTTGCAATATATGGATCGAATATAATGCGGGATACGATTTTGTGCAGTCCCGAAGAGTTCGTTGAAGGCGAACCGAACCGTGCGAGAAAGCAGCTTAAGGAAGTGGAATCACACATCGCGATTCCAGGTAAGGGAATTTTGTGAGTATATAGAGGTAGCTGCTCGTACTTTAAACTTGTGGGTGAATATCGGGTGTTTTTATGAAATGCATGATTGCTCAAATAAATGTTGATGGTATTCGTGAAAGATGATGGGTATATGCGTGGTTTTGGATTTGAAGTGGACTTTATGAAAAAGGGATAGTAAGGCTAATAATTGCATAAATCATGTGTTTTGAATGCTTTTACAAAACACCATGCTTTGATTTGAGCAAATAAAAGGATAGGCTGGCTAGTACTTGAATGATGTTGTGAAATAGCCCATATGAGGCACTAAGCATATTATGAGATGTTTTGGATGCATGTAAGAGCCTCGCTCGCGCGAGACTTCTATGTTTTCACTTGTGTGAAACGTGCTTGAGCTTAGCTCGCACTTCGAAATTGAATTGTGATGATATTTATAAACCGTACTGGAGCTTATGCTCGTACGTGGGTTTGAGTGGTTTTCTTATGCATATAACTGTACTGGAGCTATACTCGTACATGGTTTCTGCATATTTTATGCATAAATACCGTACCAGAGTGTTGCTCGTACGAAGTGATTAGTTTTGATGCATGAATTCGCGCTAGAGCGTAGCTCGCGCTGGTTTTCACACTGTGGTATGTATGAGGCCATGGTGAGAGATACGGATTAGCTCAGGGAACCCAACAGGCCTGACAGACCTCTTAGGTGGGGTGAGGGTGAGGGGCTAGGACCTGACATAATCCATCCAGGGAACCCAACAGGCCTAACAGACCTCTTAGGTGAGGTGAGGGTGAGGGGCTTGGACCTGGATCAGGGAACCCAACAGGGGCGAGCAAGGCCATGAGGGGCTAGGACCTGGTATTGAGGTTACTCCCACGCGCTCTTGAGACTATGAAGGTTACACTTGGCATGGGGTAGATAAGACCTATGGCAGGCACCCCCTAACCATGTTATGGGTCCGCGGAGTACAACGTACCGTGTATATCACATGGAGTACGATGTACTGCGTGGTGGTTACTTGATTGAGAAAGTCTGGCGGAGAACTAACCCACCTTCGTGCCAGCATGATACCCCGCACACCGAAATCCGTGTGGTCTGGGATGATATGTGACGATTGGCCAATGTAGTCACTTGAGATATAGTAACCTGTCTCCTTGCTTGAATTACTTACTACCACATGATTTTAAATCTCTAAGTGTGATTGTGATTGTTTAAGGTAGACCCGAAGGAGGGGTCGAGCCTCGTGGATTTGAATTGTGAAATGAAAACGTGGTTGTGATTGTGAATTGATGTGGTGTGATTGTATGTGATGAGAAAGAGATTTATGACGGGGGTTTAAAAAGGAGGTTTCTTAATGAATTGCCCTTTTTATGAATTTAAATGAGATCGAGCATGAGATGATTTATACATGATGTTTTACCATGTTTTATATGCCAATTTTACATGACTTTGATACATGATATATATGTATACTCATATGGCATAGTTTTATTCCTCATGCTCCTACCACAAATGATTATGCATAACACTATCAGCATGTAGATAGAGTAGTTATCTACCATGCTTGCATTATTGCCTTACTGAGCGTGTGGTTGCTCATCCCACTCTATTTTCCCCCCTACAGAGCGTGCATAGTAGCCCAGTAAGGACTGAGGCGTATCATTTTGGACTCCGCTGCATCTCCATCGCTAAGAGGTATATACACAGTGATTCTTTTTGTATCTAAACAATGTAGAAGCACAATATTCTTTTGAGTTGTACTTATGGGGGATGTAGATGTCAGTAAAACATGTATTCGTAAAAGTACACGATTAAATGCACATGTATGACATCGTTTTAATTTATTGAGAATGAATGAGATGTGGTGATTATTATTGGCTCACAGCCCAACAGTGTGTGGTGAGTTTAGTTCGCGACCAGGTAAGGTAATAGTAAAACGTGAAAAATTTTCAGTGATTTCGGTTAAAGAGAATGGAATTGGGTCGTGACATCTGCACCTGCTTGTACCTGCCTCATCAACTGAATACATCCTTGATCACTCTGTTGAGCCTGCCGGATACGATCAATCAACTCCGGCTTCAACCTCAGGCTCGCAATGATCTGAACTCTGTCAATCTCAAGGGGTGCTGTGTCCAAACTGAGGCTCGCGAATTGCCCTAGCTGGTCATATTCCCGAACCATCATAAATGATACCAACCCTAGGATCTTTCAGCTCAAAGTTTCAGCAACTACATTAGCCTTACTCGGGTGGTATAATATCTCACAATCATAATCCTTTAGGAGCTCGAGCCATCTCCTCTATCTCATGTTCAGCTCCTTCTGCGAGAATAAATACTTCAGACTCTTATGGTCTGTAAAAATCTGAAACTGCTCACCATATAAGTAATGGCGTCATATCTTCAATGCAAACACTATGGTCGTCAACTCCAAATCTTGGGTCGGATAGTTCCTCTCGTGATCTTTCAGCTGTCTAAATCCATAGGAAACTACCCTCCCATCCTGCATCAATACACAACCCAGTCCCTGATGCGATGCATCTGTATATACTAAGAAACCTCCTGAGCTGGTAGGTATGGTGAGAACTGGAGCAGTGGTCAACTGACACTTCAGCTCCTGAAAACTCCTCTCATAGGCATCATCTCACTCAAACTCAACAGCCTTCCGTGTGAGACATGTCAACGGAGCAGCTAATCTGGAGAAACCCTCAACAAATCTCCTGTAGTATCCTGGTAAACCTAGAAAACTCTGAATCTCTGTGACTGTCCTGGGCCGCTCCCACTAAACAATTACCTCAATCTTGGATGGGTCCACTAACACTCCATCCCTCGATACTACATGGCCCAAAAAAGAAATCCACTCCAACCAGAAATCACACTTACTGAGTTTGGCATATAACTGTCTCTCTGAGGGTCTGTAGCACTATCCTCAAGTGCTGCTCGTGGTCCTCCCTAGATTTGGAGTATACCAAAGTATCATCGATAAACACAATCACAAACCAATCCAGGTATGGCTTGAACACATTGGTCATCAAAGCCATGAATGCTGCGGGGACATTAGTCAACCCGAATGGCATAACCAAGAATTCATAATGACCAGAACGGGTCCTAAATGTTGTCTTGGGCACATCCTCCCTCCGTATCCTCAGCTGATGATACCCAGACCTCAGATCAATCTTAGAAAAGACATGTGCTCTCCGAAGTTGATCCAACAAATTATGGATACGTGGAAGGGGATACTTATTCTTAATGGTAGTCTTATTCAACAATCTGTAATCCATACACAATCGGAGGCTGCCATCTTTCTTCCTCACAAATAAGATCGGAGCTCTCCAAGGTGATACGCTCAGTCTCACAAACCCCTTCTTAAGCAAATCCTATAACTGCTTCCTCAGCTCCTCCAACTCAACCGGAGCCATCCTATATGGTGGTCTCGAAATCGATTCTGTACCAAGTACTAAATCTAACCCAAACTCCATCTCTCTAGCTAGTGGTAATCCTGGTAAATCGTCTAGAAAGACATCAGGAAACTCCCTAACCACTGAAATGTCTCTCAAATCCGATCGTACCTGGTCCGTATCAACCACATATGCGATGAATCCTTCAAAATATAAATCATTAAGTCAGCAAAATTTCATTGCTCCATTTAGAACAACCACTGATTTCATTACTTTTCAGGGAAATTTTACAACACATCTTTTGGGGATATTTAACGTTAATGTCTTAGAAAAACAATCTAACACAACACGATTGGTAGCCAACCAATCCATTCCTAGTATGATATCGAAGTCTCTCATATACATCAAAATAAGGTCGGCTGGCATTTTTTTCCCCGACTTTCAACTTACAGTCCCTGACTACATATTCTACTAGCTGACTAGTGTTTATGGGGGTAAGTATTAACAATTTACTACTCAGAGGAATATGCTTTACATGCCTAGACAATTTATATGCAAATGAAGGCGATACGAATGAATGTCTGGCACCAGGATCAATCAAAATATATGCTTCTAAATCAAATATCAGGATAGTACCTTTCACTACATCAGACGACTGATCTGCCGTATCCTGGTCCAAAGCATGAACTCGCCTTGTACCCATCACTTGCTTCCTTTTCTCTTCGGCAGTAGCTCTCCTCCTCTGAGCAGGAACCTTAACTGGAGCTCTCTCCGACTCCTTGCCCTTCTATGGGGCAGTGTCCTGTCTCTCTAGGCAATCTCTAACCACATGTCCTGGCCTTCCACGACGATAACATGCTACAGTAGTAGCTATAGGCACTAAACAAGGTCTGGTACCATGATATCTGCCACATCACCTACATCGATCAGTAGTAGGGCGTGGTCCTCCAATGAAAATGCCTCTAGCTGGTGGTAAAGTCAAATGAATAGGGGGTCTATCTGTCCTCTCCTGAACCTCCTCAATCTTCGGTCTCTTATCTGAGAGTCGTACCCTTCTCCTGGTAAATCTGTCTCTCCCGACTCTTTTTTGGTCTCTGTCTCGACTCCTACTAAACCTTCCTGTCTCGAAGACGTTCGCTCATAATCCTGCTCACACAGTTGAGCTCTATGTACTGCCTCCTCATAAGTCGAAACATCAAAGGGAGCCAACCGAGATCGATGGCTAGTCTCAGTCCATCTATAAACTTTTGGACCTTTCGATCCTCACTGCTCATCGTCTCTAAATCATATCTCCCCAAAGAGATGAATTGAGTCTCATACTCATCAATAGACTGGTTCCCCTGAACAAAACTCATAAACTCTATCCTCAACTTTCGCTGTGCAGTAGCGTGAACATACCACCTCCTAAAGGCATCCAAAAATATCTCCCATGTGACCTCAGCATGTTGAGCTCTCAAAATTGGCTCGGTATATGTCCACCAATGCTCTTGTCACGACCCGAATTACCTAAAAATCAGAGTAAATTTTTCGCTTTTTCATTTATTATTTAATTCTTACCTTTCTCTTGTCGTGACCATCCTACAACACGGTTGGGCTATGATTCGGTGTTAGTCACCTCACACCATTTACCATTCCATTTCCAAAATCATATATGAGAGTCTACTATCCTTTTGACTTTAAATAAACACATACCCAATGGTATTTACATGACTCTACATCCCCGACATCATATCCATTTACAGTACTGTGCATTACATATTTAGATACAAAACCATACAAATGTGTATACCTGTCTCTCGATGGGAAGCAGCAAGCAGCGGATATTAAGCATGCAAGTCCTCAGCCGCTCAATAATTATTACAAGTGCTCTGAAAAGATGGAAAAATAAGGGGGGTGAGCAAACCACACGCTCAGTAAGGCAATTATGCAAGTAAGTAGATAGCTCCACTATCTACATGCTCATAATGCCATGCCCTTAAATCCATTTCTTTTCATTTAAAATTACACGCACAAAGTCATGCATATTCAATGCCATAGTTTATCCAAAACTATTTGTGCATATATAAATCATGTAACTCATGCATTCAAAGCATTTTATGTGACATCATTAAATCATATTAAGCATGAATTTAATCAAGATCATGCAGTCTTTCATGTCATGTAAGACAATTCAAGGTTTTCAAATGAAAGCATGGAAAAACACATCATGCCACTGCATTTAAATCAATTCATTTAAAACGCAGTATAAAATAACCCCTCTGGGTCAATCATCTCAAAACTCATAAAACAAATTGTTATATTTCATTATAAAACTTGAGTTATAAAACCACCCTTCTTTCAGGGTCACATATCATAAAATCATATGAAATCATAAATTTGTCAAATCGGGGGCCTGACCCCTCCTTCGGGTCTACCCTGGTCTAACAGACCACAAGTTATATCATGTGAGACAATCAGGTAATTAACAGTAACATCGAGGACTATGGCCATATCCTAGTGATCCCTGGCAACACGGTACCTAGTGTGCGGGGTATCACACCTGAAACGGGAGGTGGGTCGTCCTACCCGCCAGAACAGCATAACACCAGGATTGCGAGGGCAAGGCTTGCTGCCTCGTGGCTAATGCCACTCCACTCCAACAATCCCCACGGTACAGCGTACTCCGCGTGACATACACGGTACAAAGTACTCCGTGAACCCAAGCTCAGTCAGGGGTGCCTGTAATAGGTCTTATCCACCCATATCATCTCTGTCTCAGAATGCACGTGTGAGCATATCATCTCACTGTGACACACAGTCTACAGGAGGCTCCAACACGGCTATATGCATGTAATATAAATCCCTGTGCGAGCGAAGCTCAAGCACGGCTCCATGCATATTCATGATATCTGAAAATCTCGTGCGAGCGAAGCTCTAGCACGGTTTCATAAAAATCAGTGAAATCTGCGTACGAGCAGCGCTCCAGTACGACTTAAACTGATTATAATTTCATGTAAATTCCACGTACGAGCAACGCTCTAGTACGGATATGTATATAAATTCAGTGAAAACCTCGTACGAGAAAAACTCCAGTACGACATTCAAATGAATTATGAAAACCATGTAAAACTTTGTGCGAGCAATGCTCCAGCACAAATGAATGCTCAAGTAAATCAAATCTCGTGCGAGCTAAGCTCCAGCATCTCTCATGCATGTCAAATCATTAAAAGTAGTGCGAGTAATCGCTCCAGCACTATTTTATGCATACCACGTCAAAACAAATCAAAACATGTCAAAACATGTCAAAACAGAGTGCGAGCTAGGCTCCAGCAGCTCTCATTTCACAATATTAAAAATCAGTGCGAGCACCATGCTCTAGCACATTTCATGCATATGATGTCACACAAGTCGGTGCGAGCAACTGCTCAAGCACATTTATGCACATTCACAAACGCAGATATAGTGCGAACTACGTGTCGGCACTATCTGTTTCCATATAAACTTGATAGTTGGCCTCTTTTCCAAAGAAATTTCATTTAAATATTAATAACACCTACGTAGTGTTATTTTGTGAAATTCATGCATTTACTGGCCAATCTATCGCTTTACTTTGATTAAAATCAAGAAAATTCCTTAATCATAAAAATCCTTAAATCATGCATTCCATGCATGTCATGCTTTCACCATCCTTAGGTGAACTTCCCTCAATAGGGGTAAAATAGACATTTCACCTATTTTGATCCTTAAAATTCATTTAAACCACTTTTAGGATCATTATACAATATCAATGTATACATACATATTCAGTATACAGAAAAGCTTATTAAAATACGCGTAGCTACCTCTAGCTACTCACATAATTCCCTTACCTCATTTTTCTGTACAGTCTGACCTTTACATCGATGTCTCGTCACGCAGTCCGATTTGCTCCAAATCCAAATCAAATCTCCGGAACTGCGGATACACATTCATCAGGTCAAATACAATACAATTTAATGTATTTCATAATTTTCTGGGCTTAATTTTAAATCATTGGGCCCGTTTCTCATATTGGGCCCGATTGCACCTTAATGGGCCTTAATCGACCTTAAGCCCTTTTACCACACTTTATCGAGGCCAATGGGGCTCATTGGGCCCATCAGTAATTTATTTAGCCTCGTTCTAAATTCTCAGACAGCTTATGAATTATTTATTTATAATTAAATTTTATTATTATTTTATTCAATAAAATAATAATAAAATTCCCAAAAATATCTAAAATAATCTTAGTTTATTCATTTAATCTGTAAATAATTTTCTCAGTCCGATTTTACCTTTTCGATATATTTTTCGATTATTTTCGAGATTATTTTTCGATATGAAAATTTCGATTTATCCCCATAAATTCATATCTTGATCAATTTAACCCGAAATTTAATTATTTCTTCATCATTGATCAAGATTTCTCATTCTCATATTTTTAATTAAATTTCTTGTCCCGATTAATATCGAATTTTGGTCTTTTGACCGTTTTGCCCTTGCACGTATTCGAGAATGCCATTTAAGTCCTTTTGCATTTTTAAATGCACTCGAAAATATCGGGTCTTACAGCTCTGTCGCTCCCTGAAATACAAATACGGCAAAAGCAACCCTCTCAGTAGTAGTGCACCTGAAAAGCCTATATAGCTTCTCCATCTGATACACCCAATCCTCAGCTACTACTAGGTCCTTCATCCCATGGAAGACTGGAGGTCTAAACTTCTGAAAATGTCTAAATCTATTAAGGTCACACTCATATCCAGCATCCTGAGCTGGCTGGGGTCTCACTGCCTCTGCAGCTTGAGCTTGAACCTCAGGTAACTCTGCGGCCTGTGCCGACATCTCGGGATCAGTTGCTGCCTGTCCCGCTGAATCTCACCTATCTCTAGCCCCAAGCACTACCTGCTGCGCTACAATCTCAACCAGGCTCTCAATACTCTCCTCAAGTCTAGCAAAGCATGCCTGGGTCTCATCTGGTCTCACAGTAGTACCCTCGGGTACCAGACCAGTCTGTATACCATCACCACGGCCTCTAAACCTGCCTCTAGGGCCTCTAGCACGTGTACTAGCCCCTCTACCACTGCGGGTGACCGGCATAATGTAAATCATGTAATCCAAATTCATTTGTTAATTTAGTTCCCATTTACGATACACTTTGACATCTCATACAACATAATACTAAGGGGGATGTAATTTTCCTTAACGACCACTATCGACCTTTATCCGACCAACTTTAACTCTTAATTGCATACTTATTGATATTGATTCACGTCTGGCCAACCTCCGCTATGATACCACTTTTACTATCACAACCCAATACTACCAAAATCAGTATAAATTTTTCGCTTTTGGAAAAATCTTTCTTACCTCCTCGTGACATGTCCCTCTGAACAGGTCGGGCTGTGAATCAATATCGATATACCATTCTAACCATTAAGAAATATCACACATAAACATACATACTGATATCATTTACCATATAATAGAGTGGTCGGTATGTTTATACATCACATAATTCTATATTTACATCCCCAAATATTCCTTTATATACAATACTGTGCTGTAAGCGTACTAATAGAAAATTCTGTACGTGGTGTATACCTGACAGTCGGTGGGGATCATAGATAATTAGCTATACCGTCTACTCTCTACACCCGCTATCTCTATGGTGGAAACACTGAAAGTGGGTGGAAAATGAAAGGGTGAGCTCCACATGCTCAGTAAGGCAATAATACAAACGGGTAGATAGCTATACTATCTACATGCTGATAAGAAATCAAGATATATATATGTGAGCATGAGGTAAAAACAATGATATGCCATATATATAATATCATCTGTTCTAAAACAGGAAATCAGCATATTAAAACATGGAATTATTCTCATATGAAAACATCTCATGCTCAATGAATCAACACGTTTTAAAATGCCCCATCTGGGTCAAAATATGATACACTCACGAATCAAAATTCTATTTCAACAAAATTATTTATTTTCAAATCTCCGTTATAAAATCACCCTTCTCACAGGGTTACAAGTCATGAAAGTTTCATAAAATCCCTCCATGGGAACAATCAAAACTCAATTGAAATCATAAGAAAATCGAGGCCTGACCCCTCCCTCGGGTCTACCCTGGTCTATCAAGACTAATAGTTATATCATGTGAGACATGTAAGCGACTATATTGGTAATATCCAGGACTATGGCTATAACCTCGGGATCCCTGGTACACGGATCCTAGTGTGCGCGGTGTCCCACCTGAAACGGGAGGTGGGTCGGTCCTACCCGCCAGAACAGCATAATACCAGGATTGCGAGGCAAGACTTGCTATCTCGTGGCTAATGCCACTCCACTCCAACAATCCCCATGGTACAGCGTACTCCGCGTGACATACACGGTACAACGTACTCCGTGAACCCAAGCTCAATCAGGGGTGCCTGTAATAGGTCTTATCCACCCATGTCAAGTATGTCTCAGTATGCACGTGTGAGCATATCATCTCACTGTGACACACAATCTACAGGAGGCTCCAACATGGCTATATGCATGTCATATAAATTCCTGTTCGAGCGAAGCTCTAGCACGGTTTAATAAAAATCAATAAAATTTACGTACGAGCAACGCTTCAGTACGACTTAAACTGATTATAAATTCAATCATAGTCCACGTACGAGCATTGCTCTAGTACGGATAGGTATAACTCAATGAAAACCTCGTACAAGAAAAACTCCAGTACGGTAGTCATATGAAATAAATCTGTAAAATAGTGTGAGCAGGGCTCCAACACTCTGTGTATGAGTTAAAATATAAAATCCAGTGTGAGCAGTGCTCAAGCACGGTTAAAACTCATATAACGCTGATAGGTGGCTCAATTTTATCAAAACATGTTAAATAAATATCAATTGGCACCTAACCTGTGCCTTTTCACTTAAAACATGAAAATAATAGCCAACCTATCCATAAATTGCTTGAATTAAAGTAATATCATCATGAAAACATTAAAATCATGAATTTCATGCAATTTCATAGCCTTACTACCCTTTTTGAAAATTTTCTAACTGAGGGCAAAATAGTCATTTATCACTATTCTCATATTTTTCCACAAAAAATATTATTCTATTTTTGGGTAGCCTAATGAATTTAACGTAATGTAAATCCCCTCGAAACTACGTACAGCTACCTCTAAGTGCTCATAAAATTCTTTTACCTGGAATCACGCACGAGCGTATCCTGACTCGACCGTACCAGGTCTCTCGGTCCAATTCGCTCGTCTACGGAGCTGCATATAACCACATATGGGTTCAGTTCAAATATACTGATCAGTATTTCACTCTTATTGATCGAATCTAAAGCTTTGGGCCCGTTTTACTCTATGGGGTCCGATTGCACTTTAATGGGCCTCAAACCCCTTTTTCAGCCCGTTTCCACTTTTAAAGTCCCTTTTTTTTCGGGTTTACTGGGCTCATTTAGCTTATCAATAATCATCGAACTTCGTTCTAAACTCATTAGATAGCCCGGATACTATTTACGATAATTACTTTGAAATTTTGAATAAAATTCCTTTTATGCAGAATTAATCCGTAAATCCGTAAAATAATCTGAACTCTGCATTTAAGGACTCATATTATTGTAATTAAAATGTACTTACCCAATATGGTGCGGGGTATGGAAATCCAAGCTAAATCGACTCTTGTTCGGGCTCTACAGTAACACTGCATAATTATTTAAATTCGAGTCATTTTCCAATAAAATAATATTAAATTGAATTCTCGGGATTTATCCGCAGGTCAATCCCAACTCTCGGTCACTTACCCGAATTTTGAGTCGTCCACGGGTACACTTTCTTTCCTTTTTTTCCTTTTCTTTCTTTTTTTTCCTTTTCTTTTTCTTTTTCTTTTCTCCCTTTCTGGGCTACAATGCCGTTTTGGCCCGTTTGTCGTCGCCGGTGATTCCGGCCATCTCGTCGGCCACCACTGGGCTCAGGATCATTCGGCTGGGTCGAATCGGCGCTGGGACACCGCCGTTCACCGGGATTGATGCTTTTCTTCCTCGAAACTTCCGTCCATCGATTTGTCGGGAATAGGGACCGTCGGTGCGCGTCACTGGTACCAATGGAACTGCCGGGCTTCGCTCTTCCTTTTCCGACTGGTAGCTGGGCTCGTCGGACGCCGGGGGGTCGTCAAGGGTCATGGGTCGCAAGTCGGGTTGCTGGGTTCTTTTCGCGAGTCTTTCTTTCTCCCCGACTCTGATTTTCAGATTTTCCATTTATTATTATTATTATTTATTAATTCATTTATTATTATTTTAATACCTTAAAATATATTAAAATAATCTAAATATCCCAAAAAAACTTAAAAATTATTATTTCATTTATTTAATCAATAAATGGATTTCTCAGTCTATTTTCATCTTTTCTGTTATATTTTTCGATTATTTTCGAGAAAATTTTTCAAATTAAAAATCTCGATTAATTTCGAATTAATTCCCATAAATTTATATCTAGATCAATCGGACTCAAATTTAAATATTTTCCTCGGTATTGATCCAGATTTCACAAATTTCATATTTTAATGCAAATTACTTATCGAATTTATACCGAATTTTGGTCTTTTGACCATTTTACCCTTGCACGTGTTCGGGACCAAATTGAATCGACTTTCTTTCATCAATCCAAAATCTTTTCCCAATTTTCAATTCCTTATTTTCAGTCACCTCGATTTAATTCCTTAGACGAACTTGTTGCTTCTTTATTTTCTCGATTTATCCTTATTCGATTTTACTTATGTTATTTCGCTTCATCCACATTTATCATATCCGAATCAACCATCTTATGAATCCATTAACATATAATAATGTCATACAATATGGAAATCATAAGGAATATCATATAAAAATTGCGGATCTCACATTCTTTGCCTCTAATCACGTGCAAGCAGATACATGCAAGATCACACAGTAATACACGTCTGACAAGCACAGTTTATCAAAACACTTTAAAATCACGTGCGAGTAGGTCAATGCAAGATCACACAGCAATACACGACGGCTGGCACGGTTTTACTTCATGACTTAGATCAAAATCCAGTGCGAGTCGGTCCGTGTGACACAGTCTACATGCGCTCAAGCACGTCTCGCCAGTGCGAGTCAGGCCGTGCGACACATAGTCAGCACGCGCTCAAGCACATCTCGTCAGTGCGAGTCGGTCTGTGCAATACAATTAGCACGTGCTCAAGCACGTCTCGTCAGTGCGAGTCAGGCAGTGCGACACATAGTCAGCACGCGCTCAAGCACATATTGTCAGTGTGAGTCGGTACGTGAGATACTGTTAGCACGCGCTCCAGCACATATCATTTAAAATTTTTCTTAAAATACATATAAAATCCCATTTGTTTCACGAAACAGTTCAAAATAGGTTGTCTTATACAATTTTAACTTTAGAACACTTATATCTCATTTTCAGGGTTTCAAATAGATTAAAAGGGGCTGGTCTTGCCTTTTTCAGCTAAAAATCCATAAAACATAGTCTCAGTGCAAAATCCAAAATTTTGGGTTTTTCCACGATAATTTTAAAAGTACTCAATATTTATTTAAATACACTAAATAGGGTTATTTCGTAAATTGGGCAAATTTCAAGGTTCCTTAAAACTTATTTCTAAATTTTGGGCAGTAAAATTTGCCTAGAGATTTTCTACGTTCAGCGTATCAAAATTTCATCCTAAAGTTCGCACTCTCCAAATACACAGTAAATATACGCAGTATAATTTTGACAATTCACAAGTAATTTTTCTACAGCATAAATATATATATATATATAATTTCTAAAATTCGTATCTACAAAAATCATCGAAAAATATGTGCATTCATCTCTATAGCACACTATAATTTTTCTTACCTCGGTGTCTGCTTGCAGTTCTAGAACACTTTCGCTTCTGGAGTCAATGGACCCGATCCACTCGGTTAATTTTTTCCTCGAAGCTCTTTTCCTGATTTTTTTTTCGATTTTTCCTTGTGCCTCTTTCTCCAATTCCAAATATATATATAGGCCGCCTCATGGCATCCAGGTTGAAAGAGATAAATTGAACAAGTACGGTCGCCCCTATTAGGATGTACTATTAAACCTAAATTGGGGTTATATATAAATATTCAAACTTTTTTTTCCTCGGTTTGAATTCCCGCCATTTTTTTTCTTCTTCCTCGTTTCCTTCCTCCTTCCTTTCTTCCAGTTTTCTTTTACTTCATTGTTTTCCCTCCCTCGGCAACGCCATTGTCATCTCCATCCTTTCCTCATTGCTGCAACCACCTTCCTCCTCACCTCCATTCCTTGCTCCGGCAACCATCATCATCATCGCCTCCTGCAAGCTTCGGTTCTCCATTTTGACATGCCCTAAGGGTATTGTCCGCAAATGCACGGGTCGTACAAGTAATAATGGGATTTGAGTCCCGAGTTATCATCCCACAGAGAAGTTGACTAGCCTAATTAACTACTGGTTAATCTTATCCTAAGTATATTCTAGCAAATTATGAAATTAAGGTGGATGATCTACATAGCTAGAATTAAAAATATTGAAAGCAATAAAATAATAAAACTATAAAATAAACGAAATAAAATCGAGCAAAATTACTTACAGTGCTCCACGCAATTAAAATTAAAAACCTACAAAAATAATTAAAACAGTTAAAACTAATTAACGCAATTAAAATAAAAAGAAATTATGAAAATAAAGCAATAAAATTAATTAAACTAAAATTTAAACAACCTTAAAATAAAAATGCATGTAATTAAAC